>CM024564.1:20305662-21785241 GCA_014182515.1 Eucalyptus microcorys
ACCTATGAATGTAACAACTTGTCAAATTTTCTAGTGAATTAACTTTCAAAACATCAATTGAACATGACACCCGAACAATTACTATATGACTACTGAATTATAAATCCTTAGCACAATTTGATTAGAACTTTGTAACCGGCTAATTAGAGAACTTCCTTTCAATTACAGTCGAAGGACTGCAATATGAGGCCAACTCAATATCAATAGGTAATTACATCCAATTGAATTCCATATCTAAATGGTGCACTATTCAATGAGCAATCACACAAAGAAGCATAAAAAACTCACATCTACGCCGTACATGCATTCTTCTTTATCAATCCTACCACAAGGCCTGATAATAATCAGCATTCACCAATTTCCAACTAACAAGTTTAATCCTCTAACACACCGGGCGTGCATAAGTAACGAGGATTACGTGATATCTGTGCACTAAATATACTTTCACGTGTATGGTCTTCAGGTACCTTCCGCCGTACATGTCGTTTCTACCGGCGATAGGTGGGGAGAGGCTGCTGGGAAATGGCGAACGAAGAACGCCGAAAGCGGGTTATAAATTACTGTTGGAGAATCTCGAATTCTCACAGCTATCCTACCTGGCCATCTTTATCGTCATGGTTTGCATAACAGAGAGGAATAAGATGAAGGAAGATCCCCTCAATTTCAACGTGTTGAACATCGTGGTCGAAGTGATAAGGTAAGCATCTTCGTTGAGTATATGCTTACAAGGCACCATCCCTCCTTACCACCTTCTCAAATTCCTCGCACAAACTCTATGAAAGTCGTCCGTCGTGTGCCATCCATGTCCGCCGCCTCCAGGACATGGCACTCTTCCATTCGAAGCCACTCTAGGCACGTTACCTCATACATACGTTAGAGCCTTGCTAGGATGACCAATAATGATCTCCCAGCTCTACGTGATTTTCATAGTTGATGACCTAACATTGTCAACATTTTGTAGAGCTAAATTATTGGATAAACTACGTTGGAGGAATAACATCACCTGTGTAGCCAAGGGCGGTGAATGAAACAAAAAAATATAAAAAAAAATAAAACTTATCTTCTTTTTATTTGGACAATAGGCACGCCCCTACCATGAGAGCTCTTAAATCATACAATATACTAGTGTAGTGTCAATTTCATGTACAAAATACTGGTAAATTCATAGGTAAAAATGCATTCGAGTCATAAAAGTGATGGGCATGCACACATAACATGAACAAACCCGTGTAACAACTTTTGAAATTGCAGCGCATACGGAAATGTGGGGTTCACGTCAGGTTACAATTGCCAATGACAACTAAAGCCCGTCGAAGGGTGCGAGGACAAGTGGTATGGATTCTCCGGGAAATGGAGCGATCAAGGAAAAATCATCCTCATCGTCATCATGATTTTTGGAAGATTAAAAAAGTTCAACTTGAAGGGTGGTCGAGCTTGGATCCTCTTGTGAGAGAGACAAAAGACAGTTCTTGCCCTAAAAGCAAGCAAATAGTAGAACATCACTAGGTTTAGAGAGCAAGGCAAGATCATCCTCCCACTGATCAAGTCTTATGATTTTGCTATTGGATTTGACGAGGTCAAATCCATTTATGTGGCTTAGGTCTATTATTTAATATTTGATAAATGCCCAATTTAGTTAAATATATTATGGGCAATATATTGTGACATCCAATTAAGCCATATATAATCCATATCTTAAACCTTGATGGAAGATTGAGATTTGGCAATTCTAGAGTTGGTCCCGTCACTCTCTTTATATAAGGACTCTTTTCACTGGAGAATGTATGCATTCCACTATCATGATTCCGCTATTATTACAAAAATACATGCCCATCACAAGTATCGTAAAGGAGAGTGATGAAGATTCATACCCATGAGAAGACATCTTCTCGCTCATTGGATCACTAATGGCTATGTTTGATTCAGGTACACTATATTTATTAATTTTATATCATGTTCATGTGATTGAAAGATCTTAATAATCTAACATGTGGTTTCAGAGCGTTAGTTTATTCAATGCATGAATATGGTTATAATGTTTATTATGATCTTTCGTCCCCCTTAATGATTGATTCATAATTTTTCATTGATGATGGAATAAATATATAATGATAATTAATTTTTGAATATCTTGTGCAAATAATACATTTTATTCGGATATATTTTGAGTTTTTATTAACAAAACGTCTAAAATTGGTAAATATTGTCGTGTACTCTGGTTATTGTCCTGTGATCTAACCATTGAATGACTTAATTTTGTGTTGTTCCCTTCTCCGTTATTCGGCATACATGTATTTGAAAGCGAATATTGTTAATGGCGATTGGGTTGTGTTAAAATTGTCAAGTATGACTCCATGACGTCAAATGTATCTATTTTTATTCTTTATTGCGGTTCTAAACTATTTGAGTAGTAATAGACCCAACAGAAGATTATTGTTTTAAATAGGTTTAGAATATGATAAAAACCGTGTTATGTTTATGCTCATGATTAAATTCATAACTGGCCCAACAAAAAGTTAAGATATTTAATTTTGAGTACAATGATAATCTAATAAGCAAATAAATTGCTAATACATGAATTGAATTAATTATGCCCAATGGTGATTTAATTTGATTTATTATTGCCTTATGAAATTTGCTAGTAAATTATGAAAGAATCCATTTAAAGTGTTTATAGTCGGCCCAACGGAAGGCTATAAATCTTGGATTTCTCTTGGTAAGGTTTTGTGTATTTTACCTTTCCTTGTAAATGAACTGTATATTTTTCAATTTATTGTGGTAATGAACTAAATTATTTTAGTTAATTTTGTGGATTTCCTAAAGGTGTTAATGTGCAATAATTTAATTTTTCTAATCTAGCATATAACCCTGCCGCTATTTTGAGTTATCTTTCCTCTACTGAACAACTGAGTGGAACAAATTTCAAGAAATGGAAAGAGCAAATAAGTCTCATTCTTGGGGTCATGGATTTGGATTATGCCTTATGGGTTGACGCTCCCACTAAAATCACAATTGAAAGCTCAAATGAACAGAAAGCTGTTCATGAAAAGTGGGAGCGATCCAACCGCAAATCTCTTATGATTATGTCATGAAAAACTGAGCAATAGTCTATGCCTTAGAAATGCCCTCATACTACTCCTCAATGTGAGCAAGGTACTCATTAGCATTAGGAGAGTTAGGTATGGCTCCCCGGATAGCTGTTGATGTTGAATTATATGAAGTCTTTGAATATGGAAATCTTTGAAGGTTTCCTTGTTCACTTTATCATGAATTATCTTCTTACACAATTTGGTCCTTTTAAGATCAACTATAATATGCAAAAAGAGAAATGGAAGATGAGTGAGCTAATTTCTATGTGTTGACACCTAAATTTTGACTAATCATCTAGTACTTAATTGCATAAATATTAGGGATTAATCTTTAACCCCTAAACAAAAAATATTAGAATTAAATTACATAACATATAGTTTTAGGAGCATTTATTATTTAGTTTATAGTTACATTTGCATTGGATCAGTGGATGTGTTTGAATTAATGGTTCTGTGCTTTAATTTAGCGAGTTTGATTAAGCCCATGACGAGAAAGAATTTGGCCAAGCCCATAAACATTGTTAGTGGCCGAAAATATCATATAGATTGGAGCATTGAATTAAGAAAGATGGATTTCTCAAGGAGCAATCAGACTATGCTTGATTGAATTTTTGGTGATTGGCAGACAAGATGAGGAAGATATGGTCAATATCTTTATAGAATTGAGCCACTGGTCTAATCAAATTGGGAATTTGGTTCTCTGGCAATGGGTGAGAAGGAGAGAAAATCGATCTTTGCACATGTGAATTTTATTTTTTATTTTTAAAAAGGGAAAGAACAGCACAAGTAAGGAAGAGATAAAGATCATAATATATTAAGCATCTACAAGAGGAGCGAAGATCCGGTCTCTTTCCTTGGGAGGTCCGTTGCCCTACGTATAAAAAGTAGGACTTGTTACGAGAGAAACAAAAAATCATAATTCTAAAGCACATAAAGAGATACATGTGAGAACAGAGAGAGAGAGTTCTCGGCCCAGCCTTGGCCGAGGTACCCCATGCCAGTGCTCTTTCCATTGCCAAACCTGTGGCTATGCCTCTGTCGCCGTTGTCAATCCTTTGCTGCCACTGACGACGAGCTGCTGCCCTGCATTTGTGACCAAGCCAGTTGCTTCCTAGCCACAACCTCGTTGCCACCACAGCACTAGCAACCATCGCTTGTGTAATATCCTGATTTCCGATCCATGACAAATGGCTATAATTTTGGTGTGCGATTGATTAGAATTGGTCATGGATCGTTTCGAGGATTGACCATGGATCGATCAGCTCGACTAGAAGGGAGGCAAAGGATTGACCATAGATTGATCAAGGATTGGCAGTGAACCAATCCACTGACCACACAAGTGGACCCGAGCCATTTGGCCATGGAACGACTACTTGACCATAAGGGTTGGTTGTTGGATGGTTACGTACCACCGTGAATCGATGGATGATCATTGATTGATTCGGAGTGATCATGTTCCGGTCGTAGGTGATTTCGCTTGATCATGTACCAACGGTGGATGACCATAAGTTGATCCGATGCGGTTGTGCATTGGTCACGGATCAATCGCTCCCATGCAACCACATGCCAACCACAGACCGCATATGGTTGGCCAGGGAACTACTCAACTAGCCCAAGAGATGGCCATTGAGCCCATGCCTTGGGCTACAAACCTAGCCAAGATGGCAAATTTTGCCTACGACTACCACACCAAGGGTGGCTTTGTCACGAACCTCAGATGTGTCGTAATGGTCATTAGGGGATGTATAAAAAATGCCCTCGCCCGGTTTTGGTTGCACTTCCAATGCCCTATTTCCCATGTTTGTCATATTATTTAGAATTGGACAAAAAAGAACATTCTAGAATACCTTAGGTCAATTATGAAGGAGGATGATTCATCACCTTAGATGGATATTTCAAGATTTGACAATCATTACCCAAGACTTGCCTTGACGATTAAGTAAGGGACTCTTGAACAAATGGACTAAATTAAGAGAAGACATAATAAAAAATTCTAGAACACCTCATTTGATGCAAGGATGAGTCACCCCGTTAAAGTGTCCGCTTGAAGATTTGATAATAATGGCTCGAGATTTTTCCTTGGGGAAGAAGAAAAGGACTCAAGGGCCTAAGTGGACCAATTAGAAGAGAACTTGGTAGAATACTCTAGGGGTGCGTTTGGTAATGATTCTGTTCTCGGAACAGATTCTGAACAGAAATAATTTCTTTTTATTCTGTTATTGGGATCAATTTCTAAGCATTTTAAGCCGTTTGGTAACTGTAAAATTTTTTTGATTCTGGAATAGAATTGCGTTTGGTACCATGCTCATTGATTCTATTCCAAATCAATTTATTTTAATTTTTAATATTTTTTTTACTTTTTTACTTTTTTTCTCCTTTTCTTTTTTTCCTTTCTTTCCTATTCTTCTTCTTTTTCTTCTTCTTCAAGTGGCTGGTCGCTGGACCGGCGATCGGCCAGATGAGGGCTGGCGACCTCACCGAAGCGTCATCGGCCCTTGGCGAGGCCGGCCTCGCCGGTGGTTGGGCTTGCCTTTGACGAGCTCGCTAGACTGGTTGTCGGCAACTGGCAGCGGCAACGGCGGACGGCGGCGGATAGTGGCGGACAACAACCGCCGGATGGTGGTCAATGAAGAAGAAGAAAAGAAAGGGAAGAAGAAGAGTTGGTTTTGATTCTAAGATTTATTCCTAGAACAAGAATCAACTTGTTTTTTTATTCTTGATTCTCTTCCAAATCTACTTCCGAGAACAAAAAAATAGAAATTTGTTCCTAGGAACAAAAATTTTACCAAACGCAATTTTGTTCCAAAACTACTCCCGAGAACAAAAAATCAGAATCGGGTACTGTTTGGATGGTTACAAAACAGCCCCTAGAAGGCCAAAACTTGGAAAGTAAGTTCTTTAATTTAGGCATGTGCTAAATGTAGGCATTTTAATGAGAATGGTGAGTTATTGGCTTAGGTGTTGTTGACACCTAAATTTTGGCGATCCGATTATTTATTTATTGCAAAGAAAATTAGGGGTTAATTTTATCCCCGAAAAAAAATATTAATTGCATAGCATTTAAATTTAGGTGTATTTATTTTTTTATTTGCATTTTTTTATTAGATCAGTGGCGGATGGGTTCGAATTAGTAGTTCTGAGCTTTAAATTGACAGACCGGACTAAGCCTACAAAGGGAGCAAATTAGCCCGAGCCCATTGTTTTTGTAATTAATTATCTTGTGAGAAATAGAGATTTGATATGATATTACGATCGACTTTTGGAATTTGAGAAAATCGCATTGCAATCTTATCTTTAGCAATAGGCAATAAAATTAGTGGAGAATTTTTGATCGAGAGGTTATAGGCAATCTTCGTGTATATTGAAAAGAGATGAAATATTCCAAAAAGATTGCATTTATTTTGCCTATAAAAAGGTTAAACACATAGGATTTTAGGGGCTTTTCTCTCGATTGTGAAGGAAAAGAACAATCGAACACAATAAAAAGAGAGAAGAGAGCTTCGGTTTTTGGAGAGAAAGGAGGAAGAAACATAAGTTAAAAAGTGTGCTGCAAAAGTGTCTGCAAGGAAGGAGATGTGCGACAGGTGAGAGAGAGAGAGAGAGAAAAAGAAGAAAAGAAAAGGAAAAAGCGCTACAGTGTCGTCTTCTCCGAAGGGGGCCCTATTCACGTCGGTCCTGCGCTCGCACCAACCGCTACGCCGGCTCCACTTCTGCCGGCCTCCCTCGCGCTTGCGCTGAGCCACTGCCCGTTTCTGCAGCATCTTTTCTACCCCACAGCGGCTCGCAGTGTCGCTGGGCGTCCGCCACCGCCGGCCCTGCCTTGTCGTTGACCCATGCTAGCCTTTTGCCGAGCTATTCAGCCCTCTGTTCCCCGCGACCTTGCAGCAGTTCGAGCCCTAGCGACACCAGTAGCTATTGGCCCAGTCATCCGCGATGCCCAATCTCCCTGTAGTAGCTTGAGCCCTCGTGACGCCTGTAGCCCTCTGCTTGCCCGACGACTGCTACTACTGCTCCTGCGCCTTTGTTCTCTGCCCTTGCCGCTAACGCCTCCGCTCTGCCCACGAAGTCGCCGCTGCTGCCGAGCTGCTCCACCAGCCTTACGAAGCCACCGCCGTGCCGACCTGCGACGACACTGCTTCCCTTGCCTTGTCCGCGATCTACCCACGACACCCAAGTTCAGCGCCTAGCCCTGCCAGTTGTTGCCCGTTTCGGGCTGCTCCGCCCTCCTCGCTACCGATCCCCCGCGCTGGAGCTCTTACTACCGCAACCGGCGACCGACAGTGACCAGATGCCCTTGCCAAGCCTTGGTTAGAAAGCAAAAGAAGAAAAAGAAAAGAAAAGAAAAAAATGGAAAATCAAATTAGGTAGTTTTTTATTTACTTTATTTTTTTGTTGTTTTTTATTATTTTACTTTTTTTTGGAATTATTCCTTAATGTAAGATTGAGATTCCGATATGAAATAGCCTCTCAAATTGGGGATTTTCAGTTCGATTTTCGTGCCCGAAATTTGATTCGCAATCACTTGCAAAATCGTCAATCCGATCTCATGCCTGAGATTCGATTCGTGATTTAGTTTAAAATTGGCCAACCCGATCTCATGTGCGAGATATGGTTCAATAATTTATGGATATCAATCCTATCTTGTTTGATTTGCCGTCGTGTTGGTTGAATCAATTTTATTTTTGTAAAAAAAAATCCAAAAAATATTTGAATTAGGATTAGGTTCATTTTAGAATAATCATTGTCTTAGGGTTATATTGCATATCTAGAATTGGAGGTTTTTTTATTTCGAATTTTGGAAAATATAAAATGAAAAAAATGAATTCATTTAGGATGTTAGTGTTTTTTTTTTTTTAAATTTGAATTGCAGGTTTAATTATTTGGCAATTTTAATTTCGAATTTCATAAAAGAAAAAGAAAAAAATTGGAATTAGGGCATTCTTTGCACATCATTGCATATTAGGATAGATTGCATGATTATTAAGAAAATATAAAAAATCATGTGCATGTCATATAGAATTAGGTTGATGAAATGCACGTCATTTAGTGATTGTTGCTAGGTCCATTTAATTAGAAATTGCTTGTCATTAGGCTTAGGTCATTTTGGTTAATTTAGATTGCATATTTAATTATTGCATGTTCATGAGAAAAAATTACTTTACTCGTGTCATATAGTTTAGGCTATACTACTATGTAATATCATTTCATGTTAGATTAGTAATATTGCATTGCATATAGATTAGATTTTCATTAAATAAGTGAAAAAAAATTGAGTGATTGCGTGTTAATTAGAAATCATATCTAGGATTGTTGATGTGAATTCTGATCTAACACTGCAGATGCTTTCGTTGCTATGAAGTAAGTTCTGCATTTTTATTTATTTGCCTTCTTGAGTGTTAAATTGGTGGTTTGTGCACCGTGTGATCACCTCACATATTAGGGAAGTGAATTAAAATTAATTCAAAATGTCTGCAAAACATTTTTTCGAAATAAAAATAGAAAGGTACCGAAAGGGCATTAAAAAAGTCTAGTGTAATCAAGTCCCCATACCCAAAATCTCTGGTTCGTAAAAGTAAAATAATTCTCCAATTATTTTACTTAGGTGTCTAATCGACCTACCATAAACTGATTAGTGGCAACTCTATTTTGCATGCTAGATATTTGAACCTAAGTCGCGAGTTGGTATGGACTTGGGAGAGTCCGAGCTAAGTTAGACTTAGTAGTCCATTAGCCTAATTTTAGGTGGTTCACCCGAAATGTTGGTCGCAACAACTTGGCGACTCTGCTGGGGACTTAAGTCAAAACTCTTAGTGGACTTAAGCCAATTTTCTCTTCTTTTGAAAAATTTTTGTTTGGCAGCGAGGATCCTAGGTACGTTCCTAACATTTAAGGTGTTAAATGTTCTTGCAAGATGGGAAGTATAACGGGAAGTGTTTGCTAATATTTGTTTTGCAGGGAGGTGTAGGAATGTATGGTTTATTTTCATGTTGAAGTGTTACTTGATATAAACTGTTATGCATGTCTTGCATTTGCATTACACCCTAGCACTACACCCTAGCTTGATATAACCCGCCGCCGGACCTAGGCCACATAGGATTATCTAGGATGGTATTGAGATGGATACCACTTCGACCACATGCCCGCGGTACGAGTTGCCCATCTCAATCCCGAAGTTTCTTTGTTGGTGTCAAGAGTACTCACCTCGGTTCACATGCCCGCAACCCAGGTCGGCTCTTTGACCAAGCTGGAGTCATGAGGACCCGACTTAGTCTACATGCCCGCGGCTAGTCTGATCATCCTTGTGGCTTCGCCTTGCTAAGCCTGTCTAGAGTAGAAATCGAGCCTCACATCTAATGTGCATGTCTATGTGATTGCCGTCGATTTTTATTGGTGAAGTAAGTCTTCTATCTCTATACTATGTAATTTACTTACTATGTCATACTTTTGATATGTCCATGACAATCTAGATCAGTCATTTGATCTAATTCTTTTGTCAATCAAAAATGAAATGAGGAAATTGTCATGCAATAAATCATTTAGAAAATAACCAAAAAACTTTGGAGAATTTATTTTCAATTCATGTCTTTATTGTTAGGGAGTTTCAAATTTTGGCCTTGCCTAGTTCTTGTTCAGGAATTCGATGTCCTTATTTTCCAATCCATGCTAGGGCATCCCATGTCTTTATTTTCCTAGTCAATTTTTAGGAAATTCTCTTCATGTGTCAACTTTTCGTGACAAAAAAAAAAGAGAGGAAAAATAGATCATTGTCATGGATTGAATCTCTATTTTCACCTCGTGCTTACATATTTTCATTCATTCCAATTATGTGATAATTGATCCCTCACGTTCGCCCATAATCACACAATCAAGAGCTAGAATGGCTGACCAAACTGAAATGTGTGATCATATGTCCGTTATGGAAGACCAACTCCAACAGTTGCTCGCCTCTATGCAACTTATGACAACTCAAAACCAATCCCTTCGAGTGGATTTGACTCTTGCACCTACTCTCCCTGAGATAGTAGTCCCGAAGCAAACAAACAAGACCCAAATGGGTGATGACGACATGCCTGAACTAGAAGATGACCCACTGTTGGTCATTTTCAAAAAACCTAAGCCCGACAATGTCCCTGAGATGGAGCGATCAAGCGTAAGTGATGGACACTCTAGGGCAGCCAAGTGGCAAATTCGATTATTTGGTGAAGTATTTGGCTCCTTCCAGCTTTTATATTGATCCCCGCGACATAGTTCCAGACGGATGGGATGGGATGGACGATCTGACCCCTCCAAAAAATAGAGAACTCTAATGACGCCCTGGAAGGAATCACAAGTCTGTTCAATGACCTCTTCATAGGAGCCATTGATGAAAGACCTTCAGAAGACATGGGCATTAGCCCTGACCTCTTCATAGGAGCCATTGACGAAGGACCTTCAGAAGACATGGGCATTAGCCCACAAGAGAACAATCATATAGCATGCAAATGTGTGCAAATGGTCCAATCTAATGCAACAAGTGTTGATGATGATGATCCCGAAAACTTGATCGATGAGAAAAGATTGAAGACTCGATCGAAAATTCCATTGAGGTGCAGCGTAGCTGGGAACAACATGAAAAAGCTAAGGCTTTTATATTTGAGCAGACAGTCACTATTAACTCAGGTGACACTGAAGAAGCTAAGGAGGTGAAAGTTTGGGCAAATCTCCCCAAAGATGAGGCCGAGCACCTAATGCAGTTATTGAAGGAATATCAAGACATCTTTGCATGGACCTATGTTGATATGCCTGGTTTAGACCCATCCATTGTGGAGCACTATTTGCCTACTAATCCGAATGTGCCACCT
Organism: Eucalyptus microcorys; assembly: GCA_014182515.1. NCBI lineage: Eukaryota > Viridiplantae > Streptophyta > Magnoliopsida > Myrtales > Myrtaceae > Eucalyptus > Eucalyptus microcorys. The sequence continues at coordinate 20,316,593 of CM024564.1, forward strand.
AAGAAGCAGAGGCTGTGGAGGACTAAACCTAAGCTCTCAAAGAAGATAGAGGAAGAAGTGATAAAACTTCTAAAAGTGGGATTCATTGAGGTCTCGCAATACCTTGAATGGGTGGCTAAACTTGATTGATGAGAAAAGACTAAAGGCTCTTTGCCATGGCCAAACTTATCAGTAGAGAGTGGCTAGAGCCTTCAATCAGAAGGTACGACCGAGACATTTCGAGGTAAATGATCTCGTTCTAAGAAGGCTGTTGCCAATTTTTCTAGATCCTGGGGGCAAGTTTACTCCAAATTACAGTGGCCCATATATGGTGAAGAAGGTACTTCCTGGAGGTGCCTTGATCCTGGCAGAAATATATGATCGTGAGTTTTCCACTCTAGTTAATTCCGATACTGTCAAGAAATATTACCCATGATATAATTTGCCGTGTCATGTTTTGAACTGCAAACATTTTTATGATGAATAAATTGCCTCATTGAATTGCAAATTCAATTGTCCAAATTTGTTGCAAACCTTGCATGTTTTCCTTGATGAATTGTGTAAAATAAATTGAATGTGTCAAATTGGATATTTTTGAATGATGAAAGGCAAGCCTTATTCCATACACTGCTTCATACACTAATCCCTAGTGAGTTGTGTGGAAAAATTCCATACCCACAAGGAAAAGGGTGATCTCGCAAAGGGTACGTCAACCGAGGTGATGAGAGGTAATTTCTTCCTCTACCCGAAACACTACAGGTATACCTAGTGTTTAGCCCTTTGAGCCCACACACATGAAGAGCTTTTTAAATTATCACTGTCAAGGATCATCCCATACTGGGACAAAATTTGAAATGAATGATAGGAATTTTCTTACTCATACTTGCATCAATCTTCAAGTATTGCTTTGGCAGTGTAACTTATACGGTAATTGAGGTGTCTTAGGATGACGAAGAGCAGTTCTTTCTTTATCCTATACACTTTTATCCATTGCATAGCCCACTTGAGTCTATGAATTCATTTCATATTAAACCCAGTTGGTGATCATCCCCCACACTAGGGCAAGACAAGAAAAAACAAACCACTCAAGTAGCATGGTTTACAATGTTGATAAAAGATGAAGGCTGTGCGAGTCCAAAGAAAATAAGGGCAAAAAGAGGGGCATGAAAAAGCAGTGTGCCTGGTAAAAGTAAGGCCAATGCCCAAAGAGAAAAATCAAACACTTGCTGTAGTGAGTAGTATCTCCAACAAAGCGGTACTAAAAAACTCAAATGCTGAGATGTTGCAATCAATGGAATTGTTATGTAAAGAAAATCTTTGACGGTGGAGAAGAAAATTGGTGGAAATGTCAAGATGATCACCAACTTTGACCCCCTAAACACTTTTTGAGTCTAATGATCCTTTTATTTCTCAACCCATGAACCAAGCCTCCGTTACGTCTTTTGCAAAGTCTCTTTAGATTAGGGCACTTGAATTAATGTAAAAGTTTATATGTTTGAAAGCATCGCTCCTAAACACTTTTTGAGCCTAATGATCCTTTTATTTCTCAACCCATGAACCAAGCCTCCGTTACGTCTTTTGCAAAGTCTCTTTAGATTAGGGAACTTGAATTAATGTAAAAGTTTATATGTTTAAAAGCATCGCTCGAAGAAGTGCGAGTAAGATAATTTCTGCCTCGTTTCGTAGCTTCTTGACTTGTAAGCCCAAAGACAATTGCGAAATGACATTTTTCAATAGCCTAGACTCAAAGAGTCTCATTTGTTAAGCCGTTGACCAAGGCCACATTATAGTCCTTGTTAAAAACCTCTCAAATTGGTAAGGTCATACAACTTGCGAGATTACTCAAACCTTTATTTGGCATGGCAATGGTGAGATAGAGTGATTATCAAAATCCTGCATCAAAGATCAGGATGAAATGGCCCTTTTAATGAGGATGAGTGAAAAGTCCTTTCAAACTAAAAGATCCCTCATTTGAAACATCCATGACACTCATGTGTTCAGATTGGAATACTCTTTTGAAATCCTTCTCAATGGAAATTAGGTGATTCAAGATCATTACGCATGAACCTCACCTGAATTAATGCATGTTTGTGACTACAAATGTATGTTGCCTCTCCTATGACCATGTTTTGTAGGAGACATATCCCCCAGGAGTAGAGATGTTACCAGGTAAGTATATCTCTATCCATACCCTAAATACTTGCCATTGCACAGGCATTCCCTTTTGAGTATACCGACACTCAATTGTGTTAGAGAAAACTCCTTAACTATTTTGAAGCAAACAAAACCTTTCTAAAAGTCTAGTCTGAAGACTTGTAGACTTAAGTATTATAGTTTGAAGAACTCCAGACTCTACTGTCAAAGTCTAAAGACCGCTAGACTTTTAATCTCAAAGTCTGATCTCACTGAAAGATTCCAGACCGAAGAGTGAAGACTTATCCAGATGCTGATTTATCTTCAAGGATTCGGTTCGTAAGATTTTCGGAAGCTCTTATGGATGGATATAGCATTTTATGATCAATTATTCTTATTGGAATTAATTCGGATAATCAAATCTCTTGAAAGGTGAAGTATACTTAGAAGGTTCTACTTATGGAAACCTAGATCCTGATTGTATGGGCGAGCAGGATTAATGGACTTTTATCACATTCTTAAAATGACTCGAAGATATCCTCAATTGATTCTGTCTAACCTAGTTAAAATCACATGTATATGATATATGTGAGAAGTAAAGTTTGTATCTCCGGTATGAGAGAGTTTCAATAATTCAATTGAGTTGTAATCGCCAAAGTTGCACACTTGATTGGATTTGAGAAATATCAGTCTCGTATAATGATGGTATGTCTCATGATCTAATGTATGGTCATACTCCCAGAGGAGGTGATTGTGTATTAGTTCATGGAGGGACCAATACTAGTAGTTTTTTTTTTTTTTTTTTTTTTTTGGTAAGGTAAGTAATATATTGACTTTTGAACCGAAACCTGAGTGGAAGGGTGTCGAGAACAAAAGAAACAACAAAAGCCAACAAGCGGCAACCAAACAAGCAAACGGCGAAAACAATAGCCTAAATTCGGACGTGAGACGAGAGGGTCTTTTGGCTTCCTCAGGGCCGTATGAAGCTTAGCTTGCTTTAACAGCCACATGATGATTCAAGTTCGGGACGCTAAGGAAGCCAGCCAAGTAGCCCCTCATCAGTAGCCTCTGAATGCCCGAGTGTAGCCTCCAACACCGTTGAATTCTCTAACTTGATCCAATCCAAAGACACTAGCAACCCTCAAGCGAGTTCCTGGGAATCTAACACCTCAGACGGAAGGAGAACCTGAGGTAAAATAGCTTAAGCCGAAAAGTTGGAATGACTGAAATTCCAACATTGTTGCATCCTCCTATTGCAGTGGTTGTCCGAAACTTGATGGAACGTCAAGGCTTTGTCTCTGACAACCTTGTCTAGGCGTCTTTTGAGAGTCAACAAAGAAGGTTTGTGATCATGGAAGAGGATGTTATTCCTTTTCTTCCAAATAATATTGCAAAGAGCACCAAAAGCATATTGGACATGAGAATGGTGGAAGGAAGCTCCCAAAAGATAATTAATGGCCCAAAGAAGGTTTTCTGACCAAGAGTTGTTGCGCCAAGGCAAGTTGCATCTAGTAGCCCAATAAATAGCCAGGTCACCCGTAATTGGACACCCAAAAAAGAGGTGGTCAATAGAATTAGGCCGACAATTACAAAAGACACATCTAGCATCCAAAATTCTACCATATGTTATAAGGTAGATCTAGGTAGGCAATCTATTCCTAGTAATTAGCCATAAATGGAATTGGAATCAAGGGATCAAAGAACGATTCCAAATGAAGGATGCCTAAGGCACTACACAACCTCTTGGCAAGATAATATCCCAACCAGAGGCGGCTGAAAAAACTCCCGAGGAATATTTGATCCACCTAAAACAATTCGCCTCTTGGCTTAACAAAGGAGAAGGTTCCTGCCAAGAAGCTAAAATGGAATGGATAGAGGATGCCGAGGTGGGTAAAGACAAGAATTCAGCGACTGTGGCTTCCCTAGAGATGCCCCAGTGGTAGATGTCCATATTAGAGAAGAACGAACTCAAAGGGCCTCTAGGGTGCCAGTTGTCAAACCAAAATGAAACAGAACAGCCATTTCCCACTCACCAACTGAACAAGTGGCGAAATTCTTGTCGGAGATCTAGGATCTTCTGCCATGACCATGAACAAACGGTCGGCTTACCCACTATCCAAAAGTTCTTTTTCTTCAGGAAGTTCGAGTGGATCCATTTACACTATAAGGATTCTTTATCCATGAATAAGTGCCATATGTATTTGAGCATAATTGCTTTGTTGCTCTCACGCAATCTATGAATACCCAATCCACCTTCCTCTTTCGGGAGGCATACATCAATCCAGGCAACTTTCGCACCTCCTGATCCAAGCTCCGGTCCTTTCCAAAGGAATTGCCTAAGGACTTGTTCTATAGCATCATGGACAAATCTAGGCAAAATAAAACATTTGCCCATAAAACTTGGATCGAGTGTAAAAATGACCTGATCAGCTGAAGGCGACCTACAAAAAAGAGGAATCGTTGGGTCCATGATTACACCTTTGACGTTATTGAAAAAATCAGCGCTGCACAATCGGCTTTTCATAATCTTGAAGCAATAACAGGCACTCCCAAATATCGAAAGGGAAGGGATCCTTCTTGGAATCCAAAGAAATTCTTGATGTTGGTCCGAGCATCTGCCTGGACACCAGAGAAGAAAATCTCACTCTTGTGAAGGTTTAGGACTAGGCCACTCCATTGAGAGAATCGAGAAATGCCATCCTTTAGCAGGGTCAAGGATCGCATATTCGCCTCTAAGAAGAGAAGAACATCATCCACAAAAAAGAGATGGGACAGTTGAGAGGGCTTACACCGCCAGAAACATTTAAACTTAGGCCGCCGGGTTTGAAGATTAAGGATCCCAGTGAATACCTCCATCACTAGCATGAATAGGTATGGAGACATGGGATCACCTTGATGAATACCCCTACCGCTTGGGAAGAAACCATGTAACTCACCATTTAGAGCAACAGAAAATTTGGGCATTCGCACACATACCATTATGAGTTTAGCCAAATGCTCAAGAATACCAAAGGCTTGCAAAGAAAGTTCTAGGAAGTCCCAGTTAACCGTATCATACGCCTTGTGAAAATCAACCTTGATAACACATTTGGGTAGATAGGGATGAAGATGAAAGCCAGCAAAAAGCTCCTGAGTTAGCAATATATTGTCACTTATGCGCCTTCCCCTTACAAACGCATTATGAGGAGGACTAATATTAGAGGGCAAAACTGCAGCCAACCTACTAGCCAAAATCTTCGTGATACCTTTATAGACCGTATTGCAACAAGCTATTGGCCTATAGTCATTAACGGAAAAAGCGTTAGGGTGTTTAGGTATAAGGGCTAAGATAGTATTATTTACCTCCTTGAGGAGTTTACCCATGTTGAAGAAGTCTTTGATCGCCAGGATCACCAAGGGGCCAACCACATCCTAGCATTGCTTGAAAAATTCAGCACCAAACCCATTCGGGCAAGGGGCCTTTCTAGCTGCCAGGGAGAACATCGAGTCATGAATTTCCTGATCTGTAACAGGCAAGGCCATAGATGTTCCCTGATCCTTAGTAAGAATGTGGTCCAGCACCATTCTGATGTCATGAACCAAAGGTAAAGAATCAAGGGTAGAAGGCGCCGGAAGATCTTCAAAGTGAGAAACAAACTTTTGTTTCACAAAAAGAGGGTCTGAAACCAAGGATCCTTTGTCATCCACCATCGATAAGATTATGTTTTGAAGGTGCCGCTTATCAACGGAATGATGGAAGAACTTAATATTAAGGTCTCTCTCCTTGAGCCATTGAACTCTGGATTTCTGCTTATAGAACTGTTCCTCCTAGAGGCGAAGATCTGAGAAGCCTCTAATTAGGTCGCACTCTCTATCAGCCAAGATCTGGTTGAAAGGGTCCAAACTAAGAGCATCCTGAATGGAGTCTAAAGCATTCTTAGCTTGCGCGGTCTTGGATGAGATATCTGAAAACGAGTCTTTATTGAGAATTTTAAGCCTTAATTTCAGTGACTTGAGTTTGTTGTATAAGATAAACATAGGTGATCCATGCATCGGACAGTCCCAAACTTGCCAGACTATCAACTTAAAAGATGGATGGGTCATCTAAAAGTTGAAAAACTTAACCTACTTCCTTGATCTAGGAGCCGGAAGAATTTTGATGACCATGGGCAAATGGTCAGAAACTCCAGAAGGCAAGAGGGAAGCCTTAGAGAAGGAGAAGACCACTAAGTATTGACTAGAACTCTGTCAATCTTCCTTTGTTTACGGTTGTCATCGGAGGACGTGGCCCAAGTAAATCTACAGCCAACATACCTTAGGTCATCAAGTTTGGCCTCACGAATGCAGTTTCCAAACTCATTGTACGAAGGCAGCCAAGAGGAGGAGCCGCTTACACGATCAGACGGGTCTCTAATAGCATTGAAGTCGCCAGCAATCACCCAAGGCCAATCAGCAAGAATGGAGCTAAGCTGAGTAATATCCAGCCATAGAGAGCGTCTTAGAACAAAGGTGTGTTCAACATACACCACGGAAAGATGAAAAGTTGTACTCGTGTCAAGACTTTTCAAGAAACCATGAATGACCTAAGAAGATGATGATTGAGTTTCAAACTCCACTAGCCTAAATTCTATCCAATCCAAATTCTTCATCTAGGAGAAGAATCGTAGTTAGCCATCCAGCTCCAGCCAGGAGCTAACCTAGAAGAAATAACAAGAAACATTGCAGCAGAGGATTTTGTTTCCAGGATGCCAACACAACACAGGTTATTGGCCCTTATGAGATTCCTAATCTCAGCTTGCTTTCGGTTAACCAATACCCCTAATATTCCAGATAGCTATATACATAAGAACAAGAAGGGTAAGGCTACCACTTCTTACCCATTTTCTTCTTCTTTGAAGTAGCTTTGGGCTTCGGACTAATAGAAGAGCTGTTACCAAATCCCGCAATCTGCAAAGCACTCTGTTGATGAGGGTCCAATGTTTGAACAAGAGCCTGAGGAGTGGGCACTGTTTCTAGGGGAGCAGGGGAACAGGCGCTCCAACATCCTTTTACTCAGAACCAGGGCCGCTTGCCTCCTTATTAGTTTCATCCTTCAAGATTGAAGAAGCCACCGAGCGTGATCTAGGAACCATCGAAACAGGGGTAGAGAGGGACTTCTCAATAGGAGCATTTGGCAAGGATCTCTCAAGAGATCCGTGTGTACTTAGAGTAGCCCCCTTAGCAACAAGGGAGGATTGGGCCTTTGACTTATCCAGAGAAGGGGGGCAAGAGATGAAGAGAAAGCATGAAGCTTGCTCTGTTTTTCCCTGGGATTCCTACCAGCCATCCTCTGTTATAGCTTCTGAAGGCTGCCGGATAGCCATGGGAGCCTTCCCGGCAGCAGAAGTAGACTTTCCTTCAGTAGAGGGAGCAGAACCAGCCAGTGTGTCAGATTTGGACAGGCCACATTTATGTCCAAAAGAGCCACAAGAGGGACATATAACAGGTTTCCATTCATACTCGACCGAAACTAGCTTGGTTACTCCATTTAGAACTATTGAAATAGACTCATAAGTAACTTGTTTCGCAATGATCTCCATGCAAACACGCGCATAGGAAATCATCTTCATAAGTTCAGTTTGTTGATCAACATACAAAGGCTTACCAATGGCACTAGCCACAGCACTAATGCCCATTGCCGAGCAAAGGGAGTATGGAATATTACTTAATCTTACCCATGCTAGTATTGTCTCATGAAGGCCTCTCTTGAGTTCCATCAACGGGTGCCAGTTGGAGGATTAAGGGAACTTTGGCCACCATGATAGGCCCTCCCTCCAAAAATTTTCTCCGGAACTTTGGATCCATGATATGAAAGCAGAAAAAACCATCATCGTTGGCCATCACTTCCAGCATGTGAGGTCCCTAAATATGCTTTTAGGCCATCTCTGTTAACTTAAAGGGCAATTTCTTCCCAACATAATAGCCCGCTAAGCATTCTTCCATTTCGGGTTGCTGCCTTCAAGGATCTCATTCGAAATATGCACAACCGGGATATTGTTATCAAAGTTAGGAGGCACATAAGTGCGGTCATAATCCTTAGTGGCCAATCTTGCCACATTAGCCCATGACCGGGCTTTTGGTCTGTTTGCAACAACACCGGGCTTTTTTAAAGCTTGTGATGGGTCTGTCCCTCCACGATTTAAGCTTTCACCAGGGCCACTAGGGAGTCAAGACAAAAGGCCGGGCTTAGGAGGGCTAACAACAGGATTGGCAAGGATGCTAGGATAGCCAGGAGAAGGGGTACTAGACTTGCCCCTTTTCTGAGGGGGATATGAATTTCTTCCCTTGCTTTAGCCCCTTTGCCCAGAAGCTTAAGTGTGAAGAGGACCAAAAGAAACATCAAGAACCAGCAGAAATGCAACCAGATTCGCTTCCTCAACAAGATTCGCTTCCTCAACAACGCCAAGCTAGGCTCCAACCAGATTCGCTTCCTCAACAACAAGAGCATCCATCGTCCAGAAGAGTAACAGACCTAACCGGACCAGAGGACACTATATACAGAAGAAGCCCTAATCGAAGAAGAACATAATTACCCGTCGAGAGAGTCCCACGAGAAAAGCTTCAATGGAAAAGGAGTAGAAGGTATGACGAGTCAATCCTCCAAAATCCAGCTCCAATGGACGGTCGGAGCTCTGGGAACCAGCAGAAATGCAGACCAGGTGAACAGGGACCTGATCGCCCAACTTGAGAGAGATGGGTGAACAGTAACCCGAGAATGGCCATCCACTTGTTTTTAATTGATCCTAGTAGTTCATACACCCAAAGGTGATGAATTCACGAAAGTTAGAATATATTCTCATAACCGCTATCATGTGAGGAGTGTATAACCGCAGTCATGTATTCTACCCAAAGGTGATTATGTGATTTTGCATGTAACTCTCTGGATATTTACTTGTACATGAAATTACACAGTGTTCACATGATATTAATTATATACATTACTTGTTTTCTAGTCACTTATAAATGGTAACTCCGTCATTATTGAGATTTTTGCTAGTTCAAATTTTAAGAGATGGAGAGAAGATTTTTTTGTTTACTATGGAGATGGCAGATGTTCATATGACTCTTATTGCCGATAATTCGGCAGATCTTGTTGACGAGAGTACGGAAGCTCAGAAATCACATTTTACTGCTTGGGAAAAGAGCAATTGAATTTGCTTGTTGCCCATGAAACGTTCCATTCAGGAACATTTGAAAAGTGGTTTGCCTACAGACTACATTGCTAGATAAATGATGGAAGCCTCGGTGGCTAGAAATTATGTCGTCTAATGTTGAGATAGGGACACACTCGCAAATATTATTTAATATGAAGTATGATGGTCCTGGTGGAGTTAGGGATTATGTTATGAGGATGGTAGATTTACAGACAATATTTCAAGCTCTCAATGTTGTTATTCCTACTATTTGTATTGTGCATCAAACTCTGAATATTCTTCCTCCTGATTTTGGAATTATCAATACCAATTATAGTTCCTAAAATGAGACCTGGTCAATTAATGACCTGATTGTAAGGGTGGAGGCATAGGAAAAAAATTAAAGAAAGATAAAGGGCATATTACCCTTTATGCTTCTAGTTCTGGTAATGACAAAGATAAAGAAGTTCAAAAATTATACTCATAAGGGCAATTCTGAAGTTGTTCATCCTTCCAACGATAAAGGAAATTATGAAGCTGTTGGTCCTTCTAATAGTTTGGGTCTTAAAAAAGTATCCTTCAAGAAAGATGGTGTTCTTTGCTACTTTTGTAGGGAGAGATGACATGTAAAGAAACACTGCAATAAATATAAAGCTTGATTGTCCAAGAAAACTAAGAGTGAGCATAAAGATAATGATTCTTTGGCATTTGTTTGTGAATCCAACCTATCTGAAGCCCCATCCAATTCTTGGTGGCTAAATTGCGGTGCAACTAATCATGTTGCGTTTACCATACAAGGGTTCATAAAACAGAAGGACACCAAATTAGGATGAATCAAAACTCATTGTGGAAAACAACAATAAAATTGATGTCGAGTTTGTGGGAGATGTTATTTTGATTTTAGATTATGGTTTTATGATGATTTTAATAAACACTTTTTATGTACATTCCTTTAGGCGGAACTTAGTTTCCGTGTCTTGTCTAGATATGTGTGGATAGTCTTTTAAAATAAAGAGCAATAATATTTATATGCTTTATAATTCAAATAAAGTTGGGTGTTGCAATTTATCTAATAGATAATATCGTTTGTATTTATCTCCCAACGATATGTACCTCGTTTATTTAGCTAAAAATGTTATTTCCAAAAGGCCTCTATTGAGGGAACAATTTTATGCATTATGGGATAAATGTCTTGGTCACATCTCTAGAGAAAGAATAGAAAAGCTAATAAAGGCTAACATCTTGCTTACTCTTAAAAGTAATTTAGAGACTTGCATAGATTGTTGTAGAGGTAAGATGACTAAGATAAAGAATAAAACAGCTGTTTGAAGTTCTGACTTGTTGGAGGTTATTCACACTGATATTAGTGGACCATACACGACAACTTTGTGCATAAATTTTTATTTTATAACATTTATTGACGGCTATTCCCGATATGGATCTGACAACCCAAATTTCTGATTCTGTTTTCAATTGAATGAGTTAGGCTTTTCATCGACATGCCTATAGTTCTTTTCTCTAACCTGATCATTCACGAGATAACTAATCTATCTGGTGAAGTCGTTAAAGGATTTTAACGCAATAGACTTGAGAATTCGACTAGAAATCGACTGCTTGACCGTGCTAATCTGCAAAGGGTCAATACAGCATTGTCAAAATTGATCAGAGATCGGAGATAGGTCGGTTCGACTAAGGTATGTGACTAAAGTGTGAATGATTCCACCTAATTACAAAATTCTCGTCGAATGACACTAAACCGATTTTTCTATCATTTCTATACCCTGTGCCTATATTTGAAAGTTCGAGATTTTCACGATAACCAAGAGTTGTTAATGAGTTGAAGATGCACAATGTGGCTAAAAAATAATTGACCACGGATCAATTGCACTAAAAATTCCTAAAAGCTACCCGGTAGGTTAGGTTATACTAAAATCGCACCTGGTTGAAATTAACCGCGAATTTGAACCCGATTTTATAAATTGAAATTTCTGTCATGTCACGATTCATTTTAGGAACGTTGACTCATCCTCTGAAGATTTTTCTACAAACCCAAGATTTCGGTGAAAAATCAAAGTTGGGTTATTTTGGATCGGGAAAATTTGAGGGCTGCTTTTGGTCGCATTTTTGGCATTCAAGTTGGACTATTTGGGGAGGGAATTGCAAGAATTTAATGTGGGCACCTTGGCTATAATTATTGGACATCAATTGGATTGAATTTGGAGGGAATTGTCCAAAATTCGTAGGTCCAAGGGGGCAGCCACTTTTGGACCATTTCAATGGCTTGTTAGGGAAGTTTAGGTGTGTAAATGGCTGATGATTGAGGGTTGGACATGGTGGGGCATGGGTGATGAGTAAATTGGATATTTAGCTTGACTTTGGAGGCATTTTGGGCCCCCTTCTTCAGCAGCTCACTTCTTCTTCCCTTAGCCTCTTTTATCCATTGTTGTGTGTGTTTGTGAGCTCAAGAACCAGAGAAACTAGCCCCTACTCGTCGACCGCCCCCATGCTGCCGTCATAAGCTGTCACTGCCACTGGAGCCGCTCGCTTGCCTTTGTGAGCCCAGCTCCCGTCCTCGCCATCCTGCGCCATCGCAAGTCCAGTCGCCGTCCTGAGCTCCGTCTAGCCAGTCGAAGTGTCGTCGTCACCATTCCAGCCGCCGTTCGCCTCCGTCGAGCTCGCTAGGAGCTACTGTAGCCACCACCGTCCCACCGTGGCCGTTTCAACCCAAGCCAAGCCCCGACCAGCCTTCTTGTCCCAAGAAGCAAAAGTTGAACCTCAGCTGTGGGCTGAGGACTTCTAGGCCCATTTTAAGGCCCGTCCAGACCTCCATTGGTTGTTGTCGTAGGCTTGAGTATTGCTCACCTCCGCGTCGCCATTGCCGTGGACTCATCGGCCTGCTAAACTGGTGAGTTTACTTACTAAACTCTGCTTAGGGAGTTAATGATATTTATTAGATAATTAGCTTAGCTTAATATGTGATTAGGTGGTTAGTTAGTTTAGATTAGTGATTTAATGGCTTAATTATGCATGTTAGGTGGTTAAAATAGATTGATTAGGAGCTAATTAGATTGTACTATTTATCTAGATAAGTGCATTAATTTTCTACGCTCATTTAGATGGTTAGATTAGCATTTTCGGCCTAGGTTAGCATTTATTGGATTTAAATTGCATTATTTAATTATTTTGTAATTTATCTAATTATTTAATATTTTCCAGAAATTATACCAGGATAGCCGGTGACCGGAATTTCGTGTTGATTGCAGTCGTGTGCTTAATTTATGCAATTGAGTGGTGATTGTGATTTTGAGTATTTATTTCAAAATTACAAAATTTTAAAAGAGAGGATATCAATTTTGCTGGTTCAAATGGACCGTGTACTCCACACGATTATTTTTTTCCGTGTGTTTTTAATACGAAGAAAATGGGCCAAGTACATTATTTTAATTGGGACATTTGAGTGCAAAGCACGATATCTTGGCCGGGATTGGATGGTCGTGTGCTGGTTATGAGAACCTATCCCCGATGTGAGTCGGGTGGACGTTGCCCCTATATGGGATGCCCTACATCAACGGATGTCAGTCGTAGTAGATTCTGGATCGATGCTCCTTCGGGATTGCCATCTCGAGGTAGACATTGCCGTGCTCAATGGGGTGAGACGATGCCTGGTTACGCCAAAAGACCGCCGAACGTCGAGTAAACCGTGCCCGTTGGGCCGTGATAAAATTGGAACGCATGATTGAGTGTCTTAACCGCACCTGATTATGGGACAAAATCGTGTGGCATGGTATAGGACGTGTCACAACGATTTGGCCTTATAATCGGGACCCTTGTGATTGTTTGAGAATTGAGATGTGGCGTTCCAATTGATTGAATATTATTACTGCATATGTTTGAGTATATGAATTGTGCTGACATATAGGGAGGATTTGAGATGAGGTGAGTCTCTATGGTTGTGTGATTGTGTTGTTAGGCCGCCTCTAGGTGTATTTTCTTCTTAGTCAGGGTTTAGGGGGTGAACTTGCTGAGACGTTGTCTCACCCCATCGTGGGCTTAACCTTTTCAGGTCCTTAGATGGTGGTCCCTTCGATATGTTTTGGTCAGCCTCGGGGGGTTTCTAAGTGGAGCATAGATGTTCTTGTCCCTGAGAGTCATTGCGTCTATGAGCTAGTTGTGACCACTGTTTGGGTCGATGAGGGCCTACCTTAGAGGGCACCTCATCGATTCAGGGCATTGTTCTGGCACGAACTCAATGGGTATAGACAAGGTCCCATTTAGAATTTTGATGTCCCCGCCGTTGTGATCAACACTGTTCAGGGCGAGGGTGCAGCTGACCCTCCTAATGGGGCTGTGGATGACCCGACGCCCTTGGAGTCTATGGAGGTGGAGTCTAAAGGATTGGCAAATGTGTCCGACTAGTAGATCATAGGATAGCTTCTTTTTGAAAGTCCCCAAACTTTTCCTGCTTCTCCATCCCATGCTGTTTGTTGTAAGGGTTTTTTTTTTTTTTTTTCGCTTTCGCATGTGCAATAAAATAAATGGGTCGGCAACGCGTCCTGGAACGTCGCAAATTTTATCGACCACCGAGGGATGTGCATGCACTCGAGGTTCGGGGCATGACAATGGACACCTATATTGATTAAAGAAAAGTCCGAGTCTCTTGACAAATTCAAGATTTTTCGGACTAAAGTAGAGAAATAGTTGGGAAAAGTCATAAAATTGTTAGATCTGATCGTGCTGGTGAGTATTTTGGCAGACATGGGCCGTCTCATTGAACTAGTGATATAGAGGGCAATAAAGGAGAATGACTTACACTTGGATCATCGCTTTTCCGCTTTCAAATAAAAAACGGTGGATTCCAAAATAGGTGCGTTAATCTTTTTATTCAATTATATATGTGTTCTTGTTATAGTTATGGAGATCGTGGGATTGCGTGTTTTCGCATCTTACAGGAACGATGCTTGTGTACATAGAAAGCAAAGTCGAGCCGCCAGCATAGACTATGATGAGGTAAGCTAGGACTACGTAGCTCAAGTACTTAACTTCCCTATACTTGACGAGACCCTCACCACACGGAGCTAGGCGAGCTAGTCGGCCATGGCGGCGGCCAGCAATCGGTTGAGCGAGCTCTAGCGAGCTCGCCGGAGCCTTGCCTGGCCACCGTGAGGTCCGGCGAGCTCGCTGGAGCCTCGCCGGTGGCCTCGGTGGCCAGGCGAGGCCACTGAGGCCACTGACAAGGCTCAACCTAGCCTAGGTGGCATGAGGTCGGCCTCGCCCTAGCTTGGTGAGGCCAAGCCTCACCGTGGCTCAGCGTCTCTGGGGGCCGGCGACGCTCTGGCGAGGTCGTCAGCCGCAGGCGTCGGCCATGGCCAAGGTCGGTAACCGGCAAAAGGAAGAAGAAAAGAAAAAGAAGAAAAAAAAAAGGAGAGAGAAAATTTGTTTCTCGGAATTGTTCTGGGAGCAAGAAACAAGTTTTTTTCTAGTTCTTGTTTCTATTCCAAATCTGTTCCCGGGAACAAAAAATCTACTTTTTTGTTCCCGGAACAAAAGAACATAAGTTTTTATTCCGAGGAACAGAAACAAAAATAAACAAATAGGGCCTAAGTGAAAAATGAATTATTATGACAATTTATAGTGGGAAGGTTTGAATGGTTAACAAATAGGATAGTGTCATGCGACGATCCATATTAGGTTTATCGCATGTCCTCGAGATAAGGGTTAGCGACGGGCTTCCACGTATAAGGAGGACATGGACCGTCACTAAGCCCACTTGAAAGGGTTAGAATAGGCCAAATTATCACATGCTCCAACCCGATCAAGTCAAAACTCTTTAAAAATTCTTTGTTGGACTTGGATATTTCAAAGATTCTAGCGCTAATCATAAGTTATACGTGAAGCCTGTAATCAGAACTGAAGAAAAGGAAATTTATTAAGAAGCAAAAAAAGTGTGTGCTTTGTAAAATAATGTGGATGAAGTGGATGATATCTCAAGAAAAGGAAATTTGTTAAGAAGCCAAAAAAGTGGGTAGTTACTAGAAAAAATGGATGAAGAGGATGGTTAATTAATGCAAGTTGAATCTTCTTCTTTTCTTTTTTGTCAAGCAAAGAGCATTTCATAGGTTGGTCTACAATTTAAAACAAATATGAACGTAATTTATAACTGTTCTCCTTCCTCTATTTCCTAATGTTTTTTAATCTAAAACTGTTTATGCATAGTGTAATCAAGATCTTTCAATTGCAAGTGTAACCCCAAAATGATCAAAGTTACTATTGTTCCTTAACTACTTCACTAACTTAGATTTAATCATATATGTGAGTATAATTGTAAATTTTGGATGGGTATCAATACTCGAAAATTTGTTTTATATATAAAATAGATGATTCAACAATTTTTTATTGGGTGTGCACTATGGTCCAATAGTTTTAATTTCCCTTTATGATGGATCATATTATTTAACAATTAGTTCGGAATACATTTTAGTTATCCTTGACATCCCTCTTTAAATTTCATCTCTACTCGTGTGTTTTAGTGTCCATAGTGCATAGGCTTATTGCGAAAAATACCGGATGGTTTAAATAGCTTGTGGGTAAAGTTTCATTCTCCTCTAGAACTCAAGAAAATTGTCCAAAAATTCATAAACTTGTTACATTTTGGTTAATTCAGTTCTAAACCTTTTAATTATGTTAATTGAGTCCTAAATCATTTCATGTTTTGTCAATTGAGTCCTTTAGACTAATTTTGATAGAAAATTGCTAACACGTATATTGGCTATCTTTTGTGACACTGCTGGCGTTAATATAGATAGTTTTTAATAATATTTTAATAATTTTTAAAAATTTGTATTTATTTATTTATTTTTCTTCTCCTTATCTTTCTTTTTTTTCTTCCCTTTTTCCTCCAATTGGTCATCAAGCATCAGTGACTGGCCAGAGGTGAGGGCTATCCTCACTAGCCTCTAGTGAGAGTGAGCCTCATCCGCCCTTAGTGAGGCTCAACTCTTGCTAAATTTGGCTTGGGCAAGCCTTGTCTCTAGTCGATTGTTAGCCATCATCAAGATTTCGTGATTGACTAAAGGAAAAAGGAATAAAGACATAAAGAAAAGAAAAAATGAAATAAAGGAAAAAAAGAAAAATAAATAAAATCAAAAAATGTCAAAATATTTTTAAAAATTGTCCACCTCAAGGTTGCTCATGCCACAATAGCTAGTATCCACTTCAGTAATTTTTTGGCCAAAATTGGTCGAAGGAATTCAATTTGCAAAATGTGAAAAGATTGTGACTCAATTATTACAATTAAAAGATTTATGACTGAATTTGTAAAAGTGCGATAGATTTAAAACTTTTTAGACAATATTTCCCTCTCTCTCTCTCTCTCTCTCTCTCTCTCTCTTCGATGTTAAAGTTTAAACTTTAAATCCTTCAATTTTACCTCTATCCCCCTTCCTTCATGAGCACTCTCCCTCTTTACACGTTAACTTGAGCTAACCAGCTCACCCAACATAATACTCACCCTATCATACGTAAATTCCAATTTACACTTTAAATCCTTGCATTTTGTCCTCTTGAATCTGAGAATCATTTCAATTGTCAACATTGTCAAACTCTTTGGATTAATTCATGCAATGTAAGTGAACCAGCTATAACACATTAAATCTATGTTTGGTCATTTGAATTTCTTGTGACATCCTAGTCTGCCACCTTACTAACGCATGTTACATATCTTTTCACTTATAGCACAAGTGGAAGCAAAAGTGAGAAATCAAACAACCATCACCAAGAGGATGAACGCAAAGAGTTAAGCAACCGTCACGTGCTTTCCCATTTTAATTTTCTTATCTTTTATGTACATACATGGGTGATTACAAGGCTATACTGGGAGGTCAAAAGGATATACTACTCTCACAGGCTATCCACATAGCCATCATCTATGCCCTCAAACTATTCACAACATGTCACCCATCTACATGGTTTGATCCCAAAAAGTGTCAAGACCGTGCCTCCCAAAAATGAATCCCCACCACCATCACCAACTGCCTTGCCTATGGTTTGCCACTGCTGCCGTCCTTATCACCATTGCTACTGTCCTCCGGGAATGGCAGAGGACCTACTAGAAGTCCTCTGATCTTGGCATAGATTGCCCCGAAGCGGTAGGTGATATAGCTAGCAAGTGAGCCTATATCTACCTGAAGTGTAGATGTGTGATGCACAAAAATCACAAAAAGGGAAGTTTGAGTTTGTGAACTCATATAGCTGCCCCTAAAAGTCTACTAGGGTGGCGTAACAGGAGATGAGGTGTAACATGTGGCACCCCTCAACGGCCCCTGATCCGTTAGGGTCGCCACAGATCACGTCCTTTCTCTTTACCTAAAAGTCTATTACTCTGATACCATAATATTTCACTAAGTCCATAAGTTATGGGGGTTTATATCTTTTCCATTGGTCCCTGTGTAAAACATGGCGGAAGTGTATCCAACAACTCCCTTCCTTATATTCAGAAAACGATGCACACCAACTAAACATTTTTATAGGTAAAAGCCGAACACTTTTATTTACGTAAACCAGATGGACATCATTCATCGATACACCAAAATGTCGCAGTTTTCGATACTTGGCTACATTCCAAAAGGGTACCCAACATTTCTAACAGTCGTATACGTAAGGTCCATCGTTTAGTGTCGGCGTCCAAAAATTTCTTCCTCTGCTGACCCCATCTCACGGTCACACCCAACCCCTTGGTCCGTTTGCTGGTGGTGGTGACAATGGCCCCAGCGTTCGTCCATACCAATGGACAAATACAGCAATGTACTCCTAGAGTACAAGGCCAGTGGGAAGACCGATATCGAACACCGTAATGACTCTCACTCATACAAACGTCAGCCCTCACACCACAGGGTCCTGATGTTCCGACCGCTCCCACTGTAAGTCGATCGGGACTCCATAGAATGTACTGGGAGGTGCAGGTAGCAGAGGCATCTTATCTAGTCTCAAATGTTAGTCCCTAAAAGGGGTGAGTACAATCACCCAGCAGTGAAAGATCCACTAAACTATATTGTGTAGAACCATCACAATCTAATTTCATGCGAGATAGACAAAACATATAATCAAAAGAATGAGTATGCATCAATCGATAAAGCTTTTCAAAGTAATGGCAATTGTAGTTTCAAAACCAGAATGCACCATTTTAGTCACACGGGTCCCAATTATAGAACCAAACTGTTATGACATGTCCCATTCTATGCCATACAATTTAGTCCTATAACTAGACCACACACACACTTAGTGGAACCATCGGTTTTAATATTCAAAAAGCTTCACCTCCCAGAAGACCAATGTTTGCGTCCTTCCGGGCATTCGCACCCAACTTGGCATCGCGAAAGCCTCCGGCATTCAGCCACTAGGCCACCGGGCATCTAGAGCGTGTTACGTTACACCTCTTAGGCATCTCGCACCTCACCTAGCATCACAAGGAATCTCCGAGGTGCGCCATGAAAATGGTTACCCCTACCCTCCGGAATTACATACCGACATACCACCGGGCATCCCCCGAAATTACGTACCGATATACCACCGGGCATCCCGACACTCCTGGGGTACCTTTGAGGCTCTGTGGACCTCAGGCATCCAAAGGCGTCGACCCCTACGATCTTTATGGGCATCCCAACTCCCGAGGCATCATTGACCCGAGGGTCCAACGGCAGCAATATCATCTCATATTATTTCAATAAAACATTTTCAATGCAATAACATGGGATGTCCCATGAGTTTTCATCAAATCTCAAAGTTGAATAATATGCTAAATACCAACACCATCATATCAAATGATAAATCAAGATGCATTCACTCTTGAGATAAATTGAGCAAACTCGAAATGAAACGGCCCAAAAATCAGAATGCACAGTTTTAGTAAAAGTTTTGGAATAACCCCTAAACAAACTCAGAAAATTCTAAAATTTTAGTATGTTATCAACAAGATCTAAAGGAAAGAATTTCATGAAGAACACTAAGCCAAATTTGTCATGTATAAATCGCAGCAAATCGCACAACTCAGCCCTAAACTTCTTCTATCGACAGAATCTACACTTTGGCAGAAAAATACTTCCCATTAAAAGAAATTTGTGCCTCTATATTGGTTTTGAAAAATCTGACCAAAAACATATGTCTTAGTTTAAACAATTCCTCACAACTTTCATGAAGAAATCGGAATCAAAATTGCCCTAGAACTGTCTCTAGAAAATCTACAAAATTGCTGAGTTACACTTGATCTAATTTGAACATCACGGATTCAATAGGATCCCGTGCCTATACCGCTGCTATTTCACTTCCAAAATTTCACCACAGATTGTTCTTTCAATCATAGTTCAACAAAATCATAATGTATAAAGATGTCCAAAGCATTTCCTCAGTTCTTTATGTTGGGGTTTCATGAATCATGTACAAGAAAAATTAACAAAAGGAACGCAGTGGAAACAAAGATATATATTACACATGATTCTCCTAAGGCGTTGTTTGTGCGTTTTAATCAAAAATCTGAACATGAAAGGGAGTTAAACGAAATACCTCTCGAAGCGCGCTTTGAAACGAGTCGGTTGGGATGTTCTACAGTTCGAGTCCCACAAGCGTTGGACCTCTAGTTCAGACACACCAACAACGAACGTCGAACAGAAGAGAGAGCTTTCGGATATTCACCACTTCGATCGTGCTAGCAATCACGTGGAAATAATCCGTCGTATTCTTGATGTATAATAGTCACGGCCCGAATGAGATAATGCTCTTCTTTCTTGCGTCTCAAAGACTCAAGAACACGCACACACTTTACTCTCTATTTTCAGCAAAGCATCTTCTCATTCTCAAAAACAAAACGCATGCCCACACTCTCTCTATATCAGCAGCCCATCATATGTCTCTAAAAAAAAAATGTACACGCCCGTTTCTTTCTATTTAAAATAAAACCGATCAGCAACGGTTGCTGATCGATGGACGATCCGCAACCGTTGCTGATCCTCCACCAAGCACGAACGATCGTGCATGAGCGGTTGCTCATGCACGATGGTCATGCATGAACAACCGCAATCGTGCATGAGCAACCGCTCATGCACGATCTTGGCATGATGGTTAGCGGTTGCTGACCATCCATGCTTCGTGCATGATGGTCAGCAACCGCTGACCATCATTGCTTCGTGCATGTGCACGAATTCGTGCACATGCATGAAGCTCAATTTTATTATTAATTTTATTAGTTATTAAAATGCATTAATTAATTAATTAAACTAATAAATAATTAATTAATCAATCCCTTTTAAAATAAAAGAACATATTCTTTATATGTACAATTGAAATCCCTAAGATGTAACTATTACATAGCAGCTTTAGGGCATACATCTAACAATCTCCCACTTGCACTAAAGCCAACTTGTTTGGTACCTCAAACCCATTTGGTCAATTCATTGCCATTAATTAAATAATAATAATGAAAGTACACAATTGGGGTATGTTAACATATATCCACTTTGGGCATGCGTGTGCATCATATGCAAGTAGGCTCGTGACTATAATACAAATTAAATTAAATCTCATTTAATTTAATTTCAAATCGACTCAATTCGATTGCAGTAATTGCAAACACATTTGCAATAATATTTCTCTCTTGTTCCACGTCATCCTAATTGTTTATGGTGTGTGACATCCCTAGGTTCATCACTAAGCTGGTAGTAAGACTTGTACTAACACATTAGTACTTCCAAAAGAATTAATTGTCCCGATTAATCTTTTAGGTCCTACAAGCCACGATTGACATCTAGCAATATGTCATGGCTACCCAGATAGTGTGAATACTTTAAGAACATAATGAACCTGTCAGCTTTGGCTACAGTGTAATTCAATCCCTCTGTCTTACTATGTCCCGATCAAACAAAGACCATGGAATATTTGTCAAGTCATTAATTCGATCATATGCACAAATCTAATTGACATGCATTTTATTTGAGATATAAACAATTTATTCTCGATTACAACCCCGGCCGAGGATTTCAATGCATTGCCACAATTAGATTGCATAGGACATCATTATCATACCTTGCATATAACAAGGAGACAGATTCCATATTGCGCACACGTGTAACTTCATATATGAACAAACTATGACCATCAGGTATAAAGACGGATCAATGACCCGGCATTAAGTGCACCCGTGAACCATAGTTGTTCAATACACAAGTTAACACTGTGCCTCAGGTCTAAGGATTATTTACACAAGACCAAAGCATGAACAATTAGACACCGACCACGCTAAAAGCTTCCATGTCGCTAATCGTTCCATATGCATCACGTTCAGTGAATTTGTCTAATACAAACACTTGTGTTCTAACTCAGGAATCATAATACCCAATGACATGTGACTCATCATTCCCTTAAGTATCCAATACTTAATGGCGAAGTGAAGAACACACCGGTCTCAACAGGATTATTAATATCCACTCAATAATCCATCGACCGGGAACGATTTAAAGATTCAGTCTAACTATGTACTCGTCACATATATTCTTGACGTCTCGAGAATAGGTCTAGTTGCAACTGATCTTATGGAATCATTCATAAATATAAAATAATTGGACAAATGAATGAATACGTCATTGCCATTAATTAAATAATAATAATGAAAGTACAACTGAAATCCCTAATATGTAACTATTACATAGCAGCTTTAGGGCATACATTTAACAATCTCTCACTTGCACTAAAGCCAACTTGTCTGGTACCTCAAACCCATTTTGTCAATATGTCTTTCAAAAGAAGACTGAGGTAAGGCCTTAGTGAAGGGATCTGCCACGTTTTCTGCTAAGGCAATTTTCTGCAAGGCGATATCACCTCTCCCAACAATTTCTCTGATGAGATGGAAGCGTCTCTCAATGTGCTTGGACTTCTGGTGAGACCTTGGCTCCTTAGCTTGAGCTATCGCTCCATTGTTGTCACAAAACAATGTGATTGGTTGCTCAATTGAAGGAACTACTCCAAGTTCAGAAATAAACTTTTTCATCCAAGCGGCTTCCTTTGCTGCTTCAGAAGCAGCTAAATACTTTGCCACAGTGGTGGAATCAGCAGTTATACTTTGTTTGGAACTTTTCCAACTAACTGCACCACCATTGAATGTAAAGAAAACCCAGATGTAGACTTATAATCATTAGGATCCGATTGAAAATCGGAATCAGTATAAGCTACAACTTTAAATTCTCCTTCTCCATATATCAAGAATAAATCTTTAGTCCTTCGCAAGTACTTAAGAATATTCTTGACTGCTATCCAGTGCTCTTCTCCTTGATCAGATTGATATCTGCTAGTAATACTTACAGCATGGGCAATATCAGGTCTAGTACATAGCATAGCATACATTATGCTTCCAAAAGCGGATGCATATGGTATCTTTGCAATCCGCTCTCTTTCTTCAGGAGTGTTGGGACACATCTCCTTAGAAAGACGGATCCCTTGCCTAAAAGGCAATAATCCTCTTTTGGAACATTGCATGTTAAACCGTTTTAACACTTTGTCTATGTACGTAGATTGTGAGAGGCCAATCAATCGTCTTGATCTATCTCTATAGATCTTGATACCTAAAATGTAGGTTGCCTCTCCTAAATCTTTCATGGAGAATTTCTGTGACAAGAATAGTTTTATCGATGATATCATTGGTACATTATTTCCAATCAAAAGTATATCATCGACATACAAAACTAGAAATGCAATTGCACTCCCACTGATCTTCTTGTATACACAAGGTTCATCCGGATTTTTGATGAAGCCAAACGATTTGACTACCTCATCAAAACGGATGTTCCAACTTCTGGAGGCCTGTTTGAGTCCATAAATGGATCTCTTAAGCTTACACACCTTCCGTTTTTCACTATTGGATTCAAAACCCTGTGGCTGTTCCATATAGATGTCCTCTTCGAGAAAACTATTTAGAAAAGCCGTTTTGACATCCATCTGGAATATCTCATAATCAAGGTGTGCAGCTATAGCCAACATAATCCGAATAGATTTTAGCATGGCCACAGGTGAGAAAGTTTCGTCATAATCAATTCCTTCTTTTTGACGATATCCTTTCGCCACCAGCCGTGCTTTGTAAATTCCAATTTGACCTTCAACATTCATCTTCCTCTTAAAGATCCATTTACAGCCAATTGGTACAATACCATCAGGCAGGTCAGTCAAGGTCCATACCTCATTGGAATACATTGAATCCATTTCGGATTTCATGGCTTCTAGCCATTTACCGAATCGATGTCCAACATCGCCTCCTCATAGGTTTTAGGATCACCGGGTTGATTACTATCATTCACAATGAATAATGGTTCAATATGATCAACCGAGTGTCTATAACGAGCAGGTGGGCGAGACGTTCTCGCACTTCTCCTAAGAGGTTGTGTATCAGAAGCTCCCACTGAATCAGAGGTTGGTATCTCGAACTCGGTTATTTGGTACTTCATTATTTTCTTCTTGTAAGACTATTTTCCGCAAAGCACCACTTTCTTGGACGAACTGATTCTCCAAAAAAGAAGCATGCTTGCATACCAAAATTCTTTGGTCTGAATGAAAATAGAAATAATATCCAAGAGTTTCCTTTGGATATCCAATGAAGCGATCTTGTTCAGATCTTGCCTCCAATTTTTCCATTTTCAGCTTTTTCACGAAAGCTGGACAACCCCAAATCTTAATATGATTAAGACTAGGTTTCCTACTATGTCATATCTCATATGGCGTAGTTGGAACAGATTTGGACGGCACTCTATTCAGTATATATACAGCAGTCTTAAAGGCATAGCCCCAAAGGGATATTGGCAAATCGGCGTAACTCATCATAGATCGTACCATATCTAATAAAGTACGATTTCTTCGTTCAGATACACCATTATGTTCTGGAGTTCCAGGAGGTGTCCATTGTGATAAAATGTCATTCTCTTTAAGATAGTCCAGGAATTCAGTACTAAGGTATTCACCTCCTCGATCCGATCGAAGAGCCTTAATACATTTTCCTGTTTGTTTCTCAACTTCAGCCTTGAATTCCTTGAACTTTTCAAAGGATTCAGAATTATACTTCATGAGGTATAAATAACCATACCGTGACTGATCATCAGTGAAGGTAATGAAGTAATTATAACCACCTCTAGCAGTTTCATTAATTGGTCCACATACATTTGTATGTATTAATTCTAATATGTCAGCAGCTTGCGCACTTTGTCCCACAAAAGGCGCTTTGGTCATTTTTCCTAGAAGACATGCCTCACAAGTCGAGTATGACTCAAAATTTGAAGGATCAATGTATCCATCATTACTCAACTTGTTAATTCTGTCTTCTCCAATATGACCTAATCGGAGATGCCAAACATACTTTTTATTTGGACCATCTCTAGGGCGTTTATTAGTTATGGCATTTATATCAATTCTATTTTGCTTATTGACATTGGTAATCGCATTACCGGACATTGTAATGGTATAAAGATTGTTGGTTAATAAGCTAGAACCAACACATATTCTATTATGATAAATAGAACATACATCATCAGCAAAAGAAAATTCATAATTCTCTTTACCCAAACGAGGTATAGAGATGATGTTCCTAACAGCATTCTTATAATGCAAACAGTTCTTTAAAACCATTACATGTCCAGAAGGCAAACATAAATGAAAAGTCCCTATAGCTAATGCAGCAACTCTTGCTCCATTGGCAAACGTCAGAACAATCTCATTTCGCCCTAGCATCCTCGCTTATTTCCAGATTCTGCAAAGACATACAAATATGTGAAGTTGCAGCAGAATCTATAACCCATGAGCTGGATTCAGCACTAACCATAAGATTAGTTTCAATAAGCATAGACACCATACCTTCATAAGGTTGGTTCTTGGGCTTGACCTTCAAGCTCGCGAGGTACCTCCTCCAGTGCCCTTTGACACCACAGTAATGACATTTCCCTTTATCAATCTTGGGTTTTGGTTGCACAACAAGTTTGGTAGGCCTCTTCCATTTATTCTTCTTTAAAACAGTCTTACCCTTTGAAGAAGAAGCCTTAGCCATAGCCACTACATTTGGCCTCGTGTTATGCATTTCCTTCTCATAAACTACCAGCATGCTATGTAACTCAGCAAGAGTTTTCTCCATTTTATGCATGTGGAAGTTTTGGACAAAACCAGAGAAGGAATCGGGTAAAGATTGGAGGATCAAATCTACAGCTAACTCATTGTCCATAACGAGATTCAGCCTAGCCAATTCTTCAATGTGCCGATCATTTTCAAAGCATGATCATTAACAGATGATCCTTCAGCCATCCTCATACGGTACAATGCCTTAGATATCTCATATCTAGAGGTTCAACCATTCTCATCAAAGTATTCCTTTAAATGCAAAATGATCGACTTAGCATCTTCCATTGATTCATACTTCTTTTGTAATTCATTATTCATAGAAGCAAGCATGTATGACCTAACTTTTAAGTCATCATCACGCCACTTATCATAAGTGACACGCTCCTCTTGGGTCCCACCCTCAGGAAAAGATGTTGGCATCTTTTCATCAAGTACATACCCAATTTTTTCTGAATTGAGAACAATTCTCAAATTCCTCACCAGTCAGTGAAATTGGGTCTAGTCAAACAATTCTTGTCAAGTATAGAAGCGAGTGGGTTTGCGGTCACCATTTTTCAGAGTAATAATATATCTGTTGCAGAAAATAAATTGTTAGCCGTTGTACTTTTCATAATAACTATTTCATTTTGGTCTTTAAATGAAATAGATCCTCCCACTAAATTTATATTCGAATCCTATACTCCTTAAGATGGGAAGCGGTAATCTTTGTTGGGTAAAGATTACTAGTGGGGATTGGAGTCCCACTAGCCCAAAGTTCACCTCACCTAACAGTTATTGGTGTCCTATGAACTTAGTGAGTGAACCAGTTTGTTCAACGCATCATATGCGAGTCCCAATCATAACTTCGGCCTCTAGACCATGAAAGCCTCACCTAACAGTTATTGGCATCATGATCATAGTTAAGTCTAGCCCATCGTCTCATGCAAGTATTGAAAACACAAATGATTCCCTCACCTAACAGTTATTAGAAATCATTTGGCTCCAACCCCACATCATCATATGCATAATGGAGTGGTCCAATATTATAAATGGTAATCAACCCCTATGTATCCATAACCGGTTAATTAACCACTATAATATTGGATCAAACCACGACGATGGAAGGCCACGAGTCCGAAACCCGTTTCGACTTAATATTATTAATAAGGAGATTTTGGTCGTTAGTAATGGTCTCACTTTGCACATTAACCGGTTTAACATGCACGATAACAAAAATATAATAAATAAATAGATATCACATAACATCTATCCTATGTGGTGATCATGGAATTATGGTTCAATGGGTCTCGAGCCAAAGAGACCCATTTAGCCATTTTAATGTTTTAATAATATGGACCTGCTCTTCACTTTTTCTTCAATCTTTGAACTCTTCAAAGACCGGGCCCATAGAGCTTACCGGTTTAATGGCTCCTCCAATGGCTCCTCCTCTCTTGTAGTATTTACATCAATAATTGAAATACTAAACTATACTAAAATTACATTTCATAAAAATAAATATAAAAAGAAGGACGCAGCCTCCATTTAATAATTACATCCCCAAAAAGAATACCTGTAATCATCATACATTCATCCATACAACAATCACAACAATTAGGGATTTTTCCATGATCACCACCCTTCCTTACGAGCCATAAATTCAAAATTTAAAGCTCTGGAAGGCATGCATAAAATTATGCATATCATTTGTAGAATATAAACACAAAGTATAACAAGTTACGGATTTTTGATTCAAAATTGATTTAGTTCTAATTTTTGCTTAGTTGATTAAATTTATCACATAAATCAATCAACTTCTATAGGCCACATTAGAGCAAGAGAACCAATTCTCTTAACAAAAATAAATTGGCCATTAGAACGCAAAAACATATTTGAACTATAAATCAATTAAACGCACGAAAAATGCCTAAGGTTGGCTCTGATACCACTGTTGGGGTTTCATGAATCATGTATAAGAAAAATTAACAAAAGGAACGCAGCGGAAACAAATATATATATTACACATGATTCTCCTAAGGCATTGTTCGTGCGTTTTAATCAAAAATCTGAACATGAAAGGGAGTTAAACGAAATACCTCTCGAAGCGTGCTTTGAAACGAGTCGGTTGGGATGTTCTACAGTTCGAGTCCTACAAGCGTCGGACCTCTAGTTCAGACACACCAACAACGAACGTCGAACATAAGAGAGAGCTTTCGGATATTCACCACTTCAATTGTGCTAGCAATTACGTGGAAATAATCTGTCGTATTCTTGATGTATAATAGTCACGGCCCAAATGAGATAATGCTCTTCTTTCTTGCGTCTCAAAGACTCAAGAACACGCACACACTTTACTCTCTATTTTCAGCAAAGCATCTTCTCATTCTCAAAAATAAAACGCATGCCCACACTCTCTCTATATCAGCAGCCCATCATATGTCTCTAAAAAAAAAAATGTACACGCCCGTTTCTTTCTATTTAAAATAAAACCGATCAGCAACAGTTGCTGATTGATGGATGATTAGCAACCGTTGCTGATCGTCCAGCAAGCACGAACGATCGTGCATGAGCAACCGCTCATGCACGATCTTGGCATGATGGTCAGCGGTTGCTGACCATCATTGCTTCGTGCATGTGCACGAATTCGTGCACATGCATGAATCTCAATTTTATTATTAATTTTATTAGTTATTAAAAGGCATTAATTAATTAATTAAACTAATAAATAATTAATTAATCAATCCCTTTTAAAATAAAAGAACATATTCTTTATATGTACAATTGAAATCCCTAAGATGTAACTATAACATAGCAGCTTTAGGGCATACATCTAACACTTTAGTCCCAATCTACTGCAATCACTCAATAATCCAGCATTCAGCATCCAAATTCAGACATCCTCAAGTCTATTTGCACTACCTTAGACAATAACAACCTTGCATTACATAGGTTAGTAGACTTTTACTTGCCTCAAGTCCTAAGCACCGATGGCAAGCAAAAACAGGAAGCTTGCGAGTCTCGGGTGCGGCTCAATAGTGGCGAAGACGGCTGGGATCGACGGTGGCAACACACGAGCACGGCAGAGGGGCGACCTCTTTCCTTTCCTCTCACCGTTCGCTCTCTCTGGCTCACTGTTCTCTCGCTCACTCGCTGCACTCACTCGCTCGTTCTCTCTCGATTTCTCTCTCTCAACTTGCTCGACCGCTTGCTTCTCTAGTCAATGGTTTTGTTGAAAACCAGTCAACAAAAAGGGGTGCCTCGACGGCAGAAGGAGGCAGTGACGAGTGGATGAGAACGTGGTTTGCATGCTGTCCCGGACACTCTCTCCGCTGGCCACCGAAGAGGGAGAGAGAAACGTGGACCTTGGCGTGGCTTCTTCTCTCGGTCAACTTCTCCATTTAGTTGACCCTAACTTTGCTGCCACTCGCCACCTCGCATTGCTGCATACGGACATGGCTGTCATGGGCTCTCTCTCTCAGTCAACATCTCTTCATTTGTTGACCAATGTGGGATGCAACTTCTTCGTAGACAGAAGCTACATGGGTTAGCAAATGTCCCTTGTTGACCATCAAATAGTGGGACGTGCATGGTCCTTCATGCATGGCCCAATTTCTCCCAAAAATTGACCCTTAATTTCTGCATGTGCATGGCTGAAATATAATGGCTTACGTGGCTGCATGGGGTTGAAACAACATACATGGGAGGTTTGGTTAGTAGGGTACACATGCGGGTAGAAGAGGGTCTCAATCGTGGCATTACATAAAGGAAATTTTTTTGATGAAACGATGGTATGACGGGGTCCAAAATTAGTGCCGATGACAAAATCTGATAATAATTTCGTCAATCCACGACGTATCGTTATTTTTTCCAAGGTTGGAAAACTACATATGCCACATAACATCCTTGATTATGACCCCATAAGGATTGGCCATAAGGTCCTAAAAGGATCCATCATGGGCCATTGGCCATGGATCGATCGGTTCGATCGGCAAGGAAATCATGGATCGGTCACGACCGATTGACCGACCGATCACGAATTGGTCGAGGTGTTGGCCCTGAATTTTCTACCAACCATACTGATGGGATAGGATCACCAGCTCATAAGATGACTTTTTGATCATGAGAATTGGTCACGGGATGATTTTGGATTGGCGGATAGTCATGGGTTGATCCAATCGGTCGCAGTTTCTGGTCGTGGGTGATTCCGCCCGGTTATGCACCGATACACGGACGATCCAAATTGATCAAATGCAACCATATTCCAACCAAAAATGCATCATTTGATATTTAATTCTTAGTGATCGGAACGAAAACTTGAATTGGTGATGCCCGATCATGGATTGGTAACACGCCGACCATGAACCCTACCGATGAATCGGGTGTCGACTGGAATGAGCCTAGGGATAGACCCGGCTATTCCATCACTAATTCTAAGATCCATGAGTGTCTTGACTTAGTGCTAGGCCATGGATAGCCTTAGGATTGGCCTCGAACCGATCGAAGGACAATCGACCCTATTGGCCGATCGACCGTCTAAAGGAACAGTTCAAGCGAATATGGAATGTAATGGCTGAACCTCGGGTGTACGTGATTCGGTTTTTTGAGGTGTGTCAAATGATCCCTTCCTTGGCCCCGGAATCAACTTGGACGATAGAATTCTCTAGCCTGTCTTCTTGAGGAATGAAATGATAAAGTAAAAGATAATTCTAGAATCTCTTCATTAAATGAAGGAGGATGAAGTGTCCAAGCTAACCTAAGACCTAGTTGGAAACTTGGGAGATAAGGATGCCAATTAATACTTCTTGACCAAGTGGGATGCCTCCTTTTCCCAACTAAGGTTGCCACCTTTAATTTTCAAAATTTCTGGACCTTCGCTATTTGTCAATTTTACACTGATTTTTGTGGTGCGAATTTAAAGAAAATTCCTTCATAAAAGTTGTTCTAAATATCTTGATATAAAAAATATAAATTTCATATTTTCTGAGGTGAAATGGTAGGGACAAAGGCCCAATCATTCATCATATGGAACCTGTCTCGTGTTGTGAAAACCATGACTAGGTTGCCTTCTCGAATTTTTATAAAATCTTTCTTTTCAAATTTAACCATGCTTCCTTCATCAAAGTTTTAAAGGACATCTATTTCTACAACATATAGAAATTTCAAAGAGTTTTGTGAAGATTTGGATTTCAAAATGAGTCTCTCTCTCCGACTGTTGAATCTGCTCGACGGACGAATTTCTGGGTTGTGTTCAGAGATTTACTGCTCTTTCCACAGAACTAATTGGACTTGGCTTCCTTCATGAAAAATGTGATTTGAGGTCTTCTCTAAAACATATTAAAATATCATAATTTTTCGATTCCGTTTGATAAGGTATTGATGCTGATTTCGAAATTTCTCGAGACTGTTTTCACCCCAGGATAAGAGGGCCACACACCCAACTTGGAAGGGGAAAGGACTGCACGCCCAACTTAAGGAGCAAGGCCAATCTAGAGTCTTCTTAATTTAGGATGAGGATGCATTAAATATCTTTGGACTCTAGTTCTTCAATGCGAAGTTGAGGTGTCCCTTAAAGGAATAGGCTATAATACCTCCTAACCTAAAAACTTGGAGAGCAAGTTTGTAATGTGAAGATATGTAGCCTAATGATTACTCAAGATTCAAACACTAAATGGGAGAGGCTTAGTCATTGGCCTAGGTGTCCCCATAGTAATTACTTATAATTATTCCATGATAAATCAACCCCTTAGATGGACCAATGGAAAGATGAGCAAGCGTCGACCTTAAGAACTAGACTTGCGACCCATCTCTTTAGCTTGCCACCTCCTCAACCTAGATTATTCACCTACATGAAGATGATTGGTCCATTTGGAAAGATCATCATGAGGGGTTTGCCTATAAATAGAGGCATTCCCTCCCCTCATTTCCACACCACCTCCTCTTCCTCCCTCACTCTCTCAACCTCACCCTCACCATGGCCCTTTCTCTTTCTTGTGGCCACGCCCTCTTGCTCGTTCGCCAATCAACACGTTGCTCGGCTACCTAGGCCATCCCTTGAAGTGGGGTAAGTAGAACTTACTAATATTTGGCTAGGACGTTCTGTTACACTATTCCAAGTGTGTGACAAGTCCTTGACTGAAGTTGGTTGGCTTGTTGTTGCTAAGGTTGGGTTGTGTTTGCTTGGAGTGGTTTAGACTTTGATCCTTGATTGAGTTTGGTTCTTGTTTGTTGAGCTTGGCTCATGCTTTGGCTTGAATTGCTTTGAAAGAAGTCCGATTTGTGTACTTGTTTGATATGCTTTGGTCATGCTTTGACTCAAACCAATTTGGAAAGCGTTTTTGTGAAAGTTTGTTATTTCCTTACAAAACTATTTAAAACTATTTCACAAGTGCATGCTTTAGTTCACGCCCCAAGCTCTAAAAAAGAGTTTTGTCGGCCTTGACGTACGTGGGATTACAACAGATCGGTCCTTTCTTAGTCTTGGTGCGATATCAAGGCGTATCGTTCCCGAGCCAACTTTGGTACTAGGTCGATGAACATGTCACGACAAGCTAGTCCTTTCATGGTCTCAGTGCAGTATTGAGGCATATCGTTCCTGAGCCAAGTCTGGTACTAGGTCGGTGAACATGTCACAACGGGCCGGTTTAATCATGGTCTCGGTGCAATATCGAGGTATATCGTTCCCGAGCCAAATTGGGTACTAGATCGGTGCTCAAACGTGTTGGATCAAGTCGGAATCCTTGATTCATGCTCGATATGCTTAACGTCTCGGTTTCGGTAAGTCATTTCACACACTTATGCATCTCACGCCTTCGCGCCCTTGAACTAAAAGTGAAGATAAGAACCGGATTGTGATGCTTGATGCATGGTCACATGATGGATTAATTTCTAGTCGTTGACCGATGGATTCGGCGACGTTGCTCACTCACCAACGGGATGCCTCATTAATAAGAACGAGATGCCTCCACACCAACGGGATGCCTTGTCAAAAGGATGGGATGTTGTAATAATTCTAGCCGTCACCCTTGGATTAGGAGACGTTGCTCGATGGATTTTGGATGCCCGATGGATTCCGGAAGAGTCTATGGATTTTGGCTATTAATAAATGAACCTCGTGTGCATGAGTTCCTCGCATTATGAAATGGATTTCGGTTATGCTTGTATATGAGTGAGGCATGAGTTCCTCATACTATGGAATGGATTTTGTTTATGCTTGTATAACATTGAGTGAGGCGTGAGTTCCTCATGTTGTAGGTGAATATTGGTTTATGCTTGCATAGTGTTGATTGAGGATTCCTCATGTTTCATCCAAGAAAAAGCTTTTGTTTTGCTATTGATCTATCATCAACTAATGTTTTGGATGAGTTATGTGCTTATTGATGGGCGAGGCATCCTCCTACCCGGAAATTAGTGAGTTTTACTTACTGAGTTTCCCCAAAAATCACCCCTCATCATTTTAGTCTTGTAGGCATGAAAGTCTCACGTCAATTTTGGGAGTTGCAATCTTGCTAGAGGAGCTAAGGTTCATCCCGACCTTTTGAAGATGTGGTAGTTGTAAATAAACGGCCCATGACAAAGGGGCCTGTAAATGTAACTGATGTAACTGATGTAATTGTATGTTTATAAAATGGTCATTTTCCTGGCTACTTATTGCTGTCTGGGTGTTGTTTGTAATGCTTCCGCATGTACTTAATGAAAAGATAAAAAGAATGGGACGACGATGTGCCTAGGACGTTGCAAAAATAACCCCCGTCGCTCGTGACCCTAGAGATGGAGTTAGGGTCATGACATGGGGGTTTCAGGAGTAGTAGCATAACTAAGGATTTGAAAAATATAAATATTAACTAGGGTGAGCTAATGCCCAACAAATAAAATATCCAAAGCCC
Source organism: Eucalyptus microcorys (assembly GCA_014182515.1). Classification (NCBI taxonomy): domain Eukaryota; kingdom Viridiplantae; phylum Streptophyta; class Magnoliopsida; order Myrtales; family Myrtaceae; genus Eucalyptus; species Eucalyptus microcorys. The sequence goes on from CM024564.1 coordinate 20,349,846, forward strand.
TATACTAAGCAATCCGCCTATCACATGCACACGAAAAATATCCGGCTAAGACATGGGATTAGAATAATGAAACTCACAAAGACTATAATGACAAAATAACTAATATAAGTGTCCTATACTCATGACAAAAGAACCTAACGACTCGATAGACGATTCAACCATATATGCACATACGTTTCACACAATTCTCTATTCTCACTTTCAGTTTCCACTCCAAGACACATGGCCTGTGCACTCACCGGATCATGTAAGGAGGAATAACTCCCATCTAGTGGAATTCTGATGCGCCCTCCAATTCGCCATGATGTATGCCAGTACCCTCTCTAACCCACGCAGGCTTCATGGTCCACTAACCATGGCATCCGAATCTCTAAAGCATCTAGGGTATGCTTTACGTTGGCATCTCGAATTTCTCTCCGACTCCATGGGGCATCGTCGGTATGCTCTCTGATGGTATTCATTACAGGGTATCTTAAACACATAGTCCATGCACAATTATCTTTTTGTTGAACATGCAGACTTCCCAACAAAGATGACTCTTAACTAGGATTGACGAATCACAAAAACTCAGGCTTAATGCACGTCTACATCCTTTTGATGATCCATAATTCATCCAATAAGCACAAAAATTTCTTGGCTAATGAATGGGCCAAGTACTATTGTTCCGAAAAATTAAAATTGACAGATCTCCAATCAGTGCCAATCAAAATAACCTAATCATCATTAGTTAGCTCACTAATTGAGTAGGTCCAAAAATCTTGATGTCACATTTCTAGTCAGGATAGGAAATGAAATTAAGAGATTTGGCCATATTTTATCCACCGTTTAGTGAATCGCAGTAATAAAGTTGAATATATTCATATTATATCATGCATTTTTTTTGGGTATAAATGGCATATCAGTGTAAATGAACCTAAGAGTTCACAAACAAAATTGGTAAACATCTCTCGCGACCCTCTACACTACTTTATTTTTATTTGTTTTTTATTTTATTTTCCTCTCTTTTTTTAATTACTTTCCTTGTTATTTCTTTTTCCCCTTCATCATTATGTAATAAAATTTTATCAAATAGTAAACTATACTAATATATCTAAAATATGTAACAAATATTTATAGGATAAATTAAATTTGAACATATAAATAAGAATAAGATTAAATTGAAAAACTAAATGGTTATTTTTAATTATTTTGAATTCTTACATTATAATTTAAATAATATTCATATTGAAATATAATTCTAATTTTGTTAATTTAAGAGGTTTGTTATTCGAGAAAAATAACTTTCCTATTAAGGATATTAGAAATCCTATCCACCTTTATCTCACTTCCCCTAAGGAATATTTTAATCCGGCCTATATCATTCTTATATCGGACGTTATTTTGTCTTGAGTAAGCACCAAATGCAGGTCCTATCCTAAATTTCATCATGACTGCCAAACATAACCTAAATTCTTTTATTAAGAACAACAGCTTCCTCTAGGGAAATCCTTCCATAAGACTTGAGAAGCACTTGCACTGCATATTTTGGCAGGAAAATACGGTGAAGATTGATGAAATAATTTGTAAGTTTGGCACAGTAAAGTGTACGGATCAAGGTTAGGGTCTATGCAAGAGAGTGAAAGTTCTCAAACTGAGTTGAAAGATATTAGAGTTTTGGGCGTAACGTTTAAGAGTATGATAGAGGTCAGGCGAAAGGATTTCAAGTTCAGAGATTCACGTGTAAGACGATGATTGTTTGGCACGATCAAATGAATGTTTCCTAGCTTTTGCTTAAATGTTTGCATTAAAAGAGCCATGCATCTCATAAAGATGCAGTGTAGGTAAAAGGTGAGTATACAAAACCATTCGACCAAAAAGAGAAGAAAGTATACAAAACCTAATTACATAATATCATTACTTCTTCTTTTGGGGAAATATTAGTGTCTTTTTTTTTTTTTTTGGTAGAAAGGGTAATAATTATATTGAGGACAGGCAAATGTACAGAAAATCCTGGCACCGAAACTTACAGTCAAGAAGAAAAACAACTTGAGTGGAAGGATATCGGGACGTAAAAGGAACAACCGTGGCAAAATCAAGGCCGCACAACCAACAAAACAAGCATGGCAAATAGAAAGCCGGCAACACAGCTAAGGCGGCAGAAAGCCACACCAGAAAAACAAGCAAAAAACAACCCCCAGCCAGGCAGGAAGGTCGAGGAAACTAACACCAAACATGACGGAGCAATGACTGCAACCACCATGCCCAAAAATCAACTAGCCGGCAGGAGGTCCTTGGAAGAGAAAATGATGGGTCAATATCCCAAGAAAACTATAGCTAGAGCTGGCAAAATGGGCCATAAACCCATATTATGACCCATTTTTAGTTAAATGGGTCATATATGGGTCAAGTGAAAGTTAAATATGGGTCATAAATGGGTCAAATGAAAGTTAAATGTGGATCATAAATATGTCAAGTAAAAGTTAAATATGGGTCTAAATGGGTTATTAAGAAACCCACTTTAAGTTTAAATCCATGGCCTTTTTTAACATTATAAAAATGTTTTTTTTTTATAAAAAATCGAAAGTATAATTATTTTTCATATTTCAATTATTTTTCTTTTTCTTCCTTCCTTAGCCGGCGGCCGGCGGGGGCGACGGCCGGCCGCCGGCTGATGATAGGCCAGGCGAGGCTTGAGCCTCGCGAGCGTTCGGCGAGGCCGAGCCTCGTTGGATCTGGCGAGACTTGAGAACCCGCTGGCAAGATCGAGCCCCGCCCGACATCGGCAAGCTCGAGTCTCGCCAGATCCGGTGAGGTCGAGCCTCGCAGACAACTGGTGAGGCTCGAGCCTCGTCGGATCTAGTGAGACTCGAGCTCGTCGACGTCGGGCGGGGCCTCGACCCCGCCAGATTAGCGAGATCAAGCCTCGCCCGATGCCGACGAGCTCGAGTCTTGTCGACGATTGGCGAGGCTCGAGCTCACCGGCGTCGGGCGGGGCCTCGGCCTCACCGAATCGGCGAGATGGAGCCCGCCCGACGCCAGCGAACTCGATCTCGCCTATGGCCAGTCACCAGCCGTCGTTGTGGCCGGCGGCCAGCCGAAGAAGAAGAAAAGAGAAAAGAGAAAAAGAAAATTAATTATTAAGAATTAAGAATTATATTTTAAAAATTAAAAAAATTAAAAATTATATTTAAAAAATTAAAATTTCGATTTTCTTTAAAATATTTTGAAAAGAATTATAAAAATTTTGCATTAAATTTGTATTACATAAAAATTGTTAAAAAATTTGTATTGCATAAAAATGTTTCAACAATACTTTTTTTATTAAAAAAAATCATAATAATGAGTTTTTTTAGGTTTAGTTAAAAAAATTTCATGTTACAGTTTTTAGTTATTCAATAGTTTGTTCACTTCAAATAAGAGAAGAATGTGTGTAGTTTAATTTTTTATAAATATTTCAATTTATACGTTTTTTTTTAAAACTTTTTTTAATTTTATTTGCTATTTTTAATTTAATTTAAAGTTTTAATCCAATTAGCATATAGTAGAAGTGAGTTTTCCTAGAATATTAATAGGTTTTAGCAATATGGATTGGGTTGGGTAGGGTATGGATAACTTGATTTACACTACAAGAATATGAGTTAAAATGGGTTAAATGGGTCAAATATGGGTCGACCCATTTTCGACGCGACCCATACTCGACCCGACCCACCCATTTGCCACCTCTAGCTGTAGCCTCCTATTCCTAATGGAATCCTTCACAACCCTGAAGGAAGTGGCCTTTCTTTCACGGTTCTAAGTAGATGCTTCTTCATCACCAATACAGAAATCGGCTCTCCCCTGAATAGGATATTGTTCTTATTCTTCCAAATGATGTGGCAAACCGCATCGACGGAGAAACGGGCAATACACTTATAAAATTCTTTCCCCGAGAGTAAGGAAATGGCCTAACTTAGTGTCTATTTGTCTTGTCCTTTCTTAAAAATAAAAATAAAAACTTATTATTTTGTCCTAAATTCTAATTTTAATATTTTAAAGCATGAAACTTGAATGATTACATGTTATATTTATATTTTAAAAATATAAGAAGTGTTCAAATTAAATTTGTAATCAATTTTAAAACATAACACGGAAAAGAAGAAAAAAAGGTAAACATCCATACCATTATATAAAGAAAAGATATATTCTATTGTAAGAGAACACAATCAATCTTTTCTTTCAACAACATCCTTAATCAATCGGTGGAAAAAAAAAAAAAGGTTGAAAGCGTCGTTCCTCCCTAGTTGCTTTTCTTTTTATTTTGTTTTGTTTCTTCGTTACTTTTCCAATCTAGTTTTAGATCGGGAACTTTGCTTTCCCGATCTTAGATCTGTAAGTTTTTCTCTCCGATCTAAATTTAGATTTTGGCGTTTTAATGAACAAGATTACATCTCTAGTTTCAATGGTGTTCACAATAGTTTCAGTGACAAATCTATGCTCATTCAATGTGTTTTTGTTTAAAGTTTTGGTGCCTTGTGGCTAAAGGTCTCCTTTCCCACATATGTCAAATCTGAACTTTTTCAACATTTTTATATTATTTCTGTATGGTGATGGTGTTAGAGTTGCTACCTAGACGCACACCGTCAAAATGCAAGGCCATAACTATAGATAGAAATTTTGCTCACCACTAATTTAATGATCGGTTGCCGATCATTTCGCTTGGATACAGTCACATATTTGTTCTTGAAGGACGAGTGGATGATTATCTTTGCCAACTAAGCTTTGATGATATACCGTGATTTTTGTTTTTGATTTGTTTTGGAGTTCTATAAGCTTGCCTTGTTATTATAACTTTTTTCCTATAGATCCTTTCATATATCACTTTCGTAATGAATGAGGTTTTCTTTTGATGAAAAGAAAATCAATGGAAAAAACGTATAAATTAATAATTGCTTTTTATCTTTCACATTATTCATTTGAGAAATTTCAATATTTTCTATCTTATGAGCAACCTCAGAAAAGAACTTATATTTTGAAATGTCATTATCTTTAACATACTTCAATTTAAAAAACTTGAATATTGTCTAGGATATAAAAAACCTCAAACTATGAAACTTTTTTTCTCATATGTGTGTACAAATGTTCTTCAATTGTGCCCATAATTATTTTTCGTCCATTAATGATTCAAATATCCCAACTTAGCAAAATCTTTTAAATACTTTTTTTTTTTTTGGAGACAGATGACGCGTCCATACATTTGAACAAGGATACTCAATACTATTATTAAGTGATAAGCTAGAGCATGCTACAAAATTTAATTTTTTAAAAGCTCGTTCCACGTGTAGACTGCTTAATGAGAGCCAAATGAAGGAGATTTAGTGATATTAAAAGAAGTTCCGTTTCTCATTATAACAATTCTAATTTGTTGACCACCATCACCTTCTCTCCAGCAGTCCCGCCAACTTGTGGGGTCTACCCTGTTAAACGTGCGTATATTTGCAATCTAATCGACGCAAACCCGTTTTCCAATCAAAAGCTAAAGGGAGATTCGAGTTGGAATAGACTTCAGAAAATGATATCTCCAAGCACTATCTATACTTTAGCTTTTTCATGACAAGAAAAAACGTCCTTCCTTCTCAAATCATTTACCACACATTTGTTTGATATATTCCATATTCGTCCACTGACTCCTCAAAAAGTGACAACTGTTCATATTTATTATTTTCTAATTGAACTGACCATATCTCCTATATTTAATATTCTTTGCCCTAGCAACTCACATGGCAACATCATATCGCTAAAGATTAGTACAGGCTAGTACTTGAGTGGGTCTTAGATCATGATCCACCATTCTAGGAGTCCACACAAAAGTTAGCGAAAATTCGAACATATGTAGATAGTATGCGAATTGCTTTCTGTTATTGAATCACCTGTCATTGAACAAGATGCCGGGGTACTTGATGCCGCTTCAGGATAAGGATTTCAATATTCTCTAATTAAACTGTGTCCAACGGGTCACTTATCAAAGATAAATGTTAGTTTACATGTTGCAAATCAATTATTGATATTTTGGTGTGCATCAACAGCTTCTTGCGCATCAGGCTAATGGTGGCAAGAAAAAGAAATTCCCAATGCTAGAGTTTAGTGAATCTATCCTCTGATTGCTTCTATCTTTATTTGAGGGATAATTACATTGGAAATCTTAAAATTTATTGAGAAAGTGCATCGAGTTTTAAAATAATGAAATTATGCAATCAATTCTTAGACATTGTAAAGTAGGTTCAATCAAATTACTCTATTAAATTGTCAAATCTACCTAATGAAAAATTTTGATGTGATTTTTTCAATCAAAATTTTTTCTTTTTTGCCAAAAGTAAATACTTAATTCGTATCTCAAGATCCAAACACGAGAGGTTAAAAAAAAAAGCAAATCATGCATCATCATAAGTGATAAGCGCACATCATAATATCTTTCTCCAATAACTACTGCTTGTCTAGTGGGGGCGCATGTTTAAGTTCAACATCCTCAACAGTGTCACCGTACGCTAAAAATAGGTTGAATAGGCTCCCAAATCTAGATCTAGATCGGAAGAGATTGAACAAGCAAAGAAACACCTCCAAGGAGTTCCTAGATCTAAATCTAGATTGGGAGAGAAGATATCATGATATTTTGATTGAAGGATCAACTTCATTTAAATTTAGAGGATGCTAAATTTAGAGAATCACAATCCAATAAGAAAGTTGCAGCTCTTAAATAAGTTAAATAGAAAAGTACGACCGTCAGATGCTTGACACCAAACATGTATTTGCTTGATCAGTTGTCCAAGTTGTGTTACATGTATTTGCTTGATCAGTTGTCTAAGTTGTGTTTAAAAGTATATGTAAAATCCAAAGTGGAACGTAAATAGCCCACCTCTTTCTAGCTATATCACAGCATATGGACATTAATAATAACTTTCGTCAATCATCCAACCATAAATTTCATTTGGTAGAGCTTGATTAAGAGCATATGTTAAAAGAGATTGACAGAGAAGCATAGCCAGCAGTTTTAGGTTTTGTTTCTTTAGGGACGAGGGAAGCAAATATATGACTGGAAGGTTAAAAAAAAATGAAACTATAAATTAAATGAAGAGAGTCAATATAAAAAGTAACGGCTAATCATCTTTGACAGGGACGTGTTCTTGGGATGATCCGAATAGAATACAAAAGGAATATTTTCTTCCAACTATAGATGGAGGAAATTTCGTCCAACACACCTTTGATTATTGGGTTGCAAGTTATGAGTACCAATGATATACGAACTCAACTAATTAAAAATGGGTAATGCACATATTTGTTATCCACCAATTGGAGGCATACTTAAGAGAAATTTCCTTATCAGGAATAGAGGAAAATAACATGCATGCACATTTTTTTGACTCGGAACCAGCAATAAATAAGTAAGACAAACACGCTTATCGCTTGAGGAAGTCTTGAGGGTAAATAGAAGTAAGCAGACTGATGATTTTCGTAAATCGGAAATCTAAGTGAAATTTACCATCAGAAAACATTATCTACATGCACAACCTAAACATTATCTGGAATTAAATTTCCCAAACAAAGGCACCCTTGAAATTTCGCCCACATTTTACTGCTCGTTCTCGTCTTTTCTCTTTGACCAGGTTCAATCTCTTCATTTATCAACAAGTAGGCAATGCACTCTAGGAATATGGATTTTTATTAAATTCGCTCTGGGAATTTACACGAATAGAAAGAAGCCATTAGATAGCCATCTAATAAAACTCCTGATGTCTTAATTCCTAACTTTTTGCAGAGATTGATATCCGTTTTCGTATGGAGTTAAGTGGGAATAGGATCGTTATATTGGAGAATATGACGACAGAATATATGAAGGGCTCCTGATAAAAGGTCATTTGAATGCTGGGTCACAATATTCTGGCGATTCTTTTTATGGATATGTTTATCGTGGAAATTGGAAAAAGAATCACTGATGTAGGAGTAGATTCTGGTTAGGACATGAAATGTCAGGTTCTTCATCTCTTCTAGTGGTATCCAAAACCCTGATTAGATAAAAATTTTCTCACCTCGGCCCCAGATTAATGGTTACAATGATTCAATATCACCAACATATAACTTTAAAAGTAATCTAAAAAAGGAAAAACAAGGAAAATTAGATCATAATGGAGATAACGTAACGAACGTTTGAGGGCATACCTGTTCCACAGAAAATCAAAAAAAAAAAAAAAAAAAAGGAAAATTAGATCATAATGGAGATAACGTAATGAATGTCTGAGGGCGTACCTGTTCCACAGAAAATCAATGATTTGAAAAATATTTTCTAAAAGTTATCATTTTTTCTCTTACAAAAATGAATGGACGAAAAAAAATTTCATTGTTACAAAATGGTTTATGCATCAACTATTATCAATAATAAAAAAATATTAATTAATTATTTCGAAATATATAAATGATTTTTTTCGAAAAAAATATTTTTTACTCACTCTCCCGCTCATCCTTCCTCTTTCCAAGGTTCAAGCCACGAGCCATGCTAAGCCATGGCTGCCAATGCCAATGTTTACCTCATTACCACGTCCACGGCTTCTCCGACACTCGTCCATGTCACTTTCACTACCTATCTCAATTGTGAGCTTGCCGCCGCACCACCATGATCAAACATCCCCAACTAAGTCATCTCTCTCTCTCTCTCTCTCTCTCTCTCTCTCTCGACTTTGTTGAGGTTAACTACACAACTTAAAGGGTGGTGAATTTGATGAAATTTTCTTTCACGAAACATAACAAGTTAAGCTTTGCTGAAAGCAAAAACAAAATTGATAATATGATATACATGTGCTTCCATGAAACAATTATAGCCAATATTAAACACAAAGAAACTATTGTATAAAAACATATAGTGTTTCAGATGATAAAGGCTTGTTTGGTAACCAATCAATTCTTAGATCTTTCTATTCTTTTGTTTCCCATAACAAAAAAAGAATATAAATTTATTTGGTAACATCAATTAATTTTTTTACTCTTGGGAAAAAATGTCCGAGAATAGATTTAGAACAGAATCAATACATAGAAAAAAATTACTCTTTTATTCTCGTGAACAATTCTAGATGAAGCTAATTTCTCTTTTTTGTCTTTTCTTTTCTTATTCTCCCTCATCTAGCTGATCGTTGACTCGGTGATGGCTAGCGACCTTGCCAGAGCCTCGCCATGGAGCCATCACCTAGCACCATGCCAAATGTGTCCAAAGAAGAAGAGCAGAGCAAACGAAGCATGTATGGCCCTCCGCAAGGCTTGACCTTGCTAGAGCCACACTAACCCTCGTTAAGGCTCAAGGCGTGGTTGAGCCTTGGCTAGCCATGACAAGATCGCTAGTTCTCGTCTGGCCGGTCGCTGGCCATCACCGAGGCCGACGACCAGCTAGAGTAGGAAGAAGAAGAGAAGGAAAAAAGAAAAGAAAGAAAATAAAATAACTCACAAAATTATTTAAAAAATTTAAAACATTCTATGGTACAAAAAAAGTTGAGGCTGTATCAAATGTATTTTTGTTCTTGTTCTATTCTGAGAAAATAAATTTTATATAATTGTCAAACATTTTCAAATGCTCAGAAATTCATTAGGGGAATGGAATTAGAAAAAAATATTGCTAAATAGAAATTATTGCTAAGAGTAGAATAGTTACCAAATAGGCTCTCACTAAGCAAATATCCACTCTCCACCACTAACAGCCACAACAAAGCTTCAATTTAGCGATGACCTAATTTCTAGCCAACGAATCATATAGGGTAAAAACTTAAGAATAGGGAAGCTTGATTGCCACAAAGCTGGTTTCTTGCCAAAAAGAGTCATTCAGCATTTAAATTAGCATCAATGCTTCATTTATGAGTCTTTTGTACTTTGATCTCTAAAAGTCAAAAAGTTGATTTTTTGAGTCTCGATCAAAATTTGGTTTTTTTTGCATAAAAGGCCCCAGATTAGTGCCAATTTCACTTTTGTACTTTCAATTTGTTTTAAAAAAAAAAATCAAAGTTTAGCTCATTAATTGACTTTTTAGTTGCAAGTCACAAATAAGTTTACTTTTGATCAAACACTTATCCAAAAAAAAATAGAAGAAAAACTCACCTATCAACTTATTTTTACTTAAATTTGATTTATGCATCATCAATTTTACAAAAATCAATTAGGAATAGACATTTCCCCAATTCGGAAATTTTGATGTCTAATTGGCCAAAATCAAAATTAGTTCATTTATAATCGTCTTTTGAAATAGTTTTCTTTATGACATTTGATCTATCAGTGATAGTTCATCCAATTTTCAAACAAATTTTAGAATTCCATGGTGCAATTTAGCCAAAATTGAGTTTGATTCATTGGTGACAACTCAACTAAAATCAATTTTGATAAAATCACACCACAATTTACTCATTTTTGCCAATCAATTATTAACAAAATCATGAAGGATTGATCCAATTAACACAATTCACCTTGACCCGTTCTAGATTAGCATTTGATTACATCAATAATAGTTTAATTTGGCTAATTCAACTTAACTTGTACACGTTGGTCTAGCTCATATTCTAGTTCTAGCAAAAACTGAAGGAATTTGAATATTTCATGTCCAATTAATCAAACCAACCCAATCTAGTTCAAGCTTGATGTATTCAATTTGATCCAATTCAATAAAAAAAAAATTAATTTGACTTAGTTAGAGAGAATAGCAAAATTGGAAGAACCTTATCTATGGACTGAACTAGCCAAAGCCCAGGTCAAGCCAATCAAACCGGGTCAAACTAGTCCAACTGGCATTGATTAGATAAGGCTTGTGACATTCTGATTTTCAGGTTTTGTTTTCAATTGAATAAGTTGGGCTTTTCATAGATGCGTCTATAGCCTTTTTCTCTAAGTTGGCCACTCACGAGATAACTAGCCTAACCGGTGAAGCTGTTAAGGAATCTAAACGTAACAAACTTGAGAATTCGACTAGAAATCGACTATTCGACTGCGCTAATCTGCAAGGGTCAATACGATACTGTCAAAATTGATCAGAGATCAGAGATAGGTCAATTCGACTGAGATATGTTATGAAAGTGTGGGTAATTTCACCTAATTGCAAAATTATTATCGAACGGCACTAGACTAATTTTTCTGTCATTTCTGTACCTTGTGCCCATATTTGAAATCTCGAGATTTTCATGACAACCAAGAGTCACCAATGAATCAAAGATGTACAATGTGGCTTGAAAATAATCGATCACTGATCAATTGCACTAAAAATTCCTAAAAGCTACCCGGTAGGTTAGGTCACGCTAAAATCGTGCCCGGTTGAAATTAACTGCGAATTTAAACCCGATTTCAGAAATTGAAAGTTATGTCATGTCATAATTCATTTTAGGAACGTCGACTCATCTTTTGAAGATTTTTCGGCAAACCTGATAGTTCGGTGAAAAATTCAAAGTAAGGTTATTGTGGACCGAGAAAATTAGAGGACCATTTTTTAATGCACTTTTGGCATTCAAGTTGGACTATTTGGCAAGGAAAAATGTGGAATCAAGTGTGGACATCCTCCATGGTATTTTAGCCTTTGAATTAAGCCCAATTGGAGAAGAATTGAAGTGAAATTAGAGGGGCAAATGTTCAAATTCGTAGCCTTGGAGGGGAGCAACCTTTTCGATCTATTAGGAAGCTTGCTCAGGAAGCTTGATGGCTACAAAATGGCCGAGAATAGGGCTGATGGTTGGTGGGGGCATGTGATGAGTGAATTGGGATAGAATTGTGGACTTTGAAGGCAATTGGGACCTTCCATCTTCAACAATTGTCTTCTTGTTCTTCCTTGGAGTGCTTTATCCATTATTGAAGCCATTTGAGAGCTCAAAAACTAGAGGAAGCCAGCCAAGAGCCAACAGCAGCTGTCGGAGCCCACAGCAGCTGTCGGAGCCCCTTGTTGCCTATCCGTGCACCATCGCACTGCCCAAGCAGTCACGTGAAGCCCGTTCGTCACGAGCTCGTCTCGCTCACCCGTGCTCATGCGTCCGCGTGCCCTAGTCGATGTGAAGCCTCACCGAAGCTCCTCCGTCGCCGTCTAGCCACCGTCCGCCTTCGCCATCGCCCGCTGAAGCCGCCTGGTCCACCTCCTCGCTATTTCCACGCCATCTAATCGCTCGGTTCAGCCCTTGCAACCCAAGAACAGAAGCAGAAGTTCCAGCAAGAGCTAAGACTTCTAGGCTTGTTTTAAGGCCCGTTCGGACCTCGCTTGGTGTCTCTGCTAGCTTGTTTGTCACTCGCCTCTGCGTCGCCGTCGTCGTGGACTCACCAACCCGCTAAACCGGTGAGTTTACTCACTAAACCTTGCTTAGGAGATTAATTATGCTTAAGGGTTAATTAGATTAGCCTTAAAGATGGATTAATGCTAATCTAGAATGGTTAGATTAGCCTTAGAATGGATTAGTTTTAATATAATTAGTGATATTAGCACCATAGAGGATGGATTAGTCCAATTCAGTGGACTTTCTTCAATTTTGATTTCTAGACCCTCGTCATTTGCCACTTTTGTGGATTGAAATGTGTTAAAATTTTGAAGTCAATTTCTTCTGAAGAAATGTTTTAAACATCTTCATCTACAACATATATTTTACTCAATATTTTAAGATATTTCAAAGTATGATATTTCAGCTCCGTCATTTGCAAACAGAATCTCGGACTTTGCTGGAATTTCTGACCTTTTTGGGATTCTAGGGGTTTTTTTCAACTCTTAGGGTTCGAATTTCAAAATAGTTTCTTCACAAAATTTACTTTTCACATCTTCTAGTTTAACATAGTCAAATTTCAAATCAAATGGACAAGTTTTGTATCTCAAACCAAGCTGGTTTTGGAAAACAGACTTTCTGGAAATGGACCCAGTTTTTGTACTGGATTAAGTTATTTATTGAGCTTAATCTAGAAGGATCTGTATTAAGGTGTCTCATGAAAAATGTTCATTTATGTGTCATTTACAACATATTCAAATTTGAGAATTTTCCGAATTCGGTTGATTAGGTTTCAAGATTTAAACTCGGAGATGCACGAGTGGACTGTTCTACCGGTTAGGGCTGGTTATGGCTTTGTGGTGTTCTTGGTGCAATGCTTCCTATTTTGTGCATCTTTGGTGATGCGATTGACTTGTGACATGCTTGGAACTTGTGCGTGGCAAGATGTAAATAGGTTGTGAGCAGGTAAAGGGCTAAGTGCTACACAATAGCGAGATTTCGTGTGAGTCACCTCTAGTGCCTTATACTATTGCTTATTGTAATCAAGGGCTAAGTGTTACATGAAGACTTGAGTCGCATGGGAACTACCTCTAGAGCCTTGCAGTATTGTCATGCATAGTGAAGGGCTAAGTGCTACACGATATCGAAACTTATGTGAGCCATCTCTAATGCCTTGTAATATTGCTATATCTAGTCAAGGGCCAAGTGCTACACGATAGCGTGACTTCGTGGGGACCACCTCTAGTGCCTTGAATTTGTTTATTGAGTCTGATATTGAGTTTAAGTATTGAGTTTGAATTTCGAGTTTGAATATTCAGAGTGAATATTGGGTGTGAATTAAACCACCGATATGAGTTACCTGCACTTGATTATGGGACAAAATTGTGTGACATAATATGAGATGTGTCATATCGATTTGGCCTTATAATCGGGAATCTTATGTTGATTGATTTGTTAGTGAGGTGCTCTAATTGATAAGTGCATTGATTATATGCATATGTTTTTCGAACTGTACTAATATGCAAGAAGGAACTGAGGCGAGGTGAGTCTCATTGGTTATGTGTGTAGGCTGCCTCTAGGTGTATTATCTTCCTAATCGGGGTTTAGGGTGTGAACTCGCTGAGATTTATATCTCACCCCGTCGTGGGTTACCATTTTAAGGTCCCTGGGGTGGAGAACTTGGAGCTTGAGGCGGAAGGGTCAAGAGCATGGGTCGTTCAGTAGTCCCTTTTGGAGATAGACCTCATATACTTAGACCATAGTTAGCCTTTGAGTATAAACTCGTTTGTTTATAAAAGTGTGGTTTATTTTATATGGTTGTCCTGCTTTTCTATCCTATGTCTATTTATTGTCAGGGGATTTGTTTATTCGCTTCCGCATGTGCATAATTGATTAGGTCGGCGACGCGTTCTGGGACGTCGTAAATTTTATCGACCACCGAGGGATAGACATGCGCTTGAGGTTCGGGGGGTGACATTCCTGTCCGAAGTGGTATCAGAGCTGGTTAGTGTATGGAGTGATAAGGTGCAATGGGTTTATGGGATAGTTAGTAGGAAAGGCCTTTTATCATGCCAATGCATGTGATTGATAGCTAATTGGTAGATTGTTTGGTGTGGGTCGCTCAGTTTTCCTAATTCTGTGTGGAATTGGAAAGCAGGTTCTGTAGAGATCCTGTAAGATAAGCGATCCGGAGCAGAGGACTCCTCGGAAGAGGACGGTCGCATCAGTTACTCGGTGTAGGACACCGACTAGGATCGGTGCCTAAGGTGCCAGAGGTAGAGCATAAGCTCAAGCCGACGCAAGTGGAGTAGCACCGCCTTTAGTCGGTGCTAGTGTAGCAGCACCTAGTGATCTGAGAATTGATGGGATCATGCAGGCGCTAGAGTTGCTTGGGAATATGGTAGGGCAGTAAGCCCAGAATCAAGTTGCCGTCGCCCTCGCTACAGTAGCCGCTATCGCAGCCGCCACTATTGCCGCCAATTCCACTGTTAATGTCATTGCTGCTATAGCTACTATTACTGCACCTGTCGCCGCACTTGCTGCTGCACCTGCCAAAGTTCCACTTGGGAACGTGGTTGTTGAGAGAGAAAGAGGTCAATGCACAAGCTCGTAGAGCAGTTCTTGAAGCTGAACCTGCCAAGGTTCATTAGCGTAGGAGATCCCAAGGCTGCAACACTCTATATTCAAGACTTGGAGAAGGCCTTTGCATTGCTGATATGCACCGAGGCAGAAAAAGTTGTCCTTGCAGTATACCAGTTGCAGGGAAACACAAGTACTTGGTGGAGGGCCACCAAAGGAATAGTGTTCTCAGAAGGTGTGGTTCCGGAGTGGAACACCTTTGTTGAAGTGTTCAACAGCAAGTACTTTTCTGACAGTGCTAAGGAACTGAAGATGGTGGAATTCCAGCGCCTTTGCCAAGGTACAATAACAATAGATCAATACGAAGCGAAGTTCGCTGAACTGTCACAGTATGCCCCCAAACTAATCGAGGATCTAGTAGAGCGAGTTAGGAGGTTCAGAGATGGGCTCAGACCAAAATTGAAGAGTCCGCTAGTACCATTCAATTTGAAGGACTACAACGACCTATATGAATAGGCCCAATTGATAGAGAGAGGCCAGAACGAACAAGCCGCTGCAACTGGGTCAAGGTTTGGGTCAAGCAGGGATGGAAATAGGTTTGGGAAGAAACCTATGACTAAAGGAAGGTATCCCATTCCGCCCAACAAAAAGGATGGGATTGGAAAGTCAATGCCCAACTTGAACAACGTGTGTCGTTTCTGTAGGAAAAGACATAGTTTAGCTCCATGTTATACTAGGATGGGAGCTTGTTTTAAATGTGGCCAGCACGGCCACCGGTTCAAGGATTGTCCGCGCAGGCAAAAGGGACCACAACAACTGCTACTATCGTCATCGATGGGACAAAACAAAGGGAATGCACCGCAGACAGGACGCCACTAGGATGGCGAAGGGGATAGGAATGAACCGAGCCATACATCGATCAGGGCAAGAATGTTTTTGGGGTAATTTTTATTAGATTGGCACAACAGGATTTTGGTTAAGCTTGTAGAATTTTAGTTTGTTGAAATGAAGTTGTAAAAATAAGAATCATTGGTTAGAGTTGTACCTGACTATTTTGCTTATGTATAACTTTGATGTCATATATGAAAAGAATTGGTTTAAGGAGCATCTTACTGTAATTGATTGTTATTGTGAAGTACTCCAGTTTAACCCGTTAGTGTACGGAAGTTTTGAGTTTGTTGGGAGCCGAGAAGGACCTTCGATTATTTTAAATTCGTCACTTAAGGCAATCGGTTTCTAGATGTAAGTCCCCAAGATTATTTGGCAACTGTAGTGGATACGACAATTGAGGAATTGAAGATGGAGAACATAGCTGTAGTACGGGAGTTTTTTGAGGTGTTTCCTGAAGGATTACCCAGTCTACCCTTAGAAAGGGAGATCAAGTTCATGTTTGAGTTGGCCTCTAGGACAGAGCCAATCTTTAAGGCCCTTACTGTATGCTGCTGTCAGAATTGAAGGAACTGAAGGTGCAAATGCAGGGATTGTTAGACAAGGAATTTATACGCTCTAATGCATCACCTTGGCGAGCACCGGTACTGTTTATGAGGAAGAAAGATGGGTCGTTGCGCCTTTGCATCGACTATCGGCAACTCAATCGGGTGACGATCAAGAACAAGTATCCATCGCCAATGAATGACAATCTGTTTGATCAGTTACAGGGAGCGTCGATATTCTCGTAGGTCAACTTGAGGACAGGTTATCATCAACTTAGGATTAAGAAAGAGTTGAACATGAGACAGTGTTGTTGGATGGAACATCTTAAGGAATATGATCGCGAAATCCTGTATAACCCCGGAAAAAGCTAATAAAGTTACTGATACGTTGAGTCGAAAGTCTTTGATTGCGCAGATGGTGATTTGGGAATGGATTTTACTTAAAGGAGCTAGAGAGTTTCTGTTTTCAAATTTCAGGTAGGCCACCTTTCAAGTTTTATGGCCATTCTTAGAATTGAACCAAAAGTGCAAATAAGGACTGAGACACTGCAATTGACAGACCTAGAGATTCAGAAGATCCTGCAAGAGGATAACCGAAAGGAGAAAGGCTGACTTTCATATTTCTGATGATGGAACACTAAGGTTTCGTGGACGATTGTGTGTACCTACTGATGCAAAGCTTAAAGAAGAGATCTTGTGAGAAGCTCATCGTAGCAGTTATAGCATTTATCCAGGCAGTACGAAAATGTATCAGAATCTGTGTCAACATTATTGGTGGACCGGTATGAAGGTAGACATCACCAAGCATGTCACTAAATGTCTGACGTGTCAGCAAGTGAATGCACAACATTGTAAGCCAGGAGCACTTCTACAACCTCTCGAGATTCCCGAGTAGAAATGGGAACATTTTACAATGGATTTTGTGACGGGCTAATGATTCTATTTGGGTAGAGGTCGACAAACTGACGAAGTTGACTCACTTTATCGCCATACGAAAGGACCTTGATTTGGACAGGCATGCCGAATTGTACATGCGTCAGATTGTTCATCTACATGGAGTGCCGGTGATGACTACATCAGACCAAGACCCAAGGTTCACAACTGCCTTCTAGAAAAGTTTGCAGATCACCTTAAGAATAAAGCTGTAGTACAGTACGGCTTATCATCCTTAAATGGATGGCTAGTTTAAGAGGATGATTAAAACCCTTGAAGACATGCTGTGAGCTTGCGTATTGGATTTCAAAGAAAGTTGGGAGAAACAGCTTCATCTTGTTGAGTTTGCCTACAACATCAGCTACCAGCAAAGCATTCAAATGGCTCCTTTTAAAGCATTGTATGGCAAAGCGTGCAGAATGCCAGTTTGTTGGGATGAGGTTGGAGAACGAAAGATCATAGGCCCAAAGTTAGTCCAGTAGTCAGTGGATGCAGTTGCCGTTATCAGATTAGATAAAGACCACTTAGAGCCGCCAGAAAAGCTATGTAGATAAGCGTCGAAAACCATTGGAATTCTAAGTTCGTGAGCATGTCTTTTCTGAAGGTGTCATCGATGAGGGTACTTCACGCTTTGGCAAGAAAGAGAAGCTGAGTCCAAGGTACGTAGGTCCCTTTGAAATTCTGGAAAGAATAAGGACTTTAGCGTATCGTCTTGCATTATTGCCGAGGTTGGCGCAAGTGTATGATGCCTTTCACGTGTCGATATTGAGGAAGTACGAGCTTGACTCGACCCACGTGTTGAATTTTGAAGAGTTAGACGTAAACGACAGAGTGTCGTACGTGGAAAAATTGGTTCAAATTGTGGATCGCAAGGAACAGATTCTGCGCACTAAGACGATCCCGTTGGTTAAAGTAGTCTCACAACACCATGGCACAGAAGGAGCAACTTGGGAAAGTGAAGATTCGATGAGACGATTGTACCCCCACATTTTTGTTTAAGACTTGTAATAGGTTTAAATTTCGAAGACGGAATTTTTATAAGAGGGGAAGAGTTGTGACATCCTGATGTTCAGGTTCTATTTTCAATTGAATAAGTTGGGCTTTTCATCGACGCGCCTATAGCCTTTTTCTTTTAGTTGGCCACTCACGAGATAACTAGTCTATCTAGTGAAGCCGTTAAGGAATCTAAACGCAACAGACTTGAGAATTCGACTAGAAATCGACTACTCGACTACACTAATCTGTAAGGGTCAATACAGCACTGTCAAAATCGATAAGAGATTGGAGATAGGTTGATTCAATATGTGATGAAAGTGTGGGTGATTCCACATAATTGCAAAATTCTCGTCAAACGACACTAGACTGATTTTTCTGTCATTTTTGTACCCTGTGCCCATATTTGAAACCTCGAGATTTTCATGACAACCGAGAGTCACCAATGAGTCGAAAATGTACAATGTGGTTCGAAAATAATCGACCACGGGTCAATTGCATTAAAAATTCCTAAAAACTACCCGGTAAGTTAGATGACGCTAAAATCGCACCCACTTGAAATTAACCGTGAATTTAAACCTGCTTTCATAAATTGAAAGTTCTGTCATGTCACAATTCATTTTAAGAACGTCGACTCATCCTCCGAAGATTTTTTTGCAAACTAGATATTTCGGCAAAAAATTCAAAGTAAGGTTATTTTGGATCGGGAAAATTAGAGGACCATTTTTTAGCGCACTTTTGGCATTCAAGTTTGACTATTTGGCAAGGAAAAATGTGGAATCAAGTGTGGACATCCTCCTTGGTATTTTAGCCTTTGAATTAAGCCCAATTGGAGAAGAATTGAAGTGAAATTGGAGGGGCAAATGTTCAAATTCGTAGCCTTGGAAGGGAGCAACCTTTTGGACCATTTGGGAAGCTTGCTAAGGAAGCTTGATGGCTGCAAAATGGCTGAGGATAGGGCTGATGGCTGGTGGGAGCATGTGATGAGTGAATTGGGATAGAATTGTGGACTTTGAAGGCAATTAGGACCCTCCATCTTGAGCAGTTGTCTTCTTCTCTCTCGGCCAAAACACTTTGTCACCACCTTCGATTGAATTCCGACAAGCCACCACAACACCAACATCCTCCAAGTTTTCCTCGAGTTGATTGCGAACAATATTGCACTAGAATATCACTGAAAGACCACCGTTCATATCAATTTCCTTCTTGGTCTTCAACTCAAGCTCCACACTGGTGTGTTGCACAAAGGGTTCAAGCCACTATTCCGACTGCCAATGACCTCCATTGGTAATCCTGAGTTTGTGACAATGCTTCTCAACTTGTCCACAAAGTTTGCATGCCAAAATTTGACGAAACAACCATCAGATTTCCTTAAACTCTTTGATTTAGCTTGATTGTTCATTGGAGCTTATTGAGTTGATTCCTCACTCTAATCTTTTTTCATTGATTCTTGATTGTGCCGAGCATCCTTGGTTGTTCCGTGGTGTCATCAAGGTGAATATAGAGGCCAAATCACTCGATTGAGCTTTGTGAAGTTCAATATTAAGGTTGGTGCATCTTCATCCTAGCTTAGGATAATGGAGGACGAATGATGAGGCTTACACTGATGTATGTTTAGCAAATCATGTGTATATGATAGGAAGTTGATTGGTGATTGATTGTTGCATGATGAGTCCATTATGGAAATTTGGAGTCTGATGTGTCAATAAGCTTAATTGATTGATTTAATTAAGTAAATATTGAAATTAGGAAAAATGTTCAACTAATGAAATGATTTTAACTTCTTAAGCTTCAAATTGATAGGTCACATGTCGAAATTAGAGTTCATTTTTTAAATGTGAAATTGGTTTCGAAATCTAGAATCCAAATTTGGAAAATTTGATTTAGTTTCTGTAATTTCAATTTCTAGCATGACCTTACTTGATTCTTCAATTACAATATACGTTTATATAGATGTATGTTTAGCAAATCATGTGTAGATATCGATAAGAAGTTGATTGGTGATTGATTGTTGCATAATGAGTCTGTCATGGAAATTTGAAGTCTGATGAGTCGATAAGCTTAATTGACTGATTTAATTAAGTAAATGTCAAAATTAGGAAAGAAGTTCAGCTAATGAAATAATTTTAACCTCCTAAGTTTCGAATTGATAGGTTGCATGTCAAAATTAGAGTTCATATTTTATATGAAATTGGTTTGAAATCTAGAATCCAAATTTGGAAATTTTGATTTAGTTTTTGTAATTTCAATTTATAGCACGACCTTACTCGATTCTTCAATAACTAAGATCATGATATTACTAATGATATCAATTTCATTAAAACTGAAGCTCATTTGGTCGCTCAAAGATTTGATCAATTTTTCGAGCTATTATCCGCACTCAAATTTGGGAAACTACTTCCTTAAATGCCCAAGTGTGTTTTGCAATTTAATGAACTTGAGGCCCATTTTTGCCAAAACTCAAAACTAAACAATTTTCATCAGGGTCCTAATTAGTAGACAAAAAAACTTTAGGACTAAATAGCAAAGTTTAGAGGTCATTACATGCGATAAATCAGACAAGGTCTCCGCATCAGCCTATAAAACTTTTTTTTTAGTTGAGTCCCTGAGCGACTTTGCAGAAATCATATACTTAAAAGGATTTTTTCTTTTTTCTTTTTTTTTTGCAAAATTTCAAAACATGAAATAACATATTGAAATATCTTTCATAAAATTTAGCGGAATTTTGAATTTTCTAGATATTTTTCATGAATTTTTGAACTGGCGGATCAAAGCGGGTCCGAATCTAGATTACTAGGTCTTTTCACTTAATTTTGGGCCTTTCAGCTTAGAACTCGGTTGAGAAGTCTTATGAACTTTTAAACTAGACATCTTAATCTTTCTATTGATGCTTAAACCATTTTAATTGGACTTCGTTTGGTAGATTTTTTTTTTTTTTTTTTTTTGGTCGGAAAAAGCTAGTATTATTACTAACGCAAATTAGAAGAAGCGTTTTGCATAATAACAAAGGACAACATTTCACGCAAAAACAAAGAAGGGTTGTGAACCCAATCCAAAGGAAGTAAAGCAGCCCGATGGGCTTTCACGGCCCGATCCGCTACCATGTTCATTTCCCTCTTGCAATGATCTATCCTGAGATTAGGGCAACGATGGAGCATCACTGTGCAGTCTTCGATCAGCGATCTAATTTCCTAATGAGGCAGACCAGGATTGCGTATCGCCTCAACAAGAGCTAAGCAATCGGTTTCCAGGCTCATCCGATCTGTATTCTTCCTTGTCTGCAGCAAGAAGTGGATCGTGTGATTTAACGCCAGTGCCTCTGCTTGCAGGGCAGATGAGACAACCACCGATCGAGCAAAACCATCGATTAAGATGCCTGATGAGCTTCGGCAAACGCAGGTGATCGAAGCTTCTCTACTATGAGGCTGGTAAGCTGTGTCAATATTTAGTTTCATCTCTCCTTGATCCGGCGGACGCCAAAACAAGTTCTGATCTGATTGATGCACTCTTCGACTCTGATTTTGCCGAGCTGGGCTCCGGTTTGCTGTGGCGCTGGCTATGGTTGTCTACACTATATGGTCCGGATGGGGTTGTTGCTGGCGAAAGATGAAGTTATTACAAGCTTTCCAAATTTGCCAGAGGATGGATGTGATCGTTTCCAAGTCAGGTGAGTTATCTCTGTGTTCTATTAATTTGACCAACCATGCTTCTATCCGATGAACTCCACTGTTTTGATGCTTGATGTTGCTTTCTGGATGTTCCTATATGTTCTGTGTCCAATGGCAAAACAAGAACAGATGTTCTGGTGTTTCAGTGGCCTGATCTTCACATAAGCAGCAAGTGGGATCTTGTATGATGTGTCGATGATAGAGGTTTTCTCGAGTAGGCAAAGCGTTATGACATACTGACCATAGGAAAGAACATATTTTGGTGTTGAGTTCATTTTCCATATTGCATTCCATAGTCTGCGAGGTATCTGAAAAGAGGATAATGCTTGATTTTGGCTATGATTGACTTGTTGCTTTCGTAGAATATTATAGCAGCTTTATACTGTGAAAGAACCGTTTTGCTTACCTCGCCAGATGAGTCTATCATGAGTATTCTGTGGCCGAATTGGGATAGATGTAATCTCTGTCACTGTGTGACTATCAAAGCTCTGTCTTAAGAGAGGAGTATTCCACTCATTTCTGTTCGGGACCATAAAATCTGCTGCTGTTTCTAGTTCTCCTCTAGGCGCAGCTCCACTAATGATACCAAAATCCAACCATCTATCCTGTCGAATTTTGATATGAGTTCCATCCCCCACAGACCATTGCGTATTTTCTACAATAGAATCCAGTCCTATTAGTATGCTTTGCCATGCCCATGAGGGTCGAGCACCTTTGGATGCTTTCCAAAATTCTTGAAACGGAAAATACAATCCTTTCAATACTCTACTAGACAGAGATAAAGGTTGCTGCAATAGTCTCCATGCTTGTTTGCCTAGTAAGGCTTTATTGAAAGCAATAAGGTCTCGAAAACCCAATCCCCCCTCATCTTTTCTGTTTTTAAGTGCTTCCCACTTCATCCAATGAATACATGATCTGTTGTTACTAGATTTCCACTAGAATTTGGAGATTTTTTGTTCAATTGTTCTACAAATTGACACTGGGATTTTGAAAATGGACATAGCATAACTGGGAATTGCCTGAACAACTGACTTAACCAAAACTTCCTTGGCCCCTTTTTATATCAACTTCTCTTTCCAGCCTTCTAGCTTGGATCGCACCCGACCCAAGATCGACGCAAACATTTCCTTTTTAGATTGTCCCCAATCTGAAGGTATACCAAGATACTTACCAGTTCTGCCTAGCACTGGGACTCTAAGTTCTCTGGCTAAATTCTCTTGCAAGCTAATAGGACATGTCTTATTGAAAAACAAACCTAATTTGTTGCGATTCACTATTTTTCCTGTGGCTAAGCAGTATTCATTGATCACATTAGCTAAATTCTGGCACTCTAGGGTCATTCCTTCTAGAAAGAAAATAGCATCATTTGCAAAAAACAAATGAGATAGGATAGGGCACCATTGATTTAGTTTGATACCTTTAAGACTCCTCATATCCACTGCCTGGTTGATCAGAGAGGATAAGGCATTGGCCATCAGTATAAACAGGTAAGGCGATAGAGGATCGCTTTGTCTCAGACCCCTAGACGGATAAAAATAAGGTAGAGCTTCACCGTTAAATTTTACACTCAAGGAGACTGTTGAAATACATTGCAATATCCAGTGAACCCATCAGTCGTGAAATCCGATTTGGAGAAGATAGTCTCTGAGAAAATCCCACTCGACCCTATCGTAAGCCTTTTGCATGTCTAATTTAAGCACCGCCTGAAAATGTTTAGTCCTTTTCCGAGTCCTGATATGGTGAAGGACCTCTTGGACCACTATGATGTTGTCTTGAATTTTCCGCCCACTGATGAAAGCGCTTTATTCTGGCGTTATCATCTTCGTTAGCCAAGGCTTGAGTCGATTAGCAAGGACTTTTGAGATAATTTTGTAAATAAAGTTACACAGACTAATTGGTCGGAACTGATCTAGCCTTTCTGGATGGGTTGTTTTTGGTATCAGGGAAATGTGAGTCCTATTATATTCCAGTAGCATCACCCCTGTCTGAAAAAATTGTTGCACAGCCATATAAATATCATCATGTACAAATATCCTAATGAGATTGATAAAAAAAGGCCATTCAAACCATCAAGGCCCGGTGCTTTAGCTCCGCCTAACTGAAAAACTGCAAGTCGTACTTCTTCTCTAGTAACCTCTGCTACAAGCTGCTCATTCATCTCTGTTGTGACTATTTGAGTGCATTTGGCGATGGTGGGGCTGTAGTCTCGGTTCCCTGTTGTTGTGTATAATTGCTGGAAAAAAGATAACATCATCTCCTTGAGTTGTTGTTGGTCTCTCACCCATCTAAGTTGATCATCCTGTAGCATGCATATTCTGTTGCACTGTCTTCATTGAATAGTGGAGGCATGAAAGAATTTCGTATTTCTATCCCCCCACGTAAACCAGTTAACCCTTGATCGCATAGCCTAGAATTGTTCCTCCTACTGCCATAACTTTTGAATTTGCTTTTTCAGATTGGTTATCATATCTTGGTCATGATGTCCATACGGCTAATTTATTAAAGATTGAAGCTGGTGCTGAAGGAGACTTATCTGCTGTCTGGCATTGGCAAATTTCGAACGGCTCCACGATGAAAGGGCAATGGAAGTAGCTCGAAGCTTTTTAAGTAAGGTCACTGGACCAAGCTGACGAGAAGCCCAGGACTTAGCTATTATGTCTCGACACTCCTTATCCTGAAGCCAATAAGATTCGAAGTAAAAGGTGCGTCGTTTTCTAACTCGAGAAGCTTCGGTTGATAGTAGAAGAGGGCTGTGGTCAGAAGCAATAGCTAGCAAAGCCAAGACTTCAGCAAAATGGTAGGTTAGTCTCCAATCCTCTATACATAACATTATGTCCAACTGTTATTTGACAATATTTTCGCCATCTCGATTATTGGTCCATGTGTAGGCACAGCCTTTGTTGCCCAAGTCCATTAAGGAGCAGTCATTGAGGAGTTCTCGAAATGACAGCATGTGGTAAGGTTCGGCTAGACACTTACCCAGTTTCTCCCAAGGATACAAAATGTCATTGAAATTGCCGACACACAACCAAGGTAGAGTATTCCCATTACTGATAAGTCGTATTTCCTCCCAAAACTGTTGTCTGAGATGAGTAACTACCGGAGCGTGTAAACAGGTTAGGTGCATTACTACAGCCATATCCAGATCTATACATATCAAGTCAAAAAAAACCGAAGACTGATGAACCAAGTCCATGGAAACCCTACTATTCCAAAATATTGCTAGGCCACCAGCCAAACCTACTGGATGTTCTATAAGACAGTCAGAGAATTTCAGCGTCTTCTGAAGGTAAAGAAGCTGCCTTTCTTGGTTCTTTGTCTCCATTAGAAACAAAATGTCAGGCTTTTCCTGGGTCACTAAGACCCTAAGAGCTTGAACTGTTAGGGGATTGCTTGAACTCTAACAGTTCTAGCTTACTAACTTCGTTGTTCAAAGGGTGGCTTTTTAGGGCCAACCACCATAGCCCAACCAAGGGATTCATTCGCCGCTAGAACAGGAGTATCTTGAAGACTGGATTCATTGAGTCCTTCTTGAAGCTGAGTATGTAAGTAGTGTGAGTTGTATCTTTTAGCTTTTTTGATTGGGCCCCACCTTACACTCAAGATCGAGCTTTTAACTTTCTTCGACTTTAGAGAACTAGTTGCCAGTTTGTTGATGTTACTCTTTTGCTGGTGTGGTAATGGCTTATCATTATCTCGCTCGCTTCTTGAGGAATCTTCGACCAAAGGTTGCCACCGAAGGGGTGCTACAACTGTGACTAGTTGATTACAAACAGATACCTCCACAATCTGTTTATCTTTCCTTTTGTGTGCTTGGTCCAAAGAAGGCGATGATCCTGTGCTACTATAACCTCTGAAGGAGGTTATGGGGTCTCCGGGATGGTCTCTGCAACATCGTCCAGAACATGATAAGGCTTATAAAAGGTACGCCAAAAAGGGCTATGTTCATTTACCTCTGCCCGGAGCCATGAGCCATAATACATGCTGTCAAGGTTTTTCATTGTACTATCATCAAAAGGAAATTCTGGACAATGCATTGCATAGTGTCCCAATTTGCCACAAGAATAGCAAAAATGGGATAATCTTTCATATCGAAAGTCTAACCATAGATTCTTCCCTTCCAATTTGATTAGAATCCCTGTTTTCAGAGGCTTTTGGAGGTCTAGTTCAACACGAGCCCTTACTGCTTTAAGGCTAGACCCATCTATATGCTCTACTTTAACTTCTAATACCCTGCTAATATGCCTAACTACTTTGCTAATCATGGATTCAGTGCATCGTTCAAGAGGTAGCCCAAAGACTTGAACCCAAAATGCACAGGAGTTAAAATCATAGCAATGCAACGATGTATTCGGGACCCATGGTTTCAAAATGACTAGATGATTGGCAAATAACCAAGGTCCGTTTTCTAGAATTCTCTGTTTTACATCCTCTGTTTTGAATCTCGCTATATAAATACTATATTTGCCCTGTGATATTTCCACTTGATCCGTACGCCATGCCATCTTCATAGAGTTTTGAAAAGCCCGGAAATTAACTGTTGAAGTAGTCAAAATTTTACCTACTAAATTGAGTTGGCATTCCTCT
The DNA here is from genome assembly GCA_014182515.1 of Eucalyptus microcorys. Taxonomy (NCBI): domain Eukaryota; kingdom Viridiplantae; phylum Streptophyta; class Magnoliopsida; order Myrtales; family Myrtaceae; genus Eucalyptus; species Eucalyptus microcorys. The sequence continues at coordinate 20,376,246 of CM024564.1, forward strand.
ATTTTTTCACTAGGAGCTGCCTCGTCCCATACTTCAATCAGCTGCTCAGACCAGAGGCGACCCATCCGGCAACACAGGGCAGCAAGTCGAGCCTCCTCTTCATTACCAGGGCGGTCCATTTCGCAGTACAAGCCAAATCGACAAACTGACTAGGTGGCAATTTTTGTGAGAAAACAGCGGTCCAGCAACACATATAGATGAAGACTCCTCTTAGTCGACCGCCGATGTGAGGAGATAACCCAAGCAAGATCCTTGCTACTCCGAACGAAAGGGACATCCAAGACTTGAAGAAAAGCCAATGGGTAATTGACATGCAAGACAAATTCGATGAAAAAAGGGGTGGGAATTATCCAGGTGGGGAGGGATTTTTGGGTGGGTGAGAATCCATATCGAGAAAGGAAGACGGAGCGAAGAAATTGAGCAAAACTAGAGAGGGATAAGTACACTAATGGTGCCATAAGTTGTGTACGGCGCTCATTTTGGTGCCAAAAGTTTCCGTCGGATCACTTAAGTGCCAAATTGGAAGAAAAACGCTCACTTTGGTGCCACCGGCGAAAGATTCTGGCCACCAGCGAAAGATTCCGGCCAAAATGATTTTTTTTTTTTAAATCAATAGGCCTTTAAATGACGTCGTTTTCGGTCCTCCTTAAGAAAATGATGTCGTTTTCGGTCCTCCTTAAGAAAACGACGTCGTTTTGCCGTCCTACATGGATGGCTTCATGGAAACGACGCCGTTTAGCTCACATGGGGAAAAATTAGGGTTTCCGCCGCTCAGCCACCGTCGTTCGCCCGCCGTCGCTGGGCCACCATCGCTGCTCGGCCACCATCGCTCAGCCACCATTATAGTTGCTAGACCAGGTGAGCGAGGAGAGACTGAAATTGTTGCAGGAAAAATCGAAGGCGAGGGCAGAGGAGGAGGAGGAAGAAGATGGGTCGAAGGGGCTGCTGGTGCGCTGCTGCTGCTGGTGCGTTGCTGGTGTGCTGCCGATGCTGTTGTTGGTGCCGTTGCTAGTGTGGGTCTTCGAGGAAGAAGAAGACACGAAGACGAGCCTTCCCTCTCTCTCAATTTGGGGATTAGGGTTTCAAAGTTGGGGGAAAGATGCCAAACGGCGTCGTTTTGGTGTTTGGATGCTGACTCAACTCTCCGACGAGCCACGTCGGCGTCAAAAATTAATAAAAAAAGGCCACGTCGGATTTCCGGCCAATTTCGTCAGCGTTGGCACCAAAGTGAGCGTTTTTCAAATTTTTTGGCACTTAAGTGATCCGACAGAAACTTTTGGCACCAAAGTGAGCGCCGTACACAACTTATGGCACCATTAGTGTACTTATCCCGAACTAGAGATGGAGAAAGGTTTAGGGTTTCATTTGAGAAGACGAACTGCCAAAAGGTAGAGAAGAACTCTCACCAGAGGGAGAGATGTCTTAACTCGCCAACTTTCACATGCATGATGTCATTTTTTCTTCGTTTGGTAGATTAAAGGGGTTAAAACATAACCAGTCATATTTTAAAGATAAAACTACATAAGTGACCCTATTTTGGATCATTTTTCCCATGCTTAATTGATTGTGAATCAAGGTCAAATGACCTGAATGCATCTATTTTTGGTGCTTATGCATCTATTTGTTAGATGAATTGATAGGTGTAATGCGTGCTCAATGGGTAGCCTACTGGGGTTTGATTAGAACCAAATTAGGGGTTAATGATGTTGACCATCGTTATGTGAATGCAAATGATGGCTAATTCTTTCGATAATTAATCAATGAACTCAAGTCGATAGGAGGTCGAGATGATTGAAATGTATGTGAATCAAAGGCCAACACCAAGGTCCTTTCATTGATTGTTCGATTTGAGTGGTTGCATGTTGTGTAAATGAATGAATTGCATGAAAGCTAACACCCATAATAGTGGCCATGTGAAGCGGTCCATAAAGTTCGAGACTTTCAAAGATGGTGATAAAGACCGATGTCCAATCCAATCTCATTTTTCAATACTTGACGAGTTGTGGGTTGTCTTTTATCACACTAAGAATAGCTTGCCTTTTCATTTCACTACGTGTTTACTTACCACATCGTTTTTCAATAAATTGGTTGTAATATAGCTTTCTTAGCATAGACCTAAAACTAGGCTAGACTTTAAATGAACCCAACCAACACAAACATGTGTACCTTGGTAGATTTTAGACCTTTTTGGGTGGTGAAGAAGCTGACCTTATGTTCTTGGGCCTGGAAGAAGCTCCTATAACTAAGGACAGAATTCTGGCTCCGCTTTCACTGGAGGATAGGCAATGGACTCACAACGTCACTCTGGTTCGATAATTGGCACCCCAAGGGTCCATTGAACCTTTTCTTTTCAGATTCACTCATCTATAGCTCCGACCTATCTAGGCAGGCCGGGGTTGCTGATCTCTTCGCTGAGGACGGCCAGGCAATTAGGTCAGTGATCGAAAACTGGGGTTCACCGCTTCCTTCCTTGACTGATGCCTTGGATCGGTTTTGTTGGAGGAAGGATTCATTCGGTCGGTTTTCGATCGCCTCGACTTGGAAGCTTATTAGATGGAAGAAAGACCGAGTCACTTGGCATGGCTTCATTTGGAACAATGCCATTCTGCCTCGATACCAGCTCAATTTGTGGCTCATCACCAAACAGAGACTACCTACACAGGCCCTCCTCTTGTCCTACGGTAGGATCGAAGCTGCTTCCTGCCCCTTTTGTAACGATGTACCTAACTCGGTTGATCACCTCTTTTTTGGCTGTCGGGTTACCTCGGGAGTTGCCTTCTTTTGGGTGACTAGGTGTGGTATTCCTTGGAGGAACAATCCGTGGGAGGAAACAATTATCTGGGTCTCCGCCTTGCTATCCGGCAAGGACTTTCATAAGTGCATCGCCCGCTTTTCTTTTGGTGCTTTGTGCCACATTGTGTGGAAGAACGGGAATGACATACTCTTCAGGGGTGTGCAGATTTCTACATCCGCTATGAAGATGCATCTCATGAAGGTGGTCAAAGACAAAGCTTGCACCCTTAAAAATGTGGAGGATTCCCCAAGAAACAGAAGAGTACAACGCTCCTGGGAATTGGACCCTGCTATCTTCATAGTTTGATGTGTAGCCTGGGTTCATTCAGTCTTAGCATGTGTTGTTTTTTGTTGTCTTTTGGCTGCTTGGCCTTTGCTCGGCTTCCTTTCACTCATTTGAGACTGGTATTTTGAGTGCGAGTCTTTGAAGCCGGTTCTTTGTATTTTTTGACCTCCCTTTTATATTACTTACTTACTTACCAAAAAAAAAAAAAACAAATGCATGACCGCTTAGATAATATCTTGACAAGTTGGGTAGCAAGAGAGCGCTAATAGAAATGTTAGCTTTTGAACCTAAAATCTTTAGTTCGATAGAAATCAAGATGATCCTCTTGCTTCTTGATTATATAGCCAACCCACAACAAGAGGCTAGTGGTGATTCCTAGAAAATATTTAGGTTGTTAAAAGAACTTAAAAAAACTCATGCAAAGTATAGTTTTGGGAGAGACTACGTCTATGATTGATAGCTCATTTATGGTGTTATCAAATGATGGTCCATCCGAGATTGTCATTTGTACGTATCATTTGGACTATTTCATAAATAATTACCTTGAAACAAGTTTGCCAAGGGTAGCCCCTCGCTAGGTGGGTCATGTTGGTGGCTAACAATACAACCTAAAGAGAGGGTGAATAGGTTGATTTCGAACTTTGATGATCTTTTGTGAAAATTAACTAATCGCGAAATAAAGATAAGCTCAACCTAATGTTTAAGAAAACATTAATCGGCTATATGCCAATGTATGTAAATGTAATGTAAATAGTGGGACATAGAAAGTTATTGTAATTTGGATTTATCTAGAAGCCTACGTTCACTCTTTAGACTAACAATCTAAAGATAGGTTGGTTTCCACTAATAATATGCTTGGAAAGTTACAAATGGCTAGCACTGATTCTTTACATGGTATATATCACTATTTGGACTCAATTGCTGCTCTTACACTGGTACACTTAATCATTTGCACAATTGTCAAATAGCATGAACATCAAAATAGTATGATAGAAAGCTTATAGCTAGTAACAACGCTCCTGTAAGCTTTTTGATCTTGTCTATTGCACTCTCTTTTTCAGTTCTCCTTTACACGATAGAGAAGTAGATAGCAGTTGGAGAGTTTCCATTGAGCTACTGTCCAGGGGAGATACTACCTATACAATTTCTTTCCTTGAATCTCTATAGACTAACCAAAAATGCTAATTGTTGTAGTCTTCTCACTATAGTCTCCAACTAACCTGTTAGACAACCTAGTTATTCTACTACATGCTTTATTTGGATTTTGCTGCTATACGAATCTAGATCTTTCAACGGCTACTTAGTTGACCCAATTAACATCATCAAATGTATTTGATTGTTACATTACCATCGACGTGATCTTTACAGCTTCGACATAAACATCATTAACAGCTGATCTTTTAGGTTGACTAGTGCTGTTTGTCATAACAGGATTTTTGTGAACTTCTTTCCAATGAATCACACCGTGGATGTTGCATTGTCTTTTGGTCCAAACATCTGCAAATATTATAGTAAATAATATACTAAGGATAGTTTGGACATCATCAAAACTACTTGACAATGTTTTTTTCAATAATCTCCCTCTTTTTAATGACGACAAATGTGAAAGAGTGATAGATATTGTTTGAAAAAATTTGCATAATTTAAAATAGGATCTTCTTAGGATGTTTTGCAGTAATGCTTTGAAGATGTGAACTCAGGTAATCTTTAGCGAGATAGAGTATAGTTGCATGAAAGATCTTCTGCTTAGAGTGTGTCATCAACTAATTTTGGGATTCATAGTGTAAAAGTTGAATGCTCCCCCTGTTTTGATGATACACTCACATGCTCCCCCTATTTTGATGAGTAGTTCAACTCTAGATGACTGTAATTCATATGCAAAACATTGTCAGAAGATATTCACAAATTTACAAACGCTTTCAGGAGCAAATGTTATAAGCATGCAAGTACAGTAGTAAATGTTAGTAGCAATTGTCATAAGCATGTTTCACATCAAGTAACTCTCCCCCTTTTTTTCATCAAGCAAAGGATAATAAAATTAGCTTCATTGATTGCAAAAGATAAGTATATACAAGATATTAGACCAAAGTAGTGAACAACTAGGAATGAAACGGCAAGAGCAAAACATAAGCACATAAAATTTTTGATCAAATTTAGGCGCAAGGGCATTTACGCTACTGAATTGAAGTGGGTGGTTCAAGTTCAGCGGTATCTGGTTCAGGGCGTATTGGTTGTAGCAATCCAGGCTAAGGAAAGTATGCTCAATTTTCACTATGTATGAGAGACGGGAGGGTGGTCTTGATTTCCTTGACATCTGCTTGAAGTTGATTAAGGCTAATAGGATATGCAAGAACATCCACAACAAGTGAAGGAAATTTTTCTAGTCTAAATGGATGAGGGGCCTTGGGTTGTGTGGGTGCCTTAACATGCTTGTGCTTTTTTGGTTTAGAGAGTTTAGTGAGTCGTTCTTGGAGCTTTACCACAGTTCTGTCATGGTCTCCATGATCAATAGGGATGACTTCTCCTTAATGATTGACCTATCCTTTTAGTGTCATTCAGAGCATCATTTTGTCCAAAGTTTTCTTCTTGGTTTCCACATTTGGCATGACAATTAGTGGTACTTCAGAGTAATCAATCTTGAGATGCTTGAAGATACGTGTAACCGAAGCACTATAGGATAGTTTTCCATCTTTCTCTTGACCATGCGATACATGTGGATAAAAATCATGTGAGAAAAGGAAAACTCATCAAACTTGTTGAGAATGGCCCAGATGACTCTTACCTTGTAACGAGAGATGTTGTTCATAGAAGATGTTTTTGGACAAAGGCATAGAGTGAGGATTTTTTGAATGAAATTCATTTTGAGAGGGAGAAGGCTTAACGGTACAATTTCCCTAGAACGATGAGAGAAGTTTGGAGTTTCTAAAGCAAAGCTATATGCCTCGTCAAGCTCTACTGGAATTTGTTTAAAAACATTGTACTTAGTTTGAATGATTTCAGCCGGTTCATCCAATGTTACAGCACAGTTCTGACCTCGAAATCTGAAAACAAAAGAGTCTTTGTTTGAAAAGTGTAGATTTGAGTAAAACATTATCACTAAGGCAGGGTGAACCTCCTCGTTTACCGAACAAAAGAATTTAAGTTGAAGTGCCTCGAAAAGTTTAGAGAGAAAAATTCCATGATTGTCTAAAATCTCAAAATCAACAAAGTGATGAGGAATAATTCCCCTGATAGTAGAAAGCATGGTTTACAAGTTCATAATCTTTTGATAGAATGTGATATCCGGATTTCGCCAAATCTCGAATACGTAACGGTCCGTGATGGGTCGACGAGTTTGTCGTCGGACTACGTCATTGGCACCACTTACGGCCCCGTTTTGTCACCACTCTCACTGTACCGAAACTCACGTTTCATCACGTTCTCACAATAGCTCCTCATCTAAAATTTTCTTGCTCAATGCAACAAGCAAGACCAACATCTACTCTCAACGGTGCGTCGCCAAGTTGTCTTTCATACAAGTCGTTTTCGACTCCATGCATACGTGAAAGTTGATGAAGAAAGTGTCGAAGACCTCCCCCGTTCCCTCACGCCAACTCCCAACCGTTTTCCCCGCAAAGGACCACGGACCAACACAGCTTCATGCACGATTTTCTCTCCTTGAATGGCCATGCGAACGGCCTCATCAACGGCCACATTTTCAGCCATGCAACCACGTAAAACTGCCCTCCTCCATGCAGCAAATGAAGCCCACGTCTACAGCCCACGCCCTGTAGGAATGAAGACTTTGACCACCGAATAGCAGCCCATTTTCTCTGCCCCAACCTGCCAGCCCATGGAAACGTGGACGCAAGGACTTAGCCGCGTCTCCTTTCCCCTTAGCTGGTCAACAAGGTTTAAGATGTTGACCATGCAGCTGCCACGTCCTTGCATGAGGGAGCAAGGTGGCGTGTGCACTTCATGAGAGTTGTCTTCTCTTTAGTTGGACAGCAACGGAAGACATGGGCGCATTAAGAGACACGCCCCTTTGCATGAGGCTTCAGGTGGCAGCCGAGGGATCCAGCGAGCAGCCACGCCTCCACCAGCTGCCTTGCACTCATGCGGCCACCAGGAATTCCCTTCTGTTGACTCACGAAGTCGGCAACTGGAGGGAACGAGAGAAAGTGGTCTTCTTCTTCCTCTCTACGCTCACTCTGCATCTCACTACCGGCAGCAAACTTTCACTTAAACTTCGGTACCTTTTGCTTGAGTTTTGCCGCCAACTGCACCACCACGTCGCCAGCCACCTCTCCGTCCCGCAGCTCGCCTTAGCCGCTGCAAATCGGAGACGCCGCAGCTTCACAAATGCTGCTGTCACCGTTGACTTGCCACAGTCTATGGTCCGCCCGTCGCCGACACCACTAGACTTAAGGCAAGTTAATATCTACTAACCTATACAATGTAGATTCTGTCGTCGTTTGATGAGATGTATCCTGTAAATTGACGCTACTTTAGAATACATGTGCCAAGTTGTGAACTCGGAAGCTATCAAGCTGATTTTGAACTATACGAGGAAGGATTTCGCATTGTTAGGATTGAGTGTGAAATTGAGACTTATGTACGTACTAATCCTTGATATTTTCAAAACTCTGAGACTTTATATGAAAATTGTTTATAAAATCTCAAGATTGGGACAGAGATTTTGACTCGCCAATATGCCGATTTCGATATTTGTTCACAGCTTTGATAACGAAAGAAAAACTTATACCATGATTGCATATATATTTCAAGTTTCAAACACGAAAACCTTTCAGTTTTATACTCGTGAATTTCATAAAAATGAGCGGGTATGGAAGGGTACAATTTAAATCTTGATCCATCCTGGTATTTGAATTCTAGATTTCATGAAAAGTTTGGTTGTCACGTGTTCAACATATCTCCAAGATTTCGTTTTACTTTGGCTTGAATCATGATTTGGATTTAGAAATCAAAGCAGTTTCTGGTATTGGCATTGTGAATGTATTGGTTTTCGACTTGTTAGACTACTACACCATGGTTTAAATGTTATTGATGCCATCAGACCCCTGGGACGACGATGCCCCGGGTGTCGGGTTGCTTGGAGGATCGTGATGGCGATGCCTCTGGAAGTCTGGGGACATCATTGACATGGTAAGCCTCGGAGGTTCCCCGGAAGGTGGGTTGCTTGGATGTGTAAAAAAACACGTTCTAGATGCCTAGGGACATCATTGACATGGTGAGCCCTGGAGGTCCCTCGTGATGCTAGGTGAGGTGCGAGATGCTTGGAGGTGTGACTAGGGGTGATCGGGTCCACGGTTGGTAGGGTTTAAACCTGGACCCTGTACCCGACCTTGTTATAACCGGTTCCTCTTTTTTGGACCCTATACCTGACCTTGTTTGTATTGGACCCTGTTGTGGCATCCCAAAATTCAAAGTCAAGCTATAAGGTGTGTTGAAGCCTCTAAATAGGTAATGAAATTACCTATGGTTTATGCTTTAGCCATTAGTCTCTTTTAAGATTAGGTGATTTGTGCTTGTGTTTATGAGATTTTAAATTTGATAGATTAATGATAATAATCTATGCTTGGCCATGCACTTTATAGACTAAATTTCTATAAAGAAAATGTCACAAGACTTTGGCCATGTGGGATTTAAAATTTAAAATTTATAGAAGAAATTATAAAAAGGGGAAAATTTAATTTAGGTTGGGCCTTAGGCCCATTGGCCTAAGCTTAAATGGGCCAAGCTGGTCGGCCCAATAGGAGCCCACGGAGGGGCTGTCGCCGGCCCAAAAGGAGGCCCAAGAAAAGGAGGCCCAAGTCCATGCATGGGTCTTGCCAAGTGGCAAAAAGAACTCCCATGCATTGGCCAATTGAGAGGCAACCTAATCATTGCAAATGATGAGGTTTGGGGGAAATAAAAGGGAAGAAGAGGAGAGAGAATGGCCGGTTAGCCATTCGGCCAAGAGAGAAAGGGAGAGAGAGAGTGAACCGTGCGAGAGAGAGGGAGAGGGTGCGGCCGAGAGGGAGAGGAAGGAGTTGTCGCCGTTCGCCGCCGTGTGCCGCCGTTTGTGTGGTCTAGAGGCAAGTTGGGAATCCACTTTCTACTCTTGCACCAATGTTTGGCATGTATGGTCGAAATTTAGGATGATTGGAGGCATGGGAGTGAGGCTAATGTGTTTGTTCTTGAGTTGCATGCTGTTTTCGCATGAACTGTTTGAGTCAGAACCTTGTGAGAGCTTTCATGCATGTTTGGAGTTCGATTTTGACTTTGATTTCTTCATGAAAGTTGTAGCTAACATCTTAAAATACAACATAATATAATTTGGTGTAAAATGATGGATATTTGAGGGGTCAAACTCTCATCCTACGGAGACCTTAGATCTGGAACGATTTCACTGACCTTTCGGTGGATTTGTGGTTGCATGTTGATATTTACTAAGAATCTCTCTTCGATTTCTTCATGAAACTTGTAGAGAACATCTTAAAGACTAACATTCTCAAATTTGAAGTAAAATGAGTAAGTGTAGCTTAGTGAATCGACTTACTCTTGAAGATGGTAGATCTGGGAACGCGGTATTGGACACCCGAGACTTCATTGACCCATATGGTGACTATTATTTGGAAATTTGACTTAGGTTCCTTAATGAAAGTTGTAGGGAACCCTTTTAAGTAAAACATATCCAAATTTCAGAGGAAACGAAGAAGAATAAGTGGTTGAAAACTTAGTATTTAGGAGAAGCATGCACTGGACGTTTTGGTGTTAGATCCGGAAGCTTCGTGTGACTGTAGAAAATAATATAAAAATAATTTGGCTTGTAAGTCTTCATGAAAAATGTACTTTAGTGTCTTGGCTATAACTTGGTAAACTTTCGTAATTTTTGGAGGTCGTATGGATATTTTAATCAAATTATTTCGGAAACTGTGCATCCTGATTTCATCCGAAATTACATGCTGTTTTGTGTGAATTATGGATTTGAGTGGAATTCTATTTGGCCATGTATTTTGCATGAAATCATTATCCTATTGTCTTGTCTATCACTTGCCTTAATTCTATGATTTTTGAAAATCATATGGATATTTAAATTTAATATTTTCGAAAGTGGCACAAGCTGGAATTTAAATGTAAAAAGGGCATGATAAATGGATTATTTTAATTGGTACGAATTCCATAAATTTTATTTTATGAATAATTGTACCTTGTTGCATGTATGATGAGGTCTTGATGCATGCATGACAATGAATTGAGATGCATGTATGAATTCAATGCTGAATATGATTTTGTTTGCCATTACATCATATGCCATGCTAAATTGAGACCGGAATTGGTGAACATGGATAATGATAAATGAGGAAAACTGTTATGGCGGATGATAATGCCCTGGGAGTGTCAGGATGCCCAGGATGGGGGGTGCCGGAAGCCGGATTGTATTGAGATACAAGGCCGGATTGTCCTCGGGAGTTTCGAGATGCCCGAGAAGTGGGGGTGCCGGAAGCCCGGAGGGTGTTTGTGCCTGTGGGGATGCCTCGTGATGCCAGTTGGGGTGCAAGATGCCCGGCCAGGGAGTGTAAATGCCGGAAGCCTCGGAGGTTTTTGCCCGAGGGATGCCTTGTGATGCCAGTTGGGATGCGAGATGCCCGGAATGTGGGGGGCCGGATGCCCGGTGGTGTGTGCCGGAGGGTTATCTTGCGATGCCGGAAGTGGTGATCGAATTGAAAGATAAAAGTGAAAAATGATGACATGATATGATGATGATCACCTATGGCATGATGATGATATATGATACGATATGATGATGATGATATATGATACGATATGATGATGATGATATATGATACGATATGATGATGATGATATATGATACGATATGATGATGATGATATATGATACGATATGATGATGATGATATATGATACGATATGATGATGATGATATATGATATGATATGATGATGATGATATGTCTAGGACATAATGATGATGGCATATGTATGATATGATGGTACATGTGTATGACATGATGATGATAACCTATGACATAACGACATGTATGCATTATGATTGTGATGAAGATGTATGATGGTATATGCATGGCTTCGAGGTAAGCACGCATGGATGCATAAATGGCATGTACGATGTTATGATTGTATTGTATGATGCATTGAGTGGCTATTGGATTCTTTTACCTGCTGAGTGGTTGTACTCACCCCTTTGGAGACCAACATTTCAGATTAGCAGCATGCCGCTCCCTGCTGTCACGCGGGGTGTGTTTTACGGCCTACCATCCGATGTAGAGGTCGAGTGCGAGGAGTTTGGCTGTCCCTCTGTTCCTGGATTGACGTATATACGAGTGCGCTGTTTAGTCATGTACGATGTAGGCCTGGCTGGGCTGTTGTCCAGGAGTTCATATCCGTCCACATTCGTCGCGACGGTGTGATGCGTGGGATGTTGCCGCCGCCACTGCCTGATGCACCGGGTTGGGTGTGAGGGCCCATGCGTGACGAGTAGGAGCTGGATCTTTTTGGGGATAGTTAGCCGACACTAATGATGGGGATTGTTGCACGTGAATTGTAGCGGGTCGAGGGTTCTTTTTGGGGTTTTAGGCCGGACGTGGCTGAGTCCTGGCTTTTCCTTTTGATGTACCGACCCAAAGAAATCCCATCTTGGATATATGTAAATAAAGTGTCATGGCTTGTCTTTTAATCATGATGATTAGTGGTGTGTATTTGTATCATGGTTGATGTAGGGAGAAATGGTGATATTTTATTTTGCTTCCGCTAAAGAGTCGCGCTGGGACCGTTTTAAAAAAAAAAAATGTGTCTACTAATTTCGACACTTCTTCTAAGAGATGTAATAAGGTGTAATGTTGGTGCCTGTGGCGTCCTAAGAGGGGTTCGGGGTGCCACACCTATACCCGACCTACCCTATTTTTCCAATCCGATTCCAGGGTCAACCCTGTTTCCATTGGAAGCTATTTTGCAATTTCCCGATATCCTATACGATTTCAAATTTTATATTAATACGCGAGAAAATAACGCAATTCTCTTAATTTGTATTGAAACATTAAGTACTTGTAATAAGTAAATACATGAACTTTTTGACTAAATGAAAAATTAAGGATCCATAAGGCTAATTATAATAAATAAAATCATAAGGTAAAGAATTAGCAACAAACATGGGTCTAATATTAGTCTTATTCCCACAACTACTACATGAAGTTACTCATTTATACAAGCATAACTCCTCCTGCAAAAGAGAAACTAGGCGAACTAATCCATGTGATACACAAGAATTTGGCGGCAACAAACACCGTCCGTCTATCGGATGGTGCAAGAGGGAGTCGGTGAGAGAGAGAAGCGAGGAAGAGGAATGTCCTCCCGTGCGTATTTGAGAGAGCCAAGAGGAAATCGTCGTGTGATTGTAGGAGTAAAAATAGAAATCGGAGGAAAAAAAAAAGTTTTGAACCTCTACTTACAAAACCGGACCAGGAACTGGTTCCAAAACCGGTCCAGGAACTGTTCTCTGGGTGGGTAATCACTTGGAACCTGATCCCAGACCGGTATAAACTAGTTCCGAATTTTGGGAACCAGTTCCCAGACTGGTTTAAATGGGAACCAGTTCTCGACCTTGTTTTCCAGGTGGGCCGGTCCGAGAACCGGGTATACCTGGTCCAATTGCACACCCCTAGGTGTGACGTAACATGCTTTGGATGCCCGGTGACTGAAATATGGAATCGAAGGCCCTCATGATGCCAGGTAGGGTGCAATATGCCTAGAGGGACGCAAACTCTGGTCCTCCGGAAGATAGTGGTAGTGAATCGTGATAAACTAAGTTTCTTAAACATCTAAATGTTTCATTGTATTGTGCTGTTTGAGGTTCTTTTGAACTTACGCACACTCATTGCTTTGGCCATGTGACTTGCTTTGGATTGCATGGAATCAGATGATGATAGTTTTACGTAATATAGTTTAGTAGAAATTTAATTGTTGAGTAGTCGTACTCACCCCTCGTAGGGCTAACATATTACAAAGTGATAAAAATGCCGTTGCTGCCTGCATCTTCCGGTACCTTCTATGGCATTCCCATCGATCTACGATGGGAACAACGGGAGCATCCTGACCCTAATCTGTTAGGACTTACTTTCATCCAGATAAAGGTGATACTGACGATTGACACCGACCTCCCCTCGGGTCCCGTGTATCAGGAGTTTGTGGTCCTGTATGTCCGGAGGGACGAACGCACCATGGGGCCACTGCCATCGCCGCCAGAGGACGATGATGGAGGCTCTAGTGGGGTAGAGTAAAGGAAGATGAGAGGACAACAGTGAATTTTTGGGACACCGACACTTGAAGATAGATGACGTTGTAAATAGCTAACATAAAAGTCGATCAATTTTTGGATATAGCCAAGATGCTTTTGATGTACTGACAAATGATGTCTATCAAATATATGTAAATAAAAAGTGCCTGGTTATTATCTATGTGTATATCTAGTGTGCATCATTTCAACGTTTAGGAATGGAGTTAATGGATCCACTTCCGCAATAGTTTTGTGCAAGGACCACTGAAAAATGTGATAGACCCCTAAACTCACGGATTCACTAAAATCCAAGGGTATCAAAATAAAGGACATCCAAGATAAGGAAAGAAGTGTGGCAACCCTAACGGATCGAGGGTCGTCGGGGGGGTGTCACATAGAAAGAAATCATATTCAAAATTTTCATCTTTTTTCTAAATGAATAGTAGATTCAAAGTTTTGAAATGCTCGATCGTCGTCATCTTCTCGACATTTATCTGCCATACTAAATATGGGAGTACCCCAAAGGATGAAGTGATGTCATCCTTATGGGCAAAGCATACTATTGAGCGGGCTACCATGGTAAAAGTACCCTTAAATCCAATATGAACACCCGACCTCTTCTCCTGAGGTGTGTCACCCGTATGGATATGGATCATGATACTCCACTGTCACGTAGGGTATGAGCTTGGGAGAGCTGGCGATCTCGTGAAGGGAATTCACGAAAGGCTTGATCCGAAAGGTGAGGTGTTGACGTCTTTTGGAACACGAGCCGTGAAGAAACTCTCATGATCAAATACCCATAAATATGACCTTTCCCCAATTTTCTCTCCTTGTGATGGTGAGGGATCGAGGGCAGCGAGATCGGGTCACGACAGCTTGGCATGCATAATAAACCTTTCTCATAAGTTAAGGTCATTTGGACAAGGACTTTTCTCCCAAGAGAATTTGACAATTAAGGATATCTTCCAAGCGTGATGACAATTTTGCAAGTTTTTCAAGTGGTCAGAATTAGCTTGATTTGCTTATGCAATCATTGCCTCCTCATTACCGATACACTTTTGATATACATGTGCTCAAATTGATCTCATTCGGTATGCTTTCGCTACCAAAACACTCGTTATAATGAATTATGTTTGATGTGCAGTGTCCATTTTAGAATATTCTCGAATGACAGGTTTCTCCAATAAAACCATGCATTTCCAAAGGGTTCATAGGGTTCATGGGTTAGTCTTAAACCATGTATTTTCAAAAGATTAGTGGAACGCCTTAAACCACACGGTTAGTGAGACAACCTTAAACCACGCGGTTAGTGGAACTGCCTTAAAGCACGCGGTTAGTGGGATTGCCTTAAATCACAATGTTAGTGAAACTGCCTTAAACCACAAGGTTAGCGGTTCTGCCTTAAACCATACTTTCAAAGTATCCACATGTATATCCCTAAACCATGCCATTTACATCAAGCTCATTTTGCATTTTCATTTTGGTCATATCAAGCCAAAAAAAAAAAAAATCAAGTGTCACATTATCTTTGAAAGAAATCTCGTCGAGCTCCCTTCCAAAGAAAGGCAACTGATGACACCTAATGTTTTGTCCAAAGATCATTTCCAAAAAATGGGAACTTGTTTTTCCGCAAAAATATTTCTTGTCAATTATTGCATATGGATACCTAGGCATTTCATATAGTTTTTAAATGCATTTATTTTCTTGATATAAAAAAAATCAAAATCAAAAAAGAAAAAAAAATTAAAAAAGAAAAAAAAAAAAAAAAAAAAAAGTTGGAGCTGATGATTTGAATATGGCTAGCCAAGCCCAAGAGGTCAGATTGGAATTAAAATGGCAAGTTGGGGCTAAAATGCAATTTTCAAAAGTTGAGGGACCAATTCGCAAATTTTGTAAAATTTTGCCCAAGCCTTTAAATCATCATCTTCACCCCCAATTGAGTTGAAATTGAACTTGGGTCAGGTCTAATTAATCGAATTGGGTAAAAAGGACCAAATTGCATTGAATTGGGCATTCTCGGACAAGAAGATGGCCAATTTTGAGGGACTTTCTTGCAAAATTGGGCAAGGACAATTGTGAAGACTGATCAAGATCTTAATTTACTATATATAAGCTTGTTAATTGATCAAAAATCACAGCCAATTTGATGAATTAAAGCACTCAAACCAGCTGCCAAAACTCAGTATACGAGTTGGTCTCAATTTGAAGCTATTGAGTAAGCAACTTGGTGGCCTCATCATTTCCTCCTTAGCTACCCGATCAACCCGATCTCTGCACATGATGGAAGACCATAATTAGGAGTGTAAGTAGATGAAAATTAGATAGGGATAAGCTGCTGAAGGTGCATGAAAATCGCAGCAAAATCTGTGCATTCAACAACTACAAAAATTTAAAAATTTAGCTAGGTCAGAAAGTAGATGAACTAGCTCAGTTGGCAGCCTTGATAGGGGGCAAAAAACCAATCAAGAGATTGCTTAATTCAGTGGATAAGATCTATGAAACAGGCACTTTTGAGGGATAAAAGGTAGGAGACAAGAAGCACTAGGGGAAGCTCATGGTCGTTCTCCAAAAACACCCCCACAAGCAACTCAAGAAGGGAAAAACCCATAAATTTCAGACTAACCATTGGAGAGAAAAGTGAAATTTTCACAAACTTGTAACCAAAATTAGTCAAAACCTTCAATTAGGGAGTGAAACTTCACTCAAAGATCTTTCCAACTATAGGTTGCACATCCTAAATGGACATCAGGAAGGCCTCCGAAAGCCCTCCGAAAAATACTCTCCTGGCGAGTGTAAAAAGTTTGAAATTTTTTTTGAATATTGAGCCTTGTTGGTCATGGGTAAGGTAAAATGAGTGTTTTTGAGAAAAGTAAGAGCCAAATGGGGAAAACCATGATTGTAGCCCAAACTAGAATATATATATAGTTTGGTTCGGTGTTAATTTGGCCAACAAAAGAGGCCTCGAAGTCTAATTTTGGAGACCAACAAATTCTTTGTCAGTTTTTTCTCTACAGATCTCATTTTCCGGTTTGAAGGAACTTCCACGTGCCCCCCAAGGATAATTTCTTGGTTCCATAGGCCAAGAGCCACTTGCAAAAGAAACTAGGAAGCAAGGTAAGAATTCTAGATGTATTTTTGGTCAAGTTCGAATATGTTTTAACCGTGAAAAATCAAGAGGAAAACCAATCTAGAAAATTGATTTTGATGCTGGATTTTTTTTTAAGTGCTGAAATCTCTTCAAAAGTCTTGCATGTTTCATTTGCTATGCCCCATTTTCGTGCATTACTTATCTTCGTGACTATATGTGAGTACAAATGATGCTTAGGTCAGCCCGGTTTAGTCTTTAAATCTCCGTGTGAACCATGAGATTGTCTACAACTTGAGTGAAAAACCAAGCCAATCCACATTGAGACATGGTTGGCCAGCGTAGTTCATGCATGTATGCCTTTTGGAGAGTTCATTTCGATGTGTTTGGCTAATCGTTCTCTGTGATATTTGTTGCATTTGAAAGTTTATGTTACCTATTTTTACTAGGATGATGTGATGTTTCTTACGGATCTGGCATGCGATATGTGTCAAGGCTTGAATCTAGGTATACAACCTATTTGTTTGACTTGGTTTCAAACCCAAATTTTCAAAAAAAAACAGCTCAAACCCGCACATTGCAGACTGATTTCAATTTAGTTCTTGTGTGTTTTAGGCTGTGATTTCTAGCTAAACCTATTCTTTCCATGTAGTAGTATAACATTGATACTTTAGTTCCACATGAGATTGCTTATGGATCGAGATTGAAGGCCACGAACATAACCCGAAAAAGCTACTTTGGGGTGATTGATGCATGCCAAGTGTTTGATAAAATGCCTGAACCAAGTTGCGACCTTGATATGACTGATTTGAGCTCAGTTATTGTGATATTCATATACTAGGGTGTTCCATATTAGTGTAAATCAGTATATATTGGTTTAGGGAATTATTTTTAAATAAAAAATAAAGATATGAAAAAATATGAAATTTTAAAAATAAAAAATAAAAATGTTGGATTATATCAAATTAGGGTAGAAATGACATCTATGAAATTTTCTTAATTTTAAAAGGTCATTTTTCATAATTTAATGCTATTTTGTTATTTTGTAATCATTTTTGTAAATAATCCATATTGCATAGATTAAAATTATTTAGAGTAGTTCTATGCATTTGGAGTAATTTCATGCATATTTAAATTCTCATTTCGCTCATGGGGATCCTGTCCCGAGGCATCATAACAAGGTCATATTATTTGCCCAACTTGTATCGGGTTTTCCTTTTCTGCATTTACTTTCAAGTCATTTCAATTTCTCGGATGCTTACTTACTGCATTGTTTTTCAATAATTTGAGTGTAAATTCGTTTTCTAAATTAGGTTAGGATTAGTCTAGATATTAAGGAAAAAAAACCTAAAAAAACATTTCCATAGACATTTAGTGCTTTCATAAAGATTATAACTAGTAATCAAGATTGTGTGGCCATTTTCGATAAGGGTTAATACCCTGAAAAACCTAAAACTGGTACACTTGTGACAAATTTACCCCAAACTATTTTTTTGATCATAAAAAACCCCAAACTAGTATACCTGTGACAAATTTACCTCGACTGACTATAAAAAATCCTAAACTGGTACATTTATGACAAATTTACCCCAAACTAATTTATTTGATTGCAAAAAATCCCAAAATAATAAATTTGTGACAAATATACCCTATGCTAAATTGGATTAATACCACAAAAAAATCTCAAAAATTGTAAACAGTGACAAACGAAGCGTAAAATCCTAAATTGGTATACCGATCAACTGTCACGTGTCATTTAACTTAATAATTTGAGAATAAAATTTAACGAAAACTAACAGAGGGTAAATTTATCACAAATGTACCAGTTTGGGGTAAATTTGTCAAAGGTATACCAATTTATGGTTTTTGGTGGTCAAAAAAATAGTTTTGGGTAAATTTGTCACAAGTGTACCAGTTTGGGGTTTTTCAGGGTATTAACCCTTTAGATAAACAACCCTCCAAGTTAGTGGTACCGCAAGGGCGCTAATGGAAACATTGGCGTGAACAAGTCCGCGTTTCTAGAAATCTCTAAATGTGTGGAAGTCGAGACAACACTCCCGCGTCTCGAGGTATGAGAACTAAAATACTTAGGTTGTTAAGAACTAAAATACAAAATCCAATGTCGCTCGAGATATGGGCTTGGGAGAGTCCATGCCTAACCTAGGGCCGTTAGCTCACCACCTTAGGCAATACTCCTAAACCTCTTCCTTTCCCCCCAACAGAAAAAGAGAGGTCGTGACAATAACAAAATTGGTGTATTGCTTTCCAAAAAATAGTTTATTTGGTAGATAGTAACTAATTATTGTGTTTTCGACAAAAAAAAAAAAAAGTGAATTATTTTGTTAATGAGTTGTATATTTCTTCTTCTTCTTTCATACTAGGAAACTATTATTCAAAAAATAACTTAAGCACGAGTAAGAGTGAAATAAGCCATCTACTAGTTTTACTACACATTTCGTTTAACTATTACTTTAATGTGTCATTATGTTGTATTTCATTATTTTAATTTCTCAACTTTTATTTTATTTGGTAAACCTAATATTCCACTTTTTAAATATTTATTGTGTGATGCATTCAATATTTTGAGTGACCATGATCTATTCTTCTTCTATAACAAAGCACTTGAAAAGGACATATAATCAAATGAAATCTGGTCTTTCTTCTTAACTTGCAAAAGAGATATTATGTCAATCACGATGATTATCTCTCATATGTTAACTAAGAAAAACATATTCGTCGTTCTTTGACCTTTTTATAGAGATAAAATAACCTTGAGGAAGAATGTACGTTTGCACACCACTCAAAGATCATCTTGTGTTAGAAAATTGCCTGGTAAAGTTTCAAGTGATTTTGTTGAGATGATTGATTGCTATTTTCTCCATTCGCAATTTCATCATCAATAGATATTTTTAAGCATAAAACAATATTGTTTTTCTTAGTGATTGTGTTATAAAAAATAAACAATCAAAGATGAGTAAATTGTGGATAATGCATTAATCAACCGCAATATTCAATCTTTAAGAAAATTCTTGTAAATTTGTACCAAAAATCAAATTGAAAAGATTCACAATTATGAAGATAAACTGGGTAAATAAAGTTAACAATTTGGAGATAAAAGTGATCTTTCTTGACTCCAATATTGATTAGCTCCTACTCAAATTATAACAAGGGTAAAAGCTACCAAAAACCCGAAACTTTACCAACTATGACACATTTATCCTATACTTACTTTTGTGATATCAAAAACCCCAAACTCATACTTATATCATACATTTATTCCAAACTTGTATAGTATAACAAATTTATTCCAAACTTTTTTTTGCGACACCAAAAATCCCAAACTTGTATCCATGTGACACATTTACCCCAAAAATTTGATTTCACAAAAAAAAAATTGAGGGTAAATGTATATTTAAATTTTGAGGTAAATATATCACATTGATGCAAATCTGGGGTTTTGGATGTCACAAAAAAATTTAGGATAAATGTGTAGCAGTTAGCAAAGTTTGGGATTTTTTGTGACTTTTTCCCTTACAACAATAGAGAATAAAGTCAAAAAAAAAAAAAAACATAAAGGAAATGTTATAGGTGTAGAAGAAGCAGGTAGGGGGAAAAAGTTGTTTGAAAAGAATGTGGGTAGTTTTGTATTTAAAAAAAAAATTGAAAGAAAAAGAAGAAGAAAAAAATGTAAGAAATAATCTTAATCAAGAGTGGGACTTGCAAAAGATAATTTAGTCAATTCAATGCGATAATAGGGTGCCAAGAATCAATAAGGATGAAAATAATGCTGGCAGGAAAATATAAAGAGCTATTACATAAGAATAATTACACATGGGTACAATGTATGACATCCCAATTCTCATACCAACCGGAAGAAATAAGTGACTCATAAGTAATACACCCAATCTCGAAGTGTTGCCGCCTTGTGTGATTACTTTGGGTACTCCTTTTGGAGATTTGATCCACACCTAAAGGACCAAGTTGTTACATGGTGTGTATTCATTTAAGTAAAATGAGGAAAATAACCTTTTAAGGTGTGGTCAAATACCATGCACCGCAATTACGCAAAGTGGAATAGAAGCAATTTAGAGTGTGAGGCCACATCGCTAAACTTACAACCGAGTTGGAGACCACCAAATCCGGACTCGCTAAAGATAAACATCAATGAATCACACCTCTCAAGAACCATGGAACGGGCAATTGCATGCATGTGCCGCGATTCAAAAGGAAGATTGATGGAAGGCATCCCGTGACCAGTTCGAGCGTCTTCTGCCCTTTAAGCCAAAACCCTTGCTTGTCTTTATGCTCTCCACCACTTTGCTGATCGACCTCGTTTGAAACTAACACTAGAGTCTGATTGTTCAACTTTGGTGAGTTGTCCAAAAAATTCTTCCCTCTATCTTTGGGATGTTGAGCCACTTATCATTGAATGTGTTGGCCTCTTGGCTCTTTTGAGACTCTAGAATTGGCCCTTTGCCGCTATAATTCAAATAGATTAATAGAGTGGGTTGTAAAGGCCTCTAGATGTAAGACCCTCCCCCTAAATTGGGTTTCTAGCCCCCGTCCCCCTCTTTGGGAGATCCTGTGTTTTGATGCCCCTTACTCTTGTAGGTGGGCTTGGGTTTAATGAAATGATAGTCTCTGTTTCGACCAAAAAAATAAAAAAGGTGTGGTCAAATACAAATAGAACAAGGACATCCTTCTTCAATTTTCGTTCAATATGCCATGTCACCATTTCAATTTATTTAATTACACCCATAAACTTCCATCTGCTATGCAACACTCAATTTTTCAATAGATTTACTAAGATTCACCAAATTTTTCATCCTTGTTACTATTAGGGATGTCAGTGTTGCTTTTATTCTTCTTGTGTCTATGGAATGTTTTGGAATAAGTATTCCTGAAATCATCGCTAATTGGAGTAGCTTTAATGAGAGCTTCTATGTGTACAGACTAAAACAAAAGAACAAACATGAATTTTAACATGAGTTGAGTTTGAAGGATGATATTGTATATTGGAAAAAATTTGAAGAACATGACTTTAAACAATTAAAAGTTCAAGGCACGTTGAATATAATGCTCAGTGACTTACGGTATCATAATCCCAACGAAAAGGCACATCATAGATTTTGTTAGAGGAAAAAATATTGTACTGTGGGTCAATGAAGTTAATAATGAACATCGAAGTGTTTAATGTTTGAAAATAGCTTTTTTAGTCCTTAACTTTCACCTTTGTGATTATTCTATCCCTGGCTGAAATTTAGGCAAAAGGTGATTAGATGAGGGGTTAAATTCTGAAATTTGCTGAAATAAAGCTCACCAAAGAGAAATTTTGTGTACAAAATTCATTGGTAGTTAGCTTCACAGTGGGCTTTGCATTATATTTCTTTAACCAAGCCTAATCAGATGGGTTTTGCCTAGTTTGTGCGTTAGGTGGACTTGCGGCATCCATTGGACACAGCTGACCCTGGGATCGTGCAAAAAACTTCTTGGGCCTTGGTTAAGTTGTTTTCAAAGGGTTGAGGCGTCTGCACTAGTCCTGGGCTGGATGGTGCGATTCCTTTTTGAGTATTTGAGCTTGAGGCGCTTCTTTTACCATTCTGCCGACTGGCGGACTCCGTGTCCAACTTAATTTTCTCTTGATTACAAAGCAGCAAGAACACTTCAGTGGAAATCTTAAAAGAATGAAACACTATTTGCTCAGAATACAACACTAAACACTTTCAGCTCGTCCTAGATTTTCTGTCCAGCCCTTTTTGACTTCAATTAAATTTTCTTTTATAGGCATCTTCAATCTTCCCGTTAGAAATTATCCTAAGAAGCAAGTAACCATAAATAAATTACTCTTCACTAGTTGCTGTTCTAAAGTTAATCTGTCCATATAGTCCTTTTTCACAAACATCAACAAGCTTTCCCGGAATAGGTTTTGCCATTGTCGTCACGTTGCTAGTTACTTTGACACATTTGACAAATGTTGTTTCTTGTTCTCTGACAACTTTCAATTCTCAAAATGTGTTGTTCCAGCTGTCAACAAACTATTTTAACGTCTCTACAAGTATTTATCTCAGAATTGTTAGTGACTTGATATCGTCATATGTGATATAGAAAATCATATGTCAATCATCACAGTCAGTTAATGTTGATAACGGGTAGACCATACAATGACATCTTGTGATTTTCTTCCGATGAGAAGACATAAAAATCAGGTAGTCTTAATAATCATCACAAGTATCTGCACTTAAAAGATAGTTTAGGGATTACCAAAATTCCTAAGAATGTTTCTCCAACACTTCTCGCCTCTGATGGTTTGTAAAGATCTGTAATCTTTCTCCATACAAATAATGCCTCCAAATCTTCAGAGCGAAGATAATTGCTGCGAGTTCTAAGTCATGCGTCGGATAGTTCAGCTCATGAGGCCTCAATTGACGGGACGCGTATGCAACGACTTTGCCATGTTGCATTAACACACAACCCAGTCCTCTAAACGACGCATCACTACAGATTTCGTATCCTCTAGGACCAGATGGAATTGTCAACACTGGTGCGGTAGTCAGCTTCTACTTAAGCTCTTGGAAACTACGCTCGCACTTATTCATCCATACAAACTTCTCTTCCTTCTTTAGCGGTCAAGTCATCAGCATGGCTAACGCTGAAAATCCTTCCACGAACCATTTGTAATACCTTGCCAAACCCAAGAAACTTCTGATCTCTATTACAGTCGTCGGTCTTGGCCAATTGATCACTGTTTCAATCTTGGTCAGGTCCATGGAGATTCCTTCACCTGAAATCACGTGACCTAGGAATGCCACACGAGTCAACCAAAACTCGCACTTACTGAGCTTAGCATACAGTTTATGACTTCGCAAAGTCTGAAGCACTATCCTTAAGTGCCTTTCGTCCTCTTTAGGACTCCTCGAGTACACCAAGATATCGTCAATAAACACGATCACAAACTGATCCAGATACTCCTTAAATACATGATTCATCATATCCATGAAAGCAATTAGGGCGTTCGTCAAACCAAATGGTATTACAGTAAACTCATAATGGTCGTAATGCGTACGAAACGTCATCTTCGGTATGTCTTCATTTTTTATCCTCAGCTGATGATACCCTGTCCTCAAGTCGATCGTAGAAAATATCAACACTCCCTGTAACTGGTCAAACAAATCGTCAATCCTCAACAGCAGGTACTTGTTCTTGATCGTCACTTGGTTAAGCTGACGATAGTCGATGCAAAGACACAACGAACCATCTTTCTTCTTCACAAACATAATTGATGCTCCCCAAGGTAATGCATTGGGACATATGAATCCCTTATCCAACAATTCCTACATCTGCACCTTTAGTTTCTTCAGCTCTGACAACGCCATGCGGTAAGGAGCCTTAAAGATTGGCTCCATCCCGGGGACCAACTTAATTACGAACTCTATCTCCCATTCTTGGGGCAGACCTGGTAATTCCTTCATAAATACATCTGGAAACTCCTGTACAACTGCAATATCTTCCATCTTCGTCTCTTCAACTGTCGTATCCACGACAGTCGCCAAGTAACCTTGGCAACCCTCGTCTAACAAATGCGTTGCCTCAAGCAATGAGATTAAGGTAATCAAAGGTCCTCCTCGATACCCAACAAACTCAAAACTTTCACCCACTAACAGGTTAAACTGAATCGCTTTATGATAGCAGTCCATCCTAGCTCTTTGCTTGGTGAGTTAGTCCATACCAATTATCACATCAAAATCATACATGGCTAGGACTATCAAATCTATCATTTCCTCTCACTCACCTATTACCAACTTGCAATTAGGACAGCCTACTATAGACAACACCTTATCCTTTAACGGTGTAAAAATACTAACCACTGACTCCAACAATTAAGGACTCAACCCTACCAACTTAACAAACTACTCAACTATAAATGAATTAGTAGCGCCAAGATCAAATAAAGCATAAGCAGCATGGTCATTCAGCGAAACAATACCTGTGACCACATTAGGCGAGTCCTCAGCCTATCTTCTAGTGATGGCATACACCCTTCCTTGAGCTAGAGGCCTATTCATTGCACCATGTGGTGCATTCTGTGACGCGTACCCCCTATTCTGACCCATCGATGGCAGCGGTGGCAACTGTTGTGGTCCCATTGGTCTGCGGGGACAATCTCTGACCCGGTGGCCCTGCTGGCCACACCCATAGCAAGCACCCGTCCTAAAATGGCACAGGGCTGATTTGTGTCACCTTCCGTAGAAGCGACATACTCCATTATGGCTTGGCATTGACTTCCCTATCCCACCCTTCCTGTTGGGCAGAACAGGATACCTTCCTCCAATCATCAGCTTCTTCCCAAACCGATTCCTATCCTTATTCGAACTAAACCTCGACCCAGATGCAATAGCTTGCTCATTCAGGTTCCTCTCTATCAGTTGGGCCCGTTCATACAAGTCGTTGTAGTCCTTCAGATTGAACGGTACTAGTGGATTCTTCAGCTCCGATCTGAGGCCATTCTTGAACCTCTTAGCTTTGTCCTCTGGATCTTCTACTAGCCTTGGGGCATACTGCGACAACTCAGCAAACTTGGCCTCGTATTGGTCTATAGACATTAGACCCTAACGAAGGCGCTAGAATTCCTCCATCTTTTGTTCCTTTGCATTATCAGAGAAGTATTTGTTATTAAAGGCTCCAAGGAAGACGTTCCACATCGAAACCACGCCTTCTAGGAATACTCTGCCTCTGGTGGCCCTCCACCGGGTACTTGTGTTGCCCTGCAATGGATATACTGCAATGACAACCTTCTCTTCCTTAGACCCAGAGTGTTGCAGCCTTGGGGTCTCCTGCACCCGTGAACCTCGGCGGGTTCAACTTCAAAAACTGTTCCACTAGCTTGTGTATCGACCTCTTAGCAACCACGTTCCCAGGTGGAACTTCGACAGGTGCAGCAACAGCTGCGGCAGCAGTGGCGGCATCAACAATGACATTAGCGGTAGCAATGGCGGCGACTGTAGTAGTGGCGGCGGCAGCTTGATTCTAGGCCTACTGCCCTACCACGTTCCCCAGTGTCTCAAGCGCTTGCACAATCCCCTCAATTCTTGGATCGCCAAGTGCTGCTACTCCAGCACCAACCTATGGCGGCGCTAATCCGCTTATGCTGGCCTGAGCCTGCGCTCTCCCTCGAGCACCGACCCTTGTCGACATCCTACCCCAAGTAACAAATCCTATGGTTCTCTTTCTAGGCGTCCTTTACTCTTGGTCATTCATCTCACAGACTCTCTAAAGAACGTGCTTTCCAATTCCATACATAATTAGAAATTGAGTGACCCACAAACAAGCTACCAATCAGCTATCAATCACATGCATTAGCATAATAAAAAGGCATTTCTTACTAACTATCCCAAGACCCATCACACCTTATCACTCCAAACACTTACCAGCTCCAATGCCACTTCAGACGTGGATGTCACGCCCCGAACCTCGAGCACGCGCACATCCCTCGATGGTCGACTAAATTGCAACGTTCCCAGGACGTGTCACCAACCCAAACGATTCATGTACAAGCGAAAGCGAAATAAACAATCCCCAGACAATCAAACGACATAGGATAGGAAAGCAGAACTACAAATTTCACAAACACACTTTTATAAATAAGCCAGGTTTATATACATAAGTATAAACCAAAAGAGGCTACCGGCTTAACCTTATCCCGAACCCTATCTACTTAGGATCCGGGTCTATCACGATACCGTCAAGGATGTCGAGGTCCTCTACATACTCGCCATCGACGGCAGCTCCGTCGAAACCATCCAAGGGTCTCTCTCGAACACCATTAAGCTCGTGGCAAAACCACGCCTTGAATCTATGAGGGACCAATTGAGGTAGGCCCTCATTGACCCAAATAGTAGTAATCATGAGCTCATGGGTCCAGTCAGGGTTCCCATGGATAGGGAGTACAGTGCGCTAGGTCTCGGCCTTTCGCGGCCACCTAAAACGGACGGGACACACCTCCATCTACAGATCTAAAAAGATAAAACCCACGACGGGGTGAGACAATGTCTCAGCGAGTTCACGCCTTAAATCCTGATTAGGAAGGAAATACGCCTAGAGACGGCATAACCACACAACCAATGAGACTCACCTCACCTTAGTTCCTTCCTACACGTCAGTACAGTTCATATAACAAATATATACAGTAATAACACTCAACAATTGGAACACCTCAACTTATATCTCAAGCAATCACAGGGTTCCCGATTATATGGTCAAATCATTATGACACGTCACATTCTGTGCCACACAATTTTGTCCTATAATCAAGCACGTCAATTTCAATCATTCATGCATCCCAATTGATTATGACCCAACGGCCACAGCCGACTCAACAGTCAGCGGTCTTTCGACATAGCTGAGCGTCGTCTCGCACCATCGAGCACGGCAACGTCTACATCTAGACGGCATTCCATATAAGAGCATCGATCTAGCCTCCATTGTGACCGGCATCCATTGACTTGGGGCATTCCCGAAGGAACATCGTCTGACATAACAGCTCATGACGGGTTCCAATAACAATTCCATGCATATCCAATCCCGGCCAAGGACATTGTGCATTGCACTCAAATGCCTCAATTAAAATAATGTGCTTGGCCTATTTTCTTCATATTGAAAACACCCGATAAATATAATCGTGTGTGGGTACACGGTCAGCTTGAGCCATGAAATGCAATATCCTTCCTTTTAAAAATCTCACTACTTGATATAGTATCTAAAAACATTTTTGGTGTCAAAACCCGACACCGGTATTTTCTAATTAAATACCAAAATTTCATAATTTTGAAATAATAACTCAAAATTAACAATTATCACTCAATTGCACAAATTAGCACTCAATTGCATAAACTGATTACACCACGACAATCAGCACGAAATTCTAACGACCGAGTATCTCGGCATAATTTTCAAAAAATATTAAATAATTAAATAAACTGCAAAATTAATTAAATAAATGTAATTTAATTCAATAAATCACTAATTAAGCTTTAAACACTAATCGAACCACCTAATTGGACCTAGAAAAATAATGCACTTTGCTAATTAAATCATGCAATCTAATTAACCCATAACTAATCTAATCAAACAACCTAATTAGCCTAATTAACCAACTAAACCACTAATTAAATTAATCTAACCACCTAAACCAAGCTTAGCTTAATCTAATCCTACCCTAAGCATAATTAACTCCCTCAGTAGAGTTTAGAGAGTAAACTCATCGAATTTGCGAGCCAATGAGTTCACGGCGACAGTGACGCGGAGGCGAGCGAGACTTAAGCCTATGGTGACACCTAACGAGGTCCGGAAGAAGCCAGAAACAGGCCATGAAGTCTCAGCCCACAACTAAGAGTTCAACTCTGTCCAGGGGCTGGACCGAAGAGTTTTGATGGTTGAATCGGGTTGGGCTAGTGTGGGAGGTGGCACAGTGGCTTGGACAGGCGACAGAGGAACTCAACAGCGATGGTTGGCGGCTAGAACAGCTCAGGCGGGTGGCAACAGTGGCTGCCAAACACGAATGACGATGCGAGACGACGAGGGATGCGCGAGCTGGAGTCGCGCAAGTGAGGGGCTTCGACGGGCTCGGCGATGCTCGGACAGGCGAATGGCGACACCGACGGCTGCTGCTGGGTTGGCTGGTCTTCTCTGCTGGTCTTGAGCTCTCCAACAAGAACAATGGAGGAGGGAATGCTGAGGAAGAAGAAGAAGGTGTTCTGCTGGCTTGAGGGGGACCAAAGCCACAAAAGTCTACTAGAAATATCTCAACCACTTGAGTATCATGCCCCCAAAGTCCACAGCCATCATCCTCAACCATTTCCCCTCCAAGACTTCTCCAACAAGCTTCAAATGATGCCCCAAATGTTGCACCCCACCCATGGCTACGAATTTTTAGCATTCCTCCTCAATTTCCATTCAAATCCACTTCAATTCAACCCAATTGGCTTCAATTTAAATGGCCAAAATGCCATGGTAGATGCCCACACCACTTTCCACCATTTTCCTCACCAAATAATCCAATTTGGATGCCAAAAGCGCATTAAAAAACGGGCCTCCGAATTTACTGGTCCAAAATCGCCTAACTTTGATTTTTCGCCAAAAATCCGGACTCGCCAAAAATTCTTCGGATGATGAGTTGACATTCCTAAAATAAATCGTGACATGAAAAAACTTTCAATTTTTGAAATCGGATTCAATTTCGTGGTTAATTTCAACTAGGTGCGATTTTAGCATGACCTAACCTACTGGGTAGCTTTTAGGAATTTTTAGCGTATTTAACCTGTGGTTGATTACTTTCGAGCCACATTTTACATCTTCAACACATTGGTGAGCCCCAATTGTCATAAAAATCTTGAGGCTTCAAATACGGACATAGGGTACGAAAATGATAGAAAAATCGGTCTAATGCCGATCGAAAGAATTTTGCAATCAGATGGGATCACCTACATTTTAATTACATGCCTCTATCAAATCAACCTATCTCTGGTCTCTAGTCTATTTTGATGATGCCATATTGACCATTGCAAATTAACACAGGCGAGTAGTCGATTTCTGGTCGAATTCTCAAGTCTGTCGCGTTTGGATCCCTTAACGGCTTCACATGATAGACTAGTTATCTCGTGAATGGCCAACTCAAAGAAAAAGGCCATAGGCGTGTCAATGAAAAGCCCATTTCATTAAATCGAAAGTAGGGTTGAAAATTGGGATGTCACAACGCCTCTTGGGATGTCGCAATCGAATGACCTAAAGGAAATGAATGATGATAAGCGCGAGTTGTCACGGGTCTCGAGTGGGTCGAGGCGTGACACCGGGTCATTGCCTAGGGTAAAGCCCCGGATGCCATCCCAATATTGAGATCGTGGACGATGCCTACTCAGGTGAGGCCGATGCCTAGGGGTCGCCCTAGATGTCGTCCTGATAATGAGATCAGGACGATGCCAATTGCCAAGGGGGGGACCATGCCCGTTTGTTACTGGAAGAGTCGATTAATTTCAACTAATATAATATTGAAAAAGTAAAATGAAAGTCCATGTGTGGTCCATGATTGATAAATGTGTGATACTTGCAAAAGCTGGGTTTGTTTGATATGTATTGTTAAGTCCTTGCATCAACTTAAGTATATGTTTGAATTGGGCCAGTTAGTGCTTGAACAAGTTTCATGAGATGCATGCATCCCTTTTTGTGACCGAAATGATCATAAGCCACGGATCTTTGGAAAGCTTGTTCATATGCACTAACTTTTTGTCTTTGATTCTTGAAAGCACATAGACGGTTGAGAGCCTTTCATATGCATAAGCAAGGCAAGGCACGAACCTTGCTATTGATTTGCCATCGACAAGTAGGTGGTGACCTTGTATCCGATGATCGACGGCGAGATCTCCTCCTATAAGAGAATTAGAGATTTCTACTTATTGAGTCATCGACTCACTTTTGTTGTTTTCACAATTTCAAGTGTGTGATGGGTAAACCAATCCCGCTACCTATTCGTCTCGACCTCCCTATTGATATGACTACCACCATAACAGACATAGTAGACTTAGAAGGAGACATCACTTATCGGAAGAAAACTACTACCTTATGGGTCCAAGAAGGGGATGAACCTAGCATGGGGCCGCTTTTGGGAGCAGCTCGGTAGAGGAGCTAGACAACCCCAGCCTTTTGATTGACTATATATGGAAACGAAAATAAGTAGCCCAGGACTAGGTTGGGCATGTAATCAAAATAGCTCTTGATATGTGAATATGTGTATGAATATATGTTGCTTTTATTTGCTTGGCTTGCATATGTCTTGCCCGGGTTTCATGTTTGTTTGTATGGGGATTGTTTATGATCACTTCCGCATGTGCTTAACTAAAGATAAAAGACTTTCGGGATATTTGACATTGCCTGGGGTGTTGATGCTAATTCGCTGAGTCATGCTTTTGTGCTAGAGGTGGGGTAGGGGTGTGACAAATTTGGCTAAATTTCCTTTATGAAAAATGTTTTTTGAGGTCTTTTCTACAACATAATAAAATTTTATAATTTTTTGAGCCCGTTTGATAAGGTAACGATGCCGATTTTGGGAATTACTTGAAACTATTTTTCACTCAGGATAAGAGGGTCATACGCCCAACTTGGAAGGGGAAGGGGCTGCACGCCCAACTTGAAAAGCAAGCTAATCTAGAGTCTTCTTGACTTGAAGATAAAAATGCATTAAATGCTTTTGGATCTTAGTGTGTTAAAGAGAAGAAACTTGAAGAGCAAGTTGGGTAATGTGAACATATCTAAACCTAATGATTGTACAAAATCTAGGCAATTAATGAAAGATGTGAGTCATCTAGCTTAGGTGTCCCCTAAAAGAATAGGCTATAATGACACCTAACCTAAAAATTGGATAGCAAGTATTCATTTCATCATTACAAGACTTGGATAACCCAATAAGAGAAGGAAGATGTGTCGCCCTAGGGAGTAGGCTTGCCACATCTTCCTCCTTAGCCTTGCCACCTTATACACTTAGGCTTGTCACCCAAAGAAATCTTATTTGAAAGGGTAATGATGAGAGGTTTGCCTATAAATAGAGATATTCCTCCCCATTACCACACACACCACCCCCACTTCTCCCTCACTTACACCTTCTTTTCTCTCACTCCCTCTCACTGTCACCCTCTCTCCCTCTCTTAGCCTTGCTCACCTATTGCCTCATCAGACGGCCTTCTCTTGATAAAACCACCTACAATTCATTGAGATTCATCGAAGGTAAGTAGAATTCATAACCATCTCCACTAGGGCGATATGCTACGTCGTGGAGTTTTAGCTATGTACTTACTCATAAGTAGTTGTTTTTATGTTGTGGGTCCATTTTGTATGGTTTGCTCATGTTTGGGCTAAGATAGAAGATAATAAACTGGCTTATGCAACACATCATATATGATCATTAAACAAAAGAAGAAGACCGTCATCACATAGTGTTGACGGTGATGCCTCGTTCGTGAGAACGGGATGCTTTGGTTGAGCCAAGATGCCTAAGTTGAGTTCGGATGCCTCGGGTGAGCTAGCCCTTGGGATGCTTAGGTTAAGTCGGGATGCCCTAGTTGAGCTTAGATGCATAGCTTGAAATTGGATGCCTCGGTTGAGTCGAGATGCCCTAATTGAGCTAAGATGTATGTTAATGAACTTTTTATGCATGCCGGTATGTTTATTACTACTTGACTTGATGTGTTCATGAATAACCTTAAGGTAAGCATGCATGAAAGTTACACTGATGGGATACACATGAGTGGTCGAGGTGAAGCGGTAATATTGCTATTGATCTGCCATCGACATTGTAATACTAGTACTATCCATGCTAGATTTGATGACGAGTAGTCATCCTAGTAAAGGATTAAGGGTTTTTACTTACAAAGTCGTGAACCCACTCCTTATTTTTCAGACTTGTAGGCAAGAAGGCATCGTGTCAGTTTTGGAAGCGGCAGTCACGTTAGAGAAGATAGGAGAAACTTGTAGTATGGTGTAAAAATGAAAAATGGCTTGTAGAAATAGGGCTTTTAAATGAACTATTGTAATATAAAGTAACGTGTTATGTGTGATGTATATCCTAGTCTTCCAACTGTTATTTGTCTAAGGAGTTATATGTTCACGTTTCCACATGTGCATAATAACAAGATAAAAAGAATCGGGACGACGACAAGCCTAAGACGTCGTGAAAATAACCTTTGTCGCCCGTGATCCTAGAGACAGAGTTGGGGTCGTAACACCCAAAACCTTAAAGTAATATCCATTTTGGATTTTTATTTGAAAAAATTATAAAAATTTCAAATAAAAGCCCGAAGTGGACATTATTTCAAATAATGGTTTGAAGTGGCCGAATTGTTTTAAATAAGAGCCTAAAATGACCAAATTATCTCAAATAAAGACTTTTGGTCAGTCGGTGATTATTTCAACTATCAAAGATGGCTATTTTAGTAAAAAATTATAAATATATTTTGTTGATTTTTCTTTTTTTTCTTTTCTTTTCTACTTTATTTTTCTCTTCCTCCCTTGACCATTGCCGGCATCACCTAGGCATTAGGTGACCCCACCTAGGTTGTGCAGGCGAGGGTGACCCTCCCCTAATGCTAGCGAAGGTGGCCCTCGCTTGAGTCTAGCGACATTCATCATGGCTAGCAAAAGGAAGAGGGAAAAAGAAAAAAGAAAAATAAAATGAAGAAAAAGGGAAAAAAGGGAAAAAGGAAATAAATAAAAAAAGGGAAAATTTTTAAAAAATCAAAAGATGAATATACCCTTAGACTGGCAATATCATGGCCTTTTTCTTGACTGAACGACTACTTATGTGACATCCTGAATTTCAAGTTCTGCTTTTGACTAATTGAGTTGGGCTTTTCATCGACACGCCTATAGTTCTTTTCCGTGAACTGATCACTCACGGGATAACTAGTCTATTAGGTGAAGCTGTTAAGGGATTTTAACGCAACAGACTTGAGAATTCGAACAGGAATCGACTGTTCGACCGTGCTAATCTACAAGGGTCATTACGGCACAGACCGATTAGAGACCAAAGATAAGTCGACTCGACAGAACCATGTGATTAAGTATGGGTGATTCCATCTAATTACACAATTCTTGTTGATCGGCACTAGACCGATTTCTCTGTCGTTTTGGTACCCTATGTTCGCATTTGAAACCTCGAGATTTCCATGATAACCGAGAGTCGTCAATGTGTCGAAGATGCATTGTGTGGCTCGAAAACAATCGACCACAGGTCAAAAGTGTTAAAAGTTCCTAAAAGCTACCTGGTAGATTGGAGGCGCTAAAATCACGCCAGATTGAAATTCATCGCGAATTGGAACCTGAATTCAGAAATTGAAAGTTCTGTCATGTCACAAATCATTTTCGACAGAAAATCCAAAGTAAGGTTATTTTGGATCGAGAAAGTTCGACGACCACTTTTGATTTCATTTTTGGGATTCAAGTTAGACTATTTGGTGAGGGAAAATGTTAATTGGGATGATGGCACCTTGGTTGGATTTATGGACATCAAATTGAGTCCAATTGGTTAAGAATTGAAGGGGAATTGAATGAATTTGATGTGCAATTGTCCAAAATTCGTAGCCCCTTGGTCCTCAACCTTTTGGACTACCTCCTTAGCTTCCTAAGGAAGCTTTGTGGTCTGTAAATGGTTGTGGAAGCCAGCCAAGCCAAGGTGGGACCTTTCCAAGGGGACAAAGGGATAGAAAGAAGTTTTGAGAGACCCTCAAAGCTAGAGCTGTCCCCTTTCTTCCTCCCTCAACTCTACTTTTTCCATTTTCAGACCCTTGAAGCTCCCAAAAATTATAGAGAAATCGAGCTCAGCCCCTCCCCTTGCCCATCGCACGCCGCCTAGGCCATCGGAGCCACCATCGACCTTTTTTTCCCCCATGTTTTCTCATTCTTCCAGTTTTTGCTCCAGCTGACCTTTCTCCAAAAACTTAAGTTAAAAGTTGTCTTCTCGTGAGAATCAGCCTTCGTGCCACCCACCATTGTGTCCATGAGGTCCAAACCATACGGGAGCACCTCATCGTTCGCCGAATGGAGCTGCCGGCCGGAAGTCGCCACTCACTGAACCGCTTGGAGTCCGCCTGGAGTGTACTGTTTCACGTTTTCTACATGTTTTCTCCAATTCCGACCCTTCCTCTACCTATCCCAACCACCAACAAGTCCCCCTTGACCCTCAGGTGCTATCGGTTGATGGCCACCTGCTCACCGGAGCTCCGATTAGCCCTTCCTTGCCGTTCAGCCATTGGTTTCTCCTCCTTCAGTCTTTAGAGCATAAATCGAAGCTAGCAAGGGCTTTCGGTCTTCGAGGCCCGTTTTAGGTCCCTTCCGAGCCTTGTTTGGTGTCGTTGTTAGGAGAATTGTCGCTCGCCTCCATGTCGCCCTCGCCATGGACTCATCGGAACGCTAATCCGGTGAGTTTACTCACTAAACTCTGCTTAGGGAATTAATTATGCTTAAGGGGTGATTGGATTAGTCAAATGATGGTTTTGGTGGTTAGATTAGCTTAGTTAATTGTTAATTAGATTAGATGAATGATTAGTTTAGTGGATGGATAAATTAGTCTAATTATGCAATTAGATTAGTGTAGGCATGATTAGACTTTAATTAATTAATTTATTTATTTATTTAAAATAAATATTATTTTATATAATTATTTTATATTTAAATTAATTAAATTTTCGGAAATTAATTAATTAATTAATTAATATTTTTCTGAAAATTATTCCGGGATGGCCCATCATTAGAATTTCGCACTGATCGCAGTGGTGTGGTCAGTTTATACAAATTGATTATTAAATGGTGAAATTGAATGATGTCGGTGAAATTTTGGTATTTAACTCGAAAATACCGGGTGTCGGGTTGTGACACTGAATGTGGTTTTTAAGTACCATAGTAGCTTGTGTGAGTATTGTTGAATTGCATGCTTGTGTGAGCCCTATTGTATGATAGTTCGTGTGAGCCTAATGAAATGTCAGCTTGTGTGAGCAAATATAAAAGTTAGCTTGTGAGAGCAATGATCAGTCAACTTGTTTGAGCAATGATCCCAATGATCTATGTCAGCTTGTGTGAACATTGTTAGAAGTCAGCATGTGTGAGCAGTAGTGTATCTCAACTTGTGTGAGCAAGAATTGATTGATTGGATTGATTGAATTGATGGACCGATGTATGTTAGTAGTTCATGCTTGTGCGAGCAAAAATTGCATATGAATTGTATTGACGTGCAGGAAGGGACTGAGGCAAGGTAAGTCCTCTTTCTCGTGTGCATAGATTGCCTCTAAGCGTATTTTCTTCTTAGTTAGAGTTTAGGGAGTGAACTTGCTAAGACATTGTCTTACCCTGTCGTGGGCTCAATATTTTCAGGACCTTATATGTCAGTGGTGGAGGACCCGAAGCTCCGGAGTTTGTGGAGGAGGAGACCGAAGAATCGGCGAACGTGTTTGACTAGTGGGTCATAAGACAGTTCTCTTTTTGTTAAGCCGATATTTTGTAAACAGCTTGGTATTATATATAAACCTGTGTTTATAAAAGGCTTGTTTTTGTTGTGAATTATTACTTGTTTTTCTATCCCAAGTTAATGGTTGTCAGTGGTTTTGTTCGCTTCTGCATATGTAATAAAATGAACGGGTCGGAGATGCGTCTTGAGACGTCGCAAATTTATCGACCGCCGAGGGATGGGCACGCGCTTGAGGATCGGTGCGTGACAACTTAAGGTCTTTATTTAAGAAAATAATGACATTTTAGACTTCTATTTGAAACAAATTCAATTATAAGTTGTTTAAAAAAAATGAGAGTATTTTATAACCTCATTTGAAATTTTCTCGAAAAAACGGCCCAACGTCAAGTGATTGTTTGAATTTTTCCCTTTTTTCCATAATGCAAGCTAAAAATTTCTTGAGATGATCTAAATGATCGAAGGAGCGTGGCCGTTTGGGAAGAACACGCCCCTTTGCTTTTGTCCCCCCAGTTTCCTCACTCTCCAGGGAGCAGAAATCACAACCGACTAACCCAAATCGCGATTTCGACTTCTCTTCTTCGCTTTTAGTGTACTTTAAGAGCAACATTGCAGGCGACATGCTACTGAGGAAACGAGGTGAACCTCGATTACCCACCCATCATGATCTTGTCACGTCGAATCAGTACTATATTATTGACATATCATTCGATTGTACTTATTTTTCCTTCCGATTCGTTCTCCTTTACGAATAGTATCACAAGCTGTGAGACTGAGAATCTTCTGATGCTGCAGGAACAGTTGCGTGCTTGAGCTCTCAATGCGGTAAAGTTTATAATGCTTCCAAGAAGTTCTTGTCGTTGAATCAGCCTCCTCCATGGCACAGTGCAAATGCCGGTATTTCCTCTTTCAGTGAAGCTACGCATGAAGATTCAAGAAAACTTAACGATGTGGGAAAATCAGTCGACGGCATCTGCAGTATCTTGAAAAAGGGTCCTGGGGGACCTTCCGTATAGAGTGCCCTTTCGATGCTCGACGAAATGCTGAAACCAGAATTGGTTATCGGGGTCTCGAGGAGAATGGAGGACTTCGATCTAGCTCTACATTTTTTTTGCTGGGTTGAGATGAAATCCGACCAAGCTCATTGCCCAGAGGCGTACAACATGCTCCTCATGGTAATCGCGAGGACAAGAAAGTTTGATAGAATGGAAGAGATATTAGAAGAAATGAGTCTTGCTGGATTCAGTCCATCTAACAGTGCGTGTGTTGAGTTAATCTCGATTTGTGTGAAGTCGTGGAAGTCCTGAGAAGCTTTTCAGCTAATTCAGATGATGAGGAAGTTCAACTTTCGGCCTGCATTTTCGGCATATACCACCTTGATTGGTGCTCTTTCTGCAGTTCAGGAGTCTGATCTCATGCTTACTCTCCTTCATGAAATGCAAGAGCTGGGTTATGAAGTGAGCTTACATTTGTTTACAACTATTATCCGTGCATTTGCAAGGGAGGGCCGAGTTGATGCTGCCCTTTCTCTGTTGGATGAAATGAAGAGCAACTCTTTTCAAGCTGACATAGTTCTGTACAATGTCTGCATTGACTGCTTTGGTAAGGTTGGTAAGGTGGATATGGCATGGAAATTCTTTCATGAAATGAAAGTTCATGGTATAATGCCTGATGACTTGACATATTCCAGTATGATAGCGGTCCTCTGCAAAGTGAATAGATTGGATGAAGCTGTGGAGTTATTTGAAAAGATGGATCGAATTCGGGATGTCTCCTGTGTTTATGCCTATAATACATTGATCATGGGTTATGGATCAGCTGGGAAGTTTGAGGAAGCATACAGTTTACTCGAGAGACAGAAGGCAAAAGGGTGCATTCCAGGCGCGATAGCATATAATGGCATTCTTACTTGCCTAGGGAGGAAGGGTAGAGTGGAAGACGTTG
The DNA here is from genome assembly GCA_014182515.1 of Eucalyptus microcorys. Lineage (NCBI taxonomy): Eukaryota > Viridiplantae > Streptophyta > Magnoliopsida > Myrtales > Myrtaceae > Eucalyptus > Eucalyptus microcorys. The sequence continues at coordinate 20,413,643 of CM024564.1, forward strand.
AGGATTTTTCATGAGATGAAAAAAGATGCGGCTCCTAATCTTATAACATATAATGTCCTGATAGACATGCTTTGCAAGGCAGGGAAACTTGAAGCTGCCTCTGAAGTTAGGGATGCCATGAAGGAAGCTGGGTTGTTCCCTAATGTAATAACAGTTAACATAATGGTTGATCGCCTCTGTAAGGCTGAAAAGCTTGATGAGGCTTGTTCTATATTTGATGAAATGGATCGTATGGTCTGTACCCCTAATGCATTTACATTTTGTTCACTAATTGATGGCTTAGGAAGACATGGCAGAGTTGATGATGCCTATAGGCTTTACGAGAAGATGCTCGATTCAGGTCATGTTCCAGATGCAGTCGTTTTTACCTCCCTCATTAAGAACTTCTTCAAGTCTGGCAGGAAGGAGGATGGACACAAGATATACAAGGAAATGGTCCGGAGGGGCTGTTCTCCTGATCTGACACTTCTTAATACCTACATGGATTGTGTGTTTAAAGCTGGTGAGACAGAGAAAGGAAGGTCTTTATCTGAGGAAATAAAAGCTCAGGGATTTACTCCAGATGCAACGAGTTATTCTGTTTTGATACATGGCCTTGTGAAAGCGGGTTTTGCCAATGAAACCTATCAATTGTTCTATGCAATGAAGGAGCAAGGTTGTGTTCTTGATACCTGTGCTTACAACACTGTGATTGATGGATTCTGCAAGTCAGGTAAGGTTAACAAAGCTTATCAACTACTGGAGGAAATGAAGTCCAAGGGTCACCAGCCCACGGTTGTTACCTATGGCTCTGTCATTGATGGGCTTGCCAAGATTGATAGGCTTGATGAGGCATACATGCTTTTTGAAGAGGCTAAAGTGCAAGGAGTGGAGTTAAATGTTGTAATTTATAGCAGTCTTATCGACGGCTTTGGTAAAGTGGGTAGAATCAATGAAGCATACTTCATGGAAGAGCTGTTGCAAAATGGTTTGACTCCCAATGTTTACACTTGGAATTGTTTACTTGATGCGTTGGTGAAAGCAGAGGAAATAGATGAAGCCCTTGTTTGCTTTCAATCCATGAAAGACCAAAACTGCGATCTCAACCATTTCACTTACAGCATCATCATAAATGGTCTCTGCAAAGTTAGAAAATTCAACAAAGCCTTTGTGCTTTGGCAGGAGATGCAGAAGAAAGGTCTGAAGCCAAATACATTGACCTACACGACGATGATATCAGGACTTGCAAAAGCTGGGAACGTTGTGGATGCTAATGGGCTACTTGAGAGATTTAAGGCTAGCGGCGGCATACCTGATTCTGCCACTTGTAATGCCATAATAGAAGGGTTAAGCAGTGCAAATAGGGCAATGGATGCATACTCACTATTTGAGGAAACTAGGTTAAAAGGTCATAAGATTCATACAAAAACATGTGTGGTTCTTTTAGATGCATTACATAAGGCTGAATGTCTTGAGCAGGCAGCAATCGTTGGTGCTGTTTTGAGAGAAATAGCAAAGTCTCAACATGCTTCTAAACACCGGTAACATGTTATAAGTTCATCCCATTGCAGAGTGAGGAGGTTCTGTGGTTTGCTAGAAATAGCTCCTTGAGCCTCAAGGTGACATCTCGTCATGTTGGAGTGATCATTAGGCCATTCACTTACAGAGTCTCTTTTGCCTCCATTGAGGGAATGCTATCCCTCTAGATTCTTCATTTCAGCATCATTGGTTTATAGGTGCACCCTTGAAGAATCATATCAGTGACACACTTGTTATTGTTACAATGGGGTGAATCAAAATAGGCATGCGCAATGAGTTGGAAGTGCAATATATTTTTCTAATAAATTGCCCAATCCAGCAGGCCAAATTTTAATTGGAGCATTTAGGTGGTGACATTTCTCTAGTCTCCTCTTATGTGTCAAATTGTAAGCTCTCTCAGACCTAATATGAGACTTACAACCTCATAGACTTCCTCTCTTATAGCATTAACTTTCTTGTAATGTTGGCCTATCTGGTCATGATCATATTTGGTGGGTAAGACTCCAAAGATGGCCTAACAGGTTTGACAGTCATTCATATCATGCATCACCTTGTCTTAAATGAGTTCGATAGGTGGCTCTCGTGTGCAGCTTTTTGTCGTGGGTGACAGTTCCTAGTCTTTCAGTTGGTGTGTTACATTGATGCTGTTTGTAATGATTGGACTTGACCCATACCAGCCAAGTGCACAAAAGGAGTATTCAGGTAGTGATATTTGGGGGGCGTGAATCTCTACTTATGTATCAAGTCACAAGCTACTCTCTGGCCAGATATGGAGCATGGGATGCTACAATTTTTCTTGGTATAGTTGCGTCGAGATTATTGGGAGGAGGCAACTTTTTGTTGTACTGCAGTTTACCTAGTTTTCTTCTTTTCCAAATCTGAACAAAATACTGTGCACCGCAAGAGAAGGTGAAGTTTTCCTTTTTAAAATGAATAATTAGGGCTGCAAGCCTGCAATAAAAATATTTGTGATGATGATCTCTAGCTGTAATATAATCTGTGACTTGCATTTGATCAGTACTTTATTCGAGCAGATTGTTCTCTGTATTTTCAGGCTCTGAATGAAAGGGTATGCATATATTCCTGCAGATGGTCAATTTGTGGGACTGTTGTGCAATTTTGGTTAAAAGAAGAGTTCATGAGCATTTTCGTCATAATAATGATGCTGCAGTAGTTTTGCTGAAGCTGTAATATCCTCCATTAATTCAGGCACTTGGATTTTCTGCTCAGGTACCATTATACCTTTGAAAGACTGACAAACCTTGTCCAGATTCAAATCTGCCTGAAAGTTACATTTTGTGACTTGGTAATTTGAGTACATGTTTAAGCCAAATAGTTCAGAATTGTTTTACTTGAAAATCACAGCAATCAAAATTGAGAAGAGGAAAGATAGGTGAGAGAATATATCCATTGTAGTGTTGTAATTCAGTTTTGCCACATTCTATATCTTTTATCCTTGCTTCTCGCATTTAGTGAGAGATAAATTTAGGATGTTTTAATCAGCAACCCCGCCTCTTCTCCAATTTGATTAATGGAAGACATCCATATAACATTACTTGCATGCTTGGTCATGGGCCAAATGCAAATACTCCAATTTTTTACCCTCTCATTCCCATATGTCCCTTCTATGTCAGCTACTTTTAAGGATAGCATTGTTAAAGAGAGGGGTCATTGAATGTGAATTTTTTGAAGCTCCCTTCTCAAAGACATCAATGAGAGCTAACTTCTGCCATAGAGATCTCGTTATGTTGCAATCTCTGAGTACATGAGGCACAGAGGTCTTTGGCTATGTCAAATTGAGTGTGGATTCATGCTACAAGATTTGTAATGTAACAGAGAGGACCAATTAAGGCATATTTCTGCTATGATGAGCTCTTATTGCTATAAAATCACATGATTGGGGAAAATCTGGCATGCCTACTCTTTCATTGGGAGGCAGTGTTGTGGGAAGACGGCAGATTAAAAGTTGTGCTACAGAGAACTGCAGAATCGGTGGGGAGGATTGTGATACATTCATCGATATAGTTGAAGGTGGTTTTCTTTTATATAGCAACTTGTCTTTTGAAGCTCTCATCAACATGAGATAACAGCTTGAAAAACTGGATTTCAGTGCAAAGCTGTGAATCGTACATCTTTGGTTGCAGGTTCTTCGCTCAGATCTTTTCTTTTTCATATGTTGCTGCATTATATGATTCAAAATTGATAATAAAGTTTTAGGTTTCATTTCAAGTTTCAGTAATTTCAGTATGCCATGTTTGTTGGTTACTTGGCTTCACCCTGCAGCATAATTTCTAAAAGTTCTTTGGTTTGATTGACTGGTGAACAATGCCAAGAGTGAACACAACCTTTTCCCATCCCCAATAGCACACATGTTTTTAAGAAGGAATTATGGCACCTCTTTGTAAGGTCATATAACGCGTAAACTCCAACATTCTTTTTAATTTTTGCTTGGAGACTGCCGGGGTAAAGAAGGGTGGGGCTTACTCATGGTGGGCGAGTGGTGAGAGATGAGGAAACTTCAACTAAAGCCTAATGCCCGGGAGAGTGGCTAATGGCCCAAACCTTAATCACACCAAAATTTTTTGAAATGTATCGAAGTTTTCATTAGATTTATTAGCTTGATAACTTTCACACCAATCAATTCCTAGATGAACATGCAAATATTGTGTCTTGCATTTCTGCCGTCAAGGAAAACCTCATGCTTAATTGAAATTCAATCTTTCGATTAGTTACTTGTGAAGATGTTAGGGCAAGTCAAAGTGTGAGTGCAATGCTGAATACTAGAATAAAGCTTAGTGGGAGCAGCTTTTATTATCCTATGCTAATGAGTCCTTTTGTTGATGGCTTCCATGGTTTTTTGAGATGACTGATTAGATGGCTATCATCTAGATGCTTCTAAGCCAATGGGAGCAAGAAATCAGTGCTGATACTTGCAATAACTGCTGTCCTTTGAATATTTCATGTGCTGTCTTTAGCCATTCAAGTTTTCTCATGGGGCATCTTTATCTGTTTACTACATCCAAGAGCAAGACCAGAACAATTCAAACAACATAGGAAGTGTCTGTATTTCCGAACCTTGCTCAAGGTTATGGAAATGGTTAATTTAGGCCAGTACGAATACATGTCAGGGGAGCTGTTGATGGGTTGGCTGGTATTGGACGTGGAAATACATTTGTGTCAGCAGCTGCATGGCCATCAACATGCTTTGTCTTTTCTCATGTGCCTTTTGATGTCGGCAGCAGAATCTCCTGCAAGCTCTTGCCAATGACGATTCAGAAGCCAGAGGTGACCAGGGTGGTGATTTGTCGGGAGTTGTGTCGACAGCTTAGTTGGGCTAAGCCAGGGAGGAAATAACACAGCTACTATCCACAGAGATCTAATTTTGAGAGGTTATGAGACAGATCATCAGAGTAGATAGTCTGGAACTTCTATTGTTGGACCAAGTGGAAATGCCATCCCATGCAGATGCTTGATCAAACCGGTGATGACGTTGAAATAGAATGGGATAGTGTCAGTGGTTCCTCCATCTCTTTGGATAAGAAGAACCCTCCTAGTCATTTTCCTCATTTCCATTTTGTGCAAGCTATTACATCTTTATTGAACTAACTGTTTGAAAGACAAATGGAGAGAATGCTGAAGACTTCTTTCTTATGGTTTCAGAATTTCTTTGGCAAGGCTATTTAGCTAAACTTAGATCCATTTACCGAATCTCTATGTCCAATTTTACATGAATAAGAGTTGCATTTCCTTTAGTCTGATGTTTCGTCTTTTCTGGTTCTGTGACAGAAGCTTGTCAAAGTTCTCCTTCTTTTCTGCAGTTTATATGGGGGCAGGGTTAGCAGTAAGTTGCAGAGGAATTCATGTAACATTTACTTATTTCAGATGGTCATTCATGGAAGTTGGTTTTTGCAAGACTATTGTCTGGCTTAGTCTTCACTGCTTTATAATTTTCTGGAGTATCTGTGTTTTGATTCCTAAAAACAGTAGACTGAAGTTCTACCTCATCCATGTGTTTGGTCTGATTTTGTTTTGTAGGGTTGAATTCAGGATTTGCACGGGCTCAATGATGGCCAAGTCAAGCACTCAGTGGAAATATTTGATGCAGGTTCTTTATGGTAGGTTATCAATAGTCATCCGTCCTGAGTTTATATATGCTGTTTTTTTCTTTATAATATTCTGATGCAAAATGGTATCTGACTCTTGAGTATATAGGTGAGTGCCCTAGCTTTTAATGACAAGGATGCAAAATTCTTGGTATTTATTTTCTTTGTCAAGCTTTACTTATAAGATCAAAATTTAAAGAATTAGGCATAAACCCTAAGACACAATTTGCTGAATTTCTTGGTTCTCTTCATCGGGAAAAGGCTGAGATCCCCGATTCCACTAAAAAGATCATTATTTATTTTATTTTTGTTGCTTGGTTTGAGCACGAGAACAATTCACTTATGTTTCAATGTGGACGTTTTGTTCTTTACATTAGCTTGATGTAGGCTTCATATGCAAGTTACTGAAGGGAAATTACAGCGAAGCCACCTACCATCTGTATCGCTATTTTCTCAATTCGAACTCGTTTTGCCTTAACATCTTCTCTCTAGCAAGTTCATATGTATGGATAGGAAGTGATATGGTTCCAGGGTAGAACTAAGAACCTAAAAACCGGACCTATGGGAATCGGGCCGGTTCTAAGTTATAGAGTATGCAGGGGAGGTTCTAAATTCTACAAATTGATAAACTTGTTCCAAATGATAGGTTCCAAGTTTCAAAGACCTAGAGCCTAGAACCTAAAGCAAGTATTTGTGTTTTTCTTGTTTCATGTCTTAATCATGCGGCATTTCATGATGTCCAATGATAAGTGTGTAATTTGAAACTACCTATATGAGCTTCCATTTGTAGCGATATCCATGACTGAAACTTTTACTTTATTAATATTTCATATTTTTCTATATGTCTAAATATGAGTTGTGATTAGTGAATTATATAGCAAATGGCAGTAATTAGAAGTAATGATTCAGTACAATTGTTCAATTAAAAGTACTATAAAATCTGGATAAATCCTGAAATCAAACTGTCACAGGATGAGTTCCAAAATCCTGGGTATGTAGGATAGATTCTAAAAATTAGAGAACCTATTCCGATGGGTAAGTTCTAAGTGGAACTTTGAACTACTCATTCTTATGTATGGGGACACTTGTGAGAAGGTTACTGCTTGCGATGGTAGTATTCCAATTCAAAAATGGCTATTGAAGAGGTTGGATATCATTTGAATAGATTACGTGGTCGACAAATTGATTGTTGATTCCTATGTTCCCATGCCCTTGTAATTAAGTTGATTTGTCAATCGAGAAGAGAAATCATGGTCATTGGAGGTTTTCAAATCAGAGGGGCACTCTTGCCAAAAGCTCCAATAGGATGGGGTGGGCGAACAGCTCTCTTACTTGATGAGCTTCCTGATCTTCTTCGAGATGGTGCCTTGCGGATCACTGCTGTCGTGCGTCTCGTCATATGACACGAGGTAGTTCACTTCCATCCTTTGTAGATAGTGATGATTACAACATTCACGACTTGTATAGTGAAGAATGCAGAAATTTATCCAGGTCACATTGGTACTTTTTGGCCTTGTATTATATGAAAAAGGTTCCGTCATCTTTGGGTTGAGTAGTATGATTCAGGGAATGTGCAACTTGTCACCAAATGGAACTTAGCTTTATTCTATTGACTACTGGAGTGGATCTAATGTCAATGGGAGCTCAACCTATTTCTAAGGATCCATTCGTTTCCATACCTTCTGGCGGTGTAAATAAGCCGGTCGGTCCCGGCTATTGTTATAAAACTGCTCCGGCTGAACATTCAGACCTAGAACTTCAAGCCCGGTTAGCTGGCTCAACTGGATCGAACAGAATGGGCCCTACGTCTCTTTCTGGGTTGGTTCAATATCGGTTTCCGCCCGGCCCAAAACAGCAAAATATAAAAATTCATGAAAGAAATCCCAAGACTTTCTTCTCTTTTTTCTTTATCAAAGTAAACATCTAATCCAAGTGACAACCTCACATCCAACGCTCGCAAATCAAATCAACAATTCCAAAAGGAAACAATCTTTAGTCCAACAATTTTTAATCACGTGCATGCACGCTTCGAAGCAACAATCTCAAATTCAAATTTAACCCGACAAGGCAATCCTCCTTCAATTTAACACATATTAGTCAAATCGCTAGCTTGAGAACACCATTATTCGTCCAAGAAACAATCCTGAACCTGACAAGTTCAAAACATGACAACAATCATTAAAGTTTCCACGCCATTATTGTTGTTGACGAACGACAACAAAAGAGCCACATTGGCACAATGTCGTCCTCAATGATCCATAAACAGTTCATCTCTCATTCAACCTAAAACTAGTTAAATCAAAGCATTAGAGTTTGTTTAAAGTCTTCGAATCATAGAATCTTATGAAATAGCACACCTTTAACCAATCAATCATCCAATATGAGTGTAGGTTCGACCATCTTTACTGCTATCTACAATTAATAAAAGGACTAGTTAGTCATAAATTGAAAGGAAATGATATATCATTTTCATCATTATAATACAAACCGAAGTATTAGCCAATTCAAAATATCCAAGATCTTCTAAATTTTCCTCGACGGAAATGGGAGTTTGTGAAGATCGCAACCAATCCAGACCACAGACGAGAGTCTCTACTATCTTCGGAGGCAAAGAACTACAAGACACATTGAGCACCCCTCCCCCCGGGGGCCCCGTGCTAGTGGCCGACTTGGATGTCCTGATGGAAAAAGGTTTGGACAAAACCTCCCGAGCCATACGAGAGAGAATCTACTATCTCAAAGGATTCTCCTTCCACCGATTCAACGTGATTGAAAGCGTCATTGACGGCGTCACGTTCTTCCGCCGAATATCTTAGCATGCTCGGTTTTTTCATGCATGCTTTCTCATGACTTTTGCGCCTTCATGTTCAGTCACGGGTCAGAGATTTGATTATAGTCTGGGGTACATTCTAATTGGGCGGCACCAGGCCTTTTCTGAAATATAGTTGTTTCCTCCCGGAGCGTAAGACGTGTCTGTCCTTCTTGGGACTATGAAAGTCTGCTGAGCCAGCACATGCATTTCTAGATGAAACACCGACTAAACCGCATAGACCGCATACAGCTCACTTCCCTGTACTTTTATTACTCGGGAGAATTACCAAAAAAGTCATAAATCTATTGCAATTGTGTCAATTCAGTCATAAACATTTTTTTTTTGCCAATTTAGTCCTAAACCTTTTACAATTGTGACAATTTAGTTCATTCGGCCAAAATTGGCCAGCCGCCCCGTCGGCCGACGTGGACATTGGCGAGCCGGCCTGGCTGCGAACAATATTTTAATAATATTTTTGATTTTTTTCAAATTTTTTAATTTTTTAATTTTTTATTATTTTTACCTTCTTCTTCCTCTGGCCGGCGAGGTCAGCCTCCCGCCCACCAGCCACTGGCGAGGCCCCTGCCGGCCACTGGTGAAGGTGAGTCTCACCCAGCGACGGCGAGGTCGTCGTCGCCCAGCCCAAGGCGAGGCTCGCTTTCGCTAGTGGCCAGCGGAGGCAAGCCTCGCCCAGCAACAGTGAGGCCACTGTCACCCAGCCAAGGCGAGGCTCGGCCTCGCCCGGCCATGGCGAGGTCGAACCTCTAGGCGAGGTCGAGCCACGCCAGATCTGGCGACGGCGTGGCCGGCGGGGGGCGAGGCTCGCCTTAGCTAGTGGCCGGCGAGGCGAGAGCCTCGCCCCGAGAGGAAGAAGAAGGTAAAAAAAAATTCAAAAAAAAAATTCAAAAAATTATTAAAAAATTGTTTGCTGGCCAGCTGTCTTCGGTCGGCATCCACGTCAGTGCCGGCTAGCCAATTTTGGTAGGATGGACTAAATTGGCCAAAAAAAAAATGTTTATGACTGAATTGGCATAATTGCAATAGATTTATGACTTTTTTGATAGTTGTCCCTTTATTCCTTAGATAAGATCTAGTACAAGCAAATGTATCAAGATTCAGGAGTCAAGATGGCAGCGACTAGCGGAAAGTATAGACTAAGGCCCGAGGTTTCGTTCGTAGGGACCTAAGCCACGAGTAGTATGGTCCCACTTCTTGGGGTCAGGGTCCCGCATCTAGCGGATGCCAGCGTCTCAAGCTTGCCAGCAAAAGTCCTTGTTCAGCTCTAAGGTCTTGGGTCACGACGTGGGAAAGGTCATGTTGGGTTTTGAAGAATGTATTCTAATGTTTTTTTGGTTTGGTCCTATTCTATCATATATCTATTATACAAGTCTCTGTGTGTGCTATGTGATGTGCATAGGTTGCGAAACTTGCTCCCTCACTCACGCATCCCCACCCCAACCTCTAAGAAAGTGGGCAATTGAACTCCCCACATCCCATTTCCAAGTGGAAAAAGTGGCCATTGGAGCAATTCCAATGTTTTAGAAACATAAAATTGTTCTTCAGGGTTTCGGCGTAGATCTTTTTGTTCATTATCATAATTTAATTAACCGTACAAACATAAGTTTATGAGAACTAGACTTTCGTGATCTTAAAATTGGATAAATGTAATTGTAAGGTCTCATCACACTAAGCCTATCAAACGGATAGGTCAAGTCGTGTTTGGGTCATATCAAATATGATTTGACCTAAATTGACCTATTTTGATCCATTTTCATATATTACAAATCTAGTAACTTATATTTGACCTGACTCCTATCTAACTTATACCCGACCAGACCCATATTATTTAAAGACTTCTATGTTTAACCAAATTTAGGAACTCATACCCAAATTAATGTGAAAGCATGGAGTGAGAGAACCCGAGATCAAATTAGGGTGAGAGAGAGTGAAGAGAGAATCATAGAGTGGGTTGGATCTAACCCATTTAACACTCATATTAAACTCATTTATCACTCGTAGAGTTGGGTTTAAACTCATTTATAACCCATTCATTATATATAATTTACTTATATAACAACCCAACCAATCCAATATGAGTTAAAAAATGGATTCTAATCCATTTTAACAGGTCCTCATCACATGAATGACCATGAATCAGATACCCTTTTCCAGTCAACGTTAAGTCTACTTCACATGGGCACATATATTAGTCGAAAAGCGGTTCCGTGTGCCGGCATCGGTGGTGCGCATTCTTTTCACTTGAATCTTGCCGCTGCTGACCGCCTATAATGACAAAAAGCAATGTGAAACCGGAATATAAGGTCAATTGTTTGAAAAGTTTAATCCGACCGTCCATGCACGAGGGCTACGCGGCTTCTACGCGGTCCGATGAGACTACTAGTAATTTCCCTGATGTTCGTTCCCCCTTTTGACTTTACATACGAATAACGACTGAAAATAAATAGATGTTTAAGTTTATGTTCCTTTTAGATGCTAAATTCGTAAGAAGGAAATTTCTAAAAATAGGGACTAATTTAACTGTTTTTTTCTAATTGAGAAGCTTTCAACAGTGAAACCTTATAAATTTTGGAAAATTATCATCACTGTTCATAATTGATAGATATAAAACATAGTGGAGGTAATAGTCATCATTAATATATGAATAGCATATTGAACAAACATATATAGGTTAAATGGTTGAATCTCATTAAGTGATAAAAAAAAAAACTTGTTGTGAAATTGTAATATAATCCCAAAACTTTCGAAAAGTATAGTTAAAGTCTAAAATTGTCCAATTAATTCTATTCAATTTGAGCAACGAAAAAACGTTTTTCTTTTTTTAAAAGCAATAAAATGTCAAAGAAATCCTAAAGTTGCAATTTTTGTATATCTGTAATGATAAGTGGCTCCGATGTAGTGCCAAGTGGTGCCAGATAAGAAAAATAGCAAAGAATTAAAAAAAAAAAAAACCTTAATAAAAGCCTAAAAAAGAGAGAAAAACTGAAGTAAGAGAAACGCATCCTCAGGGGGTGGGGGATCGGGTTGGGCAGCAGCACGTCGAGTGGGGCGCCGCTGCTACCTTCATCAAGACAAGATCTCTCTCTCGAAAGTTCTGTCTTTTTCTTTTCTTTGGTTTTTTAAATATCATTTTTCTTTTAATTTTGGGAAAATGTTAGTTGTCTACTTTTGCCATTATACAGAATTTGATCTAGATGGATGATAATTATTCAAAAAGTCACAAATATATTATATGATCATATATTCAATCATAATTCAATTTGATCAATTTAATTTTAAATCTTTCAATGATTTTTAAATTTAGTTCTTTTCAATCAATTTTGATAAAAAAATCGTTGATGCAGCACGTCATCCTATGTAGCACGACTTAACGATAGCTAGCACTGTCATAGACAATTTTGACACTTTTATTAAAAAGAAAAGGAACTTTATGAATCTTTATAATATTTTTATTATTTTTTTTACTTGTCTTTTCTTCCTTTTCTTTCTTTTCTACTATTCATCTTATTGGAATAGCCAACAGGGGTTGTTGGGGCCTCTATGAGGGCTAGCAACTCTTGCTAGCCATAAGTGAAGGTTGCAAAGCCCTCACCGATCGTGGGCAAAGGTCATGACCCTCACCTATATCTAGGTCCTCAACTCTCACGCATGAGCCCAAGACCCCAGCGAACATTGTTAGTCGTAAAAACGCAATCCCACGATCTCCATAGTTAAAAATAAGAACACATACAATTGAGTATAAAGATTAACGCATATGTTTTGGAATCCATTGTTCTGATGCGGAAAAGCGATGATCCAAAGCACAAGTGCTTCACCTTTATTGTCCTCTATATTGCCGACTCAATGAGACAGCCTCTCATCCTTAATGCCTAGTAAATGCTTCTTATGTGAGGATATGTCACGTCCCGAACTCTGAGCGTGTGAACATCCCACGATGGTCTATTAAATTACGACATCTCAGGACACGTCGCCAACCCATTCTTGTTATCTTTCGATTAAATGTGTGTGGAAACAACATGGATAGTAAATACCACAAACATTTCCAAAGGCACAACCTTTATATATTAACGTGTTAACCCTAGGAAGTTTAATAATTACAAATCCATTCCAAAGGGCGACTTCTTACCAACCAACTCAAAAACCTACTGGGGTCAAGGTTAACCTAACTTCTCTAACGCGAGGCTAACCAAAAGCAACACTAGGCACACCTGTATCTTGGCCTAAACTACGGGTGACGACATTCCATGCTATGGGCTTGAAAATAATGAACAACAATGGAGTGAAATAAAATTTCAGCGAGTTAACATCCTAAGCCTCGATTAGGACGTGAATTCATCTTGGAGGTGGCTTGAACACGCACACTATATGTACATACCTCACCTTAGCACATCCCTACACATTAGTACATCAAATATGGCAATTTTAATGCAACAACTATAAATAATAATCAGAACACAATCCATAATAACCAGGTACACTATTAAACATACGTGTTCCAATTATTACAATCCCTCGGGTCACGGCCAACACAAGAGTCGGCGGTCTTCCAACATGACCAGGCATCATCCCGCCCTATCAAGTACAGCATCGTCTAGAACCCCAGCCTAGAAGAAATTTCATAAAGAAATATTGGTTCAGCCTCAATCAGGACTTGGCATTCAGACCCCCATTGGGCACTCGATAAAAATCGGGGATCGTCTCCAAACTCCCGTTGGGTGACCAATTTGATTAAATGACCACTCAAGCACATTAACAATTAAGCTAATTCTTACTGCCATTAATTAGCCTAGAACAAAAGAGTTTATCCTCAAATAATCTGCTTTGGCAATCTAATAAAATACTCGTACGTGGTCATGTATTTGAAATCAATTCGTCAAACTTTGCACACTTTTATTTTAAAACTACATTGTTTTTTTAGCATTTAAAAATGTAAAATTTGGCATCCAAACTCGACACCTCAAAATTCTCTATTTTCTTGCTCATAAAACCTTTTTTTAAAATAATAAATAAAAACTATAATTGAGCAATCAGTAACATAGCATCACAAGCTCAAACGATTGGAATTTGGCATAATCTCATCCTGAAAAACAAGCTTAAAATTCTACTTAATGGCTAATATGTTAGTAATTTACACTAATCACTTTTAATTAAGCTAATCATGATTAATTAGGCTAAATGTGATTCATTAATCTAACTATAATTAATTAAAAATTAATCGACATTAATTAAAATAATGATGATTAATTAAACAAATTACAATTAATCAAATAAATCACGATTAATAAAAATGAACCCGATTAATTTAATCTAACCACTTTTAATTAAGACTAACCGTAATTACTTAAACTAATCACACTTAACATTAATCTAAGCCATCCCTAAACATGATTAATGCTAAAACATACTTATTTGGCACTAATCACCATTAGTCTAAACTAAACCTACCTCTAAATGTAATTAACTACCTAATCAAGGATTAGAAGTTAACTCACGGGTTTTCTGACGGTGACGGCGACACGACGGCATTGAGGATTTGACGTTCGCAACTTGAACAGAGACCAATGGTGGCGACAAAGCCCTTGAGGCTCGTGGCCTCTTGGCTTGGGGAGGCTTGGTTGAGGCAAGCCAATGACGTGGTGACGTAATGGCAACGTCAGACGCTGTGAGGGATGGCGATGATGGCTTGAGCGATGACGACACGGATGGCTCAAGCAATGGCGACTTAGGAGCTCGGCGGTGGAGATGGTGGTTCAGTAGTGGTGAGAGATGGCAATGGTGGGGGTGGTGTAGGTGGTGGTGATGAGGTGGTGTGGCAATGGTGGATCGTGTTCTGAAGGGGGAGGAATGGCATGAGAGAGAGAGAGAGAGAGAGAGAGAGAGAGAGAGAGAGAGAGAGATTTTCCCCAAAATTTTCATGATTTCCCCTCAACCCCTAGCACATTGTCTCCCCATTGTCTCCTTATTTTTCTTTTACCTTAGAGCCAAGATTTTAGCCAACAAATCACAATTTTGCCACTAGGTCCGATTTTTCCTTTTCGGGTCTCTAATTTTCCGTTCAATAATTCATTTTTCGAAAATTTTGAACTTGTCAATAACTCAACGGGCGATGAGGTGACATCCAATAAATTAGTCTTGAAACCCTCGAAAGTTTGATACCTGAAGTCAAATTAAATTTCATGGTTAAAAATTGATCGAATGCCACTTTCGTACGACCTAAACTATCTGGTGGCTCTTAAGGATCTTTCACACGGTTGACCTATGGTCAATAATTTGTGATCCACGTTTGTGCATCTTCAAATCATGGACAACCCTCAGTTGCCATGTAATCGCGATGGTTTAATTACATACTCTCAGTACAAGGTTAATAGAAAATCGATTTATCATCGTTCGATGCGAGTATCGTAATCGTACGGAATCATCCGCAAATTGACAACATATTTCCATCAAATCGATTTATATTCTTTCGTTAATTGACTTATAATAGTATAGTATTGACCATTTGTCAATTCCGATGGTCAAGCGGTCGATCACTGATTGAATTCACTAATCTTTTGTGTTTTAACTTTTTATGGTCTCACCCAATAAATTAGTTAACTCATGAGTGATTAATTCAGAGTAAAATAACCATAAGTGCGTCAATGAAATAACCATTTAATATATTTCGAAGTAGAGCCATATTTCGGGATATCACAACTCTTCCCCTCTTACAAAAATTTCGTTCTCGAAATTTGAGCTATTACAACTCTTCAACAAAAAGGTGAGGGTGTTGACACCTTATCGACTCTTCGCTTTCCCATGTGGCTCTTCCGTTCCATGGTGTTGCTAGACCACTTTGAATAAGGGGATCATATTGTTCTACAACACTTACTTCTTTCGATACACTATCTGATCTGGCCCTTCCACGTATGACACTCTGTCATCCACGTCTATTTCCTCGAAATTTGGCATGTGGGTTGGATTAAGTTCATATTTCCTTAGTATTAACATGTGGAAGACATCATGCACTTGAGCAAGTCTCGGTAGCAATGTGAGACGATAGACCAAAGTCCTAATCCACTCCAAAATCTCAAAAGGACCAACATACCTCAAGCTTAACTTCCCTTTATTGCCAAAATGCGAAGTGCCTCACATTTGTGACACCTTAAGAAAAACGTGTTCACCCACTTGAAACTCCAAAGGCCGACGCCATTTATCTGCATAGCTTTTTTGACGATTTGGGCGGTCTTAAGCCTTTCTCAAATGACTTTGACAGCATCTACTGACTGTTGAACTAACTTAAGACCTGTAATCTTGCGTTCATCAACTTCGTCCCAGCAGAGAAGAGTTATGCATGCCTGCCATACAATGCTTTGAATGGCACCATCTTGATGCTCTGCCGATAAATGTTGTTGCAAGCAAACTTAACCAAGTGAAGTTGTTCCTCCCAGCTTCCTTTGAAATCCAACACACAAGCTTATAGCATATCCTTGAACGTCTTAATAGTCTTTTCAGATTGACCATCCATCTATGGGTGATAGGCCGTGCTATACTGCAACTTTGTTCCCAAGGCAATTTATAAACATTTCCGAAAACCTATCGTAAATTGGGTCTCAATTTGACGTGATCATCACTAGCACTCCATAAAGATGAACTATATGTCGCACATACAAATCAGCATACCTATCTCATGCAAAGTCTTTTCGTATGGCAATGAAGTGCGTAGACTTCGTTAATCTATTGACCATGACCCAAAGGAATCATTACCCCACTAACACCTCGGTAATCCCATCACAAAATCCATTGTGATATGTTCTCATTTCCACTTGGGAATCTCTGGAGGTTGCAAAAGTGCTCCAGGCTTGCAATGCTGGGCCTTCACTTGATTGGCACATTAAAACTTTGCAATGTACTTGGAGATATCTGCTTTCATACCATTCCACTAATAGTGTTGATGTAGATTCTGATACATCTTTGTGCTGCTCGGATGAATACTATAATTGCTATGTGGGCTTCTAACAAAATTTCCTCCTTAAGCTCCACATCGTTGGACACATACAATTGTTCACAAAACTTCAATATTCCGTCCTCAGCAACTTGAAAATTAGCTTTCCTCTTTTCCACATCCTCTTGTTGAACTTTCTGGATTTTAGGGTCTATTAACTACAATGTCTTAATCTTCACCTACACTTCCAGTTTGATTCTAAGGGTAGCCACGAGATTTAAAAAGTGGCTTGCCTTAAACTTGAAATCCGAATCTCAAACTCCTTCGAGCAGGATCCACTCTTGAGCTATCATCTACACGGTTGACAACTTCCGAATTAACGCATTTGCGATCTTGTTGGCTTTTCCAAGATGATACAAGATGTCGCAGTTGTAATCCTTGAGGAGTTCCATGCAACGATGCCGCCTCATGTTCAGCTCCTTCTAAGAGAACAAATACTTTAAACTTTGATGATCCGTAAAAATCTGGAATCATTCTCCGCACAAGTAATAGCTTCAAATCTTCAAGGCAAAGATGATTGTTGCCAATTCCAAGTCATACGTCGGATAATTCAATTCATGAGGCCTCAATTGACTAGATGCGTACATAACTACTCTTCCATGTTGCATCAAAACGCAGTTTAGTCCTTTGTACAACGCATCGTTATAAATGTCATATTCTCTAGGACCAAATAGAATGGTCAACATAGGTGCGGTAGTTAGCTTGTGCTTAAACTTTTGGAAACTATGCTCACACTTATTTGTCCATTTGAACTTTTCTTCCTTCCTCAATAATCACATCAGATGCATGGCTATCATTGAAAATCTTTCCATGAGCCATCTATAATAGCCTGCTAGTCCCAAGAAACTTCGAACCTCGGTCATTGTCGTTGGTCTCGGCCAGTTCATAACCGCTTCAATCTTGGTCGGGTCCACGGAAATCCCTTCACCTGAAATCACGTGGCCTAGGAAAGCTACACGAGTCAGCCAAACTCGCACTTATTGAACTTGATGTACAACTCATGTTCTCGCAGGGTTTGAAGTACCATCCTCAAGTGTTGTTCATGTTCCTTTAGACTCTTCGAATATACCAAGATATCGTCGATGAACACAATCACAAACTAATTCAGGTACTCCTTGAACACTCGGTTTATCAGATCCATGAAAGCAGCTAACACATTGGTTAATCTAAATGGCATTACGGTGAACTCGTAGTGACCATAACATGTACGAAATGCCGTCTTCAATATATCCTCCTTCTTGATCCTTAGCTGATGGTAACCTATCCTCAAGTTGATCTTGAAAAATACAAAAACTCCTTACAACTGATCAAACAAGTCATTGATCATTGACAAAGAATACTTGTTCTTGATCATCACTTGATTGAGTTTCCAATAGTCAATGTAGAAAAGCAATGAACCATCTTTCTTTCTTACGAACAAACTGGTGCTTTCTGAGGTGATGCACAAGGATGAATGAATCTTTTATCCAACAACTCTTGCATATGTACCTTTAATTCCTTCAAATTTGACAGCGCCATATGGTAAGGAGTCGTAGAAATTGGCTCTGTCTCAAAGGCCAACTCAATCACAAACTCTATCTCCCTTTCAAGGGGCAAACCAGGCAACTCCTCAAGAAAGACATCAAAAAACTCCCACACTACGGTGATGTCCTCCATTCTTGGCTCCTTAACTAACGTATCAACCATGGTTGCCAAATAACCTTGGCAACCCACATCCAACAACCGGGTTGCCTCAAGATACGAAATTTAAGTAACCGAAGGTTCTTCTCGATTTCCAACAAATTCTAAACTACCACCCGCAAACGAGTTAAACTAAACTGCTTTACACTAACAGTCCATGGTAGCTCGTTGCTTGGCGAGCCAATCCATACCAATAATCATGTCAAAATCAAACATCGTTAGCATAATAAAATCTATTATTTCGTCTCAATCACCAATTACTAATCTACAACCAGAACACCCTACCACATATAACATTTTATCCTTCAATGGGATAGATATACTAATGACTACTTCCAATAGTTTCAGACTTAACCCCACTAACTTAATGAATTGCTTAGCAATAAAAGAATGCATGGCTCTTGGATCAAATAAAACACAAGTAGCATGGTCATTCAACGAGATTGTACTTGTTACCACATTCTGCAAGTTCTCTGCCTCCCTTCTGGTGACAACATACACCCTTCCTTGCACCGGAGGCCTGTTCAGAATACCTTGTTGTTGCGATGCACTCCCTGTTGACTAC
Organism: Eucalyptus microcorys; assembly: GCA_014182515.1. NCBI lineage: Eukaryota > Viridiplantae > Streptophyta > Magnoliopsida > Myrtales > Myrtaceae > Eucalyptus > Eucalyptus microcorys. The sequence continues at coordinate 20,432,320 of CM024564.1, forward strand.
CTTATTTGCAGCATAGCTCCTGTGCTCCCACGAGCCTGTGTGGGTAGTTTTTCACTTGGTAACCGTGTTGGCCATATCCATAACAAACTCCCGTTCTGGCAGGACAGGGGCTGATCCATGCTTTCTCTCGTAGAATTAGCACATGCTATTTGCATTGGGTGTTGGATTTCCAATTCTGCCTTTTCAATTGGGAGGGATGGGATACTTTCCTCCAATTATTGGCCTCTTCCTAAATCAATTATTTGTCTTTATTTGGCGTAAACCGCGACGCAGATGCGGCTACCCGTTCATTCAAATTCCTCTCAATTAGCTAGGCCCTTTCATATAGCTCATCGTAATCCTTGAAATTCAAAGGCACCAGCTGGTCCTTAATCTCTGGCTTAAAACCATCTTTGAACCTTCTCATTTTGTCCACCAGGTCCTCAATCAACCTTGGTGCGTACTTCGATAGCTTAGCGAACTTCGCCTCATACTGATCTATAGTTATTTGATTCTGACCGAGGCGCTGGAAGTCAGCCATCTTTTGTTCCCGAGCACAATCTAAAAGATATTTCCCATAAAAAGCCTCATCGAAGGCATCCTACTCCGGAACCATGCCTTCAAGAAGCACCCTTCTTCTTGTGGCTTCCCACCACGTACTTGGGCAGCTTCAGCTTCAAAAACTGCTCCACCAGTTTATACATAGATTGCTCACCATTCCCATTTCCAAATGGGACTTCAGCAAGTGGAGCAACGGCAGCAACAGCATTGGCAGCAGTAGTGGTAGTGGCGATAGCAGTAGCAGCTTGATTTTGAGCTTGCCGCCCAACCACGTTCCCCAAGGTTTCGAGGGCTTACAGGATCCCCTCAAACCTAGGATCAACTGGTGCCCTCCCTCTGACACCAACCTACGCTGGTGCTTTCCCTCGAATATCAGCCCGTCTCGATGCCCTCCCTTTGGCACCAGCTCAAGTCATTTCCCTTCCTTTGGCACCTGTCAAAGTTGTTATGGCCCTTTTTCGGGGGGCCCTCTACTCAAGATCGCTCATCTCGCAAGATCGTTACAGAAACTTGCTTTCCAATTACAATCGGGAATTAGAAGTCTAAATAGCCCGTGCCAAGTAATATATCAACCACAAGCATAACCGTAAGGAAAATGTTTTTCTTAGCTAATTATCCCAAAAAACCCATCACATCTTATCACTCCAAGTCTTGACCAAGCTTTGATACCACTTCGGATGGGGATGTCATGCCCCGAACCCCGAGCATGTGAACATCCCACGACAGTCGATTAAATTACGACGTCTCAAAACGCATCGCCGACCCCATTCTTTTTATCTTTCGATTAAACGCATGCGGAAACAAATTTATATAAACACCCAGTCAACCAACAAACAATGGGGATAGTAAACACCACAAACATTTTCCAAGGCACAACCATTATATATTAACTTGTTAACCTAAGGAAGTTTAATAATTACAAGCCCATTCCAAAGGGCGACTTCCTTCTGACCAAAGTCAAAAACCTACTCTGGTCAAAATTAATATAACTTCTCTAACGTGAGGCCAACCAAAAGCGATGCTAGGCACGCCTGTGTCTTGGCCTAAACTGCACATGACGATGTTCTATGCTATGGGGTTGAAAATAATGAGTAACAATGGGTGAGATAAAATCTCAACAAGTCAATAGTCTAAGCGTTGCTTAGGATGCGAATTCATCTCGAAGGTAGCCTAAACATGCACACTTACGTACTTACATCGCCTTAGCACACCCCTACACATTAGTACATCAAATATGGCAATCTCAATGCACCAAGCATAAATAATAATCATAACACAATCCATAATAACCAGGCACATTGTCAAACATACGTGTTCCAATTATTACGACCCCTCGAGCCATGGCCAACACAAGAGTTGGCGGTCTTACGGCATGACCGGGTATCGTCCCGTCCCATTGGGTATGACATCATCTAGAATCCTCGCTTAGACGGCATTCTATAGAGGAGCATCAGTCTGGCCTTAACCGCGACTCGGCATTCGGACCCCTACCGAGCATTTCATAAAAATTGGGCATCGCCCCCAAACTCCCATTGGGTGACAGGTTCGATTAAATGACCACTCAAGCACACCAACAATAAAGCCAATTCTTATTGCCATTGATTAATCCAGAACAAAAGAGTTTGTTTTCAAATAATTAGTTTTGGCAATTTTTCACACTTAAAAGTTCCATTAAAATATTCGTACATGGTCACGTATATGAAATCAACCCGTCAAACTTTGCACACTTAAACTTTGTACACTTTCATTTTAAAACCCCATTATTTTATTTAACACATAAAATTTGGCATCCAAACCTGACACCTCAAAATTCTCTACTTTCTTGCTCATAAAACCTTTTGTTTGGAAAATAATAAATGAAACCTATAATTGAGCAATCAATAACATAGCATCATAAGCTCAAATGATTGGAATTAGACACAATCTCATCTAGAAAAAAGAGCATAAAATTCTACTTAACAGCAAATCCATTATTAGTTTACACTAATCATGATTAATTAGCTAAATGCAATTAATTAAACTAAACTCGATTAATTAATATAACTATAATTAATTAAAAATTAATTTACGTTAATTAAAATAATTACGATTAATTAAACAAATTATGATTAATCAAATAAATCAAGATTAATTAAAATAATTACCTTTAATTAAAATGAACTCGATTAATTAACCTAACCACAATTGATTAAGACTAACCGTAATTATTTAAATTAATCTTACTTAACATTAATCTAAAACATCCTTAAACATCATTAAGGCTAAAGCATAATTATTTAGCACTAATCACCATTAGTTTAAACTAAACCTATTCCTAAACGTAATTAACTACATAATCAAGGATTATGAGTTAACTCACGACTTTTCCGACGACAGCAGTGCAACGGTGTTGAAGATGTGACACTCACGGCTTGAATAGAGACTCGACGGTGGCGACAAAGCCCTTGAGGCTCACGACCTCTTGGCTTGGGGAGGCTCGGTTGAGGTGAGCCGGTGACTCGACGTCGTAACGTCAACGGCGAACGGCTATGATGGCTCAAGTGACAACGGCATGGATGGCTCAATCGGCAGCGACTTGGAAGCTCGGCGGTGGAGATGGTGGTTCGGTGGTGGTGAGAGATGGCGGTGGTGGAGGTGGTGTAGGCGGTGGTGATGAGGTGGTGGGGGTGGTGGTGATGAGGTGGAATGGCGGTGGTGGATTGCACAAAGAAAGGAAGAAGTGGTGTGAGGGAAGGAGAAGAAGAAGGGATGGAGATGAAGGTGAGATGAGGGGGGAAAATGAAAAGAGGAAGTGGAGGAAATGGGGGCTGTTCTAAAGGGGGATGAATGGCATGAGGGGGAGAGGAGAGAGAGAGAGAAGGATTTTCCCCAAAATTTTCATGATTTCTCCCCAACCACTCTACTTAAAATCCTCATAGCCTAGCAAATTGTATCCACATTATCTTCTTATTTTTCTTTTTCCTTAATGCTAAGATTTTGGCCAACAAATCACAATTTTACCATTGGGTCCGATTTTTCCTTTTTCGGTCTCCAATTTTCCGTTCGATAATTCTTTTTCTGAAAATTTCAAACTCAACGATGTCAACCTCAACAGACGATGAGGCGAAGTTGAATTAAATTTCATAGTTAAAAATTGATCGAATGCGAATTTAATATGACCTAAACTATCTAGTGGCTTTTAGGGGTCTTTTGCGATGTTGATCCATGGTTGATAATTTTCAATCCACGTTTGTATATCTTCGAATCATGGGTAGTCTTGGGTTGTCATGTAATCGTGGGGGTTTAATTACGTACCCTGAGTACAAGGTTAATAGAAAATTGATTTATCATCATTCGACGCGAGTATTGTAATCGTACAGAATCACCTACGAACCGCTTACATATTTCCGTCGAATCGATTTATATCCATTCGCTAATTGACTTATAACAGTATAGTATTGACTCTTGTTGATCCTTATGGTCAAGCGGTCGATCCTTGATCGAATTCTTTGGTTTTCTACATTTTAACCCTTTATGGCTTCTTCTAATAAATTAGTTAACTCGTGAGAATTTAGAATAAAATAACCATAAATACATCAATGAAATAATTATTTTCGAAATATGGCCAAATTTCAGGATATCATAGGATAATTGTGTGTGTTAGAATTAGAGGAGAGACTTAAATACTATTTATAAAGTTTCTAGCTATGTCCTCTTATTATGGGTTAATCTCAACTTGACCCACACTAGTTACTCCCATATTAGACTAATTAAAGAAACATTCTACCTCACCTTATTAGACAAATCTCGTAAAACGGTAAATTACAATATTAATTAATGTAGCCTACATCAGAAAACTCTTATAGACGTGCCTTAATCCCCAATAGTTTAGCTCAAGTCACCCAAGGCCAAGCCTCGTTCCTTGATGAATGTCCAGTGACCTCAATAGCCTAGATTTTATTTTATTTTTATTTTTCCAGTAAGATGACAGCCTAAATTGAGTCCTTGATAGTAGGGCTCGATTGCTGGTGTCTACGACAGGGCAGCTGATGTCGGAACTTGGGACCTAGGTTATACTTGAGATGCTTTTCTCAAATATGTGTCTTATAAATTCATAACAAAGTGTCATATAATTACTTCCACATCATTGCAAAAACACAGCCAAGTATAGGATCATTTTCCTTGAATTGAGTTTCTTTGAAAATGCTTTGAAGCAAATCTCATTTTCTGTCTAATAAACGGAACCTAAAATGATTTGGGTAGTGCTATGCTCAAGATTTTTGCGAGACTTAGGCTTATCGACAATTCGTATTTTCTCTTTTAGAATATGTATCGTTTGATTAAATGGGAATTGGTAATGATCATAATTGAATCGTCTTTTCCCCCTATAAGACAAAAGCAGGTCGAGGTGGGGAATTTGCGTGGGACGTTATGCAGGGAAGCGATCCCGAACACAGAAAAAGTAACCGAAAACTGACAAGGGGCGGCTGAGGAGGGCGGTCGTGGGAGTAATACATCGAAGTCCACATGTCAAGATCTCATTGGGGAGCGCACTGAATCACGCCTCGACCTCCCTCGGGTTCAGCTTTGAGATTCGAAGTTCGAAGTTTTTTTTTATTTTTTTGGGTCTTAGAAGTTCGAAGTTTGAACCGACCTTTTAGTGTGGAGGCCACAACAGAAAATAATATCATCGCCAAAATAGAAAATGTTAGAGGTGTCCAAAGGAGACATTTGTATCATGTGGACCTTTTTAATGAACCTGACAGGTATAATGCGTCAAAACGGGTGTTAAGTCCGATTATTAATATAAATCAGTTAAATTTCAGACGTCGTGTCTATGCATGCGGTATTTATCTACTGCAGTTTGCATAAAATTGGCCTGATTTGAATAAATAATCTCTAATTCTTAACTAGAAACTTCTTGATGCTACACCGAACATGCATGGGTCCACGTTGACTCTCTCCTTTATAGACACCTCCACTGCAACCTCAAATTCTCGCAACAAGGAGAACGATTTCGTTCCTGTGCGATAATAAGCAGCAATGATGAGCTTTTCGTCTTTAGGCAAAGAGGTTGCGTTCCTTTGTAGCGCTTCATGGATCAAACTAGCCTGCATCTGCAGGTCCCTTTGCTTCCTCCTTTCTTGCTGTTTCCGCTTCCTGCTCCTCCGAGTCAGTTCCTTCTGCATCCAAGTTTTTTACTTCGTCTTCCTCTCGTTCCTCGGCTTCTGGGTCCTCAAGGCTCTAGGGCCGCGGACCGATTCCTTTGGGCCTAGGGACTTGGATCTGTTCTTCACTTCCGTCTCTGCGACGACCGTCTCGAGCATGTCCACGGTCGAGATGGAAGTCTTCTCCAACTCACAGCTTGTCGTGATGACCGTCCTGATGTTCATCGGAGGAGAGGTCTTCATTTCCCTCGTTGGGCTTCATCTTAGGAAGTCCAAGCTCCGGTGGCGCATCAGAACCGTAGACAAAGTCTCCTCTGCCGATAGCAATCTCTGCCCTTCCGCCCCAACAAATGACATTGTTGACCACATAGAGTTAGGTGTAGTGGCGAAAACAGATTGCCTGAACTCGCAGGTAGAGCCTCAATTTTACAGACCGCAAGACAAGTCCTCAGATCTTGACTATTTGAAATATTGTTCGGTTAGGTTTTTGTGTTATGTAGTGTTAGGTTACCTTCTGGTAGTCCAAGTTCTAGGAGTTGCCGCAGTTTCGCTCTATATCACACTAGTTCCTAGCGCGAGAGATGTGCTAAAGAAGAAAGGTCTCAAAATGGTGACCTTTTCCGTCTTCACCACCGTGTCCACCTTCGCCAGTTGCGGGTTTGTCCCGACCAATGAAAACATGATTATCTTCAGCAAAAACTCTGGCCTCCTCCTGATTCTCATCCCTCAGGTCCTTCTTGGGAACATGCTGTTCCCGTCGAGCCTACGTTTGACGCTTTGGCTCATCGGGAGATTCAGCGAGAAAGATGAAATTGGGTACTTGTTGAGCAAGACAAGTGAAATTGGTTACAAGCACTTGCTTCCGAGCCTCTACTCGTCGCTACTGGGGGTCACGGTGTTGGGGTTCGTCGGTATTCAGTTTATAATGTTTTGCTCGATGCAGTGGGATTCGGAATCGTTGAATGGACTAAGCTCCTGCGAGAAAATCGTGGGCGCGCTGTTTCAGTGCGTGAACAGCAGACATACCGGCGAGACGGTCGTCGATCTGTCCACAGTTGCTCCCGCCATCTTGGTGCTATTCGTGGTCATGATGTTAGTCTCTCTCTCTCTCTCTTCTCTCTCTCTCTCTCTCTCTCTCAATTGTTCATTGATATTCTGCCATCCATGATAATTTTGCAAATTAATGTTATTCAAAATTATTCTTACTAAAGACTGGTGTGTTTCGATACACTGAAAAAATAGTTGCTTTTGCACCAAAGTTTTTTCTTTTTTTTTGGGATAAGAAAACAAATTTGAAGATTACTACTTTCCTCGTTAAATTGTTGATGTTACTATTTTTTTTTTCAAAAACAGGATAATTGACGTAAAATAATATTCATGTCTTAAATGATGTAGGAGAAAGAGAATGGTAAAAGCAAAAAGAAATTAGAAATACAGTTTAGTTTGTTTACATTTAATTGAATATTAAACCACACATTCATCTAATAACTCGAGTTTTAAAGTAATCAGTAGTGATTTCATAAAATCTCACACATCATGGCTGAATAATTAATTTTACGCCATCTTTTACCATTCCAAATCTCATACTCAAACAGTGAGACAAACAAATCATATTTCTTTAGTCGGCAAATCAAAGTCATGTCATATAATATCGTTTAACATGTCCAAGGATTTTCATAAGATATATCACTAGAGTAATTATATTTTTTTAAGAATTTATTACCAAATAAAAGTCGTATGCAAAATAGTTTCTCGCAGTGATATTCACCGAAAGGTCAGTCTCTGCCCCCGCTGTCCGAATATTCTGAGATCACATGGGCGTCTTCAGATGTGTGGACCATCTTTGGCCGACAAAATGTGGGTCATAAAGGACCACGAATGATTGATGATCAGGAAGGCTAAATGTTCATTAAGGGCGAGTAATCTTGTCGCGTTTTGCTTTTCTGGTCAACGTTTTATGAAGGATTAGAATACTTTTAAGTGCTCGATTCAATGTAGTTTCTCGGAAAATTAATTAACATTATTTTGCAGCATTATTGAGGTGTCTGCTGTGTATTTCGAAGGGAAAATGACACAAATACAACAGGAACTTGGTCTAATATATAATGTCATCTTTAAATTTTCAATTTGTCTAATATGGTTTCTAAACCTTGGTTTAATACACAATGTGGTCTCTCGATTTTTAATTTGTTTAATGTAATCCATTAATTTTGGTCCAATATTCGAAATGAATCTTGAACTTTTAAAATGTTTCTTATAGTTTGGGGACTACATCAAACATTTACCAATAGTTCATGAACCATATTAAACATGTTAAAAGTATAGGGGCATTATTGCATATTGGACAAAGTTCATGAACCATATTGTACATATTAAAAGTTCAGGAAAAATATTACATATTGCACTAAAATTTAGGATCCATTTATGCTTTTATCCCTATTTATACCATTGTTTGCAATTTTCATTCTCTTTGCCGAAATAGATCAAGTCATCTCCGTCACGTAGTCACTATTCGTATCTAATTGAACAAGTGATGTCAAAGGTTGGGCTGAATTTGAAGAGATAGGGAAGTGCAGATTGGTCGTGTATCACACGTTAAGAAAGTCTTTTAAGGTTGAGTATTCCAAACAACAAGAAGCTCCAAGTCACGCGTTCCTCTGCCCAAACTAGCGTTCCCTGTGGATCTGTCTGGTAGTTCATCTCCATGTCTTTCCTATGGACCCTATTGCTCTGTTTTCCTAACGGAAGTCCTTTCTAGACCATTTGGGAAAGTTTTGAGTTATGATATCTCCTAAGCAGAGATGCCCCAATATGGGTCCTCTTACAAGTATTCTTACGACACTTGTCAACGCGAAAATATTTAGTACATTGAAAACGGTGGAGTTTTCTCCATTGATTACCTAAAATAATCTTCGACATGTCTTGATGAGGGCTGTGTTTTCCTCCTTTTCTATTTGAATATGATTAGTGAGTTACAAATACTTAAACGGAATTCGATTAGGACTTTGTAACTAGTTTCCTTTCATTTAGGGATGAAGGAAATCAAAGTTCTGCACTTAGAGGCCCATTGAATATCAATTACCTGTGTCCTGTGTTAGAAGTACGAGAAAATAGGCAACAGCATGCAATTGAGTTCCATATCTAAAAAGTACGTTATTCCAATGAGGATTTATAGAAATAGCAACAATAACCCACATTTACCTAGTAAAATGAATACGCCTTTATCAAAGCTACCACAACCACTGTTAATAATCATCTTCCACCATCTTTCCACTAACAAGTTTAATTCTCTAGAACGTTGGATGTGTGTAAGTGACGACTATTGCGTGATCTCCATCCAATAATTATACTTTCATGTCCATGATCTTCAGGTACCTTCCGCCTTACACGTCGTTTCTTCCGGTGAAAGGTGCTGAGAGGCTCCCGGGAAACGGCGAAAGAAGAAAGCCGAAACAGAGTTATAGACTGCTTTTGGAGAATCTCAAATTTTCACAGCTTTCCTACCTGGCCATCTTTATCATCATGATTTGCATCACCGAGAGGAAAAAGATGAAGGAAGATCCCCTCAATTTCAACGTGTTGAACATCGTGGTCGAAGTGGTAAGGTAAGCATCTTTCTTTCCCCTGTCCTTTCCTTTTCATCCCGTCCTTCACTTTGAATGGGGATGACCATATTCATGTATAGTCATGGAAAAATAATGCACGGTGTAAAATGATTCATAAGTTTTATGAATTCAAGATTCTATGAATTTCGAGACTTTTCAGGTGTCTAATCCAATGAAAATAGATAGATAGATAGATAGATAAACGATAATAAATAAATAAATATCGCATGTTCCGTGTCCATGTCCTCCAAGACATCGCGCGTTTTGTCCTATGTGCTCATTCAGTTGCTTGAGTCAAACATTTGGAAACACGTCTCCAATAGAATGAAAAATAATGTTGACATTTGGTAGTTCTTTGATCCGTGAGCAGTCAGGCCTCCAAAATAAATTAATTTTTATAGGGCAAGACCAATATTGTCAACATTTTTTAGATTTAAATTATTGGCTACCTATAGAGCCTAGGGCTGTGAATGGAACAAAGAATTAAATTTGCTTTCTTTTGATCTGGTCAATTTGGCACACCCTTAACATGTGAGCTATTAAATCGTATCGACATATCAATGTAGTTTGAACTTCATTCATAGGTAAATGCATTTCATTTGTAAGAACGTACGCATAATTGAGTAAACCTGTGTAATGAAGTTGTGGCTTTCAAAATTGCAGTGCATATGGAAATGTGGGGTTTACAACAGGATACAGTTGCGAACGCCAACTAAGGCCTGTCGAAGGCTGCGAGGACAAGTGGTATGGATTCGCCGGGAAATGGGGCGATGAAAGCAAAATCATCCTCATCGTAGTCATGTTTTTCGGAAGATTAAAGAAGTTCAACATGAAGGGTGGCCGAGCCTGGATACTCTTGTAGAGAAGATAGAAGACCTCTTGATGCCCTATGAGCAAGCAAATGAAGCATCACCAGATTAGAGACCAGGGCAAAATCATCCTCATTCTCGTCATGATTTTGCTCCTCCAACTTTTACTTTTTGTAAATTTAGTGTCCACTTCTTTTTTGTTTTGTCTAGTCAAGTGCAGTAGTTGTTCTAATTGCGAAAATTAACATGCCATCGTGTTGAGCATCACTAGCTTTAGATGCCAAAATTTAGATGTCCCATGCCAAAATATCGAATGTAACACTTGTCCATAAAGGCAATTCCTCGAGCTATTTGCCAATATCTTTTTTTGTTATTACATCATCCACTGTTGGTGGAATTTGAACACCGCCATGGCACTATATATATATTTCGGGTGGTGTTGACATAAGTACAAAAAAAAATAAAAATTGATACAAAACCTATATTGCCGAGATATGTAAAATCCAACATGATACAGTTTTAAGTTTAACTTATTGGTACACTTAGATTGATCCATTTAAACAAACTTGATTCACTTAAAATGAATAAAAGTATGACTTATTCCTATTTCTTGATCCGTTTAAGATAAATTCAAAATATGTCTTTAGATGAAGAAGAAAGCAATGAAGACATGTCATTGTTGACAAAGAGGTTCAAGAATTTCATGAGGAAAGGAGGAAATTACAAAGGAAAAAGATCACCTAAGCATTTAGACGACAAGAAGCCTTACAGGAACAAAAAAGAATTTAAATGTAAGGACATCGTGTGTTATAAATGTAGGAAACCAGGTCACATAAAGCCAGATTTCCCATCTCTCAAGAAAAAGAAAGGAAAGTTCGAGAAGAAGAAAAAGGCATCAAAGGCAAAAACATGGAGTAACACCGACCGTGAGTCAAGCAATGAAGAAGAAACAAATTATTGTCTTAGGACAAACTCAGAACATGAGAAAGAAGTTGAAGCAAAAGATTCTAAACTATCTTATGAAGATTTAACGGATTTTTTTAGGGAAATGTTTGAAGAACACCAAAGAGCTTCAAAAAAGATTTTTGTTTTGAAAAAGGAAGTTTATGATCTTACTACTGAAAACTTCGCTGGTGAAGTTCTCATTGAAGAAGGAATATGATCTCCAAGTAAGTGAAGTGAAGCTTCTTTGAGTTGAAAATGGGAATTTTAGTGATGAAATTTCAAAAATTAGCATCAAGTTTTCTCTCGGTTAAAAAACCTTGATGCACATTCTTTCGATTCAAATTCCACACTATAACAAGAGTGGTTTGGGACATAAGGAAAATGAACATGAGAAGAATCCTTTTCCAAAAGCAAATGATAGATTGAAGCACAAATCTCCTGTATGTTGTTATAAATATCACTTTGACAGAAATTCACAAAAGCTACTGGCCAAAGATTCCTTGAGTGCTCAAACTATGGTGGATATAGCCATTTCAAAATGAACTGTCCAAAACAGCAAAAGAAGTCCGAGAAAATTGGCTGGTCTTTTGGCCTTGAATCAAAACCTAACCACAAGAGACCCAAGTTTATGTGGGTACCAAAGAAAAGATGACTTTTTTTTTTTTTTTGATTGCATGTGATTTTGAAGAAAAACAAATGGTATTTGGATAGCGGGTCTTCCAAACATATAACTGGAGACAACACCAAATTCGTAACACTCAGCACCATAGATGGAGAAATTGTTACTTTTTGGGGAAAAGACAAAGGTAGAATCGTCAGCAAAGGAGATGTTTCACTTGTTAAAGGACTGAAGCACAATCTCATAAGTATTAGTTAGCTATGTGACAAGGGATACAAAATAAGCTTTAAAAAATGTAGGTACATTGGTACTAGCAAGGACAATTCTCAATCATTCATTAGAAATAGTTATGGCAATATTTACTTACTCGATATCAACTTTGAAGAATTTTATTGCCTAATGTCTATCAAGGAAGAGTGTGATCTATGACACAAGATATTATGTCATATTAATGTGAAGTAGATTCACAAAATATCTTCAAAAGATCTTATTCGTGGATTACCAAGGATCAACCGCAACAAATGTGATTCTTGCAATGCCTGTATTCTGGGAAAGCAGGTAAGAAGTTCTTTCAAATTAACAAAAAAACACTAGTAACAAACAGATCTTTGCAGCTATTGCATATGTTGTTTGGACCAACATGAATAATAAGTTCAGGTGGAAGAAATTATTGTCTTGTGGTGGTTGATAATTTCTCACAATTTATATGGATAATGTTTCTATCTCATAAGAATGAAGCATTTCACTCATTTGAGAAATTGGCATGATAAATTCAGAATGAGAAAGGATATAACATCACCACTATCAGAGTTGATTATGGAGGAGAATTTGATAACCAAAGCTTTACTGATTATTGTGATGAAAATGGAGTGAAGCACAACTTTTTCACTGTGTAACATCCTCGATTCTGACCCCATAAGGATTGGCCATAAGTTCCAAAAGGGGTTCGATCATGGGCCATCGGCCATGGATCGATTGGTTCAATCGACAAAGAATCACGAATTGGTCATGGTCCGACCGACCAACCAACCGACTAACCGGTCACAAATTGGTCGAGGTGTTGTTGGCCACGAATTTTCTACCGGCCATACCAATTTGATAGGATCACCAGCTCATAAGATGATGTTTTGATCAGGAGGATTGGCCGTGGGATGATTTTGGATCGGTGGATGGTCATGGGTCGATCCGACCGGTCGCAATTTCTGGTCACGAGTGATTCTGCCCGGTTATGCACCGATACACGGATGATCCGAATTGATCAAATGTGACTGCCTTTTGACCAAAAATGCATCATTCCCTATTTAATTCTTAGTGATTGGAATGGAATCTCAATCATGGATCAGTAACACACCAGCCATGAACCCTACCGATGGATCGAGTGCCGACTAGAATGAGATCAAGGATAGACTCGGCTATTCTATCCCTAATTCTAAGGTCCATGAGTGCCTTGGCTTAGTGTTAGGCCATGGGTAGCCTTAAATTGGTCTCAAACCGATCAAAGGACAATCGACCATTTTGGCCAACCGACCTGTGGCACCCGTCGATAGCCCCCAATCCGTTAGGGTCGCCACACTTCTTTCCTCATCCTGGATGTCCTTCTTTCTTACATCAATAGACTTTAGGGAAACCATATGGGGGTTTTATTACACACTTCTTTGGTCCCTGCGCAATGCATATGACGGAAGCATATCCAACAACTCATTTTCCTATACTTAGAAATGATGCACACCAAATTCACATATAGATAATAACCGAGCATTTTTTATTTACATAAACTAGATGGACATTGTTAGTCGGTACACCAAAAGGCCGCAGTTTCCTATACCTGACTATACTTCAAAAGTTAACCGACATTTCCAACAGCTATATACATAAAGTCCATCATTTAGTGCCGGCGTCCAAAAATTTTCCTTGCTATCCTCACCACCCTCGGTCACTCCACACCACTCAATCCCTTGTCATCGTCATCCTCTGGTGGTGGTGGCAATGGCCCCAGAGTACGCCCATTCTTGCGGATGTATAAGACGACATACTCTTAACGCATAGGACCTGAGGAAAGACCAGTGTCGATCATCATGATCACCCTCACTCGAACGAACGTCAATCCTAGCTAGTCAAGATCCTCATGCTTCGTTCGATCCCACTATAAGTCAATAGGGATCTCATAGAATATACCAGGAGGTGCGGGCAACAAAGGCATCTTTCTTAGTCTGAAATATGTTAGTCCCACAAGGGATGAGTACAACCACTCAGCAGCTAAAGATCTACTAAATTATATTATATAGGACCATCATCATCTGATTTCATGCAAAATACACAAATCACATAATCTGGAAGAATATGTATGCATTAAATCAGTAGAGTTTTCCAACGAAATGGCAAGCGCAGTTTAAAAACCGAAACACATCATTTCAATCACATGGGTCCCGATTATAAGGCCAAACCGTTATGACACGTCCCATACCATGCAACAATTTTGTCCCTTAATCAGGCGCAACTATCAAAATGGCGTAACTCAGCAGAACAATCAACTTTAAAATTCAACAGATTTTTTATTCAATATCACTATTTTCCCAGAGGACCAGTGTTTGCGTCCCTCCAAGCATTCGCACCCAACCTGGCATCACGAAAGCCTCCGGTTCCATATTTTAGTCACCGGGCATCCAAAGAGTGTTATGATTCACCTCCAAGCATCTCGCATGTTCCGTGTCCATGTCCTCCAAGACATCACGCGTTTTTTCCTATGTGCTCATTCATTTGCTTAAGTCAAACATTTGGAAACACGTCTCCAATAGAATGAAAAATAATGTTGACATTTGGTAGTTCTTTGATCCGTGAGCAGTCAGGCCTACAAAATAAATTACTTAATTTTTATAGGGCAAGACCGATATTGTCAACATTTTTTAGATTTAAATTATTGATTACCTATATAGCCTAGGGCTGTGAATGGAACAAAGAATTAAACTTGTTTTCTTTCGATCTGATCAATTTCGCACATTCTTAACATGTGAGCTATTAAATCGTATCGACATATCAATGCAGTTCGAACTTCATTCATAGGTAAATGCATTTCAGTTGTAAGAGTGATGGGCACGTACGCTTAATTGAGTAAACCTGTGTAATGAAGAACGCTTTCAAAATTGCAGCGCATATGGAAATGTGGGGTTTACGACAGGATATAGTTGCAAACGCCAACTAAGGCCTGTCGAAGGCTGCGAGGACAAGTGGTACGGATTCTCCGGGAAATGGAGCGATGAAAGCAAAATCATCCTCATCGTAGTCATGTTTTTCGGAAGATTAAAGAAGTTCAACATGAAGGGTGGCCGAGCTTGGATACTCTTGTAGAGAAGATAGAAGACCTCTTGATGCCCTATGAGCAAGCAAATGGAGCATCACCAGATTAGAGACCAGGGCAAAATCATCCTCATTCTCGTCATGATTTTGCTCCTCCAACTTTTACTTTTTGTAAATTTAGTGTCCATTTCTTCTTTTTTGTTTTGTCTAGTCAAGTGCAGTAGTTGTTCTAATTGCGAAAATTAACATGCCATCGTGTTGAGCATCACTAGGTTTAGATGCCAAAATGTAGATGTCCCATGCCAATATATCGAATGTAACACTTGTCCATAAAGGCAAATCCTCGAGCTATTTGCCAATATCTTTTTGAGTTATTACATCATCCACTATTGGTGGAATTTGAACACCACCGTGGCACTATATATATGAATTTCGGGTGGTGTTGACATAAGTACAAAAAACAAAAAAAATGATACAAAACCTATATTGCCCAGATACATAAGATCCAACATGATACAATTTTAAGTAGGTTGGGACACCTGGAGTGCCATAACTTGGCACGGAAGAACACTTAAGTGCCATAACTTTGAAATGGTACACTTAAGTGCCAATATCGAAATAAAATGGAACACTTAAGTGCCACTCCGATGAAAATCCGGCCAAATGGCTGACGTGGCAATTTTCCGGCGAGTTTGGTCCAAAACGGCATCGTTTTGCACGCTGACGTGGCGGAGAAAATGCAAAAACGACGCCGTTTCATGTCTGACGTGTAAATAATAATATAAAAATTAATTAAATTAGATTTAAATTTTATTTTATTTAAAATATTCAAAAAAATTAAAAACAAATAAGAAAAATTTTAAAAATTAAGAAAAATTAAAAAAAAAAAAAAAAAAGGGGAGGGGGAGGTCGAACGGGGCGGCTGAGGGCTGAGCCCTTGCCGCCGCTGCCTCCCCGCCGTCGCCGGGAAGGGCCGGCGACGGAGGGGGGAGGGTCGGCTAGGGTCACCGGCCCTTGGCCGATCGACGGCGAAAGCTGCGAGCCCTTGCCGGATCGCGGCGAGGGCCGCGACCCTCGCCCCAAATCATGACAAAAACTTTTCACTCATCCTCACTAAAAGGGCTGTTTTATCCTAACCTTTAATGCAAGATCATGACAATCACTCTATCTCACTATTGTCATGCCAGACAAGGGTCTGAGCAATCTTGTAAGTGGTACGACCTTACTAATTTGAGAGGTCTTTTACAGGGACCGTAATATGGGCTTGGTCAACGGTTTAACAAGAGAGACTCTTTGAGTCGAGGCTATTGAAAAATGACATTTCGCAATCATCTTGGGGTTTACAAGTCAAGAAACATGTGAAATGAGGTAGAAATTGCCCTACTCGCACTTCTTCAAGCGATGCTTTCGAACATATGAACTTTTACATTAATTCAAGTGCCATAATCTGAAAAAACTTTGCAAGGGATGTAACGTAGGCTTGGTTCATGGGTTGAGAAACGAAAGGATCATTAGGCTCAAAAAGTGTTTAGAGGGTCAAAGTTAGTGATCATCTTGACATTTCCACCAATTTTCCCCTCCATCGTCAATGATTTTCTTCATATCACAACTCCATTGATTGCAACAGCATTTGAGTTTTTTTTAGGTACCATCTTGTTGGGAATATGACTCAAGTGTTTGATTTTTCTTTTGGGCATTGGCCTTGCTTTAATCAAGCACATTGCTTTTTCATGCCCCATTTTTGCACTCATTTTCTTTGGACAAAGTCTCCATTTTTGTTAGCATTCTAATTCATGCCACTTGAATTTTTTGCCTTACCCCAGTGTGGGGGATGATCATCAACCAGGTTTAATATAAAATGAACTCATAGGCTCAAGTGGGCTATGCAATGGATGAAAGTGTGTAGGATAGAGAAAGAACTGCTCTTCGTCATCCTAAAGCACTTTAAATTATCGTAGAAGTTACGCTGGGAAAGCAATTCTTGAAGATTGATGTAAGTGTAAGTAAAAAAATTCCTATCATTTATTTCAAATTTTGTCCTAATGTGGGATAATTCTTGACAAGGATAATTTAAAAATTCTTCACATGTGTGGGCTCAAAGGGCTAGACAATGGGTATACCTGTAGTGTTTCAGGTAAAGGAAGAAACTGCCTCTCATCACTTTGGTTAACGTACCCTTTGCGAGATCACTCTTTTCCTTGCAAGCATGGAATTTTTCCACACAACTCACTAGGGATTAGTGTATGAAATAGTGTATGGGAATAAGGCTTGCCTTTCGTCATTCCAAAGTATCCCAGTTAACACATTCAATTAATCTCACACAATTCATCAAGGAAAACATGCAAGATTTGTAACAAATTTAAACTATTCAACTCATTGAGGCAATTTATTCATCATAGAAATGCTTGCAGTTCGAAACATGACATGACAAATTCTATTATGGATAATACTTCTTGACAACATCAGAATTAACTGGATTGGAAAACTCACGACCATCCATTTCTACCAAGATCAAGGCACCTTTAGGAAGTACCTTCTTCACCACATATGGACTGCTGTAATTTGGGGCGAACTTACCCCCAGGATCGGGAAAAATTGGCAACAGCTTCCTTAGAATAAGATCATTTACCTCGAAATGTCTTGGTCGTACTTTTCGGTTGAAGGATCTAGCAACTCTTTGCTGATAAGCTTGGCCATGGCAAAGAGCCTTCAGTCTTTTCTCATCGATCAGGTTTAATTGTTCAAGTCTTTGTTGCAACCATTCAACTTCAGACAACTTTGCTTGGGATAAAACTCTTAGGGACGGAATCTCTACTTCCACAGGCAACACTGCTTCCATGCCGTACACCAGAGCAAAAGGGGTTGCCCCATTAGAAGTACGGATCGATGTCCGGTACGCCATTAGTGCGAAGGGTAATCTGTCATGCCAATCTCGATAATTCTCGGCTGTTTTAGCCAAGATTTTCTTAATGTTTTTATTGGCCGCTTCAACAGCCCTATTCATTTGAGGGCGGTAAAGGGACGAATTCAAATGCTTAATCTTGAACTCGCTGAGCAACTCATCAACAATTTTATTGTTCAGATTTGTCCCGTTGTCAGTGATGATTGCTTCGGGGACGCCATAGTGAGCAATTATGTCACGTTTGATGAACTTTGCAACATTGCAGGTAGTAACACTTGCAAATGATGTAGCTTCAATCCATTTGGAGAAATAGTCTATCGCTACCAAAATGAATCAATGCCCATTTGAAGCCTTCGGATTTGTTGGGCCAATCACATCAATGCCCCACATTGAGAAAGGTCATAGCTCGGAAAACTAGTGCAGCTCAGTTGGAGGAACATTTATCTTATCACCATGGATTTGGCAACGATGACAACTTTGAACATGCTAGATACAATCAACTTCTAGTGTGAGCTAGTAGTAGCCTAATCTCATAATCTTCTTAGCCATCATGCACCCATTCATATGAGGGCCAAATACTCCTTTGTGCACTTCCTGCATGATTTGAATGGTTTTGTCTACATCCACACACCGTAACAAGACTGAATCATAAGATCTCTTGTACAAATTCTTGCCACTAACAAAGAATTTTGAGGCCATCTTCATGATGTACTTCCCATTTGCCAGAGTGCTTCCTTCAGGAAATTCATGCTTTTTAATGTAGTTCATGATATCGTAATACTACGGTTTTCCATCAGGTTCTTCGGTCACGATCATACAATAAGCTGACTTCGGCAAAACCTCTATTTTCAATGGCTCGACTTCTAACCCGTCGGTGACTTGCAACATAGAAGACAAAGTCGCTAGTGCATCCGCAAATTGATTATAAGACCTAGGCAAGTATTCGAATGAAATTTCCTCGAACTCCTTTACCAAATCTTCTAAGTATTCATGGTACGGGAGCAACTTGGTGTCCTTAGTCTTCCATTCACCTACGGTCTACAGTATGATTAGCGCAGAATCTCTGAATACTCTTAACTTAGCCACACCCATCTCAATCGCAGCCTGAAGCCCAAGGATGCAAGCTTCATACTTGGCCACATTGTTAGTACATGGGAATATCAATTATGTAGCTACTGGATGGTGTTGTCCGTTTGGGGATATCAAAACCGCCCCGGTACTAGAACCAAATAAGTTCACAGCTCCATCAAAGAACATTGTCCATGAGTCTTCATTTACACTCAAGACACGGTCACCTAGGAAACTGTCATCGTCATTTGAGACTCCTAAATTCTCAGCCAATAGATCAGCGATCACTCGACCTTTAACCGACTTTTGTGGCACGAATTGCATATCAAATTCTGAGATCGAAATTTGCCACATTGCCAACTTACCCAACAAAGCTGGCCGTTCAAGCAAGTACTTGATAGGATTGTTCTCAGTCATGAGGAACGTCCGATAATGCAGCGTGTACTGTCGTAGTCTATGCAATACCCATACTAATGCAGCACAGGTCTTTTTAGCATTAGAATATTTCATTTATGATACAGTGAACTTTTTGCTCAAGTAGTAAATGGCTCGTTCTTTTTTATCAACAGGGCTTTCCTGAGCCAACATTACGCCCAATGATTCACTATGAATGGTGAGATAGAGAATCAAAGGATGCCCCGGTGATGGTGGGACAAGCACTGGTGGATTCATCAAGTACTACTTCAAGTTGTCGAACGCTTCTCGACATTCATCATCCCAGTTGATTTGTGCATTCTTCTTCAAGAGTCTGAAGAACAGCTTGGTAGTTTCAAAAGTTGGGAAATGAATCGAACAATGTAATTCAATCTCCCTAATAAGCTTTGGACTTCTATCACCATCGACGAAGGTTGCAACTCGCATATGGCCTTAGCCTTGGATGGGTCAATCTCTGCCTCAAATGGTGTCATTCCTATAATTTGCCGAAAAACTATTGTTATAAGCAAATTCTACTAAGTGTAATTTTTTGTTGTAATTACCCTTGAAGTCAAGTACACATGCCCGCAACATGTCTTCTAAGATTTGGATAACCCTTTCTAACAGACCATTTGCTTGTGGGTGGAAAGCAGTGCTACATTGAAGTTTAGTCCCTAATGCTTCTTGAAGACTTTCCCAAAAATTTGAAATAAACCTTGGGTCGTGATCCAAAGTTATAGTCACGAGAATTCTGTGCAGTTTTATTATCTGTTCTCCATATAATTCAGCATACTTATCTAATGAGTAGTCTACACACACAGCCAGAAAATGTGCCGACTTAATCAGACGATCCATAATCATCCAAATGGCATTATGGCCATAGGACGTTCTTGGTAATGCTTATACAAAATCCATAGTTATTCCTTCTCATTTCCATTCTGAAATTTCCAATGGTTTGAGCAACCCTGCCAGCTTTCGATGTTCAACTTTCACTTGTTCGCACATTAAACATTGTGAAACATGGTTTGCTATGTCTATTTTCATGCCATTCCACCAATAGGGCTGTCGAAGATTTCGATACATCTTGGTATTCCTTAGGTGAGTATTGTACTGGCTTATATGCACTTCTGACAAAATGTTTCCCCTTCAAATCCTTATCACTGGGCACACATAAACGTCCTCGAAATTTTACTTCCGTCATTCCGTAACTTTAAAGTCTAGTTTCTTAATTCCTAATGCCTTCTCATGAATCCTCATAATCTCAGGGTCAGACTGCTATAGTATCTTAATTTTTTGTATGATCTCTAGTTCGATCCTGAGCATAGCTAATATACCAGTTAGATCATTCACCTCAACTCTAAATTCAGCGTTGGATACCTCCTTCCGAAGATTTCATTCCTTAACCATCAAACCTGCCATAACCAAAGCTGAATTCTGACTAAGAGCATTAGCTACTTTACTTGCCTTCCTGGGTGATACAAAATTTCACAATCATGGTCCTTCAGCAACTCCATCCATCATCTTTGTCCCATGTTCAATTCTATTTGTGAAAATAAGTAATTGAAGCTTTTATGATCCGTGTAGATTTCAAACTTTTCTCCATTCAAATAGTGTCTCCATGTCTTGAGTGCAAAAAATATAGCAACCAATTCCAAATCATGAGTCGGATAGTTCATCTCACAAGGTCTTGTCTTGAAGTTTATGCAATTACTTTTCCATGTTGCATTAAAACACATCCTAATCTTTTATGAGAAGCATCATTGTATAGCACGAATCTTCTTGATCTGGGGTATAGTCAAAATAGGTGCCGAAGTTAACTTCTTTTTGAGTTCCTAGAAACTATACTCAAACTCTTCAGTCCACTCAAATTTCTTGCCCTTCCTGATCAATTGAGTCAATGGTTCTACAAGACGGGAAAATCGTTCCACCAATCTCCAATAGTATCCTACTAATCCTAACAAGCTTCATATCTCAGTCATTGTTGTCGATTTAGACCAATCAAGTACCGCCTCACTTTTAGCGGGGTCTAATGATATTCTTTCGCCTATAACTACATGACCTAAAAAATCACTCAATCCAAAATTCACATTTACTAAGTTTAGCACACAGTCTATGTTCTCTTAGAGTTTGCAGTACAATTCTTAAATGTTGTTCGTGTTCTTCAAGTCCCTTCGTATACACTAAAATATCATTAATGGAGACTATCACGAATTGATCCAAGAATTGAAATACACTATTCATCAAGTCCATAAATGCTGCAAGTGCGTTTGTTAAGCCAAATGACATAACTAGAAATACATAATGCCCGTATCGAGTTCTAAATGCCATTTTAGGTATATCTTCTTTCTTGATTCTCAACTAATGATATCCCAACCTTAAATCAATCTTCGAAAATACTAATGCTCCTTATAATTGGTCAAACAAGTCATCTATTCTAAGGAGGGGATACTTATTCTTAATAGTCACTTGATTCAATTGCCTATAATCTATACATAGACGCAACGATCCATCCTTCCTTTTCACGAATGGTACCGGCGCACCGCATGGTGATGCACTAGGCCTAATGTATCCTCTGTTAAGTAATTCTTGCAATTGCACCTTCAATTCCTCTAATTCTGTCAAAGCCATCCTAAATGGAGCTTTCGATATTTGTTCTGTTCCAGGGACAAAATCACAAATTCAATCTCATGTTCTAGTGGTAGTCCAGGTAATTCTTTAAGAAATACATAAGGGGATTCTTGTACTACTGAAATTTCCTTGAGTTTTATCTCATCCCTATGCCGATCAATTACTACAGCTAGGTATCCTTGACAACCATTATCTAGAAATCGTTGTACCTCAAGCGCCCAAATGAGCATTACCGACAGATTCATTCCATTCCCACATAATTTATAACTAGGTTGGTTTGGTGGGTTATACTAAATTGTCTTCCTATAACAATCCACATTGACTTGTTGTTTATGAAGCCAATCCATTCCTAGAATTATGTCAAAATCATACATATATAATATCACCAAATCTATCATTTGATTTTGTCCTACTAAAGTAATCTTACACTTTGGGCAGATTAGGGTAGACATAACAACATCATTTAATGGTGTAGAAACATTCAAAGGAATCTCTAGTAATTTAGATGTTAACCCATATAATTGTACAAATCGTGCTGCCATAAAAGAACGCATTGCACTTGTGTCGAATAACGCATAAGCCTTATGATCACAGAGATGGTACTTGTAATAACAATCTCGGAAGCTTTAGCTTTCTCCTGGATGATCGCATACACTCGACCCTGAGCTAGTGTAGTACGTACTAGTTGTTGTCTTTCTCGAGGACAATCTCTATGTATATGCCCCTGTTGTCCAACACCATAACATCTCTACGATACCACACCAGGCGTATTACTATGATATCTACCACACCTATGACAAGTACTATTTAGGTATTACAACCATTCGACTACTCTCTATTCCTCCATAATTCCCAGATTTAGGGTTGAATCTCTTATCACATCGCACACTACCCTCAATATCTTGGTAACTTGACCCCACCTGAATCATATTTCCGATTCCTCCCCTCATTGACTCCTACTCTATAAGTTGAGCTCGCTCATAAAGTTTATTATAGTCCTTTACATTGAAAGGCACTAACTGTTTTCCAATGTCAGCCATCAAATCATTCAAGAACCTCTAAGCCTTATCTTCCCAATTCTCAATCAACCTAGGGGCAAACCTCAAGAGTTCTGCAAATTTAGCCTCATATTGATCCAACGGCATAATATTTTGATTTAATTGCATAAACTCTGCTATCTCCCTATCCCGAACACAATCAGAAAGTTATTTTCCATAAAATGCTCTAAGAAAACCTTCCTAAGTGACCTCAACATCATTTGAAAATATTGTATCTGTCTTTGCTTGCCACCAGTGTTTGATGTTTCCTTCTAGTTGATACTCAGCCAAGATCATCTTTTCAACATCGATGCAGGTCAATAGATGGTATATCTTCTTCATCTTCTCTACCCACCCTTTAGCCTCCTCTAGGTTTCCTTTCCAAATAAATGTAGATGGATTCAGTTTCAAGAACTGTTCAACTAATCCCTACACAAGGCATTCACCGCCAGCTTGCTATTAGGCTTGCCTCACCAACAAAGCTCCCATATTTGCAAGCATTTGAAGAATCCCCTCCATTGGAGGATCTTCACCAAAAGTCGATCCACCTGACCTCCTCATTCTGTCCTACCAAGCTTCTACACATTAACAATCAATGTGCTGTCGGCTAGCTAATAAGTAACATCCGTTACTACCATCATAAAAGTAACATATGTTACTGCTTTTCAAAACAAAGCAAATGCATGCATCTAGGGTTTTCGATACCCTAAAATCCTAAATCACTCACGATCCCCCTAATTTGCCTTTGCCACTAATACAACTTATCACTCCAAACTGAAACGGAGCTTTGATACCACTAAATATGGGGCTATCACATCCCTGTTCAATCTTGTATAATTCTATCACCCATTTATCAAAGTTATCCAAAGAAGCGGAAGCATCATAGTACTAAGACCGATATACAAATATTATAGATAAGATATAAATAGGGTGAATTAATAACAGGAATCACTCTTTATTATCTCTGGATAACCGTAGCTAACAATGGGGAAAGGGGTTATAACAAAATTGGAGGGATTAACAAGGGTCAATACGTCAAAATGGGTTCATCAGCCTAAGTCCTACACTACATAGCCTCGACCATGACCAACCTCCACATCTCTTGCTCATCGACATGCCACGTTTTGTACACTCCCCAATTCTCCTAACAAATATGATTCTCACGATACAAGCTTCTTCCCTCCTAATGTCCCCTTCCGCTGCCACCATTCCCACTGACACCAGGGTTTGTCGGATATGGAATAGGCCGTACCATTCCATCCTCCACCTTGGCAAATATCGCGACAAAACGACACGTGATCATATCTCGGTGTCAACAATGACCAGAGCTCCGTAGAGTGAAAGGGGATGCCGGGCGGATCAGCATGACTATTGACCTGAAAGATAACAACAGGAGTGAGTAACCGCCCAGCAAGAGATACAATAGACTCATAAACCATTCGATCTAGTAAGCACTTAATTCCTAAGTCACTAACTAACAACAAGCACGCAAATACACACAGGTTTACACACCCAATTCAATTATGATCATGCACAATTTCACATAGAAAAGTAGCAGATATTTACCATACACCAAGCAATATCAAAACAAGGACCATATCACATGCATTTCACTTCTCGTAATATATATGTATATGCACATCTTCACTAGTAATCACAATTTTGTTTCAACTGTTTCCAATCCATCGCAAGCGGCATGAACAGTGACTTCCAACCACCACGCTGGGCATCCACAGCACCAAGTCGTAGGCATCCCAATCTCCGGGGTATTCCACCACCAAGGCATTTATCACCAAGACATTCTCCTCCGACATCCTTTTGGGCCATCGTTAGGTATAACAGTCCTAGGGTTTGTCCCCTTCTGGCTTCCCTACTCAAACCCAGGGCATCCTAGTTCATGGGCCAAGGCATTCTCCTCTAACATGCCGCTCAAGGCCATCGTCAAGGATCCAAGGATCGCAAGCCTTGGGTATCTCATTTATCATCACACACTGCATGCACATAATATAGAATCGCATTCCATCAATTTCGTGCATAGGCTATAACATGCAACTATGGCAACACTTAACACCTCATGCACACTCAGTAGCCAGAAATTACAAAGTTTGCCACTACAATTAAAAATGCAAAAACATCAACCAATAACCTCACATCACAGTGGATCATATCTAGTTGGAAAGCTCAAAGTGTGCTAGTTGACTCTCCGGGAGACATCATTTCAAAATTCCTACGTTTTCCTCTCATAAAAGCCTTACTTTCAAAATCAGTCAGAAAAGGGCAGTTTTGTCCGATCTTAGAAATCACCACAATTAAAATAGTAAATGAACTTTAAAAATTCTAATTTTTGATATGTTGCAGAAACGATCTTGACAAAGATTTTTCATGAGAAAACCAAGTCAAAATCGACATGCAAGCTTGTCTTTCTTTTGCTTGAACTTGAGGTAAAACAGAGTAGCAAAACAGAATAGGTAGATCTTCGGAAAGAGATCTCCAGAGAAGTCAAATCACCTTTAAAAATTCTCAAATTTTGATATGTAGTAGATAAAAGAATTTCAAACTTTTGTGTAGAAATGTCATCAAGATTTTGAGGAGAGAAATCCATAGAAAATCAAGAAATGGTGAAGGTCACCGTCTCGGCGATACTGGACAGTAGGAACCCAAAAATAAATACAACCATTTAACCATCCAAATTAACTCCGAAAAATATAAAATTTAACTATGTTAAACGTTAGGATACTTGAAACAACCTTGAAGAAGGAAATTTTTGAAATCCAGTCTAGAAAAGTTGCAGTGAAAAGAGCAAAACAGGAGGGTACCACATGCACGCGAATTTCTAGGCTTAACCCAAGTACACGAATTCCATCTCTTGTCACCTCATCAACATCTACTCACCAAAACACCACACAACAAGCCAAAACCGCCATGCAAGACTTCATTTCAGCTTTATCTCACAACCATAAGCCACCGATAACACATGCAAAGCACAAACTTAGCATAAGACATACCGTCTAGACCATCTAAGGCTAGTTCATTGACATGCAAGCACAAAACCTACTAGAAATCAACATGCACTCCATCCTCCATTCGCAACTCACAACCATAGCACTTCCTTTCCACATCTTCACCATCACAACGCAGGCAAGAACGCCACAATCAGCGGATTCACCAAAATAGGCCAAAAGACAAACCCTACTCTACAAAAACGAGCCCCAAAGAGATCAAAAGGAGTAGGAGTCTAGCACTTATCCTTGCCTCAAGATCTCAGTGCTTTGAACTTCTTCTCCTTGGCTAACCATGAGCTCAAGAGCTACCAGCTTGCTGGTTTTCCCTTCGATGAAAGAAAGAACGAAGAGAAGGAAGAAGGAGGCTCGCGGATGAAAATGAAAGAAAGGAAAGAGAGAGAGCTTCGGCAGAGAGAGAGAGAGAGAGAGAGATGGGGTGAAAGATGAGCAAAAGACAAGAAAGGAATAAGGAAAAAGGAGGAAGTGATGGAGGGGATGGGTTCCACCGAACCTAGGGAGGAGAAAAGGCAAGGTCGAGCTTGGGGAATACTCCGATAATATTCTCTTTGCATGAAGAACCATTGGAGGAAGACGGGCAACTATAAGGGGTAACCAAAGATAGGCTTATAAGCCTATTAAACTCTTTTTAATTAAATAAAAGAAGCTTTTCATGGTCTTGCTAGACCATGGACGGCTCCCCCAAGATTAGAAAAACAAAGTTGTCCATAATGTCCTCATCATTATTAAGATGGCCAACCCTATTAAGATGTTTAATAAAATTTGCTTAAGTATTTACATTAAACATTAGGCACATCAGGACATCGGTTCAAAGCATTTTTAGTTACCCCGAACCTTACACTATTTCTCATATTAATTCACCCTTCTTATTAAGCTTGCCACTGAAGTTTAAGGTGAAACCTATTAAAGCTCATCACAACTAATTAATTAGCCGGATGAAATTCGGGGTGTCACATGCGTTGTCCATCGTCATCTATTTTATAAGCTTCTAAAATTTGAGCTTTTTGTTCATCTGTTAAATAATTATCCCATCGACATTTTAATTATCCTATAAATCCAATTACTAAAAGATTAGCAATAGCATGATCTGAAACATCTTGTTGAGTTTTGTAGGTATTAGCTAACATTACCATTTCATTTAATATGTTCATAATATTGGATTTAGCTACACTATCTATGTTCCATTCATATATGGCATCTGAAGATATTATGTATTTTCTATGATGATTCTTCTAAAGCAATGCCTTGAGAGGTTGCCCTACTATGATATAATTTTTAGGGTTGTCATTAGTAATCTTTTCAAGGACATTAATATTGGATTGATTTGGATTGTATTTTACAATTAATCCTTGAAACTTAAGAGTATCTATTATTAGAGGAGGTTCTAATTTTGATTTTCCTAAAAGTTTTCTTCTTTGTTCTATAGCTTTGGCAAATTCTGGAGTAAGATTTTTTGGAAACTCTAATGTTTTGAACATGGGCTTTTTTAAAGGTTCTACCTATTGTATAATTCATTGGATATGATATTGGATTGTTGATTATATCCTATTTAATTATTTCCTTATTGTTGCGAAGTGTTGATTTATATAATTGTTCTACTCAATTACTTTAATAGTTTACGGTGAATCTGTTTCAGTAGGTATCTTAAAAGGAGTAATTGTTACTTCACTATCCTCATGTTGGATTTTTATCCTTCTAAGTGGGGGGTGGTTAAATTCTATGGTTTGACCATTATCAAGTTTCCACTTATAATTATGATCTAAAACTATGATTTCTTTTGGTTCTAAAAATTATTCTTCTAACCAATCAAAGAAAAATATATGGACTTCATGTTTGTACATGTAGTCGTAATATTTTTGTTTGATATGTTTGCTTTGGTTAGCAAAATTTTTGAAGAACCATTCTTTGATTTCTTTATTAATATCATAATCAAATTCTTTATAGCGGGCTGCCTTATTTGATTCAAACTATTTTTCTAAAACATTAAGTTCAGCATCTACCATTTGTGAATATGTGGGAGAGTGATGAGAAGAATCAGTACTTTCTATGACTGGTTCTGGCTAATCTTGTTGGTATATTAGTCTAGAAATTCCTATCTATTATTGAGACCATTAATGTTATTATTGGGAAGGTTAAGTGTTGTGTCTAGAGTAGTAGAACTCCTATGAGTACTAAGTGGAATGGTGATTATAGGAGAGAGATTAGGATAAAGATCTACTGATCTTCCTGATGAAGATGAGTGAAATGAATAGATTAATCTTAAGTCTAAAGATCTTCAAGGAAACTAAATGGTTACCTTTCCCTCTGGGTGTTGTATAATGTTGGTCGTATCAGTATTTTGAACATGTTAGGGAATTTGGCTCTCTAATTCCCACTGTTCTAGTAGAGTCACTTGACTCCAACTAATAGATTTAGAGTATTTGCTCTATAGAAATATCAATTTGGAGGAGAAGTGTTTCCCCTTTCGGACTACATTCGAAGGCATTCTCTCCAAAGGTAGAGGCCATAGCTTTGTAATGGATCCTATAAATAAGAGCTAAAGGGATAGATCCATCTGCCACCTTGTAATTATGAGTTTTTATTTGGAGAGTAAGTAATTTAAGAATATTCCTATCTTTAAGAGATATTGAGAAATTGGGTTAACAATCAAAATGTATTGTACCTTTGCAAAGACTTGTCTCTATGGTCCCGAGTATGGATTTTTCATAGCTTAAGAGATGTGATCCTTGTAAAACTAAGAGAATCAAGGTATTGAGCACTTCTTTTGTGAGAGGTTTGATTCCTACTTGGACGTGACCTAAATGAATGTAGTTATATTTTTGTTTATGTTCTTTTTATCGACTCTTGATTTAAGAGACGTATTATTCCATAAGAAATTGAAAGAGGAACATATCTTTCTTCTGTGGTTATGACATAATCTGATTTTTTGCAAAATTTTAATTTTGATTGTTTATATATTTCTTTAAGTTGAACTTTAGAAATTTCTCAATTTTCTATTGATTTGTTAAAGTCTTCTATCCTTACTTCTTCTCTATCTATAGGACCTTGATTTGTGGACATTAGTGATAAAGAACCAGAGGAAGACACGGATCTTCTAAGTAAGCTCATCCTTCTAAATTACTACTCACATGATCGTGGGTTTCTTATCAGAGCTATACCAATGGTCTCACCACCTCTCTAGGACTTATGGCCTAGACCACTTTGGAGGTGGCACTCGCCCAAGAGTATGTTTCCACCAAACGAAATTGGATCTATGAAGATGAAGACTTAGGAAGATGATGAATATTTTCCCACTAGCTCAATACCATAAAGGAGAATGATTTTGCTATATCTTGACGTCTATTCTTACTTCTTCTCCATATCATTAGACGTCTATATATATAGTGATTGGGCCTATGCATTACACTTATGATTACAAATTCTAAAAAATATACAAATATTGGTTAGTCCGAGTACGCTGCACATGAAGGTTTTGTGACTATGTTTATGGAAGCAATGGAGTGTTAATGTGACATTCTTATTTTCGACCCTATCTCGATTGAAAGTGCTAGTATGAACACCTAGAGGGGGGAGAATAGGTGTAAAAAAAAATTTTGCAAAATACAATGAAAACCTTTACTTTTAACCTGAGTCTGAATAACAATGAACTTTTGAAACTGAGTCTAAAGAGCAACAGACTTTGAGCAAGATCAGACTTTAGCAGTTAAATAGAACTACAAACAAAATAAAGGAGTTCAGGGAAGAGAATAAGAACACATATTTTATAGTGGTTCGGCTTAGATCAAACCTACGTCACTCTCCCACGCTAACAGCCTTCTAGCTGAATTCCACTATGCAATCAACAAGAGATTACAACTTTAAGTACAAACACTTAGTAATAGATCGCACTATTTCACTAAGTCACTCTTTTGGTATTTCTCTCACGATCACAAATGTTTAAGCACACAAGAGACAAGTATATGATTGAAGTTGGCTCAAACTTTAGAATTATAAATTCTACGCCCCGTCTCTTACTTGCTCATCGGTCCTTGATCTCCTTAAATACTCCTCCACTTCCAAACTAGCCGTTGGACAGTATCTTGAGGATCGTTTTCCAATCTACCCATTGGACAAATCTATATCTAGAAGATTTGGTAGCCGTTGAGTGACAAAAGTAGAATCTCAAATTGATTCCGATCGCCCATACAAACAGAATCTTGGTTTCCATAAGTAAAGCTTCTTCGTGTAGAAAGTTCTTGTCTTCAAGATTTAATTATCAATCAATTAGATTGAGTTAATCAAATCAATCTTGATGTAGAATCAAAGCCAGATCACTAGTCGTTATACATTTAGGGCTTATGCTATGATTTGTCTCATTCCGGATGTAAAGTCTGAGAGCAATAGATTTTACAATTTGAGTCTGAGTGCGATAGACTTTACAATCTGAGTCTGAGTGCGATAAACTTTATAATCTGAGTTTGAGTGCGCTAGACTTTACAATCTAAGTCTAAACATTTTACTTCTGAACAGATTTAGCTTTAAGGTCTGGACACGATCTGAATAAGTTCAGCTTCAGTATAGAGTTTGTCTTCTGGTTCTTCCAAGCATAGACTTTGACAATATCCTTTATATGTTCTATCATCTGTATAGTCTATTACTCAACCATCAAACATGTTAGTAGCCTTTGATTTATTTTATCATCTTCAAAACATCATAAGGGATTTCTCTAACACCAATAATATGAATTGGGCTTTTCATTGGCATGCCTATAGTCTTTTTCTCTGAGCTAATCACTCACGAGATAACTAATCTATCAAGTGAAGCCGTTAAGGAATGTAAACATGACTGATTTGAGAATTCGATCAAAAATCGACCGCTCGACCGTGCTAATCTGCAAGGGTTAATATGGCATAGTTAAAATCGATTAGAGGCCGAAAATAGGTCGATTCGACATAGGCATGTAATTAAATTGTGGGTAATTCCACCTGATTGCAAAATTCTTATTGAGCGGCACTAAATCAATTTTCCGTCGATTCTGTACCATATGCCCATAATTGAAATCTTGAGATTTTTACAACAACCAAGAGTCACCAATGTGTCAAAGATGCACAATGTGGATCGAAAATAATCGACCATCGGTCAAATGAGCAAAAAATTCCTAAAAACTACCCAGTAGGTTAAGTCACACTAAAATCGCGTCAGGTTGAAATTAACCACGAAATTGAACCCGTTTTCAGGAATTGAAAGTTCTAGTGTGTCACGATTTATTTTTAGGATATCGACTCATTCTTCGAAGAATTTTTGGCAAGTTTAGATTTTCGACAAAAATTCAAAGTTGGGCAATTTAAAACCGGGAAATTTGGAGGGCCATTTTTGTGTGCATTTTTTGCCTTCAAGTTGGATTAATTGACGAGGAAAATTGTGGATTTGGTGTGGGCACCTTAGCTGGTATTTTTGGGGACCAAATTAGATTGAATTGCAGAGGGTTGTGAAGAAATTGAAATTGGAAAGCATGAAATTCGTAGGCCATGGGGGGCTGCAACATTTGGCCATCATATTGGCTTGCTTAGGAAAATTTGAGGAGGGAAAATTGGCTGTGGATAAGGCTGAAGGCTGGTGGGGCCTTGCACTTGAATTCTTGAGATATTTTGGCTTGACTTTGTGGCCTCTTGTCCCCCTTTCTAGTTGCAGCAGCCCCATCTTCTTCTTCTTCTTCATTTCAACCAGCTAAAGACTCCATTCCAGAGCAAGCAACCAGCCAGCTAAGCCCCTTGCCAAGCTGCCAGGCCTCACGCTACCAGGTCCCTCGCCAGTCTGCCCGAGTAGCCTACACTGCCCGCGAGCCGCCCGAGAGCCAGCCTGCCTCCTGCTCGCGTCCTCGCCGTCCCAAGCCTGTCATCCACCATTCTTTGTCCGCCTCAAGCCAGCTTGTTCACGCCCTGGCCACCGTCACTGGTCCCCAAGCCGCCATCGCCTCCACCTGGTCTTGCCTTGCCGTTCTCGTGCCAACCGAGCCACTCGACCAGCTTCTTCAACCCAAAACAGAACCGAACTCTCAACTTTGGGCTGAGAGCTTCGTGGGCCGTTTTCGGGCCCTTCCAAGCCTCCTCGGGTGTCGCCATAGGCCCAAGTCTCACTCGCCTCCGTGTTGCCGTCGCCGTGAACTCACTAGTTTGCTAATCCGGTGAGTTTACTTTCTAAACCTTAATTAGGATGTTAATTATGTTTATGGGAGGTTTAGATTAGTCTAAGTAAGATTAGTATAATTATTTAGCTTGTTTAGTTAAATTAGATTAATTAGTTAATGGTTAATTGATTTATTAGTTAGTTTAGTAGGTTATGTGCATTTAGCCTAAGTAGATTAATTTAATTAGTCCAATTAGGTGGTTAGATTAGCGTATATAGCTTAATTAGTGGTTTATTTAATTATTTTGCATTTATTTAATTATTTATTTATTTTCAAAAATTATACCGGGATTGCCAGTTGTTAGAATTTCGTGCTGGTCATCGTGGTGCAATTAGTTTGTGCAATTGAATGCTAATTTGTGCAATTTCATGCTGAGTGGTGATTTTGAATTATTATTTCAAAATTTTGGAATTTTGGTATTTAATTAGAAAAATACCGGGTGTCGGTTTGTGACGCCGAAAATGTTTTTAGTACTATATAAAGTCATGGAATTTTAAAATGATGGGATATCATGCTTTATGGTTTGATTTGACCGTGTGTCCACGCACACCTATTTTACCGGGTGTTTTTAATATGAAGAAAATAGTCTAAGCACATTATTTAAATTGAGGCATGTAAGTGTAAAGCACGATGTCATTGGCCGAGGTTGGTTGTGCGTGTGATCACTATAAGAATCCGTCACCCGATGAAGGTCAGGTGGATGATGCTCCTTCGAGAATGTCGTCTAAAGGTAGACATTGCCATACTCGATGGGGTGAGATGATGCCCGGTTACGTCAGAAGACCGCCGATTGTTGAGTTGGCCGAGCTCGTTGGGCTGTAATTAATTGGAACACTTGAATGAGTGAGATGACCGCGCCGGATTATGAGACAAACTTGTGTGACATGAAATGGAACGTGCCATAACGATTCGGCATTATAATCAGGACCCATGTGATTGATTGATGTGTGGAAAGTGAAACGTAGTAATTATTGGGCGCATGTACTGTATGCATATGTCATATGAGTTGTATTGACGTGCAGGGAGGTGCTGAGGCGAGGTAAATTCTCTATGATGTTTGTATAGGATGCCTCTAGGTGTATTATCTTCCTAATCGAGGTTTAGAGCGTGAACTCCTTGAGACATTATCTCACCCCATCATGGCTTACAATTTTTCAGGTCCCTAGATGGAGGTGAAACTCATTTGTTTTGGGTGGCCACAAGAGGTTGAGACTCAGCGTACCGTCTTTCCGATCCCTGGGAATCCTTGGACCCATGAGCTCGTCATGACCACAATCTAGGTCGATGAAGGCCAACCTCAGTTGGTACCTCATGGATTCAAAGCGTGGTTTCGTCGCGGGCCTGATGGGGTTCGAGAGGGTCCCATGGACGATTTTGATGGACCTGTCGAAGGTGTCGAGTTAGGGGAGATTCTCGACCCCGTGTTCGACGCCGATCTGATATCGCAAAGAACCAGTTGCCCGAGGATGAGCAGGAGCCCATAATAAAGGAGGTAGCTTACCATCTAGACCTCAACATCCCTGACAATGTCGTAGTGGACCTAGAACCCAAGTAGGAGGGTCCAGGGTAGGGTTAGCTTAATAGTCCTTTTTTATCTTAATCTCCTGTATATAACTTGTGGGGCTGACATGGTTTGTTTATAAAAGTATTTTGATTGAAATTGATTGTCCTGCTTTTCTATCACATGTTTGTTTGTTATCTGGGGATTGTTTATTTTGCTTCCACATGTGCATGAATCGTTTGAGTCGGCAACGTGTCCTGGGAATGTCGCAATTCTATTGACCACCGAGGGATGTGCGTGTGCTTGAGGTTCAGGGCATGACATCCCCACCCGAAGTGGTATCAGAGTTGGTCGATGTTTAAAGTGATAAGGTGTGATGGGTCTTGGGATAGTAAGTAGGAAAGGCATTTTTCTTATGCTGATGTATGCGATTGATAATTGATTGATAGATTATTTTGTGTGATCACTCAGCTTCTAATTCTGTGTGAAATTGGAAAGCAAGTTCTGTAAGGATTTTGCATTATGAGTGATCAGGAGCAGAGAACTCCTAGGAAGAGGACGGTAGCCCCTATTACTCAGGGTAGGACACCAACAAGGGTCGGTGCCCAAGGAAGAGCGCGAGCTTAGGCCAGCGCAAGTGGGATAGCACCATCGCAAGTCAGTGCTGGTGTAGCAGCCCTTAGTGATCCTAGAATCGAGGGGATCGTACAGGAGCTTGAGACCCTAAGGAATCTGATGGGGCAGCAGGCTTGGAATCAAGTCGCCGCCACTACTGCCACCGCTACAGCCACTGCTACTACTACTACTAATGCCGTTGTTGCTGCCACAGCCGTACCTGCTAAAATCCAACCTAGAGTTGTGGTTGGGGAGAGACCGATGCACAAGCTTGTAGAGTAGTTCTTGAAGTTGAACCTACTGAGGTTCACAGGAGCAGGTGATCCCAAGGCTACAACCCTCTGAATTCAAGAGTTGGAAAAAGCCTTTGCACTGCTGAGGTGCTTGGAGGAAGAGAAGATTGTCCTTGCAGTCTATCAGTTGCAGGGAAATAAGCACTTGGTGGAGGGCCACCAGAGGAATAGTGTTCCCAAAAGGCGAGGTTCCGGGGTGGAATACCTTCGTTGAAGCTTTTAATGGCAAGTACCTCTCCGATTGTGACAGAGATCAGAAGCTTTTTAGGATTGGCAGGTTACTACAGACGGTTCGTGGAAGGATTTTCAACAATAACGATGCCAATGACGCAACTGCTGAAGAAGGAAGAAAAGTTTGTGTGGACGGATAAGTGCGAGCGTAGTTTCCAAAAATTTAAGCAGAAGTTGACTACCGCACCAGTGCTGACAATTCCATCTGGACTTGGAGGATACAAGATCTATAGTGATGCGTCGTTTAGAAGATTGGGTTGTGTGTTAATACAACATGGCAGAATTGTTGCATACGCATCCCGTTAGTTGAGGCCTCATGAGTTGAATTACCTGACGCATAACTTAGAACTCGTAGCCATTATCTTTGCTCTAAAGATTTGGAGACATTATTTGTATGGAGAAAGATTCCATATCTTTACAAACCATCAAAGTCTCAAGTATTTATTCTCTCAGAATGAGTTGAATATGATACAGCATCGTTAGATGGAACTTCTTAAGGATTATGATTGCGACGTCCTTTACCATCCTAGAAAAGCTAATGAAGTTGCAAATGCGTTGAGTCGAAAGTCTTCAATTGCGCAGATAGTGATTAAGGAGTGGATTTTACTCGAGAGAGCCCAAGATTCGGTTTTCAAATTTGAGGTAGGCCATCTTTCAAGTCTTATGACTGCCCTCAAAATTGAACTGGAAGTGCAGATCAGAATTAAGACGCTGCAGTTGACAAATTTTGAGATCTAGAAAATTTTACAAGATGATGCAGAAAAGAGAAAGGTTGATTTCCAGATTTCTAAAGACGGAACACTGAAGTTTTGTGGACAATTATGTGTACTTGACGATGCAGAGCTTAAGGAGGAGATATTGTTAGAAGCTCATCATAGCAGTTACAGCATTCATCCAGGTAGTACGAAAATGTATCAGAATCTGCGTCAACACTATTGGTGGACCAGTATGAAGATAGATATCGCCAAGCATGTCACCAAGTGTCTAACGTTTTAGCAAGTGAAGGCATAGCACTATAAGCCGGGAGGACTTCTACAACCTCTCGAGATTCCCGAGTGGAAGTGAGAACACATCACAATGGACTTTGTGATGGGCTTACCGAGGAATTAGCGAGGTAATGATTCCATTTGGGTTGTGGTTGCTAGATTGACAAAGTTGGCTCACTTTATCGCCGTACGAAAGAACTTTGCCTTGGACAGATATGCAGAGTTGTACATGCGCTAGATAGTTCGTCTACATGGAGTGCCAGTGACGATTACATCAGACTGAGACCCGAAGTTTACAGCAGCCTTTTGGAAAAGTTTACAGACTGCCTTGGGAACAAAGCTGCAGTACAGTACGGCCTATCATCCTTAGACGGATGGCCAGTCTGAAAGGACGATTCAAACCCTCAAAGACATGCTGAGAGCTTGCGTGCTAGATTTCAAAGGAAGTTGGGAGGAACAGCTTCATCTAGTTGAGTTCGCCTATAACAACAATTATGAGCAGAGTATTCAAATTGCACCATTTGAAGCGTTGTATGGCAGAGTGTGTAAAACTCCAATTTGTTGGGATGAAGTCAGAGAATGGAAGATCACCGACCTAGAGTTAGTTCAACAGTCAGTAGATGCAATGGCAGTTATCCAGGAAAGATTGAAGACCACTCAGAGTCGCTAGAAAAGCTATGCAAATAAGCGTCGAAGACCATTGAAATTTCAAGTTGGTGAGCATTTCTTTCTGAATGTGTCACTGGTGAGGGGTACTTCACCCTTCAGCAAGAAAGGAAAGTTGAGTCCAAGATATGTTGGTCCTTTTGAGATTCTAGAGAGAATAGGGACTTCAGTAAATTGTCTTGCTTTGCCGCCAAGACTAGCTCAGGTGCATGATGTATTCCACATGTCGATGTTGAGAAAGTATGAGCCTGACCCAACCCATGTGCTGAATTTTGAAGAGTTAGACGTGGATGACAGAGTGTCGTACATGGAGAGATCAGTTCAGATTGTGGATCGCAAAGAGTAAGTACTGCATACCAAGACGATCTCGTTAGTCAAAGTGGTTTTGGCAACACCACGGGATAGAAGGAGCAACATGGGAAAGTGAAGACTCGATGAGACAACAATACCCCCACCTTTTTTAATAAGATTTGTAATGGTTTAAATTTTGAGGACGAAATTTTTATAAGAGGAGAAAAGTTGTGACATCATGATTTTCAACCCTATCCTGATAATATGAATTGGGCTTTTCATCGATGCACTTATAGTCTTTTTCTCTGAGCTGATTACTCACGAGATAATTAATCTATCAGGTAAGCCGTTAAGGAATGTAAACACTATTGATTTGAGAATTCGATCAGAAATCAACTGCTCGACCGTGTTAATCTGCAAGGGTCAATACGACACTGTTAAAATCAATTAGAGGCCGGAGATAGGTCAATTCAATAGAATGTAATTAAATTGTGGGTGATTCCATCCGATTGCAAAATTCTTGTCGAACAACACTAAACCAATTTTTTTGTCGATTTTGTACCCTATGCCTGTAATTAAAACCTTAAGATTTTTACAATAACCGGGAGTCGCCAATGTGTCAAAGATGCACAATGTGGATCGAAAATAATCGACCACGGGTCAAATACGCTAAAAATTCCTTAAAGCTACCTAGTAGGTTAGGTCATGCTAAAATCGCGTCTAATTAAAATTAATCACGAAATTGAACCCAATTTTAGGAATAAAAAATTCCAGCGTGTCACAATTTAGTTTTAGGACGTCAACTCATCCTTCAAAGAATTTTCGCCAAGTTTAGATTTTCGGCGAAAAATCAAAGTTTGGCAATTTAAAACCGGGAAATTTGGAGGGCCATTTTTGTGTACATTTTTTGCCTTCAAGTTAGATCAATTGATGAGGAAAACTATGGATTTGGTGTGGGCACCTTAGCTGGTATTTTCGAGGACCAAAATGGATTGAATTGGAGAGGGTTGTGAAGAAATTGAAGTTGGAAAGCAAGAAATTCGTAGGCCATGGGGGGCTGCAACATTTGGCCATCATCTTGGCTTGCTTAGGAAGATTTGAAAAGGGAAAATTGGCTGTGGATGAGGCTGAAGGCTGGTGGGGCCTTGCACTTGAGTTCTTGAGATATTTTGGCTTAACTTTGTGGCCTCTTGTCCCCCCTTCCATCTGCAGCAGCCCCATCTTCTTCTTATTCTTCCTGAACTTCTTCTTCATTTCAACCAGCTAAAGACTCCATTCCAGACCAATCAACCAGCCAGCCAAGCCCCTTGCTGAGCTGCCGGGCCTCACATCGCCAAGTCCCTCACCAGTCCGCCCGAGAAACCTGCACCGTCCGCGAGCCACCCGAGCATCGGCCTACCTCCTACTCATGTCCTCACCGTCCCGAGCCCGTCATCTGCCGTTCTTCGTCCACCTTGAGCCAGCTCGTCCGCACCCTGGCCACCATCACTAGTCCCTAAGCTGCCGTCGCCTCCGCCTAGTCCCGCCTTGCCATTCCCACGCCAGCTGAGCCACTCGACCAACTTCTTCAACCCAAAACAGAACCGAACTCTGAGCTTTGGGCTAAGAGTTTCGTGGGCCGTTTTCGGGCCCTTCCAAGCCTCCTCGGGTGTCGCCATAGGCCCGAGTCTCACAAACCTCTGCGTCGCCGTCACCGTGAACTCACTAGTTTGCTAATCCGGTGAGTTTATTTTCTAAACCTTAATTATGAGGTTAATTATGCTTATGGGAGGTTTAGATTAGTCTAAGTAAGATTAGTGTAATTATTTAGCTTGTTTTAAATTAGATTAATTAGTTAGGCCAATTAGGTGGTTAGTTGATTTATTAGTTATTTTAGTAGGTTATGTACATTTAGCCTAAGTAGATTAATTTAATTAGTCCAATTACGTGGTTAGATTAGTGTATATGGCTTAATTAGTGGTTTATTTAATTATTTTGCATTTATTTAATAATTTTGTAATTTATTTAATTATTTATTTATTTTCGAAAATTATACCGGGATAGTCAGTTGTTAGAATTTCGTGCTAATCGTTGTGGTGCAATTTGTTTGTGCAATTGAGTGTTAATTTGTGCAATTTGATGCTGAGTGTTAATTTTGAATTATTATTTCAAAAATTTGAAATTTTAGTATTTAATTAGAAAAATACTGAGTGTCGGTTTTTTATGCCGAAAATGTTTTTAGTACTATATAAAGTCGTGGAATTTTAAAATGATGGGATATCACGCTTTATAGTTCAATTTGACCGTGTGTCCACGCACATCTATTTTATCGGGTGTTTTTAATATTAAGAAAATAGGCCAAGCACATTATTTAAATTGAGGCATTTGAGTGCAAGGCACGATGTTCGTGGCCGAGGTTGGTTGTGCCTGTGATCGCTATAAGAATCCGTCACCCGATGAAGGTCAGGTGGACGATGCTCCTTCAAGAATGCCGTCTAGAGGTAGACGTTACCGTGTTCGTGGGATGGGACGATGCCCGATTACGCCAGAAGATCGCCGACTGTTGAGTTGGCCGTGCCCATTGGGCTATAATTAATTGGAATGCTTGAATGAGTGAGATGACCGCGTCGAATTATGAGACAAAATTGTGTGGCACGGAATGGGACATGTCATAACGATTTGGCCTTATAATCAAGACCCCTATGATTGATTGATGCGTGGAAATTGAAGCGTTCTAATTATTAGGTGCATGTATTGTATGCATATGTTATATGAGTTGTATTGATGTGCAGGGAGATGCTGAGGCGAGATAAGTCCTCTATGATGTGTGTATAGGCTGCCTCTAGGTGTATTATCTTCCTAATCAGGGTTTAGGGCGTAAACTCGCTAAGACATTGTCTCACCCCGTCGTGGCCTACAATTTTCAGGTCCCTAGATGGAGGTGAGACCCGTTTGTTTTGGGTGGCCACGCGTGCCATCTTTCCGATCCTTGGGAATCCTTGGACCCACGAGTTTGTCGTGATCACGATCTAGGTCGATGAGGGCCAACCTCAGTTGGTACCTCATCGATTCAAAGTGTGGTTTCATCATGGGCCTGATAGGGTTCGAGAGGGTCCCATGGACAGTTTTGACGGACCTGTCGAAGGTGCCAAGTTATGGGAGATTCTTGACCCCATGTTCGACGCCAATATCAAAGCTGAGGATAAGTAAGAGCCTATAGTAGAGGAGGTAGCTGACCCTCTAGACCTTGACATCCCTGACGGTGTCATAGTGGACCCGGAACCCAAGTAGAAGGGTTTAGGGTAGGGTTAGCTTTGTAGTCCTTCTTTATCTTAACCTCTTGTATATAACTTGTAGGGCTGACCTGGTTTGTTTATAAAAGTGTTTTGGTTGAAACTGATTGTCCTGCTTTTTTATCCCATCTTTGTTTGTTGTCTAGGGATTGTTTATTTCACTTCTGCATGTGCATGAATCATTTGGGTCGGCGACACGTCCTGGGAACGTCGCAATTCTATCGACCATCGAGGGATATGCACGCGCTCGAGGTTCGGGGCGTAACAGTTAAGGTGCGATTGGTGTGAGTTATAAGGTGTGATATGTTCATTGCCCCCTAGCTTGATCTTTAGCTTGATTGGAACTGACTATAGCTTCCTTAGGTTTGATTTTTCAGTTTTGGCGCATGTGCATGATTTTGTTAGTTTTTACGTGTATCTGCTCGCAATAGATCCTATCAGGATTTCGTCGTGAATTTAGATAAAATAGGGTTGATAGCCAATTCAAAATGAACTTTTCCGAGGACTAACAAGAGAGGAATTTACTTTACCACGAGCTGGTTGCCTGGCATTCTCCATGTTCCCTAGATTTTCCTTGCCTGTTAGGAGTTCCCGCGGAATTAAAAGAAAATAAGTCGATAA
The DNA here is from genome assembly GCA_014182515.1 of Eucalyptus microcorys. Taxonomy (NCBI): domain Eukaryota; kingdom Viridiplantae; phylum Streptophyta; class Magnoliopsida; order Myrtales; family Myrtaceae; genus Eucalyptus; species Eucalyptus microcorys. Next base: position 20,472,990 of record CM024564.1, read on the forward strand.
CAAGCTCAAAATAATTATTTTCAAGAGCTTACAAGAAAGGAAACTACTTATTACGAGGACAAACGAGAATTGTAGGCAAATCTAGCTAGAAAAGGGATATGGTGCATAGCATAAGGGAAATGAAATTGCGCCGGTGAGTAGTCCACTCTTTAGGCAAACTCCAATTCAAAGGCTGACGCAAAGTCACAAGGGTAAGGAATCCACTCCCAATCAATTCCAAGTCAGGCACAGCCTTATAGTTAATTGAAAGGAAACTCTTAAGTCAAAAGATCGCCAGGAGTCCACTTCTAAGTGATTTCCAAATGAAAGGCTGGAGGGAACTCTAAGTCAAAGGGTAAGAAGCACTTATGCCGGGAAGGAATCCACTCCCAATCAATTTAAAAATTCAGGATTCATGCAATTATTTATACATTCTAGAACTCACACATAAACATCCTAACATACGTTCATGCAATTTTAATCATGCAATTTAAAGCTAAAGTATAGTCACGTTGTGATATGGTCATCCAGTCTGAAGCAAACACAGTCATGCAGTAGTCAATGCATAGTTATGCAAAAAGGAATTACATTCCAGCAAATGTGATGCGAGTGCACCGATTTGGCTTAACTCTATTATGAATGTACCAATTTTGGATTTTTTGTGATATTAAACCTTATTTATATGTATATGTTATATGCACAAATATTTGATAGCATCTATTTTATAACCATATATATATAATGCAACTTTTTATGATTTTATCAACATTACCATCCAACATGTAATTAATTTTGATTCTAGATGTAATTTGATGGATAAAAAATTATTAATAAGAGTGGCACGCGTAATACTTCTATCAGTTAAAAGTGTAATGAATTAGATCAGTTGAATATAAGTAAAAAGGAGGCCATTAGTAGTGTATTAGGAAAACTTAATTTAAAAATATAATTGAAATGAATTTACCTATTAACCACATTTTCGAACAATTCATTGTTATATAGTATTTTAATGTCTCGTCTTTATTTTTTAACCTTTTTCTATTTAATAAACTATATTCTTATGTTATAACAATAAATCATTTAGCATTTATATCAGCTTAGTGTTTTACTAGTTATTAGGGGAATTTAATGAAGGCAAGGCCGTTGGCAGTGTTTTACCAAGATTTAGTTTTGCTTCGTTGAAGGCAACATTTTAAATTAGATGTGACGAGGTTTTAATAAGAGAATAGATGCCCAAGGATACAATTGACAATGTCAAAGCTCTATTTGTTTCATGAAAAATATTGCTTATATCACTCACGAAAATGAACGAACAAAAAGTATTTTCATTGCATAAGAAAATATTTACACATAAATTATTGTCAATAATGAAAAACTGTTTATTAATTGATTATTTCAAGTAATACAAGTGATTATATTTAGAAAATTATTTTTCAAATTTATTTTCTATGAAATAAATGGAGCATAAAAGCCTACTGACTCTTCAATATGTTGAGGGTAGAATTTAAAGTTAGAAATGTTTATATTAGACGTCCTTAGGGTAAATTTGAACATTTAATTTTCGTATTTGGATTTAACCCTTTTTTTATGAGAAAAAAGGTTTTAAAACATTTAGAAGTAGGTTTATTCTTGGTACTTCACAGGTGATATTTATAAATGATATAGATATCTTTCTAAACTATTTATAAAGCACATTTTTGAATTTGGTGTCATTCCATATTTACGGAAATGTCCTTGATTTTCCTATCATTTATTAATTTATTAAAATTTATTATTGCAACCACTCTTTCATCACCTGCCAAAAAGATCAAAGCAGTTAGAAAATTGCATGTCACTTGTCCGTTTAATTCTAAATATGATAACTGTCCTAGGTTCCATTTAGCAAGTAATTCATGCTACTTATCCAATAGTTCATAAGATGATAAATATCCACAATTCAGACAACCACATATTGCTGTTAACCTTTTACTACATGATGAAAAATTTGTAGATTATTCAGATTTAAATTTATTGGTGTGAAAAGTTTCCGAAAAATTTCCTTGATTTATGTATTACTCAATTTATTATTTAATTTCTCATATTGATACAGTATTTAAATATTAAATTAAGTATTCATCTAATAAATTAAAATTTTAAAATAATTGATAATACTTCCCTAAAATCTCATGTGATATCAAAATAAGAGATGATAATTCATAAGTTAAAATCTTTTCAGGCCAATTCATCGACTCAAATTAGGTATATTCACCAATTTTTTCCGATGCAATCGAGCATTTTGCGCTAGTGTTTATTAAATAGAGTAGCGCCAAAAGGAGAAAGAGATCGGCAGTGGGATCAGGCCAATTTGTCTGCCCCGTCTTATCAAACCATCCCCTTTTAACGCCGTCGTCTCCGACCGACGCACGTCTCTCTCTCTCTCTCTCTCTTCTCTGCGTCTTTTCAAATGATGATTTGCCCACTTACCCACCGCCGCCACAGGCTGAGCCATTGCTTCTGATCTCTTTTGCTGTTACTACATCTCCCTCGTTCGCTGCGGAGTCTCTCTCTCTCTCTTTAGCTCGTTCGTTGCAGAGAGAGACTGTTTATGCAGGTCTCTGCTTCACCGAGGTTTCACATTCATTATCCTGTTGCTGCAATTTCGGACAACGATCCGGAAGATGGGCGAGTCGTCTTGGCCTTCTGATGCGCAGGTAGTCCCTGTGCAGTTATTGAATGCCGATGAATCGACCGCATTGTCGAGAATTCTTCTTTTCTTCGATCAAATACGGTCCACACTTATGCTGTAATGTTCTTTGAGCAACGCCATTCAAAGCTTGGAATTCAAGGGGTTGTTACCTGGTGTCTTTTCCTGCTTTTCTTGATGTAGAAGATGGGTGCGTGCGTGTTAGGCGTCTTCACCTTGTTTTTCTCTCTGGTTCTCCTCTGCTGTTCGTGAACGCCGATGAATCGACCAGCATTGTCGGAAATTGTTCTTTGATTAAATCCAGTCCACATTTTTGCTGTAATGTTGTTTAGGCAATGCCATTTAGAGCTTGAAAATCAAAGGATCATGTCTGGTCTCTTTTCTTCCTTTCCTTGAAGGAGAAGAAAGTCTGTGCGTGTTAGGCATCCTTATCTCGTCATTTTGGCTGATATTTGGTTACTCTTAGATGATTGATCGTGACATGGGATGTTCTAGCGGAGTAGTATCGGTGTTGCCTGCTCATTGCCTTGAAAGATCGATGAAAGAGTCATATGCTGGTGGGGTTTGCTTCAATTTCTTTACTGAGTCGGTGGGATATTTGTGGATCTTCCATGTTTAGTTGAAAATCACCTCTCTATTTGACCATTTTGAGAGGAGTGTAGTCATTTGCGAATGTCAAAATTCTTGGGGATTGTGCTCCTCATAATCTTATCCCTTTGCAGTTGAACTATATCCGCAATGTTGTTTCTCGAATGGCTGGCCGAAGAACAGATGAAGTTCAGGTTGTAGTATCTCCTTATAGAATTTGCCCCCTGGGAGCTCATATAGATCACCAGGTCAGTTTTGTTTTGTTTCTACCATATTGTTGTCCAGAGAGTCATTGCACGAGTCCTTCCATTTGGGCATTGTTTTTTGATTTGCATCAACAGACACAACTTTGTCTTAATTTCCTGTCCTTTTTTTTATGTAGCATTTGTATTTTCTATCACTTGTGAATATGAACAAGCCTGTTGCCTCTTATGTTCAATAAAATTTGCAGGGTGGAACGGTTTGTGCTATGGCAATTGACAAAGGAATACTTCTTGGATTTGTTCCTTCTGGAGATAGTCAGGTAAAAATTGATTCACCTTAGGTTTTAAGAGAATAGTGGAAGCCTGTGAAATTCGCCTTGATGGTGATCTATTTAGCTTTTGATACATCTATTTGCCATAATACCTCTAGAGTTGTTAAGTCACTTTTGGACATTTCTGTGGGTGTCAAGTTTTAAGTTTCATTTATGTATTATGTAAATCAGTTATGCACCTGGAACTTTAGAGCAACAAAACACTATATCTTGTATCCTCTTACAGAAGTGAAATGCTTTGGCTTTAGATGTAAATTACATAGTAATGGCACCAAGTGGATGTTTTACTAGGGTATTTGTTATCTCCATATACTGACGGAATTAGAGCAGCTCTAAAACTTAAAGCATCCTAGACTTTCAGGATAAGGTTGGTCATGGTAGACTGAATGGAGTTGAGCATCCTGTATGTTTTGCTAATCATGGCTACTGACACTCCATTTGGGAAAGGACAGAAAGAGGAGGTTAGGACAATTAGGTTGGAAAATAAATGAAATTTGAAATTTTGCGAGACAAAGATTGAGGGAAAATTGAAATTTTGTCCTTTTTATTTCTTTCCTTCCCCATTTCATGGCTTTCCAAATTGTATAATTTTGGCTTCAAGAACTTTCGGAAAATTCTCATTTTGAGTTGAGAAAGAAGAGTCATGTGGCATATGAGAGGGAACAAAAAGTGACAAGTTGAACTATCATAACCTGAGTAGTGCTAAGCTTTGGTTTGCAGGATGTGAAACTTGAGGTCACACAGGACACATCGTTTATTTTTCACTGCTGTGAGTATTGGCCAGCATACTAGTTGGACTTTGAGTTCCTTTATGTTGCACCGTGATAACAATCATCTTTTCAATGTTTGGAAATTGAGGGATTCACTAGATCTCCTTCATGTATGATGTGTGATGTATAGATTATAGGTCTCTCTGCTAAGCATGTAATTGTGTGCTTTACTGATCTTGAAGTGAGGACCCAGGCTGAGAAGGTCAATCTTGCAACTAAACTCAATCATGAACGAAGTAATCTGCATTCTTCCATTCATATCATAGCCCCACAGAAATTTGTTTGGTGCTCCAGCTATCTTGAAGAACAATAGGGAACAAAAGATGGAAAAAGCATGATTGATCCTAGATGGAACCCATATTTGCTAAGTAGATGGAAAGTAATCTGCAACCTGGGAACACTGGCCTGTCTGCTTACATTGCCTTTCCCTTGCCTTTTGTTTTATAATTCAATATTTTATGTTTAGACTGTTGTTCATATTAAAACAATCTCTCGAAATCCTGAACTGGATGAGCTGACAAAGGTGCATTAACCTGGCATAGATGAATGCATAAGTTGTTAGAGGCTCTTAATGCCACTTTCTAGGTGCAAGGAAAATAGAAGTATCGGCATTATCAGTGGAGTTATGAATATCTGCAGACAATGTAATAAATTGAAGAGGGGAATGGACACATGCACCGAGCTCGAGATTGGTTCGATTGAAGTTCCAACTTTTGACATTTCTTTCCTTTTGGATTTAGAACCCGTCACTTGTTATGGAAGTTCCTTAAAAGAAAAATGAAATATTTAAAATTCAAGCTAACCAGAGGTAAAGAGGTACTTTAATCACATTAGAGAAATCTCTACAGTGAGGATCTAGGCAAGTTACTAAAGCTTCTTAAGATGTATCATTAGTTAGGTATTAGGTTTACTTGGTCAGCAGGAAGGCTTCAAAATTGCCTATAACCACTTCAATTTAGTTTAGCACATGGACGGCTAAGCCTAACAATGCTAACTTATGCCATAAGGTTGTTTTTGGTATAAGCTCACATTTTGGATTGTATAAGCACTTTCCAGTTTAAACATTGAGAGGCATTTGGCTTAGCCCATTTTCCATGTGTACACACAATTTCCTTTTCAATCTTAAGATTCCTCTGGCTCTGAGATGTTTTTGAGGTTTTGTTTGATGTCCTGCTACTTGGACATGATTTTTGTCTTTGACCATGTTATGTGCAGTGTTTTCAATTTAGAATCTAAATTCTTGTTACAGAGGTTTCTCTTGCTTAAATGTTCTTGTTGTTATAATAGTTATTATTATTATGTCCTTTTTTACTTTTGTGCAGAGAATGATGTATCAAGTATAATTGTATGGCTACTATTCTATACATGACAGCATTGATCTACTTCAATTAACTGTATGTGTAAACGTTGTTCAGGTTTATCTACGTTCTGAGCAGTTCAGAGGAGAAGTTCGGTTTAGGTACAGACTTCTTTAGTTTCATTCCTTTCTATGCTTTATCTCAAGTGTCACATTGATGGTTACTTCAATTTCATCTGACATTGATCTCGCATTGTTTCATTTCATTAATAGTAAAGTTGATAACTAGTACAATTTTAAGGGTTAAAGTGAGTATGAAGATGGAGAAAAAGCATATGGCATTCTTTGTCTTAGGTATTTGTAAATCAACATATCAATTGTAGGACGAGAGTGCCATAGTAATGAGTACATTTAGGTGCAATGATATTGAACTTACTATGCTATGAACAAGGTTAGGCTAAGTGCTCTTAAATTAGGTACACCTTTTCATTAACTTGGATTACCAAGGTCATGGTAATTAACAGGTCATTATCGATAGTATAAGTTCAGTATGGACTTCTTTTAGTTTCATTTCCATTAGTGCTTTATCTCATATGCTGCATAGATGGTTTAGTTCAAACTCTTCTGATATTGATCTTGCATTGTTTCATTCGATTAATAAAGTTCATAAGTAATACATGTATAAGGGTTAATATGAGCATGAAGACGGAGAAAAACCACCTCAGATTCTTTATCTTAGGTACTTTTTAAATCTACATAGCATTTGTCGGACAAGAGTCCCAAACTAAGGAGCACATTTAAGGGCAGTGATATTGAACTTATATGCTATAAACAATCTTAGATTAAGTGCTCTTAAATTTGGCAAGCCTTTTCCTTACCTTGGGATATTAGAAATAAAACTTGTTATCATATCAAGGTCCTGTTATTATAACAGGTCATTCTTGATAATTTGTAATCTTAATTTTCCTTGTTGTCAGTTTCTATATATGTTGCCTTCGTTTATACTTAATTATGTGGATATTCTGCAGAACATAATTGCCATGAATTTTTTTTTGTTTTTGGGCCCTGGAGATGGACAGACTAATGATTTAAGGTTATATTTGCGCACAACATCTTCTTTAACCATGTAGCTTTTTTCCAAAGTATCCTGTACATTTGTACCGGTCAGCAAAGGAGATTAAATGGCGAATTTATGAGTGTATGCCAGTTGAGATGGGCATCTAGTCTGTTTCTAACATTCTATGGGAAAAAGGCCTTTCAAAAGTGATTTTCCTTTTGACAACTCTCTAAGGAGTACTGCTGCTAATATTTCTGTGGTCAACTTTGCCATTTCTTAGTGGAGCAAATATTTTATCTTTCTAGACTTGAGGGCAGTGATGCTGATTAATTAATAAATTATGTTATTTGTTACTTTTATCCATTGAAAAATATGCACTTTCATGTGTTATTGTTGAATATCACAACACTTTTGCTTTTTGTTCTCCTGAAAGAAGTGAGTTTCTGAGGTAACTTGTTGTCTGCTGGATTGCTAGAAGTAATGTAATTGCAAAATTGTAGGAGCCCCATTGATTTGACATGTTTTTGCTCTAGTTTGATGGAAAAATTTAAGTGCATGTGATCAATGCAAATTTGCATTCCAGTGCAATTGATTGGATATGATACACAGAGTTGATGAAAATCAGCACCCAAAACCTGTCAGTGGAACAAACCTGAAGGTACCTTCAAATGGTTCTTCCACACAACATGAAGACTGTGATTGGGGAAGTTATGCGAGAGGAGCTCAATATGCTCTACAAAGTAGAGGTTGCCGTCTTTCTCAGGTTAGAACTTTTTCTACATAAATGTTTTTATCATTTATTGTGAAATGGAACCTATAGTGGATCATATGTAAAGGAGTCGTACAAATTTGACTGCAAAATTTTAGAAGGGTATCAAGTCATGAGGGGCAAGACCCTTAGTATGACATTTAGAGTATGTGATAAATTCCCCAGTGATGGGGAAAGATATCCTGGATGCACCAATTATTAATTAGGGATGTTATTCATCCTTCATGAATAACTTAAGTTGGCATGAAGAGAGGGAACTGCTAAAGTACTTTTGCGTCACTTGCATAGTTTTCTGACTCATTGTCTCTCATATAGCAATGCCATATTAAGGTATTCCTGAACATTTTTTGTCTGTGCAATCAACCTAGAAGGTAGTGAACTGGGTCATTTGCCGCTGAAACAATGGTTAAATTAGATTCAAGAAGGCTTAATGGTCTGTTTGGTTGTCATAGGAGTGCCTATGTATGTATGATATTTATATTGTGAAGATCACACTGGTAGGCTGTGTGTATGGATAAACTCTGTTAGGGGGTTTGTAGTTGATCTTTTCTTCCGTATGCGTTTCTAGTAGAAGGACATGATTGTGACAATTTGGAGATCCTTACTTAGCAAAGAAATGTCATTCAAGTGACCTAAGTTTAGTAATAACCATGTCAAAAGGGAAAGAGGAAGGGGGGATAGACTGATATATTGTCCCAAACCAGTGGCCTCCGAAGATACTCTTTGAATTATAAGATGGACTTTCATGTTTAGATTACATAACTTCACCCAAGCTGTTTGCTGCATTTTTCCTTCTTGAAAAATTTATCGAGTTTATTTCATGTATGATGATTTGATGCATTTGATGTTTATAGTAAGATCACACGGTTTGATTTTTTTGCAGGGTATAATTGGATTCATCTGTGGTTCTAAGGGCCTTGACAGTTCAGGCCTTAGCTCTTCTGCTGCTGTGAGTAAATATCTCCTTTTGCGCTCTTTGATTGAGGAAGTTTTGGTACTTTTCTTTCCTATATGATGGTGAATTTTCTTGAACCACTGTGATTGCTTAATGACCTGTTATATGACCAACTATGAACGTCATGGAATGTGATTCTGTTTTTATGGCTGCAAGGCCATATTCCCTTGTTTCTTATCTACCGGTTCCTTCTTTTGTAAATGCCAAAAGTATTAGCATGTATTTTTCTTATACCATTCATCCAATCAATGTTTTGTTTTTATTTACTAATGATAAAGTATACGAACCCTTCAGTTTCTTAATAATGGATTGTTCCAGTTATGGAAGCCATAAATAAAAGGAAATTCCAACTGTTTGACCCTGATAGTGTTCAAACTGTTTGCTGAACTTTGACAGTAAGAGGAATGCAATTTTCCTTTCAAGGAAATTATTCGGTCTTTCTTGTTATTTTCCTGGTTAAACTTCTCCTTTGAAGAGCTCTTTACCTTATTTAGATCTGTAATGGCTGTGTGTTTGATAGGTGGGAATTGCCTACTTGTTGGCTTTTGAAAGGGCAAATAATTTATTCATGTCCCCTACGGAAAATATAGAGTATGACAGGTACAATTACAAACTTCTTAGACTCTACATATTGCGTACTTGAACGTATTTATTATGCACCTTTGGCAGAGCTACATTTTCCCTTGACTTGTTAATGTTGCCATTTTATATTTCCTCAACTTAGTAACTTTTTCACTTCAAGTGTTCAACCATACGTTTCATCTCAGCAACCTCTGTTTTTGGGCTTCATTTCCTCTTCCATGTCCAACCATCGTGTCGAAATGAGAACCCTAATTACAAGTGAGGACTTTTATTGCTTCGATACCAATTTGATGTAGGAGAAACACTAAGAGGGGCTGTGAAACCAATTTGATGTAGTCGGAGAAGCAAAAGATAGGCAAAGGAAAAAAAAAAAATTACGGCTGAAGATGGATTAGAAAAATGGTATTCTAAGGTTTATAATGAGGAAAAAACTAATGACAAAGAGACTGAAAACCTATTAATACTAGATTACAGACATAAGTATGATCTCAACCATTTATCTAAAAGAACAACTAATCTCAATCATCCAACCTAATAAAAAAGTCACGTGACTATTACATGATTAGTTACTAACCTAAAAATAGGAAAAGACTAAATAGAAGAAAAATAATTAAAACTATTAAAATAGGATTATGCTTCTGCATCACTCCCCAATAAAGCATGTCGGCTCATATAGGATTCCTTTGTCTTACGTAATTTGAGATGTAAAAAACCATTTTCACTAGCAAGTACATAATAAAGCCTGATATTTGGGCGACCCCTAATGGCTTTCATTGAGTATTTTCGCAATGGGGAAAGTTGAATTCTGGAGCAATGAAGTGGAAAGCTAAGGTAAAGAATATACTGTGGTAAGGAGTATGTATTTAAAAAGAGAATGGTGGGTAATGGGAAGAGAGAATTGAGAAATCTATTACAGGATTAAACAAGGAAAAATTTTACTTGTTGTCGATAACTTACTCTTCTTTTTGCTATGAAATAGTCCACTTTTTAGAATCATCTAGCTCATGTATTTCAGTGATCAATGGAGTTCTTCATATGTTTCCTTTCCATGCAGGCTGATTGAAAATGAATATTTGGGCCTTAAGAATGGCATACTGGATCAATCAGCTATTTTACTATCAAGTCATGGCTGTCTCACTTTAATGAATTGCAAGGTAATTTGGGGATGTTTCAACACACAAAGATTTGTAGAATTATCTCCCAACTAAGGATCTACGGAGACAATTCCACCTCGTGGGAAATCGCTTCGTTGTTGTTGTAGAAATGCATTGTTTCGAAGTGAGTTTTGGCAGTTGTCATGAATTACCATTAGCCATGCAAAATTGTTTCTTTCTATCATATAAAAGCCATCCATAGATGGCTAAGGTATGTAAGGATTGTAGTAATGATACAGTTGTCATCGTGGGAAATCTTTTATTGATACAGTTGCAGCTGAAATTATGTTTGTATTGCAAATTGTGAGTAATGAACCATCTCGTTGATGCGCAATCATCCAAATAACACCATGTACATTTCAGGTTTATGGCTAGCCAGATGTGAAACCTATCTTAATCTGCTGCATGTCATTTTAAACGTCGGTCATAATAGTTGCAAGCTTGCCTTATTGACCTAGTCATTCTTGAAGAATAAATTTTGTTATAAATGATAAGTTCATGATTTGTCTGGTCGAAATTAAAGTGTATTGCATGTCTGTGAGCTTCTTCCATGATCTTTTTGGTAATCTGTGAACCACTGAACGTGCATAATCTATTATCAAATCTTGGTAACTCTCCGTTTTGCAATTTTAAAGTTGAAAGTATGCTGGTCAAACCTTTTTTTTAACTGCTTTGATCTCTAGCAAGTTGCTTTTAGCTAAAATGGAGGCTTCCATCAGTTTATGTCTTATAATCCACATTTAGGCTTCAGAATCACAGCCTTTTTAGCCTAGTGCATCCACAACATCATCTTCTTCAACTGATGTTCGGCTCTTGTAGGAAACCTATATTTTGGCTAGGCAATCTAAAATAGGGAGTAGTATAAGCAGGTATGGTTGGTTAATTCATGGATGTCTGCAGATAATCTTTCGTGCTAGGTGTTTATTGAAAGAGATTTTCTTGTATGAATTCAGGAATATAGTCAGTGTAAGCATATTTTGAGTGTACAATAATGTACTTGTAAATTGTCATTATTTGTTATTATAAACAGATAGACCATACAGTAAAACCCTACCATTCTGTATCAGTCTCTCTATTGTCTTTTACTTTTTTTACCACATGAATAATTTTTCATGCTAGGCATTTCTATTATTTTTTGGAACTTGTTACTCATTCAGCTACTTAGAATACCATGGATTTGGGGTCTGTTTGGCATGGTCGTAGTTGTGTTGCTGTCATACTGTCCATGAAGTGTTAGATGTAGAGGTTTTTTATTTTTGGTAATATATGTTTGAATATGCAGTGCCTTAAAGCGGGGTGCAGTAGCTTTTTAATAGTTGCTGGAAGATGGTGCCAGTATGGAGGGGTAGCAGCTGTGAGGTGTTACTAAACACATTGCAAAAGCTACAGCACCCCTTTAGCTGCTAATTGAGAAGCTATAGCCACATTTTTAAGCATATTGCGCCTCTCTTACCACCACCCACTTAGAATTTCTAGTCACAATTCTCATTATTATGTTTCTCCATTTGCTTGTTTAGCATTAATTCTATAAAACTCGGTGTATGTGACTTTTTCATCACAGAAACATGGTGCCATGAACTTTCTTATTGTTTTCAATGGCAAATGAGTTATCATAAGACTATTAACTTATCTCCTCTTGTATCCACCGAATTTCATTGTTTGACACTGCTACTTTATAGTTATTTCAGTTTACTGATATACATATTTGATGGCTTATACTGAGAAATATTGATGTTCTTTAAGTTTAATGTCTTGTCCATTTGAAGTTTTCTCATGCTGCATATGTAGATGAATTAGGATGTAAAGGTTTTCAATTATCTGTCTGGAAGAGAGGTTTTCTGATGAGAAGTATTGCTTGTGCAGACTAAAAAGCATGAGCTTATTCATTTTTCAAAGTTGCAAAAGGACAATCCTGTGGTGCCAAAAGCTTTCAAAATCTTGTTGGCCTTTTCAGGCTTGAAGCAAGCTTTGACCAGTAATCCTGGGTATAACCGCCGTGTTGAAGAGTGTCAGGAGGCTGCAAAGTTTCTCTTGGAGTAAGATTTCGCTTTTTCCTCCTATTGAAATCTCAATGATCAATATAGTGATGATATTTTACTGAGATATGCATGTTTTTTCTTCTTTTTTAATAAGTAAAAGAACTATTTGTAAAAAGGAAGATGATCGTCCAAGTGTACAGGAAGTATATAATGCAGAAATGCTTTGGAAAACCAGCAAAAATGAAGCAAAACTATATAACAGACAAGGTTCTGTAGATCAAACCCTCTTAACTGTTTCTCTCAAGTCTTGATGGTACAAATCTCAGGATTTTCTTCTCAATTTTGAGCCCATTATGTACTTTCACTGGCAAATGTAGAGTGTCATATGATAAAGAAAGATACTTTTGATCAAAAATCAAGATTAGTTTGAAGAGGTGAGTGTACAAGGGTTAATAGATAGAGTCATAGATTCCAAACTCTTCTTGCTCATGCAACGCCACGAATCTACAATGATGAAGCCATGACTTTCTTCTAACCAGGTGATGAAAGCAACTCGGAGTTCGAGCTTTAGCCTTCCAAATTTTTTATTTGCATGATATGACTAGGACTTCAAACCTCATAAGTCACAATAAAATTTAATCTTAAATTTCCTACTTTTTGAGATCTTCCATTGAAATGTGTCCTAAGTAGAGCTGGGGATATTAGTAGCATATAATTTTCGAAGAAAGAGGAGATTGCACCTAGCTTCCAAACATGGGACAAAATCAATCTCTCTAAACTTTATCTAGTAAATGAAGCACATACTAGAGAATGTAATTACTATTCACGAGGCAAAAATAAGATGTATGGATAAAAACTTGTCCTAGCAATGTTTGGGTCAATTTCATGACAAGAGATACTGTTTTTCGTTACTAACTGTTCTGGAAACAGGTAATTCACTTCTACTTTGGATAAGATATTCTTGTATCATATGATAGTTTGATCTTTCAATCAATGTCTAGTACCTATGTTTGCATATTATGTTGTATATCTATTTATATCATGTCGTATTGTATATGCCTACATGCAGTTGATATTTATGCGAAGATAGTAAATTATATAAGAAATTACAGAAATATCATCAATTTTCCCCATTTTGACGCTTTCATCCCTTGGTTTCATAACTGTACACTTTGCATGTGATCTTTCAAGCAACCTATGTTTTGCATCTTGCAGTCTTAACACCAGTGTCAGGAAAAACAGTGTAACTTCTAGGAACTAGAGGTGCTATGTGTTGATTATTTTGGAACTTTATACTGCAAAATGAGGAGTCTTGAATCTAGAAGTTGTAAATTAATTTGAAAGACATATTAGATTTTGGCGGGAAAGCAATAAAAAGAATTTTATACTTATTCTTATGTCTAAACAAACAGACTCTTTAGTATGTGAGGTCTGGCTTACATATAATGGGGGTTAAAAAGTATGTAGTTTGCATATCTGTTTCACAACTTGAAGTTTTGGGAAAAATGGTTATAAGTATGATGTGAGGGCAAGAGGTGAGTTCAAGTGAATCTAGGTCTCTTACTTGTTTCCTCAAAATAATTAATTTCCATAATTTAGTTTTAGATCAAATACCTGTTAATGCATGAAGGAGAATGTTAGAATATTTAAATGTTAAAACAGGCGTTTGTCTAATTATTTAAATGTTAAAACAGGTGTTTGTCTAATTATTTAAATTTTTACATCAATTGGCAATAGTCCCACAAATTATACCATTGTCATTTGTGCTTTTATTATTGGTATTAATCGTTATACTACCATGTGCTGAGGCAGTGCAGATTATGAGATCAATAAATTGGCCATTCCCTCATGTTGGGGATGTGTATTGAATTTTAATTGCATGGCTAATTATTTGGATCCTTGTTAGAGTGACAGCTCCATTTGAGCTAATCACACATTTAACATTGAATTCATAATTCATCACTCTCTGTTTGCTAGATACTTTTTCCAGTATGTAATACTACTTTTTCTTTATTAACAGGGCTTCTGGAAATGGCAAAACAAAGCCTGTCCTGTCTGATGGCAAGTATCTAATTACTCGTCAAAATTGATTGTTCTTTAATGAGTAGAAAACTGGGCTAATGTGTTTTTCCTCACCAAGCAGTGCATCCTGAAGTTTATGAAGCTTATAAGGTACTTTGGCTGCATCAATGTCTACTGTTTGTTCGGTAATGTAACCTGTCTCACGCTAGTGTTCACCATCCTTCTTTCTACACAAAGCTTGTGTTTGCACATGGATGTGCTTATCTTCTGGAGCTAAGATGAAGATCTTATAGATACTTTAGTTCATTATAGTTTGATTGAACAGTTGCTTTAACTGCATGCATATCCCAGGCATAGATTCTTCATTAAAAAAAAAATTATTAAAGATTTGCTCATTTTATAGGACTATTATTTATTGAAATTCATTTAGCATTTACCAATTAACTTTACAAATGTCATTTTCTTCCTGCAGCATAAATTAGTAACAAACCTAGCTAAGAGAGCTGAGCATTATTTTTCAGAGAATATGCGTGTTCTAAAAGGTATCACTGTTCTGAACAATTTTCTGTTTCTTTTGGATGTATTTCCAGTGTCGTCTTGATACCTGTTCATATGCTGTATAAGCTTATAGGCAGACATCCCACATTTACTGCAGGAATTGAAACTTGGGCTTCAGGAGACATGAAAAAATTCGGAGAGCTCATCTCAGCATCTGGTTTAAGTTCAATTCGGAACTATGAATGTGGTATGTAACTAATCTTCACTGCAGCATTAAGCTACCTGATACTGTTCTGAACTCATGATGTATGAGCCAATAGGAATTACATTGACAGCAAAGAGTACTTTTTTCTTTTGGTGAAATTACATTGGTATCTGGGAAGATGCTTAAGTTGGTGTTGTAGTTGTTGCAACTGCTGTTGCTATTTGCATATTTCTTACTGGGAACAATGTTCGTTGTCTTTTCCAGTTCAGAGTTTATGGCTCATTTGCGGTGCTTAATATAGCTAACATAGCTGGATATTGGGGGTTGTCATCTAAACTAGTCTAGTAGAGGATAGAGTAATAGGCAGCTGCAAGACATTAGAGAAGCTCAACTATTAACTTTCATTTTCTTGCCATCCTCCTCACTATTTACTTTTGTTACCTAACAAGTTCTAAAGGCATTTCAATTATTTTTATGGGTCATTGATATGTGTCACCACAACTGGGATCGAGCTTCCAATCCTGAAGAGAGACATCAGGGAGCAAATGGGGGATGTTGACGTGAAACTTCTGGACATCCACCACCAGTGGCTTATTTTATGAAAATCTTTGATCCCTCGATGCTTTTTGTTCATTGTTTTCTCCTGCCTCGTTGAAACGGCTCATCAATTTTTCACGATATAACTGAAATAGATGTAGTTGATCAAATAATATGAAGGAGCTCCTTTGATAGGTTCTGCTTCCTCTGTGCGTTTGTGGATCACGTTGGATCTTTTAATATGCTCTAAACCCTGATTTGTAAAAGCACTGACCCTAGTGTTGAAATTGCTCAGGTGCTGAACCGCTCATACAATTGTATGAAATTCTTCTCAGGGCTCCTGGTGTGTATGGGGCCCGATTCAGTGGTGCTGGATTTAGAGGATGCTGTCTTGCCTTTGTTGATGCCAATAAAGCCACAGAAGCTGCGTCATTTGTCAGGTGGGAGTATTCCAAGTGCCAGCCTAAGTTTGCAAGCGAAGTGAACCCAGAAACAGCAGTATTGATATGTGATGCAGGTGACTCTGCTCGAGTCATCTGATCAGCTTCTTTCAATTCATCATTCATTTCATACGTTTGTTTCTTCAATGATTCTGGGAAGGAGAAAACATAAAATCTTTCGATACATTGAGTGAATATCGTGGCTTATGCAAACTGACAAGTTGTTCTACCAACTGTGAAGGAAACGAGCTAGAAACTATAATAAGGATTGCTGTTTGTATCTCCCTACGGGTGCCAGATTCTAAAACAGCCTCGTAATACCGCAAGGTTGGCGAATGTGAATAGAACACCCATGCAAAATGTTCCAAAGATCATCAACAAATCAGAGTCAAAGTGGAAACCATGACTACATGGCATTGAACCCAAAGCTGGCGCCCTTGGAGGGAGAGAGTAAACATGAATAGACAACATGACATTAGTATGCCTCACGTGGTGGCTCGTCATCTACGATATTGAACCCTCGTGCTTTCTATGAGTTAAGATTTGTGTAACTTAGTTATAGGCACCTTCAATTTGCGAAGTCGAATTAGGCACGACTCATTGAGAAAAATTATAATAAATCAAGACTGTAACATAATAGTTATCATATTTTCTGCATAAAGGACCGCAGGATCAATGACCTTATTTGCTTTCACCTTCTCGAATAATATTTTAAAAAAGAAAAGGAATAGCATTAGTTGGAATACTCGCTATACCTCATTAACCTTTTTTAATATGATTCTATTAAAATCTAAGTGATTATTGATTACTAGTTTCTTTTTTTTCTTTTTTTTTTTTGGTATTTTTACTCGTGTTGGTAAAACTTACATTCTTCCCTATGGGAAAAAATGATGATGTCTCTTCTCTTTCATGACTTTGATTAGATTATCTAAATCGACTAGCGATGGGACTTGTGACACGCACGGAGAGGATCTAAAATGTAATTCATAAAATGATTTTTAATCTAGAAAATTATGTTAACATGAGTTAAAGCGTCTTATTTAGAATATAATGCTCACAATAGTATAGTAAAATCAGACTAATCTAATTTACAATTTTAATTTACGATAGCACACTTTTTCCTTGAATCATAATTGCATATTGTGAATATTAATTCCTTTCCACTCATTGTCTTTCTTAATATTTTCCTTTTTATTAACGGAGAATATAAATTGTTTATATTTACAATTAAAGGAGTTTCTCCTATAGGAGTAGGCTTGATTAACGTGTTAGTAGTCTTGTTAACGTAGTTTATTCCTCTTTTGTGGTCTTAGGTCAAACCATGTTAGAGCACTCTATAAGTAAAATCCACAATGCACTAAGCTGAAGTTCAAGGAGTGCGTCCGTAAGATTACCTAGAGAGGTAAACAGATCCGAACATTACTTTAATGCTAAAACTGAAAAAAAATATATAAAAATTTAGCATCCTTTACTCATGTTCAATTTTACTAACAATGAGGGGTATATAATAGAGATTTAGAGTTGAGAGCCATTAAACACCAGGCACAAACTTCCATTATTAAAGTATTTTGTATATTCCAAATCATATATAAGCAAGTAGGCAGCTAATTCAGTAAGGCTACGTTTGGTCGTCCGGATTTCTAATCGAGATAGAACTAAATAGGATAGGATATGAAATCCTTGAATTTTTTTATATCATATCCATTGTTTGGTAAATCACAGTATTAAAGTCCGATATGTTCATATTTATCATGTACATTTTTTTTTTTTTATATAAACGGCATATCATTGTAAATGAACATAAATGTTCATAAACGGAGATGGTAAAAATCTCTCGTAACATTATTCCTTAATTTATTTTTATTTTTATTTTATTTTCCTCTTTTTTATATTATTTTCTTTATTATTTCTTTTTTCCCCTTTCATCATTCTTTAATAAAATTTTATCAAATAGTAAATTGTACTAGCATACCTAAAATACAAAAATACCTAAAATATATAATAAATATAAATATTTAATTTATAGATTGAATGTTTATTATAAGATAGAATTAAAGTTGAATATATAAATTAAAATAAGATTAATTAAAAATATTTCTTAATTTTTAATTTCTTAAATTATGATTCAAATATTATTTATATTGGAATATAATTTCAATTTTTTTAGTTTAAGTTTGTTATTCGAGAAAAATAACTTTCCTATTATGAACATTAGAAGTCCTATCCACTTTTATCTCACTTCCCCCATGGAATAATTTTATCCTGTCTATATCTCCATTATATCCGACTTTATCCTATTTTGAGCGAGCATCAAACGTGGGATATGATAAATCATATCCTATTCGGAATTTTATTCCGACTGCCAAACGTAGCTTAAGTCATTTGAATGGATTAAAACATTTTTAGGATGTCAGTAGATTATGATTTGATGAGTGCACAATCACGCAATTGTAACGTCTCATGGGTCCTTGGATCTTCTATAATCCTAGGTTGAGGGCAACTTACAAAGATCAATTATTGCGTTCTGAAAACAAAGGACTCGCCATCAATCGATTATAATAACCTAGGCCGATTATACCCTAAATTCCTAAGTAGTTTTAGGAAAAATGGACTATCTAGGATTAGGTGTGAAGGTGATTAATTTGCCTGCGAAAAATAAAAAAATACACGCTCGAGGGCTTCGATTACTCATGGGAAAGGGGTGACGCCTCATGACACCCTTTCGGTATAGCATTTTCGATGAAGTTCTTCATAATTCATTTATCATTTGATTTCTTGATATATGAATTCGATTTTATTTTTTTTGGGATAAGTGCAAGAGAAGTCCTAAAATTTGTTATGAAAGTGCAATTGAGTCCTAAAACTTGCAAAAAATGCAATTAAGTCCTAAAATTTGTCAAATTTGTTCAATTGAGTTCTAAAGTTAATACCGTCAAATTTACTAACGGAAAATGTTGACATGGCATTTTAAATAAATTTTCATTTTCCACATGGTTTTTTTAATATTTTTATTCAAAATTAGATATAAAAAACTAAAAAGAAAAGCTAAAATTTATTCAAAAAATTGTTAAAAACAAAAAAAGAAGACAAAATGGCAGCTCCTTCGTCACCGCCCATCACCAAACGCCCTGGTCGAGTGACGGCCGACCACCCTCGCCCAAGGTCACCGGCCCCTCGGCGATGGGCGGCGGCAGAGGAACTATCATTTTCTTTTCTTTTTTTAATACTTTTTGAAAAATAAATTTTAGTTTTTAAATCTAATTTTTAAAAAATTGAATAAAAAATAATTTTAAAAAGTCACGTGGAAAATAAAAAAAAAAAAAAATTTAAAATGTCACGTCTATGCTGCGTCTGCATTTTTTGTTAGTAAGTTTGACGGTGTTAACTTTAGAACTCAATTAAACTAATTTGACAAATTTTAAAACTTGATTATACTTTTTGCAACTTTTAGGACTCAATTATACTTTCGTGATAAGTTTCATGACTTTTATTATATTTATCTCTTTTTTTTTTCATTGAGCGGTTTATAGCTGAAAGGTTTGCATCGCTTTATGCCTTGGGAATGATGACTCCTTAGGTCGTGTTTGTTATTGTGTTGGGTTTTGAAAACATGTATGATAATGACGAGGCATGCCCGGCATTGCCTTTATGATTTTGATGCATGGATCCTATTGTAATGTTTATGCATGGATGACAATATTCCTCGATTCTTTATTGACGACGCATGTATGGACACACATTATTCTTTTTGACTTTTGGCCAAAATAGCTTTTATAAAAGTATTTATGATATTTGAAAGCAATTTCAGTGAAAATATGAGCCTCTTGGTATAATGATCTAGGGGAACCTTTTGACTGTGAGCCTTTCCGTCTCGAGTTCGATTAACCTTCGACGATTCCCTTGGTATAATGATCTAGGGGAGGCTTTTATTGAATGGAATTTTCTAATGCAACATTTCAAACTAGCATAATGATGACTTATTCACATTTGAGAATTACTATTTCTAATTCAGCAATGTAGCAACTATTTAATCATGATTTTCTGTCGCTAATTTAACATAATAACAACGTATTTGGATTTTCTAATATTTATCCAAGTATTGTAACTATCCAATTCATTTGCTATAGAGAGGAAGGAGGAAGGATTACCAGCCCTTCTCGATAATTCCAACCTCCCTTGGAGAGGGCGCCACCTTCAAGGATCTTCAAGAACTCTGCCAGAACCTTCAAAGGAAAGCAAGAACATGTGAGAGAGAATTTTTAGAGCGAGAATTCCAAAGCACGAGAGAGAGGAAAGAGCTCCCATGAATCAGATGAAGGCGTGGTCGAGCCTATTTATAGGCCTGAATTTGTGGCTGGCTCACCCTGAGCCGGATGGAGCGAACTCGACTCAAGGTGAATTGGATAAGAGGCTTCTTGGCTCATGGCAAGCCGAGAAATAGGCTCCCGAGCAAATCACTCACTAACTCTTGGCAATAACAAAGGAAAACCGACACTTTTTTCCTTCATTACTCACAACAAAAACTAGAAAATCGAACCTTGTGGACAAGCACAAAGTGCAAAAATTTATGCAGTCAATTAAGAATCATTCCAGAGGTCGAATGTGGAAATGACATGGGAAGGGAGGTCCGAGGCCGTGTCGTGGTGTGGCTGGCTTCGGCAAAATCCACCAACTCTTCAACCCTTCTTTCCTCTATGACGTTTTCAGAACGTGGCGATCCTCGAACGACAACCGTAGCCCTTACGCTTTCCATGGCGCATGCAGGTAAAGATTCAATGGCGACCGAGGATTTTCACTCCGGAGGCCATTTCCGGAGTTCTTAAAACCTATCGTCGCCATTACAAGGCTTTTTGTGGTTTCGACAGCAGTGCTCCGCAAAGTCGGGTCGGCCGGTTCAAGTGTTCAATTTGACAGTGGCCCGACTTATGGTTTAAAACCCGTTTTGGCCAGCTCACCCGTTTAGAGGCGTATCATCAAATAATTCGGTTCATTTTTTGATACGATTTTGGAAACAATTAACAGTAATTGGTTGTCTCTACAATTTAAATGGTATTTATAATCAAACAAATGTACTTTGAATTCAAATTATTTAATTTAGTGATCTTCCCTTCTTATTTTCATTCTTGATTTCGAATAGCATTGGAACATGGACCGATCAATCAGACCAAATGGTTTTCATACGTCCTTCATTCCCAGCGGTCCACTTTGTTAGGAGTTTGACCCCTTTCTTAACCTAACCTTACATATCAACATCACCTTGCCACCAAGACCATATTTCATTGTAAAATCGGTCGAATTCCAGTCAAAATGCATTGATCGCAAGGAAAAAAAAAACCATTGTGCTTTTGGTTACAATGTTCAACTAAATTTAGCGTTCATAAGTGAATATATCAATTTACCTAAGGTTCCGATTATTTCGCACAAAATGAATAATTTAAAAAACATTTTCTTAAAAACGATCGCTTGTATAGCTTATAAAATAATTGAACAAAAGATATCTTAATCATTCCACGAAAATATTTAGACATGGTTTATTGTCCATAAAAAAAATTTATGTTGACTAATTTTTTTAAGGATGACAATCTTCATCTTTGGGAAATTATTTTCCAAATTGTTCATTTTTCAAGATACAAATGGAGCCCAAATATAGTATGCCTAGCATCATGGGTGGGGACATTGGACCAAGAGCTTTAATTAATTAATTGAGTCTTAAGTGTTCAATCTTTGTCAATTGGGCTCTAAATATTTCCAAAGAGAATTTAATTAACTTGTTTTAGTTTATTTCAACTTGTCTTAATTACAAACTAGGTTTGATTTATATAAAACTAATGTTGTTGTTATCCATGCGTTGCGTGGATTTCCATTTTTTCCAATTTTTTTTAAATGTCTGTTATCTTAAAATAATTTCTTTCCTAGTTTTACGCGTTCAAAATTCCTATTATGTACAGTTGAGTTAGATTTACCATGTATTCTAAGAAAGATTGTGGATTTAGATATTTTAAAGCATATCTATCCATTACGTCCAAAAAAAATGTAGTATATAATTAGATATATACTTTATATTGAGATTTTAAAAGATTTTCTTTCACGTTTTTCGCTTTCCTCCTGAAAATTTCATTCGGCGACCAACACAGGAGCCTCTTCTGTTGTCATTGAAAAATTTGAAAAGCAAAGCATAAGAGTTATGCAATGATTAAAATATTTCTACGTATCGCATAATGACAAAAAAAAAAAAAAATTATCATTTGCTCTTGGTTTGCCCCCAAATTGCACCGCTAAAGGAGTGGTGAGCAACAACCAAGCGTGAAGGGCGAGCGTGAGAAGGAACCTTAGCGAGAATGGTGACTGAGCATGACGGGCGAGCATGAGAATAAATGGCGAGCTGTGGATCGTGAAGGGCGAGCATAAATGGTGAGCGACGATGGAGCCTTAGTGAGAACGGCGACCGAGTGTGAGAAGGAGTGGTGTGCTGTGGACCGTTCAAGTCAAGACGCTAAACCACGTCATTTAGCATCATCTCGCGTAATCTATGTGGATGGCGCGACGTCATTCGCCCTATCATTTAAGAAAATGCCACATCATTTAAAATTCTCACCAAAAAAAGTCACGTAAGCCGTTTTGCCAAAAATTCTTACCATTGACACTTAAGTATTTATTTATTCTTGGATTTTGGTACTCAAATGTACATTTTGAAAGTTTTGGCATTTATGTGTTCCCTCGTACCAAGTTATGACACTTGGAGTGTTTTTCTACACTATTCAATGCTTGTTAGCATAGCATTCAGCACGGACAATTTGCTTTGTTTATAGAAGCATTTCATAGGAACAAGATTACATTTGTTTGATGTGTTGTTTGTCATTGCTCATCTAGAATATGTTGCATATTACCGTAATCATTCTGATATAGAGATGGCTTATATAGAATCTACCTTATTCATATTTCTATATGCAGACATGCAATGTAATTGTTGTTGCTAAAACTTTGAATGCTACTCTTATTTTACCACTATTAAAGTAGGATCAGATCTAGAAAAATCAAAAGTACCATGTTTGGACTCTGTACTCATATCTTCTCCTCTTTCTCCTTTTCCTTTCCTTCTTGAACTCCTTTTTTTTTTGGCAAAAAATGTGACTTCACTAAAAAACGTTTTCCAAGAAAATTACAATATTTTCTTGTGCTTGGATGAAGTCTAAAAATGAGCTAGAAAACATTTTCCACTATTTGGTAGGGAAATTAAATTTTCCAAGGAAAAATTACCAAACAATTTGAATTTGAATTTTTTTTTTTCCATCTTCCTTAGTCAATGACTGGCCATAGGCGAGGGATGAACTTGCCAAAGGTTGGTAAACTTAAGTCTCACCAAATTGGGTAGGCCGTCCCTCTCTTGTGGTCGATCGCCAACCATTACTATAGCTAGCCATTGGCCCACGAAGAAGGCAAAATAAAAGAAAATAAAATAAAATTTCAAAAAAATTCAAAATTTGAATCTACAAATAATTAAAATTTAAATTTTAAAAAATAATTTTTTTGAAAGAACAAAAATTTATTGATTAAGGGCCCAAACCCAAGCTTGAGGACCTGTGCATGGCGTTTATGGACCAAAGCTCGAGTGTCAAATGGGGTGTGCAAAAGAACCGAAAACCACCTGAACCACCCAGAACTGGATTAGACTGGACTAGACTAGACCATAATCGGTGGTTCTCAAGATAACCGGTCTAGTTCCTGGTTTTGATTTATTGGAACCGATAGGTATAGGTCCAATTCCTAATTCTAGGTGTGAAACCGCCCATCTAACCATCCAAACCGACCTGGTAGTGTGTTTCTTTATATATTCCATTTTTAAGAAAAATTTCCAACCAAGAAAAAGTTAAGAAAAATGAAGATCTTAAAATCCTTAATTTAAAGCTCAACACACATTGGCCGAGCGCTTGTCTCGTCTTACTTTTACCTTGTTTGAATCATCTCTCTATCTCTCACTCACGTCCTTGACTCTCAAACACAATGCTCATCGACTCATGGCCTAGCCCAATTTTTTTACTATCTTGCAATTAAGAGTATGGAAGTTCTCTATTTTTTGTTTTACTTTGGCTTGTTGGAAAACGTTGCATTGAGTGTGTGAAGCTTGGTGGAACTAATCCAACCAAGAACCAAATCGAACCAGTGGCACAATTCCTCCATGGAACCAATAGGCAGTTCCTAGATTCAATTTTTCGAAATTGTCTTTAGCAGGCAATTCCCAATTCCAAGGTGGGAATCGTCCGTCTACTTGGACTATGCTCACCCCTAGTATTGAGGACCTAAGCATGACCTTTATGGAGTTGGGCTCAAGTGCTAAGGAATCGGGCACGAGAACTAGGAGTTTGGGCCCAACCTCAATGGACTTAAGTGTGGGCACCAAGGCCTGGGTTGGCCAGTAGAGACTTGGTCAAGAACGTTGGGACCCGAAAATCAACATTAGGATTTTTGTGCTCAAGCATAGAGTTTTAAGTCTAAGCGTTAATATTTAGTCATATTTTGGAAAATATATTCTGATTTTTCAAAGAGAGAAATCATTTTTCTAAATTTAAGTATAGTTTTTCCACTGACTAAAAAAACATTTTCCATTGATTCATTTTGTTAAACGAACCAAATGTCGGAAAATGAGGAAAATATTTTTCTGAGTTTTCGGGTCCATTTAATATTTTTATATTTATTATGATCACTAAATAAAACCTAACCACTCAACTATGAAATTAAATCACAACACAAATATATATATAAAGGCAGTCGTAACAAACATATTGGCAAAAGTAATAAAGAATGAGTAGACGATGAAGTGTAGTAAAGTAATCCGATATGAGTTGGGTAAAGAATATCACATTACTTTATTATTAAGCTCCATGATAGCAACCCCTGAGCTTAGTTCAAATTAAATTCAATTTTTTTTTTTTAGAGATCAATCTTCCAAGACTAAACTAATTTTAATACTAAAATATAACAACCTAATCAAGACCTATTTTTTCTAACTGTTTTTTCAATTTTTTTTCTCGTTTCCTTTTTCTTTTTTTTTTAAATAAGGACTCGGTCGGGGAACTTGGGCACGATCTAAGGGTCCGTTTGGGAAACACTTTACAAGGTCCTTTAGACCTCTAAAGGCCCTTGAGTAAAAGCAAGTGTGTTTGGCATTTATTTTTGGGCTTACATTCCCCAAATGCTAGCCTTCACAAAGCTGAAAGCCCAAGGTAGGTGGGGGCTGCCTTGGGCTTTCAAAGATTTCGGAAATGGCCATTCATCTTCTTCTTCGTCGAGAGGCCAACGAGATGGATCGACAGGCAAGAGAGGCCGGTGTGGTCGCGGCACCCGGCGACCATTGCCGACCAATCGCAGAGGTCGCGCACCCGGGTCGCGGAGGTGGCGGAGGTCACTTGGGTCGCAGCGCGCGACCTCCGCCACCTCGCCGCGACCTCCGGTGACCCAAGACCTTGCCGCGACCTAGATCTGGTTTGCGAAGGTCGCCTAGGTCGCGGCGTGCGACCTCTTCCTCCTCGCCACGACCCAGATCTGGGTCGTGGCGGTCACAGAGGTCGCTTGGGTCGCGACAAGCTGTCGCCGCGACCTCCAGCGACCCACGACCTTGCCACGACCCAAATCTGGGTCGTGGAGGTCGCCTAGGTCGCGGCGTGCGACCTCTTCCACCTCGCCGTGACCTCCGACGACCCACAACCTCGTCACGGAGGTGGCCAGAGGCGCCGCCCGACGGAGGGTCGAGCAACCCACGACCCTTGCTGGAGGATCGCCCCACGCGCCGCGACCTCCGCCGAGGCCGCGTGATCTGGGCACCGCTCGCCGGAGGGTCGCGCAACCCTCGTCGGACCGCCTACCTCTGCCGGACGGCCTGCGTCAGACTCCCTGCCCTTCGCCGGACCACCTACTCCTCGCCGGCGACTACTTGTTCCGGCCGGCCAACTTTTTTTTTTTTTTTTTTTTTTTTTTTTGAATAACAAAAGGCTTTGCAAATATAATTCTCTAAACATCATTTTACTCAAAATACTTCACAAAGAGCTTTCAAACTATAATTTACCAAACACAGTTTGTATTTTGGAAAACACATTTAACTCAAAGGCCTTTGCATTTTCCTAAAAACTTTCCCCAAAAGTTTTCTCAAACGCACCCTAAATATGAACCCAATTTGGACCTTGCTGGTCCAAGTCACAGGAGACAAGAAAGGCCTTAGAAAAACGAAATGGGCTTACTTGTTCAATTCTAATTCAATCTTAACCCAAAATTCATCTAAGGCCCAAACAAGCCTTATTTTCTAAAGCCGTAACGAGCCCAAGTCCACTAAAACCAGGGCAAGCCTAAACTTACTAAACCAAAAACAAGCCCATATCAACTAAACCTAATTAAAACCTGTTTCATTATTCTCTTTTTCTCCAGCCAATTTTTTTTTTAATTAATTTTCATTATTTTTATTCCCTTCTCTTCGTCTAACTCCACTTTTTAAAGCCTTCAAACGTTAAGGTGCATAACTGGAACACTGGGATTATTAACAAATCTGTATCCAAATCGATACACTCAAAGATTAGATTAAACAATATTGACGTCAACCTTGAATTATCTCCAACCCACCATCATAGACCCGTCAATCATGAACTATCTCCAAACCACCATTATTAGCCACCACAATATTACCAAAGTCATCCATCATTTGCACCTAGTTTTGGAAAGTAAACAAACAATTACATTGGAAGCATGGCATTGACAGGCAAGGAACGTCATCAGTGATCCGTATATACACCATTGCTCCTTGGAAGTTCCTCACCAGAAGCTACTGAATCTCTACCGATTGGTGTAGCTCCTCTCTACCCTTGTGCGTAGGTATGGCCTTCTTTTCTCAATCCACTATAAACCCTAACCCTAACCCTAACCCTAACGGTACCAAATGCTCAAATCACCTGCCTTGAGACATCCTTCTTTTACCTATCCATTCGAAATTAGTGATCTTCCCTTCGCTGCTTATTGAGATTTCCTCTGATGAACTTGCTGTGCAATATTCCACCCACATTTTCCAGCCTCTCACTAAAACCCTTTAAACCCTAACCATTTTGCCTTGTGTCCTTCAAGATTATCATCTTCTTGAACACTCTCTCAACGATTCTCTCTACTTTTGGACCCAACCTGCAGTGCAACAGCGATGGAAGGGGAAGATGGAGCCTCAGAACGCTTGGAAAGTCTCTGCAATAAATTGGGTAAGCTATTGCACGAACAGGAAATTATCATTTCTGATGAAGAGTTTTCCAAAGAAAAGATACTAGAATGTCAATTTACTCTTGTGGGACAGCTTTATCAAAACCCTAGCTTCAATTTTCAAGCCTTTCAGACAGCTATGAAGAAAGCATGGAGAAATGAGAATGTAACAATGAAATCCCTGGGAAATGGCCTACTCTCTTTTTCTTTCAATAATGAGGAAGACAAAATTCGAGTGTTAGAGGGAGGGCCCTGGTCCTTTTCAAATCATCTACTACTCTTGAAACCTTGGGAGCCGGATTTACCCCCTCATTGTTATGAATTTAAATCTTGTGCGTTTTGGGTCAGAATTTATGGTCTTCCACTGGAATGGAACTCTTCTGGAATTGTGGAAAAGATTGCTCGCTCACTTGGGAAAGTGCTTGAAGTGAAAGTAGATGCTAGAGGCTCTGCAACACAAAAAATTGTGAAAGTAAGAGTGGAGTTGAACATTCATAATGAACTGAGAGTTGGATATTTGACTCGTCATAAGGGCAAAAAGATCTGGCTTGATTTTAAATATAAAAGACTTCCCTTTTTTTGTTACTCGTGCGGCAGAATTGGGCACTATGCAAAGTTCTGTACCAACATTCCATACGATGAAGGAAAGTTTACAACAAAGATGGGGAGTTGTTTTGGGAGTTGGCTGAAAGCAGAAAATCTCGACCATAGCCCTTTTTGGGAAGTGTTCTATAAGAAGGAGGCGTGTGAAAACGAAACTGAAACACTTTTTCCAGAAACTCCAGAACACCAAAGGCAAGATTTGCCGGTCGAGGAAGTTCAATCAAGTCCTTCCAGGCATATGGGAAACTCAAAAAAGCGAGGAACTGAACCCTTGCTATATGAACCTGTGCTAGAGCAAGGAATTCTTTTGCTTACTGGAACCACTCAAGAAAAGGGCAAGGGTATAATGCTAAACCAGGCCAGCACAGAAAGCAAAAAAGGCAAAGGCAGTAAAGATCCAAAAACCCCCCTCTGTTAAAAAACAGAGGAGGTCCAGCTCTAATCAATCCATGTGCCCAACTCCCATTTGGCTAGATGAGACCTAATTACTAGAAACACTGGTTCAAATGACTGAAGACAGCAATACATGGGCTTTGGTGGCTAGCTCTAATAAGCCACCGAATGAAAAATGAAGTTTATATGTTGGAACTGTCAAGGATTGGGCACACCCTTGACAATTCAAGAATTAAGAGCCCTAGTGGCTCGATATAGGCCCACAGTGATCTTCCTGATGGAGACTAAAAATCAAGAGGGGGTTATTCGAAAAATAAAAAGAAAAATTCAGTTCCAAAATCATATAGTAGTGAATCCTGTGGGTTCTGCTGGGGGCTTAGCTATTTTATGGGATGACAGAGTTGCTCTAGAGATGGATTCTCAATCTGAGGATTATGTGAATTTGAGATGTAAAGAGATGGGAAGCGGCAAGAAGATGAGAGTCACTTTTATTCATGCTCCGTATACCTTTCAGAGAAGACTTTAACTTTGGGAGGAATTGCAAAAGATTAGTTCCATGAATGTGCTGCCTTGGGTGTGCTTGGGGGACTTCAATGAAGTTTTATTCCAATGGGAGAAAGTGGGGAAATGTATGGCAAAGAACTATAGGATGACAGCCTTTAGGAATTTTCTGGATGCATGTTCGTTGATGGATATTGAGAGCAAAGGATGTGCGTTTACCTGGTCCAACAATAGGGAAGGGAATGAACTCATCAAAGAAAGGCTTGATAGGGTGGTATGCACCATTGAATGGAGGTTGTTGTTCCCTGAAGCAGAAGCATTTGCACTTCCAGCTGTAGGTTCTGATCATAGTCCCATTCTTTTATCACTGAAGCCTGATCCTGCTAAGTGCAAAAAAGAGTTTAAATTCGACGCTTTTTGGCTTGACCATGATGATTGCAAAACAATTATCAAAGAGACTTGGAATTCTCCTACCCAGACAGAGAAGAACCTAGTTGGGAAATTACAGGCGGTGGCTACTGCCTTGTCCAAATGGAGTAAAAAGATGTTTGGGAATGGACACAAACAAATAGACCTTCTGAAGAAGGAACTTCAACGGTGCATAAATAGTAAGGGAGGGAATTATGAAGAGAACAGGGTAAAGCACTTGCAGGGGGAGATTGAGGCATTATGGAGACGGGAAGAGAAGTATTGGGGACTGAGATCAAGAATTAATTGACTAAAATGGGGCGATAAAAATACTAAATTTTTTCATGCTACCACTGTGCAACGACGACAAAGAAATAGAATTTCAATGTTGCAAATATCAGATGGAATTTGGGTCGAAGAACCAAATCTGCTAAAAGAAACTACACAGCAATTCTTTCGAGAATTATATCAATCTGTGGGCCCCCGTATGTTCTCCCCTGTTTTAGACCAATGCCCCCAATTGGTGACAGAAGAAATGAATCTTATGCTGCTAGCAGAAGTGACATTAGAAGAAGTTAAAAGTGCAGTTTTCCAGCTTGGTGCTTCTAAAGCTCCGGGGCCGGATGGCCTTGGTGGGTTGTTCTATCAACATAATTGGGCTGAAATCCAAAATGAGGTCTTCAAAGAAGTAAAGGAGTTTTTCAGTATAGGATCCCTGCAGCCAGAGCTAAATAGGACCCAAATTTCACTTATCCCTAAGGCCCCTAATCCAGAGAGGTTAGAACAGTCGCCCCATAAGTTTATGCAACTTTGGGTATAAAATCATCTAAAAAATAATGGCGAATAGGCTTAAACTGCTGCTGCCGGATCTGATAGCTTCTGAACAAAGTGCATTTGTTGGGGGAAGACAAATTCAAGACAATATATTCATTGTCCAGGAGGTGCTTCATCAAATTAGAATTCGCAAAAGAAGAAAGAAATTTCAAGCGATTCTAAAACTTGATATGAAAAAGGCATACGATCATGTGGAGTGGGATTTCTTGGAGGCATGCATGCTTAAAATAGGTTTTGATGAAAAGTGGGTGGGCTGGATAATGCAATGTGTCACAACTGTCTCATTTAGTGTCAAATTCAATGGAGAGCCACTCCAATACTTTAAGCCAACAAGAGGAATTAGACAAGGGGATCCATTATCACCCTACTTGTTCATTCTTGTAGCCAATGTGTTATCCTCACTCATGAAGACAGCAGTTGACAATGGAAGCATTAAAGGGATTAAACTTAACAGGTGGTGTCCTACCCTTTCCCATTTATTCTTTGCAGATGACTCCATCTTCTTTTTAGATGGGAAAATTCTGGAATGTCAGAACTTGGCAGCAATTTTGAACCAATATTGTGTAGCTTCTGGACAAGCTGTAAATCTAAACAAATTAGGGATTTACTTTAGTAGGGATTGCCCTCAGAGTTTAAAAGAGAATATGGCGAGGGAGCTAAGAGTACCTATCATAGATAAGATAGGGAAATATCTTGGAATTCCTTCAGATTGGGGAGAATCAAAAAAACAAATGTTTGCCTGGATTTTAGGACGGGTCAATGCAAAGCTCGAAGGATGGAAGGAGAATTTGATGTCAAAAGCAGGGAAATAAATCATGATTAAAACAGTGGTGCAAGCTCTCCCGCAATATTCCATGTCCATATTTAAAATCCCTGTGTCAGTGTGCAAAGCAATAGAGAAGAAAATAGCAGCATTTTGGTGGAGAACAAATGTAACCAAAACTGGCATTCACTGGAAAAAGTGGCACATTATGAAGATGAGAAAGGATTAGGGAGGTTTGGGATTCCGAGACTTGCTCGATTTCAACAAAGCCATGCTGGCAAAACAGGCTTGGCGACTAAGTAATAGCCCGATGTCTTTATGGAGTCAATTGTTCAAAGGTCTCTATTTTCCTCAAGGCAATTTTTGGAGAGCTGGAAAGGGTCAACATTCTTCATGGGGTTGGCAAAGTCTGATTTTAGGGAGGGACTCTATATCACCCTCAGTGATGTGGGCTGTAGGAAATGGTACAAAGATAAGGACTAGAGAAGATAAATGGTTGCAGAGAGGAATACTAGTAGGCCCTGTAAATAAGGATGAACCCCAACTTGTATCGGATTTTATTTTAATGGAGGAAAATCGATGGAATGAAGCAACATTGAGAGAGTACTTTGAGGAGCAAATAGTACGTGAAGTTCTTGCAGTCCAAATTAAGCCTCAAACTGAGAATGATCAGCTTATTTGGATGGGTACGCAAGCAGGGAAATACACAGTTAAAAGCGGATATAACTATATTCATGGGACAGGGGACAAACAGAGTGAAGACCAGGCGTCAACATCCTTCCAACCCCCTCGCGCTCTCTGGACAACTATATGGAATTTAAATACTCCACCCAAAATCAGAATATTCATGTGGAATCTATGTCAAAATGCTCTCCTAACGAAAGATAACTTGTTCCGAAGAAAAATTATACCTGACCCAGTATGTGCTCTGTGTAATCAAGGCGTGGAAACTGTTGAGCATCTATTCTTGTTATGTCCTTGGACGAAAGAACTTTGGAAGCACCCAAAGCTGCAGATACACATTTCTCCTAAAACCCTAACTCGAATTGAGATCTGGCTTGGAGATATAAAAAAGAACTCGAACCTCTTGCCAGACCTGGAAATGGTGGCCATGATTCTATGGCATATTTGGAAGTCGCGTAACCACGCTATCTTCGGGAGCAAACAACTAGACCCAAGCAACCTTGTGGACATAGCATTAGCAGAGTTGCAGAGCTTCAGAAGATGGAACCCCAAGTTGAGCAAATCTGAAGGTGAAGCCATGAGCTCGTCAAAAGCTTGGATTCCACCGAAAGATGGCACATTTAAAATAAATATTGACGGATCTTACGAACCTGGGAGAATGGAAGGTTCTGTGGCGTGTATATGTCGAGATTTCACTGGAAATTTGCTGGATGGAGCCGCGCGAACAGTAACAGCTTCTTCGGCGTTCATGGCAGAGGCTCAAGCTCTCTTTGAAGCCCTAAATCAATTTCACTCTCTTCGAAAGGAGGAATTGGTGTTTGAGACAGATAGTTCAGACCTAGTCAACGCACTAAATAGTTCAGATCAGTTCACGTGGGATGTACACCCCGTCATCATGAAGTGCAGAGATAAGTTGGGCATGCATGTTTTTATTCCTTGTTTATGTTCAAGAACAGAAATTTTGTTTTTTTGTTCCCGAAACAAAATTGGAAAAAAAAAAAGAAACAAAAAAAACTTGTTTTCTTGTTCAGAAACGATTTTGAAGAAACACTTCTTCTTCTCTCTCTCTTCTCTTTTCTTCTTCTTTTCTTCTTCTTTTTCTTTTCGGTCGCCGGCCTCGCCATGGCCGCCGCCGGCCTCGGCCATGGCCGGCGATGCCGTCGAGGGTTGGCGACCTCGCCGGAGCGTCACCGGCCCCCGGCGAGGCTCGGCCTCGCCCGCGCCGGTGACGCCGAGCCTCGCCTTGGCGGGCGAGCTCGGCCTCGGCCCTGGGGGCTGCGAGCCTCGCCGTGGCTAGGCGAGGCTACCTACCGAAAAAGAAGAAAAAAATAAAAAGAAAGGAAAAATAAAATAAAAATATTAAAAAATTAAAAGAAACAAAAAAAGAATATAAAATCTACCAAACGTGTTTATGTTCATTTTTTATTTAGAACAAGTTTACCAAACGCGTGTTTGGTCAAAAATTGTTTAGGAATGTAAACACTTTTTTTTTTATTTTGTTCATTCTAACAATTTTGAACGTAAACGTTACCAAACGCGCCCTTACTCTCTTTTTCTAATGCCCGAGTGGCCCATTGCTTCCGAGAGGCCAATTTAGCAGCGGATTATATTGCGAGAGCCCATAGAAAAAACTCATTACCCTTGAACTGGGTTTTTTTCCCACCCCAAGCTCTTCGGAGTATTTTATGTACCGAAGCCCCATCTTTGGGCCCTTGCATATTTCGTTAGCTTAATGAAGTATTTCATTTTCCGACCAAAAAAAAGTTCCTCACCAGAAATCATCATCGACAGACAACACACCAAGACACCAAGCAAAAAGAACAACGAAAATATGATCATATTCGGTTTTAACAACAATGAAATGTAATTGAAACCAAGGCCACGCATTAATGAGGTGATTAGTCACTAACGAGTCCTCAGATTATACAAAATTGTGAATTACTCCGAAATGTCTAAGGGAAATTTCAACAAACAACGTGTGTGCATTATAGTCATCCAATCTATTTTATGCAATCAGAATGATTTTTAATCTCGATTCGGCAGTGAAACAAAGATATTATCACCGATTATCAAGAAACAACTCTGAGTCTGCGAGATTTACAGATGAATTAATTGAACACCACTCAGTCTTATACCTCGCCAAAACAGCACAGAGAAGACTCTCGGTGACTAAGAAAAGTTTCATGAAAATTACCCTCAATGACCACAAATCGGTTTATAACATGGGAACTACATAGATTAATTTTAATATTCGACAGTAGAAAGTATTATTTCACAAATACATCTCATGAACAATTTCTCAAACAGGCGGTTTGTGCTTTGAATGGAAGTCCCAGGTTCAAAATTGATGCCGTTATTTTAATCTATTCTCAGAACGACAGTCCTATAATCAGAGGAAATCATTGAGTAGTTTCAATTCTAAGTGATTTGCACACAAGTAGATTAACAACTTGATTTTGATCTGTTCGAGTAATCGAGGCCGATGCAAGAATAAAGCCAGAGAAGCAAAGCACGCAAAGAAAAACGTGTTTGTAATGCCCATCTCTTTTAGCTTGGTTTGTTTCTAATTTATGATGCAGGAAGGAAATGATGTTTGTAAAGTTAATTGGTAAATGCTAAACGAATTTCAATACATGGCAGTCCCATAGCACGACACATCTTGAAAAAAATATATATTTGAAGAATCTGTGCCTGGGATATGTGTGCAGTTGTAGCAACTGCACAATCAAAATATAATGAACTAAAGTATCTAAGATCTTCATCTCAGTTCCAAAAGATATGCAGATCGATGTGCAAACACGAGCTTTGTGTAGAAAGAAGGAAGGGGAACAAAAGCGGGAGACGGATTACATTACTGAACAAGCAGTAGATATTGATGCAGTCAAATTACCTTATTAGCTTCATAAACTTCAGGACGAACTGCTTGGTTATTGATTATTTGCAAAACAAAATCAGTCAACGTAGAGACAAATTTTCTAATCTAGCTCTGATTTACTTCGGTCTCTTTGGACTCAAAGTTCACAGCCCTAATGATCTTCAAATTTTGTGAACCTTATATCAAATTAAAACTATGAATATCAGTTACAATTCACTAGAAGAAAAGTTCTCCTTAATTTAAATGGATTTTTCTGTAAAAATTCAAGAACACAACAAGCTCAGATCAAACTTGGGATTCTAGATTCACCGTCCTAGATTTCGAAGTAGATTTGGACTAGTAAATATTCTTCAATTTGCTTATAACCTATCAAATCAAAGCTTAGGATCTCAGCTGTGACTTTCTAGTTTATTACTTTTCAAGATTTCAAGGTTTACCAAGTCGACTCAACCTAAAACTACTCTAGGTCACTGGACTCCAAGAGCAGTATTCATTCTAACATGCCTCCAATAAATAAACAACAACTTCTAATTTAAGAATTGAACTAATTAAACATCAATAGCATTCAAATCATACATAAACAGAGAAGAACATTAATGATCATTAACTCCTGACATGTTTTGACAATCTAAAATTTATACTAAAAGCAATTCCAACACAATTTCATCACATCCCCTCCTAAAATTCAATCATAAATTGAAGAATTAAACTTAAAATTTATACTATGATTGAAGTAGAATTCCTTGGATGATCCTTTGAAATGATGATCACAAATTTATTTAGAAAACCTACCTTGAATTGAGCTTTAGTGAGCAATTGAAAGAACCAACAAAATTGAGGCAATTGTGGCGTTGGGAACAAGGGGCGACCGGCTCGGCTTGGTTGAGGATTGACCAAGGAACACCATCGCACAACAACCTCAGAAGGTTAACCGACCCTTTTAGGCGTTATACCTTGAAATTGGCTTGAGATCCTGAATTATCATAGTCCTTGGATCAATGTCCAAAAGAGGAATTATCTAAAGGAATCTTGGGATTTTTGTTTAATCAAGGGTCAAAGTCTTCCAAAAAGTCAATCCTCAATCGTTTCTATAGAAACTGAAAATTAAAAGCCCAGATAAAATTGAATTCTCTTTATGATTTTCACAAATTTTATGAAGTGTTGATCAAAAGTCGATTTTTTAAGTTTGACCAAAAAGTCAACCTTTGATTTAATTAGAAAATGATACCTAAATGTAAATGCAACAGGATGGTCTTAACCTCTCTTTATAAATGGCTTAAATGACTCTTTTTGGCTGAGAAATAGGCCTTGCCATGATCAAGCATCCCAAGTCTCGAGTTTTAATTTTATTGGACCTATCGGTGAAAATTCAGGTGTCAACAACAAATCACTTCCCTAGGACAACTTTGTTTTACTTTCGAATTTGGTACAAGTAATTCGGTCATACACAAAGGAAATCATTAAAGCTTTGTCTATGGATAATTCAATGTTAAGTGGATCATGCACTTCTCCAATTTTGGTCAGATAAGATCCTCCAACTTCTGAGTGGATTAAACTGAATATTAATGGGGCCTCTAAAGGATGCTGGTGCATGGGATTTATTCAGGAATGAGGGGGGTGACTAACTTGGTGGTTTTGCCGCATTCATAAATATATGTTTGTTGACACGAGCATAATTTTGAACTTTGTTGTTGGGACTCAATTTCGCAAAGCAACTTGGTTTTCATAAGATTGTCACTGAGATTGACTCTAAAGTTATTACTGATTTTGTTATTCTAAAGCTTATGATTGATAATGTCGGGTCATGCTTTGCTTAAAGAAATCTGAAAATTACTACGTTCTCACTTTGAGTTTAAAGTGCAACGGAACTTTTGAGAAGGAAATTATTCTATTGACATCCTTACTTATCTTAAAATCGATAATAACTTGGATACTAGTTTATTTTCATTTCCTGAAGAGTTATTTCATATTTTATTAGGTAATAAAATAGCGATAATATACTTACGAACTTAACCTTTTTGTTTGACTTTAGCCCTTTTTCATAAAAAAAAAAAGAAAAAAAAAAGAATATCTTGTTCGGGATGCTTAACTAAAAGGCAGATGGTACATGCAAAGAAATCTGTAAAGCTCGAGTTAACCCCCCATGTTAGGCACCTCTCTTGCAACGGGACATCTACTTCGCTTCGGCATGATAAGTGACATCCAAGATTAGAATTGTACGTGACTTTGCGTAAACTGTTCTTGGTAATGTCTCCGAGGTTATCCGCGGGACTGCTTGGTTGGCTTCCAGGTGTAGATTAGAAGATCTGGTGGAGATTCAATTCAAGCCGAAATCCGTGGAGCTATCGAACCATGTCGCAATCTGCGTGATAGAGTTATATTCGCTACTTCTTCAAATGGCGTTTTATATCATGACGATTCTTTGGACCTAATTCGTAATAGGAAAACTAAAGTTTCCTCATTTCAAGTTAGACTTAATCATATGCCCGACCATCGGATTATAAGGTTGGATAAGAAAATAGGGCCTGCTTCGCCAGGGTTGGCGGAAAATTGTAGGCCCAGTCGTTTTCAGGGCCGGGCCTAGGTAAGCGGGTTTCATGCTAGGACGTGGCCCAACCCTAGCTCGCCTATGGTATAAAGAATTGATATGTATTTACAATTATATATTGGAACGAAAGTGACAATCATAGTTCAAGTGATGAGGTTAGTGACGATTTTGGTGGTGGTGCCATTGAGAGTGGTTTGTTCTCGGTGCTACATTATCTTATCTAAAGTTTCAAGTATATTAAATCATTTCTACTTCACTATTCTCATTTCTTTTCTTGGACGTTTGATGGCATGAGATTCTAGAGACGTGAAGAACAAGATCTACCAAAAAACTCAAGATGGCATTGAGTTGCTTGTGTTTATTCAATGTGTTGTAATTCTACGTTTTCAAGGACTAAGCTTTTCTTTTCTATTTGTCAGATTGACTATTTTTCTATGTATTGTGGATTTTTGAATGCCAATGTATTTTTATAACTTTATGCTGTGAACTTTGAAGTTGATTTATGTGATTGTGATATTGCAGACTTGAAAGTTGGCTAATGATGTGAACCCGGGAAGTGGGCTTACGTTGACCTTCAAAATGGAGTGTAGCTCTAATTTGTGAATATTAGATTTATAATTGTTCTAAATCAGGTTAATTAAAAATATAAAATAGCTCAATTAGTTGGGCCCGGGACGAAAGTACATGCCCCTAATTCCGCGCCTGGACAAGGGCTTTCAGCTGTTATTTCACTGAGGAGACTTGGGAATCATTGCTGCTAATGACTGGAATTCAAAGAGGGATTGGAGATTGTGATCGTGAATGTAGCTGGATTTTGAGGGTTTCGAAAGGAAAAGCTTTTTCCTAAAGTTCTGCTCAAGCTACTTTGAAATGGTGCTGTATATTTCCTCTCAAAGAAGAGGAATGCAACCGGTCATTGTTAGAGGTGGCCAAATAGGTCTAGAACCCATATTTTAATCCATATTTAAGGATGTGGGTCATAAATGGGTTGCCTTAAGTTTTAAAAGCAAGCTTAAGTGGGTCATAAATGGGTTAGTTAACAACTTAATGGGTCTTAAATAGATTTTAAATGAGTTAGTAATTTAATAAGTTCAAGTGAGTAATATATAAACAACTCATTATTTTTTATATTTTCTAATTTTGTAATTCTTCATGATTTTTTAATTTTCTTATTTTCATAGTTTTTTAATTTTTTCTTTTCCTTTTCTTTTGGGAAATCCGGCAAAGGTTGCCTAGCACCATTGATCATCGCCAGACGCCATTGTTAGCCACTAGTTATTGGTTGCTGTCGGTTGCAGGTCATCGCCATTACTAGTTGTTAATCGTTTGACAGTTGTCGGTCGTTGCCAATTGCCGGTTGGTCATCGATTGTTGGTCACCATCGTCATTGGTCATCGGTTTCCAATCATCGATTGCCACCAATCATTGTCGATTGTTTTCGATTGTTGGTTGCCAAATGTTGAAGGAAAAATAGAAAAGAAAAAAAGAGAAAAAGAAAAGAAATAATTTTAAAAAAGTCAAAAAGTCAAAATTTTAAAAAATATATAAAAAATGTCCATGGTGTTTTAGAAAATACATATTCAAATATTAATAAGAATTTTTTTTTTTTCTAAATTGGATTTAATATTGAAATATTTTAGTATTATTGGTCAAGTCAAGTATGGGTCACTAAAATTATATTGTATGAGAATAGATTAAAATGGATTATACCGTTTTTGACCCATCTGTCCGTTTGACAAGTATAATCATGGTGGACATAAGCCTGATGGGAACAGAGTGATTCGACATGTGCATGGTCCTTTTGAGAACAACTGCCAAAGAAAAGGCAATAAATGTTGAAAGAGGAAGCTCTATGTTCTTGTCAAGCTTAGCAACTTTGCTGGGTACTGTGAAATGTACACCATCTGTTTTGGAAGTCCTATGATTTTTTTAAGGCGTTTGTCTTGGGCTCAATAAATATAGTTAAATTGAGATTTCACCATAGTTCGGTAGTTTGGGGACACTTTGGGTGTGATCCCCCTAATTTTCTGACCTTGAAAATCATTATTGAATAAATGGAAAGCTCGAAAGGTTGTAGTGGGCCGAGTTGGGCCAAGTGTTGGGGCCAACCTATAGAGTTGGGCCCTACAATTTTCTTCATGGGCCGCTTGATGAATAAAATTAAGTTGGGCTCATGAGTCAAGTTGGGCCACGAGAACGGGCCAAATTAATATTGCGGGTTTGAATTAGGTTAGTAGTGCCCTAAGGCCCGATTTTGTTAGCAAGGGTTGAGGTCGCTCGAGTCGATGCGGGCTTTAAATTTTTAGTGCCATTTAGGCCCATGTGAAGTCGTAAGAGACTTTACTTGCTTGTTTAGTTTAAAAGGAAACTTTAGTGTTACGGATGCCATAAGATGCAAGATTTTAGACCGCGAGAGGTCTTGTGTGTTGCGAAGATACTAAGGCGGCTCTTGTCGGTCGGATGTCGTAACAACTAACAATCATCGACGCAAAAGTTGCGCAACTATTTTGAGGACTTTGGAACATGCATGGGAAAAACGTATGCACGTGGTCTTGTTCCTCTTTAAACTCGGTTTTATTGAACACTTTTTAGATAATTCAATTGGGTCATTATGTTAAGAGGGGGAGAAACCACCCTCGTTTCCTCCACCCATTTTTCTCCATATACTCACAAAACCCACATTTTCATTTCCCCCTCTCTCTCACCATTTTTCCCTCTCTCCCGAACCACACTCTCCCTTCTTTATTTTCTCTCGGCAACAAGCAGTTTCCTCTTTTTCCTTGCTTGTCGTTGTTCGAGCAAAGCCGAGGGTTTGCGGCGAGGTAGATCCGAGGTGAAAGAACGTCCGCGGCTTCAAAAGTAGGCGAAATTATCATGTTTTAGGATGTTCGAAATCCTTTGGAGCTCGGGATGTCGAATCGGCTTGAATATAGCATTGGATGGGCTCACAGTGTTGGATTGAGACTTGAAATACTCGTGCATGTGTTGCTTAGAGGCTGAGCTAGGCTGGAGGGATGAGAGGAGTGGTTTTTGAGTAAGCTTTTGGATGTTGATGTTTCTAGTTTGGGTCGGAATGAATTAGATGAGAGCTTAAATGGAGTATTTGGTATTTGCATGTGATGATTGGGGTTTGGATAGGCGACGAATCGAGCGCAAAGAAGCTGTGTTTTCGAAATGTTGAATAGAGGACTGTTTAGGGGTAGACGTGTGCTGCATGCTAGTTGTGAGTGGGTGAGAGGCGAGTTTGGGTTCGGGTTGGACTGTAGATACGTTGCATGAAGTCTATGAGTAGAAGAAATCGTTTTGGGTTCTGTGGAGGTGGTGTTGAGGTTCTAAAAGAAGTTGTAGACCAACCAAATTAGCTTGTGGTAACCGTATAAGGAGGCAAGGGTTCGGGGATGTTCTGTTCGAAAGAGACAGGAGTGGTAGTTGCTGGTTTACACGTCACTTTTGGGTTCAAGTGTGTTGTTGTTGGAAAGAATTAATTTTCTTAAGAGTGCACCAACGACTTTAAGCTATGACATACTAGTTAATAGAGTTTTCTTGTGTGAATAACTGGTGCGAACATCCTTTCCCTTAGAACAACAAACTGACTTGTATGAACCAGCAAAACCTGAGGTTGATCTATGAATTTTCTGCACTTTTCTAGACTTTGTTGGACCTTACCCACTTCATGGAAGTTGTAGAATAAATTTTTAGGAACAACATATCAAAATTTGAGAACAAACAGTCGAGATTTGGATAGTGAAATGATCTTTCTTCAGTAGGAGCTTAATCTGGAAAGTTGCTGCAAAATTAGGGATTAATACAGCAAGTTATTGCTCTTTACACAGCGAGAAATAGACTTAGATTTCTCCATGGAAAATGTTAACCTACATCTCTTCTATAACATATTAAAATTTTGTAATTTTTCGATAAGATTTGTTGCACCTTTTGCTTCTGTGTTTGAAACTGCTTGACATAGTCCATGTTCTGTCTTGATCCGAGATTGTACATCAGATGGTAACCCTTTTGGTGTATATTTTTGTGGCTTTTGGGAAGTCTAATGGTCTCTTAATCTTAGTTAATTGGTGCATAAACATGTCTCTTCCATATTCAAAGTGTGAACGTTCAAGTGGTTGCAATTTGTGTCTCTTGAGTGCAATGAGTGTGGCATGTGTTGAGACGATGTGTGTGAACATCGAGAACTGCATTCATTTTGCTATTCTACAGCACGTGCTAGAGATTATTGTGATGTCAACATAGAGAGATTTGAGGCACAGTATGAGCATATAGTTTGGATTATGAGCTTTATGAGGTGTGAAACTCGATTTGTGATTTGCTATGTTTGTAGATGCTACGAGCATTGACTCTATGTGTGATGGTAAGTTTTTATTGTGCTAGATATGTTGGTGTGGAATTTACGCTCATTGTGAAATGAAATAATTATGAAAGTTATCCATTGGCCAACGACCTGATGATGCCCTTGGGTAATGGGGATGCCCCAATTTAAAATCTCAGGACTAGCGACCCTTGGATCCAAGATGCCTTGGAATGAGATGCCTATGGCCAGTGACCCATGAAAGACTGGCTGGCGACCCGATGTCGCTTTGTGAGCTTATGAACGAAACCGAGAAATTGAAAATAGACAGATGTGATTAGGCCAAAAAGGGTACCGGTGACTAAAAGATGCCCTTATACTTATGTCTTGAATGCTTAGGGTATATCTTAGTAGGCGGCTTTAACTATGTTGCATCATCTTGCTTTCATTTCTAAGGCTAGTTTAGCAAGTTTATATATTTTTTTCTTATATATGATAGGCCCTATGGATTAAGTTTAATGTGTTCTGGGTTATAGATTGGATAGTCTTCCGAGTTATGAATGGATTTTGTATTCTAATATATGATTTACTTCTATTGGGTACAACTCACTTCTTAATCTTTTTCAGATAACCAGCGATGGACATACCCCCAGTAGCCACTTATGGAGCCTTAGCGCATGTGGAGACTTCCTTCCATGATTTTATGACGTCAACCTATGCTACACATTCACCTGTTGTGAGGCCACCTTTTGGTTCGATGATGGCCACCCTACTTGGTTTCCTAGGCGGTTCGTATCTAGGTTCTTGAACTAGGATGGGATCTTGAGAGGCCCACTACGTATGGGGTCGGATGGGCCTGAGATGTAGGTAGTTAGGCTTGTGAAGGGTAGCTTTTATATCGGCATGGGACGACTTTGAGTAGAGGGAGTTAGGATACTTTTTAAACCCTCACTCCCAAACATTTCTCTGCATTTTCTTTTTGTATTTTGAGGAAATAAAAAAGATGTACATATATATGCATGTAGGTGTAAACAAGCTTGTAAGTAACATGTGTCTGAAACCGGTATCTCATGGAAGGATATAAAAGCGCCCTTTTCTCTACGTTGTAACTTTTCAATTATGTGATAATCGGTGAAATAGAGATCATAATTCTATAGGCGTGCTTGGTTAGAGCTTTTGAAAAAACGAAATGGTTGTAGCGGATTCAGCAATGAACTCCTATTTTGGCTGGGGATCGTGTATGACTTATTTGCCATTTACTTTCGGGACCTATCATTTTAGTTAAAGTTTATTTTCATGTCTGCATTCAAACGTAGAAAGTGACATTACCGGGACGTCACATTAGGAAGGTCGGGGGAGCTTATAATGAAAGTAATTTATCTATTTTCGATCGATTTTGAATGAAAAAAGATAATTCATTTGTAAAGAAAAAGTCAATTGTATGGGTCGCAAGATTTTGATTAATAAATAATAAATACTAGAAGCCAATCCTTAAAATTAAAAAGAATCGAGCAAATAAAAAATAAGAAGCGACACGACTCCTACTCGTCCCGAGGTTCCTTGACTCCCTTTGCTTAGGCGCCGTAGTTCTTTTTTTTTTTTTACTTTAGGCGCCGTAGTTTGAGAAGAAAAAGCACTCCTAAGAAAAAGCAATGCATTTAATGCGCAATTTTTGATTTTCGACAATATAGACAATCGCCGGTAATTATTTATTTCTCCTAACGAAAATGAACTCTAATTTGTTATTTTTTTCTTTTTGTGGGTTTTGTGAAGACAAATCAAATGAGTCTCGTGAAGCGGCTCCAATCATGAAGGGAGAGGGCAAAAAAGAAGGAGGAGGAGGAGAGGGAGGAGGAATGATGGTGAGGCGACGGGTGGGTATTATTATCTGTTTAGCGTGTGTGATGCTGAAACACGATGAGCACGTTTTGATTTTTGAAGCCCTTTGACTTTTTGAGGTCGTAGAATTTGGAGCTGCGGAAAGGGTGCGGCGAGAGAGAGACCGGAAGGAAGACCCTCCTCCTGCTCCTCCTGCTCCTCATCCTCATCCTCATCATCCTCCTCCTCCTCCTCCTCCTCCCCCCCACGGGCCGAAAGAATATACGAGTCCTTTTGTTCCCCCCGCACCGCCGTCCACCACGGTCGTCCCTCTCCAACGCCACCTCCTTTCTCTCTCTCTCTCTCCCCCACCTTTTCTTCTCCTCTTTGCTAAATAAAGCGCACCCGAAGAAACCCATTTCCCCTTTCTCTCTCTCTCTCTCTCTGTCTCGATCGAGTCTCTTCAAGAGCAACCGCGCTCCCTTCCCTCCGCGAGCGTCTCTTGGCGTGGGGGGCGGCGGCGGCGGCGGCCAGCGGTCAACGGTAGCGGGCGGTCCGTGATCGGCGGATCTCTTCCGTGCTCAATCGAGGTTCTTGGTGTGGGGATCTTCTCCGTCTAATACGCCGGTCGGGGTCCAAGGAGTCTGTTTCGGGTTTGGACAGAGAGCTGTGTCCCCCTGTGAGTTTGATCTGTTTGACGCCTCCCTTCAGGATCTATCTTGTGTTCTTCTCGTGTTTTCTGGGCCAACGTGTTTTTGCCTTCTTTTGTTGTTGCCGAGGATTATTGAATGTTGGTGTGACGGGTAATTTGCTGATTTGGTGATTCGTGGGGAGGGTTGAAATGGGTTTGGTTATTGAATTGGGGCTTTGGATATCATGATTCGTCCGAATAGCTGGAAAAGTAAAATCAATGACTGGGAACCTTGTGGTTTCATTTAAGTTGATCTTTCGTACTTGCGAAGGGAAACATGTGATGTTCGAATTTTGGGCCCTTCCTGCGTATCTGATTCAGGCCTCTGATGAACATGGCGAATGGAGTCTGAGATGGAATTCCGACAGGTTTGATGAATTTATCAAGATTGAGTGTATTGTTGATTGTGTTGATCTTTCTGATCTGTGAGGGGGTGGAGCAGGTGATAGCGAATTAAAAAACATTTTACTAGTCATAATAGGTAATTCTAGACTAAGGCTGACCTCAGCGTCCATGGGAAATCTTTTAGCTCGTGGGAACGAGGAATTCATACAGGAAAATGTTCCATGAAAGGAAATTTACATGGAGCGGAGGGCAAGTGGAAATAAGATAGAAAGCTTAGCTCAAAGTTGAGTGCTACAGATGAATAAAGGAAGAGCCATGTAAGATTATAGCAGGAAGGATAATCACACTCATATTATTTATGTATCTTTTAATTGCACTTCTAACGTAGTTCTGTCAACTAATAGGTTCAAGTGAAGGTCTCTCATCTGATCTTTCTTGGAAGATGTGGAAGAGACATGTATTTAAATTACCATTGCATGAAATATAGACAGAATCTAAAATGATTTAGATTTATAAATGGAAAAGGATGAAAAGCTTACTTTAGCTATTTCTTTTTAATGCTTA
This sequence comes from Eucalyptus microcorys, assembly GCA_014182515.1. Lineage (NCBI taxonomy): Eukaryota > Viridiplantae > Streptophyta > Magnoliopsida > Myrtales > Myrtaceae > Eucalyptus > Eucalyptus microcorys. Next base: position 20,517,593 of record CM024564.1, read on the forward strand.
AACAATCAGATATTTAATCAGCCCTTTTTCCCTTAAGGTTCACTCTTCTTTACGGCATTGTGTTTTTCTCACTTCCTTACCTCAATGCCGTAGGCCTGGAAAGAAGGATTGACTTCCTGGGTATTTCCCAATGGGGGCTTTAGACCCCTTTCTTTTCTGAGTCAATGATTGAAGAAATAGATGAAGTCAAAAGGATTTTCATCTGTCTTAAATGAATTGAGTGGGACTTGAAATAGCGGCATAGTATTCTATGAGATCTGATACCACATCTGTAGGTTGTAGAAAAGAAAAAGAATTAGTTTATGAGAAGATGACGGATTTATGATACAAAAATACAATTTTTATTTCTAATAAATATGGAAAAAAATGTAGAACCTAGACCTTACCCCTGAGCAAGCAAAAGAGCTTAGAGTCTAGTAAGAAATTTTTTGTGGTAACCCGCCAAGAAGAATGATTTCCCGAAAATGAATTTTGCTACCCAAAAGGAACTAGAAGTAAGCCTTTCTCTAAGCTAAGCCCGCCAACCAATTAGAGAAATAAATTACTAGTTACAATTATTTACGATTATAAACAAGTTACTACGATGCCAAATGAGTTGCAATTTGATGATTTCACAGAGGGAGGCAGGGCTTGTTTAGTTGGGATGATTGCAGTATACAATAGACACGTAAATCTTTCTTCAAAGTGTTAGTTGGCTTGGCTTATGGCATCTTGTTCATTTTTTTTTTTTTTTTTGTCATGCCCTAATCATTCGCCGATCACTTTGAAGTTTTTATTTTTGACAACTTAGCGATTTTTTTTTTTTTTTTTGGGGGTTGTTGTTTTTTTGTTGGGGGGGGATTATCCAAGAATAGGTCAAATATGTCCTTTTGAATCTCATCTTTTTTGGCTTGGCTTATGACATCTTGTTCATTTTTAATATGTTTGTTGATAGGTTTGATGGGATTGAAGAAATCTAGTTCATGGTCTTTAATTCCTTAAGAGTTGTTTGGGTATAACCCTCTTGGTTATAAGAATTGCGTAAAGCTGAAGATCAAGGACGTGATCACATATGAAGTGTTTTAGCATTTATATTATATAAATTGTTAGAAAATGGATGAGGATGCTAATTCCTGGATAAGGAGAGCAAAATTCTCTCACACAGTTTGTCATAGGATAGATTATTCAAGATTAGCCTCGATTCCCTTTACAATTGAAGCAGATCGGATTCCTGGACTGAAGTCATGGCCAACACGAGCGGTCTCAAGCCAGAAGCCCAGTTCTAGTGGTTCACAGATTCAAAGAAATCCACTTACCAATAAACAGAGATCGTTATCCCCACTTCCAGCAACGGCCCTATCTGATGTGTTTAAGGAAGCACGCTCGGATAAAAAGAGATTTTCAACTCCCTTCCCGCAGAGGAAAGAAGCTGAGAAGGGTATGAGGGGAAAACTATTACATAGGGAATCCCATGAATCCAAGGCCCGGAATTCCAATTCATCATCGAATAGTAGCCCGCTGAGGCATTTTGCTTCAATGAAACACAATGACAAAGTTAAAACCAGGAAGGATTCTGCCTGGACTAGATACTTTGATCATTCTGGGGGAAGGGTTATGGCTGTTGATGGAACAGATGAATGGGTTGTGGATATGTCTAAACTATTACTTGGTCTCAGATTTGCCCATGGTGCGCATAGTCGGCTTTATCATGGGATATACAAGGATGAACCTGTTGCTGTAAAGATTATTAGGGTTCCAGATGATGACGAAAATGAAGTCTTGGCTACAAGATTGGAAAAACAATTCACTAGGGAAGTAACTCTTTTGTCCTGTCTTCACCATCAGAATGTTATAAAGGTAACTTGAAAATCATTAAGCTTGTAACAATTTTAGCATATTTACTCTTGTTGTTTTCCTGTGTAGAGACATTTGGCTGGATTGATGATCAAGTTAATGTTGTTACATTGCTATAGGCTGGACTTGCATGAATTGTATGGATTGTTAATAACTTTTCTGTTCTTATTTTCCATATGGTTCAGTTTGTTGCTGCATGCAAGAAGCCACCAGTTTATTGCATCATTACGGAATATTTATCAGAAGGTTCTTTGAGGGCATACTTGCATAAGCTTGAAGACAAATCGATCCCCTTGCAAAAGCTTATTACAACAGCCCTTGAGGTTGCTCGTGGAATGGAGTATGTTCATTCACAAGGGGTCATTCATCGCGACCTCAAACCAGAGAATATCCTGATTGATCAGGACTTCCACATGAAAATTGCTGATTTTGGCATTGCTTGTGATGAGGCTTACTGTGATACTTTAGCTGATGACCCAGGAACTTACCGGTGGATGGCCCCTGAAATGATCAAACGCAAATCTTATGGGCGAAAGGTTGATGTTTATAGTTTTGGTCTTATTTTATGGGAAATGGTGGCTGGCGTAATCCCATATGAGGACATGACTCCCATACAAGCTGCTTTTGCAGTGGTTAATAAGGTTTGTGCTTTCTTTCTCTCATGTGTGCATGTTGGGTTCATTCCGAGTATGATCCTTATGATCTGCTTTTGCGGTGGTTAATATGTATCTGTCATCTCTGGGCACTAGTTAAGGTTATCAAATATAGCGAAAACATGCATATAGATGCTTTGAAATTGGAACGGTACATTTTAAAGAACGTTACCTACATCAAATAGAATTGTTTACACTTTAGCACATGTGATAAGGCTTGAGTGTCCTGAGGGCTAGCACTTTACTATCTATTAGGGTCTAATAGATAATTATAACAATGGGTAGATATAAAATCATTTATCCCCTATTTACGAGTCTCTGGAAAACTAGTGGTGCAGACTGGTTATAAGACCAAACCCTTAATTAAGGTCTGATGTTGGTTACAGATCTCTGCATCCCAACTACAGAGGACTGTCTAGAAAATTCTCAACAATCAAAAGCTATCTGAATTTCTAGCTACGAGGTTCCCATCATTGAGTCATTATGCACATTGTAGAGAAAATGCCACTAGTTCGGTCTATTAAACTTCTCTTTTAGTGACCATGTTGGTTGTATGGGTGTGAAGACACACACACAGAGAAAAATCATGTATTCCTGGATGCACTCTTGTGATGCACCAAGTAAATAATGCACTCTTCTGATGCGCCAGTTCTAAAGTTTTCTTTGTTGATTATTTGACACATGTGGAGTCGACTTCACATTCTATGAGTTTTCATGTGACACCTGCATATATCGGAAGCGACTATATAAAAGCTTTTACTTGAGCAGATTAGACAATTTACTTTAGAAAAAAAATACTAAAAGGTGGAAATAGTTAGTCATAGGAGTTGTTACTATATTCATGCGAAGTACAGTTTTAAGATTAAGTTGTATATGTGCCTCATCTGTGCCATTGTTACTGAGCTTGGGAAGCATGGTAATCATTTTGTCAAGGGTCTATTTAGAAGCCAATTTTAATGTTTCATGTAAGTCTTGTTAATTGTTATGTGTTGCCCAATCATTTTGCTGTGTGTTTGCTGCAAATGGAATCATCATTGTTATGATATACACTAACAAGGTTTGGGATATGATTCAGAATCTGAGACCAGTAATCCCGAAGGATTGCTCGCCTGCGCTGCATGATCTCATTGAGCAGTGCTGGTCCTTGCAACCAGAGAAGAGGCCCGAGTTCTGGCAGATTGTCAGAGTATTGGAACAGTTTGAGGTTTCGCTTGCTCGTGATGGAACACTAAATCTGATGGAGAATGTAACTTGCCAAGACCACAAGAAAGGGTTGCGTCATTGGATCCAAAAGCTCGGTCCACTGCACCATAATATTTCATCCGCTCCTAAACCAAAGTTCACATGACTCTTCTGAGCTTGCCTAGGACTTGATGCGCATGAATTCGACTCTTAAGGCTTCAACAATTATACTGGTGTCAACTCCATCCGGGATGAAGTCTGCTTGAGCCTCTTTGATGGCGGTGCAGATTCACTTATAGATCGATGGGTAGACTTGTATTAATGTATCAATTTGTAAAGGCCCTTCCCGTAGATTTTACAGATATGTATGATTGGATCATTGGTGTTGGAAAAATGCTGACATATAAATTTATCTCGGCAATTTTTAAAGCCCACTTCTGTTTCTTTGTTTGTGGTCAGGTTGGTTGTAGATATTTATCGCATATCTTCTTTGCTAGCTCGATTATAGCTCGATATGCTTCTTGGGTGGCTTAGCTTAACGACTGAACAATGTCTATCGTTGCTCGAGAGATTATACTGCTTTTGGCTTTCCCTTTCGCGTTAAGTGATGCGAACTTGCGACGAAGACGACTCTAGGATGCATTTGTCCCTGCATCAGTCAGGGTGTGAGTGTGACATATAGCAAGGGCGGTTGAGTCTTATGAACTAGCGAAATTTAAGTGTTGCGTGATCAAGATGATGAGAGAAACTGGGAGGGGGTTTATCGAGTTTGATGGGCAATGTTGCGAGACAAGAGACCTTAGTTTTTATTTTCGAAAGTCCGTTAATTTCACGAAAAATGAATGATTTAGAGAATATTTTTTTTAAAGTGATTACTTGCATCGTCTACAAAAATAAATAAAGAAAAATATTTTTATTGAGAACATATTTAAATATAAATTATTATCAATAATAAGAATATTTTTCACTAATTAATTAATTCAAGCAATATGAAAGATTATTTTAAGGAAAATATTTTATAAATTATTTTTCACGAAACATACCAAGTATAAATATTCTTCCAAATCAGCGTCATAGATTTTAAGGTCGTGTTATTGCCTATTGGTTGCTCATATGACACTGTTTTTTCTTTTGCTGGTACAACGTCTCTGTCTTTGCTCATATGACACTGTATTGGTGAATTTGCTACGTTGTCGTTTTGGTCTCGTCTCAAGAAGGCAACACTAGAAACTAAATTTCAATAATTTGCCTCCAAATATGCATTTTTTTCATGGAAATTTAGTTTTGTTCACACATGATTGATATTTGACCCCAGTGAGCGATTTATAACTGCCTTTGACCTTATGGTTTCTCATGATTATAACTAATTAACAAAATTAAGCTACAAGCTTACAACGTAAAAAAAATTCGAAGTATAACGAAGATGTCATCTTATAAAATGTATTGGATTTACTAAATTTTCTCACGCAATTTTACTATATGTCCAACTTTCAAATTGAATATATATATGATGAAATTTGATAATAAAAATAGATTTTGATCGACGCATATACATAGATAAATATTTAAGAACTTGGGAATAGTTATGCAATCACTTTGCTATGAATGGGTGTCGGTTAGGAAATTTTAGTCCTATTAGAATTCTTTCGAGGTACAAGAACTTGTCAGTAAGAGTTGGTCATTAAATTACTAGGGTTTAGGAACGTGCGGTGTGCACCCAAGAAAACATGGAATAAGTACACATAAAAACCCAAATTGATTTCACTTAGACATATCTAACCCCGCACCCCCCCCCCGGGGTTACTACAATTGCCTCTAGAAATCCCCAAGCTGGCACCATTTCCCTATCTGTGCTACCGTCATAATTCATAAATAGGTATCTTTTAATTATCTTTTTGCCCAACAAAAACATGCCACAATCAGAAGAGAAATTTTGGCCTTTGTTTTATGTGTGATAAAATTTGAAGAAGATATGGTTAACAAGCAATTCTAGATTAGAGTAGATTGAAAATTTGCAAAGATGTTACGCTAACAGATGTAAAAAAACTCAGTGCGTAAATAAATAATTGCTAGATTCTGACCAAAACGAAAACAAATATTTGCTGGATGGCATGCAATTTTATCAGCAGTTAATTTTGACATAATAGAATATATACAAGAGAATCAAATTATTACCATATTTCTTAACTAGAGATTTTTTTTTTTTTTTTTTTCAGATTTAGACAGTTAGAGGCAATTGTAGAAAATTTTGTTATTGTTGGGAACAAACTATAAAAAAAGAACTCCTTACCAAAAAAAAAAAAAAACTATAAAAAAAGAACTTGAAGGATGAAATTGGATTTTTTCACGGAATATTCCTGAATTTAACGAAGTTAGTGGCCATAGGGCAGACTTGTCTCAAGGGCACTGGTTCAGGAGTTTTGCAAGGTGTGTTGAAAAGTTTTAGGGTAAATATGTCCAAAAAGGACATAGATCATGGTTCTCCATTGGTTTATAACTAATAAAAGAATCAATTTGCGAGAAATTTGTCATGCTCCGAACCTCGAGCACGCCCACATCTCTCGGTAGTCGACTAAATTGTAATGTTCCTAGGACGCGTCGCCGACCCAAACGATTCATGCACATGTGGAAGTGAAATAAACAATCTCCAGACAACATAAAACATGGGATAGAAAAGCAGGACAGTTAATTCACAAAAGCCACACTTTATAAACAAATAGGGTTTATATACAGAGGCCAAAAATCAAAAGAGCGGCCAGGCTAACCTTACCTCGGACCCTAACTACTTGGGATCTGGGTCTATCACGACACCGTTTGGGATGTCGAGGTCTAGAGGGTCAGGTACTTCCTCTGTAGGCTCCTCACCCTCCGGCAACTGGTCTAGCCCAATATCGGCTATGATATTGGCGTCATGCACGGGGTCGAGCTTAAAATACTTGTCATCGACGGCAGGTCCGTCAAAGCCATCCAAGGGACCCTCTCGAACACCGTTGGGCCCATGATAAAACCACACCCTAAATCGATGAGGTACTAATTGAGGTAGGCCCTCATCAACTAGATAGTAATAACCACTCACGAGTCCAGTTAGGGTTCTCATGGACTGGGAAGATGGTACGCTGCGTCTTTGCCTCCCGTGGCCACCCAAAACGGATGTGGGGCATCTCCATCTAAGGACCTGAAAAGAAGAAACCCACGGCGGGGTGAGATAATGTCTTAGGGAGTTCATGCTCTAAACCCCGATTAGGAAGGTAATACACATAGAGGAAGTCTAATCACACATCACAGAAAACTCATCTCGCCTCGGTACCTCCCTGCACGTTGTACAGTTCATATAACATATGCATATAGTAAATGCACTCATCAATTGGAACGTTTTACTTTCAAATCAATCAATCACATGAGTCCCATTATAAGGCCAAATCGTTATAACACGTCTCATTCCGTGCCACACAATTTCGTCCCATAATTAGGCGCGACTAAAACACTCATTCATGCGTTCCAATTGATTATGGCCCCACGGGCACAGCCTACTCGATGTTCGGCGGTGTTCCGGCGTAACCAGGCATCATCTCGCCTTATCGAGCACGGCAATGTCTACCTCGAGACGGCATTCGCCTAGCCTTTACTACGATTGGCATCCGTTGACAAGGGCATTCCATATAGGAGTATCGCCCGGCGTAAACGCTCGCGATGGGTTCTCATAACATTCACACGACCATCCAATCTCGGTCAAGGACATCGTGCATTGCACTCAAATGCTTCAATTAAAATAATGTGCTTGGCTTATTTTCTTCGTATTAAAAACACCTGGTAAAATAATCGTGTGTGGGTACACGGTCAGATTGAACCATAAAAAGTGATACCCTTCTTTTTAAAAATCCCACTATTTGATATAATACTTAAAAATATTTTTGGTGTCCCAGTATTTTCTAATTACATACCAAAATTTCATAATTTTGAAATAATAAATCAAAAAAATCCACAATCATCACTCAATCGAACAATCTAACTATCAATTGCACAAACTAATTACACTATGACAATCGGCACAAAATTCTGACGACCGGCTATCCTAGTAATATTTTTGAAAAATAATAAATAATTAAATAAATTATAAAATTAATTAAATAAATGCAAAATAATTAGATAAATGCCTAATTGAGCTAAATACACTAATCTAACCACCTAATCGGACTTAAGTAAATAATGCACTAAGCTAAATAAATCACACAATCTAATTAACCCATAACTAAACTAATCTAACCACTTAATTAGCCTAATTGACCAAAATAAACTACTAATTATACTAATCTAACCACCTAAACCAATCTTAGGCTAAGCTAATTCTCCTCTAAGCATAATTAACCCCTTAAGCAAGGTTTAACAAGTAAATTCACCGAATTTGCGAGCTGATGAGTTCACGGCGACGGCGACATGGAGGCGAGCGAGATTCGAGCCTAGGGCAATGCCAAAGGAGGTCCGGAAAGGCCCGGAAAAGGCCCACGAAGCCTCACGGCCCAACTGGCCTTCGGTTCTGTGGTTGAACCGAAGGGGCTGATTGAGGGCTTGGTTGGCACTGGAACGGGCACGGCGGGACGGCGGCGCAAGTAGGGGCCGACGGCGGTGGCTCGAGCGGCTGGAACGGCGGAGGCGAGTTTGCGGTCGAGCAGGAATAGTGGCTAGGCATCGGGGCTTGCGGGACACGACGGATATGAGGCGGACACAGCTTGGACGCGAGGACGGCGTACGGGCGAAGCTCGGGCAGGCAAACGGCGACATCAGCGGCTGCTGTGGCTTTAGCAAGGGCTGGCTGACCTTGGCTGACTCTCTGTTGGTTCTCTAGTTTCGAAAACTACAACAATGGAGCACACAGAAGTAAGAAGGAAGAAGAAGGGTTGCCACGGCTCGAAAGGGGGGGGGGGACAAGGCCTTCAATGCTCACCCAAAAGATCTTCAAACACTTGAGTATGAAGCCCCCATAGTCCATAGCCCTTATCAGTAGCCATTCCTCTCCAAAACTTCTCCAACAAGCCTCAAATGATGCCCCAAATGTTGCACCCCACCAAGGCTACGAATTTCACCATTTTCCTTTTCAATTTCAATTCAATTCCTCTTCAATTGACCTCAAATCAATGGCCAACTTGCCAAGGTAGGTGCCTATATCAAATTCCATAATTTCGAGACGCCCTATCGATTCAAATGAATAGGATCTTTTTGTTAGCGTTCTTTGGATTTGTAGGGTTCCCTCATTGTAGGAACACTGTTAGTCCTTCAGTTGCATGGGTAGTTCGAGAAGTGTGCACGGGGAAGGGTTTTGTTAATGTCGTTTTAATTGAAACCTTCATTTCCCTTACTCGTTTTAAAGAAAACAAGGAGAAAACTTTCTATGCTTCTCCCGAGCTTTTGCAAATTTGGTTCCTTTCTCACATTAAAGGGTTTGGCAACTTAATGGCAATACACAATCTTAGTGATTCCCATTATCCTGTTTTGAAATTCAAAAATAAGAAAGAACATACACCAGACTATCATTATTCCGAGTGGTTAGGATTCATGAAAAACCTCGATTCTGAGGACTTTCTATGGCACGCTAGGTGGCTTCGACTTCATGAGGCACGATTTACATGTGGAGGTGTCGGACTTGTTCCTTTATTGGGGATCACTAGCGTCGCTGAGTATTACCCAACCGGGGTTACTCGTCAATACTAAGTAGTGCAGCAACTCCCGTCGGCATTGCAAGAAGACCCACTTCGAGTCAACTTTGCCAATGGGAATACATGAAGATTACATCATCTTGATCAAGTCAATGTGGGACATGTGCCTTCCCCAAAAGTTTGTATGGCCTGAGGAGGAGTTGGAGGGTAGAGAAAGGATCTACCATGCCTCAACAGAATATATTCTCCAAAACAAAATCCTAGAGAAGCTATGCCTGAAGATCACTGATATACCTTTGAATGTCATAAACCATGCAGAGATCAAGCATCTCAGGAGGGAGGTCGAGGAAGCCAAGAATCGTGCTTTGAAATCAGCTCAAACTAGTGGACAATCATAAGTGGAAGTCGTCTCCCATTCGTATATAGATCAAGCTGAGTGAAATGTGTTGCTCGAAGTTATCAGTAGGTGTAGCTTTACTAGGAAGTTTGAGAATGCTCGTTTTAGTGTTTTAGTTTGATGTTTAACGAGTCTTGCCTTGTTGCAATATGCTTTAGTTTCAGTGTCTAAGAAGTCTCATCTCGGACCCATGTGCGTCATTTCTTTGTGGAAGTTTCATTCCGTGTTTTTTTATCTTCAAGGTGTAGGAAGTTTCCTTTTTATGGAGTGAATAAAATGAGACGATTAGATCATTGTCATGGGCTGACACTCTATCTAAATCTTATGCTTATGCAATGCTTGCCGCCCATGAACCAGGTACTAATAGATTGTCTACTTTCATCCAACTATTAACACGGCTAAGTGGAGATCTCCAATTCGTACTCGCGCAAATGCCATAATGGAGAATGAGGATGTTAGTATACGCATGGCCAACATGGAGAACCAACTGGCTCAACCTACTACATTGATGGTCGAGATAAGTCAAAAAATCAAGGAGCCTCTAGTCACAGTCGTAGTTGAAGCCTTTACTCCCGCTTTGTCGAGACACACACCACCCTCAGCTGGAGAGCCACATGTCATCGATCCTGTCGAAAAAAGGTGCTTCTAAAGAAGCCCCTTCTATTTCACTGGTAATCGTCAATCTGGATCCTTTTCCAAAGGAGTGACCTGCCATCCACCTTGATGAAGAAAGTGCAAGATGCTTGGCCAAAATGGAGGAGCGACTTTGTGTCCTTCAAGGATATGAGATGAATGGAGTGGATAAACTAATACCATATGCCAAAGTAAAAGTACCCGAGACTTTCAAAGAGCTAGAATTCATGAGAAAGTATGTTGGCACTAGTTGCCCCAAAACTCACCTCAAATACTACTTGAGAAAGATGGCTCGCTACTCTAACAATGTCCCGCTCCTCATACATTTATTCCAAAATAGCTTAGACGGCATTGCCTTGTCGTGGTTTATCTCATTGGATGGGAGGATTTTGCTGACGAGTTTTTACAGCAATATAAATTCAACTCCGAGATTGTCTTTATAAGAGAGGAGCTGGTTCGGATGGAAAAGAAGAGGAATGAATCGTTTAAAATGTTCACCTAGAGGTGGAGAACAACGGCATCATAAGTGAAGCCTTCGTTGAGTGAGAAAGAAATGAGGCAGCTTTTCTTGAGGACTTTGCCATCTGAATATTTCTAGGGACTAGTGTACTCTGGGTGCCAAACATTTTCATAGCTGGTGGATGTGGGTGAAGGAGTTGAATGAGTGATAGTCGATAGGAGAATACCTATTAAGAATAGCAAAAAGTTCCTAGCAAAGAAGGACAAGGAGGCGGCGGTTGAAGTGGCATTTGTCTAAGAGCCACCTGCACCTAAATCAATGTTGACGCTTTTACAAAGGCCTAAAGCCATGCAAGGAAATGTGTCATAGAGATTTGACCGAAGCAAGAAGTTTCCTCTAAGGAAATTTACGCCTCTACCTCGACCTCTGTCGAAATTATTACCTATCTTCCTCAAAAAGAGATTGGTAGCTAAGGAGGTGCATAGAGACAATCCCCCGAGGGTCTCAAGATTCGATGTGACCAAGACATGTGAATGTTACATGGGAGAAAGGGGGCATGACGTCAATAATTGCTACACACTAAAATTAAAAGTTCAAAACCTATTGGATAGAGAAAAGTTAACTTTCAAAGAAACTACGCCTAATGTACAACAAAACACTTTGCTTGATAATGCCGATGGAGTGAATGTGATCCTTAGGTAAGTGCAAGCGAGCGAGCAACCCCTTGTGGTGGATGTCCCTAGATTGTATGAACGCCCTCGAGCTAGCCGGGAACTATGAAGGAGGGGAGGACATAACTATAGAGGAAAAACTAGAACGTATTCACAAAATGATAGGCATAAGGGTAATCCAAAGTGTCGATGGAGAAGAAGGGCTACTACCTATGATGGCACCATCCATGATTAGCTCACCATCCCACAATGCTACTTGCAACCATGGAATGAAGAAAACTGAGCCTCATTTCCCAAAGAAGGATAAACGAGTTACCATAGAAAACATCTCGAGAACGGACGCTACGAGAACCTTTTGGAGCCGTGACCTCGTGGAGATGTTGCATGACAAAGGAGAAGTGATCGATACGTTAGGCTAACCAAGTGGAAAGTATGATTACTACGTGAGGTATTCACCTGCCCCGAGTTTCTTCAATGATCCCCAGGATATCATCCCTGACGGATTTAGGGGGTGGGGGGGCAGGGGGCATGGATGATCCGATACCACGAGAGGAGGAGATGGTCGCTATGATAACCCCGGTTGTGATAGAATTTTCTGATGAGGATCGCATTAGGGATGTTGAGATGGAAGCCACCAAACTGATTGTGATTGGCCTTATAGTCGAAGAATTATCAACGATCGAAATCCTAGAGGAAAGCCTGACACCGGTCGTGATTGAACTACCACCTCAAGAAAAAGATGAAGCGATAATGCTAGAATCTCCCCTAGAATTCAACACCAAAGTAGTATCCTGGGATTACAGAACAGAGGAAGTAGATGTTATCACTCGATCAAGTCACTGCTATGTGCCTACTAGAGGAATTGAAAAGAAAGCCGTGACTGAGGAGGACGCGAAGCAATTCTTAGTTGTGGTGAAAACCCGTGAATTCAACGTAGTAAATCAACTACGAAAAATGCCGGCCCAAATCTCCATCTTGGAGCTAATTCAATCCTCAGAAAAGCATAGAAACGCTTTGTTGAAGGTCCTTAACGAGGTTCATGTCCTTGAAACAATTGACAATATCTAGCTATAGGAGTTTGTGGGGACCATCCTATTGAAGGATCATATCTCTTTCGCTGATGAGGACTTCCCTGCCGATGGTTGTGATCATACAAAGGCGCTTCACATTTCAATGAAGCACGATAACATTGTTATCTCTAGAGTGTTGATTGATAATGGCTTTGCATTAAATATATGTTCGTTAGTTACACTCCACTTGATGTGAATCGTTGTGGAAAGATCATTCTATGAAGGCCTGGATGGTGCGAATTGCGAACCTCGACCTCCAATCAAACCTATGTTTGGCAACTTCAGTATGAATGTGACCTGTTGACGAACGCGTGTCAACCAACCAACGTTATAGATGCCACGAGTAAAAGAATTCGCTATCTCGCTCGATAAGTCGAATCGATTGTCACAAGGGAACCTTGATGAGGTCAAGTTTTCAAAAGAACAGCAGAAGAAAATCTCTCAACTTTTTTCCTCCAAAAAAATATATCTCCCAAAAAAATTCGGTCAATCTTTAATATAGACATTCTAGCCGCCACACAAATCCTAAAACTAACCCTAGAAATCTAATGTGTCATATTCTATAATATACCTAAACAAGCACTAAGTGAAAAACCTTAGGTGTAGCCAAAACCCGTTTTTACACAATAAACCTCATTTCTAGTCGAAATCCATTTTTACATAGCGTAACCTCATTTTTAGTCAAAACCAGTTTTTACATGGTAAGACCTTCCATTCCAGTCAAAATCCATTTTTACATGGTGCGACTCTTAAAAAAACACTATAAAAACTATAAAAATATATAAAATAATTAAATAAATAAATTTACATTTTCATTGTCAATCAGCAAAAATTCAAGGTGTCACCTAGTCTTTGAAAGAAATGTCATTGAGTTCTTTCAAAGAGGAGCAATTTGTTGACACTGAATTTTCGTCGATTGTTCAAGTGTCCTTTTTTTTTTTCGCAAAAATATAAAAATACAAAAGAAGAAGAAGAGAGAGATAGCAAAGTTTAATTAAATTAAAAATGAATCGAGTGGGCTGGTGCTGTCCAGCCCACTTGGCAATTTCGGCCTTCTAAGCCCATCCGCCGCCGCACCTAGTCTTGTTCTTTATTTATGGGCCCATCTTTCGTGTTCCTTTAGGCCATCTCTTTATTCCTTTTCTAGCCCATTTCTTTTTTGTTTTCAAATCCCACTAAAGATTAGAAAGGAAACAAAAAGCCCAGCCCCTGCTTTTCTTTCTTCCCCCTCACGCACGCGACTTCTTCCTTGGTGAGCATATTGACCGTGATAGAACAAGAATGACGGAGAAAAAAAGGGAGGTGGGGTCCGTGGGCGCCTGTGACGCAAAGAAAAGCAACAGCGCGTGATGTGAGAAAACGCGTTCTAGAAGATGTGCTAGCCGGCACAAGGAGAAAAAGAGCATCACAGAAAAGATTCGAAAAAAGCGAGCGAGGAGTGCGTGAGTGAGCAGGGGTGTCGCGCAAGGCGGAAAAGAAACGGAGAAGAGAGGAGGGAGGAACTTGATAAAAACAAAGAATCAGAGGCACAGAGAGAGAGAGGTTCGCCCATTGTTGCTCACAAAAGAAGGAGGGATGTCGTCGTTTTTTGGAGGAGGCGAGCTGCATAGAGCTTGCCATGAGTGTGAGGTGTGCTCGACAGAGAGGAAGAAGAAGAAGGTGTTGAACGGGCTTGACGTTCTAAGATAGAGGACCCGGATGTTGTGACAGATAATGACAATCTAGAGCCGTTTAAGCGTATTCAAACCGAGAACCGCCTAAAAATCTCGTTCGGATTTCAATTCTCGAACTGCATAACATATGTTAGACAAAATGCTTTAACGATATACCGAAGTCCATATTGTTGAACTATATATGTCTCATATCATGCCTCTATCCGTGTTTTCGTTGTGTTTTCATGCGATTCGGTGAAAACCCCTGTTCGAGCTGGTCGGCCACTGACAGCTTCGGGAGGTTGAAGATGAAGGGGAGAAAGAGACAAAATAGGGAAAAACATAAAAGAGAAAATAAAAAGAATAAAAAATAGAGATGAAAAAAATTATGATCGGGCCGGATCCGAGTTTGGGTCTGGTCAGCGAGCCAGATCGGGTCTACCGAATCAAAGCCCGTTCTCCGAATATAATAATTAAAAAGAATTAAAAAAGAATTAAAAAGAATTTAAAAAATTTTAAAAAATAAAAAAAATAATTTAAAAAAGAAAATAAATAATCTGTAAAACTTTAGGAAATAATTTAAAAAATTAGAAAATTAGAAAATAAAAATAGGAATTTTATAGCAAAACATTAAAAATTAAAAAAATCCGAAAAAGTCATTAAAAATAAATATAACAATTGGAAAACCCTTGTAAATTAAAACCTAAAATTTGATAAGTTTTTAGAGCTTTACAATAGGATATCTTGTTTTGCTTTGTTTGTTTTCATTTCTAAGGATAATTTTAGAATGCTTGCATACTTTCTATTATGATTATAATTGATTGCGCTTTTTCAAAATTTGGATGTTATTTCCTTGTTTTAGAATGGTTATGACAAACTTAGATTTTTCTTTATAGGCTGTTATGGCGTTAGTTAACATATGATTAGGTTAGGTACTGAAATGGCATTAGCTTTGTGACTAACGTAATCAAGTCCCTAAATCTAAAATCTCTAGTTGTGTACATAGTAGGATATTCTCCCATATCTTATTTAGTTTCTAGCCAAGCCCTAAAAAGGGGCTAGTGGTGATCCTTTATTAAAATTTGCAAAGGCTTAATTAATAAAAAATTTGAACGCTTAATGTCGCGCAAGATATAAGCTTAAGAGAGCTCAAGTCAATGGAAAGCCATCGGCCTGTAGTTGACAATACCCTTAAACCTAACAGCTCCCTCTCCCGCGGGAGAGTTAGGTTGTGATAGGTACTAAGGCTTGAAGTTTCATTCATAGGGTCCCAACAATGGGCTTTATGGTTCCAAGCCATGAGTCCCGGGTCTCAAGCTTGCCACCGAAGTCTGTGTTTGGCCGCAAGATCTTAAGCTGAGGCACTCAAGTCCCGACGCTAGACGATGCCATTGGTTATGGCATTGGGAGAGGTCATATTATAATTTTGAAAAATGAATTCTGGTTTTAACAAACATAAAATCGTTCTTTTGGAGTTTTAGTGTAAATCTTGTTCATTATGAAAATTATTTACATTAATCTGACTTCTCAAGCGATGTAAGTACATCATTTCCCATATCTAGTTTTTAGTACAGTAAATCGTTCTTAAAATTTGATTAGTGTAACCGTAAAATTCCTTCTCGAAACCTTTTTTAAGTCAGCGGACCAGTCTACTTCACATGGACATTTATATTAGTCAAATAGTGGCTCCCTGTGGCAGCATTGGTGGTGCATTCCTTTCCCTTGAATCACGCCGACTACCTGTATGACCAAAAAGAAGCAAAACCGGAATTTAAGGACAATAATTTGAAAAGTTTATCCAACCGTCCATGGATGAGGCGAACGCGGCTTCGACGCGGCTTCTACGCGGCATGGGTTTTCGGGACATTTCACTCTCTACTTTGTGATGCTACTTCCTATATTACTCTAATATATATATACATGGACGAGGCGAACGCGGCTTCTACGTAGCATGGGTTTTTGGGACATTTCACTCTCTACTTTGTGATGCTACTTCCTATATTACTCTAATATATATATATATAGGAAAGGAAAAGGAAAATTGTCCGCTTTTTTGTTTTTGGTCTAACATCCGCCGTTGATCTGTTGAGAAATATTGCTACGAATATGATTATTTCACTTTAAATAAAAGTTGATAATTGTCCTACATTGATCGGACCATTCAGATGGACAGAAAGAGCAAACAATTGGTGTTCACACTCCCGTGACTTGCGTATTTAGTTGGTGTTCGCACTCCCGTGACTTCTGTTAGATGAGAGATTACTAGTTATGTCACCAAGATGTTAATTCCCCTTTTTGACTTCTATGAAAAACTACTAAAAAATAAATAAATATTTTAAAAATTTTATATACCTTTTGGATGGTGTACATGTAAGAAGGAAATTCTTGTTTTAAAGTAACTATTTTAATTTTTTTTAGTGTCTCTCATTAGGGAACCTTATTAATTTGGAAAATTATAAATTTTTTATTCATTAACGTTGATAATTTATAAATAAATAACATTCCCCCGGGGGGGGGGGAGGAGTAATCATACTAACATATAAATAGTGAAAAGAGAACACATATATAGTTTAGATTGTTAAATCTCGTGTCAACAATCATCAGAAGAGGAAAAATCTTTTTGAGAAAGTATAATTAAATTGTAAAATTCTCAAAAGTACGACCGAACTCTTAAATTTATTTACTTAAAGAAATCAAATACTTCCCGTTGGTTGGGCGAATATTGTTTGTTATAGGCAGTTCCTTTTATGACAAAAACGTTTTTCTTATTTTAACTAACAAATATGTCCCGGAGAGCTAAAGTTAAATAAAGTCATTATTGTCTCCAAAAAAAATAATGTTATGATGCGGCTCACAAATTGCCCCTTTATTTTTTTTTTCCGCGTGATTGGGGCTCGATTACCATGACACCAGCAATAATTGCATTTCATATGTCCAAGAAACCTCTGACCTCTGAAGGAAGGTGGACACATGAGAGTTCAACGGAAAAGAAATCACTTGCGATGAATCTCATGACAATATCTATCTTCTTTTATTTAATATCTAAGTTAGTGCAATAAATTGTTATCTACTGAATTATTTGGAATCATACATGACTGGAGCGTTGGAACCAAGACAATAATGGTATTATTTAATCTCCCATTTATATACTACGCTAGATCCTTAAGAATACGGTACATTTCTTGTGCATGTCACTATACATTTAAAAAAAAAAAAAAAAAATTCTGGTGACCACAGTTTTCTGTTTTGTTGGTACAACCTCCGATAAAAATAGTACTTCGCGTGGAACCATGCACAAGCTAAGTCGCAACCTCAAACCATTGGGGCATGAGTGGTGCGGTGTAATTTTGATTTAATTAATCCAGACTTTGCCTGACGAGTTAGGACCATTGTGATAATAGCTAGAGGAGGAGTTAGAATTGATCGTCCCTCCTAGCTCTTTTTGGCCAATCATATGTAAGCCCGATGCCCAAGTCATTTGGAATTTCAACCCCACATGATGCATTCGTGGGCAAGTGATTTTAAGATGTGGGACTTTTGTGGTTAAGTGTTTAGGAAATTATATTTATGAGGATGGTTTCGATGGGTAAATATAAGAGAAGGATAGAATGGGGTGTATGGGGATGGATATCCAAGGATGAATTATAGAATAAATGATAGATTACGATCCCACCAAGGTCTAAAGGATGTGCCGCTAATCGAAGATGAAGATCAGGACAAACAAAATTCACCACCAAGGCTTAAATGACGAATCACCCATCAAGGATAAAGGATTTTGGAATAGGAAAAGCTCACCATCAAGGTTTAAAGGAAAATCCACCAGTCAAGGATAAAAGGCTTCTTAGCTCACCACCGATGAGTAATCCACTCTCCAAGGATAAAGAGATCGAAATAGGAATTATCTACTCTCCATAGATATTTGCTTACGTAGAGGAAATCTCAAGTATTTTCATTCAATAAAATCTAGTCTGGTTACAATTAAGAGGCTTCCTTTATTAAGATGAATACAACTTTAGAAATAGAAAAGTAATAAATAGACATGGGAACTAGCCTAACATTAAAGATCTAGGAATTTAGAACTTTGACTCTTGAAACTTACATAGCATTAAAGACTCCTAAGGAAAATAGAGATACATTTAATGACTTGGGAACTTGCATTCTTGATTCTCTAGCCTTGCAAAATTCGTGCTCTCATCTTGATCAGAAGATAAATACCCCAAGACTTCATCAAATAATGAAGGAAGTTGTTCAGAATGGCCTCCTATTGATATGTTGTTGATAAATTTTGATATCGGCAACTAATAAAGCATATCGAGAAATCAATGACTAATAGATCATACTGAGAATTCCGTAACTGACTAATCGTCAGTATTGATAGTGTCAGTAACTCATTAATCGTTGGTATTAATAACTTCGATCATAATGGTTCAATACCATTTTAGTTGGAAATTTCAATCTCAACCCATTGAAGCACATTATACCCTAATTCTATCTTGGCTTAAATGAGCATTGACAGTGCTGAATGCGCTGATGGAGCTAAGTCAATTGCTCTCACATCATCCTCCTCGGGTTATTTGAGATTTGTCCTCAAATCTGAGAAATCTTCATCCTCCATGTAAGGAGAAAGGTCTCCCCCATGCTGAAACTCCAAACTCTTTAGGAAGATCAATCTTATATGCATTGTCACCGATTCGCCCAATAACTTTAAATGGGCCTTCATCTCTAGGCATGAGCTTATTCTTTCGATGAGATGGAAATCTCTCCCGCCTCAAGTCTAAGAGCAGGATATAGTATTTAAGAAATAGTATTTATGAGGATGGTTTTGATGGGTAAATATAAGAGTAGGATAGAATATAGTGTATGGAGATGGATATCGAAGGATGAATTACGGAATAAATGATAGATTACGATCCCACTAAGGTCTTAAGGATGCGCCACCAACCGAAGATGAAGATCGGGATACACGAAGTTTACCAACAAGGCTTAAAGGACGAACCACCCACCAAGGATGAAGGACCTCGGGATAGGAGAAGCTCACCACCAAGGCCTAAAGGAAAATCCATCAACCGAGGATAAATGGCTTCTTGGCTCACCACTGAGGAGTAATCCACTCTTCAAGGATAAAGAAACCGAAATAAGAGTTATCTACTAAATATGTTCATTCACGTAGAGAAAAATCCCAAGTATTTTCATTCATCAAAATCTAGTCTAGTTACAATTAAGAGGCTCCCTCTATTTATAGGAGGAATACGACTTAGGAAATAGAAAAGTAATAAATAGACATGGGAACTATCTTAACATTAAAGACCTAGGAGCTTAGAACTTTGACTCTTTAAACTTACATAACATTAAAGACTCCTAGGAAAATAGAGATGTATTTAATGACTTGGGAACCTACATTCTTAATTCTTTAGTCTTGCAAAATTCATGCTCCCACCTTGACCAAAAGATAAATATCCCAAAACTTTGTAAAATGACCAAGGAAGTTGTTCAGAATGGCCTCCCATTGATATGTTGGAGATAAACTTCGAAATCAGCAACTAATAAAGCATATAAAAAAATCAGCGACTAATATATCATACTGAGAAGTAACTCATTAATTGTCAATATTGATAATTTTGGTAACTCATTAATTGTCGACACCGATAACTTAGGTAAGAATGATTCGGTACCGCTTTAGTTGAAAATTTCAGTCTTAATCCATTAAAGCATGTTATGTCCAAATTCTATCTTGGCTTGAATGAGTAATGATGGTGCTGAGTACGCTGATGGAGTTAAGTCGATTGCACCCGCATCACCACATGCTTCTCAATTGAGCAAATGCAAAACTCTCGTACTTTGTGATTTGAAATGTCCGACTGTGCATGTATCTAAAGAAAACAAATGGATGTCCATGGAGGCAATCTCACTTGGCCTCCGTCGCCAAGGTTATGTAATACATCAGTGATTCATTGTTGACCCTTTTCTAATAGTCTAACTTTTCAGAAAAGAATGGTTTGTCTAGCATAGGTACTCTCTCAATTTCATCTTGTTCATTGTTCCTGATATTTTATTTATTTTCTTGCTTGTTTACGTCCACATCCTATTACACAACATAATTGCGTCATTCTAATTTCAGGTTGGACGAGACATATTACCGAGCAACAACTTAGACTTAGGCAACATGAGATAAGAGGGGGCATATGCAGCGTCCAACATCCCCGTCCTAGCTAGCTCTAAGACTACTGTAAACAACAATATTATCCACTGTAATCATGTATCGCTCAGGTCTGCATGACTTTAGAATACATTCTGATAGTGTGAGATTGCACTAGACTTAACCATTAGTGTAAGAGATAATAGAAGCGATCGGATACATATCTAACATCCAACATCCGGCCTAGGTTTTGACACCACTAAAGGTAGCCCTGCGTGGGTTCGCCACCGACATAATATCGTCCGCTATAGTCGCAGCTCATCAACGCTTATAAGACCTTAAAACTCATCTTGCTAGTTTGAGGCTAAGCTAGACTAATCTGTCAGACCAATAGCCCGGTCTTAAAGACTAGGATCAGAGACATTTTTTGACGTCCAACAATGCAGATTTTCTGATCAACTAGGAAATTATCTTGGCAATATGAAGGTCAAGAGCAAGAAATATGGCCCATTTTTTTTCTATAAAGGGAACTGAGTGTTAGGACCTAAATCAATATAAGTTGAGACGCGGAACTTTAAATGCTTAGTGACCAAGGACTAAATTGCAAAATCCCTTAAATCATAAGAATTTAGTGTGATTTTCGTTGCATTAAATTTATATTCCCTTCTACTGTCCCCGCTCGTAAGAAGTGTAAGCTCCGCCGCAGGTGCTAGTGCCAGGTTCATGCCATGTTCTTCTAGTCCAAATGGTGGGAATTCCATCAATATAGTTATATAGCACGGAGGAGTTCCAGGATTTTTTTAATTTAAGGGTTAGTGGGAGTTTCATCAATGTGTATAATTATATAGCACGGAGGAGTTCCAGGATTTTTTTATTTTTTATTAAAGGGTGTATTTGTCTGAATAAAATAATTTTCCCTGAATTAAGTTTCCAAACAGTTATGCGTTTATCTTGCTAAAAATGATTAGTTAATAGAAAATAATTTACAATTAAAGAAAATATTTATCCTTAAAATTAGGAGAATGGATTTTCTAATATAACAAGGGGAAATCACTTTTCACTTAAAGCAATTTTTTTTTCAAAAAAATTTCTTCCATTTCTTTCGTAGAAAATTTTGACATTTATGAAAAATGTTTTTCAAAAAGCCATTTTCCAGGATAACAGCAATATTTCTTGGTATTTGACTGAAATCTAAAATTGAATTAAAAATAATTTTTCATTATTTGGAAAGGAAAATTTGCTTTTATTTTCCTAAAGAGATAGGCAATTTTAGTGTGATATAAGAGCTACATATGCTTGTGTATTAAATCAGGGTGTATTTATTTTACTGAAAACTTCTAATTGATGGAAAATGTTTTCGTGAAATTCAATATGGGGGAAAGTAAATAATTTTCTGGTGTTTATGTGCCGAAAACAAGTTAAAAAAAAAAAATTAGTTTCATGGTATTTGATAATAAAGAATCCATTAGAGGCAGCTTCCA
Source organism: Eucalyptus microcorys (assembly GCA_014182515.1). Lineage (NCBI taxonomy): Eukaryota > Viridiplantae > Streptophyta > Magnoliopsida > Myrtales > Myrtaceae > Eucalyptus > Eucalyptus microcorys. Next base: position 20,539,412 of record CM024564.1, read on the forward strand.
TAATTAAAAATCACAGAAAAATGACTTTATTAGGAAAAAATTTTCCCCAATTTAAACTTATTATTTTCAGTCCATAGAAAATGCTTTTCATTAATTGAGTAGTTTTTTGGTTGTCCAAATATTGAAAAACTGCGAAAAGAATTTTTCAATAATGGTTTTTCATCAAACGAACCAATCCTAAAAAGCAAAATTGTTCACCACAATGTGTGGTGCTGGAGACCATAGACTAAAAGGACCCAAGCATATAAATGTTGGCGCTCGAGAGTGAAGCATCTCTATAAAATTTGATTGATCTATAACGTATCCGTGCGATGGAGATGCCATAGGCAAAAATCCCTCTCCTTTTGTTCCATGTAAGGAACAGCTCTTTAAAACAAGTATTGATGCAAAACTGGGGATGGAGGATTAAGGAACCAGAAAAAGAGCACGAATCTTAATGTCATAACACAATAAGAAAAATTTAAAGATGATTCCAATTTCAAAATTTTCCCCAAATTCCAGAAATCCATTGTGAATTATAACCACGTAATATTAATCGAGTCACAAATCGTGCTTTACAAATAAACAAATAAGTCTCTACAATTTTAAATCATGATTCCTTCAAGATATGGGGGTAAGGTGGTGTGATCGTATATCATATAATTTGTTCCCTCTCACGATGTGGGCTCTCTTTGTTTTGGTATTTATTTATTTTTATAACCCAGGATTTCGATTGTAAGTGGTCGGCTACATGGAGGGGAACTAGTATAACAACTTACCTCAGTAGCTCCCCCATACCGTCTACAAAATACACTCAAACATCAGAATATTCCTTGAATTTTCCAGCAAACCTGACTTTCCGTGGGATTAATATTAGTAAAAATCCCAAATCAATACCCTCAACTCAAATCTACACTTCATCAATACTTCATCCCGTATCTTGTTAAAATGCATATGTGTAACGTGGAGAATAATAAATCTGACGTGAAAAATCCACATGTGTTGACACATATATAGTAAAATATAATATTAAATAGAATGCTAATGGAGGATAGATTTGAGTTAGAGGAACCGATTAATGATTTGAAGTGAGACGAAAATTAATTTGTGGAATCCACCCACGCATGGCTGTGCTAGTTGAGACATACCCCCTGATTTGGCCACCAGGTCAGGGGTTCAACTTCTTGAGTCGTTCACGACTCTCAGAGTAGTTATGTGATTTAAGCAGGGGCCCCAGCGGTGGGTTGCTAGGCCAGTCTCCTCCGAGATATAGTCGGTGCTGTATTCTCGTAAGGTGAGCTAGGTCGAAGCCTTGACATCAAAACAAAAAAGAAAAAATTAATTAATTTGTCAAAGATCTATTATGATGTATTATTAGTGTATCAATTTGAAGTTTTTAATGGTTTAATTTTTTTTATGTAAAACAAATAGAGCCTGAAAATATTTGGGTAAAAAGCTATAAATGAGTACTTAAGATTTTTACAAATTTAGGATATTACGATTTATCCTTTCTATTTGATGAATATTTATCGTTAAATCAAATGGGTACGTGAATGATCATCATTGAATAAATTATTTTACTTTAAGACAAGCGAGGGTTGAGGAAGGAAATTTGCGTGGGATGTTATATACAGGGGGGCGACCACAAACCCAGAAAAATAACCGAAAACTAACAAAGGGTGGCTAAGGGGTAATAAATAATGCATTAGTGGCCGAATCTGTCTCTCTTTGAAGTTTGAGCCGACCTTCCTGACCTTCCTAACGGGGAAGCCACGGATAGCTTGCTTCTTTTGACGCCAGACACTCGAACTAGAGACATAGGGTTGTACCAAAGATGTTTTCTTCAATGTGTGTTTGACAATTTTTTTGTAATAGATATAAGAAAATTACTTTCATAGTATTCGCAATATACAACTACGCAGAAAAATTCCTTGAAAATTAATTTAAAAATATATATATATATTTCCAGCAAATCACATGAAACAAATTCAAAAAGATTCGGGTAATGATGCATATGTATACTCAAGGTTTTTGTAAAAATTTGGTTTATTGACTACCCATAATTTCCGTTCATACACCGGGTGACTGTCTCCTTTATATGCACCTCCACCGCCCCCACAAATTCACGCAGCAAGAATAATTTCGTTCGTGTTCCACAATAAGTAAAAGCGATGAGCTGTCGTTGTTTAGGCAAAGAAGTTGTGTGTCTTTGTAGTGATTCATGGCTCAAACTAGCCTGCCTCTACAGGTCCTTTTGCTTCCTCTTTTCTCGCATTTGCCGCTTCCTGCTCCTCCGAGTCAACAACTCTTTTTGCATCCAAGTTGTCTACTTCGTCTTCCTCTCGTTCCTTGGCTTCTGGGTCCTCAAGGACTTAAGGCCACGGACCAATTCCTTTAGGCCTAGGGATTTGGATCTGTTCTTCACCTCTGTCTCCGCAGCAACTGTCTCGAGCATGTCCACGGTGGAGATGGAGGTCTTCTCCAATTCCCAGCTTGTCGTGATCACCGTCCTGATGTTCGTCGGAGGGGAGGTCTTCACTTCCCTTGTCGGGCTTTACTTTAGGAAATTGAAACTCCGGTGTCTCATCAATACAGAAGTCGCCTCTGTCAATGCCAATCCCTGCCCTTCGAACCCAACAAACGACATTGTTGACCACATAGAGTTAGGTGTAGCAGCGAATTCAGATTTTCTGAACTCCCAAGGTGAGGCTCAGTTGTGCAGACCGCGAGATGAGTCCTTAGATCTTGGCTATTTGAAATATTGTTCAGTTAGATTTTTGTGTCTTTTAGTGTTAGGTTACCTTATAGGAGTCCATGTTCTCGGTGTTGCTGCGGTTGCGCTCTATATGACACATGTTTCTAGCGCGAGAGACGTGCTAAAGAAGAAGGGTCTCAAAATGGTGACCTTTTCCGTCTTCACCGTCGTGTCGACCTTTGCTAGTTGCGGGTTTATCCCAACGAACGAAAACATGATTGTCTTCAGTAAAAACTCTGGCCTCCTCCTAATTCTCATCCCTCAGGTCCTTCTCGGGAACACGCTGTTCCCGTCAACCTTAAGGTTCACGCTTTGGCTCATAGAGAGATCCAGCAAGAAAGCAGAAATCAAGTACTTGTTGAGCAGGACAGGTGAAGTTGGTTACAAGCACTTGCTTCCGAGCCTCTACTCGTCGCTCTTGGTGGTCACGGTGTTGGGGTTTATTGGTGTTCAGTTTATAATGTTTTGCTCGATGCAGTGGGATTCGGAATTGTTGAATGGACTGAGCTCGTACGAGAAAATCGTGGGCGTGCTCTTTCAGTGCGTGAACACCAGACATACGGGTGAGACTATCGTCGATCTGTCCAAAGTTGCTCCTGCCATCTTGGTGGTATTCGTCGTCATGATGTTAGTCTCTCTCTCTCTCTCTCTCTCCAGCCCCCAACCCCCTCCCTCCCTTCCCCTCCGCCATTCACGAATAGGAAATTTGGCTGGCGATTGGGAATAGAATAACACAGCATTAAAACTAACTACTATGTGTATATTAGTATTGTGAATTAATCTTATTATAACAATTAGGATGGGCATCTAGAGATGTGAAACATTGTCCAATTTAGCTCTCGGCACGTTGTCATGAAATATAAGTAAATGGTTTGGATGTAAATGAAAATGACTGCATCACGATCTCAACATAGATTCGATTTGTTTGTACATTAACAAAATATTCTCTCGAGTTTGCTAAAGTAATTGCATCATTGAATGATGAATTATTTAGAGCATTATATCCACCGGTGGGCAGCACAGTTGGTTGGGTTCTACTACCTCATCGCTGAAGGAACGAGTTCGAATCTCTGCGTTGTCAACACGTCTTAAATGGGGGGTCATGGTGATGGGGTTTTGTGCGTACTTTCTATTTTCATTGTCGACATCCTTTCTAGACAACTTATGAAATGTTAAATTATGAACTGTCCTAGACTGAAATGCCTCAGTATGTAAAATCATCGGGGTCAAGCACGCAATGCTCTTTCAATAAATTGACGGATTTTCCCAATATATGATTTTCAAGAATCGATGAATAGGGACTTATTGAAATATATTAATTTAATAGAAATGCCGTTTTATTTAACATATGGGTCATCTGACCAGTGTTTTCAGAGCACTAGTCAAATTTTTTTAGTGATTTTAGTTTCAAAACATCAATTAAACATCACACAAATCCTTTAACTAGGCAATTGGAGACCTTCGTTTTTAGTCACAGACAAAGGACTGCAATTAGAGGCGAATTGAATGAGCATTTACAAAAAAAGAAGCGTAAATAACCCACATCCACCTCGTCGTAAACAACTTATAATAATCACCTTCTACCATTCCTCCAACACTCCGGATGTGCGTACCTAACGATGATGATATGATGTCCATCCACTAAGTATAGTTATATGTGTATGATTTTAAGGTACCTTCCACCGTATACATCGTTTCTGCCGGCGAAAAGTGGCGAGAGGCTTCAGGGAAACAGCGAAAGAATAGAGCCGAAAAAGAGTTACAAGCAACTATTGGAGAATTTCAAATTCTCACAGCTCTCCTACCTGGCCATCTTTATCGTCATGGTATGCGTCACGGAGAGGAAAAAGATGAAGGACGATCCCCTCAATTTCAACGCATTGAACATCGTGGTCGAAGTGATCAGGTAAGCATCTATGTTTCCCCTCCTCTCTTTTTCGTCGTGTCTATTAGTTTAAATAAGGATATTTTCATAAAGAAATAACACGCTGTATGGAATGATTTTTAAATTTCACCACTGTAATATTTCATAAGTTTGAAGACTTTTCGGGTATCTAATAAAATGAAAATAGATAATTAATTGAATAAAATAAAAAGGGAATTGGACAACCGAAATTAATTATTAAGTCTTCTTTTCAATAGGATAGAATTGTGAGGCATTGCATTTTACTAGTTGAGTATTCTAGGTGCTTACAATGAACCCTCCCTGGTTAGCACCTCCTCAAATTCCTCACGCAGACCCCACGAAAGTGAAAGTGGTCCATCGTACTCTTCCGTTGGAAGCCGCCCTAGGCACGTGAATGCACGTTTCCTCACACGTGCATGACCGTCTGCTTGAGTCAAACGCGTGATAAATACGTTTTTCATGAGAATAAGAAACAATGTCGACATTTGGTCGTACGTTAGAGCCTTGCTAGGATGACCAAATCAAGATCTCCCCCAGCTCTACGTGATTTTCTTAGGTGATAATCAAATATTTGATCACTTAGGCCTAGGAAAAAAAGTACTTGCGTGATTTTCATAGGCGATGACCAGATATTGTCAACAATTTCAAGATCTCCATTATTGGATAAACTATGTTGCAGGAATAACATCACCTATGTAGCCTAGGGCGGTGAATGAAACCAAAAATACAACTTCTCTCTTTTTGTTTGGTCAATAGGCACACCCCCTAAGATGTGAGCTCTTAAAATCATACCGACATATTAATGTAATGTCAATCACAGGTATATAATACATGTAAATTCATAAGTAAATGCATTTGATTCCTAAAACTGATGGGCACGTACACATAACATGAACAAACCTATGTAATGAAATCATGATTTTTGAAATTGCAGTGCATATGGAAATGTGGGGTTCACGACAGGTTATAGTTGCGAACGACAATTAAGGCCCATCGACGGCTGTGAGGACAGGTGGTATGGATTCTCCGGGAAATGGAGCGATCAAGGCAAAATCATCCTAATAGTCGTTATGATTTTCGGAAGATTAAAGAAGTTGAACATGAAGGGTGGCCAAGCTTGGATCCTCTTGTGAGAGACACAAAAGATCTCTTCACGCCCTATTACGAGCAAGCAGATGGAACATCACTAGGTTTAAAGACAAAGGCAAAATCATCCTCATTGTCTTCATGATTTTGCTCCTCCAATTTTTCTGTTTTTTGTCTTGTCCAATACACAAGGTATTCAAACCGCGAAAATTAATATGCCACACAGTTGGAGCATCCCTAGTTTAGAGACCGCAATGTAGATATCCCGTGCCAACATATTGCATTTAAGATTTGACCATAATGGAAAATTTTCAAGATTTTTGCTAATATCTTTTTGATCTATTACACTGTGCACTGACGGTGGAATTTCCACCATTGGGGCACTATTTATGGAAATTCCCGGTGGTGTTGATATAAGTACACAAAAATGAGATGCTGACCATATATGTAAAGTCCAATAGCTTGATACATTGTTACCAAAAATAATAGGATGGAAGAAAACAATAGCATGGAATATATCACAGAGAAAGTGTGACTCATTTTTAGTTAGGTGTAACTTTAAGTGAAAATTAATGGTACTTAGAGATTGATCCATTTAAAGTAAATTCGATCTACTTGAAATATTAAACATAACTTATTCCTCTTTCTAATCCATTTAAATAAACTCATAAAGAAATTAAATATAGTGAGAACTAAAAAAATAGCATATTTAACATAAGTAACTACCCACTGAGGTTGCTTTAGGGCCTGCATGTTTATGTTTCTTGTTTGTGTTTTTGAACAAAAATTCTGTTTTTTTGTTCCCGGGAACAAAAAAAGAATAGAAACGCGTTCGTTTGCGTTTTTGTTCTAAATCTGTTTTTTTGTTCTCGGGAACAAAATTGGAACAAAAATCAGAAATAGAAAAAACTTGTTTTTTTGTTTTAGAAACACTTCTTGAAGAATCAAAAGAACAAAAACACACAAAACTTGTTTCTTTCTTGTTTCTTGCTTGCGTGCCCTCCGTCGTTCCACCTCGCGCCCTCTCTTCTCCGTCCCTCCGTCCCTCCCTTCTCCGGCGCCGACAGTTGCGGCTCCTTCACCGGTCGAAGCTTCTAATTCGAGGCGCCAACAGCTGCTACTCCTTCACCGGCCGAAGCTTCTGATTTGAGGTAAGTTTCATCCTTCATTGGCTGCTGCTCCTCCTTCACCGTTTGACGAGGGCTTTGGCGAGAGCCACCCCTCGCAGATCTAGGCGATGGCTGCTCGGGGCTCGAGCGCGACGGCTCGCTCGAGCCAGCACTTGCCCAGATCTGTGAGACGCTTGCTCGAGCGAGCCTTCGCGCTCGAGCCCCAAGCGAGCGTTGCTTGCCCAGATTTGCGGCGGCGTCGCTCGCTCGCCCGGATCTGCTGCTCTGCTCGCGACGCTCACTCGAGCGAGCATCACGAGCAGCAGCGTTCTGCTCTTTTGAGCGAGCGTCGCTGCTCTTTTGAGCGAGCGTCGCTGCTCTTTTGAGCGAGCGTCGCTGCTCTGCTCGAGCGAGCATCGCGAGCAGCAGCGTTCTGCTCTTTTGAGCGAGCGTCGCTGCTCTGCTCTGCTCGCCCTTGCCCATGTCGCGGCCTTACCCTGTTTGTCTCCTCACTGAAAATGGGCTGACGTTGTCCCTTCTCTCTCTTTCTTGGATGTAGGAAGAACAAGAGGATCTCGAAGGGGAAGAAGGGTGGGAAGAAGAAGGCGTGAGTGCTCAATTTCGCCTCGACTTTGTGGAAATCGATTCCTGGTTTGGGGTGCTGGTTCTGCTGTGGTTTGATCTTTTTCTTGTCTAGTCTGGCAGGTGCAGAGTCGATCCATTCACGAAGAAGGACTAGTATGATATCAAGGCGCCCTCCGTGTATTTTAAGAATATAAGATAGTGACAGCAGAACTGTTCCTTCGGTCGCAGCAGTGTGTCCCGGGACCACCACTCGCTGGGCCATTTCAGGTCACTCTCCTGGTGCGTCTCGAGGTCGTGGTCCGCCGCTAGGCAGATTCAGGCGATCGTGGCCACCAATGGCCTCGCCGTGCCGGTGTTCACAATGAACTCAGTGCTCCTCTTCATGACGTGGGCCCTCGTGGTGGCGATCCCGTGCTAGGACCGCGGGCTGTGGGTGCATTTCTCCATCCCGAGGCAGTTCGCTTGGGCCGCGCCGATCCTGTCGCTCCACGAGAGGATTGTGGAGGAATCGAAGAAGAGGGAGAGGAGGAATGCGTGCGGATTGTTACGGGAGATCCATCAAATCGAGAGGGGCGCGAGGATAATGAGCGAATTGGTGGATTCGGCCCAATTCCCGCTGCCGGCCGCCGAGAAGGAAAAGGAGGTGAGGTAGAGAGTAGAGGACATGGCGGAGGTGTTTGAGGAATATGAAGGATGGCTTGGATCCATTGGAGAAGCAAGTGCGAGAGGTCTTCCATCGGATCGTGTGGAGCCGCACCGAGGGGCTCGATTACATTGGGAGGGTGAACCGTTCTGAGTAGAGGGAGTGGTTTGACGGTCGGACTTTTGTAAAGAAATATATATGAATGTAGCATAGGGGAAGAACCTTATTGGGTTTTGTGCTTCTTTTACTGTTTTGTTCATGATCTAATAATCTCCTGGAGGAAGGTATATGGCATGTCTTACCTGTGTTTTGGGTAAATTTTGGTGTTTGAGCATTTGTATAACTAGGCCGTTCTTGTTCTATGCTCTTTCTTTTTGCTCTTTTGTCAGTACATTGCACTGCAAATACTTGATTGAACTCGGTTGGAACATGCACCATTTATTTTGCTTCTCATCAGGCTTCTCAATCCAGTTTTGGTCAGGTATAGTTGTGACAAGTGGAATCAAGTCCCAGATGATGACTGTCTTTTGTCTTTCTGGATCATCCAACATTGATGCAGAAAGTTTTGATTGTATAAAAACATAAGAGACTAGAAAGTAGCCTTTTTTTTTTTTTTTTTTTTTTATATGGCAATACTAGATTGTTCTGCCAACATTTGACCTTGACCACATGTGATCTTCCATGTTAAGGAATAGAGCCATTCAGGTTCCATCCTCCTCGATTATTTTTAATTGGCTATGCGTCGTTGCAATGTTTTATGGTCAAATTGCATTGATCTTGGATTGGCGGTGGTATGTGACTTCCATAATGAAACTTCGACAGCTCAGGGAATTGTTGTGCCGGGGTCTCGAGGGTGTGGTCGGTCAAGGTTACAGCTTTTGGAGCTGGGATTTGACTCTGACCTGAGAAGGAGAAGGACAAATGTTCCTATGTTTGACTTTTGACTGGTTCTTTTGTATCTGAACTCTTAACTTTGAAGAGGTGTTTGTCTCTGGAACGTCGTGGTATTGGCAGAACGTCTGTGAGGAGGACAGCATGGCTGGCAGTGGCGAAGCCAAGCCAATAAAGAAAGAAACACATGGTTTGTAATCTTGCATAATATTTTATGCGTGTTTGTCTTCACTCACCATGAACAAAATTAAATTGATGAGCATTTCATGAGAATAAGAATTCAATACCAAGTTTACACTTTATTAAACAAAAAAAAGCACTTGAGAAAAATTTGGAACAGAAATTTTTTACAGTTACTAAACGTGTTTATGTTCTTTTTCTATTCCAGGAACAGAAATTATGTGCAGTTACCAAACGTGTTTCTGTTCTTTTTTTATTCCAGAAACAAAAATTTTGAATAGTTACCAAACGCGTTCTTTTGTTCAAAAACTGTTCCCCGGAACAGAAATAGTTTTTTCTATTTCTGTTCCCTGGAACAATTTTTGAACAGAAACACAAACAAACGCACCCTTAGTGGCCACTCTTCCTACTTTGGAAGGGAGAGGTAGGGAGTTCGATTCCTCACCTTCTCAAGGGAGCTATGAGTGGAGACGTTTAATTTCAAACATAGGATTTGACTCCAACTCACTGCATTTTCATATATGATATATTATGCTTGAGTTGCATCAACCAATGGAGTAGAGTGGCCTTATTATATTGGGTGAGCATTTACAATTCATGTAAGTCCCAAGGGAATGGTGGTGATGGTTGAAGAATGCAAAAAAGTGACATACAAGCGTGTTGCGGAAATTGGGTGGGGAGAGAGTCATGGTCCAATTTCTCCCATACCAATGTGGGTTAAAGTGGGGCTTTTGTGATATTGGGGTGAATAGTGAGTGATTCCAAAGGGTTGACATAATTGGTGTGTGAGAATGGCATTAAAGTTTTTGTGCTTGATAAAGCAATCTGTATGCTTCACTCGAGGAACTGGATGCCTAAGAATGGCATTAGAGTTTTTGTGCTTGCTAAAGCAATATGTATGCTTCGCTCGAGGAATTGAATGCCTAAATTGAAGTGGATATGGTGTGATTCATCATACTTTCCTTGGAAACAATCTATTTAAGGAATGCTGGCCTAGTATTCTCAACTCATCACGCACCACACAAGCTCATTCTTGGCTAAGAAACTTTCGTCTTGTGATAAAATGTTCTAACAAGACCTAATAAACTAGACCAACAACATCTGTTGATTGCAAAAATATAATGACCAAATAGAAGAAAATTAAAATTTAATGACAAAATTGAATATTGACAAAGAGTGCAAGGACTACCTGGACATTGTCCCATATCATCATCATCATCATCATTTCAATGATCATGCATGTTTTAGTTGTAGCTATTAGTTCCTCTCTTGTTTCACTTGTTTAAATAGGTTGTCCAAATAAGAATTGAACTATATGTCAGCTCAGGATTGGAATCCACCAAAAGTTAGGGTCTTTATGCAACTCCAAGTTACCCTTGTGGAAGAATGCCCGACCAAAACACTTCGTTATCACAAGCTGAAAGTTTCAATTGTTGTTCAATTTTCCCATTCCTTTCCTTTTCTATTATTGATTTTTATCCTATTTACTATCACCGTTAATGTTTTTTCTTTTCTTTTTATTTAGAGAAATCCAGATAATCACCATTCAAGCGCGACAGTCGCCCTTTTTGCCATTCCTTTCCTTTTCTACTCTTGCGTGATTTCTATCATTGAAGCCTCCGCCCCTCTGTCCCTCTCTCCAGGCTTTAACTATTAACTTGAGGTCATAGCCTCACGAGTCACAATTAGATTGAATCAATGGTGCACCGAGCTCACCACTGAGGCAAAAGATCTTTACACATTCCCTTCCATGTTAAAAGTTAATTTTTTATATTAAAATGATTGATTCACAATGAGCCTAGGTAAGTAAAGGGTCTATTTGGTAATCATTCTACTTCCAAGAACAATTTTTGCTTAGAATTTTTATTTTATTTTATTTCCTGAACGAGTTTCTAAGCAATTGAATGTGTTTGGTAATTATAAATTCTGAAATAGAAAAAGAACAAAAATGTATTTGGTATGACCCTCAATTTTTCTTTTTATTGTGTCTTAGATTTTTTTAAAATTTTTTAAATGATTTTATGAGAATTTTTTTTTTCCTTTTTCCCCTTTCTCTTCTTCCTCATCTAGTCGGTTGCTGGCCTCATTGGAGCCCCGCGGTGGCTGGGCGAGGTCAAGCCTCCCCCAGCTAAGGCAAGGCTGAGGTTGCCAACCAGCTAGATAAGGAAGAAGAAAATAAAATAAAATAAAAAGAAATTAGCTTGATTATAGAATTGTTCCTAAGAATAAATAAGTAACTTTTTTTCTATTTCTCGATTTTGTTTCAAATCTATTCCCAGAACTAGAGTAGAAAAATTAGTTGACGTTAATAAACGGATTTCTATTCTTTTTTTCTTCTTTTTAAATTTGAAGAACAAAAGAATAGATATAGTCAAGAATTGGCCAATTATCAAATAGGCCCTAAAACACAGAGGCGGAATTCAAGAATGAAGTTTCTTACCCAGAGCCACCCATTTTGACCTTGGACCAACTCGGGTTGGGCCTTGGGGGCCTCTCACTAGCCAATGCATTCCCCTTGCAATTAAACCTCTTAAGATTTAGAGGTTCTGACCTCTGGCACCTTGATATCTAAGATTGCCAATTAGCCAGGCAATCTCAGCTTGGCCTTAAGGTGGTCGTTGACAGATGCAAGGGTGTCGAAAAAGTACACCCTAAGTGTCAAAACTTGGCACAATATGATATTTAAGTGCCACTTTTTTAAAAAATGGGACACTTAAGTGTTATCTTCGGCAAACCTAACCAAAAATCCTACATGGCAATTTTTTATTAATTTTGCTCACCTATGTGACTTGCCGGAGAGCTAACTTAGCAAAGAAATGCAAAAACGACGTCGTTTTTTTGGCTCATATTTGAATTTTGATATAAAATTAATTAAATTAAATTATAAGAGAGAGAGAGAGAGAAAGGGAGAGAGAGAGAGAGAGAGAGAGAGAGAGAGAGAGAGAGCACATGACCAAGGGCTTAGCCCTCGCCACCACTGCCTCCCTGCCATCGCCTAAAAGGCCGACGATGGTTAGGGGAGGCTGGGGTTGCTAGGCCTTGGCGAGGGGTTGACAACCTCGGTCAACCGACAACAAGGACCCACCATTGCCCGGCAACCCTAGCCGACCGTAGGTAAAGGCTCGCGAGGCCTCGCCTAGATCTAAGGCAAGGGTCGCGGCCTTCCCCTAGATCCAGTGAGCGTTGGCAGCCCTCGCCTAGCTCAGCCAAGGGCCGCCGTTGGCCAGGGTGCCAACCCTTGCTGGATTTGGGGGAGGGCCGTGACCCCAGATCTAGGTGAGGCCTCACGAGCCCTTGCCTCCGATCAGTCGGGGTCATCAGCCCCTGGTTAAGGCCCAATGACCCCGGCCAACCTTCCTCCCACCGTCGCCGGCCCTTCCCGGCCACGGCGAGGAGGTAGCGGCAGCAAGGGCTGAGCCCTCAGAATGGCATTAGAGTTTTTGTGCTTGCTAAAGCAATCTGTATGCTTCACTCGAGGAATTGAATGCCTAAATTGAAGTGGATACGGTGTGATTCGTCATACTTTCCTGGAAACAATCTATTTAAAGAATGCTAGCCTAGTATTCTCAACTCATCATGCGCCACACAAGCTCGTTCTTGACTAAGAAGCTTTCGTCTTGTAATAAAATGTTCTAACAAGACCTAATAAACCAGACCAACAACATTTGTTAATTGCAAGAATATAATGACCAAATAGAAGAAAATTAAAATTTAATGACAAAATTGAACATTGACAAAGAGTGCAAAGACTACCTGGACATTGTCCCATATCATCATCATCATCATTTCAGTGATCATGCGTGTTTTAGTTGTAGCTGTCAGTTCCTCTTTTGTATCACTTGTTTAAATAGATTATCCAAATATGAATTGAACTGTATGTTAGCTAAGGATTGGAATCCACCAAAAGTTAGGGTCTCTATGCAACTCCAAGTTACCCTCGTGGAAGAATGCACGACCAAAACACTTCGTTATCACAAGCTGAAAGTTTCAATTGTTGTTCAATTTTCCCATTCCTTTGCTTCTCTATTATCGATTTTTATCCTCTTTTCTATCGCCTTTGTTGTTTTTTTTCTTTCTTTTTATTTAGAGAAATCCAGATAATCACCATTCAAGCACGACAGTTGCCGTTTTGCCATTCCTTTCCTTTTCTACTCTTGCGTGATTTCTATCATTGAAGCCTCCGCCCCTCTGTCCCTCTCTCCAGGCTTTAACTATTAACTTAAGGTCACAGCCTCACGAGTCACAATTAGATCGAATCAATGGTGCACCGAGCTCACCACCGAGGCAAGAGATCTTTACACATTCCCTTCCATGTTAAAATTTAATTTTTTATATGAAAATGATTGATTCACGATGAGCCTATTTGGTAATCATTATGTTTCCGGGAATAATTTTTGCTTAGAAATTTATTTTTATTTTATTTCCTGAAGCAATAGAATGTGTTTAGTAACTATATAAAATTTATATTTCTGAAATAGAAAAAGAAAAAAATATATTTGGTATGACCCTCAATTTTTTTTTTGTCTTAGAATTTCTTTTAATTTTTAAAATAATTTTATGAGATTTTTTTCTTCTTTTTTTTCTTCTTTTTTTTTTTTTCCTTTTTCCCCTTTTCTTCTTCCTCGTCTAGCCGATCGCTAGCCTCATCGGAGCCCCACGTTGGCTGGGCGAGGTTGAGCCTCACCTAGCCAAGGCAAGGCTGAGGTTGCCAATTGGCTAGATGAGGAAGAAGAAAGAGAAGAGAAAAAAAAGAAATTAGGTTGATTATAGAATTGTTCCTAAGAATAAAGAAGTAACTTTTTTTTTTTCTATTTATTGATTTTGTTTCAAATCTATTCCCAGAACTAGAGTAGAAAAATTAGTTGACATTAACAAATGGATTTCGATTCTTTTTTTTTTTTTTTTTTTTTAAATTTTGAAGAACAAAAGAATAGAAATAGTCAAGAATTGGCCAATTATCAAATAGGCCCTAAAATGCAGAGGCGGAATTCAAGAATGAAGTTTCTTACCCAGAGCCACCCATTTTGACCTTGGACCAACTCGGGTTGGGCCTTGGGGGCCTCTCACTAGCCAATGCATCCACTTGCAATTAAGAGTATGTTTGTTTCACAGAAAACGTAACGTTTTTGGAAAATGTTTTCTGGGAAACCATTTTCCAGGAAAATGGTTAGTTTTCTTTTATTTGGTGATACGTGACTGACAATATTTTCTGGTGTTTGGATCACATTTCAAAAATGATCTAACAATTGACAATAGTGGGCCTCTTACTTCCAAATTAATTTGTTGAGTTCATGTTACTTTATAAATGGATTTTTCTCAATTGGTTTAGTAAATCTAGAATTTGAACCTGCAAAATGAAAAGGAAACTTGATTTCATACATGTATTTTTTTTTTCCTGAAAATGGACATGATTTCCAGTTACAAGAGCAAGTCAAAACGATATCATTAATTGCTTCAATACATTTGGCTCTCTTCAAATGGATGCGCCTCCTATGCGTAATATTAATTAATTTGACAAAAATTAATGAAAGATAAATTTGTTATAAATGTACTAGTTTAGAGGTTCTTTGTGATAAAAATTCAATTTAAAAAATTTTAATTTATAATAATTTTATAATAATTTTATCGATTTGAGATCTTTTATATATAACATTATATTAATTTGTATTTTTCGTGATATTAAGTAGGAAGTAAAGGAAGTGAAAAGAAAGAAAAAGGGAGAAAGGAGGAAAACATCACCATCTGTCCATATAATCGGCACTAGCAAGCTAAAATCTCTTTCTTTCCTTTTCTTATTATAGATTTGAATGTTTCAAAAGGTTGTGCATCTCTTTAAATAAGAGGCAAGAAATTTGGGAAAATAAATAAAAGAAATAAATCTAAAAAGAAAAATAAAAAAATCTTAAAAGAAACAGTCCTTTTCTAGCAGAGACATAAATCAATCCCCCAAATTTGAAGCCCCAAATTTGAAGCCCCCTGCTCGCGCACAACCATCCAAAACTCAAATCCATTTTCCTCTCAAAATTACCAACAAAAAAAAAAAACCCACCAAATAAAAAATTAAAAAAAATGGGATGTACACACATCGAACTGAGTTAGCCGAACTCCCTTTCTCTCTTTCTCTCTCTAGCCCGACGACACCGATGGCCGACCCATCCTCCTCGCCGCCCCCTCCACTGATCCTTAGCCTTCTCCTCCCGCCATACTCGCCACCGCCTCCGTCCCCCGGCCCGGAGCAGTTGCCACCGCCGCCATTGCCATCGCCACTACAGCAGTAGCTATGGATCCTCTTCTCATTCCTGAAGCGGCCGGCCCTCCGAGTCACCTTCGAGTACGACAGCGACAGCTCCGTCTTCCTCCAAAAGGTCTCGTGCAAGCTCTTGGACGGCCTCGCTAAGCTCAAGCTCTCCTTCCATAATGACTGGAAGGGCGAGGTCGCGGAGCCCCGGTTGGCCTTCGTCTCCAAGCACTTCTCCTTCCACTATGACGTCGAAAAAGCGAAAGAACCTGGAATCGTGTTGAGCATCGTTGAAGAAAAGCCAGATCTTCAATGATGAAGAAGAAGATCTAGACCTTCAATGGCGAAGAAGATGCGTGTCATTGAAGAAGAGCCAAAGAAGAAAGATGAAAGAAAGAGTGAAGGTAGAGAGCAGCGCACCTCAGAAAAATTTGGAAAGGAAAAGTGAAAGGTTAGAGAGAAAAAATGAAAAGGGAAAGTGTTTTCACCTTCTCAGGAGGAGGAATTTGTTTTCCTAAAATAATACATAATATTTGTGTTGACCAAAAAGTATTTTCCGTTGACCAAATCTTTTTTAGAGAACCAAACGGCTGAAAATCTGGAAAACACTTTCTGGTAAAATACTTTCAGTGAAACAAACACACCCTAAACCTCTTAAGATTTAGAGGTTTTGACCGGCACCTTGATATCTAAGATAGCCAATTAGCCAGGCAACCTTAGCTTGGCTTTGAGGTGGTCGTTGATAGATGCAAGGGCATAAGCAAACGTACATCCCAAGTGCCAAAACTTGGCACAATGGGACACTTAAGTGCTAAAAGTTAGGAAAATGACACTGTTTTTAAAAATTGGACACTTAAGTGCCATCTCCAGTGAACCCCACCAAAAATCTTATGTAGCAATTTTATTAATTTTGCTCACCTATGTGGCTTGTTTGAGAGTTGACTAAGCAAATAAACACAAAACAATGTTGTTTTGGCACGGATTTGAAGTTTAATATAAAATTAATTAAATTAAATTAAATGAGAGAGAGAGAGAGAGAGAGAGGAAGGAAGCACACAGCTGAGGGCTCAGCCCTCGCCGTCGCCGCCTCCCTACTGTCGCCGAGAAGGGCCGACGACGGTGGGGAGAGGGTCGGCTTGGGTCGCTAGGCCCCGGCCAAGGGCCGGCGACCCCGACCGATCGAAGGTGAGAGCTCGCGAAGCCTTGCCTAGATCTGGGGCAAGGGTTGCGACCCTTCCTCTGATCTGGTGAGGGTCAGCGACCCTCATTAGCTCGACCAAGGGCTATTGCTAGTTAGGGCGTTGACCTCGCTGGATCTGGGGGAGGGCCGTGACCCTCGCTCCAGATCTGGGCAAGGCCTTATGGGCCCTCGCCTCCGATTGGCCGGTCGATCCTCCCCCCACCATCGCTGGCCCTTCCCGGCCAAGGCAGGGAGGCAATGGCGACGAGGGCTAAGCCCTTAGCCCATGCTTCCTTTTTTTAATTTTTTTAAATAAATTTAGTTTTAAATTTAATTAAATTAATTTTTATATTAATTTTATATTAATGATTTACTCACGTAAGTGCCATAACTTTAAAATGGTACACTTAAGTGCTAATATCGGAGTAAAATGGGACACAGAAGTGCCACTGAAAATCCGCCAAACTAAATAAAATTAATTTGTCATTATTTTGCACTTGCATCGTTTTGCAAAATCACAAAACGTCTTGGACCAAATTTTGATTTTCGGATTAAATGTCCCATTTTGGCACCATTGGCATTTTAAGTGATTCATTTTGCTTCGACAGAAAATCACCACGTCAGCATTTTGGTCGGATTTTCTCACCATTGGCATTTAAGTGATTCATTTTGCTTCAATTTTGGCACTTAACTATCACTTTCCTAATTTTTGGCACTTAAGTGTCTCTTCGTACCAAATTTTGGCACTCCGGGTGTCTGGCACTCCAAGGGCATCAAAGCGCATGGATATGGTGCTAACTGATTAAGTGGCATGGCGATTCTATTGAAATGATTTAGGGAAAGAGATATCAAGTAATATGGCACAAGAGGAATAATTGGTCCTTTCTGGCTTCACCCATTTATATAATTAAAGCATCTGTCAAGCACATCCTTGATGCATCCGCTGTGGAGACGAGATTGTTAACGAGTTGAGAAGCCCACGCATGAAATTTTGGGCCTAATCCTCTAAAAGAACTCTCAACTTTTGGCTCAATCACAATTTTGCATTGAACTATTTTTTTCTTAAAAAAAAAATCCTCAACTTTCACTTTAATCCAAATTTGTCCATATGTCCAACAAGCGCCACTAGTTTCTTCAAAATAATTAACATCATGTCCAATTAGAGGCTTATTATCGGAATCCGTGTCTTTATCACATCCCTACCTTTGTATGACATAGCAGCAGCGTCTTGATGTTGATAATATTAAAGAAACCAATGACAATTTTTTAATGCGTGGGCGAATTTGGAATTAGAGTGAAAGTTGGGTTTTTTTTAGATAAAAAAATGTTTGGGGTGGAATTAGGATTAAAGCAAAAGTTTAGGTTTTGAAGGAATTTGCCAAATGTTGATGGGATGGAACCCACTTCCATTAGGTTGGGTCAAACTAAAAAATAGGACCTATAAGGCAAGGGTGAGCGATTTTAGGGTCAATTCAGGTTCCTTGTCAGAATCGGTTCTTCAATTTTTAAAATTTGGAACTTATTTTGCGTACTCTAAAACTTAGAACTACCATATCTATCGATTCTAGGATCCACCCGAGAACTAGTCAATTTCTTCTTCTTTTTTTTACCTTCTCAGGTGCTGTCAAGCTATTGGAAAAGAGCTGCTGAAATTTCAAGACTCACATGAAGTTGTGTTGAACCCTTTATTAGTTTGAAACCATGAAGTTACTGCTTTTCAGAGAGTGAAGAATTTTGTTAGCTTCTCTTTATGTGGTGTCATATATGTAGATTGTCCTCTAATCCATATATCTGCCCAATAAAGTTCAAATCTTTTGCATCATGTAAGTGGCACGCTCAAACCATCATTTAGATTCCGAATTCTTGATTTATTTATTTGTATATCAATTTGCACAAGTTCAATAGGAACAATGCTACTCTTCTTGTTCTACCTCTGCCTTCTCTAGCTATAGATGCTACTAATAAGTCGGTGATGTTGAGAAAACTCCTACCAAGTTTTGAAGTTGACAAAACTTTATAGTTCTTATTCTTATATTATACTTCTAAAGTTACATCGTAGACTCTTGCCAAAGTCTATTTGTTCCACTTTAACGTAATCCAAACTAAAACCATGTCCAAAACGAAGATAAAATTAGACTCAGATTTATTGATCTTGCGACAAGGATTCAGAATGTATGAAATAGGATTTTATCCTTTAATATCTGGCTCTCCATTGAAGAATCTCACTTACTTTTATAAATACATTAATAGAATCAATCACAAATTGATGAAATCAATATTGAAGACAAGTTCCTTTTTGGGAAGCATCTACTTATGGAAATCTGGATTTTGATTATATAGACAACCAGAATAAACAGATTGTCATCTCAATCTTCAAACGGCTACAAGATTTCCTTAATCGATTCTATCCAACGGATTGATTGGAAGAAATTCCTCTGGAAAATGCCAATGGCTAGTTAGGTGTGGAGGAGTATTTAAGGAGGTCATTCGATCTATTTGAGATAGTACATGAAAATTGAAATTCCAAAGTTTGAAACCTTTCCAACCATTTGTTCTTCATCGATAGTTCTTACAAATTGTTTTCAAGAGAGAAAATCAAAAAAGAGTGACTTAGTGAGAGAAAAGGAATCTACCACTGAGTGTTTGCACTCACAAAATTGTACTTCTCTGTTGATGCTATAGTGAATTCCAGCTAGAAAGCTGTTAGTGTGAGAAAGTGGACGTAGGCTTAATCTAAGCCGAACTACTATAAATCTTGTGTGCAATTTTCTCTTCCATGAACTCTTTTCATTTAAATCTGTTGCATCTTTTTAAGTATCACAAAATTTTATTCCATCTCTTATCTGATTCTGAATATTCATTAGAAGTCTTGTGACTTGTTTATCAAATTTTGTTTGGTTCTCAGACTTTGTCCAAAAATTTACTTTACTTTTCAAAAATTCTTTTAAACACCTATTCACCCCCCTCTAGGTGTTAATACTAGCTTTATCAATTGATATCATAGCCATGTGCTCATTTGTTGAAGTGTCCATACTTCTGAGCTAAAGATCTTCTATAGCTAGTTGTTTAGCACCAGGACTCATGGAGGGGTAGAGTAATATCATGCCACCTTATTTTGATGGAAAATAATATAGTGTGTGGAAGAATAAAATGAAAGCATTTCTGAGATCCAGAGATCCTTTGGAATGGGATGTTGTAGAAAGAGGAATCAATCCAAAGGCAGTTTTAGCATCTAACAAGGGAAAAGAAGTCTTAGACAAGGATGTTAAAGAAACCAACTAAGCAGAAATTACCAAGAGACAGGCTCTTGATGCAAAGACCATCTATTCTTTATACTATGCTTTGTCCCCTGTTGATTATAACAGAATTTCTTCACATGAAAAGCTAAAAAAGTCTGAGATAGACTTCGTGTCACCTTTGAAGGAACATATCATGTAAAGGAGATAAAAATAAATATCTTACTTGGCCAATATGAATATTTCAGAATGAAGCCTAAATAGTCTATTGGAGATATGTTCAGTTGATTTACAGAAATTGTAAATGGGTTGGCATATCAAGGTCAACCATTTTCTGCTCCAATGAAGGTCAATAAACTTCTGAGAGGGCTTTCAAAGGACTGGAATCATGTGAAAACATCAATCCGGAAGACACAAAGAATCATGCCTCTCTCTGTTGATAAACTAATAGGCACTCTTCAATCGTACGAAGTAGGACAGATCAATGATGAAGATGATCCAATTTCATTAAGTCTAATACTGATTTTGATGACATAGACACAGATGATGACATAGACGATAAAGAGCTGGTTCTCATGATAAAGAAATTCAGGAAACTAAATAAGAAAGGAAGAAGATTGAACTGGAAAAAGCAAAGCAAGCAAAATTTATAAAAAAATCAATGGAAGATGTTGAATCTAGCAAGGATGTGATATGTTTTGAGTGCAAGAAGATAGGACACATCAAGCCTAACTATCCCTTACTAAAGAAGAAGAAAGGCAAGTATGAAAATACAAGAAAGCTCTAAAAGCATAAATCTGAAGTGACACAAAATGTGAGGAGAGTGAAGAGGAGTTTGTGAATATCTGTCTGATGGCTCACTCAGAATCAGAGTCTGACTTAGACACAAACTCAGAGTTTGGTAAGGAAATTAAGGTAAGTCATTCAGAAATTCCTATTAAAGTTTCTAAGTATATAGATGAACTTTGTTTGAACCTCAAATCCTCTCTTAAAAGGATCTCCGAATTAAAGAAGAAAAATTCGAAACTCAAACAACAGGATAATTCTTGAAGAGAAAAGTTTGAGAGTTTGAAAAATAATTTTGATGATTTGAAAGAAAATACTAATTCTCTTTCAAAAGAAAATGAATGTTTGAAAAAATGAGGTTTCAGATATTTATACAAAATTCTCCAAATGATCAAAAAATTTAGAGCAAATTCTTTTATCTCAAATACCCTATTATAAAAAAATATGGTTTGGGTCAAAATAAAGAAAGTGCTCTTTTGATCAATTTTCCTAAAGTCAATGAGAGACTTAGTAGTTTCATAAAATTAGAAAAACAAAGAGGAGGAAATGTTTTGTTTGGTGGGAACAACAAAGGAAAAATTATTAGACATGGAACAGTGATGATTGGAAGTTTGATCATCAACAATGTTTCCCTGGTGAAAGGCTTGAACTATAATTTTCTGAGCATAAGCCAACTATGTGATATATGATTTAGAATTAATTTCCAAGAAGATGTTTATTTTGGAGTTAATCGAGACTTCTCTCAAACCTTCACTGGACGAAGACATGGCAATATTTATCTTCTGGACATAAATCTAGAGAGCTCTCAATATCTTATCTCTATTGGAGAAAACTCCTATGATGTTTTGAAGCTGACAAAACTTATCTAAGTTCTATTATGAAGATTGTCAGACTTTTGTGTCAAAGTCTATCTTACAACAGAAGTCTGCCCACTCTAACAAATTCTAGACTGAACACAAGTGAAGAATGAAGACCTAACCAGACTTGGGATTATCTTTCTTCAAAGGTTCAGTTCATACAGGATATATATGGCCTTCTAGTTGGAAATATCACCTACGAGATTGGTTATCTTTATTGGAATCAATTTAGATACATCAAATCATTTCGGAAGGCAAGTTATTTTGGAAAGAATCTACTTATGGAAATCAAGATCTTTATTGTATGGACGAATAGGATTGATGGGCTTTCATCACAATCTTCAAACGGCTTGAGATCTCCTTGATTGATTCTGTCCAAAGTGTTGATTGGAAAAATTCCTCTAGAAAGTGCCAATGGTCGAAAAGGCATGAAGGAGTATTTAAGGAGGCCTCTCTAGTCATTTGACAGAGTACGTGAAAGAAGAATTCCAAAGTCCGAACCTTCTTGTCACGCCCGATCCTCCGAGCGTGTGTCCATCCCTTTGCGGTTGATTAAATAGCGACGTCTCAGGACACATTGCCGACCCATTCATTTTAATGCACATGCAAAAATGAATAAATAATCCCCAGATAACAAGATGGGATAGGAAAGTAGGATCACAATTTTGAAAAACCAACAACATACTTATACATACATACATGAACCAAGCCGATATATATATGACAGGTCTACAAAATAAGGGGGGTTTGCAAACAACTACTAATCTTCCTCCTGCTCAACATCCTTGTCCTCATTGGAGCCTTTAGCTTAGTACATCGGGGACTCAAGTTCTTCAAGATCCGGGTCTACCGGGTCTACCACCGAACCTCCGGAAGGATCTGCTGTGCCTTTCCCAAAATCAATCTCTAGCACATACATAGGAACCTCAAATTCCGGTATGGGACCCTCTTTCTATCCATGACGCTCCCAACAATACCGTGATCTGTATCGATGAGGTACCTTATGGGGTAGAGCCTTATCAACCTAGACCACGGACTTCACGAGCTCATAGTCCAGACCCCTTGGGTGCCCATGAATTGGAATATAGGCTACCTGCTCTATAACCTTCTTCGACTGACCAAAACGCTCGGGAGGAGCTGCCATCTATGGACCTAAAATGTTATCCCACAACGGGGTGAGACGACGTCTCAGCAAGTTCAACCCCCTAAGACCTGACTAGGAAGAAAATACGCCCTGAGGGTTGCCTAAGTACAAGAACAAGTCATAGGATTTATCTTAGCCTCAGTTCCTTCCTGCAAGTCAATATAATTCAAATGACCATCCAATCATTTCAATAAATCAGATCGAATCATCGATCAATTAACTCAGTCGATTCCATGTTATCAAGACCATCTCCCGGTCATCTCAATCTATACTATCTATAAAGTCGACCCTATCCAGGACTGCTTACTCTAAGTTGACATATCGAGGCCCATAGGCTGATATAGTATACTAATAACGCTCACCAGAAGCTGCTAGGTATACTGCTCGCTTTAAGCTCGACATATCACCCGCGGACCGATATAGTATACCATCCTGATCATCTAACCATTTCCACCATTTTATTATACCCGATAAAAATAATCGCGTGTGGGTACATAGTCGGCCTTAGCCAAAATATAATATTTTCCCCTTTGAAAATCTCACTAATTTCAATAGTCTACAAATCCATTTTTTGGCATTGTAAATCGACGCCCGGTGATTTTTTAATTAATTATTGAAATTATTAAATTTTGGGATAAATCCCGAAAATCACCAATCACACTCAATTTGCACAAAATAACAGTCAATTAAATAAACAAGTCACACCATTGCGATTAGCATAAAATTCTAATCACCAAGTATCCCGGTCTAATTTCCGGAAAATAATAATTAATTAAATAATTACGAAAATTAATTATTAAATACCAAAAATAGCAACTTAGGCCTGAAAAGCCTAATTAAAAGCCAAGACAGGCCCGGAAAATTTCCGAACCACTCTAGATAAATACTAGAGCTTGTCTAGGCTCTAATACATTACTCTAACCACCTAACATGCAATAACAATTAATTAAATTGCTAATCTATTCTAACTATCCACCTAATAATACTTAGTCTAAACTAATCAACCCTTAAGCGTCATTAACTTACTAAGCAATGATTAGTGAGTTAAACTCACTTGATTAACGATCCGCTCGGATCAAAACGACAGGGACACGGAGGGGTCCACAAATCCCAAAGCGGGGATGCCTTTTGAGGTCGGGAAAGCCACCAAAATGGGCCAAACAATGGCTTGGAGACCCACTGGCTTCGGCTTATGTTCTGTGTTGGTCAGGGCGGAGAGAGGTGGAGCTGGTGGTCGGTTGAGGCGGAAATGAGCTGAGATGGGTGGAGGAGGCATGCGTGGGTCCAGGCGGAGGCAAGCGGTAGCTCCGGCAACCACGACGGCTACGCACAGCAGCTTGGTTGCTCCGGGTAGCTGCGAGCAGGAGCGGACGAGCGGCTGGAGGCGCGGGATCGGCAGGACAGTTGTGGTGGCGTGTGGGCGAGCGAGCGGCTGCGATAGGCGGACGGCGGTTCCAGGTGGTCGGACGGGCAAAGAGGGGCTGAGCTGCTCGGTTTCTGGATTTGCTGGAGTTTTCGAATAGCAAGGAGAAGGAGAGAAGGAGTTGACGGTGTAGCGGAGAGAGGAAGGAATAGGGGGACTACCTTGGTCTCTCACTCATCCCTTTGTCCCCTTGCTTTGGTCCCACCACCAGCTAGCTTCCTCTGCCCATTTTCTTGACCAAAGACTCTTTTTAGAAGCCTTGAATTGGTCCAAAGGTTGGGTCCAAGGGGGGGCACACGAATTTGCACAACATTTGGCTCAATTTCCACCTAAATTCCTCCTCGAATTCCCTCAATTTGGCTTCTAAAAATTCCATTATCGAGTCAACAATCAAATTGGTATTTTTCCTCGTCAATTGATCCCACTTGCACCCCAATTTCGCAATAAAAAACGGTCCTCTGCATTTCCCAGTCGAAAACGGCCATATATCGACTTTTTCCGCCAAAACCTTGATTTGCGAAAAAATCTTTGGAGACTGAGTCGACGTTCCTAAAATGACTCATGACATGGTAGAACTTTCAATTTCTGAAATCAGATTCAAATTCGCGGTTAATTTCAATTTAGTGCGATTTTAGCATGACCTAGGTTACTAGGTAGCTTTCAGAAATTTTTAGTGCAAATGATCCGTGGTTGATTTTCTTCGAATCACACTGAACCTCTTCGACACATTGGCGACTCTTGGTGGTCATGAAAATCTTGAGGTTTCAAATACGGACACAAGGTACCAAAACGATAGGAAAATTAGTCTAGTGCCGGTCGATGAGAATAGCACTATAGGCGCGTTGATGAAAAGCCCAATTTATTTAATTGAAAACATAAGTGAAATTTCAGGATGTCACAACTCTTCCCCTCTTATAAAAATTTCGTGCTCGAAATTTAAACCACTACAATACTTTAAGCAAAAAGGTGGGGGTACAATTGTCTCATCGACTATTCACTCTCCCAGGTTGCTCCTTCAGTGCCGTGGTGTTGCCAGACCACTTTAACCAACGGAATGGTCTTGGTGCGCAGAACCTGCTCTTTTTGATCCACAATCTAAACCAGGCTCTCAACATATGACACTCTGTCATCCATGTCTAATTTTTCAAAATTAAGCACGTTGGTCGGGTTAGGCTCATACTTCCTCAACATCGACACGTGAAAGACGTCATGTACTTGCGCCAGTCTCGGCAGCAATGCAAGACGATACGTTAGGATCCCTATTCTCTTTAGAATTTCAAATGGACCTACATACCTCAAACTCAGCTTTCCTTTCTTGCCAAAGCGCGAAGTACCCCTCATTGGTGACACTTTCAGAAAAACATGATCACCAACTTGGAATTCCAAAAGCCTTGATGCTTATCTACGTAGCTCTTCTGGCAGCTTTAAGCGGTCTTTAGTCTGCCTTTGATAACTACAACTGCATCCACTAACTGCCGAACCAACTCTGGGCTTGTGATCTTTCTTTTCCCGGCTTCATCCCAACACACTGGCATTCTGCATGTTCTGCCATACCACGCTTCAAAATGAGCCATTTGAATGCTTTGCTGATAACTGTTGTTGTAGGCGAACTCGACTAAATGAAGCCGTTCTTCCCAACTTCCCTTAAAATCCAATATGCAAGCTCGCAACATGTCTTTGAGGGTCTGAATCGTCCTCTCAGACTAGCCATTCGTCTGAGGATGATATGTCGTACTATACTGCAGCTTCATACCTAAAGCACTCTGCAAGCTTTTCCAAAATACAGCTGTGAATCTCGGGTCTCGGTCTGAAGTTATTGTCACTGGCACTCCATGCAGACGAATGATCTAACGCACGTACAACTTTGTGTGTCTATCTAAACTAAGGTCCTTTCGTACTGCAATGAGGTGGGCCAACTTTGTCAGTCTATCGACCACTACCCAAATGGAATCATTACCTCTTTGACTCCTTGATAGGCTTGTCACAAAATCCATCGTGATGTGCTCCCACTTCCACTCTGGGATCACAAGAAGTCCTCCCAGTGCTGATACGTCAAACACTTGGCGACATGCTTAGCGATGTTTGTCTTCATAATAGACTACTAATAGTGTTGATGCAGATTCTGATACATCTTCGTACTGTCAGGATGAATGCTATAACTTCTACAATGAGCTTCTGATAAGATCTCCTCTCTAAGCTCTGCATCGTCAAGTACAACTAGTTGTCCTCGGAACCTCAATGTTCCATCCTCAGAAATCTGAAAGTTAGCCTTTCTCTTATCAGTATCCTCTTGCAAAATCTTTTAAACATTTGGGTCTGTCGGCTGAAGTAGTTTGATCCTGATTTGAACATCCGGCTCAATTCTGAGGGTGGCAATAAGATTCGAAAAGTGGCCCACCTCAAATTTGAAAACTGAATCTCAAGCTCTCTTAATTATATTCCAATCTTTAACCAACATATGTGCGACTGAAGACTTCTGACTCAAAGCGTCGGTGACCTTGTTGGCCTCCCCAGGGTCATATAGGATATCACAATCGTAGTCCTTTAGTAGTTCCATCCATCGACGCTGTCTCATATTCAACTCTTTATGAGAGAATAGATACTTGAAATTTTGATGATCAGTGAAGATGTGGAATCTTTCTTCACACAAATAATGTCTCTAGATCTTCAGAGCGAAAATAATGGCTACGAGTTCTAAGTCATGCGTTGGGTTGTTCTGCTCATGATGTCTTAACTAACGGGAGACGTACGCAACAACCCTACCATGTTGCATTAACATGCAACCTAGTCCTCTGAACAACGCATCACTATAGATCTCGTATCCTCTAGGACTAGATGGAATGGTCAGCACAGGTGCGGTAATCAGCTTTTGCTTAAGCTCTTGGAAACTACGCTAACGCTAAGAATCCCTCTACGAACCTTCTGTAATAACCTGCCAAACCTAGAAAACTTATGATCTCTGTCACTATAGTCGGTCTTGGCCAGTTGATCACTACCTCAATCTTGGCTGGGTCCACAGAGATTCCTTCGCCTGAAATCACGTGACCTAAGAAAGCAACTCGAGTTAACCAAAACTCGCACTTGCTAAACTAGGAGTACAGCTCGTGAATCCTCAGAGTCTGCAGGACCATTCTCAAATGACTTTCATGCTCTTCATCACTCCTCGAATACACTAGAATATCATCGATGAACACGATCACAAACTGATCCAGATATTCGTTGAACACTCGGTTCATCAGATCCATAAATGTAGCTGGAGCATTCATCAACCCAAACGGCATTATAGTAAACTCATAATGGCCATATCGAGTATGAAATGCTGACTTTGGAATGTCCTCATCGCTGATCCTCAACTGATGATATCCTGTCCTCAAGTCGATCTTTGAAAATATCGACGCTCCTTGTAACTAGTCAAACAAGTCGTCGATCCTCGGGAGTAGGTACTTATTCTTGATCGTCACCTGATTGAGTTGACGATAGTCGATGCACAAGTGCAACAAGCCATCTTTCTTCTTTACAAACATAACTGGTGCTTCCCAAGGTGATGCGCTGGGACGTATGAATCCCTTATCTAACAATTCCTGCATCTGCACCTTCAGTTCTTTCAACTCAGATAATGCCATCCGGTAAGGAATCTTAGAGATTGGCTCGGTCACGAGTGCTAACTCAATCAAAAACTCGATCTCTCTCTCTAGCAGTAAGCCTGGTAATTCCTTTGGGAATACATTTGGAAATTCTTGCACCACTGAGATATCTTCGATCTTCATCTCCTTAACTATCGTGTCCACGACAATTGCCAGATAACCTTGACAACCCCCGTTTAACAAACGGGTTGCCTCAAGCGACGAGATCAAGGTAATCGAGGGTCCTCCTCGATTCCCAACAAACTCGAAACTTCCACCCTCTAACGGGTCAAACTGAATCACTTTACAATAGCAGTCCATCTTAGCTCGTTGCTTGGTGAGCCAGTCCATGTCAATTATCAAATCAAAGTCATCCATGGCTAGAACTAATAAATCTATTTTCCCCTCTCGGTCACCAATCCCAAACTTGCAACCAGAACAATCCAATGCAGATAACATCTTATCATTTAATGGTGTAGATATGCTAACCATTGACTCTAGCAACTCAGGACTTAATCCTATTAGTTTAACATATTGATCGGCAATAAAAGAATGAGTCGCGCTAGGGTCGAATAAAAAATAAGCAGCATGGTTGTTCAGTGAAATTGTACCTGTAATCGCATCAGGCGCATCCTCAGCCTGACCTCTAGTGATAGCATACATTGTTCCCTGAACTGGGGGTCTCACATGTCCACTTTGCGGTGTGTTCCGTGGCGCGTACCCTCTGATCTGTCCCAACGGTGGCGGCGGCGTCAACTGCAGTTGTCCTCTTGGTCGTCTAGGACAATCTCTAGCTATGTGACCCTATTGGCCACATTCAAAACAAGCACCCATCCTTCAAAGGAATGGAGCTGTGCCATGTCGTCTTCCACAAAAGCGACATATGCCATTCTGACTTGGGCCTAACTTTCCAATTCCACTATTCCTGTTGGGCGGAACATGGAACTTTCCTCCAGTCATGGGCCTCTTCCCATGTCGAATCCATTCTCTGTTTGAATTAAACCTCGATCCAGACGAGGTGGCATGCTCGTTCAAACTTCTCTCAAGCAACTAAGCTCGATGGAAAACTTCTCTATAGTCTTTCAGATCCAACGGTATCAGGGGTTGTTTTAGCTCTTCTCGAAGGCCATTCCCAAACCTTCAACAGTTGTCCTTTAGATCCTCAATCAACCTCGGAGCATACTGAGAAAGCTCCGCAAACGTGACCTCGTACTGGTCAACCGTCATCATTCCTTGGCGGAGGCGTTGAAATTCCTCCATCTTATGTTCTCGGGCACTACCCGAGAAGTACTTATCGTTGAACGCTCTAAGGAATGCGTCCCACATCGGAATTACTCCTCTTGGGAATACTGACTCTCCGATAGCTCTCCACCAGGTGTTTGTGTTACCCCGCAATTGATACACTGCTAGGACAACTCTTTCTTCTTCATTGCACCTCAGAAGTGCAAACGCCTTTTCTAAGTCATGAATCCATAGCGAGGCGATCTCGGGATCTCCAGTACCAGTGAACCTCGATAGGTTCAGCTTCAGGAATTGCTCCACTAACTTGTGGATTGGTCTCTCTCTTTCCAAAACCAAGTTCCCAGCTGGAACATCAGCAGGTGCAGCAACGGGTGCAACCTCAGCAGTGGCAGCAACAGCAGCTTGAGCGGTAGCGGCTTGATTCTGGGCTTGTAGCCCTATCAGATCTCTCATAGCTTCAAGCGCCTACATGATTCCGTCGAACCTGGGATTACAAGGGGCTACAACCCCAGCACCAACAAGCGGCGGTGCTATTCCATTGGCGTTAGCCAGTGCTGGCGCTCTACCCTGGCCTCGTCGGGTATCGACTCTCGTCAGCGTCCTACCCTAAGTTACGGGCCCTATAGTACGCTTCCTAGGAGTTCTCTGCTCCTGATCACTCATTCTGAAGGTTCTTGAAAGAAGCCTGCTTCCAATTCCATACAGAATTAGAAGTCGAGCGATCCACACAAATAACAATTCTATCAACTAGCTATCATAGACATGCACCAATATGAAATAAAAGCCATTCCTACTGACTATCCCATTAACCATCACATATTATCACTACAATCCTAAACCATCCTCTGAGCAAACAACTACTAATCTTCCTCATGCTCCACATCCTCGTCCTCATTGGAGCCTTTAGC
The DNA here is from genome assembly GCA_014182515.1 of Eucalyptus microcorys. NCBI lineage: Eukaryota > Viridiplantae > Streptophyta > Magnoliopsida > Myrtales > Myrtaceae > Eucalyptus > Eucalyptus microcorys. The sequence continues at coordinate 20,569,183 of CM024564.1, forward strand.
TTAGTATACCGGGGACTCAGGTTCTTCAAGATCCGGGTCTACCGGGTCTACCACCGAACCTCTAGAAGGATCTGTTGTGCCTTTCCCAAAAGCAACCTCCAGCATATACATAGGAACCTCAGATTCCGGTTTGGGACCCTCTCTCTGTCCATGATGCTCCCGACGGGGTTGTGCCTTTCCCAAAAGCAACCTCCAAAATGGATTTGTATCGATGAGGTACCTTATGGGGTAGAGCCTCATCGACCCAGACCATAGACTTCACGAGCTCATAGACCAGACCCCTTGGGTGCCCATGAATCGGAAAATAGGCTACCTGCTTTATAACCTTCTTCGGCTGACCAAAACGCTTGGGAGGAGCTGCCATCTATGGACTTGAAATGTTATTCCACAACGGGGCCCGTAGGTTATCAAGACCATCTCCCAGTCATCTCAATCAATACTATCTATAAAGTCCGACCCTATCCAGGACTGCTCACTCTAAGCTGATAATAGATAGTATAGCTCACTTTAAGCTGATAAATAGTATACCGCTCGCTTTAAGCTGACATATCGAGGCCCGCAGGTTGATATAGTGTACTAATAACGCTCACCAGAAGCTACTATAATGCTCACCAAAAGCTGTTAGGTATACAGCTTGCTTTAAGGTGACATATCGCCCGCAGGCTGATATAGTATACCATCTAAATCATCTAACCATTTCCACCATTTTTATCATATCCAATAAAAATAATCGTGTGTGGGTAGACGGTCAGCCTTAATCAAAATACAATCTTTTCCCCTTTAAAAATACCACTAATTTCAACAGTCCACAAATCCATTTTTTTGGCGTTGTAAATCAACCCCCAGTGATTTTCTAATTAATTATTGAAATTATTAAATTTTTGGATAAATCCCCAAAATCACCAATCACACTCAATTTGCACAAAATAACAATCAATTAAATAAACAAGCCACACCATTGCAATCGGCATAAAATTCCGGTCACCAGTTATCTCGGTCTAATTTTCGAAAAATAATAATTAATTAAATAATTACGAAAATTAATTGTTAAATACCAAAAATAGCAACTTAGGCCGGAAAAGCCTAATTAAAAGACAAAACGGGCCCGTAAAATTTCCGAACCACTCTAGATAAATACTAGAGCTTGTCTAGGCTCTAATTACACTACTCTAACCACCTAACATGCAATAACAATTAATTAAATTGCTAATCTAACTATCCACCTAATCAATACTTAGTGTACATTAATCAATCCTTAAGTGTCATTAACTTATTAAGCAAAGATTAGTGAGTTAAACTCACTTGATTAATGATCCGCTCGGATCAAAACGACGGGGACGCGGAGGGGGTCCACAAATCCTAAAGGGAAGATGCCTTTCGGGGTCAGGAAAGCCACCAAAATGGGCCAAACAACAACTTGGAGACCCACTAGCTTCGGCTTTTGTTCGGTGCTGGTCGGGACTGAGAGAGATGGAATTGGTTGAGGCAGAAATGAGCCGAGATGGGTGGAGGAGGCAGGCGCAAGTCCAGGCGGAGGCAGGTAGTAGCTCCGGCAACCACGACGACTATGCATGACAGCCTGGCTGCTCCGGGTAGCTACGAGTAGGAGCGGATGAGCGGTTGGAGGCGCGGGATCGGCAGGATGGTCATGGTGGCGTGTGGGCGAGCGAGCGTCTGCGATAGGCGGACCGCGGCTCTAGGCGATCGGATGGGTAGAGAAGGTCTGAGTTGCTCGGTTTTTGGATTTGCTAGAGTTTTCAATTAGCAAGGAGAATGAGAGAGGGAGTTGATGGTGTAGCGGAGAGAGGAAGGAAGGGGGGACCAATTGGATTAGGGGGGACTACCTTGGTCTCTCACTCATCCCTTTGTCCCCTTGCTTTGGTCCTACCACCAGCTAGCTTCCTCTGCCCATTTTCCAGACCAAAGACTTCTTCTAGAAGCCTTGAAGTGGTTCAAAGGTTGGATCCAAGGGGGCACATGAATTTGCACAACATTTGGCTCAATTTCCACCTCAATTGCTCCTCGAATTCCCTCAATTCGGCTTCCAAAAATTCCATTATCGAGTCAACGATCAAATTTGTATTTTTCCTCATCAATTCATCCTACTTGCACCCCAATTTCGCAATAAAAACGGTCCTCTGCATTTCCCGGTAGAAAACGGCCCTATATTGACTTTTTCTGCTAAAACCTCGAATTGCTGAAAAATATTTGGAGACTAAGTCGACGTTCATAAAATGACTCGTGACATGACAAAACTTTCAATTTCTGAAATCGACTTAAAATTCACGGTTAATTTCAATCTGGCGCGATTTTAGCGTGACCTAGACTACCGGGTAGCTTTCAGAAATTTTTAGTGCAAATGACCTGTGGTTGATTTTCTTCGAACCACAATGAACCTCTTCGACACATTGGCGACTCTTGGTGGTCGTGAAAATCTCGAGGTTTCAAATACGGACACAGGGTACCAAAATGAAAGAAAAATCAGTTTAGTGCCAGTCGACGAGAATTTTGTAATTTAGTAGAATCACCCACGTTTAGCCACACATCTCTATCGAACCGAGCTATCTCTGATCTCTAATCGACTTTTAACTGTGTCGTAATGATTTATGTAGATGAGCACGGTCGAGTAATCGATTCATGATCTAATTCCCAAGTTTATTGCATTAAAATTCCTTAATGACTTCCTCAGATAGTCTAGTTATCTTAGGAGTGATCAGCTCTGAGAATAGCACTATAGGTGCGTCGATGAAAGGCCCAATTTATTTAATTGAAAACAGAAGTGAAATTCCAAGATGTCACACTTCCCATTTACTTGTTATTCTTTATACTGTGCTCAAATTTGTACTCAAAAGAGAGAGAGACTTATATCGTGACTTCGTGAGAACAATAGAGACTCTTCACTGGGAAGTCGAGATCGTAACATTATAAATTCTCTTTTGATTCATAGTGGAAACCAGCCAGAAGGCTATCAGCGTGGGAGAGTGGACGTAGGCTTAATCTAAGCCGAATCACTATAAATTCTGTGTTCATTTTCTCTTCTTTGAGCTCCTTTACTTTATTTGCTGCAATATACTTCTACGTTTTAAAATAGCTGTAAAGTTTGATTCCTTCTGCAAAGTCTGTAGTTAACCAAACTTAGGCTAATAGTAAAGTTTTTCACTACATTTCGCAAAATCTGTTTTCACACCTATTCACCCCATCTAGGTGTTCTTACTAGCCCTTTCAATTGGTATCAGAGCTCGTGTGCTTACTTATTGAAGTATTTTACTTTTAAGCTAAAGATCATCTATGGCTAGTATTTTGGCTCCAGATTTTGTCGAAGGTCAGAGCAACACCAGATCCCCTTACTTTGATGGAAATGAGTACAATGTGTGGAAGAACAAGATGAAGGCATTTCTCAGATCCAGAGATCCTCTGGAGTGGGATGTTGTTGAAAAAGGGATCAACCCCAAAGCAACATTAGCTTCAGACAGAGGGAAAGAAGTTATTGATGCTAACGAAACAACACAAGCTGAAATTACCAAGAGACAGGCTCTTGACACAAAAGTAATCTATTCTTTATACTGTGCCTTATCTCCCACTGAGTATAACCGAATTTCTTCTTGTGAAACAACAAAAGAAGTTTGGGACCGATTACATGTTACCTACGAAGGGACTGACCATATAAAGGAAATTAAAATAAACATTCTGCTTGGACAGTATGAAGCCTTCAGAATGAAGCTTGGAGAATCTATTATTGATATGTTTAATTGCTTTACAGAGATTGTAAATGGCCTGGCTTATCATGGTTAGCCAATTTCTGGACCAATGAAAGTCAACAAACTGCAGCGTGGACTTTTGAAAGACTGGAATTATGTGATGATTTCAATTAGAGAAACTCAGAGGTTCATGCCACTATCAGTTGATGAACTGATAGGCACGCTTCAGTCATATGGAGTGGAGTAGATAAATAAAGAAGAAGATCTTAAAGGTAAAAATCAATTGCTTTAAAGTCTAACATCGATTTTGATGATATAGATTCAAATGATGATATGGACGATAAGAAGCTAGCGCTTATGATTAAGAAATTCAGAAAGCTGAATAGAAAATGAAGAAGATTCAATTGGAAGAAGCAAAGCACACAAAATTTTTAGAAGAGACCAACGGAGGACAATGAAACTAGCAAGGATGTTATGTGCTTTGAGTGTAAGAAAAAAAGGGGCATATTAGACCAAACTGTCCTCTGTTGAAGAAAAAGAAAGGAAAATTTGAGAAGTACAAAAAGGCTCTTAAAGCTAAAACTTGGAGTGACGCCAAGTGTGAGGAAAGTGAAGAAGAGTATGCCAACATATGTTTGATGGCTCATTTAGAATTAGACTCAGAATCAAAAACAGACATTGATTCTGACTCAGACAAAGAAATTGAGATTAGTAACTCAGAAATTCCTGTTAAAGTTTCTAAATTAATAGATGAACTTTGCCTCAGTCTTAAATCCTCTCTTAAAAGGATTTCCGAACTAAAAATGGAGAATCGTAAGCTCAATCAACAAGAAGTTTCTTGGAAAGAAAAGTTTGAAAGTCAAAATTCAAATTTTGATAATTTGAAAGAAAATTCTGACTCTCTTTCAAAGGAAAATGATATTTTAAAAAGTGATATTTCAAATATTACAAAAATATTTTCAAAAGGATCCGAAAAATTGGAGAAAATCCTTTTAGCCCAAATACCCTATTTTAACAAATCTGGTTTGGGTATGACTTCAGAAACTATTCCATTAATTGATTTTCCCAAAGTAAAAAAGAGAATTAAACAGACCTACAAAGGAATTTGACAAAAATCACTTTCAAAAAGTTTTTGTAAAACATGTTGGCCAAAGTGCACTCAGATGTTCGAAGTGTAACAACTCAGAACATTTCAAGAAAGAATGTCCTAAGGTTTGGAGACCAATTAAGAAGGAATGAGCAAAGACTGTCTTTAATACTAACTCTCCTAGACCCAAGAAAATCTGGGTATCAAAGAAAGTTTGAGTTTTTCTTTTGATCACAAGTCACTATTAAAATAAAGATCAAATGGTATTTGGATAGTGGTTGTTCGAGGCATATGATAGGAGACTCAAGTTGCTTCATAAAGCTTGTTAGACTGAATGGAGGAAACATCAAAGGAAAAATTGTAGGATGTGGAATTGTGAAGATTGAAAGCCTGACTATCAACAATGTTTCCTTGGTGAAAGGATTGAACTACAATCTACTGAGCATAAGCCAGCTTTGTGATACTTGTTTCAGAATAAATTTCCAAAAAGGCATTTGTTCTAGAACGAGTCAAGATTTCTCTCAATCTTTTACTGGGCGAAGGCATGGCAACATATGCCTTTTGGACGTAAACCCAGAAAATTCGCAATGCCTTATTTCTATTCAAGATGAAGCAAGTCTTTGGCATCGGAAGCTTGGTCATGTTAATATGAAGCAAATTGCTAAAGTTTCTTCTAAGAAGCTGGTTCGAGGACTTCTTAATCTAGCTTATCAGAAGTCTGAATTATGCACTCCCTACATCTTGGGAAAACAGGTCAGAAGTTCTTTTAAACCTGTAAATCAAGTTTATGCCAGTCGAGTTTTGCAGCTACTCCATATGGACCTTTTTGAACCAACCAGAACTCAAAGTATTGGTGGAAAGAAATATTGCCTAGTAATCGTGGATGATTACTCTCATTTCACTTAGGTATACTTTCTGGCAAGTAAGTTTGAAACCTTTTTTTATTTCTCGAAGTTTGCCAACAAGGTTTAGAATGAAAAGGGTTATGCTATTTCTAGTATACGAACTGATCATGGAGGTGAGTTTGAAAATCAGGACTTTGCGAAGTTCTATGATGAATCTGGTTTTCAACATGTTTTCTCTTCTCCATACACTCCAGAACAAAATGAGGTTGTGGAAAGGAAAAACAAATCTTTATAGGAGATGGCCAGAACTCTTTTAATAGAGAGCAAATTATCCTCTCGATTTTGGGTAGAAGTAGTTTCTACTGCCTGCTATATTATTAACAGAGTATTCTTGAGACCTATCCTAGATAAAACTCCTTATGAAGTGTATAAAGGAAAGAAGCCGAATGTTTCCTACTTTCATGTCTTTGATTGTAAATGTTTTATTCTGAAGAATGCGTATGAACGATCTGGAAAGTTCGAGGAAAAATCAGACGAAGAAATCTTCCTTGGCTACTCAACTTCAAGCAAAGCTTATAGGATGTTTAACAAGAAGACTCAATCCGTAGAAGAATCTATGAATGTCAAGTTTCAGGATTATGTGCAAATTCAACCATATCAGACTCAACTTGAAGAGTCTGAACCAGTTCCAAACTTAAGAAAATCTATTTCCTCCGAAGAGGTTCAGACTTCTGGAGAACAGCAACAAGCAAATCAAGAAGATTCAAACGAAGCAGAAGATTAGTAGACTCTCAAACCAAATAGCAACTGGAAGTACAAGTCCAGTCATCCCAAAGAACTTATCATTGGCAACATTGATGAAGGAATTCGCACCAGATCCAAAGGAAGAGAAGAGTCCAGTGCTCTAGCACTTGTTTCTGATATAGAACCAAAAGGAGTAGATGAAGCTTTATCTGATGAAAGCTGGATAGAAGTTATGCAGGAAGAACTCAGACAATTCAGCATCAGTGATGTTGTTGACACCTAAATTTTAGCGATCCAATCATTTATTTATTGCATAGAAAATTAGGGGTTCATTTTATCCCTAAAAAAATATTAATTGCATAGCATATAAATTTATGTGCATTTATTTTTAAGTTACATTTTTTGCATTTATTTATTGGACTGGTGGCGGATGGGTTCTGAGCTTTAACTTGGTAGGCCGGACTAAACCCACGAAGTGAGCAAATTGGCCCAAGCCCCCTTTTTTTTTTGATCAGAAATTATCTTGTGAAAAAATAAGGATTTGAAATTTTTCTGAGATATAATGGAATTTTTTGGATAAGGCAAATGTGACAAAATATTATTGTGTTCGGAAAAGCAAATATGGTGTTTGGAAAAGAAATCTTTGTGGATATGGATTTGGAAAAATTAAAACCCTAATCCTTGGCTTATAAATAGGTTAAACAAGTAGGATTTTAGGGGGGCCACACATTGATACATACGGCCACACAAGAGGAGTTTTTTTAGTCACGTCAAAGGAGGGTTTTTATTTGTTTTGGGGCTTTTTCCTTCGGTTTTCTAGGTCAAGAACTAAAAAAAAAAAAAGAAGGAAACTTGTTCTTTGGGGAAGGAGAAAAGTGAGCATAAGCTTTTTCCCTTCTGCTCAAAGTACAATAGAGGGAGAGAGACAGGAGTGGACGTGCATCAGGCCAACAGGAAAACAAAAAATAAAAACAAAAGAAACATGCACTATTCATCTTCCTCGTGGGCTCTTTTGTTGCGTGACGCCTCCCCGTTGCTTGATCTCCTCGCTGGCGCACCAGCAGCTAGGCTACCACACCACCAGGGTTCCCTTTGCCCGCGTCATTGCCGTCACCGCCGTGCCGATCCGCGAAGACGCTGCTTCCCCTACCTTGCCCACATCTCTGGCAGTCACCACTATGCCGATCCGCGAAGATGCTTCTTCCCCTGCCTTGTTTGTGATCTGCCAGTAACCACCGGTCCAAGATTCGTTGCTCCGCTGTGCCCCTGCCTCGATGTGCTTTCACCGTTGCTGTCCACGCCTTGTTAGTCATCGCTCGTGCAGCCGAGTCGTCGCTCCGCCCGCTCGATTGTTCGCACGTCCACCGTTGTTGCTGCTACCTCCGTCTTCGACGCCAACAACCGCGACCCAACCTCTTCCGCTTTTTGCTATGCTCGCGGTGCTCCACCTGCAGCTTGTTCGCCATCGCAGCTCCCTCTGCCGGACCATCACCGCACCTCCGCGAGCTTTCCCCTGCCGATCCACTGCAACCCGACGTTGCTTCTCCTACTTGAACCGTAACCAGCCGCGATTGCTACGTTTGCCAGCCCCGAGTCCTTCGCTTGAGCGAGCTCTTGCACGCCCAAGCGACCTCCTTGCTGCTAGGTTTTCTCCTCTGCTGGAGACCAAGCGAAGCCACCTACTGCCTCCCCTGTTTCGCTGTTGATCAAGCTACTGCCGAGCTACCTCGCCAAACCTCGTCGGAGCTCCGACCACCGGGACCCATCACCCCCCGGTGAACCATTATCATAGACACCATAGTCGCTACCCTTGCACCGTCCTTAGCCGTGCCGAGTCTTCATAGGGGTTCAATCTACCGATTGGATTTTTGGAAAAAATTCAAAATTAGGTAGAAATTTGTTTTATTTTATTCGATAAGTTTTTTTAGGTAGATTTAATTTATTAGGTAAATTTACTTTAGTTTTGATGTTTTATTTCTTTGTTTGGAATATTTCTCAATGCACGATTGAATTCTCGATCTACAGCTTCGATTCACAATTGCACATGAATTTTTATTCCATCTATAAGACTTTAGATGGAATAATTGATTATGCGGGAGTAAAATTGATATCTTAATCTTTAAGGCTTAAGATCAATTTATCGGTTTTATTAGCGAAATAATCAAGTTTGTATTTCAATTCGAATATGGATAACATTTATGATGACCATGGATGATTTAATGTTTATCTCTTAATTGTTTTGTTTATCCCGAAAATACAAAAAAAAAAAAAAAATTGTATTTTGCATTCCATATAGATTAGGATTGATTGCATGATAGGTTAGTTTTTTTTTTTAAATGCATGTTTAGAAGGCATTTAGAATGGATAACATTTCACTTTAGTTTTCACTTTACTTAGATTTTTATTTTTAGTGATTTTAATTACGAATTTTCATAAAAAAATAAAAATAAGAAATCATGCACATGTCATGTAGGATTAGGTTCATGAAATGCCCGTCATCTAGTGATTGTTGATAGGTCCATTTAGTTAGAAATTGACTATCATTAGAATTATGTCATTTGGTTAATTTAGATTGCACATTTAATTGTTGCATTTCTTTAATTTCGAATTTCATGGAAAATACAAAAAGAATTGTCTTAGAATAAATCAATTTCATCCTTCAGGATAGGCCGCATGTTTATTTATGTCATATAGTTTATATCCAATGAGGTAAGTCTTGTAATTTTTTTCATTGCTTTTCTTGGATGTTAAATTGGTGGTTTGTGCACCCGCATGATCACCTCACATGTTAAGGAAATAGATTAAAAATCAATTCAAGCTGCCTGCAAAACATTTTTTCAAAATAAAAAGAGAAAGGTACCAAAAGGGCGTTAGAAAAATCTAACATAATCAAGTCCCCAAACTCACAAATCTCTGGTTCGCAGGAGTAAAGTAATTCTCCCATTATTTTACTTAGGTATCTAATCGACCTACCGTAAACTAATTAGTGGCAACTCCCTTTTGCATGCTAAATATTTGAATCTAAGTCACGAATTGGTATGGGTTTGGGAGAGCCCGATCTAAGTTAGACTTAGTAGTCCATTAGCCTAATTTTAGGTGGTGCACCCGAAATTTAGGTCGCGACAGATGTATGGGAGCTGATTCCAAAACCCAAAGGCAAATCGGTGATTAGAACGAAATGGGTTTTCAAGAACAAGATGAATGAAAAAGGAAAAATGATCAGAAACAAAGTAAGACTCGTGGCAAAAGGATATACATAGGAAGAATGGATAGGCTATGACGAGACCTATGTACCAGTAGCAAGATTAGAAACAATTAGATTATTATTTGCTTTTGCTTGTTTTAAAAATTTCAGGTTATTCCAGATGGATGTCAAAAGTGCGTTCCTAAATGGGTTCATACAAGAAGAATTCTATGTGGAACAACCACTAGGATTTGAAAATCCAAGAAAACCAGACTCAGTCTACAGACTGAAAAATGCCTTGTATGGACTGAAGCAAGCACCTCGAGCTTGGTATGAAATGTTGAGTAAGTTTCTAACTCAGAATGGTTTTGAAAAGGGAAATGTCAATACTACTTTGTTTATAAAGAGATAAAGGAAAGATTTTCTGCTAGTACAAATTTATGTAGATGATATTATCTTTGGTTCTCCTAACGAAAATCTCTACAAGAAATTTTCAAGATCTATGCAGGATGAATTTGAAATGAGCATGATGGATGAGTTAACATTCTTTTTGGGATTGCAAGTCAGACAATCAAAGAAAGGTATATTCATTCACCATGAGAAATATGCTAAAGATCTAATTAAGAAATTTGGATTGGGGAATTGTAGGGGAGACACCTATGTCAAGTTCATCGAAACTGGACAAGGATGAAGAAGGGAAGAAAGTAGATCGGATGCTATATAGAAGCATGATCAGTTCTCTTCTCTACCTTATTGCCTCTAGACTTGATATTCTATTCAATGTGTGCATCTGTGCAAGATTTTAATTTGATCCAAGGGAATCTCATCTAAGTGCTATAAAACGCATCATCAAATATTTGCGATTTCTCCAAAGCTGGGCCTATGGTATTCAAAAGAATGCATGACTTTACTCTACTTGGATATTCTAATGCTGATTTAGAAAGGCACATATGACACTTGTCAACTGTTGGGAAATATGCTAGTATCTTGGTTCTCAAGGAAACAAAGTACTGTAGCATTATCAATAGCAGAAGCAGAATATGTTGCTCTTGGTAGTTGTTGTTCTCAAATTTTATGGATAAGACAACAACTAAGAGAGTTTGGAATAGAAGAATACTGCACCGAGATCAGATGTGACAATATAAATGCTATCAATCTCACCATAAACCCAATTCTTCATTCAAGGGTGAATCATATAGAGATTCGACATCATTTTATAAGGGATCATGTCCAAAATGGCGAGATTCTGGCTCAATTCTTTGAGTCAAAGAATCAATTGGTAGATATCTTCACGAAATCTCTAGAAAAAAACTTATTTGAGTCTATTCGCAGCAAGCTGAATATTATCTCTCATATCAATTAAAGTCTGAAGTTGCTCAGACTCAGAACTTTAACTTGAGGAAATCTCTTCAATCCAGGTATTTAAATTTTAGTATGAAATTTCTGAACAAGTACATTCTTATTCGAATCATTGCTTGCCTATTTTATTTTTAGAAGTTATCTTTTTCTTGCTAAAATTTGACTTTTGAATTTTTAGCAATTTCCATTTTCAATTTATTCCGAAAAGGCATTTTCTTTTGTGTCGTTTCAACTTCCCATTTTCGAATGCTTTATATCTTCCAAAACGATTCATTTTGAGTACTGCCTCTCAAAACCCTAATCGCGATTCTCTTCTCCCTTGACTTTTGCTCTCAAAATTTCTCTACAAGTTTCAATCTTTTTCACTCGAAAATGTCAATGAAATCCTCCAAGTCTGCATCCCTGTCACACCAACGAAAGTCCTCTCAGATTGCTAGTCAAAGTCCTCAGAGCATGCTAGAAGGACCAACGCATTTCAATCTCACTGGTGAAGACTCTCCACACAACTCTCCGCACAACTCTCCACACGACTCTCCGCATAACCCTCTGTGCCAACCTTTGGAAAATGAGGTTGATCAAGAAGCAGTTAGTCTTAGAGTCTTGACACCCCCAGGTTCTTTACAAGCTCTATACTTATCCGAAACAGGGTGGCTCTCCAATGTCTTTTATCACAAATTTTCTAAAAGGACATGGGCATGGCAACGGAACAGTGTTTTCAAGAGCGATGGAACGTTTGGGTATAGCGTTGAAAGGTTCAGCAAAAAATGCTTTTCTTTATTTTCCTTATGATCCTAGATTCAGTTTTGAGCATCATACTAAAAATAAGGACGATAATGAGCAGATTTATATGAATTTCCAACCCAGAATGGGTGTGGCCGCTAATGTTCCTGGAGAGAAAATGAGATTGTTTCGTTTAAGGAGCACAAAAGGGTTTATACCCAGATGTTGAACAGGGGGGTGATAAACCCTCGAACAATTGATTTAGATTTCTTGGACTCGATCAAGGTTGACTTAAGGGCAAAGTTGGCTGCTCTTCAACTTGAGATGTTTTGTGCTGTTCTATCTATGGCTTATCTTGAGTTGACGGCATATTTCTATTCTAATCTGTCTTTCCTTGACCAAACTTACATTCAGTTTACTGTTTGTGACAAAGCCTTTATTGTGGATGTTGACACTTTGGCTGACATTATGGGAGTAGAAAGAAGCAGTTTTCAACCGATCAACATTTCCATTGGTCAAGCAACTCGTTTCTTGGTGAAGGACAGAGTGCCTTGTAGGAGTATCACTTACTCTCGATTGCCAGCAACTAGTGTTCTATTGCACAAAATCGTCATCAACTGCTTCAAACCCAAGGCAACATCCAAAACTGATGTGTCCAAATTCGAGGCAAAAATCATGTGGGCCATTTGCAATGGCATTCCTTTTTCTCTACCATACACCATTTTCTTGCACATGTACAAGATAGTTATGAAAGAAAAGGGGCAATTGCCTTACACGGCCTTGATCACCAAGTTGTTCCAACACTTTCTGATCCAGTTTCCCTCTCAGCTCTGTTCAAGAACCATTAGTCCCATGGAGATTGGACTAAAGATGATCTCAAAGATGAGGCTGAAGGATCTGAGCAAGGCCATTGAGCATCAGAAGAAGGAATCCACAAGCAGAACCAAGGTAGAATCGATTGCTACAAGAAAAAGAAAAGGGAAGAGTGTTGCACAAACAAGTTCGAAAAAGAAGAGGTCTATCCTCTTGATCGATGAAGAAGAGGAGGATGATCTGACCATCTCTGATCTTACCTTGAGAAATCTTCAAGGAGTTGATTCCGAAGAAACAGAGGAAGAGGAAGTTGAAGTTGAAGCAGAAATAGAAGAACAAGAACAAGATGAAGAAGAAGATGAGCCTAAAAGATCACTGGAGAAGAACCAAGAAGATGAAGACTCTGATGGAGCAAATGGTGCAATACCACTATAAGATGAGATTGAGAAAAGAGTTTCTGAAGAAGAAAGGGAAGATGCTGCATCTAAAGGGGCAGACAACAAGGGAAAATATCTAGTGTTGACCAAGAAAAGGCTAAAGAAGGCGAAGTCTCATCCCAACCTGAAGGCAACAAGTCAGGGGGAGATCATGTGACAACTCCTTTCATAGCACCAATTGCTAGTGATGGCATTAGCAGATTTGCTGCAAATCCCGAAGATGTCTTTGCATCTAACTTCCCTGAGATTGAAGAAGAAACTCCCAATCAGGATAAGCAACAAGCTGCTCGTGTTCAAGTCGATGTTCCTCCATCTCTTGATACTCCGGAAACTCACTTCGCTGAAGCCAATGTTCAAACTAAAACTAATCCTAACTATACAAGGTTGGTTGAGCTCCTTTTGGAACTTAAAGCTCAGCAATATGCAATGGAGTACGAGATTCAAAAGCTCTACACCGCCTTAAAGTCCTCGGCAGACTCCCTCGATGGCAAGGTACAGTCTCTTGACTGACTTTGAATCAACAGACGTCCCAGGCTATAGCCAAAGTAGAGGAGGCATTGCAGTCACTTGAGGATTTTCGACTCATTCAAGCTCCCAAACAAACCTAATTGACTTCATCTTTTCAATTCTGTCTTTTTTGAAATTCTCTTTCTTTTTGTTGTTGACAAAAAATGGGGAGAATGAAAAGCATATTTAATTTGTTTGAACTAGTTGTGTGTTGAACACTTTGAACTAGTTGTGTGTTAAACACTTATATTCTGCAGTAACCTTTTGTGGTTGTGATTATGGATGTGGATGATTGAATCTTGTCTAAATTTTCAAGATTAACGTGTTTTCTGTGGTTGCAGAATCGATATTATCCAGATCCTCAACAATCTATTTTTATAAGTTATCATGTATTGCTAAAGCGTTGTTTTGCAGGATATAAGTCTTTAAATCTGCAGGAAAGTTTTGTCACCATAAAAAATGGGGAGATTGTTGGAGAAAACTCTTATGATGTTTTGAAGCTGACAAAACTTATCTAAGTTCTATTCTAAAGATTGCTAGACTTTTGTGTCAAAGTCTATCTTACAACAGAAGTTTGCCCACTCTAACCAATCCCAGACTGAACGCAAGTGAAGAATAAAGACCTAACTAGAGGGATTATCTTTCTTCAAAGGTTCGGTTCATACATGATATATATGGCATTCTGGTTGGAAATATCACCTACGAGATTGGTTATCTTTATTGGAATCAATTTAGATACATCAAATCATTTCGGAAAAAAAAAATCTATTTATGGAAAATAAGATCCTGATTGTATGGGCAAACAGGATTGACGAGCTTTCATCACAATCTTCAAACGGCTCGAGATCTCCTTGATTGATTCTGTCCAATGGGTTGATTGGAAGAATTCCTTTGGAAAGTGCCATCGGTCGAGAACGCATGAATGAGTATTTAAGGAGGCCTCTCTAGTCGTTCGATGGAGTGCGTGAAAGAAGAATTCCAAAGTCTAAAACTTCCCATTTCCTTGTTATTCCTTACACTGTGCTCAAATTTGTACTCAAAAAGAGAGAGAGATTTATACTGTGACTTCGTGAGAGTAGTAGAGACTCTTCACTGAAAAGTCGAGATCACAAGATTGTAAGTTCTCTTTTGATTCATAGTGAAAACTAGCTAGAAGGCTGTCAGCGTGGGAGAGTGGATGTAGGCTTAATCTAAGCTAAACCACTATAAATTTTGTGTTCCTTTTCTCTTCCCTAAACTCCTTTACTTTATTTGCTGCAATATACTTCTACTTTTTAAAATAGCTATAAAGTCTTATTCCTTTTGCAAAGTATGTAGTCAACCAGACTCAGGTTAAAAGTAAAATTTTTCACTGCATTTCGCAAAATCTGTTTTCACACTTATTCACCCCCCTTTAGGTGTTCTTACTAGCCCTTTCAATCTCAATCAAAGATGAAGGAAATCTCTAGCACCGCAAGCTAGGACATGTTAGTATGAAACAAATTGCTAAACTATCATCTAAGAAGTTGGTCCATGGTCTTCCCAGAATGATGTACCAGAAGTCTGAGTTGTGCACTCCATATATCTTAGGAAAACAGGTCAGAAACTCATTTAAATCTATAAATCAAGTCTCCACTAATTGCATCTTGCAGCTTCTTCACATGGATCTTTTCGGACCAACTAGAACTCAAAGCATTGGTAGTAAGAAGTACTGTTTGGTAGTTGTGGACGATTATTCAAGATTTACGTGTGTTTTCTCCTTGGCAAATAAAATGGAAACCTTCTCATATTTTTCAAAGTTTGCTAAGAAGATTCAGAATGAGAAAGGTTATACCATTTCTAGTATTAAGACTGATCATGGGGGAGAATTTGAAAATCAAGATTTTGCAAATTTTTGTGATGAGAATGGTCTTCAACATGTTTTCTCATCTCCTTGCACTCCAGAACAAAATGGAGTTATGGAAAGGAAAAATCGGTCTTTACAGGAGATGGCCATAACTCTGCTAATTGAAAGTAGAGTCTCTTCTTGTTTTTGGGCAAAAGTAGTATCCACTACTTGTTATAAAATTAATAGAGTATTTTTAAGGCCCATCCTAAAGAAAACTCCCTATGAAGTTTTCAAAGGAAAAATGATAGTGTCTCTTCATGTGTTTGGTTGCTAGTGTTTTCTTCTGAAGAATGGAAATGATTGACTCGAGAAATATGAAGAAAGATCGGATGAAGGAATATTTCTTGGCTATTCTACTTCAAGTGAAGCTTACAGGGTCTTCAACAAGAATGCACAAACTGTCGAAGAATCAATGAATGTGAAATTTCAAGAAACTATCAAGAACCAACAAGACCAAACTCAACTCAAAGAGTCTGAGCTGGTTTCAGACTTAATGAAGTCCAATTCCCCTGAGGAACCTCAACCTTCTGGTGATCAAAGTAAAGCAGAAGAAAAGTCAGAAGATTCAAAGGAAACAGAGGTTCGGCAAACCTTTGCAAGCAATGACAAATTCAACAATAACTAGAAGCACAAATCAAATCATCTTAAAGATCTCATTATTGGCAATATGGAAGAAGGGATTTGTACCAGATCCAAAGTAAAAGGAGACTCAAGTGCTCTAGCTCTTATTTCTAAGATAGAACCAAAGGGAGTAGAAGAAGTTTTATCCGATGAAATCTAGATAGAAGTAATGCAGGAAGAACTTAGACAATTCAGAATTAATGATATCTGGGAGTTAGTTCCAAAACCAAAAGGAAAATCTATGATTGGAACTAAGTGAGTGTTCAGAAACAAGTTGGATGAAAATGGTAAAGTAACCAGAAACAAGGCAGGGCTTGTTGCAAGATGTCATACGCAAGAAGAAGGAATAGATTATGATGAAACATATGCATCTACAGCCAGGTTAAAAGTTATAAGATTATTACTTGCATATGCATATTTCCATAATTTCAGGTTATTCCAGATGGATGTCAAGAGTGCATTTCTAAATGGTTTCATATGAGAAAAAGTCTATGTGGAACAACCACCATGATTCGAAGATCCCAGAAAATCAGACTTTGTCTACAAACTGAAGAAAGTTTTGTATGGTCTGAAACAAGCACCTCGAGTCTAGTATAAGAGACTGAGTAAGTTTCGGGTAAGCAATGGTTTCAAGAAAAGAATGGTTGACACAACTTTGTTTATCAAAAGGGAAGAAAAAGACTTTCTACTTGTTCAAATATATGTAGATGATATAATCTTTGGGTCTTCTAATGAAAGTCTATGCAAGAAGTTTTTAAAGTCTATGCAGGAAGAATTCGAAATGAGCATGATGTGTAAGTTAACATTCTTTCTGGGTCTACAAGTCAGACAATCTAAGAAAGGAACCTTCATTTATCAAGAGAAATATGCTAGAGATGTTATCAAGAAGTTTAGGATGGAAAACTGCAAGAAGACTGAGACTCCCATGTCAAGTTCTTCCAAACTCAACAAGGATGAAGATGAAAAGAAAGTAGACCAAAAGACATACAAAAGATTGGTTCTCTTCTCTACCTTACTGCTCAACCTAAGGGTGAGTATTGGTCCAGGGTCAACCCTGGACCGACCTTAGACCAGCCCAACCCTGCCGGTCTTGGTCCCGTTCCCAAGGAGATTAGGTCGATCCTTGGTCCTAGAATTCCTGGACCAATACTGTGCGGGTTAATCCTCGGTCTGAGAGTTCCGAATCGGTCCAACTCGGACCAACCCTGACTATATATATATGTATATATATCTAATATATTACTTATAATTTTTTTATATAGAGAAAATCTTAAAATAAATGGCGTCAACAATATTAAATAGCTCTTTAATAAAAAGTTCAAGTAATTTTTTACATTGTTATTTAATAACGTATATTTTTAATGTCTTTTACGGCGTCAATAATCATAATTTATGAAGGAGAAAAATGTTTTTGTGAGGAGTCTTCACGGTGTCTAAAAAAGCATAAACAGCTCCTTATGGCATCATCCTCTAGTATTCGTTTTCTTTTGTCATATTTGTCCTCTTAGTCTTCAATTTGCCAAAATCGAAAGAAACAACTTCTCTACTCATCACTTGACACTCGCCTCGCTCGCTTTGGGTCACTCCTGCCGCTCACCGCTTGATGCTTACTTGGCTTGTTGCCTCCCGCTCGACATTCGATGCTCATTCTATTCGATGCTCACCCCACTTGACTCTCACCGCTTGCCTTTCTTAGTTGACCTCGCTCACCATCGAACCCATTGGGTCGGTATGGTTCTCGGTTACCCTTTTAAGAAGTACAAAAAATGAAATAAAAAATTATTGGTTGGTCCTAGGTTGACCCTGAAATCGAACCAAACCCATTGGGTCAGTTCGGTCCTCAATTGCTTTTTTAAGGCGTACAAAAAATGAAATAAAAAATTATTGATTGGTCCTAGGTTGACCTTGAAACCGGACCGAACCCATTGGGTCAGTTCAGTCCTCCATCACTTTTTTAAGGAGTACAAAAAATGAAATAAAAAATTATAGTTTGGTCCCGGGTTGACCGTGGAATCGGACCGAACCCATTAGGTCGGTTTGGTCCTCGGTCCCAAAAATTGAGGACCAGCATTATGTGGGTTGGTCCTAGGGTTAGGGGGTGGACCGGCTCAACCTGAACCATGCTCACCCCTAGCTCAACCTGATATTTTATTTTGTGTGTGTGTGTGTGCTAGATTCCAAGCTAATCCTAGAAAAATCTCATCTCAGTGTTGTCAAAAGAATTATTAAATATATTGCAACAAATCCAAAGTTAAGTTTGCAGTATCCAAAATAAGGAGACTTTACATTACTTGGATACTCAAATGTTGATCTAGTTGGTTGTAAAGTTGAAAGAAAAAGTACTTCAGGTATGTGCCAACTCTTGAGACAAATGTTAGTGTCCTAGTTCTCTAAGAAGCAAAACATTGTGGCACTCTCAAAGGCAGAAGCAGAATATGTTGCTCTTGGAAGTTGCTATTCACAAATTCTTTGGATAAGGCAACAACTAAAGGACTTTGGAATAGAATAACCTTGCACTGAAATCAAATGTGACGACATAAGTGCGATTAACCTTACCCAAAATCATATTCTTCATTCAAGAGCAAAGCATATTGAAAACCGTCATCATTTCATAAGAGACAATATACAAAATGGTGAAATCAATGTTCAATTCATTGATTTGAAGAATCAATTGGCAGATATTTTCACTAAGCCACTGGAGAAAGGATCATTCGAGTTCATTCATGAAAAATTGAATATTACTCTTGCATCTGGTTAAAGTCTATGTAGAAGTAGACTCATTAGTTCAACCTTCTAGTAGAGACATTCTTCTAAAAGCCATTACAGACTTAGGCAGTTGTATTTCAAATTTTGGCGCATAAGTTTCTTGCTTTCTTGAACATATATGATTATTTTCGAATTATTACTTGCCTTTTATATTTTTGAAAATTGTTATATCACTGCTAATTTTTCAGAATTAATATTTCATAAATTATTGACAGTTACTTTTTTAAAATTTTTCAAAACGGAAGTTTTTCTTTCGTGCCTGTTCAATTGCCCTGGTTTGTATTCTTTAAATAAGTCTCCGGTCTCTTTTTTCCCTGATATCCAAAATCTTCACAAATCCTAACCTCTCTCAAACCTTTGCCTCTCTTGATCTATCCTCACATTCTCTACAAAATCTCTCACTTGATCACTCCGAACATGTCGTCAAAATCCTCCAAGTCCATTTCGATGTCTTCTCAGAGGAAATCATCTTGCATTGCTAGTCATGGGCCTTAGTTTGTGCCTGATGCTTTGATGCACTTTGATCTCACTGGAGATGAATCACCACGAAGCACGAATTGACCATTGGTGGAGGAAGAAGTTACTCAAGATGCGACTCCTCTTTCGGTACAAAAGCTCGAGATACTTCTTAAACATTATGAGTTTATGAAAAAAGCAAGAATTCTTATAGATTTTATAAGTTTGTTCTTGAAAGAAAATGGTTATAGGAACGAAACTTTGTTCTTGAAAGCCATGGAAAACCTAGGGGTGGTAGAGGCTGGAAGAGTAGAAAGGAATTTACCAACTTTCCTGCTGATCCTCATTTCAATACGGTCAGACTGAAAGTAAAAAGGAAGATGATGATGAAAGGTGTTCAAGAATTTTCAACCCAAATTGGATGTTGCTACAGAAATCAATGGAACAAAAGGAAAGTTGTTTTGGTCGAAAGAACATAGGAAGGTCTATGCACAGATGCTGAACAAAGGGGTTGTCAACCCTCGAACAGTAGACTTTGATTTTCTGGATTCCATCAAGGTAAATTTGCGAGAGAAATTTGCCAAGCTTGATATGGAAAGATTCTATGTAAAGTCATCTAATGCTTATCCTGAATTGACTACTTATTTCTATTCCAAACTGTCAGTTCTCGATCTTACTCGTATTCAATTCACTATGAGTATAAAATTTTTGACGTTGATGTTGATTTGTTGGCTGATATTCTGGGAGTAGAGAGAAGTGGATTTTTTCCCATAAATGTCTCCAATGAATAGGTCACCAATTTTCTGGTGAAGGACATGATTCCTAGAGGAAACATTACTTACTTTAGGATGTTTGCCTTTAATATTTCAATCCACAAGATCATCATCAATTGCATCAGACCCAAAGCTGCTTCCAAGACTGATGTCTCAAGATTCGAGGCAAAAATGATATGGGCCATTTGCAATGGAGTTGCTTTCTCACTTCTTCATACAATTATACTACATATGTACAGAACCATCATGAAGGATAAATGACAACTTCCTTATACATCTTTGGTGACTAGACTTTTCCAACACTTTCAGATTCAACTGCCTTGCAATTTTTGCTCTAGAACCATCCTTCCTATGCAAATTAGACTCAAAATAATCTCAAAAATGAGATTAAATGATCTCTCTGGAGCCTTGAAACTTTTGAAGAATGAATTTGCCGGCAAAACTAAGATAAGATCTGCGGTTGAGAAGAAGCGCAAAAGGAAGAGCGTTGTCTCGTGAACTCCAAAAAGGAAAAGACATGTTCTTCTTTTACAAGATGAAGAAGAGAAAGATGATAAAGACAAGACTATCTCTGATATTGTGGCAAATATTGCCATGAGAGATCCTGTTGGAGGCATAGCTGATTCTGACAAAGAAGAGGATGAGAGCAAGAAAGACCTTGAAGAGGAAAGTGCAGGAGAGGAAACGTGAAAGAGAGTGAGGAGGATGACTCAGATGAAGAAGAGGGCGATGCGAATCTAACCAAGGAACAAGAGCATTCTTACTAGGATGGAGAAGATACAAGGGGAATTGGTGCAAAAGATGTTGGAGAGAAAACCAAGGGAACTGGTCAACAAACTAGTGGTGCCAAAAAGGGGGTGCAGGAAGGAGAAAGAACTCTTCCTCAAACTAAAGGCATTGAGCCAGGGGGAGTAGGTGAGAAAACTCCTCTTCATGACCAAATGGTAGAACCAACTACAAGTGATGGTATCCGTCAATCTCCTCCAGATGCCGAGGATATTTATGCATCTCACTTTCCTGAAGAATCTCCAAGGGGTCAAGATAAAGAGGCTAATGTTTAGGGGGAGAAACAAATCTCACATGTTCATGTCAATAATCCTTCACCTTTGGATACTCTACCAATACATTTTGCTGAAGCTAGCACCCAAACCGAACCATATTCAAATTATCATCAAATAGTGAAACTCCTTTTAGAGATTAAGGCACAATAATATGGGATGGAGGTTGAAATCCAGAAATTGCATCCTGCTCTTAATAACTACATCAGAATCTCTCATTGGAGAGGTATAGTCTCTTAATGACAAGGTTCAGAATATGAATCAACAAGCCACTCAAAATTTGGTGAAGGTTGAGACTGTCTTCCATCAGTGCTTGACTAAGCTTGAGGAGATCGTGTGACATCCCGATTTTCCAATTCTATTTTCAATAAATTGAGACGGGCATTTCATTGGCACGCATATAGTTCTTTTCCTTGAGTTGGCTACTCATGTGAAAACTAGTATATCAGGTGAAGCTGTTAAGAAATTCTAATGCATCAGACTCAAGAATTTGACTAGGAATCAATCTTTCGACCGAGCTAATTTGCAAGGGTCATTATGGCACAATTAAAAATCGATTAGAGATCGGAGATAGGTCGACTCGACAGAGGCATGTGATCAGGTGTGGGTGATTCCACCGGATCGCACAATTCTTGTCGATCGGCACTGGACCGACTTTTCTGTCGATTGGTACCCTGTGTCCGTATTTGAAACCTTGAGATTACCCCGACAACCACATGTCAAATGCATGAAAATTTCTAAAAGCTACCCGGTAGAATAGGACGCGCTAATATCGTGCAAGAATGAAATCAACCGTGAAATTGAGATCGAATTCAAAAATTGGAAGTCATGGTGTGTCATAATTCATTTTAGGAACATCGACTTATCCTCAGAAGATTTCCCTACAAATCGAGATTTTTGGCAAGAAAAGCAAAGTAAGGCCGTTTTTGTTCGAGATTGTCAGATGGCCGTTTTTAATCGAATCTTTGAGATGCAAGTTAGATCATTTGATGGGGAAAAGTCATAAGAAGGTTGAGGACACATGGAATTAATTTAATTGAGCTTCAATTGGATGGAATTGATTGAGAAATGATGGAATTAAGTGTACAAGATTTCATGCCACGGCAGAGGGAGAAATTGGACCCATTGAAGATAGTTGTGGAAGCTTGGTGTGAGTGGAAGATGACCTCACATGAGGTCATGGTGGGCCATTTTGTGGGATTAAAGAAAAAGAAAAAAATAAAAAGGGAATGGTCCCATCTCTCTCTCTCTCCTCCTTCTCTCTCCTTCCTCTCTCCCGTCGACCCTCTCTTCTCCATCTCTCTTGGCTGCTTCGAAAGCCTAGTAGACCAGCGAAGCCAGATCTGCCGTCGCCGCCGCTCACCGAAACCGGAATCGCCGCCACAGCTCCGCCACTCTCTCCCCCTACTATTCGACCGTCTTTCCTCTTTCTCGGGTGTGCCTTGAAGCTTCGAGACCCAACAGCAACCAAAGAAGCCCCGTCCGAAGCTGCACGCCGTCGGAGAAGCCTCCACCACCACTCGTCGCCATTTGTCCCCGCGCTCAGCCGTCGTTGCCTCGCCACTGCTCCGCTCGTCTCGGCCTCCCTCTCGCCTAGCTCGCCATTCCAGCGAGTTGTTAAGCTCGTCCCAGCCGCTGTAGGTCATCATTGGAGCTCCCTCCGCCGCCGTGAGCCACCGTCCAGCTCGCCGGGAGCTCGTGTAAGCCGTTGCTGCCGCCCGCCCGTCCTCCTCCGCCGTTCCTCCGCTCGGACCAGCACCGGAGCAGCCCTCCGTCGGCCTCAACCAGCAGCTGGAAAAATGGGTATTCCAGCTCGGTTTTGGCCCGTTTTGGCCGCCTTCCCGAGTCCGGATGCTCGGCCCGCCTTGAGAAAAGTCGATCCTCGCGTCATCCTTGTCGTTTTGGTCCGCTCGGCTCGCTAATCCGATGAGTTTAGCTCACTAAATCTTGATTAGACGGTTAATGATGCCCTAAGTGTGCTTAGTTTAAGTTAAATAAGTTTAGGTGGTTAGATTAGTTTATTTGGTTGATGATTAGATTATGGTGTTTAATTAAATTAAAGTGTATTTAGTTTAAAGTTAAGTATGTTTATATTAATATAAGCTTTGATGTGACTTAAAGTAATTTGTTTTTGATTTATTTAAGTATTCCGAAATTATTAAATAATTTAATAATATATATTTATTCGAAATTATTAAAATATTATTATTTAAATAAATTTCGGAATAAAATTAATTATTTAATAAATTCCGAAAATTATCTCGGGACCTTATTTGCTCAGAATTTCGTGCTGATCGCTGCTGTGTATTCGGATTTTGAAATTGATGGTTGGATATTATAAATTGAGTGTGGATGGCGAAAAATATGGATATTGTTATTTAATTAATTTTCGGAATAAATTTAATTATTTATTAAATTCCGAAAATTTCGTCGGGACTTTATTCTCTTAGAATTTCGTGCTGATCGCTGCTGTGTATTTAGAATTTGAATTTGATGAATGGATGTGGCAAATTGAGTGTTGATTGTGATAAATAGGGATTTTATTTATAAAAACCCAAGTGTCAGGTTTTGATGCAAAAATTGAATTTTAATGATTATATTAAATAGTGGGGTTTGAAAAAGTGAGACATTGGCCTTTTGATTCGAAATTAGCGTGCCCCCACACACGTGAGTAATTTTTGGAATATTTTTAATATGAAGAAAAATGGTCGGGACCACTATTTTAAGTGGAAGTATTGAGTGAAATGCAAAGTGTCCTGAGGCCGAATATGAATTGTTGTGTGATAATTAAGAGGAGATCGTCCTAGGCTGTTGAGCCAGACTTGCCCCTATATGGGATGTCCCTTACAACGGATGCGGGTCGTAGTAGATTCTGGGCCCATGCTCCTTCGGGAATGCCGTCGACGTACTGATGAAGCCGCGCTCCATGGGGGGAGGCGATGCCTGGCTATATGCCAGTAGATAGCCGAACTACGAGTAGGCTATGCCCTTGTATGGTAGTGAATAACAATTGGAATGCATGTTGAGTGTTGTTGATGTGTTGGATTATGGGACGGAATTGTGTGGCATGGAATGAGACGTGTCATAACGATTTAGTCTTATAATTAGGACCCCCGCGGTTGTTGGTTATATGAAAGTGAATGTGTTCCGGTTGTTTAAGTTCTTATTACTACATGTGATTGAATGATATGAATTGTGCTAATCTGCAGGAATGAATTAAGATGAGGTAAGTCTTCTGTGTGATGTGGCTAGGCCACTTGGGGCGTATTTTCTTTCTAATAGGGGTTTAGGGGGTTGAACTTGCTGAGATATTGTCTCATCCCGGTTTGTGGATTACAATTTCAGGTCCCTGGTGGACGGAGCGGCTAGATAGCTCTGGTTGACCTTGAGGAGTTGCAGAGGTGAAGTCATGAGGATTGGAGAACGTGTCCGACTTGTAGGTCATAGGACAGTTCCTTCTTAAGAGCTGGTCTTTTGTAGACTTTTGGCCGTAGACCTCTGTTTGTAATTCTGTTGAATTATAAAAGTGTTATGTTGTGGTTTTGCTTCCTGCTTTTCTATCCCGTATTTTATTGTCAGGGGTTTTATAATACGTTCCTTTTGCGCAATAAGAAATGAATGGGGTCGGCGACACTACCTGGGAATGTCGCATTCGCATGACCATGGTGGGATGTTGGCGCGCTCGAGGTTCGGGGCGTGACAGATCTTGCAAACTTTGGAGGATTTCCGACTTGTTCGTGTTCCAAGGCAACCCTGATCATTTTTCGAAACCAACTCTTTTTCTTATTTTCTTTGTGCTTGTTTGTTTTTCTCCTTTTTTTTTTCTGTTGACAAAAAGGGGACAATTTTGCAAATTTGAAACTTTGACTTATTGGTTGTGTTTGAGTTTTCTATGCTGGTGCTAGTGTGGTTGGTGTGTTTTTATGAGTGTAGACTATGTGTGTTATGCAGATTTTATTGTGCAGACCAGACTTGAGCAATTATTTATTGTCTGTTATCTCTATCTATTATCTTGTGCTGCTAAAGTGTTGTTTTGCATAATAATATCCACGTTATGCTTAAATCTATATGAAAGTTTTGTCACCATAAAAATGGGAGATTGTTGAGAAAACTCCTATCAATTTTTGAAGTTGACAAAACTTTCTAGTTCTTATTTTTGTAGTATACTTCTGAAGTTACATTGCAGACTCTTGCCAAAGTTTATTTGTTCTAGAAGTCTTCCCACTGTGATGCAATCCAGACTGAAACCATGTCCACAACGAAGATAAATACAGACTCAGATTTATTGATCTTGCAACAAGTATTCAGAATATACGAAATAAGATTTTATCCTTTAATATCTGGCTCTCTGGCAAAGAATCTCATTTACCTTTTATAAATACATAAATGGAATCAATCACAAATTGATGAAATTAATCTTGAAGACAAGTTTCTTTTTGGGAAGCATTTACTTATGGAAACCTTGATTTTAATTGTATGAGTGACCAAAATTAATGAATTTTCATCTCAATCTTCAAACGGCTACAAGATTTCCTTAATCGATTATGTCCAACGGATTGATTGGAAGAAACTCCTCTAGAAAATGCTAACGGCTAGTTAGGTGTGGAGGAGTATTTAAGGAGGTCATTCAGTCTATTTGAGATAGTGCGTGAAAATTGAAATTCCAAAGTCTGAAGCATTTCCAATCACTTGTTCTTCATCGACAGTTCTTACAAATTGTATTCAAGAAAGAAAATTATAAGAAGAGTGACTTAGTGAGAGAAAATGAATCTACCACTGAGTGTTTGCACTCGAAAAATTGTACTTCTTTGTTGATGCTATAATGAATTTCAGCTAGAAGGCTGTCATCATGAGAGAGTGGACGTAGGCTTAATCTAAGCCGAATCACTATAAATCTCGTGTGCAATTTTCTCTTCCTTTTAACTCTTTTCATTTAAATTTGTTGTATCTCTTATCTGATTTTGAATGTTCATTAGAAGTCTAGTGACTTGTTTATTAGATTCTATTTGGTTCTTAGACTTTGTTCAAAAATTTATTCAATCTCTTATCTGATTCTGAATATTCATCAAAAGTCTGGTGACTTGTTTATCAGATTCTGTTTGGTTCTCAGACATTGTTCAAAAATTTATTTTACTTTTCAAAAATTCTTTTAAACACTTATTCACCCCCCCCTCTAAGTGTTAGTACTAGCTTTATCAAGTAAGGGCGCTTGCAAGTTTTGGAATTCCAATTAGTTGAATGGAGATTTCTCTCATTCTTGTGCATTAGCAACAATCGACCCAAAGAAGACAGGACACCTTCCGGCACTCGAGGTGGCTAAGGAGAGGCCGCATTTATTCAAAGTGAAATTATTGGAAGAAGGGTTCGAAGAGAGCTGGTTCTCTAGCTCCTGGTTCGGTTCTTAACTAGCAACCGGGAATCATTTTCTCGTTTATTCTTTTGGTTCCAACAAATCGAACTACATAGTACCCGTTTCACCTTTTTGGGAATTGAGAACCAAACCGATTCTTATGACCGGTCAAGTCCAGTTCCCAGTTTTATTCTAGATCTATGCTCACCCCTACTATAAAGGCAGTTCAAGTCTAGCTTCTATCATAGAGCTCATTGCAAATGAAGCTGGAATTTGGCCTGCAGGTTTTGCTAGGAAAGTTAGAGTATGTTCTGCTCTAAGCTGAATTATATGGGGTGTATTTGGGTCTCAAATTACTCCATCAGTTAGGCATTCGCAAGGCCATTATTGAAGTAGATTCTCAGGTGGCCCTGTCTCTTTTACAACTATCAAGAGCGAATAACAGGGCATAAAATTGACTTCCTTATCCAAATTGCAAATCACAATTGATAAGAGCATCGAATTTTGCACATGCATAAGGAAGGAAACGCCTATGCTGACAGGCTTGCGAATTTCTCTTGAACTTGGAGTCTTGTAATGATTTAGGTCCTTTTTCCTTCTAAAGACATGGTTCTTTTACTCTATGGTAATCAAGTAGGTGTTTATGACTGTAGGATTGTAAAGATTTGAATTCTCAAGGCTTTTGCGTCATATACAAAAAGAAATATTTAGAGAAAGAGAAAAGGAGAGAAAAATAGATCTCTTGTGATGGGTGCATAATTGTCAAATTGAAATATCCATTATGAATCAAATCTTAATTTTTGAATCGTAGACTGAGAATAAAATTGAAGCATACAATTCGATGAAGTATCTTAATTTAGTATTTTGTGTCATTACATATAAATTATGTAAGGAACATTACAAAGTTAATGTAGCTTTTGGGATAGAAGCCATGACATTTTGCAAAGATATCTCAATTTCAAGCACTTATATATCATTTCTAAGCATAAAAATTACCCGCGTTTTAGTATAAAGAAAATTAGCTTTAATTATTTTTTAACTATCTGATGTGACAGTCATCTCCAAATTATGGAAAAATATTACATCTTGATAGATAATGTATAAGAAACTAGAATAACTTCAATTGATAAATATGTATTGAATCAAATATTGATTACGATTTGATAAATAATTATTTCACCTAAATAAGTACGTATACATTTGGCCTTAATTTTTCTTTTTTTTTTTTTACAGTCCTAGATTGCTCCTACTCTACTCCTACTCTAACTCTTACTATTTAATTTTCATCTTGCTTCCTTGCAAGGCATTGAAGTCGGAATCCACACTTAAAACTAAATCGTTCCCACCCCAACCTTTCTAAAAAGGTAGGAATTCAAAACCCCCATCTCCCCTTCCCATATGGGAATGATGGCCACTAGAGCAAATCCTAGTGGTCAATTTGGCCTTGAGTTCAGTCGAATGATAAAATAAGAAGCAAGAATCGATTGATTCTACTAAGTATGGTTAGCTGATTGTGACGATGAGGAATGGTCTTGAAAAATGTTAATTGGAGTGTGCGATTCCTTTTACATTGAGAACGTATCGATCTTTCATCCAGAAAAACGTATTGATTTTAACCACTAGAATTCATGCTCGCACCAAGTTGTTCGAAAAAATAAAAAGAACAAACTGTTAGAAAATGAAATTTTGAAATGCAACTAATTGTGAGTAGTGTGGGGATCACTACGAAAATGGAAAAGTGGAACCAAGTTGTGAATCCCTATTGTTGTGATGTGGGAGCATGCTTATGAGAATAGATCTAGCATGTTACAATTAAGAATGCGCCGTATTAAAGTTATAACAACCAATTTTAATTTACTGCTATTACAATTTTTATTTTTTTTTATGTGCCAGATCTTTAACGCGAATCTCTATTATTTTGATGTGAGAGCAATGCTCATAAGGATATAATAGAATCTCTATTTCATATTGTACATTGGTACGGTTGTTCGCGTTAGTCTTTATGTTGGAAGGAAAAGTCTGAAATAACTTTTTTAATTAATTTTTTCCATCCACATATTAAGCCAATGAAATTTACTAAAACCCAAGACGGTCATCCACGTGGTTGTTGATTAATTTGTGACGTGGTGGCTATTTGGCGAGAAAATATTTAGTGGTTTGCTCTCAGCACATCATCAACTGATCCGTGAATAAGGCACCTCGAATCCATGAGCCGTCGCTTGCAGTCGGCCCGAGCTCTGTCTTTTTCTTTTTTTCTCTTATGTCCAAATCTGGCACCGCGTCCTTCATCCATGGCTGTCGTCACCTTCGTTGGCGACGCTCTCCTGATCTCCAGATCTGGCCATCCACGGCGGAACGCGTTCAGGCTTCAAGGAAGATGAACAGTGGAAGACAAAGTTGAAGACAAACAGACGCACAAAGGAAGGCAAACCCAAAGACGAACAGAGGAAGACAAAGCTGAAGACCAGATCTGAGCCATGGTGACAACGGCAAGACAAAGCGACCAGATCTGGCCA
The DNA here is from genome assembly GCA_014182515.1 of Eucalyptus microcorys. Lineage (NCBI taxonomy): Eukaryota > Viridiplantae > Streptophyta > Magnoliopsida > Myrtales > Myrtaceae > Eucalyptus > Eucalyptus microcorys. The sequence goes on from CM024564.1 coordinate 20,597,984, forward strand.
ATGGCCGAAGACGAATCCCAAGACGAACTGAGGAAGACGACGGAGGGAGTGACTCGGTTTGGATGTGCAGTTGACCTAGACATGGCGCCCACGCTGGTGACGGGGGGTGGTGTGGACGGAGGAGGAACGGAGGAGGAAGAGAGAAAGTGGTGGAATGAGTAAATTTCTATTTTCTCATGTAATTCCACATCGACAAATATGGGTCAAGTTGTAATTGGATGGAAGCAGAAAAATGCTCGCCACATCAGCTAATGACGTGATGAGAGCAAACTACCTAATATTTTCTCTTGTTTGGCACTAGATCAGTGTCACTTGTGCAAAAAATAAAAGGAAAATAAATGTATGTGACATAGATTTTTTGTTAGTGAAAAACTAATGAAGCTGACGGAAGGACCAACGCGGAGACTGATGATGAATTTTACTGCTTAGATGCATGAATTGGGAGTTTTAGTTTAGGACTCAAGTGCCGGATTAACACAGGGTTTTAGGAATCTTGCTGCCATAGAAATACTGGACATATTGGACTGAGACGAAGGCAAATTTTCCCTGGTGGAGTGGAAATCTATCAATCGAACTCAAGAGCCTAAGGACTAAAGTTGGCATTTAGATCCGAGACACTCGGGGATTAGTCCGAACTCCTTGCGCCTGGATCCAAATACTTTCACCGGTGTCTTGCCTACAATGCAAAAACGTCTCAGGTTAGCGTGCCAGATTTTTGAATCTTGGGTCACGGATTGGAGTTCGAGCATTTGGGTGCTGAGTCTAGTCCCGTTGTCCTGGCTTCGAGCGCTGAGGCCCGAAGTTCCATCCCTGGGTTCCTAGCCACCCGAGGCCAGACAACATGGACGGTTATGGCGGTGGGAGAGGTCGTATTAGATTTTTGAAAAATGAGTTCTGATATTTAAGAAGCATAAATATCAGTCTACTTTTCTTGTTTTTGTTTAAAAGATCAGTCTACTTCACATGGACGTTTATATCAGTCGAAATGTGGTACCATGTGGCAGCCAGCATTGGACGTGCCCTCCTCTCAATTGAATAATGGAGACTACCTAAATGAACAAAATAATGCAAAACCGGAACTCGAAGTCAATTATTAAAAAGTTGATCCTCCTTATCCATGGACGAGAGGAACACGGATTCTACTCTGTAAGGATTTTTCGGACATTATGCTCTCTACTCGTGATGGCAGTTCCTACAATATTCTGACTAGGGACTATACATATACATATATATAGTTAGAATATTATAGGAACTATACATTCATATATGTATATATAAATACATATATATTATATATAGACATTATCTACTTGTGATGGCATTTCCTATAATATTCTGACTTATATATATCCGATCTATCAATTGAGAAAGATCATTATAAATCTTTGACTTTGAATAAAAATTGATAATTGATTTACGAGGTACTTTGGACCATTTAAATTTTATGGTGTGTTTAAAGTTATTTGGTAGGTGAAAATAGCACAAGCCCTATTTTGATATTTTGAATTTTTTTTTTTATTTCTATTGGAGAGGCTCTAATTAAAGAAATTTATTGATTTTAAAAATTATGTACATATCATACACAACGAGTCAAAATCAATAGATATAAAACATAGAGCACATGGATGATATAAAGAACACACATATGGATTAGATAGTAGAATCTCACTAAATGGCAACAATTATTACATGATCTTTTTTTTTTTTTTTTTGTGGTATTGAATACATGATCTTATTTTATTATTGGGATAAGAATACCAAATAGGCTAAAAATTTGTTGTGAAAGTGTAATCAAGTCTTAAATTGTAAAAAGTACAATCAAGTTTTAAAACTTATCCTATTAGTGGAACAAAGCACATTTGTTAACTCCGTTTAATTTTGGTGATATATGTGGTACCAAATAGGCATTGTGTAAGAAAAAAAACACAAAAAAATAAAATAAAAATGAAAAGTTAATGATGGTGATTGCGTTGGATTCATAGACCCTGATTGCATTGGATTTAAGGATCGATTTAGATACGTTGAAGTTTCTTATATATTTGACCCTCTCCTAGAAAAACCGTAACTCTTATAGGACGGGATAATATTGTTTGCTGTAGGCTGTTCCTTTTATGACAAAACATTATTTCTTATTTTAAGCAACAAACAAGTCTGAGAGAACTAAAGTTAAATAATGTTATTATTATTTGCCCAAAAAATATTGTTTATATACATAATATATTATATAGTGTCATTATCAAATTTGAGATAGCAAATTGTCCTAACAAGTGCGGTTGGGACTAATTCAACGCACAACCTGTCACAATTTGGTTGACTTGGCACATTCAAGGTACTTGACCAGTGACGCCAATCGCAAATTGCTCCTTTATTTTATTTATTTATTTTCTCCATCATTGAGGTTGTGTTTATGGAGTCACATTTATTTATTTATTTTGTCCATCATTGAGGTTGTGTTTATGGAGTCACATTTGTGAAAGTCCTCATATCACGAACAATAATTGCATTTCCTATATCCCCAAACTGTTTAAGGAAGTGCACACCTAAAAGTTCAACGGAATAGAAATCACTTGTGAGTATCCGATTATGATATCTTTTCATTTTTATCAATTTGAGGGCAATAAATCGTTATTTAATGAATTATTGGGATCATACATGGCTGATGAGTTGGAGCCAAGACAATCATGTCTTTATATAATCTTCCAATTGCACACTACGCTAGATCCGTCACTATAAAGTACATTTCCCTCAGTAGGTTTTACCAGTTGATATAACTTCTTGCAAAAAAATTTCTGGTGACCTCACTTGTCTGTCTCATTTATATAACTTTCAGCAGAAACTTTACTTGGCGTGCAGTCCATATGCAGTCTAGACCACCATAACTCTGGATCATTGAATCGCCAGTGATATAGAGTAATTTTGGCTTAATTAGTCCAAACTTTCAATAGCAGGTCCAAGACACTTATGATAACAGCCAGAGGACGCGTCGGTGTTAATCCTCACTCCCTGCTCTTTTTGGCCAATCAAATCTCACACTTTATAATTGAAATGTCCTATTGCATATGTATATAAAGAGGACGAATGAATGTGCATGTAGGCAATCTCAGTTTGCCCTGTTGCAAATTTAAGTAATAAATAATTCAATTCATCGTTATTTCATTTTCTAACGATTTAAATTCCTAGAAAAAAAATGGTTTGTCTAACATGTAAGTGTCCATTTCAAATCCTAGCACTCACTGTCAATTTTATATTGCTCGTTTTCCCGCATATTGCGTTTGCTTTCTGCTTGATCATGTCCACATCTTATTACACAATATAAAATGTGTCCTGCTAATTTCAGTTTGAATGGGACATATCTATCAACCAACAACTCAAACTTTGGTGACGTGGAATAAGAGGAGACATTTGATTTCCAGCATCCCCATCCTAGCTAGCTCTAGTACCACTTTAAACAACTGTATTGGTCCCTGACCAGTCCTCTCTGGTCATGACTCGCTCATGTTGCACAACTTTAAAATCCACTGTGATAGTTTGCGATTGCACACGACTTAACTAATAGTATAACAACTAATAGAAGTAATCAGAGACAAATATGACATCCAACATCCAGCCCAAGCTTCGATACAACTAAAAGCAGCCTCATTTGGGTTTTTTTTTTCCAGCACGATATCGTCCACTTTAGTTGCAGCTCATCCAATGCTTACACATCCATATAAACCATATTTTGCTAGTTTGAGGCTATGCTAGACTAATCGATCAGACCAATAGCCCAAACTTAGAACAAGTGGGATCAGAGACATATTTGACTTCCAACGATGCAGATTTTGTGACCAACTAGGAGCTCATCCACTAGAAGAACCGAAGATTTTATCTATTACGGGCAGTTGCGGTAAGACGCATTGTTAAGTCCCCTAAACTTTAACATATTAATACTTATGGCGGAAAATAACTCAAGAAAATATATGTAGCTTGAACTGTTATTTTGAGTTCTAACATCACTGAAGTTTTTAGATGACAAAATGGACCCTACCTAAAATGCTGCAAGTTAAAGTACACAAACAAACACACTCATTAAGGGCCTATTCTATAACAGATTAAACAGTGCCTCGATTCTATTCTTTTATTCCCGAAACAAAAAATGATGATTCTATTATTTTATTCCCCGAAACAAAAAATGAACATAAATCCATTTAATTACTTTTTTGTTCTCTAAAACAAATTTGTTTTTTTTTTTTTTTGGTGACCAAGGATCCGGTTGAGCATGCAAACCGAAACAAATTTGTTCATAATTAAAAAAAAGTAGAAAAAAATTACATCTTTATTCCTAGGAACAATTCCAAAATCAAGTAAATCATGTTATTTCTCTTTTCTTTTCTCCCTTTCCTTTTCTTTTCTCTTCTTCTTCCTCTAGTAGATCGCAAAAGTATAATAAAAATTATTAAAAAATTAAAAGAAAATTTGAAAAATATAATAAAAGTATAACATAAAATTATATTAGAAATTAAATAAAATTACATAATAAAATTATATTATGAAATTATTAAAATATTAAAATATAATTTAAAAATATAATAAAATTATAACATAAATATATTGAAAAGTATAATAAAATTACATAATATAATTTTATTAAAAATATGATAAAATAATCAAAAAATAAAATAAAATTATATAATAAATTCATTAAAAAATAAAAGAGAAAAATATAATACAAGTATTAAAAAATTAAGAGAAATTTAGAGTCACAAAAAAATTTAAGGGTTGTACTAAGCATATTTTTATTTCGGAAATAGAAATTTTGGACAGTTATCAAATGCCTTCAAATACTCAAAAGCTCATTTTAGAATAGAATAAAAAAGAATCATTTCTAAGTAGAAATTATTCCCAATAACAAAATAATTACCAAACGCACCTTAAATGCTTTGACCAGAAACTAAAATTACTAAAAAATTGAGACTTTTGTGTTAGAATAATTAAATATTAGATCATATTTATAAAACAACTGGTAGTGATTCTATAGAATCTCATATGATATTAAAGTAGAAGATCTTGAATTGTGTATTTCCACGCTTGGGCCAAATGGAGTGTTAGAATAGTTAAATATTAAACAACACTTTCGTCTAACATTTTAACCTGTAATAATAGTTGGCAATGGTTCCACAGTAACCTTGCCTAGTCAGTAATATACAATTCTTGTGACAAAACTTTGGTGACAAAATGATATTCTTCACCATTGTGAGCTGCTCACACTTTTTGTGACAATATCACATTTCGATAGGTACACTTTTTGTGACAAAATGGACTTTGTCTCAAAAGATTTATAATGTCTCATTTTTTTTTCTTGCAGTGACTTTTCCTTTCCTCTGATTATAGTTAATATACTTTTATTTAATATTGCTATTCTCGTGTGGTTTATGTAAGTGCAAGATTTGTGAGCTAAAGCTTTGTGTGATTATAGTTTGTAATACCGATTTTCATGTTATCTGAGCTAAAATCGTCGAATTATGTTCGAGGATATTGTTGGGCTCATTTGGAACGACTTATTTTATCAAAAAAAAATTATTATATATATACAAGCGATCTGAATGATACAAGTTAACGAACGCGTGTAAATTGTCCCGTGCACGTAAGATTCCATTTTATAGGCGTTAGGGTGCCAGACATTTTTTCATTTAACAATGAGTAGATCGTTCGCCCCAAAGTACGGAGACCACAAACCGAGAGGATCCAAGCAAAATAATTTTTGCGGTCGAGAGTGAAGCATACGACGAACGCAAAGCAATAGAAAAGCATTATAAAGCAACAACTTTGCCAATGACATATTAGAAATCCTCTTTCGAAGTTTGGTTGATCTATGACCTGTCTACACGTTGGAGATGCCATAAGCAAAAAAACTCGGTTCTTAAGGGATAACTCTTTAAAGCAAGTATTGATGCCAAACTGGGGATGGAAGATTAAGGAAAAGAAATGAGCAGGAATCTTAATCTCTTTAACAAAAAAAAAAAATTAAAAAGATGATTTCAATCACAAATTTAAAAATAAAGTACTAAGTCTCTACAACTTTAAATCACGATTACTTCAACTTTTTTTTTTTTTTTTTGGTTGGGGGCGGGTGGGGGTGGGGGAAGCGGTGTGATTGTGGTGTCAACAGTATCTTATAATTTGGTCTCTCTCACGACGTGTGCTCTTTCTTCTTCTTTTTGGTAGTATCTATCTAATACTATAACCCTGGAGCTTGACCGTGATTACCCAACTATATAAGGGGAACTAGCATAACAACTTACCGTTATGACTTCCACATTTACATTCGAGTTCTCCATGGCAGGAACCAAACCCACAACCATTGACAACTTAAGCCAAAAGTAGGGGACGTCATTGCCACTAGGTCAATCCCGGGTTAAGTAAAAACTTACGCTTAATGGAGGGAAGTGATTTACATTCAACTTTAAAGGGTGTGTTTGTTTTGCAAAAAATATATTGTTGGATAAACATTTTCTCATTTTCCACCATTTGAAACGTTTCGGAAGTGAATCAATAGAAAATATTGTCATAGATAAGGGATAACATATGCATAGATATAGCAAAATGACTTTCTCTATACATCATTTTTCAAAACATGACTAGTTTGAAGTGCTTAGACGCGGACTCCAACACCCAAACCCAAGATCCCAATAGTCAGACCCACACTATGGAGAAAAGGGCTAAGGCAAGGAAAGGAAAATTTCACTTTGGGAAGAGGTGACCAAAATCTTTATTGTCTTCCATTGTGGCATTTACGGGAAAATTGTTCAAAAAGTCATAAACTTAGGGCTCGTTTGGTAAAGATTCTATTTCCGAGAACAATTTTTTATTAGAAATGATTTTTTTTTTTTTTTGTTCCTGGAAACAATTTCTGAGTATAAGAACGCGCTTGGTAACTACAAAAAATTTCTATTTCCGGGAAAGAAATGCATTTGGTAGAATTGTATAATTTTTTGTTTTTTTTTTTTTTTTCAAAATTTTTAAAATTTTTAAAATTTTTATTATATTTTTCCTTTTTTTCTTCTTTCTTTTTTCTTTTTTTCTTTTCTCTCCTTCTTCCTCCTTTGTGGCCGGTCGCCGGCGACTGGCAACCGGCTCGGTGAGGTCCAACAAGCTCGCCAAAGCCTCGCCAGGCCAAGGCAAGGGCCTGCGAGCTCGCCTGGCCACCGCAAGGCTCCACATTACCCAGGCGATGTGAGGTCGGCCTCGACGTGGCCTGGCAAGGTCGAGCCTCGCACCGGCCGGTGAGGCTCAACCTCACCTTGGCTAGGCCAGCTAAAGCTCGCCTAGATCTGGCGAGGCCGAGCTTGCCCAACCACTGGCGAGGCCAAGCCTTGCCGAGCCACCACTAGGTGATGCCGACCTGGCAGTAGCCTAGCGAGCTTGGCCTCACCAGAGAGCCTCACCATGGCTTGGTGTCACTGGGGGCTGGTAACACTCTGGCAAGGTCGTTGGCTGGTCGTTGACCATGGCCGAGATCAACGACCAGCTAAAGGGAAGAAGAAGGAAAGGAAAGAGAATAAGAAAAATTGTTCCTAGGAATAAAAAGCTACTTTTTCTATTTTTTATTTTTATTTCAAATCTATTCTTAGGAACAAAAATTTTACCAAATACATTTTTATTCTTTTTCCATTCCCTGGAACAAAAGAATAGAAATAATTATTTCGGGGAACAGAAACAATTTTTACCAAACAAGCCCTTATCATACATCGATGATCAACTCAGTCATAAACCTTCTAGTTGTGCCAATGTAGTAATAAATTTTTTGACAACTTGTCAATTTACTCATAAACTTTTCAATTGTGTTAATTTAGTTATAAATATTTTGATGATTTGCTAATTTAATCCTAAATCATTTGACGACTTGCTAATTTTTTTCTTTCTAGCTTATTTTGGCTAAGAATTGCTGACATAGATACTAGCTGGTTGCTAGCCATCCTACATGACATGACTAACATTGATGTGAACAAATTTGGCCTTTTCTTCAAAAAATACCCTCTTTTTTTTTTCCCGTTTCTTTCCCCTTGGTCTGTGGCCAATACTTGGTCATAGTTAGCAATTGACCACAGATGAGTGCCAAGCCCTTGCTCGATCTGACAAGGGTAATCTTCGCCTAGGTTGCAAGGTTCGAGCCGTCACCAAATTTGACAAGGATGGCCCTTGCCTATGGCTACTTGTCAACCATGGTAGATTACTAGCCATAGGCCAAAGGGAAAGAAAAGGAAAAAAGATAAAGATAAAAAAATGCAAAAACTTTTCACATCAATGATTGGCTGCGCCATGTAGGACGGCCAACAAACTAGCTAGCATCCACTTCAGTGATTTCTAGTTAAAATTATTCAGAGGATCTAAATTGGCAAGTCATCAAAAAATTTAAGACTAAATTAATAAATCATCAAAATGTTTAAGACTAAATTAGCACAATTGAATGACTTATGGCTAAATTGACAAGTTGTTAAAAGTTTAAGGGTTAAATTAATACAATTGAAAGGTTTAAGATTAATTAGGTTGTTGTAAAATAAATTAAGATTTTTTGGACAATTATCCTTGACATTTGCACTATTACATTTGGTTAGGGTGTTCTTTATTTTTCAAAAGCTACAAAATTAGGTTATCTTCCTTAAAATGGGGAACATACTCTCTCTCTTTTTTGCCACAGATTACGCAAAGGGAAGAAAATTTTATTGCGTTTGTGGAGTTTAAGGTGACAAAAATCCGTTGCATTAATTCAATTTTTAGACAAAAAGGAAACATAATTTTTCGGGCTTGGCTTGTCCAAGAATAATTTTATTTTTGTCACCTTAGCCATGGTTCGCTGCCTTTTAATTGTTCGCTTGCTGTTTACTCTAAGAAATATATATCGTTAGACAAAAATTGAATTTAAGTGAATCATAACTGAATCATTTTTTTACTAAAAAAGCCAGCGTACGTCGAGGAGGGAAATATGCGAGGGAGAGTTATGGAGGGAAGCAAACACGAACCCGGAAAAATAACTGAAAACTGACAAGGGCAGTTGAGGGTGGCGGCAATCGTGTCTGTCTTTGACCGTACTTACTGTCCAGGTGTCAAAATCTCATTGGGGCACGCTGAATTATGCCTCGCCCTGCCTCTGATTTGAGGTTTGAACCGACTATCCACATGAAGAACCCACTCATAACTTTGTCCTTTTGACGTGGACTCTTGCATCGCCAAAATAGAAAATGTAAGAGGTGTCCGAGTAGACATCTGTACCTCGTGGACCTCTTGGACCTCGTAGGTGCAGCGTGCTTTGACAATTTTATACGAACGCACTTGGCGACTCTTTTTTTTTTTTAATGGACGTTCAAATATTCGGATATTTAGAAACTCATGAAACATTTGACAATTCTTATAAAATAGTTAAATTTGGATGTTTAATCTATGCATAATGTCATTATTTATAACTTTTTAAATGAATTTGTTAGAATCTGAATAAATAACTTTTGATTCTTTAGTTGAAAATTTATTGACGTCCCGACCAACAGTGTAACCCCACACCTACTCTTTTCTTTATATACACCTCCACCACAACCCCAAATCCTTGCAACAAGAGGCAGAACAATTTCGTTCTTGTACGATAATAAGTAAAAATGACGAGCCTTTCTTGTTTAGGCAAAGAAGTTGTGTTTCTTTGTAGTGCTTCATGGCTCAAACTAGCCTGCATCTGCAGGTCCTTTTGCTTCCTCTTTTCTTGCTATCTCCGCTTCCTGCTCCTCCGAGTCAACTCCTTCTGCATCCAAGTTTTTTATTTCGTCTTTCTCTCGTTCCTCGGCTTCTGGGTCCTCAAGGCCTTGAGGCCACGGACAAATTCCTATAGGCCTAGGGACTTGGATCTGTTCTTCACCTCCGTCTCTGCGACAACTGTCTCGAGCATGTCCACGGTGGAGATGGAGGTCTTCTCCAACTCCCAGCTTGTCGTGATGACCGTACTGATGTTCATCGGGGGTGAGGTCTTCGTCTCCCTAGTTGGGCTTCATCTTAGGAAATCAAAGCTCCGGTGGCACATCAAAACCGAAGAACAGGTCACCTGCGTCAATAGCGATCTCTGCCCTTCCAACCCTACAAACAACAATGTTGAACACATAGAGATGGGTGTAGTAGAGAAATTAGATTGCCTGAACTCACAAGTAGAGCCTCAATTGTACTGTCAGCAAGGCGAGTCCTTAGATCTTGACTATTTGCAATATCGTTCGGTTAGGTTTTTGTGTTTTGTAGTGTTAGGTTATCTTCTGGGAGTCCACGTTCTCGGCGTTGCCACGGTTTCACTCTATATGGCACATATTTCTAGCGCCAGAGATGTGCTAAAGAAGAAGGGTCTCAAAATGGTGACCTTTTCCGTCTTCACCATTGTGTCAACCTTCGCTAGTTGTGGGTTTGTCCCGACGAACGAAAACATGATTGTCTTCAGCAAAAACTCCGGCCTCCTGCTACTTCTCATCCCTCAGGTTCTTCTCGGGAACACGCTGTTCCCATCGACCTTACGATTCATGCTTTGTCTCATGGGGAGATTCACCAAGAAAGCGGAAATCAAATACTTGTTGAGTAGGACAAGTGAAGTTGGTTACAAGCACTTGCTTCCGAGCCTCTACTCATCACTATTGGTGGTCACGGTGTTGGGGTTCGTTGGTGTCCAGTTTATAATGTTTTGCTTGATGCAGTGGCATTCGGAATCGTTGAATGGATTGAGCTCGTACGAAAAGATCGTGGGCGTGATCTTTCAGTGCGTGAACACCAGACATACGGGCGAGACGATCGTCGATCTGTCCACAGTTGCTCCTGCCATCTTGGTGGTATTCGTCGTCATGATGTTAGTCTCTCTCTCTCTCTCTCTCTCTCTCTCAATTGTTAATTAATATTCTGCAATCATAGGACTTAGCCATTGACGAATAGAAAATTTGGCTGACAATTTGGTAAGAAAATAATAATGGAATGTATATAATTTTAGTATATTAAGTTAGGGTCTATTAGAAAATAATTTAACGAATTACCGGTGAATATTTATCCGTATTGATAATAATAGTGGTCACTATAGCAATACTACTTTTCGGAAAAAGAAAAGGTATGTAGACACTAATTTTATAAATTGGTATTATCATGTAGAAAATTCTTGCTTTTGCGTTGAAGTTTTATTTTCTTGATAAGAAACCGATTTTTAAAATATTACAAAAATTTCCACTTTCCCTCTTAAATTGTTGATGTTAGTACTTTTATAAAATTATCATAATTGACGGAAAATGGAATTCATGTCTTAATGCAATAATTATATTGTATTTCTTTAGTTCAAAATCAAAGTCATGTTTCATGATATTGTCGAATATGTTAAGCGTCTTAGATAAGATGTATCACTAATGTAAATATATATATTTGTAAAATAAGTTACTAAATGGGAAAAATACCAAAAAAACTCCTAAACATTTTCATATTGATACCAATTCAGTCCATCGAACCAATTTAGGTTAGAAATTATTGGTGTAGACATTTTAAAATAATTTTTTTGATAATTTTTTTCTTTTTTCTTGTTTTCTTTCCTTTTTTTTTTTTTTTTTCCCTTTGGGCTATGGCTGGTACTAGCCATGGCCGGCGAGTGGCTACAAGCGAGGGTGACCCAGGGCTTAACCCTCACTGCTTAGGTGAGGGCGGCCCTTGTCGGATTTGGCAAGGACCACCCTTGCTAGAAGTTACGAGAGTGTACCTCACCCAGGCCGCAAGGGTCTCACATAGGGTGTGGGGTTGTGCCCTCACCAAATTCAGTGAGGGCCAAGATGCCCTCGCCCAACTAGAGTCCAAAGAAAATGAAATGGAAAAAAAAAGAAGAAAGAAAAACTAAAAAAGAAAGGAAAAGAAATCGAAAAAATGTCTATGTTAGTAATTTCCAACCTAATTGACTAGATAGATTGAATTAGTACAAATATAAAAAGGTTTAGGGCTAAATTGGTCCAATGAATAGGTGAAATAATACTAATGCAATAGATTTAGGACTTTTATGGTACTTTTCCTATTACTATATGGAAACTCTCATTTACTAATGAATTGAATTTATTTACCAAGATAAAATAATATATACGGTGTCCGTGTATAAACTTTACTTGCGTGTGACTCTTTTATACACCACTGGTGTATCATTTAGAAGTCGTCCGTAAAAGTAGTTTCTCACATTTAATATCGGCCGGTAGGCTGCCCCAACTCCCCGTGTCTTCTGACGGCACATGGGTGTGTAGACATGTGAACCATCTCGTTGGCTTAAAAACAAGGAAATGTGGGTACATGAACGACCCCGTATGACATTGACCCCAAATGCAACCTCATTAAATGAACGATCGGAATAACTCTGTCCGAACCACTTATTTTGTTTACGAAGGATCAAAATCCTTTCAAGTGGCTTGATTCCACTTACTTCTCGACATGGGGCACCGCACCATGGCTTCGGTGTATTTGAAAATGACCGGATCACGATCTCACAGAGGTCTTCCCTCCTTTGTGAGGATTTCCGTCTTGACCTTAACATAGATTTGATTTGTTCGTAAATTACTAAAATAATTACTAATATAATTGCATTATTGAAGGATGAATAATTTAGGACATTATTCTACGTGCATTATTGCAGCATTTTCTAAGTTTTTATGCTCATTCCGTGATAGATCGAGTCATTTATGTCACCTAGTCAATATTTATATTTAAATTAAAACTTGGTGAGGTCAAAGGTTGGCTAGATGCGATGCGATAGAAAAGTGCAAATTGATCACATACTACAGGTTGAAAAACTCTCTTGAGGTTGAGTATCCGAAAAAGCAAGAAGCTCCAAGTCATGAGTTTTCTCGCCAAATTAGTGTTTCCCATAGATTTGTTTGTTAGTTCGTCTGTCTGAATTTCGAGCTGTGCTGTCTGCTTTCATCGCGGAAGTCCTATGTAGACAACATACTAAAATTTTGAATAATGAATTCTCCTAGAGTGAGACTCCCCAATATATAAAAATACCCAAGTCAACTGTGTAATGCACTTTAATAAATTGGCGGATTTTATGGCCCATGAATTTCCACAAACTACGAACAGATGACTTCACTGAAATAATTAAGATTAATGTAATAGAAAGACCTTCTTATTCATTAAATGGGTCATCTGACGCGGTTTCTAGGACACTTTTCAAATTTTATAGTGATTTTAACTTTCAAAACATCAATCAAACATGACATGAGAACAATTAGTATTTGACCGGTGATTTATAAATCCTTAACACGACTTGACTAGAACTCTGTGGCCGGCTATTTAGAGATCTTCCATTCAATTAGGGTCGAAGGACTGCAATTTGAGGCCAACTGAATATCAATTACCCGTGTCCTGAGATAGAAATAAGAGAAATTATGTAGTTGCATTCAATTGATTTCCATATCTAAATAGTGCACTATTCATGAGCATTTACAGAAAGAAGCATAAATAACTCATGTCTACCTTGTCCATATTCTTTATCAAACCTACCACAAGGCCTGATAATAATCAGAATCCACCAATTTCCAACTGACAAGTTTAATTCTCTAACATGCCGGACGTGCACAAGTAACAACGATTATGTGATCTCCATCCACTAAATATACTTTCATGTGTATGATCTTTAGGTACCTTCCGCCGTACACATCGTTTCTACCGTTGAAAGGTGGGGAGAGGCTCCCGGGAAACGGCGATCGAAGAAAGCCAAAGAGGAGTTATAAACTACTGTTGGAGAATCTCAAATTGTCACAGCTCTCCTACCTGGCCATTTTTATCGTCATGATTTGCGTAACAGAGAGGAAAAAGATGAAGGAAGATCCCCTCAATTTCAACGTGTTGAACATTGTGGTTGAAGTGATAAGGTAAGCATCTTCGTTACAAGGCACCATCCCTCCTTACCACCTTCTCAAATTCCTGGCACAAACTCTATGAAAGTCGTCCATCGTGTGCCAATTCCGTGTACGCCGCCTCCAGGACACGGCACTCTTCCGTTCGCAGCCACTCTAGAAACGCGAATGCAAGTTACCTCATGCGCACGTTAGAGCCTTGCTAGGGTGACCAATGATGATCTCCCAGCTCTACGGGATTTTCATAGTTGATGACCCAATATTGTCAACATTTTCTAGATCTAAATTATTAGATAAACTATGTCGCAGGAATAACATCACCTATGTAACCCTAGGGCGGTGAATGAAAAAAAAACTTATCTTCCTTTTATTTGGTCAATAGGCACGCCCCCTACCATGAGAACTCTTTAATCATACCAACATACTAGTGTAGTGTCAATTTCGTGTACAAAGTACGAGTAACTTCATAGGTACAAAAGCATTTGAGTCACAAAAGTGATGGGCATGTACACATTACATGAACAAACCTTACGTAACGACTTTTGAAATTGCAGCGCATACGGAAATGTAGGGTTCACGATGGGTTACAGTTGCCAACGACAACTAAAGCCCGTTGAAGGCTGCGAGGACAAGTGGTATGGATTCTCTGGGAAATGGAGCGATCAAGGCAAAATCATCCTCATCGTCGTCATGATTTTTGGAAGATTAAAAAAGTTCAACATGAAGGGTGGTCAAGCTTGGGTACTCTTCTGAGAAAGACAAAAGAACTCTTCTCGCCCTAAGAGCAAGCAAACAGAACATCACTAGGTTTAAATACCGGGGCAAAATCATCCTCCAACTGGTCAAGTCTTATGACTTTGCTTCCCCAACTTTTTCTTCCTTTTTTTTTGCCTTGTCCAGTACGCAAGGTGTTCTGACCGTAAAAATTAACATGCCTGAGTTGGAGCATCACTATATTTAGAGACCATATTGTAGATATTCCATGCCAAAATATTGCACGTGAGGCTTGACCATAATGGAAAATTCTCGAGCTTTATTTGCCATCTTTTTGAGTTATTACGCTGTCTGAATTCCACGGGGGCACTATATACGGAACCAAAAATATGAGACAAAACCCTTATTGCCCATATTTGCAAAATCCAAAGCTTGATATATGGTTTCCAAAAATATTAGGATGAAAGAAAACTCACAGAATATACCGGAGCGAGCAATTTAGCACGTGTAACTTAGGTGTAATTTAGTGTAACTTCCTGCTACATTAAGATTGATCCGTTTACAATAAACTCGATACGTTTAAAATGATAAATAATATTAAACATAACGTAGTCCTATTTCTGATTCATTTAAAAATAAACTCGAAATGAAATTAAAAATAGTGAAAAAAAAAATAGCACAGTTAAAAGAAAGGACTTCAATTTCATATATTATATGTTCTGCTCTTAAGTTATATTTAGTTTTATTATGTACTCTATATTACACATGTAAATCTACTTAGATAGGAAAAAAGTAAGATGCGTCATTTTAATAGATAAATTGAACTACAACTTTTAAATGAACATTAATCAATGAGAAGTTCAACTTTTATCTAATTTTATAGAATGGTTAAGTTTTTTTCGATAA
The DNA here is from genome assembly GCA_014182515.1 of Eucalyptus microcorys. Lineage (NCBI taxonomy): Eukaryota > Viridiplantae > Streptophyta > Magnoliopsida > Myrtales > Myrtaceae > Eucalyptus > Eucalyptus microcorys. The sequence continues at coordinate 20,613,469 of CM024564.1, forward strand.
ATAACCAATCCATACGTATATTGACAATAGATGTTTTGTTTTAATTTTTTGATGACTATATCAATATTACTAAAGTTTCCATATATTGTGTGTTCGATGATGTTCATGTTCTTTTGTTTTTTTGTTCTTTTGCTTTCCGGAATAGAAAAAGAATAGAAATCTGTTTAATAACATCAATTAATTTTTCTATCTTTGGGAATAGAAAAGTGGCTTGGGAATAAATTTGGAACAAAAAAAAAGTAACTTTTTATTCCTAGAAACAATTTCTAGAAATAGTTATTTTTTCTTTTCTTCCTCCTTGGCCCCTACCGCCCCCTGTAACTGCATCCTATTGTCTAGTTGCTACAGGCCACCAGCGGCCTAAGTAGCACGAACACGCGATACAACACGACACGTCGACACGTTATTTCTCAAAAATAGAGAATTTCGACACGTTGGGACACGTTGTATATTAAATGAATATTTTTAATTAATTTGATTCAAATTCATAAATAAATAATTAATTAAAAAAAAGAGCCTACAATGAATTTACACTAATAATATTAATAAGTCAATTCATTGAAAATTTGAAAAACATATTCATAGTTATTGTATATCCATGTTTGGAAACGTGTTTTTAACTTTAACAAAAATTATTGATGAAACTAATGATTAATAAGAAATTAGAATCAATTTATTTAAATAAATCCATGATCTTCTACAAATGACCAAAATTTATCATTATTCAAAATTTAGTACTTTTATTTTTCAAAATTATTTTTTAATGTCATTTATTTATTTTTCTATTTAAAAAAAAAAAGTCCCCACACCCCGTTCTCTACTTTCCCTCGTCCACCCCCAAAATTATAATAATTTTATTTCCCTCCCCACCACCCGATAGTGACAGGTAAGCTGTCACTTCACTCACGACATCAGATCTCTTCTTTATTTTTTTGAGTTTTCTTATCAATAACCCTAGCAAGCCCTCCTTTTCCTCCTCCTCCTCGCCGCTCGCCGCACGACTCCCTTCCCCCTCTGCTCTTCCTCCTCCTCACCACACGACCGCCTTCCTTTCCTCTTCTATTTCTCGCCATCACGGGCTCGCCGTCGCTCACAGCCTTGTCGCGGGCTCGCCGTCGCCGCAGCTCGTCTCTGCTCCCTCGCCCTCGCCTCTTGCCATCACTCGCAGCCTCGTCACAAGCTCGCCGTCACTCACAGCTCGTCTTTGCTCCCTCGCCCTTGCCTCTCACCGTCGCTCGCAGCTCGTCTCTACTCCCTTGCCCTCGCCTCCACCCTCCATCTTCCGGACACGCTTGTCAAAACGTGTTTGACCACGTGTCGGAAAATCGAACACGCGTTGACTGTGTGTCCGACCGTGTCTGACACACTCCGACAAGTGTCGGACATGGCACGAAGCATGGGTAATGTGTCCATGCTTCATAGCCAGCGGCAAGGAAGAATAAGAAGAGAAAAAAAAATCTTAGAAATTATTAAAAATTAAAAGAAATTCTATATTACAAAAAAATTTGTGGATTGTACCAAATGAAATCCTTTTGTTTTTCCATTCCGAAAATAGAATAGTTTTGGTTCGGTTACCAAACCGAAAAATTGTCCTTCTTTTTAATATTACAATTTAAACATTCTCTCTCCTTTTCCACTAAATCTCTTCTTGATCTTTCAAAAAAGAAAACTCGAACCGACCCAACCATTGATACCCCTAACTAACCACAGCAGTGAAAGGACATTAAGTGTATGCTATTATAGAATGGCTAAGTAGTACTATTTTAAGATTAAAAGCATTAAAGTTGGTACTAAATTGGGTTAAAAGCCTCGACATTCTTAGCAGCAAATTCGTCCACCTATGTGGACCAAGGAATACATATGTTCTACAATGAGTTCTCTACGTACACAATATATTATCTCCTTGTATGTCTCCTTTAGTCGGCTATCACTAGAACATATGTGTTGTCAGAAGAACATGATCCATCTTCATTTGTTGAAGTAGCACGCGATTCCCAATGGCAATGTGCAATGGAATTAGAACTTACTGCCCTCATGGAGAGCCACACCTGGGATATTGTTCCATTACCTCTACATCGGAAACCGATTAGTTGTAAATGGGTATACAAAATCAAGTTTAAGGCAAATGGTTCTATTGAATGCTACAAGGCTTGGTTGGTTGCTAAAGGGCTCACGCAAAGAGAAGGTTTTGATTATTGTGAAACATTTTCCCCTATTGTCAAAGAAGTCACAGTCTATTCTTTCTTATCTGTTGCAGCCATTCGCGATTGGCCACTACACCAAAGCAATGTCTACATGGTGATCTAAATGAAGAAATTTATATAGAACTTCCTCTAGGTTTACACATACGCGGGGAGTCACGAGTAAGCCATCTATGTAACTCCTTATATGCACTGAAACTAAGTATCTAGGCAATGGTATGCCAAGTTCACTACTACACTAACCAATTAGGTTTTTAGCATTCTAAGCATGATTATACTTTACTTACATGGACCGCAAGAAATTCATCAATTTATTTGTCGATATATGTTGATGATATATTTGTCATGGGAAGTAATGACTATCATATTGCGAAGTTTAAAGAATATTTGCACTCTACCTTTCATATCAAGGATTTGGGACCTCCCAAATATTTCTTTGTCATTGAAATTGCTCGGCCTGATAAATGAATCGGTCTTAGTTAGAGGAAATTCATCTTGGAAATTGTTTCGAAGCAAGGTTATTAGGTTGTAAACCATCCGTCATCCCAATTGAATAGAATATGAAGCTGACAACTCATGAGTATTATATGGATCCTTCTTCATCTATGAAGGATCCATCGGAATATCAATGACTTGTTGGGAAGTTAATATATCTTATCATGACAAGACTTGACATATGTTATGCAATGTAAATAATCAGCCAATTTATGCATAGTCCAAAATAATCCCATATGAATGCAGCCTTAAAAGTTGTGAAATATTTGAAGGGATATCCAATACTTGGTATATTCTTATCTCATGACTACAACATGAAGATGATGGCCTACTATGATACGGATTATGCTACTTACCCGATGACTAGGAGATCCATGATTATTTTTTTGCATCAAATTGGGAAAATCATAAATCTCATGGAAAATGAAAAAATAGTCGATTGTATCACTATCATCAGCCAAATCAAAGGATCAAGCCATGGCAAAAACTATCTATGAAATAGTTTGGATATGAGAACTGTTGACACTTAAATTTCGCCATTTTATTTCAGACTTAATAGCATTAAGGGTTAGGAATTAGTCAAAAAATAATCAAATCAAAAAATAAAAATAAATAAATAATAAATCAAAAAAATTAATTAATTAAAATTTTAAAAAATAATTAATTTAAAAAAAATAAAATTGCATCGCATATAGACATTAGGAGAATTTGCATCACTAGTTTTAAAATTTATCAAAAAAATTACCAAAAAATTCGAAATTTTAAAAAATATATATAAAAAAAAAGGAAAAAGAAGAAAAAAAAAGGGGTAGTTGGGCCGAGTTTAGACAAGCCCTAGGCTGCCCCATTCCTCTTTTTCCTTTTCTCTTTCCCTCACATGGCCCACTAGCCCGGCCCATCCTCCTTTCCTACTTAGCCTAGCCGCGAATAGCAAGTCGTCTCCTTCCTGTTGTCCTTCGCATGACAACTTGTAGAGAATAGGGGGGATGAGTGGCAACAGAGAGCAAGGGGATTGGTGGCAGGTGAGCAGCGTGATCCACAGGTTGAGGGGCAGTCCGGCCGGTAAGCTAGCAACTACAGAGGCCATGCGCGCTTGCTGGCCGAGCATAAAACCGGAGGAGAGGACAAAGAGAAAGGGGTAGGAGACGAGGAAACGCTAAAGAGAAACACAGGAGAGACAACTAGTGAGACAGGAGGAGAAACGAGGAGAATGGAGGCACCGTTGCTGCCCTCCGCCTTGTGGGTGCCGAAACCCTCCTCCGCCGAGCACAGCCGCTCCGAGCCCCACGCCTAGGCAACTGCTAGTCACCTGTCCGAGCGCCACCATTGCTGCCATAACCCCCTCCGCCCTAATCCGCGACGCCAGCAACCCGATTCTTTCGTCGCCAACGTGTCTTTAAGCCACTGACGCCATCGCCGACCGCCGCAGTAGCCTTCGGAACGCAGTAGCACAAAGAAAGCGAGAACAGGGGAGGAGAGCGGCAACACAGGGAGCCCGAGCCGAAAGAGACAGAGAGAAGGCTAGAGAGCAAAACCCAGGAGCCGAGAGCCATCCTTGAAACGCCCAGTCGCCGCCCGTGAGCTACCGACCGCCACCATCTCTCCGGAACTCAGGTTGGCATTTTAACAAACACTTGGTGCGCGACTTTTAGAACCGAGCTGGCAGGAGTTCCCCCGACCGTTTCGAACGGACTCTGGCCACCACCCATCCCCCACTGTGTTCCCCGTTACCTTGGTTTGCTTTGTTAGACCCTAGGCTCGCCTGCGCACCTCCACTGAGCTCGAGGTCTCCGTTTCCCCACGGCGCCCACCACCTGTTCGCCAAAGTGTCCAGCCAAAGCTCCCATTTTCCCTTTGTTTTGTGAAGCCCCAACCCGGTCAGTTGGCCATCGAGGTGGTGTTGCTGGCTTGCCGGAAAGCCATTGCCTCGCCCGACTGAGACGGCACCCCGCAGCCACCGGAAAACGCTTCCCTGCCGTCACGGCATCCCTAGTCGCAACCAAGTAGTCGCGACAAGGGGAGTCCAGGCCGAAATGGGCCAAATCCTTCATCTGGCCCACTCGGCCTTCTTCGCATAGGCCCGCCTGAGGCCCTATTATAGAAGATTGGGCCCTCTATCGGGCCCAATCTCGGCCGTGCGAAGGCCCACTTAGGCGGGTCGATTGGCCTAATCCCCAACTGGGTTGGACTCGGGTGGGCTGGACTCAGCCCGCCCTGACCGAGCCGAACTCAATCCGGTCGGACACGGGTCAGGTCAGACCGGACTCGACCCAGTCCCGCCCTAAAAAAAAAAGACAAAAAAAAAATAAATATTTTATTATTATTTTTAAAAAATTTAAATTTTAAAATTTTCGAAAATCCAAAAATTATAGGGTTTGGTTAGAAATTTGTTATGTATTCTCATTTTAGTGTAATTAGGCTTTTATTTGCTTTTATATTTATTGTATTGCATGTTTAGTTTGCATATCTTGTTATGTTTAATTGCACGTGTTTAGTTTTATGGCAATCAGGATCTTGGTAGATATAATTATTATATTAATGATTGCATACTTGCATGATCACTTCACATGTTAGTGGATAGGTATAAAATCAATCTAAATTGCCTGACAAAAATCCTTTATTTTAAAATGAACAAGATTCGATATCGAAAGGGGCACTAATTGGTCAATTAGTGTAATCAAGTCCCCGACCCTAGATTTTTCTGGTTGCGTAGGAAGTGTGGCATACTCATGTGCCTCACTTGGTTTCTAGTTGACCCCAATAGGCTAGTGACGACTTCTTTTGTGCAAAATTCTTAAAATACCCCAATGTCACGTGAGGTATGAGCTTGGGAGAGCCCGCGCCTAATCATGGGCTTTGGGTCTTGTGTCCGTCCTTTAGGCAATACCCATAAACCTACTCCCTCCCCCTGAGGGGTAGGTCACGATAGTTTGGCGACTCCACTGGGGAATGGTTTTAGACCTTAGAGGACTTAGGCCGAAATTGATCTTGTTCAAAAATATTATTGTTTGGTAGTGAGGATCCAAAGTACATCCCTAATGGGTTGATTGTTTAATGTCCATGCTTAATGGGAGGTATAAGGGGGGGAGTGATTGCTAACCCTTGTTTTGCAGGAGAGATGTATGAATGAATGGTTTATTTATGCATGAAGTGTCAATTGTTTATCAATTGTCATGCTTGTGTCCCATGCATTGCACTACACCATAGCACACACAACCTGCCGCCAAACTTGGGCCGCATAGGATCATCAAGCATAGTGTTGAGATAGGTACCACTCCAACTACAACCATGTAGTACGAGTTGCCCACCTTAACCTCGAAATTTCTTTCTTCATGTCGAAGGTACCCACCCCGGTCTGCAACCACCCGACACAGGTCAGTTCTTTGACAAAGTCAGAGTCATGGGTAACCTGACCTAGCCGCGACTTTGCTGGTTTAGTCCGGTGATCCTATGGCTCCATTTTGAGCCATTTAGAGTAGAAATCGAACCACCGTCTATGCGAATGTCTATGTTATTAGTTTTGCTACTCAATGAGTAAGGTAAGATTTTCGAATTCTTTTCTTCGCAATTTATTTATTCTCTTTCCTTTTTGGTCGGTTCATGGCAAATTAGGTTGATCGTAACTGTGAGTAGTATACGATGGGGATACCCGAGCTTCACATCATTGCTGCCTCGAAAGCCGAGCTTCGCACATGGTGGGATAGATTAGACTTGACTGGCCACGATTGGGTGCGATCCTATGTCGGACGATTACTTCCCCTCTTAGAAATAGAAACTCATTATGGTGTTGTATGAGTGTTGGCGCATGTCTAGTGTCCCGAGACTTGCACGTTCATGTTCGGTGACCACGAGCTCACTCCCACCTTTGAGCAATATGGCATAGCCATTGGGAAGCCCTTAGTGTCGGAGTTAGTTAGCCCGCCTATAGGAATTGAGCGCACTTTGAGCTTATCTAAGTTCCTTAGAGTTAAGGGATAGAACGTGAGAAAAGTTTTGAAAGCCAACCGCAAAGCCTGCTCGTTTTCATTCCTAAATGAGCTTTTTCAAAACGCCCCATCTTTCCAAAAGAATAGGATCTTCCTATTAGCTTTCTTCGGGTCCGTGATATTCCCACATCGTAGGAACGCTATTAATCCCTCCGTGGCATGGGTAGTTCGTGAGGTGTGTATGGGAAGGGGTTTTGTTAATGCCGTCCTGACTGAAACCTTTCTTTCCCTTACCCGCTTTAAAGAAAACAAAGACAAAGTTTTTCATGCCCCTCCTGAACTTTTACAAATTTGGTTCTTCTCTCACATTAAAAGGTTTGGTAGCTTGATGACCTTAGCCACCCTATCCTGAAGTTTAGAGATAGGAAAACGTTTACCCCTGATTATCATTATTCTGAATGGTTAATTTTCATGACCAACCCTGGACTTGAAGATTTCCAATGGCATGTCAAATGGCTCCGAATTCAAGAAGCGCGGTTCATGTGTGGGCTTAATGGACCTATTCCTTTGTTGGGAATTACCGGAGTCACTGAGTATTATCTGACCCGGGTCGCCCACCAGTTCCAAGAGGTTCAACAACTTCCACCGACGATTCAAGAAGACCCGTTCAAGATAGACTTCCCTGATGGATGCCAAGATCACGAAGGCTCTGTCGCGTTAGTCAAGTCGATGTGGGATTTATGCCACCCCGAAAGTTGATATGGCCTGAAAAGGTGTTGGAAGGGCAAGAGAAGACCTACTATGCCTCGACGAAGTACATCTTTAGGCACAAGGTCCCAAAGAGCCTACGCCGAAAATTCCTGACGTGCTATTAAAGACCACCCACCGAGCCGAGATCAAACGCCTTAAAAGGAAGCTCAAAGAAGCCGAGGAGCGTGCCTTGAAGTTGACCAGAGTTAGTGGGGCTGCCACAAGGGAAGCTGTCCCCGTTAGTTAGATTGAGTCGAGTGCGATGTGTAGTGGGCCCATTGCCCACCTATGTTACAATGTTAAAGAGTTTGTCTCGCGTTGCAATATCAGGAGATGAGAGTCATGAATAGCTTCTGTTTTTAGGGGTTCTCCCTCATGTCTTCTCTATGTTATGTAGCAACCTTACTTTCAATGAAACGAATAAATTGGGGCGATTAGATCTCTGTCATGGACTGACCGCCTAATCATTACTCAATGCTTATATATGCTTATCTATCATTGTTCAGGTACTAACAGGTTGTCTACTTTCGTCTGACTGTCAACACGACTAAGAGGAGATCTCCAATTCGTACTCACGCAAAAGCCAAGATGGAGAATGAGGATGTCGGCATACGCATGGCCAACATAGAGAACCAGCTTGCGCAACTCACTACCTTGATGGCCGAGATAAGTCGAAAAATCAGCGAACCTCCGGTCATGGCCATAGTCGGAACCTCTACTCCCATTTTGTCGGGACACACGCCACCCTCAGCTGGAGAGCCACATGTCACCGATCTTGTTGAAAAAGGTGCTTATGAGGAAGCCCCTTCTGTTACATCCGTAATCGTCAATCTGGATTCTCCTCCAAAAGAGGGATCTTCCATCCGCTTCGACGAAGAAAATGCAAGACGCTTGGCCAAAATGGAGGAGTGACTTTGTATCCTCCAAGGATATGAGATGAAAGGAGTGGACAAGCTAACCCCATATCCTAAAGTAAAGTACCCGAGACCTTCAAGGAGCCAGAATTCACGAGAAAATATGATGGCACCGACTGCCCTATAACCCACCTCAAATACTACTTGAGGAGGATGGCTCATTACTCCGACAATGTCCCGCTCCTCATACATACATTTCAAGATAGCTTAGATGGCCCTGCCTTGTTGTGGTTTATTGCATTGGATATTGAAGAGCTCACTGGATGGGAGGACCTCGCTGACGAGTTTTTATAGCAATATAAATTCAACTCTGAGATTGTCCCTACAAAAGAGGAGCTGGTTCAGATGGAAAAGAGGAGGAATGAATCATTTAAAGCATTCACCCAGAGATGGAGAATGATGGCATCACAAGTGAAGCCTCCACTGAGTGAGAAAGAAATAAGGTAGCTTTTCCTGAAAACTTTGCCATCCAATTATTTCCAGGGATTAGTGTACTCTGGGTGCCAAACATTTTCACAACTGGTGGAGGTTGGTGAAGGGGTTGAATGGACAATAGTTGATGGAAACATATCCACGGGGAATAGCAAAAAGTTCTTAGTAAGGAAGGACAAGGAGATGGCAGTTGAAGTGGCGTTTATCCAAGAGCCATCCGCACCTAAATCAGTGTCGACGCCTTCATAAAAACCTAAAGCCATGCAAGAAAACGTGTCATGGGGATTTGACGAAAGCAAGAAATTCCCCCAAAGGGAATTCACACCTCTACCCCGACCTCTATCAAAATTGTTACCTATCCTCCTAGAAAAGAGATTGGTAACCAAGGAAGTACCTAGAGACAATCACAAAAGATTCCCGGGTTTCGATGTGACAAAGGCATATGAATACCACATGGGGGAAAAGGGGCATGACATCGACGATTGCCTCACACTGAAATGGAAAGTTTAGAATCTATTGGATAGAGGAAAGTTGACATTCAAAGAAGCTACGCCTAATGTGCAGCAAAACCTTTTGCCCGATCACACTGAAGGAGTAAATATGATTCTTAGGGAAGCACAAGTGAGTGAGCAGCTCTTTGTGGTGGATGTCCCTAAACTGTATAAGGCCCTCGAGCTAGCTAGGCACTATGAAAGAGAGGAGGAGATAACCATAGAGGAAAAACTAGAACGTATCCGCAAAATGATAGGCACGGGGGTAATCCGAAATGTCAATGGAGGAAAAGGGCCACTACTCGTGATGGCACCATCCATGATTAGCTCATCATCTCACAATGCTACTTGCAACCATGAAGTGGAGAAAGCTAAGCCTCCTTTCCCAAATGAGGATGAACAAGTGGCAATAGAAAACGCCTCGAGAATGGATTCTAAGAGAACCTTTTAGAGCCGTGATCTCCTAGAGAAGATACGTGACAAAGGTGAAGTGTTCAATACGTTGGGTCAACCAAGTGGAAAATATGACTATTACGTGAAATATTCGCTTGCCTTGAGTTTCTTTGATGATCCTAAGCACATCGTCCTTGACGGATGGGGGGCTATGGATGATCCAATACCACGAGAGGAAGGGATGGTCGCTATGATTACCTCGGTGGTGATAGAATTGCCTTATAAGGATCGCGCTAGTAATGTCGAGATAGAAACCACTGAGCTAATGATGATTGACCTTATGGTCGAAGAATTATCAGCGATCGAAATCCTAGAGGAAAGCCCGACACCAGTCGTGATCAAACTGCCACCTCAAGGAAAAGACGAGGTGATAATGCTAGAACCTCCCTTGGAATTCAACATCAAAGCGGTACCCTGGGATTATGGGACAAAGGAAGTAGATGCCGTCACTCGATTAGGTCATTGCTATGTGCCCGCTAGAGGAACCGAAAAGAAAGCCATGACAGAGGAGGACGCAAGGCAATTCCTAGTCGTGGTGAAAATGAGCGAATTCAACGTAGAAAATCAACTGCGGAAAATGTCGGCCCAAATCTCCATCCTGGAGCTAATTCAATCCTCTGAGAAGCACATAAATGCTTTGTTGAAAATCCTTAACGAGGTACATGTCCCGAAAACAATCGATGACATCCAGCTACAGGAGTTCGTGGGGACCATCCTACTGAAGGATCAAATCGCCTTCACTGGTGAAGACCTCTTTGCTGATGGAGGTGATCATACAAAGGCGCTGCACATTTCGGCGAAGCACGATAGCACCGTTGTCTCTAAAGTGTTGATTGACAATGGCTCTGCGCTGAATATATGTCAATTAGCTACACTCCACCACTTAGGTGTTGAGATGGAAATGATACGTCCAACTAAGTTCACTGTGCACGTATTTGATGGGATGAGGAAAAAGGTGCTAGGAGAAATAGAGTTAGAACTACTTATCGGTCCTGTGCTTTTCTTGGTACCATTCCAAGTCTTAGATATACCAACTGCCTTCAACTTTCTGTTGGGAAGACCATGGATCCACACAGCGGGCGCTGCTCCTTCTAACCTCCACTAAAAGGTACAATTTGTGGTCGGTAATAGACTCATCACTGTGCACAGGGAAACAGACTTCAAGGTGTACTAGGAAACGGCCATGCCATACGTGGAGCCCGAGTGCAAAGAAGAATCAAGTTTTCAAACTCTCGAGCTGGTGTCTATGATCCACATTCCTATGGGCTCTTGCGTGGGCATTCCTAAATTATCCAAGCCAACCTTGATAGTAGGGAAGATTATGCTAGCGAATGGGTACAACCCCAAAAGTGGTCTAGGGTTGCATGGACAAGGAATTCAAAAGCCTATCGAGGCTCGAAGAGTTCTAAGGAGAAAAGGCTTAGGGTTTCTCGAAGAGTGTGGAGGCCGTGGCAATAGAGGAGGCCGCAATGAATGTAGAGGTCGAGGCACTCGAGGAGGTCGAGGTGAACATGGAGGCCGAGATGATCGCAAAGGTTGAATTATAAAAGATAGAAGTTGCCAAAGTGTTCTTCCTCTTCTGCTGAAAGAAACATTCCCAGGACCCCCAAAAATGCTAATGGAAGAAGATGGAGCTATTGATGGTATAGCCGAGATGTTTGAAGAGAATATTGTGTGCACCATCTTAGCTTGCGAGGAAGCTGAATCTTCTAGGAGCATCACCGACCCTTCAGAGTAGGACGGTTCTAGCTTAGTGTAGCTTTTTACTTTATGTTTTCTTCCCCTACGTGGGAACTCGTTGTTATTTCATTTTGCTTGTTTCGGTCGTTTATGATGTAAACTCTGTTAAGCCCTTAACCTTGAGCCTTTGGTCTAGGTAGTGTGTGTTGTAATACGGCCTTATCATTTCCCTTTCAATGAAGTAGATGCATGTTTTATTAAAGACATGTGGAAGCACATCAAACTGGTTCTATGATGGTCACTGAGGGTTGGGCTTCTACATGCTCCCTAGTTTCATAATTTCGCAAGAGCAAGGGAATTTAAGAATATGAGGATGAGCTCTGGAAACGATTTTCCAAAAATCATTTGAAAAAATCATTCGCAAATGATACACGTTTTCTTTGTTATTAATACACACTAACTCATCTCATTGCATCTCAAGCATTACATTATGCATAGTCATGACAAAGATTCATGTGACTCGGATTCACGTGAGAGAGATCTTTTAGAATCTGATGCCGATGATGATCTAAAAGAGATTGAGCGTGATTGGAATCGACATGAGGGATCAAAACCGCTGATGGAAGAGCAAACGGTCACCATAAATCTGAGCGATGCACAGAATGTCAAGGAAATAAAGATCGGGGCATGTCTCTCGAAGTCAAAAGGGGAATGAATGATAAATCTCCTAAAAGAATATCAGGATATATTTGCCTAGACTTATGCTAACATGCCGGGGTTAGACCTTGATATTGTAGAGCATGCCCTTCTGACCGATCCTAATGTGCCACCTAAAAAGCAGAGACTTAGAAGAACGAAGCCAGAGTTGTCCAAGAAAATCGAGGAGGAAGTCATGAAGTTATTAAAAGTGGATTTCATTGAAGTGTCACACTACTCCGATTGGGTAGCAAACATTGTACCTGTCATGAAAAAGGATGGGCGGGTCAGGGTGTGCATAATTTATCATGACCTGAACCGAGCTAGCCTGAAAGACGACTTCCCACTCCCACATATTGATGTCTTAGTTGATAGCACGGTGGGATTTGAGTTATTCTCCTTCATGGACGGCTTTTCTGGATATAGCCAAATCTGTATGAAGGAGAAAGATAGGAGCAAAACATTGTTCATAACTCCTTGGGGAACTTTTTGCTATAAAGTGATGCCTTTCGGTCTAAAGAATGATGGGGCAACGTATCAAAAGGCCATGGTCATGTTGTTTCATGACATGATGCACAAGGAGATCGAAGTATATGTGGATGATATGATCACGAAATCAAGATGAGGCGAAGACCATGCTGAGGTCTTACGGAAACTATTTGAACGTCTTCGGAAATTCAAACTACACCTCAATCCCACAAAATGAGTTTTTGGAGCGAAATCTGGGAAGCTGTTAGGGTTCATGGTTAGTAGTAATTGCATAGAGATCAATCCGTCAAAGGTTAAGGCTATCTATGATTTGCGACCCCCGACTACCACCAGGGAAGTCCGCAGCCTGACGAGACGACTCAATTATGTGGCAAGATTCATTTATCAACTGTTTGAAACAGCGAAGCCATTCTTCAAGCTCCTAAAAAGAATGTGAAGATTGAGTGGGATGCTGAGTGCCAGGGTGCCTTCAAGAAGATAAAACACTATCTCACTCACGCACTGGTCCTAGTGCCCCCTCTCCCTAAAATTCCCATGATTTTGTACTTAACCATACATGACGAATCATTAGGAGCCATGTTGGCACAGAAAAGACCAAATGATGGGAGAGAATGTGCGATATACTACTTGAGCAAGAAGTTCACCATTTCTGAAATGAACTACACAAAAGTTGCAAGAACTTGCGTGGCTTTAATTTGGGTCTTGCATAGGCTGCGGCAATACACGCTTCATCACCGAGTTTTACTGGTGACCAAAAATGATCTCATCAAATATCTCTTAGAGAAGCCGGCATTAGTGGGCAAGTTGGCTAAGTGGCAAATCTTAATTTCGGAGTTCGACGTTCAGAGCCTAGGACAGAAGTCCGTTAAAGGTCGCGCCATAGCAAACATGTTAGCAGAAAGTTCCAAGGGGTTCGAAGCATCTGATGAGGATAGTGATGCGGAGGAGCAAATTTTACTTGTATCAAGCGACAAATGGGCGACGTACTTCGATGGCGCAGTTAATTTAGCTGGGTCTGGTACTGGGGCAGTCCTTATTTCCCCAATCGGACAGCACTACCCTGTCGCTATTAAATTGACATTCTCTTGTACGAATAACGTCATTGAATACAAAACATGCATTCTTGGCCTCCAGGCTGCCATCGATATGAAGATCTAGAAGCTGCAGGTTTATGGTGATTCGGCCATTATCATCTTACAGACCGAAAGATGAATGGCAAACATGGGATTCTAAATTGATTCCGTATCATGAGTTCCTGCGGGAATTGACGGAGGAATTCCAAGAAATATCTTTTGAATACTTACCAAGGTCCCAAAATCAGTTCGCTAATGCCCTGGCTACCTTGTCTTCAATGTTGCGAGTAGCTAGAGGCATGGACATTGAACCATTGAGAATTGAAATTCTTAGACGCCCAGCTTATTGTATGATAATTGAAGAGAAGCCTCATGGAGAACCATGGTATCATGACATTTTAGATTATCTTCATAATGGCGAGTTTCCCTAAGAGAGCGGCACGTCGGATAGAAAACATCTGACAAAGTTAGCATCGAAATTTTTCGTCAATGGAGGTGCGCTTTGCAAAAGATCCTTTGATTCGACATTACTAAGATGCATCGATGCCAAGGAAGCCAATCGCTTAACGAAGGAAATACACGAAGGGGAGTGTGGCCCCCACATGAATGGTCACCTCTTGGCAAGAAAGATCATGCAACTCGCCTACTACTACTGGCTGACCATGGAATCTGATTGCATTCAACACGTGCGATGTTGTCACCAATGCCAAATTTATGGGGATAAGATAAATGCTCCACCAAATAAGCTTCACCAAAAGTCCTAATCTTGGCCCTTGTCTATGTGGGGAATCGACATGATCGGGCCCATCAATCCCAAGGCATCAAATGGACATCGATTTATCTTGGTGGCAATCGACTACTTTACGAAATGGATTGAAGCCAACTCGTACGCCAATGTCACTGCCAAGAATTAGGCTAAGTTCATTCTTCGTGATATTATTGCCCATTATGGTGTGCCGAAGACGATCATCACTGACAATGGATCCAACTTAAACAATAAAGTCGTAGATGACTTGCTTGATGAGTTTCGAGTCCGCCATTTGAACTCATCATCATACCGTCCTCAAATGAATGGGGCAGTTGAAGCATCAAATAAGAACATAAAGAAGATCCTAACAAAAACAGCTGAAAATTATCGTGATTGGCATGAAAGACTTCCTTACGCACTGATGGCATACCGAACATCTATTCGCACCTTCACAGGGGCAACTCCTTTTCGTTAGTCTATGGAATGGAGGCTATTCTGCTTGTAGAAGTCGAGATTCCCTCGTTAAAGGTCCTTTCTCAGTTGAAACTCGATGAAGCCGAATGGATACAGCAGAGGCATGAGCAGCTAAACATGATTGATGGAAAGAGGCTGAAAGCTATATGTCATGGTCAATGCTATCACAAACGGGTCGCGAAGGCCTTCAATCGAAAGGTTCGTCCTAGGAACTTTGAGGTCAATGACTTGGTGCTAAGGAAAGTGCTGCCAGTCATCCCTGATCCTTGTGGCAAGTTCACCTTAAACTATAAAGGACCTTATGTCATTAAGAAGATCTTCCAAGGTGGTGCTATAGTTTTAGTTGAAATGGATGGCCGTAAACTGTCTAAGCCTGTAAATGTTGATGCTGTCAAGAGATACTTCCCATGAATGAAGTCAAGGCCGTAGAGCCATTTCGTGCATAATCCGAGTCACATAGCATCATGCATATCATTCATACATCGCATGCATGCATACTTATTTGTATTTCAGGTATCCAACCAACTCGACGAAGTTACAACAGGATGAAAGACGTCAACTATTGCCTCTGAAAAGACAATTCAAATGGCTACCTAACCTCTGTAGAGACAATTGGGTATTCCTTTTCCTGTTATTATATTAAAAAAAATCAAAAATGATGAAAGAGATGAGTGAACGAAAAGCAAAGCGTTTGGTGTCATTCATGTTGTCGATTTAGTTGTTGTTAATTATGTCTCCATGAGGGGAATTTCATATGAGCGATTTTGACAAAACGGAAAGGGAATGTTAATCATGCCAAACAAGAAGTGCTTAGGATGAAGAAAGATAAGCCACTTCCAAACATGTCCGTCAAACACTTTTGAGAGCTGAGTGAAAAATGACCTTCTCTTAGAATAAATGATTCATTCACATTGAGCGCAAAGATCAAAATGATAAAGGCATTTCCCTCATCAATCCCAAGCGCTATGTTAATCTCTTGCTAGCCCTTTGGGCTGAATAAAGTTGATCCTTCAAAGTACCCCTGTCAAGAACGACCCTACATTAGGGCAGCATAAGAGGTTACGGTCGTATTGTAGAGCGAAAGATTGAGAAAGATTTTATTACTTTCACTTGCATCAACCTTTTGGTGATAGCTTCAGAGGTATTCTCATCAGAGCTTGACTCATCCCAATGTGAAGAAGAGCATTTCATTCTCTATCAAAATACTGATATCCATTGCTTTAACCAATTTGGGCCTGATTATTCGTTTCTGAACCCCGAGCGGTGATCATCTCCCTTCACTAGGGCAAGTCATAAGAATTGACCAAATGCAATTGACAGTTACAAGAAAATGTGAAAAGCATCTCGAAAGTCACAAGAGCTCCAAAAGTTCAAAGAACAAAAATGTCGACAAACTAGGGTGCATGAAAAAGTAATGTGCCTGATAAAAGAAAGGACAATGCTCGTCAAGAAAAAGATCCAAAAGGCTGCATCTTATGTAAAAAATTATCAAAGTCCAAGTGCATACGTAAAAAAAATAAAAAATGCATCGCAAGTGTAAAGGAAATTAGAAAAAGGAGCAAAGCTCCCATACAGAAATGATTAGTCAAAGGATTTTCAAGATGTGCTATATTTCAAAAGCCGAATGATTTTGAAAGATTGAGTGACATGGTCACGGGGCCACGATGATCACCAACTCTTTTTAAAAAAAAAAAAAAAGCCTCATGAAAATTTCAAGCCTTTCGAGCCTCTCTCAAGCCAACATTACAACCCTCTTCTGAAGTCCTTTCTGATTGGGATGGTTTGAGTGAAAATGAGAATGCCACAAAGAAGCTACTGCTAGAAGGAGTGGAGGTAATTCTATCTTGTCTTATCTTCCAAGTTCTCGACTTGTAAACCTAATGAAGACGATGACAAATGTTTCTTTATTGGCCTCAAAGTAATAATTCCTTTGTGTAAGCCCTAACCGAGCCTATATTGCAGTCCTTTCAAAAGACCTTTTTTGATCGATCAGATTGTGCTCATCATGAATGTTTTTGAAAGCCTTTAACATGGGTTATGTGAGATACCCTCAACAATCAATTACTTCCCATGTGAATGGATGGGATCAAGTAGCCATTTTATCAAGAGTGTGTGAGAAACCCATTCCGACTAAGAAGCTCTAGTTTGGCATGCTTAATGAGTCTTTTTCATGAGTCTTTTTCACGAGTCATAGCCATTCTAATAATAACTTGACTCCCAGATAATTTGATGATTAATGATACATCCCCAAGCAAGATGACAATTTTGTGCTACATGATTGACATCGAATATTTCTTTAAAAGCAATCGAACTTAGCTTGATTAGCCTATTCAATTAATGTTGTAATATGTTTCTTGATGACGTCTCTAATGACATTAGCTCAAGTTGATAGGATTCCTCAATGAAACCATGCAGTCTTTAAGGGGTTAGCGGGTGCTTCCATAAAAACCAAAGGTTCATGATCAACCTTAAACCATGCCATCTCTAAAGGTTCATTGGTTTTCCTCAAATCATGCATTTTCAACTCGATCGAAACCCATTCGTACATGGTGAGACCCCCTCTCAGTCGAAACACATTCGTACACGGTGAGACTATCATACCTGATCGAAACCCATTCATACACGGTGAGACTATCATACTCGGTTGAAACCCGTTCGTACACGGTGAGACCTCCCTCCCAATCAAAACCCGTTCGTACACGGTAAGACTACCATACCCAGTTGAAACCCGTTCGTACACAGTGAGACCTCCCTCCCAGTCGAAACCTGTTTGTACACGGTGGGACTACCATACGCGGTCAAAACCCATTCGTACACGATGAGACCTTCCTTCCAGTCGAAACCTGTTCATACATAGTGAGACTATCATACCCAGTCGAAATCCGTTCGTACACGGTGAGACCTTTCCTCCCAATCGAAACCCGTTCATACACAGTGAGATATCATACCCGGTCGAAACCCGTTCATATATGGTGAGACTATCATACCCGTTTGTACACGGTGAGACCTTTTCTCCTAGTCGAAACCCGTTTGTACACGGTGAGACTATCATACTCGGTCAAAACCCGTTCATACACAGTGAGACCTCCCTCCCAATCGAATCCTGTTCGTACACAGTGAGACCTATTTTCCAGTCGAAACTCGTTATCATACAATAAGATTTTCCCATCTCGGTGGAGGGGCATCTTTTACAAAGTAAGGTCATCCCTTCATATCTTTTTTCCTTTCGTAGCCTCAATTGTCATCATCTAGGAGCAAAATTTAGGCATCTCTTATCTTTGAAAGGAACCTCCTCGAGCTCCCATTCAAAGAGGGGCAACTGTTAACACCTAAATTTTGTTATTTTACTTAAGACTTAATAGCATTAAGAGTTAGGAATTAGTCATTAATAGCATTAAGGGTTAGGAATTAGTCAAAAAAAAAAAAAATCAAATCAAAAAATCAAAAAAATAAAAAATAAATCAAAAATAAATCAAAAAAATTAATTAATTAAAATTTAAAAAATTAATTAATTTTAAAAAAAGTTTTTTTTTTTTTTTAAAATTGCATCGCATATAGACATTAGGAGAATTTGCGTCACTAGTTTTAAAATTTATCAAAAAAATTACAAAAAAATTTGAAATTTTTTAAAATATATATATATATATATATATAAAAAGAAAATAAGAAAAAAAAAAAAAAAAAAAAAAAATGAGTAATTGGGTTGAGTTCAGACAAGCCCTAGGCTGCCCCATTCCTCTTTTTCCTTCTCTTCCCCTTGCACGGCCCACCAACCCGGCCCATCCTCCTTTCCCGCTTAGCCTAGACCGCGGACAGTAAGTCGTCTCCCTCCTGTCGTCCTTCGCACGACAACCTGCAGAGAACAGGGGGGATAAGTGGCAACAGAGAGTAGGGGGATCGGTGGTAGGTGAGCGGTGTGATTGCGGGTCGGGGGGCAGTCCTGCCAGCAAGTTGGCAGCTGCAGAGGCCATGCGCGCTTGTTGGCCGAGCATAAAACCGAAGAAGAGGACAAAGAGAGAGTGGGGGAGACGAGGAAGCACCAAAGAGAAACACAGAAGAGACAACCAGTGACACAGGAGGAGAAACGAGGAGAATGGAGGCACCATTGCTGCCTTCCACCTTGTGAGTGCGGGACTCCTCCTCCGCCGAGCACAGCCACTTCGAGCCCTTCGCTTGGGTGACCACCAGTCACCCGTCCAAGCGCCACCATTGCTGCCGTAACCCTCTTCGCCCAAATCTGCGACACCGGCAGCCCAATTCTTCCGTTGCCAACGTGTCTCTAAGCCACTGACGCCACCACCGACGCATCTTCAAACCGCCAACCGCTACCGTAGCCTTCGGAACCTTGTAGCACAGAGAAAGCGAGAATAGGGGAGGAGAGCGGCAACACAGGGAGCCCGAAGTCGAGAGAGACGGAGAGAAGGCCGGAGAGCAGAACCCAAGAGCCAAGAGCCATCCCCGAAACGCCCGGGTCACCGCCTATGAGCCGCCGACCACCACCATCTCTCTAAAACTCAGGTTGGCATTTTAACAAACACTTGGTGCGCGACTTTTAGAACCAAGCCAGCCGGAGTTCCCCCGACCATTTCGAGCAACCTCCGGCCACCACCTATCCCCCGCCATGTTCCCCGTTACCCTGGTTTGCTTCGTTAGACCCTAGGCTCACCCGCGTGCCTCAGCTTAGCTCGAGGTCTCCATTTCCCCATGGTGCCCACCGCCTGTTTGCCGAAGTGTCTAGTCAAAGCTCCCATTTTCCCTCGTTGTGTGAAGCCCCAGCCCAATCGATTGGCCACTTTGGGGTGGTGTCGCTAGCCGCTCGGAAAGCCGTTGCCTCGCTCGGCTGAGACGGCACCCCACAGCCGTTGGAAAAAGCCTCCCCACCATTGCGGCATCCCTAGTTGCGACCGAGCAGTCGCAACTAGGGGAGTCCAGGCTAAAATGGGCCATATCCTTGATCTACCCACTCGACCTTCTTCACATAGGCCCGTCCAAGGCCCTGCTGCAGAAGATTGGGCCCTCTGTCAAGCCCATTCCCAACCACGCGAAGGCTCACTTGGGCGGGTCGATCAGCCCAGTCCCCAACCGAGCCAACCCAAGTAAACAAAAAACAAAACAAATATATTTTATTATTATTTTAAAAATTAAAAATTAAAAATTTTCGAAAATCCAAAAATTGTAGGGTTTGGTTAGAAATTTGTTATGTATTCTCATTTTAGTGTAATTAGGTTTTTATTTGCTTTTATATTGATTGTATCGCATGTTTAGTTTGCATATCTTGTTATGTTTAATTGCACGTGTTTAGTTTTATGGCAATCAGGATCTTGATGGATATAATTATTATATTAATGATTGCGCACTTGCATAATCATCTCACATGTTAATGAATAGATATAAAATCAATCTAAACTGCCTGACAAAAATCCTTTATTTTAAAATGAACAAGATTAGGTACTGAAAGGGGCACTAATTGATCAATTAGTGTAATCAAGTCCCCGAACCTAGATTTCTCTGGTTGCGTAGGAAGTGTGGCATACTCCCATGCCTCACTTGGTTTCTAGCCGACCCTAATAAGCTAGTAGCGACTCCTTTTGTGCAAAATTCTTAAAATACCCAATGTCACGCGAGGTATGAGCTTGGGAGAGCCCGCGCCTAATCATGGGCTTTGGGTCTTGTGTCCGTCCTTTAGGCAATACCCCTAAACCTACTCCATCCCCCCAAGGGGTAGGTTGTGACAAGAACTACTCTCAGACCTTGGGGCATAGATTTGTTAACCAAGTGAATTATTTTGTGACAATGATATTGCACTTAAACTGGCGGCAAACCTAGTTTATCATGAAAGGATAAAACACATAGAAGTTTATTGTCATTTCACTCGGGACAAAATCAAAGGAGTCCTTATAACAAAGGGAATTGGAACTGTGGAACAACATGCAGACATCTTCACTAAGCCACTTTGTCAACGACAATACACATACTTACTAGCAAGCTAGGTGTTCTCGACATTTACAAGGCACCGACTTGAGGGGGTGTTAGAGATATGATTGAAGATCTTGATTGTGGTGCCCATCTTGACTGCGGATTAATTATTTAGTCAATTTGTGATTAGTTTAGTAAATAGGAAAGTTGTAATTCTAGTATATTATTTCATTTTTTTCCTCATCATTTTTACACTATAAATGGTCTAATATACTTGTATTACATAATATATAAACAAAGTATTTTTCCTCCATTTCTCCTTTCAATTTCTGTCAATTCTCTTCACTTCATCATAAAGAACATCTGCATTTATCAAGTAAATACTAACAAAAAAATAATTTTATAATAATCAAAATGCCACAAGGAGGTTTTCCCAACAATTCTATTGAAAGAAAAGAAATTGAGATGACAATAGTCATATCGAATGCCAAAGTAATGTCTAATAATGACATTGAATGCCAAAGTAACCTCTAATGGCCAGATTGGAGATTGAAAATTTAGATTAATGTCATGTATCTCTTCGTTATTCAAAATGGATGAAACCAACAAAAATAGTTATTGCACTTTTGGATATGTTTCTTGAGTTTATTGCATTATTTGAAAATATTCGGATTTGATTGTACTTTTGCTACATATTTTAAGACGTCTAGTATATTTATCTCTTAAAGAAAAGGTTTGGAAGACTGCGCATATATAATTTACTCAAGATACTTGGATAAGCACATCTAATGGGTCAATTTAGAAATTTCAAATCTCTTTGGCCTAAGCATGTTGTTTGACTCTCGAGTCCTCAATTTAATATTTGCAAACCCCACAATTGAATGTAAAGTGGCACGGATGCGTCCATAGTTCATCATTCATTCCCCTGATGGGCCTCAGGTGAACAAAAAAAGACAGAGACACCACCAGTCCGAGCAGTGGCACTTTGAATTTTTCGACGACTTTTGGGTTCATAACAGTGCTCTGTGTCTTTCGAAAAACAAGAAGAAGATGACCGTGCATGACGCAGAGAAAGTTATGCTTGGAAAGGATTCCAAAAGATAATGTTTATTTTGAATCATGAAGTGCATATTGCAATATCTTAGGCGCCTATTTATAAGGAGGTCGCCATCTAGAAAATAACCAAATAACTAAAATCTACTAACAAAATTAAGGAAAAGATATTGATAAAAGGGAAAGTTATCAAAACAACTAGAAAATCTACAAAACACGCCTAAAATCTGTGACATCTCGAAAATCAAGGAAAACGCATGAATCAAATATTGTAACCCATTTGTAATCTCGAAGATCACACAATCCTCTTTGATTTGTGGGATCGCCTGCTCTTATGACGCTCCAATGTTTCCATAAAGGCATTTGTATGTTGTTCTACATCAGTTGTCTCCTCCACTTCAGAAGAACTCGACCCCGAGTTATGGTTAGGATAAAGAGGAGTATCTGGAGGATGATACTCAAATAGGTCTGCTACATTGAATGTCGGGGAGATGTTGAGGTCACTAGGAAGATCAAGAACATAGGCACTGTCATTGATTTTCTTCACAATTCGACAAGGACCAACTTTCTTGTGCTTCAGCTTGTTATATGTACCAACAGGAAAGCGTTCCTTACGGAGGTAGACCATCACTTCGTCACCTCGGCAAATACCTTGAGGCGACGATGTTTATCTGCATCAACTTTGTAAACAATAGTGGAAGCTTCTAGCTGTTGCTTTGCACCTTATTATATCTCTTGTAATTTTATTGCTAAGTTTTCAGCCGCAACACTATATCCTAGGACTTTGGGCAAAGGCATGAGATCTAGTGTATGTTGTGGCGTTCGCTCGTAAATGACCTCAAACAGAGACTTGCCCGCGGAACGGTTGACAGTGTTGTTAAAAGCGACCTCAGCAAAAGCAAGATACCGGTCTCATTGCTTTGCCATATCACTACAAAGACACTGAATAATATCCACCATAGTACGATTGACAACTTCAATTTGACCATTAGTCTAAGGATGAAAGGAGCTGTTATACTGCAAATCCGTCCCAAATAAACGCCATAGGATCCTCCAAAAATGACTAAGGAACTTGGTGTCACGATCGGAGGTAATAGTTTTTGGAACACCATGCAAACGAACTAATTCTCGAAAAAATAAACTCGTTACATGGGAAGCATCAGAAGTCTTCTTGCAAGGGATAAAGTGTGCCATCTTTGTAAACCTATCCACTACCACAAAAATAGTATCCATACCTTATTGGGTTCGGGGAAGCCCCAACACAAAATCCATTGAAATGTCTATCCAAGGTCCAAAAGGAATAGGTAGAGGGGTGTAAAGTCCAGTGTTATGAGAATGGCCTTTCGTAGTTTGACAAATGTAGCACTTTTTCACAAATTGTCCAATGTCACGTTTCAATTGAGGCCAATAATACCGCTCTTCAACTAAGGCAACAATTTTATCTCACCCACAATGTCCTCCAAGGGAGCCACCATGCAGCTCTCGAATAAGTTGTTCCCGCAAAAAGTTGTGAGGAATGCACAACCTGTTGCCAAAGAATTTTGTCTTGAACGATCATGTCGCCGTGAGAACCTGTCGTAGAACATTTCTCCCAAATTTCTTGAAAATCTTCATCATTAGCATAAAGAGCACAGAGGTGGTCAAAGCCCACAACATCAGTGTACATGGTGACGAGTGTTGCAGCATTACGGCTAAGTGCATCAGCGACTTTGTTCAAGTGGCCTGCCTTGTGTCGAAGCACAAAATTGAATTGCTCCAAAAAGGAGACCCAATATCTATGCATTCAATTTAGATGTCTTTGGCTCTTGATATACTTGAGTGCTTGATGGTCAATGTTAAGGACAAACTCATGTTGATAAAGATAGGGCTACCAATGCTTGATAGCTCGTATTACAGCAAAGTACTCCTGCTCATAGGTAGACCATTGTTTGCAAACATCATTAAGTTTTCGCTAAAATAAGCAATAGGCTTACCTTCCTGGGAGAGAACAACACCGATTCCTACATTGGAAGCATCATAGTCCAGTTCGAACACCTTTTCAAAATTTGGGAGCATCAGTATTGGTGCCGTGGAAAGTTTTTCTTTGATGAGAGCAAAGCTGGCTTCTGCTTTGTCACCCCAATGAAATTTTCCTTTCTTCAAGCACTTGGTGATCGGAGCCATAATAGAATTGAAATTTCGGATAAAGTGTCGGTAGAATGTCGCAAGGCCATGCAAGCTACACGCCTCCCCAACGGTCTGCGGAGTCGGCCAGTCGCGGATGGCAGCTACCTTTTTCTACATCAACTTAAAGGCCTTCTACTGCAACAATATACCCCAAGAAGTGGAGTCGATCAGTCATGAAGCTACATTTCTTCAAATTAATGTACAATTGGTTCATCTGCAAGGCCGATAAGACGTCCTTTAGATGCTCCATATGCTGTTGGTCATCTGGACTATATATGAAAATGTCATCGAAGTAGACCACAACAAACTTGCCAATAAAAGGTTTGAGAACCTGAGTCATCAAACTCATGAAGGTGCTAGGTGCATTCGTGAGGCCAAACATGACAAGCCATTCGTACAAACCTTCACTTGTTTTAAAGGCTGTTTTCCATTCATCGCTAGGGCGGATGCATACTTGGTGATATCCGCTACGTAAATCAATCTTTGTAACGACCTTTGATCCTGCAAGCCGGTCGAGCATGTCATCCAGGCAAGGGATTGGGAATCAATACTTGACAGTAATCCGATTAATTGCCTAGCTATCAACACACATACGCATGCTTCCATCTTTCTTCAGAGTGAGGAGTGTGGGTACTGCACAAGGGCTCATGCTTTTAAGCAAGAAGCCTTTTCGAAGAAGTTCTCCTACTTGGTCTTGCAAAATTTGGTTCCCCTTCAGATTCATCCAGTAGTGCAGCAAATTAAGGAGGCTCGCTCCTGAAAGAAAGTCAATCTCATGTTGAATATCCCTCGATGGGGGTAATCCAACAAGTAGATCCTTCGGGATAACATCGTTGAATGCTTTCAATAAGGGCTAAAGAGCCGCCGGAATGGGAATAATGGCTTCTTGATTGCCTTTCTCCACAATCATTTACATGCCCTCACATTTACGGACGTTTAGCATAATCCCTGCACTTTGCTTCTTTGGGGCCTAGGGAGTGTTATTCATCGACTTCAAAATAATCTTCGTCTTTTTCCACACAAAAGAATAGGTGTTCTCTCGAGCCCTATGAGTGATATCAATGTCGTATTGCCATGGTCATCCCAATAGGACATGGCATGCATCCATCTCCACTACATCGCAAATTATGGTGTCCTTATAGGACTTTCCAATTGAAATAAGTAAATGACATACCCGTGTCACCTTGAGTTTGGCCTCTTTACAAATCTACCCGATTGTATAAGAGGAAGGGATGTAACTCTATCTTTGGTTGTAGATGGTCCACCAAAGCCTTGGACACTATGTTCTCACAACTTCCGTTGTCAATGATGACATCGCAAACTTTGCCATTGACAGTACAGCGGGCACGAAAAAGACTATTTCGCTACGTGTCTTCTCTTCGCAAAGCGAGCAATAGTCTCCTAACAACACAGTTGACATGCTCGCCCTCTTCATCCTCCACTTCTTCCTCATCAATCCAGTCATCTTTGTATATGTCATCATCATGCTTGACAACATTGGCCATCTTCCGCCATGGACAATCACTCGAACGATGTCCCACTTCATTACACTTATAACATTTGATTGGTGGTGACTTAGTATATGAGTTCTGGGCATTCTGATTAGCGTTACGGTTGTTTGCAATGACTAGTTCCTTGCGCACCCCAATAATACTTCCCGGAGTTCGGTTCATAGTGTTGGTTTGCTGGTTGGAGGATTCTAGAACATCTAGTTGTCTCCCATTTTCAGATGATCCTCAAGCGAACCCGATTAATGGGGCTAGTTCTCTCTAATTGCATCTCGACCTTTCGGGCCATCTCTTGAGCATCCTCAACGGAGAACAAACAATGTAGTGAAACACAGTCTTGAATATTAAGTCGCAAACCATTAATGTACTTGGCGGTCTATTGTGTCTCCAACTCAGCCAGGTTGTTATGGGCGGAAAGTAGGAGAAACTCCTCCGTGTAAGCTTGGACTGATCGGCTTAGCTCTTACAATTCTAAAATTGTTGAAAATATAATTGTTCATAATCAGTTGGGAGGAACCGAACCTTCAACATTTCCTTCATCCGATTCCATGTTCAAATGGAGTTTTTCCTTATCGACGTCGAGTCAATTGTATTTGCTCCCACCATGTTGAGGCGCCACCCTTCAATTTGTATGCCACCAATTTTACTTGGCAATCCTCTTCAATCTCCATGGCATTGAAGAATTTATCAACTTCCCAAAGCGAATCCAAAGTCTTCAATATTCAAATTGCCATTAAAAGTCGGAAAGTCAACCTTAAGTTGATATTGCTCGGGATCTCGTCGATATCTCCTGTTTTGGTGGCCTCCACGAACAGGCCAATCTAGGAACTCCTCTTCTCCTTTAGAGTCCTCAACATAGGCTTGTCACCCTGTCGAGGATTTGCCCCACGTTCCATAGCTACTTCCGGGTCTCGAGCTACCTAAGCATGTTCAGCCAAAAGATTACCAGGTATGGGGTTGGTAGACAAATGCCAGATGGCGACAAGTAATTCTTGAAACCTCCGTTCGGTTTGCTCCACAAATTGGTTGAACTCATCTCGTGTACTAGGCTCATTTCTACGGCCTTGAGCTATGGGGAAATTGTCATTAACGTTATTAGCCATTGTCACAAGAGAAACTTGCTCTGATACCAAATGACGCAGAGAAAGTTATGCTTGGAAAGGATTCCAAAAGATAGTGTTTATTTTGAATCATGAAGTGCAGATTATAATATCTTAGGCGCCTATTTATAAGGAGGTCACCATCTAGAAAATAACCAAATAACTAAAATCTAATAACAAAATTAAGGAAAAGATATTGATAAAAGGGAAAGTTATCAAAACAATTAGAAAATCTGCAAAACACGTCTGAAATCTGTGACATCTCGGAAATCAAGGAAAATGTGTGAATCAAATATTGTAACTCATTTGTAATCTCGAAGATCACACAATTCCCTTTGATTTGTGGGTCACCTACTCTTATGATGCTCCGATATTTCAATAAAAGGCATTTACATGTTGTTCTACATCAGTGCGCCAGCCTTGCATGAAAGCAACCCTTGAGTACCGTGAGACCAATGTTTCGTCGGACCTGTCCCAATTTAAAATGCTTTCAAATAAATACAATCCCAAGTTGTTCGAATATCTCTCAGCACGCGTACGTCATGTCTTCAGGCTGGCACGCATTAACTCCATTAACCCCGAGGATAGCCAATTAGCCATAAACCAGTGATACATGCGGCTTTTTGGAAAGTACTAAAACA
This sequence comes from Eucalyptus microcorys, assembly GCA_014182515.1. NCBI lineage: Eukaryota > Viridiplantae > Streptophyta > Magnoliopsida > Myrtales > Myrtaceae > Eucalyptus > Eucalyptus microcorys. Next base: position 20,640,675 of record CM024564.1, read on the forward strand.
ATTATTATCATGTATATATTTTTTGGTTTGTATGTATATTATTTAAAAGACCATCTTTTAAATTTGGTTTCTATCCGTTAAATGGCTATAATACCTTTATTCTTCACGGGAAAAGTAACGAACAAATAAGATATAATTTGAACCATTTTTGTTTTTGAAATTCGTTTCTCTATTCCTAGCATGCTTGGAATTTGCCTGAAGGATCCAGTTCTTCACATTAGTGTAGTACGTACTTCACTTTTTCAAATTCTTCTTGCCATGGTAGACTAACTCTTTTCGTAAGTTGGTTTTTACATTCAGATTATAGTGGACGAAACCACAATATAACTGGTTAACCGACAAATAGAAAAACAGATAGTATGGTGTTACTAACCAACAATAAAAAATTGACTGGCAGTTCCCAAATTCGAACTCTTGACCTATGTTATGATATCATGTAAGAATAATCGTTTGCCCATTAAATTTAAACTATTAAGTAACAATTAACAATGTATGTATAGTATATTTCTTGACATGCCAAAATTATTTTCATGTATACAATAGTTTAAACTCACTCTTTTTATGGTAAAAATGTTTGTATCCATCAAGGCATACGCAATTTGTGAGACATGGGACCTTTTTTGTCATATCCAACTTTTGAGAGGAAACAGGTCAACAAAGCAGGTTTTTCTATGTACCTAGAAAATAAATCAAGTCATATCAACCTTAAATGTGATTGAGGACGGGTCGGCTAATACAGTTGTATGACTTGTGATATCGTAGTTGTAACTAGACGATTCTACAGCAGTATTTGTTCTAGATAATGGGCCTCCGATCTTATCACACCAAAGTAGCGAGCTAGATCAGAACACATTTCTTTCCATATATTGAAAAAAGTTACTAAAAATTGTCTTCAAAATTTTCAGTCAAAAATGATTTACACCCTCTAATTTTAGAAATCTTATTATTTCTTAGGCTCTTACCTTCTATTACGTATGGGGACGACCTTGTTGAGTTTCGAGCAAAAACTTACAAGATTTTCATAGTTTTTCAATGTTAAGACGCTATGCTTACACCCTAGCACCCTGAGTTTACGAAAGAAGTTGAATTTTACACCTTGAATTGTCTAATATCATCAAGAAAATGTCAATTATAAAAACTAATACTTGGCCAAAGAGAAGGTACAAAAATAGAGAAGAAGATCTAAACGACATGAAATCTTCTGAGAACTACTGTAAGAACATGATTATTGGGCACTTTATTTGCCTTGGTTAGGTGGTTGGCCGGCATGTAACTTCCTTTCTCTAACCCCAGCAAAATATATAAATTAATAAATTAATAAATAACATTTTTTTTTCTAGAATATGAATATGATAAAGAAATCCGAAAAACAAACGAACTTTTCCTAGAAGCTGAAGCCGGAGGGTAGTGAAAACAATTGACGTCAAACTAACCATGAAAGGGCTAAGACTAAGACAGCTGTGAATTGTTAAGACGGAATTGAAACCACTCGAAGCCCTTTGTTCTAAATTTTCCTACCTTCCTCTCACCTTACTCACGCCCCGTTGTCACGATAACTCCCGCATGTCATCTCTCTTCTTAGCTGTCCCTGGTCCCTCTCGGCTCTCACCAAATCCAGGTCAACCAATTCTCTTCCCTGTTACGCATACACTTTTTCTCTCCAACCACTTTTACTTCGCAACATGCATTGCCCTTCGCATGGCCTCGCCCGTATCCCACTTAATGACTGGGTATTGTTCGATGTACAACTCATTGTCAAAGTTTTGGAAGTCGCTTGATGGCCTCAAAATAGCCGCAGGAGCATAAATTTTAAAAGTTAGAAATTGAAGTAGATGTTGAAGTGGTTGTGCATCGCTTAAATAAAGTAACTAGTCGTTATTCCGTCACTATATTGAACAACTTTATGATTGCAGGTCAATTGTGGAGGACATTTTGGAGTTGCGAATCCGCATACTTATCCCAAGGATCCATGGCGCCGATGGATTGCCAGGAACAACTTGGCCATGAGTCTTTCCCTCCATTTACTCCGTGAACCTTTCTCTACATTAATTTTTGACAGTGTGAGTGTCCCTCAGCGTGCATAATTCCATCCAGGTGCAATAGGGTCAAGCATAGTACAAGATTAAAGCACTCTTATAATTTTTATACTGATATAGGAAAAGACTGTCAATTAGTTTGATCAATTCACCCACTTGTAAGCAATCAAGTGTTAGATTTCTGAAGGAGTTCACCGTTATATTTGATTCAACGTAATAGGCTCGAATTCCAATCTCAATAACTCCAAATATGTTAACTTTAAGGACAATGTCTTCCCCCTTGAATCCATTTAAAGATATAGACAAAAAAAAAAAAAAAAAAAGCATGGTCCTTGGATTATTGATAACTTTGACTGACTTCCTATGTTGGTCCGTGATATTTGTTGGCTATTTCATAATTTGAATTTTTCTTGTTTAAAGTAAATTTCTTTTTCATAAAATGGTGCTGGGTTTTACTTATTGAAATATCTGCGTAAATCGACACGCAAAAATAAAACTCCGACAATAATACATTGGAGTTGGAGCCCATGATCTTTTCGAGTCTCTCTCCCTCCTCCCGACTCCACTATAAATACCTCTCCCGCCCCATCGTTTCCATGCAGTCCAGCAACACACACTTGACCAGTTCTCTACTCACGTTCATAGATAGATGACCTTTCCAAGCGTCCTCTCAAATAAGATGGCCTTGGCAGTGGTTTTCCTCGGCTTATTGGCGATGGCGGCGGCTGCTGCGGGCAACTTCAACAAAGACTTCGACATCACATGGGGCGACGGCCGCGCGAAGATTCTCAACAGCGGCCAGCTCCTGACGTTGTCCATGGACAAGACATCAGGGTCAGGCTTCCGATCCAAGAAGCAATACTTGTTTGGCAAGATCGACATGCAGCTAAAACTCGTGCCAGGGAACTCCGCTGGGACTGTTACTGCTTATTATGTGAGTCCATGAATCTCATGCCTCCGGTTTTACAAACCTGTCTTTGCAAATAAAAATTTGATATCTCTAATTGACTAATCTCCGTGAACGATATATGGAAGTTGTCGTGCATCAAATAAGGCTTCGTTCAGAGTGTGGCGGGTGTGATTTTAAGTTAGTTTCAATGGGAAACATTAAAAATCGTCTTTCTATCCAAACTTTTTTTTTTTTTGTTTTTTGCAGCTTTCTTCTTTGGGTTCTGCTCACGACGAAATCGACTTCGAGTTTCTTGGTAATCTGAGTGGCGACCCTTACATCCTCCACACAAACGTATTCACGCAAGGGAAGGGAAACAGAGAGCAACAGTTCTATCTCTGGTTCGACCCCACCAAGGACTTCCACACCTACTCCATCTTGTGGAATCCTCAAAGCATCGTGTAATGTTACACAACTCTAACTCTACCTTAAACGCTAAATAACTCTTATTCTTATTACCAAATGGAATTAATCATCGATTAGTTTTAGTTCCTAATACGTTTAATATTCTCACACAGCTTTTCCGTGGATGGAACTCCCATAAGAGAGTTCAAGAACCTCGAGTCAAAGGGCGTCGCGTTCCCGAAGAGCCAGGCCATGTGGATATACTCGAGCCTGTGGAATGCGGAAGATTGGGCCACAAGGGGCGGGCTTGTGAAGACCGACTGGACGCAAGCCCCGTTCACAGCTTCCTACAGAGGCTTCAACGACGCACAGGCCTGCATCTGGTCATCGGGATCCTCATCGTGTTCCTCATCCTCCTCGTCCTCGGGCAACAACTCTTGGCTATCGCAATCTTTGGACGCGACGGGCGAGCAAAGAATCAAGTGGGTGCAGAAGAATTACATGATATACAACTACTGCGCCGACACCAAGCGCTTCCCACGAGGACCACCTCCTGAATGCTCTCCTTCTTAGAAGAAGAAAGGAGAAAACAGCACATGCATATGATCACCGGCCTCATTCATTTTTCTTTTCTAATTTAGTCCTATTTTCATTTATGTTGAAATAATTCCTCTTCGACTAGGCTTGAATCATTATTCCTCTCATTTTCTTTGCAAGGAAGTACACAATCAGTGAGCTTTATACCTTGTAGCTTCTTCAGTAATAACGAAATGTATGGATTTCATGCACATTTCTCATATTTTAGTGAAATTCAATGGTTCTTTATACTTTTCAAAGTCTTCCCTCCACTGTTGTGCGTAGATTCGCTATAACGAGTGGGTCGAATCCGCCGTCTCCAGAAAGGACACAAGGAGGTTGACCACCCCCTAAGAAGTGGGTGCATTTTGGTTTATAGGTTTTGAATGATAATGGGATTTACAATCACCACCAAAGTATAAAGGATGTGACACCAGTCAAGGGTTTAGATTGGAATTGACGAAGTTCACCACCACTACTAACCAAAGATAAAGGGTTTCTTTGTTCACCATCAAGAAAAATCCACCTTCCAAAAATAAAGAACTGATATAGAAATTCGCCCATAAAGAAGAAATTTCAATATTTTCATCAATATTCAAGTCTTTTTTGCCTTACAAATGAGATTGTACCTCTATTTATAGAGTGATTCTACTAAACAAAAGAAAATGCTCTTACACTCCTATAAACCAAAATGACTTTTGGAGTATTCACGTAATGAAGACTTTTCAAAACAACAGACTAAAGACTCTTAAAAACTAGGAATCAAGACGCTTAATAATGAAGACTAATGCATTGAACTAGGATTAAATGCATTGCAAAAAGATAAGACTCTTAAATCTATGTATTAGGACACTTAATAACTAGAATTATTCATTTAACTAAGATTAGATGCATTGAAACTTGACTTGATCCTCCAAATTTGTCCATTGGTCTTGGAAGCCAAATAGCCATCATAGAAGATCATCAAATAGTGATGGAAATTAACCTAACAGCCTCCACCAATCATTACGTAATTGATTAGTAGCGTCAAAATTAACAAATTTGTATATCTATGAGTGCGTTTGATTCAGCTTTGAAAACAAACTTTGGATGTAATGTAGATGTTGAAAGTCAAAGCTATTTTGGGAAATGTAAATTGTGTTTGGTAAAACCTCTTTGCAAATGTATTTTGAGTCGAATGTGTGTTTGACAAAAACACTTTTACAATGGGTTTTGGGTATATTATATATATTGAAAAATGAACCAAACCCTTTGCCAAACCGATGAAGGGCTACAACCACTAGCGAGCCAGATCTAGCGTTGGTGGTCATCGATCGGGCGACCTTCAATGAAGGTCATGCGACCCAATCGAGGGCCACCCGAGGTCGCACGATCTCAGGCAACCCTCGGCAAGGTTGGCTTGACCTTGGTGACACGCGACCTAGGCAATCACCGCTTGAGTCAAATGGGTCTTGCCAAGGGTCATTCAAGGTCATGTGACCTCCGGTGACCCTCGGCTGGGTTGTGTGACCCTCTTTGAAGGTCGCTTGACCTCGAGTAATCTCAACCGACAGCCGCTGATGTCAAATTTGACTCGCTAGCAACTATAGCCCTTCCCCAATTCGGTGAAGGGTTATCTCTTTTTTTTTAATAAGAAAAATTTAACTAGGGACAAAATCGAAAATTTAAAGAATTGGTGAGAGTAGTTTTGGAAAGAAAAAATTCATTTCAACATTTGGCTAAACACTAAAAGTCCAATGCTAGTCTCTATTAGCATTGGACTTTTAACTTTCTCAAGGTCAGGATTTGGCTGAAAACTCATTCAAAATGGTTGCCAAATAGCTTAGCATTTCCCCAATGAGCTTTGGAAGTTGAAAGCCCCTTGGGAATATTGAACCAAACGTTCCCTATATCTTCTTGGTAATTGATTGATAACCAAGAAATTGATAACTAGGTCCTTGAATCAATAACTGGTGGAATCGACATCTTCAAACTTGAACCCACTAAATCATGATGCGGTCAAAATTGGTCTTTACATGCAGGAATAAGCATTGAGCTAGATTAATCAGGGACTTTAAAGTCGAGCTCAAAAGCTGATCAATAGAGCCCGATGCTCTCGCATCAAACTCCCCAAGTTATTTGAGATTTGTCCTCAAATGTGATATGCTTTCATCTCCGAGATTGAAAGTAGCTAATTTACCACAACCATCTATAGCAAAGGAACTTGATTTCGATAAATGTCTTGGATGATCTTTCTAACAAACTAGATAATATATCAGTTTCATCCCAATAAAAATCTTCAAAAACATGTAAAAAATTTAGAAATACATTAAACATACTTCGGCAATTGATGAACAATTCCACTGAGTTTGCATTGGGATATATAAGCTTAAATTTTCAAACTTGGTTTGCTTGACAAAATTCATGGCAACCAAAATAGGTTGTATAGCTTTTCTTCTTCAATTTGCTTGGAGATAATTGCTATCTCCTGAGATGTACCGATAAAAACCATCTTGTCAACTCATTGACAAAATGTGCTAGAGGCCTTTCGGCTTGGATAGGAAGAGCCGTGATGCCAACTCCACTTACATCACATTCAACCTCAAATGCTTTATTAAAATCAAGAAATGCAAGGCAAACTCTAGCAAACAATCAAGCTCACAAAAACATGACAAGCATTTCAATTCAACATTTTTTCTCGATTCAAGCTCTACTTGGCAAAAATGATAAACATAGCAAATGATCTTCAAATAACGTAAACCAGACATCAAAGGCTTAAGATGTCTCCTAGGAATCTCTAGAAGGTGACAATTTCAATTAAAGTCGTTTTCCAACTCAAACAAAGATATCTAGCAAATAGGACAAATCTGATACAAAGACATGAATGATATGCTTTTAATCTGACTAAGCACTTTGCAGACTATAAAATTTTTACATGATTTAGAGCTAAATGTCAGGATCAAACTTCATGAAGACACTCAGTACAAAATTGAAGTGCAAAAAATCGTACAAAAATAACAAACCGAGCAGGTCAATCAGCCTCAACAAAAATAGTAAAACATGTAAGATTCATATTCTATCATTGACTTTTGTTGGAAGATATGCGGTTTTTGACTTTGAAGTTTTTTATTTGATTTGATTACGATTATGTGTATATCAATTAAGGATTAGATTTAGATCTAGATTGATATAGATTGATACATAGAATTTTTTATTTCCGATAATTGTACAATCCTAGTCTTACATCTTAGGAGTCTGTACATTCTCAATAGACAAGTGAATACAGAAACTCTTCATGCCTCACGCCTCTAGCTTCGATCTTCTCTCCTTCCTTTTCTTTTTGTTTCCTTACATGGTATCAGAGCCTCCAGGCTTCTGATCTTAGCTTCCGCTTCAATCTTCCATCTCGACCTTCTGCCCAAATTCTAACCTACAAAACATAATAGCATCAAACATAAGTGTTACTCTTAAGCAAGATTCTTTCTACTTACCATGGTTAATCCACAAAATGAAGCTTCTGCTACCGGTAACCAGCCCGCTAAAGGAGTCGTCCCTCAGATCTCGCAAGCTAAGAATTCACCTGCAGTTTTTCCTTCAATCGAGCAATCTTCAGCAATTGAACAACAGCCGTTCCAGGCCTAACCCATTTAGTGGCGGTCCACGCAAGCTCAGTTCAATATGGTGCAACCCATGATGGGCCAACCTTACTAGTGGATTCCTTATCCGCTTTACCTTGGGCCAAGCCCAAATTCATCATCACCTAGATATGTGGGCCACCAGAGCCACGTCCAAACCAACAGAGGCCCGCCAACCACAAGTGGGGCAAGCCCAACCAAAGGATTGGAGTAGACAAACAGGTCAGGTGAACCGAGTATGGGAGCAAATCCCTACCCGGGATTTTACAATGCAGGTTATCCGATCGGGTCAAGCGAATCGGGTCTAGGAGCAAATACTTACCCGAACCTCGCACCCGGTTTTCTACCATTTCCAGCGGCGGCCCTCACCAGGCGACCGAAACCCGGTGACCCACTGTTCGTTTCCACCGCTAACGAACCAGAACTACGGCTAATCAGCCAGCAATTGACCGGGCCAGAGAATTACATGAAGTGGTCACAGGAATTCCAGCATGCTCTAGCAACAAAAGACAAAGATGGTTTCCTCAACGGAACCATTCTAGTACCCATCAATGAGCGTTTAGCCCAACTCTGGAGGAAGAGCAACCACCTGGTCCGAACCTAGATCGGCAATTGCATCTCCCTAGAGGTTGCGGCTGGACTCCCACCAACAGAAGACGCAAAAAACATGTGGGAAAACATCAAAGAGATGTACGGGAAATTAGATCAGGCTAAAATCTTTACCCTAATGCAGGAACTCAGCAAATTGAAGCAAGGGAACATGACAGTCGCAGCCCGCTTCAACAAGCTCTCGTCTCTGTGGAACAACCTCGAAGCGGCCGAGGAAAAGCTTGAGGACCTAGAATCCACAACAAGCAGTATAGATCCATCAAAGACAGAGAGAAAGCTACACACTTTCTCCTTATTTTGAACGAAACGTACCTCGGCTTTCATTCACAGATCCTCGCAATGGATCCAATGCCACCGATCAGACGGATTTTCCAATTGGCTGTACAGGAGGAGAGTCAGCGACTCACGACGCCAAATCACAGCAGGAGTGGCGAGAGCGTCGCACTAGCCGCCCGCGGTGAGCGGCGAGACGCGGCCACCAAGACCCTAACCCTAAATCGAGAGAAAGAGAGGCGAGCAAAATTAGGGTTCGCAGAAAAGGAATCGCGAGGCCTTAAACCGGCTCAAATGGACGGTCCAGATGGGATGCAAGGATCGGACGGTTCGCAAGGATTTAATCTTGCGATCGGATCGAATGGCAGATAGGAGCCCGCGCTTAAAGGGATGGATGGCCAAATCTTTGCCACATCATCAAGGAATTTTGCAAAAAATTTCAAAGGAAAGGGTAAATTATTTTGGGAATATTGCAAAGGTACTAATCATGTGATTGATAATTGCTGAAAATTGCATGGAAAACCCGATGAAAAGGAGAGAAAAATTTCAGCAGCTTACCAACTTAGTGGACCGACTGGTAAAAATACTGAACAGCCCATTTCATATGGTCAATATCATCAGCTAATGCAGGCACTGCAGAAATTGGATACTTCCAACAAAAGAGGGAGTTTCTCAGGTATTACATATTGCTTGATTAATTCTATCTCCAAAAAGGCATGGATAATTGATTCAAGGGCAAGCGATCATATTATATGTGACAAGGGATTTTTTTCGAGTATAAATGACAGATTGAATTATCCTATTTTTGTGCAATTACCCAATGGGAATGTTACTCATGTCAATGTGACAGGAACAGTCAATCTCAGTCCCTAGATTATTCTTCGGAATGTTCTCTATGTCCTGGAATTCCAATTTAATCTGATTTCTTTGTCAAAAACCTGCCAAGAAAATTCATGTCAAGTAGTTTTCAATGCTGACACCTGTTTATTTCAGGACCTTTCGACTGGGAAACCTTTTTCGAGTATAAATGACAAATTGAATTATCCTATTTTCGTGCAATTACCCAATGGGAATGTTACTCACGTCAATGTGACAGGAACAATCAATCTCAGTCCCCAGATTATTCTTCAAAATGTTCTCTATGTCTCGGAATTCCAATTTAATATGATTTCTTTGTCAAAAGCCTGCCAAGAAAATTCATGTCGAGTAGTTTTCAATGCCGACACCTATTTATTTCAAGACCTTTCGACTGGGAAACCGATGGGCTTAGGTAGTCTCTTTGAAGGACTTTTTTTATGGACAAGTAATTTCAATTCTTCCTGCAATTCCTTGAATAAATCATCATTGTGTAACTTGACTAGCAATGATAAGAATCTCATTATGCATTTGAGATTAGGTCATAGTGCCTTTGTTCCTTGTCCACAATATCCCATATGTCCTCTTGCCAAACAATCTTGTACGCCCTTTCCATCTAGTAGCTCCCGAGCTAGCGAGATTTTTTCCTTGATTCATATGGATATTTTGGGACCTTACCATACGATAAATCATGATGGGTCTCATTATTTTCTCACCATAGTAGATGATTATTCTCGTGCGACATGGATTTTCTTCATGCAATCTAAGAATCAGGCTTATTCTCATTTAAAAGACTTTCTAGCATTATCCCAAAATCAGTTTGGAAAATCCATTAAGCGGATCCGTACTGATAATGGAAAAGAATTCTTCAGCCATGATTGCTTCTTACTATTTAATACACATGGCATACAACATGAGAGCTCATGTGTTTATACTCCACAACAAAATGGAGTGGTCGAAAAAAAGCATCGTCACCTATTAGAAGTCACACGAGCCCTGAAGTTCCAAGCATCAATTCTAGATGATTATTAGGGTGATTGTGTGGTCACAGCGGCTTATTTAATCAACTGCATGCCCACTCGGTTACTTAAAGGAAAACTCCTTTTGAATTGATATTCCAAAGGAAGCCGGAGCTACAGCATCTCAAAGTCTTCGGATGTCTATGCTATGTCACAACAGTGGGTCCTCAAGACAAGCTAAGTCCACGTGCTCGGAGATGCATTTTCATGGGATATCCCAATTTACAAAAGGGGTATTGGGTTCTTGACATTTCCACAAAGGAATTCCTTGTAAGTCGTGATGTCATCTTTCATGAAGATATTTTCCCTTTCTCTGAGAAGGTGTCTCTAGATGAAAATACAGGAACAACATCCTCTTCTCGTGGCCTCTTATCTGATGAAGTACTACCTCAAGGTTTCACTTACATACCGCTAGCAAAGTCGAGGATTGTTCATCCTATCCCTTCATTTATTCCAACAACAACATCAACTTCAGTTGAGAATCCCAACTGCTCAAAAGATGTTTTGGAAACGAGACTCGACGACTCTACTACTATTGAGGAAGACCAGGATATTCCTTTGCCATCCCCCAATGAGACATTTCCTTCTACGGAAATCCATCACCCACGATGTTCCGGTCGTGCCATATGACCTCCAACCTGGACTAAAGATTATATCTGTGCTACTCACAATTCTCCAAGTACTCAATATCCAATCTCTTCCTATGTTTCCTTCCATAGATTATCACAGGAACATAGATGTTGTGTTAGTCATCTATCAGAAGATAAGGAACCATCTAGTTATATTGAGGCAACTATTGACACAAAATGGCAGCAAGCTATGAAGGCGGAACTTCAAGCACTAATTGATAATAAAACGTGGGATCTTGTCCCACTTCCATCTGATTGTAAACCGATTGGCTACAAATGGGTCTACAAGATAAAGTATCTTGATGATGGCTCCATTGAACGATATAAGGCACGTTTGGTAGCTAAGGGATTCACACAAAGAGAAGGTTTTGACTATCACAAGACATTCTCTCCGATTGCCATAGATTTCATAGTTCATTCTTTTTTGACTGTTGCTGCCAGTAATGATTGGACTTTACATCAAATGGACGTGCATAATGCCTTCTTACACGGTGATCTAGACGAAGAAATATATATGAATATCCCTCAAGGCTTACGGAGACAGGGGGAGAATAGAGTATGTCGTCTCCATAAATCCCTTTATGGATTGAAGCAAGCATCCAGACAATGGTACGTCAAATTTGCAAATGCTCTTGCAAAAGCAGGCTTTCAACAGTCTAAATATGACTATGCTTTATTCACATGGACTAAAGGTATGTCATCTATTTATTTCATGATATATGTCGATGACATTCTTGTTATGGGAAATGATAAATCTGCTATAGACAATTTCAAGGAATATTTACATGACACCTTCCACATTAAAGACCTAGGAGCACCTAAATATTTCCTTGGAATTGAAATTGCTCGATCTGATAAAGGAATTTCCCTTAGTCAGCGAAAGTTTGTGTTAGAAATCATATCAGAAGCAGGTTTATCAGGATGTAGGCCAGCCGTCATTCCCATTAAATAGAACACTAAGTTGACTACTACAAAATATGATAAGGGCATATCTCAAAATGATGATCCCATACTCAGAGATCCATCAGGGTATCAAAGACTTGTCGGAAAGCTCATATATCTAACTATGAATAGGCCCGATATCTCATATGCAGTACAGACACTTAGCCAGTTCATGCACAATCCAAAGCGGTCTCATTTGGATGCTGCCTTGAAAGTTGTGTAGTATTTAAAGAAGTGTCCAGGACTGGGAATACTTCTTTCTAAACAATGTGACATGAAGATGACGGCATATTGTGATGCTGATTATGCTACATGTCCCATAAGTCGAAGATCAATCACCGGATATTGCATCAAATTGGGAGAGTCACTCCTCTCATGGAAGACCAAGAAGCAGCCTACTGTATCGTTATCTTCAACCGAAGCAGAGTATCGAGCTATGGCTAAAGCCACTTGTCAGATAGTGTAGATACGGGGATTGCTTAAGGATCTCGGAGTACAAGTGCAAGGACCAATGAAGTTATATTGTGATAATGATGCAACTCTCAAACTGGCAGCAAATCCTATAGTTTACGAGAGGCATATAGAAGTGGACTGTCACTTTACACGAGAAAATATCCAAGAGAGCATGATCGAAACAGAAGGAATTGGGACAACAGAGCAGCCAGCAGACATCTTCATTAAACCTTTGTGTCATCGACAGCATGCATATCTATTGAGCAAGCTAGGCATCTTGGACATCTACAAGCCACCAGCTTGAGGAGGAGTGTTGGAAGATATGCGGTTTTTGACTTGGAAGTTTTTGATCTGATTTGATTACGATTATGTATATATCAATTAAGGATTAGATTTAGATCTAGATTGATATAGATTAATACATAGAATTTTTTATTTCCGATAATTGTACAATCCTAGTCTTATATCTTAGGAGTCTGTACATTCTCAATGGACAAGTGAATACAGAAACTCTTCACGCCTCACGCCTTCAGCTTCAATCTTCCCTCCTTCCTTTTCTTTTTGCTTTCTTACAACTTTCAAATAGGTTTTGACATAGTAAACGACATCAAAAACATGCATACCATATATCATTGAAAAGCTCGTGAAGTCGTCTACAAATCTTTTGAAGGACTCAAAGCCTAGAAACGACATTATCTAGCTCAAACTAAAATGTATAAGATCAGTTCAATCAGCATATGATTTATGCAAAACTAGTAATCAAGCTCAATCAAGTCACCAAATCATCGTCAATCAGCACCACCTCATCACAGCAGCCCCTATAGCATTTAAACCTCACCTTAGATTTAAGCATGAGAATTCATCTTAGGTTTGAGCTTTAGCCCCCATTGTGTAAGGCAATCTCGCTTCATCGAGCTCTCAAATTCAAAAGTTACTATACCTTAGTTCCTTGAACTTCGAGCTTGATTGTTGAGGTATTTCGACGATCGATAGCCATAAAGAACTCACGAACTCTTGAAGAAACACCTCAGTATCGATCAGACGGCAAGGATACGGTCACCAATCACTAGAATAGCCACAAAAACTGCCGGGAACGGATTAAGCGTTGGACAAGGATTGGATGCGGAGGAAGGAATCACCGGCTTATGGAGCTCCAGTGATAATTTGAAGGAAACAAGACAACCATGAGCTCGATGACACACCTAGGAAACACCGCAACAATGATCAAGCAACCAAAGACGATCATTAGACAGCCGAAACCAGCTAGAATGGCCGCAACAAGCCTCACTGGTTTAGAAACAAGTGATCGACACCATGAGGAAAAAGCTACCGAGCAGGGCAATCCAATGGTGATTTGGACAATCAACGGCCACGACCGGATAGAGGGATGTCCAGTGATCATTGGAGGGGCTGGTGTCTGCCACGAGGATGGTCAAAGTGAGGCAGTGGATGGTGACGAAAGGAATCTGCCGAGAGAGAGAGAGAGCCACTGAGAGAAAGTAGATATGAAATTTTTTTTAGAGCCCCCACAATTTTGGAGGGAAAATGGGCTTTATTACCCTTTGCAAGATCACATCCTACCCCTTGGATTGATCCAAGTCCTAGAATTTAATCTTCCTAGCCTAACTAACTTACTTAGCCATTAAGCTAACTTATGATTGGTTAATAATATTCAGATGTCAATTTGAATGGCTAAAATGAATTCTTAATTGATGGTCATGATTAATTGTGGAATTAAGGGTTAATTGGGGGCATTTTGTAATTTCATAAATCCGAGGGCGATTTTTGTAATTTCACTAAGGGCAAACTTGTAATTTCATACAACAGGGTGAGGGAAGGTTGACCAAGGCTTGGCCTTGCTGATGGTGGCTCGGCCATTTTCGGCAAAGGTTAGTCAAACTGGTCTAAACCAATTTCAACCAATTCAATCGATTCCTTATCTTTTTTTAATTGGTACAATTTAGTCCTCTAGGGACTTTATTGCAAAAAACCTTTGTTCAATTAGGAGACGAAATGGGCTAATTTGAAAAAGAAATTATCTGATTTCGATGAAATTAAACCAATTAAACCTTGTAAAAACATCTCCATTGGTTCTAATTGGTTTAATCACCTTAATAACGTTGAAAATCATGAATATACTCAATGAGTGTTCCAATTAGCGCAATTTGTGTAATTTTCCATCTCGAAATGCAAATTGATTGAAATTGAATTAAGTTAATATCACACAATATCAACCAGTTAAATTACCTACATTCATGATGGCTTGTTTCACCCAAATTGACACTAAAATGAAGGTGCAACCTTTATGCCAAAATTAAATTGAAGGCCAATGTCGAAATTGAACCTCAATTGATCAAATTAAACTCTAGTCTAGAATAGGTCAACTTGAATTGCACTAGTTGAAGCTCATTAGCTAGGATTTCTTAAGTTCAAGTAAGCTAAATCCATCAAAATAGAGGTTCCCCAACTAACTTTGCTAAAATTGATCTTGGATTTGGATTTAATTTAAGAAAATGAGTTGAATGGAACTGCCGGCAAGCAATCCATAAAGAATTGATTCGAACCCCTAATTAGTGCTAAAAATGGCAATTTTCATCTCGATATGCCAAATCACTGAAATGGTCGCATGAGTGATTTCAAAATAGCCTCTTGATCAAATGTTGTAAAAGAAACTAAACCAAAATATGAACATAATGAAAGTAATTTTATTTTTGGTCGATTTTAAATCTAGAACCGAAAAATTCGGAAGATAAGGTTCTTAATCGATTTTCACAAAAAAAAAAATTATGGTAAAGTCAAATTAAAGCTAAAATAAGACAATTTGTGAGTTCTTATATTTTTCTCTTTTTTGGTCAAAAGGTCGATGACTGTTAACTTTTCACTAAAAGATAGATTTTATGATTAAAACTTCGAATTTTCCCAAAATTTTTGTGGTCAAAGTATTATCAAGACTAATTTGGATCTTTTTGTGCAAACAGCCAAATTTTGACTAAGAACTGACTTTAGTCAGATAGTTGACCAAACAATTAACTCAAAAGTCAATTTTTTGACTTTTTGGTTTTTGTTAAAAATGATAGGAAATTACTTAGAAATGACCGGCTAAAGAAAACGAAACTAAAAATGACACTTTTGACTCAAGAAATGAGTTTCGTCGCAATCGGAAACCTTAAGTTCAAGTTTTTACCTTTAATGACGTATCGGCTAAAAATCAGGTGTCAACAAACTCTTGGGAGCCCAATAGACATATTAGAAGATCATCAAATAGCGATGGAAATTTATCAGAACAGCCTTCAATCATTAGGTAGTCAATTAGTATCTTCAAATTCAATAACAAATTTGTATATTATCAGCCTTGGTAGTCGATTAGTAACCATGAAATCGCTACCTAGTCCATTGAATCGACATCTTCAAACTTGAACCCACTTAATTATGTTGTTGCCAAAATTGGTCTTTACATGTAGGAATAAGGATTGAGATGGATCAGTTGATGAGTTCAGAGTTGAGCTCAAGAATTGATCAATAGAGCCAAGGCAACCTTGCTGGGTGTCGGTCGGGCAACTACAACTCCGAGCGAGGCCAGCCTAGCTTGGGCGAGGGCCGGCTTCACTAGATCTAGCGAGGGGAGTCCTTGCTAGGACTCACCCAAGCAACCGTTGCCCGACCGACGCTCGACGAGGCAACCTTGACTTGGGTGAGGGTCGGCCTTACTTAGGCGAGGGCATCCCTCGCTTGGTTGAGCCACACCTGTGGCTAGCAAGGCCAGCCGATTATCGCCTATGGCCAGCCGACCACCGGAAAAGGAAAAGAAGAAAGTCAAAAAGAAAAGAAAGAAAAATTCAAAAAAATTATTAAAATATTATTAGAAATTGTTCACGTCAATACCGGCAGTTCTACGTGGCACCATCAGTGTCCACGTCAATATTTTCCAATCAAAATTGACCAGATGGACTTAATTGACAAGAAGTGAAAATGTTTAGAATTAAATTGGCAAAAATTAAAAAGTTTAGAACTGAATTGGCAAAAGTGAAATAGGTTTAGGACTTTTTGAAGAATTTTTCCTAACTGTGAGTGATGCAAAAGAGGAAATTAATTTTGCAGAAGACTTCTCAAGCCCCTTCTAACCACAATTATAAAATGAGACTAGAGCCATCTCAAACTTAGTCTTGTCCGATTAGGCATGTGTAAAGTGTGAAAGCCCGCTTTACTTCTACAATTTAAAGTTGTCGGGTTCAGGGACTTGATGTGCATCAATTTATTGAAATATCTGGCCAGGCTAAATGGAGCAAGCGTGCTTTTCTCTTGTGCCTGGACATTGCAGGTTTGAGTCTTGCTCGAATTAAAACTTCTAGATAATTTAAATAATTCATTTACATTAAATATAGCCCACAACGAGGCAGCCCATTTGGTAGAGAGGTGGACACTATACGATGTTGTCATGGACTCAATCCACGAGCCACCCGTTTGATAATCAAATGGCATAAACTGACCGATTATCAGTTGAACTGATCGAACAAACAGTCTAATTCAGTTTAAACTTTCTTCAAAGTGAGTGGACAGATGCATTCAATTGGTTCAATCCACGAGGGCCACCCATTTGATAATCAAATAAGATGTGTGACGTCCCAAATCCTAAATGAGGGCTTATAATTTTCCAGAAGATTTACCCCTAAAAGCATTGCTAAGGTATGAGTCAACATCGATGACCGCATTAGTGGTTTAATTGAGGGAGTTTGTGACACCCTATGTTTACAACGTGGGATGGGCTCAACCCGTATGATGTTATATATAAGCAAGATCCATGCCAAATGGTCATTATTAAGGGCTCAACCCATATAATTTGGGTCAAATTGTCACATCATTATAACTCGAACCAAATAGTAACTGATTGATTTTCTATCAAATTGGTCAAACTCATGGTGTAGTTTGATTTTTCAAACATTGCTTGGTGAGCTCAATATAGCCTTTTTGTCATCTATAAATCATCTTCAAGAGAAACCCGTTAGAAGCACAAACTTGAATTTATCTAATTATTTCGACCATTTGTATAAGAAAACAAGCGATTGAGGTAAATTCCGCAGAAGTACTTAAATAATTGAGACAACTAAGTGCTACTATACATCTCTTGCATAAACCAAAACCCTAAACAACCTTGCATGACACGGTTCGGTAATTTTCTGCGTTCTTATCTTCTTTACTACTTGTGCTCTTTATTGGTCTGTGGAGTTTGTCTCAAGTTCCCGTTCTGAAATTTGCGATGCGTGCTCGCCCGAGGGACTGGGTCGTTTTGTTCGCTAATGGAAGAACGAGGATTCATAGCCACATCGAATTCACTGTCATCCAATATTAAACTCAAAAAGAACATAAAAAATTTACATTGTTACAGCAAGGCGCTAATAAAATATACTCTGAACAAAAATATTGCCGCTTTGCAGATGAGGACATTTGTCTGTTTCTCCTCATTTCATTGTTAGATTTGATTGATCGGGTCTATGGCATAATTTTGACATGTCCGATGATCGATTATCCCAAAGACTCTCTCTCTCTCTCTCTCTCTCTCTCTCTCTCTCTCCCCCCCCCTCTGCTTTAAAAACATTAGTGTTGTCTCCCAAGCTACAACCCCTTCCTTGCCCTAGCTAAAAGAAGAATTCTACTGGAAGTGGCCTATATCGTCTCCGAATGCGCCTTCGCGCATTACAAGGTACTCTTTGGGGTTAACCTGGAGCTTTATCTGAATTGAATTTGAGTCCATTTTACGTCAAAAATTTCTTCTCTGCTCCTCTTCCTCTAGATCATACAGATGTCCATTGTCTTCCATTTTAATATGAATGTAAATTGGAGACTAGTTTAGATGACAAAGGCAGACCATTCCTATTGCGGTGCTTCAGTTATGATTGAGCTGGGCATATGCTAGTTTGTTCTTCGTTCTAACCCCCTCTATTGCAGAAACAAGCATCTTTATTATAAAACTACGTTCTCTTTGTGCTTTCCTCCTCAGCTTTTGCAACTTCTACTTCACCATAAACTCCGGCCAAACTAGAATAGGTAATGACCTTAAAAAAGAGAGGACGGCTGCCCATTAGTTTCGCCCTGATCATGGCAGAGATACTGTATAACACGCGACGCAGTATTCCCATCGTTTTCTTGATTTCCAACACAATTGACAATCTGACCGTTTTCCCAATTCTCCCCTGAAATGCTAGAAATTGTGGTCCAAAATCCGTTCTGTTAGATCAAACTGACCACAAACTAGTGAGACGCACTGGGTCGACAACAAAGAAGACCCAATTTAACATTTTTTTCAGGACTGTGATTGATTATACCAATGTCTCGGTGAAAAAAGTCCTTACAAGCTTCGACTGCACATCATAAGGAAAAGGCCACTTGTAGGGTTAGATCGTAGCATTCCATATTTAAGTCTATTTATGGTCATATTAAAGCTAATAATTCCTTTTCCTTGGTCCCTCATTTTAGTATGTTTCTGTGTTGCTCGTAGTGATCTCTCCAACACCTTATGTGCTACCAATGAAGAGCTCCTCCTCTTCAGCTCTTCTGTTTTTCCTCGGGGGAGTGATCGTGTTTCTTTTCTTGGTGATTGTCCTGCTGATCTTATGGAAAAATAAGATCCCCAAGGAACTGGGGAACTTGGTTGTACGAAGCAGAGGACGAAAAGGTACTTTCAACAACAAAACATTATGCAGTTGTGCGGCATATATTCTTCGAGAGGACCTTAAAATTGTTAATGTATCTTTTCATCTAGCCTTGAAAGACTTCCTCAGCGGAAATCTTCGAACCATCAGCTATTTTGACTTCCACACCCTGAAGAAGGCAACTAAAAACTTCCATCCTGCAAACCTACTCGGAGTGGGCGGATTTGGTCCAGTCTACCGGGTAATGATGCTCACATTTTTCTTCTCGTTTTGTTTTTGTTTTGTTAGCCTTAGCACATGAACTCCTTTTGTACCAAATTCATGTGTGAAAGTTCCACTGAAATCGCAAATTTTTCTAGAGCAAAATGTGTCCAATGGATGTTTGTGTTATTTGTTCCTCGAACAATTTTTCTTAATTTGTACGAAAGCCAAATAAGAAAGGGGAAAGACAGAAATTGAAGTCAAGACTTCATTCGTCTGGGTAACATTAATCGTCACTAGGACCATGCCTTCTTATTCCTGCAATCATCCTCGACATTGACTACAAAAGTAATAAGTCTCTGGCAAATTTAAAAATCTACCAGAGAAAGAGCCCTTTAAAATTCGGGAGCTTTGGTCACTAAAATCATATATTTCATGCCATACGTCAACAGGGAAAGTTACAAGATGGGACATTTGTTGCTGTGAAGAAACTGTCAGTTGAGAAATCCCAGCAAGGAGAATCAGAATTTCTTGCCGAGGTTAGGATGATAACAAGCATCCAACACAAGAATCTAGTCCGCCTCCTCGGTTGTTGCTCAGATGGGCCACAACGACTCCTAGTGTACGAGTACATGAAGAACAAGAGCTTGGATCTTATTGTATATGGTACCTCTATCTCTCTCTATCTCTCTCTCTCTCTCTCTCTCTCTCTCTCTCTCTCTCTCTCTCTCTCTCTCTGTGTTGGCCTCTCTGATGATCCCTTTCCATGTTCTTCCAGCAGCTACCCACTATTAACTCAAGATCCAACATTATAAGAGAACACTCGTGTCTCAATCTTGGTTAGATTCCGTTTGCCAAAATAACTAAACCAGAAAAAGTGAGTACGGAGAGGAATAACTCGCATTTTCTAGAGACAACATTTCTTGCCTGTACATGGAAAAAGTGGCATCGTTCGAATAAACTGAAAAAGTGGCATCGTTCATCAGAATGGAGATGCTGTTTTGGTATGACTACCATTTTTCACTGGTGATCCTCCATAAGCCTTATATTGAATAAACTGAAAAGATGCCCAAAACATCCAGCTTGCGACCAATGGAGTTAGGCCATGGTTAAACAAATAAAATTTTTAGATTGGAAGAAACACTTTTGTTTTTCGCTACAACTTGAAATACAAGCCTTATAATTAACTGTGGTGGTAAAAACTAAAAAGTCAATAGGTTGTTCTAATTTCAAGGAATTAGTGTGACTGTGAGCAAAATATATCAGGTGACTAATAGCTATAAATTCTGAAATAGCTCATCTGGTCAACAGGGAAAAGTGACCAATACCTCAACTGGAATACCAGGTTTCAGATTATTGTTGGAATTGCACGAGGATTGCAGTACTTGCATGAAGATTCACCCCTGAGAATTGTTCATAGAGATATCAAAGCAAGCAACATTCTTCTTGATGAGAAATTCCAACCTCGGATTGGCGATTTCGGGCTGGCAAGGTTCTTTCCTGAAGATCAAGCATACCTTAGCACTACGTTTGCTGGAACATTGTGAGTACTACTATATAATAATCACTGTGACAACTTAGCGCACATATTGCACTTAAATTGGAAGGAGCAAACTTAGGAATGAGTTGCTTGTTCGGTTGTTCGTAAATGCTAGAAATCATGTTGAAGGGATAGAAGGAGCACCTTTCTCGTGGTAATAGCCAGATTCTTTCATTCACGCCTCTGTTTGTCCAATTCTCATCTTAGATAATTAAGCTAATGATAACACGATTCGAAGGAATGAGAACAACTTAACTTCTGATTGGTTGAAGTAACCAGTTAAGGTTGTTTATCATGATGATGTCGATCCTAACTGACGTTTATTTTCTCATTGTCTTCAAGAGGATATACTGCACCTGAATATGCTATAAGAGGGGAGTTATCTGAAAAGGCCGACATTTACAGTTTCGGGGTTCTCGTGCTTGAGATCACCAGTTGCAGGAAAAATACCGATCTGACTTTACCATCAGAAATGCAGTACCTCCCCGAATATGTAGGCCCTTTTTTTAGTATCGTTACTCTCAGGTTAATCTGATTTTCTTTTCGATTAGATAGCTGACTTTATTACTTCCTGACTCTGTACATGGATCAATTGTAATGACAGGCGTGGAAACTATATGAGAGATCGAGGATAATCGAGCTGGTAGACCCAAGAATGCGAGAAGACGGATTCATAGAGAAGGATGTCTTGCAAGCCATTGACATCGCCTTCTTGTGCCTTCAACCTCATGCTAATTTAAGGCCTCCGATGTCGGAGATAGTGGCCATGTTAACATGCAAGGTCGAGATGGTCGAAAGACCCATGAGACCTGCTTTCTTGGATCGTCGGCCTAAGAAGGACAACCTTTCCTGGGATACCATCTCCGAGGCTTTCCCGTCTCCACTCCGGAGTGATTCCATTTCTTTAAGTAGGCCAACTAAGTAAAGCATTGTTCTTCTTCATTGTAGAGGGGAGACAGAGGAGTTTTCACACAGGAACCAAGTTAAACTAAAGCGATTTGAGGAAGAGGCATGGCTAATTCGTTAGATTTTAGCTACATACATAGGTTGAGCTCCTACTACGGCTTGCAAAAGCCCTTTTTTCTCCCTGAAGACGGAGAAAAATACAAATTCTTTGCTTTGTTAGTGAGTACACAAGTTCGTTGGAGGATATTGCAGATGTTCCTTTGCATTTGGTTAAAACAACGAGTTTCAATTTCATCATTCAAGTAATGCCAATTGATCGCCCGTATTAGAACATAAAATGGCCCAAATCACCGCCGGTGGATACAAAAGCCCAAATAGAGGGTAAGACGCCTTGGCGTTGTGCCTTAGAGATCCAGTTTGCGGCCCGGTTCGTTTCCCTTGGAGACGATACATGTCTCAAAAGCGTAAAACGGGACTTCAGCTCCCCCTGGCAATTGGTCAGGAAGGTTTTGACTAACCACGGTGGTTCCTGCTTCAATTAATCACTTGACTAGGGTTAGATAGTCGGAGTGTACTTCGAGAGGGCATGCTCTTGTCACGGATAAGAGAGGAAGGGTGTTGTAGAAGGCTTAGAGTACCTTTGGTAATTTTTTTTTTTTTATTTATTTTCAGGAATAATTTCTTTCTAGAAATAGTTTTTTTTTCTATTTTTATTCTCTAAAACAGTTTCTAAGTAAAAGAACATATTTAGTAACTGCATAAAATTTTTATTCTCAAAATAAAAAAAGAATAAAAATGTGTTTGATACAATTTACGAGTTTTTTTAAAATAGAATTTCTTTTTATTTTTTAATATTTTTGAGATTTTTCCTTTTTTCTTTTCTTTTCTTTTTTTCCTCTCTTCTCCTCCTCTAGCCAATCATCAAGCAATGATTGGCGGACACCGATAGTGGCGGATGGCAAGAGGCGGCAATGGGCGTGGTAGACGGCAGTGGACAACGGTGGGCAACGAAGCTCAAATGACTAGTTAGAAGAGGAAGAAGAAGAAGAAATAAGAAAATGACTTACTTCCATAAATTGTTCATGAAAACAAAAAGTTATTTTTTTCTACTTTTTATTTCTGTTCTAAATCTATTCCTTGGTCATTTTTCTATTCCGGGGAATAAAAAAATTAACTAACATTACCAAACAGATTTCTATTCTTTTTTTTTTTTTTTTATTCTGGAGAACAAAAGAACAAAAAGATAGAAAAATTGAAACGTTATCAAATGGAGCCTTTAGGGCGCGCATGACAAAATTTCTGGAACAAAAATCAATTTATAGCCAGAAATTGATTTCTCAATTACTATTCCATGGACGAGTTTCCGAGTAAAGAAACGCATTTGATAACAATTCAAAATTTCTATTTCTCAAATAAAAATTTGTTTGATAATAAAATAAAATTTCTATTTCTAGGAGTGGCAACGACGGCGTCTGGTGGCCGAAGTCCAACATTCGGCAACCGATGTTTGGCGTCCAACGTTCGGCAACCGGTGGCGGGTAGCCGAAGTCCGAAGTCCAACGTTCGACGTCCGACGTCAAGTCCGCGACCAGCGGCGAGCGGCCAAAGTCCGAAGTCCGACACCGGAGTCCGGCAACCGGCATCCAACATCCGGAGTTCGACGTTTGACATTCGACATCCGGAATCTAGCAACGGGAGGGCGGCGGCGAGTGGCTTGTGGTGGGAGTCGGCGGCAAGTGGTGGGCTGCTAACATCCGGCAGCCGATGGTGAGCGGCGGATGGTCGCCAACAAACATTTAGTGGTTGGTGATGAGCCTTCCTACTCCAATGATTGGCGATGAGCAGCCAATGACCAATGGGCGTCCGGCATTCGACAACTGGCGGTCGGTGACAGGCGGCCGAAGTCCGATGGCCAGCAATCGACGTCCAGTGGCCGGTGGTCGCGGTGGTGGTTGGGGCGGTGGCGGGCAACCAGCAATCGGCGGCGGCGGGCCCAACATCCCACGGGTGGCAAGTGGGCGACGGCCGATGACGAGAATGAACGATGAGAAAATTTTTGATTTATCATTTTTGTTCCAGAAATAGAAAAGCTAAAAATTTTAATTTCTGATTTCTGCTCCAAATTTATTTCTTGAATAGAAATCTGTTCCAGAAATAGAAAAATGAAATTGCGTTACCAAACGGATTTTTGTTCCAAATCTATTTTAGGAACAGAAAAACAAAGAAATAAAGAAATATAAATTTTGTCATGCGTATCCTTAGTGTCACAGATGAGCTCATTTGTTTGAACCGCAAGTAGTCTAGGCGCTCACAGGGACAAAGGTTCCATCCTTGACACATCATTGCCACTTGACACAAACAGGTGCAATGCCTCCTTGATGAGTTGGGAACCAACTTACCCTTTGAAGCCTTGAAGGACATTCCCAAGCCTTCTAGAAGCTTTCAAAATCTTGTAAATAAATTTGTATTAATGTAGGTAGAAGGTAGATGCAATAAGTGTTGGTAGGTGGGAGATTGTAATTAATATCAATTGATTGGAAGAGGGCCTAAGTAATATATGAAGGGTTTCACCCCTCTCATCTTTAACACGAGATATATAATTTAGAGATTCTCTTTCCAATTTCTCATTGCACAAGTCAGTAAGTAAAGGCTAACTTGATTGTAATTTCTAAGGTTGCACGAGTAGGGAATGCTAGAAAAGTAAGTCCAAGACATGTGATATCGAAGCAGACTTCCCAAACTGCATGGGTGGATGATGAAAAGAGATTTGTTGCCGCATTTCCAACAAGAAGAAAAGCCTCCCTTGGTTTGCTAAATCAAGAGAACTAGTAGGCGAAGAAAGTGTTTGTTGAGGGAGCGTGGTTGATTTGGGTTACCACACTTGTCATGGAGAGCACAATGATTAGCTATCCCTAAACAAATTTGATCAGGCTAGCCATTGATGGAATGGAGTGACCTGTGCGATTAGCCAAGCATTTGTTATGTAAGTCCTAAGGGAGTGTCAGCGATGGTTGAAGAATGCAAGAATGTGACAGGATATCCCACAATGAGGGTGATGCAAAATTTGGGTGGGAGAGAGTGTCATGGTTCAAGTTTTCGTATATTTGTGTGGATTGAAAAGTGGGGCTTTGTAGCATTGAGGTGAAGTGGGAGATATATATGACATGACTGATTTGTGAAAATAGCATCAAGGTGTTTGTCCAAGAAATTTAGAGATGATTTGATTATCATCTCAAAAGAATCTCTAAAAGTAGCATTTGCTTCTCGTGAACAAACTGATCACTAATTGCTATCATTTTCCTAATGATGGCCATACTAAGCCAAAATCAATTGTTGCACTGATCCGTATGCTATGGCATAGGGATTAGATGCTTGGGTTAAGTTGGACATTTTACAATCAATTATGAGGATGCATGAACAACTAAATTTTTTATCTAAAGGTTTCTCTTGCACTTCATAGATTTTAGGGATTGAATCCGCCATTAATGATAGAATTCGACCCTTAAACAGAAATATGAATATTGCATGGCCTCGCATTCTCCATGAGAGAGAGCTTGGCAACCATTAAAATATACAGAGACAGGGGAGCAAGAAATCAGAAAAAGGTGATAAAGGGTGAGTTAAAAAACAATGGGAGAGCTCGACTGAACCGATAAGACTTTCCGCCAAAAAGAAAAGGAAGGGTCGCAGTCCTCGACAGTTGCAAGGTAAAAATAAAAACTGAAATTATCGCTTTCCATCTTTTAATTAGTTCAGTTTAATGGGCCTACAAACCGCTTGTTGTGATTTGATCAAAGTATTTGTTTCCTAAATGCGTTTGTGATTTCAAACTGAGAGAACGTGGCATGATTCATCGTTTAAGTGCATTCTAATTTGAGTTAGAATCCTTCGTAATTGATTTTGATTCATAGTTTCTTAGTGAAAATTGTGTTATTATAACTTGTCTATTTTCATGAAATTGATCATGATCGCTTTATCCATGAGTTGTATCAATGCAAATGTTTGATAGATGTAGCTCGTTAATAAATTTTGTTTCAAGTTTAGTTAATTTGTATTTGTGTTGATTCGTGTTTACATGCTTAAGTTTAACTTTGTTAACATTGGTGTAGGGTCATTCTCGGGTGGCCGAGGTGCGTTCGCGAGATGTTTTGAAGCTCGGAAATGGGTTGACCGGCCACTGTTCAGACTGTCCTTGGTCTGAACAGTGGCCGTCCAGCCCACTTTCGGTCCGTTTGAGACCCTCCAGGCCGACCCTCGGTGATCCCTTTGATCCTTGGTCGCTCACGGACGGTCGAGGCCTATTTTCGGGACCATTATTTATGTTCTCCTTCATGAGCGTCCAACCCACTTTCCTTCCGTTCGAGACCCCTCCAAGCCGACCCTTGGTTGTCCCTTTGGTCCTTGGTCACTCTAGGATGGTCGAGGCCCATTTCGGGGGCCATTTCCAAGGTCGGGAACGAACTGATTGTCCAGTGTCCACACCATCCCCGATCTGGACAATGAGCGTCCAGCCCATTCACGGTCGATTTTCATTTCCCCGAACCAGTCCTCAGTGATCTCCTTTGTTTCTTTACCCGTTTTAGCATGGCATGACAGTGTACTATCTAAACATTGATACACATTGAAAATGGGCCACTGGCCCACTAATCAACGACTAGCTCTGATACCAAATGTTGAAAGCGCTTGACAGAAGTCTAATACATTCATCGGGGAAGATCACCAAGAGGGAGCCCATGTCCAAGCCTGTCGATGTATCTAGTTAGATTCATCTTTACTTAAAAGTCAAAAACTTAAGCTAATGAATTATTGACCAATTATAATATATATATAATGTTCAATAACATATCAATTTTCCGATACGAGACTTCTCTAATGCAACTCATATGTGCATCCTAATACTTTTTCAAAGAAATATGGAAGGAGAGATCGAATAGTTATGATACCCTTTTCGTGCTCAGAATTTAGATGTTCTCTTTTCATTAAATTTTTGGTATTCTAGCATTTAAGTTTAGTTTATTTGTTTATAAATGTTTGGATAATCTCACTGCACAAGTCAAAGTTTCAAAAAATCATTTAGATGTGCATAGACGTTTCTCGCATTATCTAACCGGATTAGTTTAGTTTTTATTGTTGCCAATTCCTTCATATTTCGTTCAGGAGATTTTCTTTCTTAGACTAGTGCACGTTTATTTTACAAGCAAAGTTCAGAGAGATCTTGTCCCAAACCTTTAACAAGGCATTGTATTAGTTTTGCCTAATATAGCTCTGGTTATTTCCTTTTCATGTTTTGCCCTCGTCTTTATTTATCACTATAATTGATCGTTTAATTTTATTATTTGAGCACTTGTGCATGATAAAAAGATTCACATTTTTAAGAATGAAAAATCGGAAAAGATTGCATGAAAAGATGCTTTATTAAAGAAGTAAGGCAGGCTCTCGCAACTTACTTGGCTCCTAACCGACTTAGAATAGGTTGTTAGTGAAGACTCTTATTTAACCTCAATAAAAAAAAAAAAAAAAAAACACTAAGAAATAAAGTTGTGATCAATAGAGTTTCAAAGAGGCCGCATCTCGCAAGAAGATTATACATGCTGACCTAGAATCCATTAAACTCCCTCGGGGTTCATCTTGAGAGGTTACCAACAATTTGGCGATTCCACTAGAGACTAGTTTAAAACCTACAGAGGACTAAGGCCTGATTTTCTCTTCTAATGAAAATTTTTTGTGTGATATTTCGATCATCATGTGGAACTTGAGATACATCACTAACAACAGTGTTAAATGGTCTTATTGACAGAAGTACTAAAAGGAGACGTGCTTACTAACCTTTATTTTGCGATTTGAAGCAAATGTATGCATGATATAATCTAACGTGCATGTTTTCTCGCTTTAGCACTATAATTCTTTTTTGAGCAGGTCCTGCGATCCAAAGCTCTGGGGCTGCATTTAGGAAACCAAAGATAGGAACGAGGAGAGAAGGTCGAGGTTGTCTACAAGTCGCGCGAAACATGGAGACTGCTCAACTCCGATCGTATTAAGGGAAGCAATTAACCCGTATATTGGGAGCCTTAAGCCCAGATAAGATCCATTAGGCCGGTGTTGAACCTCATAAAGTTCACACGCATGCCCGTGCTTTCATCAATGACTTGTGTTCTGCCCTTGGTTTTTGTTTTTTTCTTTTTAATATAAAATACATTTAGCCGCTTCTTAAACTTTTGCAAGTGATCCGCGTTTAATCAATCAAATGCCTATATAATCCAAGGCACCTAATGGGAAGATCTTGTTGGATACAAAACGTGCAATCCCAAGATCTCCATATTCAAAACAAGAGCACAAATGATTGAGTAGAAATATTAACGCACTTATTTTAGAATTTATCATTTTTGATGTGGAAGCGGAAAAACGATGATCCATACACAAGTTATTCTCATTTATTGCCCTCCGTATCACTGGCTCAATGAAATGGCCCCTCACCCTTAAGCACTAGTTAACGCTCATTTTGTGAGGATACATGTGAGAATTAGGGTTAAAGGAAATACTTGAACACTATTTATAGAGTTTCCAACCAAGCCTTCTCATTACGGGCCAGGCTCAACTCGGCCCACACTAGTTAGCCCCATATTAGACTAAATAAAAAACCTTCTATCTCACCTTAGACCAACCAACCCCGTAAAATGGTAAATTACAATATCAATTAATGTAGTGTACATTTGAAAAACTCTTACATGTCTAACATCAAATTTATCCCCACTCATTACAGCATACTTTCAAAATGAGAGGGTAAAGTAGATCGGACTATATGTCATTACATTGAAAGCAAAATCGGAAAGCTCGTGTCCCATTACATGTCGAAGTCGATGTTGGAATAATCAAAGTAGTGGCTCATTTCTTAAGAAATAATCACCATATTAGCCCTAAACTTATTTTATGAATGTCGATTCAGTCTTAAACTTTTTTAATTTTGCCAATATAATCCTAAATTTTTGCACGAAATTTCGATGTAATTCTTCTAAATAATTGTCATTGGAAATTGCTGATATAGCAATCCGCAAATTATTCATGTTAGAGTGCCATGCAAGACAACAACGATGAATGGACAATACGTCAATAATTCCTAGTGACATTAGGCCGAAAGGACCATATTGTAATTTCGTGTAAAAATTTAAATATATATTGACAAAATTTGAGAGTTGAAGACTGAATTGATATTTGTACAATAAAATCAATTGGATAGTTTTCTCCATTGTTGGAACCACTCACATCCATGTCCTTTTCAATAAAAATGAATTTGTCTCGCCATAGAGAGATACAACGTCGCCATAAGAGTTAATTCCTTCACTAAGGTCGTTAGACCCCATGTCGGATCAGAAGCTATCGTGGTCTTGGCCGGTTTCTATAAAATTAAAACTGCTGAAATGGAGAAAATTTGAAAGCTCCCAGCAACAGTTGCCCATTCACGTTTCCAGTTGAAAGATATGCATATCCAACACAGCAACGCATGCGGGAGTCTGGCAGAGTATTTTTGTCAGCATTCTTCGGTTTTGTAATTTTTCTGCATCACAAGCATATCATGAACCCGTTCATTGCACATGGAGTCATGTGTTGGAGGATGAACTTTACCGACATAATTTTAGGGTCCGCTTATTTAAAATAAACTATTTTCTATAAATTATTTTTCAATTTTTCGAGATTTGGATGACAAAAAATTAATTGATGTGCGGAAAACGTTTTCCATGAAACAAAAAGCTTAGCCCGCGTTTGTTAGAGGGAAAGTGCTTTCCCAGAATTAGTTTTTTGAATTTTCACCATCTGGTTTGCCGAAAATTATTAATCAACTAAAAACATTTTTTGGTTAAGGAAAATATTCATGTGTAAAATTAAAAAGTGAATTCTTAAATCTAAAAGAAGAAAACACTTTTGAGAATTGCTCATCTTAATTTTTTAATTTTTTAATATTTTATTTTAAAAACCAAATATTAAAATTTTCATTTTTCTTTTCTATTTCTGTTTTTTCTTTTCTTTTTTTCTTTTGCTTTTTTTTTTTTGGGTCAATTTTTCTTTTTCTTTACCTTTTTCCTCGTCGGCCAGTGTTTGGAGGAAGAAGGAAGAGACATAAAAAAAAAGAAAAATAAAAAGGATTTAAAAAATGAGTTTTTTTACATGAAATTGAAATCATTTTCTATATGAGATTCAAACACTGTAAAACATTTTCGATTACATATCACCAAACAAAGGAAAATTAACTATTTTCTAAAAAAAAATTCCCAAAAAGGATTTTTCTTTTTCATAATATTAACTCCCAAACAAACACACCCTTAAATAGAAAAGGCGACTTCCCATTCTTGCAAAAATGAAACCATTGTCTATAAACTACCAAATAAATGAAAACTAATTTTTCTTTAAAAATATTTTTCATGAAAAATTTATCATGAAATTTTGAATGAAACAAACGTCTCTTAGTGGAAATAGTTTTATCCCTCTCACGTTTTGATGACTTAGCAGAAATAGTTTTATCCCACTCATGTTTTGATAACAAACAAACAGGGAGTTTACATGCACCTGCAATAATTACACATGGGGTTTCTCTCTCACACTAAGAATTGGACTAACACGATGATACTCGAGTTTAGTGACCATATTCACCCAATCGAGAAAATTTTGCAAAAAAATACGTTTCATTCCAAAAATGTCTTCTCCCAAATTGGATCATTTAGGGGGTGCATGACAAATCAGAATTTCTGTTTCGGAAACAATTTTTCTATTCCATACCTGTTTCTGGAATAGAAATCTGTTTGATAAACCTATTCCGTTTTCTATTTCTGAAATAGATTTCTGTTCTAAAAATAGATTTGGAACAGAAATTAGAAGTAGAAATTTTCTATTTCTCTATTTCTGGAACAGAAATCAAAAATAATTTCTCCATGAAATTTTCTACTGAGATGAATATGTTTAAAAAAAGTATTGCCAATAAGATGGCAAGGGATCATAATATGTCGGAGATTTATTGAAATTGTGTTTTCAACTTTTGTAATGTATTTCTATTATTTTGTATTTGGGGATTTCTAATCTTTACTTTTGTAATGTGATACTATATTTGATGATTCATATCTCAATTCTTGTAATGTTATGTTTTACTTGAGAATTTCCCTTATTTGTAATGGTCCTTTATAACAAGCTCTATTACACTTCGTAAAATTCGCCGATTTTGTAAAATTTACCGCAAATTGCCCAATACACTTCTTTGTGTTTCTTTCTAAAACGATTGATTGATATCGTAAACCGTGGCGGCGATCGACGTGACACACTAGCATGAAGGTGATTAGAATATAGTTGCCCACATTCATTCTACTAGAGTTTTGGGAACCTTCTATCATGCTCAAGAGTAATGCATATTGATCTCTTTTTTCTATTGTATGGAGACTATTGATAAGTATATTATTTGGCCATAATTGCCTATCTAGGTGGATGCTAAAGAATTTTGTGTAAAAATTTTTACCAAAAAAAAAAAAAAGTATTTTGTGTGAAAATTTAGAAAATTTGATATAACAACTCTTACTTTGTATTTTTTTTTTTTTCAAAAAAGGAGACTTTACTAAAAAAAACCTCTTACATTGTATTTGGGTCAATGGGTTCATAAGCATATGAAATTTGTAAGAATTGACATCCAATTGCTCCAAAAAAAAGAAAATTTTATTTTAAGAAATAGAAATTTTATACTGTTATCAAACGAATTTCTATTTCTGAAACAGAAATTTTGTATCGTTATCAAACAAATTTTTTTGCTCAGAAACTCGTCCAAAAATAGAAATAGAAAAATCTATTTCTGTTCCAGAAACTATTTCTGGAACAGAATGGTTGTCATGCGCGCCCTTAAAGAAAATTACTCCCAAGAACTCCTACGATGTATTAGGTGGACCCAATTCCACTTTGCTCGCCTTACTTCCGAGTCGGATTATCGAGTTCCCCTTATCAGACGAACAAGGTGTACATCCTATTACCCTTCAGGGTAAACCGACAATTTGGCGCGCTTCAGGAGGTGTTACCCCTCCTGAGGTCGGACTTCCTCCAACTAGATCTCACCCAGATGAGCTGTGAGAATCGATCCAATTTTTACCGGAAGGTTGAGTGCGCCCAGTACAACTGTCACCTGCAGGAGATCACATGAGCTGAACATTTGGAAGGAGATATAAAAGAAACAACATGCCTCATTGGAGCATATCAGCCGGTAGGTAGACCTCGAATGCTTACCTCTCTCCTACACATTGCGGTTTGATCTACTCATCACGACCTCCAGAAGCAAATGGAGCAGCTCCAGCGGGGGAGCGATGAGGCAAAAGCAGATGCTTTGAATTTGGCCCCGAAAAACAAGAAATTGTATAGGACTTTCTGATTGTATTAAAATATCTAGAACGCAATTTCGTCTTCAAAGTAGGAAGCACAAACTTTTCGAATCAATTAATTGGCTTTTTGTTAATCATGATGCGCATTTTCATCGATTGTCGCAAGTTGATCTTTCAATGATCAAGTTGCAATCTCTAGCAATCCGACACTCTGATTTGCACAAATTAGATGTCGTGAGAGAACTCGTGCAGAGCATGACCTCAATGTACCTCCTCGATCGAGATTTTAACGATGTTGACGTCCAATCAAATTTTGGTCTAAATGCCGACCAAAACTTATGTGTCTACATTTCTATTATGGGCTGCCACAATGGGTGGCCTAACTCAAGTCGAACCACCCTATAGTTGAATTTTTTTTTTTTGGTCAAAAATACGTATAATATTCATTACTTAACGAATTCACTGAAAATACATCAAGAGCGTTAGAACATAACATATCAAAGAGAGCAGACAGGGGTTGGCGACCCAATTTCTAAGTAAATTATTTGACCTTTGGGCTTTGGCTAACCAATCCGCAATTATATTTGAATCTCAGCTATAATGGGCTATGGTGAGGCCTAAAAATTTGCTCTTCAGCTCCTTGGCCCGGTCCACCACGGGTTGTACTTCCCAGTTCAACAGTTCATAAGAGTTTACGCTTTGAACAAGTACACGGCAGTTATACTCTATTTGCAAACTTTCGGTAGATCTAGGTAGGAGAAAAGATGGGTTTCAACCAATGTAGAAGCTTCTACTTGCTTAGGTGATCTCTCTTCAACCACTCTGGAGAATCCATAACCGAACCAAACCAATAAAGATAAAATCCTAAAACCTTATTTCGGTTCGGTTACTTCTTCCTCGACGCGACACACGACGAGGAAGACATCGGAAACAAAACACGGGGCGACGCCGGCCGGAGCTCGCGGGAGCCGGACGGCCGGAGCTCCGCCCGGCGCACCCAAAACAGGGCAAGAGCGGGGGCGAGCTTACCTATTCAGCTTACGCCTTACGGGCGTTGCCAAGAAGGTCGTCATGTGGTTCGTCGATGAACAGAGTAACCAAAAAACCGAAAACCAAAAACCAAAAGCTAAAAACCGAAAACCGAAAAACCGAACCGAACTGAATTGAACCGAAATTTCGGTTCGGTTCGTATTCGGTTCCGGGTCTCATTCGGTTCGGTTTGGAAGTTATTTCTAACGGTTCGGTTCGGTTCGGTTTTTTGAAAACCGAACCGAACCGAACCGTTGACACCCCTACAATAGCCTACCAGACACATCTCAGACGATGCAAGCAATGGCCGCACAATTTCCTCCTATGTTCGCCTTATATTCGTTGTGGGTCTAGATGGATCTTCAGAAGCACCGACCAACGAGGCATCCATGTGTTAGCTGGGTTTACTCCTATGTGGAGGAAGCCCAATGAATTGCAAATCCAAAAAGAGCTTGAGCCCATATGATAAGTTATATGAGGAAATAGAGTTTCTCACTATCTATATAAAGAGGTAGCCACAAAAAAGGAAATAGTAACAAGAGAAAAAAAGAAAGCAGAAAATCTGGGGGTTTGGACAATATCTGATTTACATCAAGCTAATATCGGAGATCGATTCGTGGTCCGATTGAGCTGAAATTTTGTCAGCATGTTCGTGGCGCAATTTTCTCGAATCTAAACGGTTTGATTTTCGTTTGAAGCTCCCTACATCAGGTTTTTCATGGATTAATCAAAACCTACGTTTTTGGTCATATTTATCCTTTATCTCTTGTGAAATTCAAGTGTATTGCCAAGAATTATGTTCTTGAGGTATTTGCTGCTATGTACCTCTAGTATTTTGCTAGAGAAGAACATTGTTCACCCAATTTTGTTGATAGTGAAGAATTTCGAGTGGACTCCGGTCCCGTGGTTTTTTATCTCCTCACATCGAGAAGGTTTTCCACGTAAAAAAAATCGTCTTGTGTTTGCGTGCTTGGTATTTATTTTACTCTACTATATCGATTCCTATTAGGTTTACACAAGAAGGGAGATTATTTTATTCCGCTACGTTGATTCGATATTATTCGAATTGTTACTGTTCTTTCATCAGAATGGTATCAGAGCATCTGGTTATTGCTTGATTTTTCTGCCTTGTGTTAAACAATGGAAACGAATATGAATAGAATGGTTACACTAAATGGTTTGAATTATCATATTTGGAAAGGGAAGATAGAAGATCTTTTATATGTGAAAGATTTTTATTTGCCCGTATTTGCCGAGGAGAAACCAGAGAATAAAACTGATGCTGAATGGTCTATATTTCATCGTCAAATGTGTGGTTATATTAGGCAGTGAGTGGATGATAATGTTTTGAATCATATTATTGAGGAAACACATGTACGCAGTTTATGGGATAAGCTCGAACAGTTATATGCTCGAAAGATTGGGAATAATAAGTTATTTTTGATAAAACAGATGATGGCTCTAAGATATCAAGATGATACTCGTTTGATTGATCATTTAAATTCTTTTCAAGGAATTATAAATCAGTTGGTTGTGATGGGAATCAAGTTTGATGATGAGATGCAAGCACTATGGTTGCTTGGTACTTTGCCGGACTCTTAGGAGACGTTCCGAACATCTTTGTCTAATTCTGCCCCAGATGATATGATTACCATGGATTTGGCCAAGAGTAGTATTTTGAGTGAAGAGATGAGAAGGAAGACACACGGATCGTCCTCTTCGCATTATGATGCCTTGGTTGTTGAGAAAAGGGGAAGAAGTGAGTCTCGAGGTCTGAGAAATAGAGATAAAAGTCGAGATAAAAGCAGAGGTAAATATAATAAATTTGCTAATATTGAGTGGCATTATTGTCATCAGAAAGGACATATTCAGAGGTTTTGTCGCCGGTTAAAAAGGGATAAACAAAAGGAGAAAGGTAAAGAGAAGAAAAGTAATAATGACAGCGATGACAATCGTGTCACTGCACTTAAAGAAGACTTTCTTACTATTTTTGATGGTAATGTGGTGAATTTTGTTTCTCATGAGACCAGTTGGGTAATTGATAGTGGTACATCCGTTCATGCTACATCTCGTAGGGATTTCTTTACATCATACAGGTCAAGTGACTTTGGATATGTGAAGATGGGAAACAATGGACTAGCTCAAGCTGTAGGCATCGGTGATGTGTGCCTAGAAACCAGCAATGGCACAAGGTTAGTATTGAATAATGTTAAACATATACCTGATATCCGTTTGAATTTGATTTCTATAGGAAATTGGATGATGAGAGGTATTGCAGCACCTTCAGTAATGGTCAATGGAAGCTCACCAAAGGTTCTCTTGTTGTGGCTAGAGGTGGAAAATATTCTTTGTTGTACATTATGCAAGCAAAGTTGTCCACAGACAAAATTAATGCAGTAGACAACGAAGATGTAGCTAAATTATGGCATAAGAGGTCACATCGGTGAGAAGGGTTTGTCACAGGTCCTTTCAGGATTGAAAAGTCCAGCGCTAAAGAAGTGTGCTCACTGTTTAGCAAGAAAACATAACAGAGTTGCATTTAAAAGCTCCCCTCCTTCAAAAAAGTCAGGTAGACTAGAAGGGTTTGTCAAAATATTGACCTCTTTATTTTGTTACCTTCAAGATGATTTTTTAAGAAAATTTAATTCATATCTTGAAAACTTCAAGTGTTAGATGCTTTTAAAAAGTTCGATTGAGAGCGCTAAAGAAAGTGTGCTGGACCTTTTGATTTAGCAAAGACATCAAAAAACATAACCTCGAGCACGTGCACATTGCATTTAGAAAAGCTCCCCTCGCCAACCCCTTCAAAAAAATCCCCGACAACATTTAACTTGGGATAGACTAGATTTACAACCAAACAAGCTTGCTTATAAACACATGTTTTTGCTGGATCCTATGAAAACAAAATCACTTGGTGACCTCTTTATTTTGTTCCGATCCTTCATTTAGATGATTTTTAAGGAAAATTTAGATTCATACCTTGAAAACTAAAGATCAAGTGTTAGATGCTTTTAAGCAATTCAATTCAATCAATCCAATTGATATCATACGATCCACACATCTATCAATTCATATCATCTATTAAACCATACCATCTATTCATCCATCAATACAATTACGGCTCGCACAAGAAATGGATGAAATGCATTAGAATTGATATAGATGGTAGCTCGCACAATATACATAGATGATAGCTCGCACAAGCCGATATATGGATCGTATATTGGACTTTTTGATGAAGCCGATAAATGATCATTGCTCTCACAAGCTGATAATTCAATAATAAACCAACTCATACCTTAATTCAATCAATCAATCAATCCAATCGATTCAAACTGGTCATACAAGGTGCTAAAAGCCAACACCCGGTATTTTCAAGTTTAATACCACAACTTCATCAATTTCACACAATTCCACACTTTTGGAATTATTAACCATAATCATCAATCACTCAATTTCTCAATTTAAACATACAATTAACACAAACCGACCGCACTGCTACGATCAACGCGAAATTCTAACGACCAAGCCATCCGGCATAATTTTCGAAATTATTAAATAATTAAATTTAATTCCGAAAATTAAATAATTAAATATTATATTATAATAATATAATTTAATAAAATAATATTTAAAAATTCGAAATAATAAATTAATTAAAAATAATGAATTAGGGCTTAAACAAGATTATGCTAAATTAAACACATAATTAGCCCTAATTAAACATTCATTAAACTAATCATACAACTAATCTAATTTACATTAAAATAATCTAATTTAATCACATAAACCTAATTAGACTAATCTAAACACCCCTTAAGCGTCATTAACTCACTAAGCAAGAATTAGAGGATAAACTCACTCGATTAACGAGCCGAACGGCTCAAAACGACGGGGACGACGCAAGGATCGATAGTCTCCAAGGCGGGCCTAGCTTCCGAGGTCGGGAAGCTGGCCAAAACGGGCCAAATAGCCGCTGCCATACCCATTTTTCTCGCTCACCGATCGTCCGCTGGTTAAGGCCGAGAAAGGGCGGATCCAGGTTGGTTGGGGTCGGGAATGGGCGAGGAGCCGAACCGGACCTAGGCGGGGCTTCACGGTGGCTGGAGGTGGGCTGGATGGCTCCGGCGGAGCTCCACCAGATCTGAAATGGTTGCTGGAACAGAGGAGCCGGCGAGATGGAGACTGAGACGGACGGAGCAGCGGTGAGGCGACGGCGTGCAACGGTGGCGACTCCGGCTGCGGTGCGCGGCGGTGAGGCCTCAACGGCAAGCTGGCTTCGTCGGTCTTCAACTTGCAGGGCGTCGAACAGCAAGGGGATGGAGGAGAGAGACGGAGATGCACACGGGTAGGGCGACGGCGTCGCGGTGGCGCGCGGAGACGAGCGGCGTTGCTGGCTGCTGTTCCGGCTGCTGGCTACGACGAAAGAGGGAGCTGCTGAGGTCTTCTTCGACTTGCTGGGTTCTTCGTGCATCAAGAAGGAGAAGATGGAGGAGGAGCTCGACGAAGGAGAGAGGGGGAACCGGTCTCTCTCTCTCTCTCTCTCTCTCTTAGGTCACTCAAACACATGGCCCACCATAACCTCATGGATGATGTCACTCTCCACTATCTCCAACCTCCCACAACTTTAGTCCAATGGTTGCAATTTCATTTTCTGTCGTGGCATGAAATCTTGTACACTTAATTCGATCAATTCTCAATCAATTCCATCCAATTGAAGCTCAATTAAATTAACCCATGTGTCATCAACCTTATTATGACTTTTCCCCATCAAATGATCCAACTTGCTTCCCAAAGATTCAATTAAAAACGCCCCCGACAATCTCGAACAAAACGGCCTTATTTTGCTTTTCTCGCCAAAAATCTCGGTTTGTAGAAAAATCTTCCGGAGATGAGTCGACATTCCTAAAATGAATTGTGACTTGACAGAACTTCCAATTTCTGTAATTGGGTTCAATTTCACGGTTAATTTCAATCTGGCGCGACTTTAGCGCGTCCTAATCTACCGGGTGGCTTTTAGGAATTTTCTATGCAATTGACTTGTGGTTGATTAATTTCAAGCCACAAAGTGCATCTTCGACACATTGACAACTCTCGGTTGTCGTAGAAATCTCAAGGTTTCAAATACGAACACGGGGTACCAAACGACAGAGAGAAATCGGTCTAGTGCCGATCAACAAGAATTGTGCAATTAGGTGGAATCACCCACACTAAATTACATGGTTCGTTGAATCGACCTATCTCCGGTCTCTAATCGGTCCGTGCCGTAATGACCCTTGCAGATTAGTACGGTCGAGCGTCGTTTCCTAGTCGAATTCTCAAGTCTATTGCGTTTAGATTCCTTAACGGCTTCACGATAGACTAGTTATCTCGTGAGTGGCCAACTCAGAGAAGAGAGCTATAGGCGCGAAGATGAATGCCCGACTTATTTAATTGAAACCAGAATTGGAAAATCGGGATGTCACAAAAGATGCCTCAGTTAAATGGCTTAGCTGAGAAAATGAACAAAACACTGGTTGAAATGGTAAGATGTTTACTTTCACAGTCAAAGCTACCTGGATCCTTTTGGGGTGAGGCTTTAAGTACAATTATGTATGTATTAAATCTTACTCCATGCATTCCTTTAGAGTTTGATGTTCCTAATAGAGTTTGGACAGGCAAAGATGTTTCTTATGATTATTTGCGTGTCTTTGGATGCAAATCATTTGTGCATATTCCCAAAGATAAGAGGTCTAAACTTGATGTGAAAACACGACAGTGCATATTTATTGGTTATGGACAGAATATGCTTAGCTACAAATTTCATGATCCAGTTGAAAAGAAAATTGTAAGAAGCAGAAATGTTGTGTTTATGGAAGATCAAACAATAAAGGATATTGAGAAATCGAAGATGATTTCAGCACCACAAGTTAGTGATAATTTAGTTGATTTGGATCCAGTTCCTCTTACAAATATTCCTACACAGATTGATGAAGAGCAACAGGAAATCAATGTTCCAAATAACACACATGTTCTTGAACATGTTGAAACAAATAATACTATTCTTGAACCAGAGGCTCAATTAGATATTCCACTGGATGTTCCAGTCCGGAGATCTGTTAGAGATTGACGACCTTCCACCAGGTATTCTGAAGATGAGTATGTATTATTGACTGATGCAGGTGAACCAGAGTGCTATACAGAAGCAATAGAAGATAAGTACAAAAGCAATTGGATTAATGCTATGCAAGATGAGATGCAGTCACTTTATGATAATCATACTTTTGAGTTGGTGAAGTTACCTAAAGGTAAAAGAGCTTTGAAGAACAAGTAGGTATATAGGTTGAAGCAAGATGAACATACTTCACAACCACGGTACAAAGCTAGATTGGTTGTTAAGGGATTCAGTCAGAGAAAGGGTATTGACTTTGGTGATATATTTTCTCCGGTAGTGAAAATGTTTTCTATCCGTGTGGTACTAGGTTTGGCAACTACTCTAGATTTGAAAATTGAGCAAATGGATGTTAAAATAGCCTTACTACATGGTGACTTGAAGGAAGAGATATACATGGAACAACCCAAGGGTTTTAAAGTGAAAGGGAAAGATGATTATGTGTGCAAATTGAAGAAAAGTCTTTATAGCCTAAAACAAGCACCGAGGTAGTGGTACAAAAAGTTTGCGTCAGTTATGACAGAATAGGGCTATAAGAAGACTTTCTCGGATAACTGTGTGTTTGTCCAAAAATTGTCTGATGATGACTTTATTATTCTCTTGCTTTATGTTGATGATATGCTGATTGTTGGCAGGAATGCTTCATGAACTAAGTTATTGAAGAAACAGTTGAGCAAGTCTTTTGCCATGAAAGACTTGGGCTCGGCGAAGCAGATTCTTGGCATTAGAATTACCCGAGACAAAGATGCTAAGAAGTTATTTTTGTCGCATGAGAAATATATCAAGAAGATCCTTCAGAAATTTTACATGGACAAGACTAAAGTGGTTAGTACTCCTCTTGCTGCCCACTTTAAATTAAATATGAAGCAAAGTCCTACGACTGATAAAGAGAAGAAAGATATGGAAAGTGTTTCATATGTCTCAATTGTATGAAGTTTAATGTATGCGATGGTATGTACACGCCCAAACTTGGCGCACGCAGTTGGCGTTGTTAGTCACTATTTGTCAAATCCAAGCAGAGAGCACTAAAATACAGTGAAGTGGATTATGAGGTATCTTCGGGGAACTTCAAATTTGAAACTCAGTTTCGGGACCGGGAAACTTGAGTTAGTTGGATACACGACTTGGCAAGAGATATTGATACTCGTAAATCTACTTCTAGTTATTTGATTTCTTTTGCAGGTAGAGCTGTGTCATGGAAGTCAAGATTGCAGAAGTGTGTTGCACTTTCTACAACTGAAGCTGAATTTATTGCAACGACTTATGCTAGTAAAGAGATGCTATGGATGAAGAAGTTCTTAGAAGAACTTGGGTTCGAGCAAAAGAGGTATGTGCTATTTTGTGATAATCAAAGCGCAATTCATCTTGATAAAAATTCATCTTTTCATTTTAGATCAAAACATATTGATGTTAGATATCATTGGATAAGGGATGTTTTAGATGAAAAGTTGTTAGAACTTGAGAAAATTCATACGGATCATAATGGTTCTAATATGATGACGAAGACTTTACCAAGAGAGAAGCTTGAACATTGCCAATTGATAGCAGGGATGGTGAATCCCTCCACTGTCACGCCCCGAACCTCGAGCGCGCCAACATCCCATCATGGTCGATCAAATATGCGACATTCCCAGGATACTTCGCCGACCCCATTCATTTATTATTGCGCAAGTGAAACGTATTATAAAACCCCTGACAATAAAATACGGGATAGAAAAGCAGGAAGCAAATTCACAACCAATCGCTTACTTACCAACGGAGTTACAGACGAAGGCCTATAGCCAAAAGTCTACAAAAGACCGGCTCTTAAAAAATGAACTGTCCTACGACCTACAAGTCGAACACGTTCTCCAATCCTCCTAACTTCACCTCTGCGACTCCTCAAGGTCAACCAAAGCTATCTAGCCGTTTCGTCCACCGGGGACCTGAAATTTTTGATCCCCAAACCGAGATGAGACAACGTCTCAGCAAGTTCAACCTCCTAAACCCCTATTAGAAAGAAAATACGCCCTGGGTGACCTAGCCACATCACATAGAGAACTTACCTCGCCTCAATTCCTCCCTGTAGGTTAGCACAATTTGAATCACTCAATCATAGATAGTAATAGGAACTTAAACAACCGGAACGCATTCACTTTCATATAACCAACAACCACGGGGGTCTTGATTATAAGACTAAATCGTTATGACACGTCCCATTCCATGCCATACAATTCGGTCCCATAATCCGACACATCAACAACACTCAACATGCATTCCAATTGTTATTCACTGCCACACAATGGCATAGCCTACTCGCAGTTCGGCTATCTACTGGCATATAGCCAGGCATCGCCTCCCCACCTTGGAGCGCGGCTTCGTCAGTACATCGACGGCATTCCCGAAGGAGCATAGGCCCAGAATCTACTGCGACCCGCAACCACTGCGTGGGCATCCCATATAGGGGCAAGTCCGGCTCAACAGCCCAGGACGATCTCCTCTTAATTATCACACAACAATTCATATTCGGCCTGGGACACTTTGCATTTCACTCAATACTTCCACTTAAAATAGTGATCATGGCCATTTTTCTTCATATTAAAAATATTCCAGAAATTACTCACGTGTGTGGGGGCACGCTAATTTCGAAACAAAAAGCCAATGCCTCACTTTTTCAAACCCCACTATTTAATATAATTAGTAAAATCTAATTTTTGCATCAGAACCCGACACTTGGGTTTTTATGAATAAAATCCCTATTTACCACAATCAACACTCAATTTGCCACATCCATTCATCAAATTCAAATTCTAAATGCACAGCAGCGATCAGCACGAAATACTGGGAAAATAAGGTTCCAAAATAATTTTCAGAATTTATTAAATAATTAAATTTATTCCGAGAATTAATTAAATAATAATATCCATATCTTTCACAATCCACACTCAATTTATAATATCCAATCATCAATTTCAAAATCTGACTACACAGCAGCGACCGGCACGAAATTCTAAGAATTTGGGGTCCCGACAAAATTTTCGGAATTTAATAAATAATTAAATTTATTCCGAAAATAATTAAATAATAATATTTTAATAATTTCGAATAATAAAATATTATTAAATTATTAAACAATTTCGAAATATTTATTTAATCCTAAAAGTAATTCATTTATGTCAAATCACCATTATACTAATATAAACATCAATTTAACCTTAAATAAACATAATTTAAGTTAATCCAACCTCTTAATCTAATTCACAATTAAATAAACTAAACTAACCACCTAAGATTAATTAACTTAAGCTAAGCACACCTAAAGCATAATTAACCCTCTAATCGAGATTTAGTGAGTTAAACCCACCAGATTAGCGAGCCGAGCGGACCAAAACGACGAGGACGACGTGAGGATCGACTTTCCTCAAAGCGGGCCAAGCATCCGGGGTCGGGAAGCCGGCCAAAACGGGCCAAAACCGAGCTGTGAAACCCACTTTTCTTGGCTGCTGCTCGCTGCTGGTTGAGGCCAAATGGAGGTGGCTCGGCGGCGGTTCGGGCGGAGGAACGGCGGAGAGAGGCGGCGGTAGTTCAAGCGGTGACGGACGGCGGTGATGGAGGCTCCGGCGACGACGAGAAGCTGCTGGCTTGGAGAGACGACGACGCGGGAGGCTCGGCGGAGGTGGAGCAGCTCGCATGCGGGACAGCGCGCGGTCACGTGCGGACGAGCGGCGACGGCGAGCTTCGGCGGCGAATAGC
This sequence comes from Eucalyptus microcorys, assembly GCA_014182515.1. Lineage (NCBI taxonomy): Eukaryota > Viridiplantae > Streptophyta > Magnoliopsida > Myrtales > Myrtaceae > Eucalyptus > Eucalyptus microcorys. The sequence goes on from CM024564.1 coordinate 20,683,521, forward strand.
AAGCGGCACCGAGCGGGCGACGAAGGCGGACGAACGGGGGGGGGGCTACGCTGGTTTTCTCCTCAGCTTTTCCCTCTCCTCTCTCTCTCTTCCCAAGCTTGAAGATGATGGAGACATCTCACCTTTCCAAGGGCTCATCCTCACCTTCCACTTGTCACCACCCTAGCCATTCTTGCCTCCTCCATGACATCACAGTGATGTCACCATCCACTAACTCCATCCTTCCACAACTTTAGTCCAATAGGTTCAATTTCATTTTCCACCGGGGTCCAATTCTTGTACATCAAATTTTGTTAATTCCATTCAATTCTCTTCCAATTGAGTCCAATTAAAGTCCATAATTTAATCCAATGATCTTAATAAGATTTGTGACACACCATGACTTCCAATTTCGTGGATTCAATCTCAATTTCACGGTTAATTTCACTTTGGCACAATACTAGCGCGACTTAATCTACCGGGTAGCTTTTAGAAATTTTCATGCATTTGACCTGTGGTTGATTAAGCCACAATGTACATCTTTGACACATTGGCGACTCTCGGTTGTCAAGGTAATCTCAAGGTTTCAAATACAGACATAGGGTACCCAATCGACAGAAAAGTTAGTCCAGTGCCGATCGACAAGAATTGTGCGATCTGGTGGGATCACCCACACCTGATCACATGCCTCTGTCAAGTCGACCTATCTCCGATCTCTAATCGATTTTTAATTATGCCGTAATGACCCTTGCAGATTAGCTCGGTCGAAAGGTTGTTTCCTGGTCAAATTCTCGAGTCTGATGCATTAGAAACTCTTAACGGCTTCACCCAATAGACTAGTTTTCACATGAGTGGCCGACTCAAGGAAAAGAACTATATGCATGCCAACGAAATGCCCGTCTCAATTTATTGAAAATAGAATTGGAAAATCGGGATGTCACATCCACATTGTCGTGAGGGGGAGATTTGTTAGCTGGGTTCACTCCTATGTGAAGAAAGCTCAATGAGTTGCAAGTTTAAAAAGGGCTTGAGCCCATATGATAAGTTAAATGAGGAAATATGGTTTCTCACTATCTATATAAAGAGGTAGCCGCAAAAAAGGAAATAGTAACAAGAGAAAAAGAGAAAACAGAAAATCTGGGGGTTGGGGCAATATCTGATTTACATTAAGCTGGCATCGGAGGTCAATTCGTGGTCCGATTGAGCTGAAATTTTGTCAGCAAGTTCGTAGCGCAATTTTCTCGAATCTAAACGGTTTGATTTTGGTTTGAAGCTCCCTACATCAAGTTTTTCATGAATTGATTAAAACCTACGTTTTTTGTTAGATTTATCCTTGATCTCTTGTGAAATTCAAGTATATTGCCAAAAATTATGTTCTTGAGGTGTTTGCTGCTATGTACCTCTAGTATTTGCTAGAGAAGAACATTGTTTACTCAATTTTTTTGAAAGTGAAGAATTTCAGGTGGACTCCGGTCCCGTGGTTTTTGATCTCCTCACATCGATGAGATTTTCCACATAAAAAAAATTATCTTGTGTTTGCGTGCTTGGTATTTATTTACTCTACTATATCGATTCCTATTAGGTTTACACAAGAGGGGAGATTATTTTATTTCGTTGCGTTGATTCGATATGTTCGAATTGTTACTGTTCTCCCATCACCACGTTGATCTTCAAGACACTAGAGTTCGGTTTTTGCCACTTTCAGGTATGATTTGTGTTTGTTTTTTCTCCTTTTTTGTTCCCATTCCAAGTCTTGAAGCTATCATGATAGGTTGTTGCTCCGTATTTAGTTTTCTGCGATTTCAGGGGCATTTTTCTGAAGATTGCATTGTTTCGGTCCTTCCATATACACCATAGGGTCATCGCAACTAGGTCAAATTGATGTGAGGTTTGTGGGTCCTCTCTCAATTTAGTTAACCACTTGTCAAACCGAGTTAGACCCGTTCTTTTGATACAAACTTGCAAGGGATACTTGCACCACAATTGGGATGTCCAAGGACAGAGCAGCAAGGTATGTTCGACCGTTTCCGGTTCCTGATTGCATAGCGGGCATACTAATGCAGGTACGATCTTTCTTCTATATAGGTTGTTCGGGGTAGGCAGGGCATTATGGCATGCATTCCATGGGAAGATTTTAACTTTGGGAGTTGTTCCTACTTTCCATATGTATTTCCACAATTCTGATTGGGCTTGGTAGGAAGATGATGCTTTTGTTGTGAGAGCACTATTTGTTGAACTAGGTTACTGAAATATCCACTTTTAACCGTGTATATCCCTGATTTGTTGTCAACCTAGACTAATTTATCCTTTGTAGTCGGTAACCCAATAGGAATGGTAAGGATTTCCGTTACCGTTGGTTCATCGAACATAGTCTTAAGTAAGGCTTCATTCCATTTTGCCGCTTCAATGTCCATCAAATCAGCCACTTTGAGTGGCTCATTTCTTGTTGCCGGGCCACCAAGTGGTCCTTCCTTTAGCCATTTGTTGTTTCTAATAGAGATTTTATTTCCATTCCCAACCACCCACATGACTTGAGGAGATATAGCATCTCTTCCCATTATGAGACTTTGCCAACCCCACGAAGGACGGGACCCTCTTCTAGCATTCCAAAAAATCCCCTTGTGGGAAATATAATCCCTTCATAACTTGACTCCAGAGAGTTTTCGATTGCTAAGAAATTCGCCATGCTTGTTTCCCTAGCATGGCTTTATTAAATGCCCCTAAATCTTTGAATCCAAGGCCCCATTCATCCTTCCTAAGCTTCAAACTTTCCCACTTCTTCTTGTGCAAACTAGCTGTTTTATTGCTAGTTCTTCACCAAAAATTGGCTATTTTCTTCTCGATAGCTTTACAAATCGAAACTAGAATTTTAAAGATGGACATGGCGCATTGAGGAAGTGCTTGCATCACAGCCTTTATCAATATTTCCTTCCCAGCTTTAGACAATAGATTCTCTTTCCAACTCTCAAATTTCATATTGACTCTAGCAAGGATCCAAGCGAAAATTTCTTTCTTTGATACCCCCAATCCGAAGGAATACCTAGATATTTCTCGATTTTGTCAATTATCGGAACTCTCAACTTAGAAGCCATATTCCTCTTCAGACTTTTTGGGCAACCTTTATTAAAATATATCCCTAATTTGTTTAGGTTAATAGCCTGACTAGAAGCAAAACAATATTGATGTAGGATGGCCGCCATATTTTGACATTCCGTTATAGTTCTGTCTAGGGAAAAAATAGAGTCATCCGCGAATAAAAGATGCGAGAGAGTAAGGCAACTATGACTCAATCTAATTCCTCGAATAGTACCTACTGAAACTACTTGCTTTATCAAGTAAGAGAGTACGTTAGCCACTAGGATAAAAAGATATGGAGAAAGCGGGTCTCCTTGGCAAATTCCTCGAGTGAGTTTAAAGAAAGACATAGGCTCCCAATTAAATTTTATGCTAAACAATACCATGGAAACACATTGCATTGCTCAGTTCACCCACTTTCCACATCTTGACTAGGCACTCCTAGAGAAAATTTCATTCTATTCGGTCATAGGCCTTTTGCATAACTAACTTTAAAACCGCTTAGAACTTTTTTTCCTCTCTCATGTTCTTAATCTATGTAAAATCTCCTGCACTATTAAGATATTGTCTTGAATCTATCACATTCCCACAAATGCACTATGTTCTACTGCGATTAGATTTGGGAGTAAAGGTTTCAGCCTGTTCGTCAGTATCTTAAAGATGATCTTATAGATAAAGTTGTATAGGCTTATAGGGTGAAATTGTTCTAAGTTCTTTGGATTTGGGGTTTCGGGAATGAGGGTTATTGATGTTCTATTTAGCTCAGGGTTTAAGTATCTTGTGTCAAAAAATTGCTGCACCTCTCTGAAGATATCTTGATTTGATTCCTTCCAATGATGTTGGAAGAATAATCTATTTAAACCGTCAAGCTTGGGAGCCTTGGAAGCTTCTAATTGATTTGTTGCAGCTGTGATTTTCTCCAAGGTTACAAGTTGTATCGGTTTTTGATTCATCTCTGCATCAACCGAGCATGGAAACTGATCGAATATCGGCTAAAAATTTATGTTCCCCTCCGACTTGTATAGATCTTTGAAGTACTTCCCTGTCATTTCCTTAAGAACCTTCTCGTCTCTCATCCATCCTCCTTCTGAATTTTTTAACATGGTGATTTTGTTTTGAGTTCTTCTTTGGATAGTAGTAGCATGGAAAAATTTAGTGTTTCTATTACTCCATTTAAGCCAGCTAATTCTTGATCTCATCCCCCGATATAATTCCTCTTGTCGCCATAGACTCTCAATTTCTTGGTTTATCTTTTGGACTTTTGCGCAATCATTTGACCCCTTAGATTATTCATCAACACTTGGAGCTCATTTCTTATCTACGATACTAATCCTTTGGGGATTTGTTGAAGCCTAAGCTCTCTTCACTATTTGCGTGCATTCCTCATCCTCTGCCTAGAAAGCTTCATATCTAAATATTCTTCTTCTACGATCAGTCCTTGGGAAAAGTGATAAATTAAGTGGGTTGTGATCAGAACCAAGAGCTGGTAAGGCTAGGCATTTTGCATTAGGGTATGCTATTCTCCACTCCATTATATATATTGCTCTATCCAGCCTTTCCTTAATAAAGGCATCACCTTCTCTATTATTTGTCCAGGTAAACCCACAATCCTTACTTTCCAGATCCATTAAAGAATAAGCATGCAAAAAATCCCTAAATGTTGTCATTTGGTAATGCTTAGCCATCCTTCTACCCTCTTTCTCCTAATGGTACAATACTTCATTAAAATCGCCCACACATAGCCAAGGAGGCTGGTTTGTAATGCTGCCTTTATGAATCGTCTCCCATAATAACACTCTTTCTCTAAACTTGCTGGGGGCATGTAGAAAGGTGATTCTCATGAGTTGTCTTATTTCTAAAATTTGACAATGAACATTTATAAAGTCCCCGAATACTCCTCAATTGTTATTATATTTACCTGGTCATCCTAGAAAATGACCAATCCTCCCGCTATACCCTCTGGATTCACCAAGAAACAGTTCTTACATTTGAGTCGCTTTCTAACACGCTGCACCATTTGCTCTTGATTTTTTGTTTCCATTAAAAACACTATACTGGGCCTTTCCTGGGTCATAGGACTCTCAATGCTTGAATTGTCAAGGGTGTGCCCAACCCTTGACAATTCCAATTTAGAAACTTCATGGATAATTCAATGGCTTATTAGGGCTAGCCACCAAAACCCACTGAATTGACTTATCCTCTACCTCAATGGGAGTCTCAACAAGCTGTGTTTTGTCTAATATTGGTGTTTTTTAGGATTGAGCTCCATAAGGACGAACCTTTTCCCTTTTTTAGCTGAGGAAAGCTTAGTACCTCTGGATTTAGTCCTTGTAATTCCCTTTTTAGCCTCTAATTTTTCCAGCACATTAATTTCAGTTTCCTTCAACTGTTCTTTATAACTCACCAACGTTGATTCATCATCCAGGCAGCTGCTTCCTCTCTTTTGTGTTCCTTTGTCGTCTATAATCATTAAGGCTAAAGAAGAGGTAGATAGATTACCTTTTGGATGTGCTTCATTCTCCTCAAGCTGCTGTTCACAAATAGGTAGGATTGTCTTCTTAGAAACCTCAAGTTTAAAGGATGAAGGGGTCTTTGGCACCATATCCTCTTCCTCCTCAATGAAATCTTGTTTCCCATAGAAGATTTTCCCATACGGACTAAGTTCCCTCACCTCCACTCTCAACCATTGCCCAAACTTTCTAAGCAAATTTTCCTCAAGGCTTGATTCTTTATATGGTATCTCTTTGCAATAGGTGGAATAGTGCCAAATTCTTCCACAAGAGTAACAATAGAGTGAGAGTTTTTCGTATTTGAATTCTATCAAAGCTTTTTGCTTCACAAGTTAATAATAACCCCGGTCTTTAAAGGGGCAGCCAGGTTCAGGTTTACTCTTGCTTTGCCTACCTTGTAATTGTTATTTCCTTTGGCTTCTGATTTCACCTCCACAACTTCTTCAATTTTCGATGCTACTTCCTTTACTACTTTGTGAGTAACTCGACCAAACGGGAGACCATAAAAGTGCACCCAAAAAGCACAATGGGTAAACTCATAGCACAATTCTAGAATATCTGGGTCATATTGCTGGAAGACTAAAAGATTGCTTGAAAAAGACCACGGCCCTAAGTCTAAATTGCTTGAAAAAGAACATGGCCCTGAGTCTAAAACTCTCTTTTTTTCAGCTTCCGAGGTAAATGAAAACAAGGAAAAACCTGGCTTTAATAACAGTCAAAAATATTTTGACAACCAAAGAAATCACCCGATTGTTAGGATTTTTTTTTTTTTTTTGCTCAAAAAGTGTTGGGAGTCAGATGGCAACGTATAACATGAAAAATGCTCGGTTAAAATGTGGGAATGAGATCTTTTTTCACGTCGGTGTCTCACCTGTCCAAGCCGTTCGTGGATACGAGCAAGGGATTGCGATACTGCCATCCTACTTCAGCTTTTGTTAAATAATAGAAATGATAGCTAACTCGATATGACCATTAACAGTCTTTTATAATGGATTGCATTATCACCATGGCTGAAGTAAATTTCGCCACCTTAGTTAAGTACCGTTCAAAGTCTTTAATGTAGAGAAAATTTTTTTGATAGACGATATGTTCCGAAACAACTACTTATCATGATAAATTATGTCGAGAGTTATCAAGAACCTCGTATATGAAAATAAAATACAAAGTAGCATGGTTATGTATAATCTTTTTCAATGCATTGTCTAGTTATAATTAATATATCCAATGAGTTGACAAAAGGGTGGTGTCAAGAATAATTGAGAATCAAACTAAAATTCATGGTCGACAAAATTTAATAAGTAAATTTCACGCAGGCTTTACGCGTGACTTTTTTTTTTTTTTTTTATAGAGGTTACTATATCATTACATTAGATAAATTTAAAAATCAAAACTTGTAGTATGAGTCATAACTGCTATGGAAAACAGATACAATTAAAGGTGAAGAACTGATAATGTCAGGATTCAAAGCTCCTTCAATTTTTTTTTTCTTTGGTGGAAACCCCTTTAAATATTTTCATGCTGGTATTGTTTTCCTAATCAAGATATGAGAGACTACAGATGAAGAAAGTAGCTACATGAAAGTTCTTTTTTTCTTTTTTATCTATCTTATTCTAACACTCCTCTCTCTTTTCAGGATTTTATTTTGCTACTTTACAAAGTGTAAGAGTGAATCCCATTCCTGAAACCAAAGATCCTCACTCCATCCAATTCCTTTACTATTAGGCCGCGCCCCCGGTATATGATAGCTCTTGTTCATGAGACTTCACTACGTAGAGTTCTTGTTTTCTTTACAAGTCCCCGCGCATAGTGGGGTACGAGATTTTTGAATCGCTATGATTGATAATTTGCTTCATTAGTAGATGGTTTTTCTAGTTTAAGATTGAGGCATGGCAGGAATCGGTACTCTCCATCTCCTACCTTTTTTCAACTGCGATTCTCCCAAAACTACAATTGTCCTAAGATTATGAAATTGTAAATGTATGTTGCAAAAGTAAGTGTTACTCCCCAACAAGTTCGCTAAGTTAGACTTAACAAATAGACCTATTAAATGGGTGGGTTAGGGTCAGGTTGGGGTTGGGTCGAAAGTGATCCAATCCAAATTTTAACATATTTTCATACAGTACAAATTTTGTAACCTATATCGGACCGATCCATACTTAATCCGACTCACATCAAACCAGATTCATATTACTAAAATATTTTTATATTTAATTTAATTTAAGAAAACTCATACCAAAACTAATGTGAAAGCACAAAGTGAGCGAGCTCGAAATAGAGTGGGGCAAAAGAGTGAAAAAAGAGTCATATAAGTGGATTGTATTTAAGTAAGTTATGAACCTATTTAACAGTTATATTAATTCTATTTATGATCCATAGACTTAGATTTGAATATATTTATGACCAATTTATCAAATATAACTAATTCATAAAAATAAGTTTATCACCAATTTTGATAGATCTATTAAAAATATAAGGGAGTAGGGCATGATTGTAATTGTTTAGAAGGTCAGCATCGGAATTTGCAATTAGATTGATTGTACATAAAGTATAAATATCTGTTTTTTCCTTGAGAGGCTTGATTTTCGTTGAGTTGGACCTAATATTAGATGGGAGGAGGGCATGATAGTAATTCAGCAGGCCAACACCAGAGTTTGAAATTAGATTATATATAAAATATAAATATATGTTTTATTACTGTAGATTGGATTATAGAACAAAAGACGAGGTCTGACTATTTGCCATCCAATAAGTCAAGACGTTATTAGCGGATTTCATTGCCTAAAAGCTGAAAAAAGGGGAACCGGAAGAGTAAAAGAAACGAAAATATTTATGGGAAGGGAAGATAAAAAAAAAAAAAAAAATTAAAGCAGAAGAATTAAAGAACTGAAGAAGAGGAAGAGGCGGACGATGAAAACTTCATGTAAATGTGTAAACACACAGGAATTCCGAGAACCGGAGCCCGGCATCGAGGGACCTTATCTGGTGCAAAATGTTGATGTGTCACGCGTTCGGTTCCGGAATTCCAGAATCTCATAACTTATTAACGCATTATTTTTTATCTTAAAATAAGAATCCCAGAGATGAGGTCCTCCGAAGCCAAGGAGACCCATCGCTTTCCAAGGAGGTCCCCCCGTCCGCTGTCGCATCAGCCGTTGTCTAGAAACCCTCCCGTATATCACAGTGACATGATAAGGGGCTTTTGAATCTTCCCTTCATGAGGCTCTCTCTCTCTCTCTCTCTGTCTCTCTCTGGAGGAAAGGGAGTTTGCTTCTCATGTTGATTGGCCTGGCCGCTACATTCACGATCCACCTCCAACCCCACCAACCTCTCTCTCTCTCTCTCTCTCTCTTCAAGCGATTGATTGATTTGCATCGAGGGATGCTGTCCTGTTCCATGTTCTTTTGTCATCTTTTTGCAGTTCGATCCCATTCGAAATGATCGAATCAGAGATCAAGATGTGCCTTTTCTTGTCTTGTCACGCTTGGATCTTCGCTTTTCACCCACCCCCCACAGGGAGAGAAAAGAAGGATCTTCTTGCGAAACGAGCCTCACCCACGCGGTCATCCCTTTCTCGGTCCTGATTCACGAGGGAAGAAATCGCTCCCTCCCCCACGCACAACGCGCAGAGAAAGCTCGCGAGAGTCATGGGCTCGCTCGCCGTTTCTAAGCCCTTCCCTTTTAGCGTCTTGTTCTTCTCCCTGTTCGTCCTCGCCTCGTCGTTGAATGTTGACGACGGCGACGACGTTTCCATCGTCTCTCGTTTCCGTAATTCAGCGGCGGTTCCAATCCCTCCGCCTCCGCCTCCGCTGCCTCCGCCTCCGCCTCCGCCAGGGAATGTCTCTCCGTTCAAGCCGAGCGTCGCCGTGGCAGTGGGCGTCCTGACGACCATGTTCTCCATCATCTTCCTCCTCCTCCTCTACGCCAAGCACTGCAAGCGCGGCGGCGGCGGCGGCGGCGGAGGGTACCCCAGTAGCAATGACGCCGCCGTGGCTTCGTCGTTGGCCGCGGCGGCGAGGAAGAACTCCGGCATCGACAGGTCGGTGATCGAGTCCCTGCCCGTCTTCAGATTCGGGTCCTTACGGGGACAGAAGGACGGGCTCGAGTGCGCCGTCTGCCTGACCCGGTTCGACCCGGCGGAGGTGCTGAGGCTGCTGCCCAAGTGCAAGCACGCCTTCCACGTCGAGTGCGTCGACACGTGGCTCGATGCCCACTCCACCTGCCCCCTCTGCCGCTACCGGGTCGACCCGGAGGATGTCCTCCTGGTGGGGGACCCCAACGCCTCTCTCGATTCGCCGGCGACGCGGCGGGACGCTGCGGAGGACGACGACGACGAGAAGCACAGCGTCGTCGTGGACATCGGCGAGGAGGAGGGCGACGGCAACCCGCTGGAAACCCGGCGACTCTCCGGTAGGCACTCTGACGGGGAGAAGGGCGGCAGGCAGAAGAGGCCCAGCGGCGATGCGGCGGCGGCAGCGACGTTGAGGAGGTCCATGGACAGCGCTCGCGGCTCGAGGAAGAAGAGCGAAGCGGTGGCCGTCGGATGCTTCGACCGAGGGCTGAGGAAAGACGCGCTGCTGTTGACCGACGATGAGAACGGGACCGCGGCGGTCGACCAGAGGACGAGCGCGGAGGAGCGGAAAAGATTAGAGCACCGGATCATCGTCTCGGGCAAGCAAAAACATCAGAGGTGGAGCGACGTGCAGCCGTCGGATCTGCTGTATCTGCGGTCAGAGATGATAATCAGCGACAGCCGTGGATTCCCGGGTGGGGCCCGCGGGTCGTCAGGGAAGCAGGAGGAGGAGGGGGAAGGGGAGGGTGGCAGGAGCGTAATTAATGGGAGAAGCGTGTCGGAAATCACGGGCGTGAGCAGGTTCAGTAATAATGGGATTCACATTAACCACGAACGACGAAGACGACAACAGATGGAGACCGACACGGCCACGGGGCTCGTGTCGAGGTGGTTGGCTTGGGTTTCTCAATCTCCAGCTGTGCGGTCGGGAGCCTAAGAAAATCTCTTCTTTGGTTTTTAACTCTGTGTTTCACGGCACCATCCAAATTAAAGAGGGACCATTCGGTCTTCGGATTTCGGCTCGGGGTCGGAGGACGAAGATCACGGCTCGGCGGCATGGGAAAATTGCCCCCATACATTTTTGTTACCACGAACGGTAAACAAAATTGCTGATTGGAATGAAATTACCGCGACAGAGCGAGACGGTTTAAAACATATAGATCGTCGCAGCATCTATAAATCTCACGTGGGAATGAGCACAAGCGGACAATGCGTCAATTTCGACACCTCATCCAGAAAAAAAGAATTGATTCGACGTGGAAGAAGCTTTTCTACATCGCCTGGCCACAGGACGGATTCGTTCTTCGGCGGCATTTCGTTTTTTCTGTCTTGATTTGTCTTGAACTCTCGCTCTTTCTGGAATGGAAGATAGTGTCATCGAGGATCAGAAATTTTGCATGCAGCATACAGATTGGCCTGGCATAGGATGAGTGCCCAAACTCAAGGCACTCGGACGGAGAACCTTATCTTTAATTTTTCTAATGAACTTTGTTGACAATACCCAATTTATCAATTTAATACACCGTCTTTCGCTTACATGTAATTTATGCATTGAAAATTAGAAAATTTCTGTAATTAGGCATGATCGATAAGTGTCTAGATGGCGCTCATTAATAAGACTTCAATGTTTTTTAATTACTAAGCTATTCAAATTATGAAAAAGAAGTATTCCATTACGAATTAACTGGCATATTCCTAATCACATTTCTACCCTTTAATAGTTGCTTATGGGTCCATCTCGCTCCGTCGCTTTGTCTCATTGTAAGAGGGATCGACCAAGTAAAAAAATTCCGCAAATTTTAATGTGCAAAATCCTTAGCAGGTTTATCTGAACTTCTTGTATGAGTAGTTGTCCTTCCTCTCACTACTAATTAACTCATATTACTAAATAACGTCGACAAATACGTTGCATTGGATAAGATATTATTATATTATGAGAAATATAATATTTTACATGAATGACATCACACACAATACCGGATATGTCCACAACAGTAATTACGTGTATTTGCCAACATCCCTCACCATACAACTCCTAATCAAAATGTTGGGGCAGACATTGCGTTGGAGGCTACTATCTGGCGGACTTGTGTTAGATGGGTCTCCAGTTTAGGCCTAAGTTAGGGCCACCCCAAATAAAAGGATAAAAAGTTCAGCCCATAAAATCTAAAGGTAATCAATTTAAAAGTGGGTCAGTTCAAAAGGGTTCGATCTTAGTTTGTGGAATCACAAACCAACCCACTTGATCATAGAACTGTCGACGATATATATATTCCCTACACGATTGTTAGTGTTGTTACATAATCAAAACTCTTATTTTTTTAGTGCGTTGAAACATTGATCAATGAAAATCTCAATAGAAAGACGCTAAAGGTGTGATCAAATATGATCAAGTATCATTAAATTGTATTAATAAAAGGTATTGGTGAGGTCCCAATAATCGAAAATCGGATCGACAATCACTAGTTCCAAAGTTTAGTAATCAAGAGTCGCCCAAAACTAGCTAATTCGATCCAATTCGGTTCGGTTCTAGTGCTCACACTTAATAGAACCAACAACAAACGACAAATTAAAACATCTTGACAAAACATTTACGTGCAAGAAGTCATAATTTACCACTTGATCAAGTGCTTAACTATGAACATTTTGTTGCAATTCCATGTCTATTTAATTGATATAGCCTTTAGTTTTACCATGCCTTGAAATTATTAATTACACTGTTTTTGTAAGAATTGTAATTGAATTGAGTCGAGTTACCATTTACGTTAGAGTTGTAATCAAATTGAGCCAAGTCGATAATGTTTAATGCTCGAAGTTGACCTAACTCAAACATAAAGCCTAATATCCTGATTCAACCTTAATCAATCTTGACTTCTCGAACTTAGACATGACTTAGTTAAATTTTAATATGCTTGAGTTCAACTTGACTTAATTCAACTAGCTGATTATTTATTTGTTCAAACTCAACTATAGCTTTGACTTGAGATCAAGCTCGAGCTTGAGTTCTAATAGTATGACGAAAGTGATACATACTATGATATATGTAAAAATTACACTCATCGATTGGGCTAGGAATTATTCTAGTCTAAGTAATCTTTAACTCATGTGCAACTTGATTAGATATTTGAGCTACTGAAAAGGAATGCAACCGATTTCGAGCATGACTACATGAGGTTGAGTTGCTCACAAGTATCTTAACTGGCTACACTTCTAATTCATGCTAGCTTTACAATCTTTTGTGGCTAGAACCATGATTTTAATTGATTTTGCCTCAAATTCCCTTCGGAGCATTTAGGAAAGGCAATGCACAATAGTTTCTTCATGTTCCACTTTCGTGCCAGCAATTTCTTTTCTTGGGCAGAGAAATTCTGAAGAAAATAGAATGGGAGATGAAATTGGGATTGTGACTAGTAAAGTGATGTTAGGGGCACCCTTGTAAATTGAAATTGAGGGACAGCCAGCTTCGAGGGACCGCATATTCGGCACGCATTCGGGTCTCTGTGTCGTGGAAAGTGTAGTGTTGGCGGGTATTGGAAATTGGAGGGTGGAACGGAGTTCGATGAGGTTGTCAAGTGTTCAGCTCTTGTTTCTCAATTTCAAAGGCAGATCAGTGTCCTGTATTCAATGAGACAAGAACAAGAAGCTGGATACCGACTCGGCTTAGCGGGGAAAAGAGACACAAATTTGAAAAACAAGATAGCGACTTGAAAACAGGTTTTTGATTCGTTGGTTGGTTGAGATATCAAAATCTTAATATCGATATCTTGGAACCCGTGCCATTACTAGACTCGTCAAATGAATGGATATGACATATGAGTTGAATTATTTTCAATCCAACTCAAATATACCAATTTAACTCATTTTGATTTATTTTCCGTATAATGCAAATCTAGTGACTATAAAACACTTTCATATTTAATTTAGTTAAGGAAGACTTATATCTAAATTGATAAGAATGTGAAGTGGGTGAGCGCGAGATCAAACAAGGACAAGAGAGATCTATATAATATTCAAATCCATTTATGACCTGTTTATTAAATATAACAAACTTATATAATAATTATGCCCATCATATACGGTTTAAAAAATGGATGTATGACCCATTTTTGACAGATCTAGCCATCGCACTATATATAAAGATATAACTTAATGCAATTTTTATTTGACCTCTCTTGGGATAAATCGTCCACAACCAATCTAATTTTTTAGCAAGCTCCTTTATAGATGGACTCGAGAGGCCTATATCTGTATCATTGACTTCATGAATCAACCTAATTTTTACGAGTGTCTAATATGATCCATTAGATTTTCAGTCTATATATACTCATCATTATATGTACACGGAAGCATCATTGGACTTTTTCGGACCATTTCAGAGTCAAATCCCCCCCTTTTTTTTTTGGTCGAAAATAGATATTGCATTCACTCATGAAAATAAGCGAGCCTTACAAGGCAATGATGGATAAAACTCTAAACATAGAATTTCCGAAAGGGAGAGAGGAGGAAAAGTCACCCAATTTGCAGAGAGATTTTTGGTTCAGTGAGAGTTAGCTAGCCAATCCGCCGCTTGGTTTGCCTCGCGAGGACAATATTCTACCCTTGCTGATTTGAAAAGGCGTAATTCTTCTTTGCACTGTTTCACAATTTCCTTCAAGTCCCATGATGTTTCAGCCTGGCCCATCACAACTTCCACCAAAGTTGAACTGTCACTTTCGAGCACCCATCTACAACTTTGACCGGTTCCTGTGCCAATGTGCGCAGCTTCTCTTCCTCTCAAGTACATGAAACCGTGCAGCAAAGCTAGGGCTTTTGCTTGCTGAGAAGAAGACGCCCGTATCTGCATTGCGAAGCCCTCAACCACGAGACCCGACGGATCTCGCACAATCCTAGCTGTTGAACCTAGGAAATTGCCTGGAGTCCATGAAGCGTCGACGTTTAGCTTCATCTTGTCTCTGTTCGGCGGCGTCCATCTAATCGGTAGGCTTCGGGTTGTGGATTTTGCCCTTTTTTATTCTGCCATCTGCTGAAGTTTTTTTGTTGTGCTATTGTGAGATCTACAAGATCAGTCGGTTGGGGACGCTTTGCTCGAAAAATGAAATTGTTTCAGGTCTTCCAGATATTCCACAGCACAGCAGCAACTAGTTCTCTTTCAGGTGAGATGTCGCTTCTTTCGAACACTTTCGTTAGCCACCGATCACACCTTGTTATGTTGCTTGGGTTTCTGATGATGTTGATTCATGGGTCTGCCCAAATTTTTTTCGTCCATTTGCAAAGTAGAAATAAGTGTTCTGTTGTTTCCATATGTGTAGAGCAAAGCGGACAATAGGGGTCAGGTAGCATTTTCCTTTTATGCAGATTCTCCCTTGTTGGTATGGCGTTTTGGCAAAGGCTTCATAGGAAAGTTCTCATTTTCGGGAGAATAGATAGACTCCAGATTCTTGTCCAGAGGGATCTTGGAGGCTTGTAAGAACATGTTGCTCTGTTTTGTTATGTTCTTGTGGCGTTAGAATAGGCCATGTTGTACCCACTCTTCACAGTGTATGTCCCTGATTTATTACCTATCCATACTAGATAATCATCCTTCGGGGACAGGCTAATGGGTATCGCAAGTATCTCGTTTGCTATTTGTTCTTCAAAAATATTTAGAATTAAACTTTCCTTCCATACCTGCGAGTCTTCACTGATAAGTTCTGCCACCATAACTGGTTCGTTTTGGTTAGCTAGGCCTCCAAGCACTCCAGACTTTAGCCATTTGTCTTCTCGTATGTTGATAGATTGGCCATCCCCAACCGACCATTTAACCTCTGATTCTATGGCTTCTCTCCCTGCTAAAATGCTTTGCCATTCCCAAGACGGTCGTTGCCCTTTTTTTGCCTTCCACAAGTTTCCATTTGGAAAATAAATGCCTTTCAAAATTCTACTCCACAAAGCTGAAGGGGTTTTGGATAATCGCCAAGCTTGTTTGCCGAGCATTGCTCTGTTAAAATTTCTCAAATCTTTGAACCCCAAACCTCCCTCATCTTTCCTGGTTTTTAATGTTTCCCATTTTTTCCAATGCAAGCCCCTTTTTGAATCGCTTTTCTACCACCAAAATGAAGCAATTCTTTTTTCTATGGCTTTGCAAATAGAGATAGGCAATTTAAAGACTCACATCGCATAATGAGGGAGGGCTTGAACAACGCTTTTTATCAGAATTTCTTTACCTGCTTTGGATAGTAATTTTTCTTTCCATCCCTCTAGCTTCGAGTTTACTCTTGCTAGAATCCAAGCAAACATCTCCTTCTTTGAGTGACTCAATTCTGTTGGTATTCCAAGATATTTCCCTATTTTTTTATATTATTGGGACTCTAAGTTTTTGTGCTAAGTTTCTTTTCAGAGATAATGGATAATTGCTACTAAAACATACCCTTGCTGAAAAATTACCATTATCACTCAAACAACACAATTTAGTATTCAATTAAATAAACCAAGCACACCGTTGCCATCGGCACGAAATTCCGGTCACTGGCTATCTCGGTATAAATTTTGAAAAATAATAAATAATTAAATAAATACCGAAATTAATTAAATAAATACATTTAAATGCCATAAATGCAAACTTAGGCCGGAAAAGCCTAATTAAATACTGAAATGAGTCCGGAAAATTTCTGAACTTATCTAGATAAATAATACGATTTATCTAGTCTCTAGTTAAGCCATTCTAACCACCTAACATGCATAAACAAATAATTAAATCATTAATCTGTTCTAACTAACCACCTAAACTATACTTAGCCTAAACTAATCAATTCTTAAGCATAATTAACTCCTTAAGTAGAGTTTAGTGAGTAAACTCACAGGTTTCGAAATCCGATGAGTCCACGACGACGGCAACGCAGAAACGGGCGATAAACTCTGAAGCGGTGGCACACTACGAGGCCTGGAAGTGGTCCAAAATGGGCCTCGAAACACACGGTGATTTGCTGGCTTCGGCTTCTAGTTGATGGGCTGAGGGGCTGGAATGGAGGTCGGTTGGCGTGGAAACGGTAAGAGACGAACAGACGGGCTGCAGCAGTGGACGGCGGAGGTGGACAGTGGCCAAGTGAGCTCTGGCTGAGCTCTACGACAACTAGGGATGGCTCGGAGGACGGCTAGGCTCGTGGACCAAGTGAAACGACGCGGGACAAGCGAGACGCGAGCAGGTGGCGTGCAAGGCTCGCGGGCGACGCGACGGCGATATGGCAGCTTCGAGCAGACATGCGACAGCCAGGGGGGAAGCTACTCGGTTTTCTCTAGTTTCTCCAAGCTCAAAGCTCACTCTAAAATGGAGAAAGTAGACTGCAAGAGGAAGAAGAAGACAGTTGCTTTGTGGAGGGTTCCTCTTGGCTTCATCCTATCCCTTTGTCCCCAAGACAAGGTCCCACCAGATGGGCTGGCCTCCTCAGCCAATTTTGTGCACACATAACTCCCTAGAACACTCCCCAAGTGGTCCAAAAGGTGGTAGAGGCCATGGCCTACGAATTTGGTGCCAATTTCCCCAAATTGAACCAAATTCCTCCTCAATTGGATTCAATCCGACCTCCATAAATTTCACCAATGTGTCCTTAATCAAATTGACATTTTTCCTCGTCAATAAAACCAACTTACATCCCAAAAACGCAATAAAAAACAGTCTCCTGAATTTTCCGGACAAAAACAGCCCTCTTTTGTATTTTCGTCAAAAATCTCAGTTTGCCAAAAAATCTTCGGAGGATGAGTTAACGTTCCTAAAATGACTCATGACATGACAGAACTTTCAATTTTTGAAATCGAGTTCAAATTCGCGGTTAATTGCAATCTGGCACAATTTTAGCGTGACCTAACTTACTGGTTAGCTTTTAAAAAATTTTGGTGCAATTAACCCGTGGTTGATTATTTTCAAGCCATAATGTACATCTTCGACACATTGGCGACTCTCGGTTGTCGTGAAAATCGCGAGGTTTCAAATACAGACACAAGGTACCAAAACAACAAAAAAATCGGTATAGTGCCAATCGACGAGAATTTTGCAATCTGGTGGAATCACCCACACTTTGATCATATATCTCAATTGAATCGACTTATCTCTAATCTTCGATCGTTTTTTAACTATGTCGTAATGATCTCTGCAGATGAGTACAGTCGAGTAATCGATTCCTAGTCGAATTCTCAAGTTTATTGCGTTAAAATCCCTTAACGGCTTTACCTATTAGACTAGTTATCTCGTGAGTAATTAGCTTAAAGAATAAAACTATAGGTACGTCGATAAAAAGCTTAACTTATTCAATTGAAACCAAAACTCGAAATTCAGGATGTCACATGGGCGAATAAGGGTCGAAATGGAAACCACTAAGAAGTTCTTAGGCTAGGAGGATGTTGTCCCTAATCCGCTGGCCTTTGACAAAAGCACTCTGAGGAGGACTTATGACGGTTTGAAGAACAGCCGCCACTTTGTTAGCCAAAACCTTGGTGATGTATTTATATATTGTATTACAGTAGGCGATGGGCCTATAGTCAAAAAACGTAGACGCATTGGGATTTTTAGGCACCAATACCAGAATGGTGTTGTTTATCTTCCATAGTAATCTCTCAAAGATAAAGAAATCCTTAACCGCTGCAAGAACCGACGAACTTATCACCTCCCAGTTGAGCTTGAAGAATTCTACATTAAAACCATCCAGCCCTAGTGCCTTACCATGAGCTAAGGAGAACAACATGTCTCGAATCTCTAAATCAGAAAGAGGGCGAGAAAGAAATCTAACATGTTCTATATTCAATGGATGCTGAGGGGGTGCATGACAAACCAGAATTTCTATTCCAGAAACAATTTTCTATTCCAGACCTGTTTCTGGAATAGAAATCCGTTTGATAAACCTATTCCGTTTTTCTATTTCTTAAATAGATTTCTGTTCCAGAAATAGATTTTGAACAAAAATCAGAAGTATAAATTTTCTACTTCTCTATTTTTGGAACAGAAATCAGAAATAATTTCTCCATGAAATTTTCTACTGAAATGAATATGCTTAGAAAAAGTATTGCCAATAAGATGGCAATGGATCATAATATGCCGGAGATTCCATGAAATCGTGTTTTCAACTTTTGTAATGTATTTCTATTATTTTGTATTTGGGGATTTCCAATCTTTGCTTTTGTAATGTGATACTATATTTGATGATTCCTATCTCAATTCTTGTAATATGATGTTCTATTTGAGGATTTCCCTTATTTGTAATGGTAATTTATGACAAGCTCTATTACACTTCGTAAAATTCACCAATTTTGTAAAATTCGCCGCAACTTGCCCAATACACTTCTTTGTGTTTCTTTCTAAAACGATTGCTCGATATCGTAAACCATGGCGGCGATCGACGTGACACACTAGCATGAATGGGATTAAAATATGGTTGCGCACCTTCATTCTACTAGAGTTTTGGGAACCTTCTATCATGCTCAAAAGTAATGCATATTGATCTATTTTTTCTATTGTATGGAGACTATTGATAAGTATATTGTTTAACCGTAATTGTCTATCTAGGTGGATGCTAAAGAATTTCGTGTAAAAATTTAGAAAATTTGATATAACAACTCTTACTTTGTATTTTTTTTTTTTTTCAAAAAAGGGAGACTTTATTAAAAAAAAAAAAAACTCTTATTTTGTATTTGGGTCAATGGGTTCATAAGCATATGAAATTTGTAAGAATTGACATCTCATTTGCTCCAAAAAAAGAAAATTTTGTTTTAAGAAATAGAAATTTTATACTATTATCAAACGAATTTCTATTTTTGAAACAGAAATTTTGTATCGTTATCAAATAGAATTTTTTGCTTAGAAACTCATCCAGAAATAAAAATAGAAAAATCTATTTTTGTTCCAGAAACTATTTTTGGAAAAGAATGGTTGTCATGCACGCCTTGAATGACCACTTGAATCTCCTGGACCGAAGGCCCGACCGCTTTAATTTTTATATGTTTAATGCAACTTTTTTAATTTAAATTTTGACAACATGATAAAAAACATCAAATGGAAAAAATTCACATCAAAGTGGTCTCTTTCTTATTAAAAAAAAAAAAGAAAAGAATACCTTTATTACAATAAACGGGATAACATATTCCCGAGGAAAGAAATTCATTATCCTTTAAAATTACAAACATCCTTAAATATTTCCTAAACTTAGAGCCATTTGATCAAGCTAGAATAATATGTACAACAAACCTCGATACAACACAATTTCTCAAATATCTATTCTCTGTTTACATGCAAAACCTGCATAAAAGTTCAAATGCTCTTGTCACAGATAGAATTGAAGGTTATTGTAGCACATGAGGTGTTATGTCTTTCAACCACAAAGATGATTTGTTTGGCTTGCTCGATTCCCCAAATGAAGTGGAAAATGAATCCTTTGATTGACCTTTCAGGCCTTCCTCGGCAATTAGATTCATGAATTTTGAAAGTGACTGAGGTCTACTATCATTAACCTTAGCTAAGCCCATCAGCACCTTCACGACAGTCAACATGGATGGTTGAAGCCTTGGTATACCTTGTGCCCAGAGAAGACCAATCTTCATAAATAGGCATGCCTCTTACCTATGATGTTCCCCGTCCAGAGATGTGTTTACTAAGGTCATTAGCTTCCCTTAATCATGCAACTTCCATGCCTATAACACATGTAGATCAAGACATACACGCATTTGCAGCATCACAACTCAACTTCCAAGCCAACAAAGAGCAAGAAAGTCTCCAAACCCCAAGCCTATCTATCCACATATAATCTCCTGCTAAACACGGAACCAATTTTCACAAGGAAGACCGGCACTCCTTAACAGGAACAAAACATCGTGAAGTTGCCCATAAACATCCGTGTTGTGAAGCAAAACACAAAAGACCAGTGCCTAACTAACGACTAGCACGAATGAATTTTATGACAAAAGACCAGGTTGAAAAACAGAACAAAAAAAAGACCAACACACACCATTGATCTTGGTGACAAAAGTCCAGCTCATAACTCACCATTAGCACAAATAGGAGGACACCTATGAAAGGCAAGAATAAGAATGTGCGTTTTTCTGGTCTATATCAGGCTTCATCTCTTCTTCTTACTTATGCATACAAAATCTCATTTTCCATGTTTGGCAATCTCATTTTAGTGTAATCAACAGTGTATTACTAGTGACCAATTCAATAACATATTTTAATAGCAACAAATTTGTTGCAACATAATACCAACTGGGATGCTAGATTAAGTAGACATAACACCAAATAAGGAGCGGATTAGGGCATTAACAAATTTGGGCAGTAACGTAAGCAGACGATTAGGGCAGCAACTCATTGCTAAATACCATATTAAGTGCAACATAATACCAACTCAGGAGTAGACGACTAGGGCAGCAACAATGATTTGGAGCCAAAAACCAAAAAGCTGAAAAAGCAATGGCGAGGGAGAGAGCAAACATGCAAAGGAGCAGTCGTAAGGGAGAGAGCAAACATGCAAAGGAGCAGTTGTAAGGGAGAGAGAAAGTGAGGAGGGCAATCGAGCGAGGAGCATTCGAGCAGACCATTTGCGAGTTTTGGCAGTCAAGCGAGCAAACAAGCAAGAGCAATTCAGTGCAAGCGGAGTAGATGTGAGCAATGGGAAAGAGGGAGAGAGAGAGTCGGGCCAGAAAAGGGGTGGGGGGGAGAGAGAGAGAGTGAGAGTCGAGCGAGTGAAGGAGCGAGAACGAGAGGAGCAAAGTGCAGTCGTCGCGAGGAAGAAAGCAAGGGGCAGGAGCGGAGCAAAGGAGGGTTTTGTTTAATAAAAACAAAATTGGACTTGCAATAAGTTTTTGACGATAGAAAAGGAAATTGGCCAAATTTCATTAATGAAGGGTTTCAGCATTTTTAAAATGCCGAAAGTTTAAAGCAAATCCCCATTTCATTTACTTTGAGCATTCAGCATTCCTAATGCTAGCCTTCACCCCAATGTCCCTTGAGAATGATTGCCAAATACCTCAAATCTTTTTCCTTTGCACATGTGATTTCCCTTGAGAGCGAGTATTACTTGAAATATAAACAACTCTTGCATTTATCAAGCTCGTAAAAAATTATGAATTTGTCAACTTCAAAATATTCTAAGAGGTTTCTCGATAATGGGAAGACAAAGATATCAAATTGAAAGACATTGACTGGACATAAGAAATAATTTGAAAACCAACTGTTTTGTGAGTAAAGTCGGCCACAAAGTCCAAGCATAATGGCATTTGAATTTGAAATTGTTTTTGGACAAGGCAATGGAGCTCAAAAAATCACGATTGGAACGTGAATTTGAAGGAGTAACAACCTAGATGTAAGTCAAGGTGGCAAAAACATGTTGAATCAAGACATGATTAACTACCTAGAGATAAAATGTAGTGGCGACATGAAGATATAGAGCTAAAAACTTTGGAAATGTGAATACATGGTTAAAATTGTGTAAGAAGTGCTTATGGACAGTTATATTGTAAATTTTATAAATACTAATATGTGCATCATAGGAATCCCGAACAAATAGGCAAAATTTGTTATCTATAAGTTATCTTTTAATTTTTATATCATAATTGTAGTTTTCAAATATATCATCATCAATTAAATTTCAATATGTATCTTAGTTGAAACTTTCAGATCTTCGTATCTCTCCATCCTTTTGCTTTACCGTTGATTAAACTTTGACAAAATATTATTATGTACTTTTTTTTTTTATTATGTACTTTGACATCGATTAAATTCCCTTGAAACACAAATATCTATTTCGTTCTACTCACTAATATATCCTATTCGAAATAGCCATAGACTCTATCTCTTTTTATAAAAATCGAAAATTGACATTCAATGAAAGATATCACTTCATCAAGACAATTAAAAATCAAGCAATTATCTCCTCCCACTATCACCAAGACATTCCATAACAAAATTCATCATAACCTGATCCCAATGGAAAAGACAAATGAATTTCTTCTCCGATAAGCTGTCTGTGAATATTTTGTTTTCAAAATAAATAAGCAAAACAGATTTCTTCACTTTCTTTCAACCCTAAGCCAAGAATAACAACTCCTCCGACTTACCCCCCACTCCCCAGCAATCGCGAAATCACAACTCGGCCCGTCGGTAGGCCATTGGCGGAAAATTTCGCGTCGCTCCCTCGACTCCTCCTTCTTTTTCAAGCCCTCACCGCATCAATGGCCGCCGCTGCCGCCGCCGCCGCTTCTTCCGCAGAGAGCCCCTCTGCTGACAACCTCGAATCCGAGCCGCAATCGCCGCCGCTCTCCGCCTCCGGAGTTACCGATTTGAACGCCTTGCCGAGCGAAATCATGGACGCATCGACCAACGGAGCAGGAGCTGGAGCTGGAGCTGGAGCTGAGCAGACGACCGCCGAGCCGCCCCAGGCGGAGGCCGCCGACCAATCGGCTCCTCAGACCACCGCCGCGGAAGCTGACAAGAGGTGGCCGGGGTGGCCTGGCGACTGCGTCTTTCGCCTCGTCGTGCCGGTCCTCAAGGTCGGGAGCATTATTGGCCGCAAAGGGGAGCTTATCAAGAAGATGTGTGAGGAGACTCGCGCTCGCATTCGCGTGCTCGATGCTCCTGTCGGCACTCCCGATCGCGTTGTAAGTTTCCTAGGGTTTTGCTCTTTCTGCTTTTCGATTGGAGCTTTTATTCTGGTAAATGGCCTGGTCAGGGTTGGGCACTCGCTTTCGTTTACTAGGTTTACTCATGTTGAGCGAGTTTGAATTGAAGACATCTAGTTCTTTCGGAGTCCTGCAGTCAGGAGGTGAAAGGAGTACTGAACTAGGGTTCTTTGGCTGCACTTTTGGGGCTATGGATTTGATATATTCGCTTGCTGTGCTGTTACTCGTTCTTCATGTGTCATTCACGTCTTCTAGTTTCTGTGGTGATTGAGGAGAGAACATCCTTGATGGCAACTTGTGTTCTTAACTTCATAAAACCTGCACCCAACATCATTTTTGGGTTGATGAATAGTTTTTGGATTACAGATTTGCCCCAAATGCTATAGCTTTTCTCCTATTTGGTTGAGAAGATTAACCACTTAGGTTGCTTACTGCGGACCCGCTTTTTAAATATCTCCCCTTACTGGAATAGCTCCTCTCTCATCTTTCAACATCCGTCCTTCTGAAACGGTCCTCAACTTTTCCTTAAAAATTCGCAATGTGAACTTGATTAGAGTGCCATCAGCCTACAATTCTATTGCTGTTCTTTACGTTGACTATCACAATCATCATCATAGCCTCCAGCTTTCTGTTCTTCAATGATCATGTCCATAATGTTGCCTTCCACAGTGGAGGAGCTTCTCAATGGAAGCCAGTGGTCCATTGCTTGCCATACTGGTTATGAGGCATGTCATGTATTAAATTGGTGAATTTGGGGCTTAGAGTTCCTATGATTTGATTTTTGGCTCATGGATAATAGCCTCACAGTTAGCAAACTGATGGATAAGTACGTAAGTAACTGGCAAAAATCATCGAGAAATTTGGCAGAACCTAAAGAAGTGACTTGGTTGAGAGATAATCAAAGTTGAGTGAGTTGGGATAAAAATAAGAAGTACCAGGAAGGTACATGAAAGTCAGGACAAAGTTGGATGAATACAAAAATAATTTACCCTCACATATCCTTGCTTCCACTATGCATGTGAACCAAGTAAATAGAGAAGGCTGTCAAGAGAATACCTATTCCATTACTATCCTACTAATTCTATCCCAGAGGAACAGTTCTCCTCTTCTGGATGCATTCCCTTGCATGAGTCAAATATGACCTTAGTAGATAAAAGAAGGCTTGTGCGGAGATAGGCTCTACTTATTCCTGATAGGAACTAGCAGTTAGATTTTTGAGATTGTTAATTTAAATCTATCTTAAACCGAAGCACAATCCTGAAAACGATTTGGGTTTTCATATAGCCTCACATTTTTGGAGTCAATTGTAAAGAACTCCAATATTGTCACTTTGCATCTTGTAGTATGGCTTTGTACCTCTTTATTTGGTTTTTGTTGCAGAAATTACTTGAGACAGTGGCAGTTTTCTTGGATTATTCCGTGCCAATCTGATTGCCATGGTTCCATTGCCGTGTTCTTCATTATCTGTTCTATTACATTTGATTGTGTGACTGCAGTACTCCATTTTCAAGCTACTTGCATCCTGTTATGAATAAATTTCGTTGTATGTATTCTGCTTTAACTTTAAGATTTCTGTAGTGCAGACCATGGCAAATTTTGCTAAGGAAAGTACTTTTTTCCCCTTCTTGCCTTTGCTATGTAATGTTTCGCAGGTATTGATATCTGGAAAAGAAGAGCCAGAGGTGCCTCTTTCCCCCGCAATGGATGCTGTAATAAGAGTTTTTAAACGTGTCTGTGGACTGTCCGAGAATGAGGGTGATGCTAAGTTGTCTGGAGCTGCTGGAGTTGCATTTTGTTCCATTCGGTTCTTGGTGGCTTCCACTCAAGCAATAAATCTGATTGGAAAGCAAGGTTCACTAATCAAATCGATACAAGAGGGTACTGGAGCTTCTGTTAGAGTATTACCTGAAGGTATGCTTTTATAGTTGTGCATACCTGTGAATTTTAGACGGTGCTACCTTTGTCGAACTCATGTTTATAAATGGAATGGGAAAAAAAAAATTTACTTGATAATTATGACTGCGTGTTTTATTTGGCATTTCAATTTTACGTCTAGATGTACTCCTAGCTCTCTTTGAATAAATGTTGAATATGAATTTCACTGTTAAAATTAGTTGTAATTAAGAAGCATTAAGTCATTTAGGGATGTTAAATAGAGGGTAATTTGGTTTGGGAGGAAATAAAAAGAACACTTATCTGATATGAAATGTACAATTGATGTATCTAGCATCCAGATCTTCCTGATCTTGTCAAGGGAAACATGTGTCACAGTTACGGCAGGAATGGAGATATTGCTGTATGACCATAATTTGTCAGTGTGGCATTATTACCTGGTAAATATGATACAGAGTAGATTAGAAGTTTTTGGATTTGCATTTTGCTCAACTCATTTCTCGATGCCATTGTATAGAAGGATCATACTGATGCCAGTCACATCTCATCTGTCTAAACGTTTTCATTTACCATTTTCTTGTGTATTCATTGGCCTGGGTTTGATCTTGAGTTCGTTTCTTAGGTCAAAGATTATTGTTTTTATAAGAAAATGAGCAACCTATTCATTTTGCACAAAATGTCTTGCTTCTAAGCTTTCATCGGCTTCATTTCAATATTTTTTGTTTGCTCATTCACCGATGTGCCCTGCCAAAGTGGCCTTCTCTTCCCTCTCTTTTGGACCTCTCCAACACCTGAATTATGGAAACCTTGTGTGCTAGAAAGCTCTTCTGGTGGACTGAGTGAAGTGGTCTAGTCAAATGGTTTTGTATGACAAAGCAATCTGCCTCTCGGTCTTTTATTTGCATTTTCAAAACTTGAGTTTGATCTTATAGAGATTATAACCGCAGGGGTAGTTTACTTAGTATGTGGCTGAGGAATATACGTTGGGCTGTGGAGTTATATAATATTTTGTTCCCTAAGACTATGAAAGCAGAGCATGATTTTCATTAATGGGCTGGAATTTAGAGATACATAAGTATAAGCTGAGATTTTCACACATTCAGAGCATGTACATGGGTCATTCTGGGATGTCGATGCCATTTTAGTCAAACTTTCTCTCTGGAAGCATGATCTCTAGTATGGAATTGTGAAATAATTTGCCCCTTCCTTCCTCTCGTGGTAATCATCCTTCCATAGGGTTCTTTGTAGTTGAATCACCGATCTTTATACTAATTTGCTCCTTCCTTCCTCTGGTGGTAATCATCCTTTAATGTTAGTCGACTGTAGACACGATGCCAAGAACTATCAGAGGACATTCTAGTGTTACTAGAGAGGAGTTAATAGATGATTTAGGTTAGTGTTATCTGGTTATGTTATATTTGTCTTCTGACTGATCCATAAAAGTTCATAGATAAGTCATTCTTGTCTAATTTCAATTAGGCA
Source organism: Eucalyptus microcorys (assembly GCA_014182515.1). NCBI lineage: Eukaryota > Viridiplantae > Streptophyta > Magnoliopsida > Myrtales > Myrtaceae > Eucalyptus > Eucalyptus microcorys. The sequence goes on from CM024564.1 coordinate 20,710,161, forward strand.
GTGCAGCAACTCAACCAGTTTTCTTCCGTTCTCCCTCTCTATTTCCCCTCATTTTTTGTTTACTGTCTCATTTGTTTCCTTTTTCCTTGATGAAATTTAATCAATGGTTATGGGCCAAGTATTTCCTTTTTTCTGAGTGCCTTTTTCTTATCATTATCTCTGGGCTGAGTTTTGAACAGTGATTTTTGCACTGTCAATTATTCTGAAATATCTTGGATGGCAGGTGAGTTGCCAATTTATGCTTCTACAGATGAGCGAATCGTGGAGTTGCAAGGAGAGGCATCAAAGGTTCTTAAAGCCGTAGAAGCAGTAGTTAAACACCTGAGGAAATTCTTGGTTGATCATAGCGTTCTTCCCCTTTTTGAGAAGAGCGTAAGTCCTCATATGTTGAGTTGTACTTTGTATTTACCTATAAGCTGAGTTGTTGCCTATATTTTTCTGCATTTAAGTACTAATTTTTCCCCACCTGTTTAGTGCAATAATGCAGCCCAACAAGATCGTGCATCTGAGACTTGGAGTGACAAGTCGGTATTGCATAGTGCTCCAACTGGAATGACAACCGATTATCCACTCTCTTCAAAGAGAGAATCGCTCTATATTGATCGTGAAAGTCAGTTGGAGCCGCAGATTGCACGTACTGGAGTTTCACTCTATGGACAAGATCCCTCAATATCTGCGATCCGATCGGCAAGATTTGGTCGTGCAGGTGCTCCTATTGTCACTCAGGTAAGTTCTTTTCTCTATCCGTTTTGGCTTCTTTAGTTAATTTTGCCTGATTTGTTGCAAAACTCTCTTGTAATGCTGATATGTATGAAACCTAGTCTATTCTGAAGCATCATGTGATCATTTTTGAATTTCATTAACTTTTTAGGACTCATGTGGTATTTTAGGCATCAATGGGGTGCATTAGCCCATTTAGTTAGCTATCTCTTTCTTTTTATATGAATGAACCTAGATGTAGCATATTTAAAAGGATTTATGCTATTATTACAAACGTCTTATCTGCTGTATTAAAAGCATGGCATCCATTCATCAACAAATTTCTACCAGAAGTGCGCAGTTTCTCGATAATTTTTCCTCTCCTTCATACAAAACCTCCATAACCGGAAAAAGAAGGATGACAAGTTACTAGATTTGGCTGAAGATAGCCATTTCTTTACAAGCCTGACTCAATGAGGAGATGCCTAGAGTCTAGATAATGGACTCTACATACTAAACTCCATGAGTCGGCCTAATGTTAACTGGTCCATTGTAGTAAATAGAAGAATGTGATCCTGCTTTGTCAGGGAGTGATTATAATCCACCTCCATGGACCTATTTTCCAGCCCTTCTTCATATATTACTGATGGACATCCCTGGTATGCACCATGTTGATAGTGGACATCATTTTTAGGCTTGATTTACTGCATGAGAACGCCTTAGATTAGGAGATTTTTTGTACTTCCTGATTTGTGCATCCTCACATACTTTGTGCAGCACTTAAGTTGTAACCCCTTGGTGAATTTGAGCCATTGGAAATTGCTTTTCGCAAGGATCTGTCAGTACATGGGTCGTGGTTGACCATAAGATGACAAAATACTCAGTATCATGCAAAAGGAAAAATATAAGAAAGGCACAATGAAAAAGTTGCTTCTTCTATTTGCCCCTTTTTGGGTTCACCTGATATACATGCCTGCTTTCTGTTGGGTGAAGTTCTCTGTATTGGCCTAGGTCCATTAGGCTAAATTCTGTGAATTCCACTCCTCCATATCTTGTCTACGGCAAGATTGAGATGGTGCTGCCACTTCACTGACGATAATTGAAAAGCAGTAGCTCATTTTCCCAGCTATCCCTTTCTAAACATGTTTTTATTTCTTGGATTTCTGGATGTTAGGATTCTCTTATAAGTTTCTATATAGATATTGGAATATTCTTCAGTTCCCTTTGTAACAAGAACTAAAACACGCAGGCCCACCAAAATACTTATAATGACACCCACACACTACTCACACTACTCTCTCTCTCTCTCTCTCTCTCTCGCACGTGCGCTTGGATGTGCTCATCAGGCATGCCCACCTTAATGTCACTTCCAATAATCTTCACCCCATTTCCACCTTATTCCTCATTAGAAGCATCTCTGAAGTGCTCAAGGATTGTTTCGCTATGACATATGACGTCCTGATGCTTTGGAAAATCTCAGTTTCTTAGTTGATATACTTTTTGTTGTTCTTCAGAGTGAATCCCTGCTTAAAAATTCTGTCTCTTGCTCTTTTTTCCCAGGCCAAAGGCTTTCTTTCTGCTTTGATGCTTAAGTTAATATTTAGACGTGGAGTTGTCCAGACTTTTAATGGAAGGAGTATATGCTAGCAGATAAGACCAAATGGGCTTTTTTTCTGCGCTCTTCTATGTAGCTTAAGGCTTAGATTTCTGAAATTCTAAGATTATAATCACTAGTGAGCTACATCTACTGCATAATAGATTCAATCTTTGGCTGGTTGAAAAAGTAAAAACTTTGAGTTCATATTGAAGTCAGTAAGCTATTCTTGTATTTTCCTTTTTATTGGTGTTGTATTGTTTAAATGTTTTCTCCTGTTTTAGGTTGTGCAAACAATGCAAATACCACTGACTTATGCTGAGGACATCATTGGCATTGGTGGGGCTAACATTGCATATATTCGTCGAACTAGTGGGGCCATATTAACTGTGCAGGAGAGCAGAGGACTACCTGATGAAATAACCGTGGAAATAAAAGGCACTACATCTGAAGTTCAGACAGCACAACAACTGATTCAGGTAAGTGGCATATGAAGATTACATGCTGTTTTATTCTTTAATTAACTTGTATTTGGTTCTTAAGTTGCCCAGATTATTAAAGTTGTTCTTTTTAAAAAGGTGTGCATATAACATGTTAATACGATGCTGTCTAATTGTGGTCGATATATCTTATATAGAACTATAGTATGGTAAATTTGGCATGTATCTGCCTATTTATATAATATGAATGCCCTTTCCTTTTGCACCAGCTGTGATCCTGTGCGAGGCCTGTAGGAATCCTGATAGAACAAACCATGTCGATGTTGTCTATTTTTGTTTCCTTTGTTCTTTTGTCTTGTGCTCTTATATAGAGCTTTTGGAATTTGAAAGATCGCATACATCCTGATTTGATGATGTTTCAAATGTTCCAAGTCAAATAATATGATGGTGTCAAATGTAAGACTAAATCAATTCATTTGTCTTCAGGAATTTATTAATGGTCATAAGGAGCCAGTCACCAGCAGCTATGGCAAGATAGACAGTGGATTGAGGTCATATTCTCAGTTGGGTGATACTTCTTACACGTCTTCGTCATTCTCTTCACAGCCATATGGAGGCTATGGTTCTAGTTTAGGAGGCTACAGTAGCTTCAGGCTTTGAAGTGTCGGATTTAATTTGCCTTGTTGCTTCCTATCGGATCCGTCTCGCCTTCAATTATTTGTAGTTTTGGGGAAGTATGTGTAAAGTTTACTTGAGTTTGTTCCTCTCTCTACAAAAATCAGTAGCTGTAAAAACTACTCCACTTTGCTATCATGTTAAAGTGTAGTTATGCACGTCAGGTTTGTGTTATTTAAGCACGAAGGGATGAACTTCAGAGTAGTATTATACAGAGTGCGGAACATATTCTTGAGCGGTCAAGGCGTTTTATGCGAATTCAAGTTTCTTCATTTTGTTAGTTGTGTCAAATCATTTCTCTCAATCTGCTCTGAAGGGGTCATGACAGTCTGTCGCGCAGTTAACATTGGGAGTCTAGACGCATTTTTTATGCATTGGGTATTATTGAGTCCTCTGTGGATTAGGCAGTGTTTCTAGTGTTTCTGATTTCTTACTCTCTGTTAAGTCTCGAATTTGGGCCTCCTTGCGGTAGGTTTTGCAAGTTGAGTGTCCCAAAGAAAAGTAGTAGTAGAGATGTGATATCAAGAACTAACGCTGGCTCTGTATTCATTGAAACACTCTTTTTTCGCCTTTTCTTTTCTTTGTGATTTGCAAAGACAAGCTGAGCAACGTACAAGTAGTCTCGACTCTGAGTAACTATAGTAACGGAACTGGTAATACATTCATCGCTGCACGGATGAGAATACCGAGGAACAATGACAACAGACGCACACAGAGATAGAGAGAGAGAGAGAGATGAGTGCAAAAACTTGCAACTCCTAGAAATTTCTCGGGCAATTTTTTCACATGCCAATCGATCAAATGCTCATAGGGCTCTGTGGGTCGTTAAGCGCTGCGATGGCCGTCTCGATCTTCGTCTTCAGATTCTCTTTCTCATTCTCATCCGCCTGCATCAAACGAACACATTAAAACAGGGTGAATTAAAAATCCTGAATTCTTTTACGTATATCGACCTAACTCAATCTAAATCATTGAAATCAAGCGCGTTGAAAATGGAACCGGATGACCTGCGAAGTCCTACCGGCCTCGTTCAAGCTCTCTAATCCGAGTGGGTCTACCGCGGGAAGCCCCGGCCAACAAGAGCGGACAGAACCACGATGTTGGTAAATATATTAGACTTAAGTGGCCCCTAATGTCGTATTGAGTCAATAATTGGATTCTCAAGCATTCAATTATTGACAGATACAGGTACGTGGATCTTACCGGCGCATTCTCAATAGGGCCAATAAGATATTACAAGCTGGCTTAATTATTTAATGTCTACATAGCCAAGCATCAAAATCTATTCTTTTAGATTATTTTCTGCTTCTATTTTTGTACTCGCATGGTTCAGAAATGGGCCCTCCAGTTGCGTAATAACTAGTGTACAAAAGCAAAAATACATAAACACGGGATCCAAGCGGGACTATCTAATTCTTTTGATAAAGAGGCAAGTGTCCCATATGACATTAATTTATTCACTTCTTTATCTATAATATGTCTTAGGTGACCCGGAGAAGAACTAATAACGCCAGAGCGGATCACAGCTCAGTTTTTCTAAAGGGCAGAGAAAAAATATTTTCCAAAAATCAATCGCTTGTATCGCTTGTATCACTTATAAAAACGTATGAACGAAAATAATTTCGTCGTTCAAAGAAATGCCCAAACAAAAATTATTGTCAACAATGAAAATATTTTCATTAACTAATTATCTCAAACGATATAAGTAATTAATTTTTTTTTTTAAATTGAATTACTCATTCCTCACAAAGCAAATGAAGATGAAATTTGATTGTAGCGCAATGATGAAGACAGAGAGGGAAAATGATTGGCAATTTAGCATAAAAGTTAGGTGGTTCATAGATGAGGGCACCCAGATAATGTGGAGAACGTGCGGGAAATAGAAGCGTGTGAAAGAGACGTAATAACCAGCGTGGGACTCGAATTAAATTAATAAATAGCGAAATCACTCATAATATGACCAAAAAGTAAATTGGTCACACGCTTCGCTACGCGTTTCTAGAACCAGCACGAGCTCCTCGTGCGCATATAAATCATATTTAAACGGATGGAACTTTGAATTTAACATTAATATTAGTTTGCCTTCCTTCTTACTATTTAAAAAATATCGGTCTTAGGGAAAATCATGGGTGTACCTTCTCTCAGATGTGACTTGGTCACTCTTGCGACCGTGTAAGGCTCGTGAAAACTCGTTATCTTTTCGCGAAAGTTTCGATCAATGTTGTCAAGCACCCAAACATTTTCTTTTTTAGTTTTTTGTTCTGTTTGCCAAATGCAACAAAAAAAATTTATATCGGTTGACTTTGAGATCATGACTCCTCTCTCTTGATTTTGAGATAATATTTTGTATGGCAATGAATTTTTAATTATAATGGGATATCACGGCAAAATAATAATAATATGTTAGAGATCATGAAGCTGAAATTTCAACCATTTCATGATTTTTTTAATGATAAGTCATGTGATCTTATAAGGTAGATTGACAATTATAGTTTGTCTTTTAAATTCAGAAGTCGTTTCGTGTAATTATTGACCCTTCTAAAAGAAAAACATGGAGTATTGAAGTCTTGCAGCTAGCTCAACATCAATCTAACCCACCAGATGAGCAATCAAGCAAACAATTGATGCATAAATAGATGTGTAATTGTTGTTTATCGTGTATATTTTCGACTGACATCGGACACAAAATTAATGATTTGGAAGTTCAAGATCTCTTCTTCAAAACCCAAAAAAAAAAGAAAAAAAGATAAGCTATGGACCTTACTTAAGAGGTGGAAATCTGCAAGATGTGAATCTCATCATTTGCATCCAATATTTCCTCCAAATCTCTGTATCTCATATATAAAAATAAGTGTTTCTATACTATCATTTTTAATTGAGATGCTTCAAAAGCTGCTAAACTTAATAATGAATAATATTAAGTAACACTAGATTATTAAAAACATTGTGAAAAAATTATTAATGTTGGGTACTAATCCGTTGTGTCACGGTACCGTGAAAAGGTGCCAACACCAAATACATATTCTATTCAAAAGGACAAAAAAATGATGTTTAAAATGATGTTTCACGGATCGATAGAGCATCAATGGGTGTTTTTTAATATGATCCTTTGAGAATGCATTTCAAACCCTCGAAATCGTCCCTTAAAAAAAGAGAATAAATCACACTCACTAATTATAAATCTTTTAAAAATTTTGTGCGTTATATCACGAATTACGATTGGAAAGATCCCTTGCCCCGGAGCAGAGGAACGCCTTCTCGTGTGCTCTTAGAGCAACTGAGGAGGAATTCCCAACCTCAACAGGCGATGAGCTTGCAAAGAGGCAAAGGGGAGAACCTCGCCGTTTAACGTGGAAATATGATTAGATGGGGGGCCATGTTACATCCCCTTTTTCGGAAGAAATTAACCTTTTCTCTTTCCTCTGACCAGCTAGCATCCGACCGTATGACATAAACTAATGCGTTCTTGCCCTAAATTGGACATCCAATTATGGAGCTCCCACTTTACTATAAAGTAAAAGTCATTATCTGTTCCCAACTCAGCGGACCCACCATCCCTCATTGATACCCCCTCTCTATGAATGAGAACCATCTAGAACCATTTTATTGGGTATTGCGTATATATATATTAGTATATATTTATGTTGCTTATTAATATGTAGATAAGGAAGAGGTTGGTATGGTGATAATCTAGCGGTTTTGTTTCTTTCTGGCCAAAATCTGATTGTCTTCACATCAACAGTGCCACTTCTAAGTGGCCCCATTATGTTTCTAGTAAGTTGTGGCAAGAATGTCTTTTAATTTATCTTTCGGCTTTTAAATTGAACATCTTCATAAAGTTAATGGACAAAAGAGTGTGCTCAGTTAACAAAGTTCATTACTCTTCTTTTAAAAAAAAAAAAAAAACAAAATTGAGATCACATTTATATTAATGGGCTCAGTTAACAAATTTCTCGATCTTTCTCCAGATCGAGAAATTTCTTTCTTTTTTATTTTGTCTTTACACATATGAGCTGGGATTTCTCATGACAAGAGATATCTCCATATCAATTATTGTCCTTATATTTCAGAACCTATATTTTGCATCCCCACAACTTAAAAGGACTTATTTGTTCTTATGCACATTTTGACCTTGAAAACGATATCCAACGTCAAGAAGGGGATAACTTGGGAAAGAAAATGGAAACTTGGTCAATTGTGTACGAATTGAAGATGCAATTTGAAATCCAATTTAAAAAGATGAGGACGGTAATTGTAGGTTGTGAAATACAAGGAGCAAAATTTACCCTAACTTTTCTTTTTAGCATTAAGACATTAGTAAACTATGACGTCATCCTTCTTATCAGACTATTAACTAAACCATCAACGATCTACTTTAATTCATTGTCAGAAAATAGAGGGAGGAGTGCCCGGGTGGGGATTCGAATTCGAAGACTAAGTTGCCCCAAGACCAATAAAGGGTGAAAAATTACCAATTAAATCGGAAAAAAAAAAAAAGAACGCAATTCAATAAACGGGTCGATTCATTCCTCTATTTAAAATCTGAAATTCTAGGGAGAGGGGGAAAGAGAGAGAGAGAGAGAGAGAGAGGAGTGACCTCAATGAAGACCGTCTTCAAAAGCCGGCCTGAGAAGGCAGTGATGTTGGCGGTGATGATCTTGAGCTTCAAAGACTCGAACACTTCGCACAGCTTCACCATCGTGTCCGTCCTTTTGCTGCACGTCAAGCTCACCACCAGTGTCTTCTCTCCCATGTATGTGATCCTCAGCTGCATATTGTTAATTCCTTATTAGACCCATTCAATTCGATCACCAACGTATCCAACCATATCTTATTTGTTAATGTTCTTCCGGTTGTCCCACCCGATTATTATAATTCCCACGAGGATTTCGATTGGGGCAAACTCTCGGATTCGCTCCTCTATTGAGACAGATCACCAAGGTTGGGAGAATTCAACTAATCATTCTTGTTCAAGATTGAAAATTAAGCTAGCCCAGAATTAGAATCAGCCTGGACAACAACATCGAGATCGCGATTGGGGGGGAGGGGGGAGAGAGAGAGAGAGAGAGAGAGAGAGAGATTACTTCAAGCACTTCGATGGGGGAGATTCGGGAGCCCCCGGAGTCGTAGAACGCGTCGGTTCTCTTCTTCTTTGATCTCAAGTAGGCAGGAAGATCTTGATCGAAGTCGTAGCAGCCGGGGCCCTTCTTCAATTTTCCGGATTCGAGCTCCAAAATTTCAGCTTGGATCCTTCTCTCTTGATCGTGCAACTCTTGGATGTAGTCAATCGCATCCTTGATGATCGATGCCTTATCCATCTGTACCCCAACAATTAAAAAGCACCATACCCATCAGATATAATCCAAAATTAGACACGACTACAGTCTCGAGTTCAGCAAAAAAACAGAGCAACATCACTCTCCAGTCTCAATTATTGAGAGGTGGGGTGTGACGTTGCACCAAAAAATTCCTGTGCAGTTTGTGACTGCAATTGATTGGGGGTCATGGTCATCACCTTGCTAATGTTGGGCACCACCGCCCTCAATGCGAATAGCCTCTCGTTGAGCTTCTTCCTTCGGTTCCTCTCCGACACGATGTTCTTGGAAGCAGCGGTCGACGCCGCCCCGTCAGGGGAGCTCGAGTCGTAGTACCCGGATATCGCCTCGTCCACCCAACTGCCATAATTTTCCAAACTTTTCTGATGTGATGATCTAGGCAAAAGTATAGGGTAGGCCTTGATTAATTGACTGACTGGTTGTGCTCTGGTGTGTGTATACTACAGAGAGAGACAGAGACAGACAGACAGAGAGAAGGAAGAGAGATGAAACCTGTCGAGCTCTTCATTTTGGTAGAACATGGTTGTCTCCCAATAGTTCTGGTATTCCTCAACATTGTTGTCCATGGCGTGCTTGTGGGTTTTTGTTTTCCGTATGTTTTTTTTTTTTTGGGTATCACAGAGAGAGAGAGATAGAGAGAGAGAGCCTATGAGGTAGTCACCAGAGAAGGGAGGGCAGGCTTTATATATACGCACAGAGATAGCAAGACTCCAAGGAAAGGGAGTGAAGGATGGCACCATCGTCCCCAACTTTCGTCACGTGGCGGAATTAAAATTTGTTTCTTGATTGCTCCTCCTTCGTCTTCTTCTTCTTCTTCCGTGAAACACCGTGAAAAAGAAATAAAAATATAAAAAAAAAAAGAAAAAATGTGGACGACCAATAGAGTTTTAGTCTTCGAGCCGCGTGGACGTTGGGGACATGGATCGCAATTTCACATGTCACCATACGCCTGTCTGCCCGAGTACTAAGAAAGCACATGAATGCTCTTCCGTTGGATTTCCCGAGTCCCACGTGGGTAAGCCCCACTCGCAGAGGCCGGGTGGCTCGGACCCCATTCCCGTCTGATTAAAGACTTGATGCCCCCCCATTCATTTTGACCCCTTCAGTCATGGTGCTCCTTACTTTATGCGCTACCGCGTTCCCCCAGAAATTGCGGGAGCATGGATTTTTATGTACGCTCTCCAGCGTCATCTTTATACGCCCCCTCGCGCCCAGGGCAATGGAGGACGTGTAACGAAAGGAATGAGCTCCGTCGAAGAGTGGAAGAAAAGGCGTGTCGAAACGAATTTGAGGTTTTGGCGGAAGCATACCGAGCGTGTCTGATTATGATCAACGGTCCATGGACAGATTATAAAGACTTATTACGAAAATGCAATTAAATCATTAGATTTTCAAAAAGTAAGATTGAGTTTACTTCAGAGCTCACGATCACGGTCGCAAGCTTCGAGCTTGTTAATTTTATTATTTATTGTTTATTAAATATTTAAGTTCCTTTCTCGATGTGGCACTTGGTGGGCACCACATCAACATCATGTGCAACAAAATAGTAATAAAAGAAGGGGGCATCGGCATTTTTTATTAGTGGAATGATTTGATTGGACAAATTTAATAAGTTTTAAGAGTCGATCTTACTTCTTGAAAATTTTAGGATTTAATTGAACTATCATGACAAATTTTAGGACTTCTTATTCACTTATCCTAGTATTTTATTATTTACTTCTAGATACATAATGGGAGAGCCGTGAATCGACTTTGAATGAAGTTTTGTATAATCACGTCTTGAAGACTGATCTTTAAAACAGTTGCAATCCACGTGAATGACAATCTGATTTTCACTTTGGGGCTTTGCTTTAGCATCCTTACCATTTTTGGACCCAACACAAACTCCTTGTAATGTATTGGAACTTAACAACCAAGAGAGGGTGTATTGGTTGTGGTGGCCTTTTTCATATATGTTCGTGCAACCTAACATGTACAGTATGCAAAGTGTCTGTAGAGTTATGCAAAACAGATATCTTCAATAAACAGTTATGTAAAGAGAATAAGGGATGGAAGATATTGTAAACAAAATTATAATGGTTTGTCTTTTTCACTTGGCCTACTCTTCCCTGTTTTAATGGCCTAATAATAAAGTTGGGATCCACTATTGCCGCAGAAGTACACCCAAGTGTCAAAACTTGGCACGGAGGGACGATTAAGTGCCAAAAGTTTGGAAAGTGACACTTAAGTATCAAATTGAAGCAAAATGAATCACTTAAGTGCCACTCTAGTCAAAATCCGACCAAAATGCCAACGTAGCGATTTTCCGGCGAAGAAAATGCAAAACGACGCTGTTTATTTGTTTTGCACGCCGATGTGGCTAGACAATACAAAAACAACGTCATTTTGGTGCTAACGTGGTAAAAAAATTAATATAAAAATTACTTAAATTAAATTTAAAACTAAATTTATTTAAAACAATTAAAAATAAAATACAAATATTAAAAAACTAAAAATTTTAAAAAAAAAATTTTAAAAAGGGGCAGGCGGTTGAGGGCTGAACCCGCCGCTGCCGTCGCCTCCCGCCACCGCCTTGCCACCGCCAAAAGGGCCCAGCCCCCTAAAAAAATTAGTTTTTTAAATATTTTTATTTTATTTTTAAATGTTTTAAATAAGTTTAGTTTTAAATTTAATTTAATTAATTTTTTTTTTTTTTTTTTACGACGTCAACACTAAAACGACATCATTTTTGTATTGTTTAGTCACGTCGCGTGTAAAACGACGTTGTTTTGCACTTCCTTTGCCGGAAAATCGTCCCGTCGACATTTTGGCAAGATTTTAGCCGGAGTGATATTTAAGTGATTCATTTTGCTCCGATTTTGATACTTATATGTTACTTTCCAAACTTTTGACACTTAAGTGTTCTTCCATGCCAAGTTTTGACACTCTAGGTGTCTATACCTCCACTATTGCCAAATTTGAAGCTTTTGACAGCATTTGCAAATGAAGTTGACTCTCAACGAGGGACTGTAACTTGCTTTACAAGTACACACGCTTTACTCCACTTTTTAAAGGTTTTTAAATACTCTTTTATTGATTACTCGTTTTTTCATTAATCAACTATTTAAAACTATATAATGAGTATCCAATTTTTGTCATTTGACCTTTTTGTTATTAAGATCTTTTTGTTTTTGACTTAGTTGTGTTTCTCCTTAAAGTATTATATTAGTTCTATTAATATAATCATTGATTATAAAATGTTTATTCTTTAATAATATTAGTATTATTTTTTTATACTAATTTTATAGGTAATTTCTTTTTCTCCAGTTTTTTTTTTCTTTTTATTAATTATATAAATCAATGGTAAAAGATCGTTTTCTTACAAAAAAATTGAGATGAAAATACACATTTACCCCTTAAAACTCAAGTCCATCACACGTGCTAACGAAAACTATTATGAAAAATTAAAGGCCGTAGCAAAACGAAAGTTGAGGGGATGATTATAACGGTTGAAAGTTTAAGAGGAAATGTGTGCTACTCCCTAATTTTAGAAGTATCGTGTGCAATTTCCCATGGATTGACAATAAACAAAATATCTTCACATAGTTGTACTTTCTCTATTATGATTGGCCAAATACATAGTTGTACTTCTCTAGAAATTAGATGGAAGCCGTTCTAAACGGGTGCATTTTCTCTAGACATGAAGTAGACCTGGATAATTTAGTATGTTTCGAAATATCTAAAATAGATAGATAAATATATTAGATATATAGAATAAAGAAATTAAAAATAAAAAGAAATAAAGAATAAATAGAAAAACCGTGAAGTGATACAAAAAAAGTCAAATATTCTAAAAATGGAGACATCTATTTAAAAATGGGTTTTGCTAACATAACAATTTTTTTCTTACTATGAGAATAATAGCTAGGGGTGAGCATCGGTCCAGGGTCAACCTTGGACCAACCCTAAACCGGCCCAACCCTACCAGTTCTGATCCGATTCCGAGAGAAACTAGGTCGGTCTTTGGTCCTAGAATTCTTGGACCAGCACTATGCGGGTCGGTCCTTGGTCCTAAGAGTTTCAGGTTGGTCCAACTCAGACCAACCCAGACTATATATATATATATAATATTATTTATAATTTTTTTTATATAAAGAAAATCTTAAAATAAACGGCGTCAACAACATTAAACAGCTCTTTAGTGAGGAGTTCAAGTAATTAATAACTTAGGTTTTTAATATTTTTTACGACGTCAATAGTCACAATTTACGAAGAAGGAAAAAGTTTTTATGAGGAGTCCTCACGGCATTCAAAAAGGTACCTTATAGTATCCTCCTCTAGTTCGTTTTCTTCTATCTTATTTGTCATCTTAGTCTTCAATTTGCCAAAATTGAAAAATCGCTACTCGATACTTGTCTCGCTCGCTTTAGGTCACTCGTGCCACTCGCTGCTTGATGCTCACTTGACTTGGTGCTCCTCGCTCGACATTCGATGCTCATTCTATTTGACGTTCACTCCACTTGACCATCACTGCTTGCCTTCCTTAGCTGACCTTGCTCATTATCGAGTCCATTGGGTTGGTACGGTCCTCGATTGCCCTTTCAAGGAGTACAAAAAATGAAATAAAAAATTATTTATTGGTCCTAGATTGACCTTGAAACCGGACCGAACCTATTGGATTAATCCAGTTTTCCATTGCTTTTTTAAGGAGTACAAAAAATGAAATAAAAAATTATTTGTTGATCTTGGGTTGATCCTGGAATCGGATTGAACCCATTGGGTCGGTCCGATCATCGGTCCCAAGCTCAATAGAGTTTGTCATCGGTCCCAAAAATTGAGGACCAGCACTGTGCGGATTTGTCCTAGGGTTAGGGAATGGACCGGTCCAATCCGGACCATGCTCACCCCTAATAACAGCTTGTTAGAAGTCATAAATTCTTCAAGGAATGAATTCTATAATAATTTATAATTATTTGATTTTTTTTATCACCCAATCATTCCTCTTTAAAAATCATCATTCTTTTTCTTTCCATTTCCGTATTACGTAGGGTGAGAGAATTGGCATATTAAGATCAAAACCCAAGGCTTCCTGGAAAAGAAAAAGACATCTCCACCAGTGCCGTCCTTTACCCCTTGAGGCTACACCTTTCCGGTGTGTAGCCCGCGATTCATTGCGTCTTGGTGCTTAAAAAAAACAATCCGATCTATGACTAGCCAAATGATCTATTTGCTGCTACTAACTAAGGCACGTTTAAGAAAATTAAAGAACATTCCTGTTGTCCTTATCACGATTTCAAAACTTGCCAAGAATTGCCACGACCTAAGTTCTCCGGGTAATTTCAACTTTTGGTTTGCGTCTGTTCTAAAGGAATAATCGAGTTGAAAAGTCTAAATGCCTTGTGTTATCATTCGAAACAAGATTTACCAAGAAAGAAAACGTATACTCAATAGCGCAGTTGAGCACTTAACATCACCCATCATAATCAGTTTGACTGAATTGATGACATTGCGATGGCGGCTCGGTGTTTAACGCGAGATGCACATGTGATGTCTTTGGGGCCTAATTGGCACCATGCTATATATAGGCGGTACATTGGCTACAAAGAAACAAAAAGAACGATGTGATGGATAATGAAAATGAGATATGTTAAAAACATGCATGAATGTAAGGAGAAAAAATTATCCAAAAGTTCTTAATTCTATCATAACCAATTAAGTTTAAAATTTTCAATTGTACTGATTTAGTGCAAATTTTTTGTGACGATTTGCCAATTAATCATTCCAATCAATGGAATCAATTTTGACCAGACATTGATGATGTGAACAATTCCTTAATTTTTTTCTTTTCTTTTTTCCTTTTTGCCCCTACCAGGTACCTATCGTCCAAATCTAGCAAGGGGAGGGTTAAGGCAGCTATCCTCCCCAAATCCAGCAAGAGCGAGGCCCAGCAGGAGCAGCCACTTAGGCGAGGGTCGACGAAGGCCGCCTTCATTTGGGCGATTGCTACCTTCACCTAGGTGGCCCTCATGGCCAGTCATAGGGAAAAAAAAAAAGAAGAAGAAAATAAAGGCAAAAAAAAAAAGGAAGAAAGTAATAAAAAGAAATAATTTTAAAAATTTTAAAAATTTGTAAAAATTATCTTTGTCAGCGACAACCGTGTCACTAGGACAATTGGCATCCGTGTTAATGATTTCCAGTCAAAATTAGCTGGAATGACTAAATTGACAAATCGTCAAAATGTTTAGGACTAAATTGACACAATTAAAAACTCTATGACTAAGTTGACCATCATGCAATAGGTTTATGATTTTTTAAGCAGTTATTTATTTGCAAATATACTATAATATACATGAAACCAATTATGAAAATGGGTGCCCACCCCCTAAACGACTATAATAACTATTGAATAAATAAAAGAGATGACAGGTTATCCTGAATTTTGGGGTAAAATTATACGTTGGATGTAATCATTTTCTCTACAAATAAGCCCACTACAAGTGGTTACATTAATCACCACTAAAAATTGCACCTCATTAACATTCCCATGCAATAACAAATTAAAAATAAAAGAGAAAAGAGAACTGATCTCATCTATGCAATTGGTACATCAAACATGGAGTTCTCCTATGTCTACGATGAGTTTTAGACATCCATATTTTAAGAAAGACTTTCTGTACAAAAGTAACTAAATATTTGCGTAGGCGTAGCAAATGCGTGGAAGCAAATTCAAGATATCCAAAGATGTATAGATAGAAGCCTTGTTTGAGGCGCTAGCTGTAGTGACAACCATCGCCATCTGACGATCAGCGAAGTCCTCTGGCGACGACCGCAAACCCTTGTTTGCGGTGAGGATCGGAAATCCTCACTATCATAAGCAGGCGAGGGTTGCAATCCTGCGAAATCTAAGATGAGGGTCACGATCCTCATCTCTTGCTCGGTAAGGAAGGACCGGCTATGTGCCAATTAGTAGTGACGGTTGTCTGCACACATCGGAGCTCCAATGAGGTTAAAAAAGCATATTGTCATTCAGCTAGAAATATTAAAGTCATCTTGAATTAAATTCATTTTGATTTCAATTGATCCAATCGAGTTTTTCTAGTAAAGTGCATACAAGTTATTCAGCTAGAAATATCGCTGGTAAAGTGAAGATAGGAAAGACCTAATTATAATACTTAGAAACAAAGACCTAAAACTTGATCGCCCAAGTGAAGAGGCTTTCAACTTGACGGCATTCCATGCACAAAGTTTAAGGCTTCTTAAGTGTTGTTTCAAGAAACAATCTTAGATTAAAATTATGCAAAATGGATTTTTATAGAGACAAGGATACTAGAAGTGCCAAAAGTTATTTATGAAACTCACTTTAGTGTCAAAAGTTTTATTTTTTTGGATTACTTAAATTCCACTTTTTTAAAATAAAATAAGAAACGATCAATTAAATGCCAACTCCGATTTAAGTTGTCGGAATTTCGACATTGCCATATTTTGTTAATTTCCCAATCTTACATGGTTTGCCAGCATGTTCAGTAAACATATAACCCCTAAACGATGTCGTCTAAAACTTGTAAATAATGATTATTTGAATACCAAATTTTGTTTAAATTGATTACTTCAATGTCAAGTACACCACTTGAAAATGCTATATGGACTGGATTTATTAGATGATATGCCAAGTCATATAAAATTTTTAATTATGAAAGCCAAGTATTTTTTTTTTCATTCAAATTTCTCACTGTTGGCACTTAAATGATCATTTTTCTCCAATTTGGCACTTAAGTGATCAAGTGTACACTTTTGACACTAAAGTGAGCGTTGTATACAACTTTTGACACTTTTAGTGTTATTTTACCAATTTTTATGCTTCTATCTCTTTTTCTGCTCTATTCTCTTCTTTCTAGTTAAGGTCGTGTGCACATTAAAATCTAAAATTAATTTACCAAGTCAAGAGTACTAAGTAGATCAATTTAGATTAATCCCTAGAGTTTCACTTATCATGAAAAAGACTTGAGCAACCCAAAATTTAGTCAACTTCAGGTAAAACAAACAAAACAGAAAATTAACAACTCTTGTCTTTAAAACGACAGAACCCATTGATAAAACTAGCAGAGTTCAATAATTCTTCATTTATTCCGCCAAGAAGAAAAGAATGCATGTAGCAAGCCGCACAATAGTTAAAAAGACACATGGTAAGAATCGAAGGAAATGTGACTTAAAAAATATTACACTTGGCCACATTTGGCTTGCTTAATAAAAAAAACAAGCTTAAAGTAGGTAGGATACAATTGGCCTAAGAAGAGTAGCTATGAGGAGATATTTTGATTGAAAAAAGAGAGAGCTTATTCTTCGACCAAGTAAAATGAATGGCTGAGAGTTAAACTAGAATAGGTGATGTAATACATGATATCATTGCTAGGATAAGTTCAATGTTGCATGTGGGTTATAACAATTGGTGGAAAGGGAAAGAGAGGTGGTAAAAATTAAAGAAGGACAAATGACTCAAATCATATGGTTCCAAAGTAAATCAGTACGTGAATAAGGAAAATAATGCCCATTCTAAACATTGATAATACGGAAAAATACTGTAAACTCACTATAACGTTTGGCAAAAATTACCGAATGCTAAGAGAGACTCAACTTAGTAAATCTCCAACCTACTACTCATCCGATATACAATCTCAGAGTGTATCAGTTTACGTTAACAACCAATAAATATGTTTCATTGCCACTAAATATAATTGACCCAAGAGCAAATATTCATAAATTTAATTCTAATGAAATCACTATCCAAAAACAACGGACAGAAAAATACATTTTAAATCCCCCGAGTACTACCACTTATTAATCCAACTGAAATTTCCAATTTTGATATTTATTGTATTCATTTCTATATATTAATTGATGTAGGAATTTTTCGGATGTCAAAATATAACCTAGCCACCCAAGACCATGACATGGTACACCCTGGTCGCTTGCCAAGTCACAATCGTGACCAAGCCAAAACAACGGCACGATCGAAATCGCTTGGTCACGGTCATATATCAGATCTAAGCAACAGTGATGAACAAGGTCGTCTAGTCTTGTTAGTACCTCAGATCTTGCCATGCCATTACCTGGTGATGAGGGCCTCATCGTTACCGCTACTCGGTCACTCAAACCTAGCCACGGTCACGGCCATGACTGAGGTTATGAGAAAAATTTAGGGATAAGCGCTGTAGAAGTCCTAAAACTTAACACAAAAATGCATTTTAGTCCTAAAACTTGCAAAAAGTACAAATAAGTTCTAAAACTTGTCAAAATATTTCATTTGAGTTCAAAAATTGATGCCGTTAGTTTTATTAACGGAAAATGCTGACGTGGCATTTTAAATTATTTTTTATTTTCAAGCTGGCTTTTTAAAATAATTTTTATTCAATTTTTTTAAAATTATATTTAAAAACTAAAATTCATTTTTTTAAAAACTGTTAAAAAAAAAAGAAAAGAAAAGGTAGGAGGAGGCGGCCGCCCATCGCTAGAGGGGCCGATGATGGTCGCCGGCTGCCACCCGACTAGGGCGAGGGCTAGCGACCCTCGCCTTACGCGGGCGAGGCCGCCCAGATTTGGGCACGTTGGCGCTCATGGGGGGCCAGCGACCGTCGCTAGCCTTGGGCGAGGCCTTGGTGGCCCTCGCAGTTGGATTTGGCGGAGCTCGCCAGCCCTAAGCGAGGGCCTCGAGGCGTCGCCCGTGGCGGCAACAATCGCCGGCCCCGTGAGGGCCGATGTGCCCAGATCCGGGCGCCCTCGTTTGCATTAGGTAAGGGTTGCTGGCCCTCGCCCGGGGCCGCCGAGCCCTCGCCCGTGCTAGGCGAGGGTCGCCGGCCCTTCCGGCGATGGGTGGTCGACGACCCTTGCCCTTTTTTTTTTTTTTTTTTTTTTTTTTTTAACAGTTTTTTAAAAATTGAATTTTAGTTTCTAAATATAATTTTTTAAAAATTGAATAAAAATTATTTTAAAAAGCTAGCTGGAAAATAAAAAATAATTTAAAATGCTATGTCTGCATTTTCCGTTAATAAACTAACGGCGTCAATTTTAGGACTCAAATGAAACATTTTGACAAGTTTTAGGAACTCATTTGCATTTTCAGTTTTGACAAAGTTATAGGACTTCCGCAGCACTTATCTAAAAAATTTAAGGAATAAAACAGGCTATGAAAACTCCATGAAGGGCAGCATAATGGGTGGTGGCGGCGACAACTTGCAGCCGTACCTCGACAAGCGGCGATGAGGGGTAAAAGGGAGGGAGGGAGGGAAAGAGAGAGAGGGGGAGAGGGAGAGAGTTGTATTAATGTTTTTATGTGTATGTAAACCATATACGTGCTCGTTTGCTTGTGTTAGTTTTTCCCTCTCCAGTCTCAGCAAAATTCTAAGATAGTGAAGGAGGTAGGATTGAACCTAATTGTGCATTGAATAAGGGTAAAATGTTCATAAATTATATATGTGAAATTGGAATTAACTCAAAAATGTGCTTTTTGACACAATGATAACATTTAACATTGGAATGCTAATATTAAGCTTGTTAAGGTGAGAGCACGACCAGAATGGGTGACATTCTAGAAAAGTGCCTACATGTACTCTAAATGTCAAAACCTTAAAACTTGATATTGCACTAGTCAAAGCAGAAACTACCTCAAGTTATTTAATCTAGAGGTATCGCATTATGTAATATCAGAGTGGGACCACCTCTAGTAGGCATATGATTTAAGGACAAACTGCACGAAAACTGATGGGCTTGTAACGACCTAGCCCAACAATGGCGGGAAGTGGTCATTGAGCCAAGAGTGTGTAGACAAGAAGCAGCTCCCAATGGGTTTCGAAGATGGTAAAGGGAATTGCAATGAATGAAATTGCATATTGAACATAGAAATTGCATATTGAACATAGAGAGAGCACTCCTAAACGTCATCTTTTGACATAAAGATGACGTTTAGCATTAGAACTTCAATGTTAAGCATGTTCATGTAAGAACACTACCAAGATGCTAAAAAAATACCTACAGATCCACCAAAGAACAAAGCTATGAGACTTAGTATTGAATGACAAAAGTGGACAATACTTCAAATGAGTTAATTTAGGGGTGTCACATCGAGAATCCCTCACCGGCATCCTATCCTTGCTCATAATTCATTCCTTCACAATGTAGGATTTTTTTATAGACTAATCCTAATAAGAGTAGGATTATTGATTCTTTCCTTTGATTCATAATGTCGTGAGCATAGGTTGTGATCCATGTATTGATTAGGTTTCTTAACTTAAGTAGGTTTTTGAATCTAAATTGGTTTCCTAATCTGAGTAGGATTCCTAGTTTGAATAGATTTCCTAATCTAATAGTCTAAATAGATCTCTTCATTTAAGTAGGATTCCAGGTGAATTAGAATTCTTAGTTTAAGTAAGTTTCTTAATTCAAGTATGATTTCTAGTCCAAACAAGATTTCTAGTTCAAGTAAGACTCCTAGTTCAAACAGGATTCATAACTCATACAAGTTTCCTATTTCAAATAGGATCCCTCATTCAAATAGGATTCCCGATCTAAGCAGGTTTTCCTAGTTTAGGTTGATCTCCTGATTTGAGTGAGTTTCATTAATAAAATTTAGTTATGATAAGATTAGATTTTCTTTTATTAAGCCAATGTGCATTATGCGTAGTTGTTCAATCTTCGCCTAATATGACCCCGGTTCTACTTTCCTTGTGAAAAACCTCAAGAAATTAATATCTTAAGACAAGTGTGGTGGCTAAAGGCAGCCATAATTGTTCCGTATATTGTGTTTAATGATATTTTGTACATCTTTTTGTAAGAGAATGAATGAGAATAAATACAAGAAAGAGGAGCAGTGCAAGGGCTCCGATTATAATAACAAATTATAGAAAATATATAGAAAATATACAAAGACTAATCAGGGAAATAATTATGGAGGAAATTTCTGCTGAGCTGTAGCCTTACTATCTAACACCTTGTACCCTTATTGGTTGAATATTACTTTATAGTTATTATTGCTTGAGAATCATGCACGATCATCATATTCCACAAGTTAAAGGCTTTAGGTTATAAAATTGATGAAATTGCATGCTAAATGTTTTCATAAAGAGAGGAGATACTTAAAGAGTGTCGGATTTATCTAGCGTAACCAAATCCCTATATTCATAATCTCTAATTTGTAAAAGTAAGATGGACTCTTACATCCTATTCGGGTCTCTAATCAGCCCATAAAATGTTAATGGTAGCTTCACAGCAAATTGATTAATTATTTGAAAGACAAAACAAAGTTGGAATCAATAGGCTTTGAGAAGGTCTGTGCTATGCATAGGCGCCATCACACAAGATGGACTATTTACGCCCACTTAACAAGTCGTCAACTCCCTCAGGAGTATCACATTGGGAGGATCGCAACACCCGTGTAATGACTCATGGATGAATGACATGAGATCATACACGCATTTGACGTCCAACATGAGTAATTTTATTGCACAAAATATTCAAAGAAGGTTAGCCACAATGGAAACTGGCATTGTGTAATCCCAATTTGTATTAGCGAGTTGTGATGACTCTAATAGCGTGATTGTTTTCACTATGGCAAAAGCAAAACACAAATTTTTACTTTCATATCAAATTTTAAAATATTATTAAAATTTTTTAAGAAAATCATGAAAAAGTTATAGATCACTATCATGTGTCATCTTCGGAAGGACGGAAAAAAGTGAATTTTGTATTAGAAATTTATTGAATATATCAATTTCAAATGAAAATATAAATCAAACACCTCCCTTATTCGCTGGCAATTCGCCCCTTTACCTTACTTTATTCCATGCCCACATTTTCGTGGCAACTGTCGAATCTCGAATAAAAGTTGTAGGCCAAGACCTTTCGCCATGGGAAACGAAGCATGTTTCTGTGGCAAGGACCTTTTTTTACCAGACTTAAAACTTTTGACTTGCCTTGCTTTCTCTGACATCACCTCTCCAGCTCATGCATGCATGCATCAGCAGCCGCGCAGAATCAAAGTGATATGTGTCAGGAAAAGAAAAAATCTTGCATGCTCGAGCCCAGCCTGATGCACATGTGTGGCTCGCGATCACTCCACCGTCCATTGAAATCCCAAATTCGCGACCCCGCGTCGCGCTTCATGATTGGCGGAATCGATGACTTCGAAATCGCATGTGAGGATGAAAGCGAAACGAGGTGATAATTGGCGGTAGCGTTCAAAGTTGGAGCCCGAATCGGCATCCATATCCATCGGCTTGGTGTGGACATAGATTTTTTTAATGGTTGACTTCTTATTGACTTGAGGGACACAATGGGGAAAGAGAAACGACTACCACATGTTTCTTCGAAACTCAGAAGAAGCGACTGGAAAGAAAACAACCCTTTTTTAGGGGATGAATACAAGTAGGTCACCTTCGTGTCGTTTTCGCGCGAAAGTCCAAGGAAATTGCGCCACCCTTTTGAAGTAAATGCATTTATATTGGGACTTTTCTCTTATACGGTACACATACAGATGAAATGGAAAAGGAGTTACACAAGAAAGATTTATATACAAGTTTCAATTTCAATAGATAGATGTACTTTTTATACAGTACACATACGCACGGTATGGAGAAATTTTTTACACAAGTTAAATTTAGGCGTTGATAAATATACAAGTTTCAATTCAGTAAATAGATATACTTCGTTTACAGATGAAAGTTTTTATTTAGGCAAAAAATAAAATAAAAATTGGAGCACACGTATTAATGGGATGGGAGGATACCCATTCAGTTGACTTAGACTTTCCAAAGCGTGGTGGGACAAAGTGGGGACGCAGTTGATGGTCCTCCTCGTGTACCATGTATGAGGACATCTATGCATTGAGTACCGACAAAGTAGTGGGCACGACACTTATTAATGCATTATGTCGTCTCATGTAAGCAATTATTAATACTATTGTGAAGGGATATAAGTAGAACAACTTACAAGCATGAAAATACAAAAACGAAAAAGGCATTCTCAGAGTTACCATATGAGATGGAGCTAGCTCGGATTGGGTTAATTAAATGGCAACAGTGGTATTTCGAGGGTTAAAAGGAACTTACCTTCTGCAACTCAAGTTTATCTCCTCTTGTTAGGAGGCTCAATCAATCATTTTCAATAGAGAAAATCACACCACAAGCCCTAAATCTTATCTAGAGTACAGTTGAATTATAAACCTTTCAATTAGTTTAATCAAGTCGTAAACCTTTTATTAAAAGTTGCAGTAAGTTCTAAGCATATTAGGTATTATTCATCGAAAAGATTTGGTTACACCCACACAAGGAAAAGTATAAAAAAAATCAGAAACCTATTACATTGGTGCTAATTCAGTTTTAAACATTCTTCACATTGGTATCAATGCAGTCCATCCGGCCAATTTTGACCGGTAGGTACTGATGTGAATGTCGGCTAGTGCTGGCCGTCTGGTGTAGGTCGTTCAACCAACGCGGACGTGGAAATTTTTTTAAATATTTTTTCATTTTTTCATTTTTGAATTTTTCATTATTTTTTTCTTTTTCTTTTCCTTTCTCCTTTTTCTTTTCTTTACTTTTTCCTTTTTTTTTCTCTATTCTTCTTTCTTGTCCCCACAGTGGCCAATGAGCTTCGGCGAGATCGCGGTCCTTGCGCAGGGCGATGGGCAAGCAGCTTCTCCCAAAGCTACAAATGAGGCGACTTCACCCAGATCTAGGCAAAGCTACCTTGCCCACGTCCTAGGAAGTACGAACACTTTTCGAGAGTCTTCGTGTTGTGTCGGACATTTCAACACGTGTTTGACACTCTCCGACACTAGGTCAACACGTGTTAGAATATCTGACACTTGATCAATTTTCCTGATACTTGAGTTTGGAATTCCGACGTACGCACAAGTCAATTTTAAAAAAAAATCAATAAATGGAGGTTCAAAATATAAATATGTGAAAAAATAATAAAAATAATAAAGGGGGAAAGAAGAATTTTCTCTTATTTTATAACTTTCACTTCCCGTGACATACAATTCACTCCTAAGTTTGTTTTTTCCTACTTCCTTCTAACACATTTTGACATGCAAGTCCAGACTATGGATTAATGTGGATTGCTTATTTTTCTCTTCCAACTTTTATGGATTATTGGAATGGCGTTGAATTTATCAAATTGAAACAATGGATGATATTAACAAATGGTGGGTTAATATTTTTAGTGTAAATTATTTCCAGATTTTATTATTATTTATTTATTGGTGAATTTGAATCAAATTAATTTGATTAAAATAATCATAAAAAATCATGTATGTATAAAAATATACATTTAATACACGTGTCCCAATGTGTTGAAAGTTTCTATTTTTTGAGAAGCAACGTGCCAACGTATCGTGTCGTGTCGTGTCGCATGTCGATATCGGTACTACTTAGCTTGTGACCCTAGGCGAGGCCAGGCAAGGGCCACAACCTCGCAAGGTGCTAGCAAGGGCTTTGTGGACCTCTCCCAATGGCCAACAAGCCTTTCTGAAGCTTCACTGGCCACTATAGGGAAAGTCCAAGAAAGAAGAAGAGAAAAAAGAAAAGGAAAAAGAAGAGAAAAAGGAAAAAAGAAAAAAAAGAAAAAGAAATTAATAAAATTCGAAAAATAAAAATAAAAATTATTTAAAAAATTGCCACGTTAGCATTGGCTAATAGCCGACACTTGCCGGCGTCCACGTTAGCACCGGTTGGCCAAAATTGGCCGGATAAACTAAATTAATACCGATATGAAAATATTTTGAATTAGTCAAATTGAAAAGTTTTAAATTAAATTGATACCAATGCAGTAAATTTATAAATTTTTTAGTACTTTTTCTCCACCCACACATTTACTTTAGGCCTTCCTATGCAATTTTTCTATTTTCAGTGACTCTAACTTTTTTCAAGTTACTTAGAAGAAGATACATGGTTGTGTACTAATAAGTTACGCTCCTAATCGAGTTTGATAAGTTATTTTAATGGATTATCCTTTCATTTAAATAATGCCAAGAAAATGTTCATATGAAGAACTAGTCTCTTTTCAACGTTCTCCAAAAATTGTGTCAAGTACTTATTTTGCCTAAGATGATAGCTATATTAATCGTCTAACTCGGACGAACATCGATCCTATTTCAAGAAAAGAAAGTTCATATACTAATTAATTAGGATTTGACAGTCTTAGGCGTTCTAAAGCAAACTTGGTCGGGCAAGAGCTGCCTTCACCACTGATTGAGATAACGATGACTTAACAAGAAATGATTCAATACCTCCGATACATTTATTTTTTGAGAGTCAATTATAGCATTTTACTTGCTCTTTAATCACTTTTAAAAAAATTATTATTGATAAACATCTCTAATTCATCTTATTGGTCTAACCATTTAAGTATATTTAACAGACAGAGACATGAGGATGCAAGGTTGGTTTCATAATTTATATTATCCAAAAATTTTAGAGGCAAAAGACTTAAAAAATTATTT
Source organism: Eucalyptus microcorys (assembly GCA_014182515.1). Lineage (NCBI taxonomy): Eukaryota > Viridiplantae > Streptophyta > Magnoliopsida > Myrtales > Myrtaceae > Eucalyptus > Eucalyptus microcorys. Next base: position 20,735,373 of record CM024564.1, read on the forward strand.
GTCTTCATATAGAAGATAATACCATAAGTTTAATTAATAAATTTTTTATTATATAAATCCACCGATTGTAAATGCTATAAATCAGTGTTGTAGCAAAACGTTTGGGAACCAGCAACAAAAGATAATTTTCTGAAACCTATCATGTAATTATGAAGGCGCTACTACTATGACCGATGTGCCAAGTACCTTACAACAATTAACTTTTCACAACTAGGGGAGAACTGTACTGAATATACTCTAAGATAATCAAAATTTGAGATAATCAAAATTTGAAAATTGAATATAATTCAAAATAATTTTATATAAGCAATTAACAGTTTAGATAAGAGATGATAGCAATTTCTGATATCTCTTGACACCTTGGGATTAGAACGGTAAGTTTTATAATTAGAACACAATTGAAATTTACCAGGAAATTGAGCAAGTAAATGAAAATTCTCTTGAACTTACAAAAAGAATGAAGAAGAAAAGAAGAGAGATGTCATGTCATAGTTCCCGTTTTAGTTCCTTTCATGCCATCAACCTTCTCTAATTCTTGAAATTGTCCACTTTTGGACTGCTTGAAATCACACTCGCGCATTCTCGCCGCAAATCCGCAAAATTATAACCCCCTTTTACCCGCGTCGTGCCTTATTTCCTGTCTTGTCCCCGTCGCTGTTGCATCCCAACCGTCGTTGGGCTCTGCATCACTGTCATTGTCCCTCCTCGTCTGTCTGCCTCTCTCAACAAAGACCGAGGGAGATTAAACTGGCTGGGAACCTAACGCTCAGAGAATGGTAAATAATATATAAATTACCCTATCTCGTAACACCATGGAACAAAGTAGTAAAAATATTTACTAGTAGGTATTTTATTTAATAAACTAAATTAAAATACCTAAAATACTATTCAATAACCTAGAATATGTAACAAATACTAAATTCTATGTAAATACGAGATATATATAATAGAATAGAAAGAAAATCAAGTATATAAATAAAATCAGAATAAAAAGTTTTATTACACGAAACATGGTCAAAATTTACCATAAATTTCGAGAAAATAAATAAAAACTTACTTTATATACTTGTCAAAGAATAAAGAAGAAAAGGAGAGAGATATCATGTCATTATTTAAATTTTCATGCCATATATATATATATATATATATATATATATATATATATATATATATTATTTTTTTGGTTATAGTCACATCCATTCCTTTTAGTTTATTGTTTACTTCTTTCTCATTAATTAGAGAACGGCTACACGAAGTTTCTTTAATTCCATGTTTAAAAATAAATTCTTTTATTCCGATTTGGATTTTGATTTTTCTCCATTTCAAGTAAACCAAGCACTGTAAAGATAAAGAATGAAGGCTCAATTTTACTATATTGTCTTTACTCCTAGCAAACAAAAATGGCCCAATGTAAGCTCCAATGATCTTTTGGGAATTCAATTTCTTTGAGAAAATTCCAAATAAGGGCCTTAAGTACCCTCAATTTCTCAAATAAAGATTTGAAGTAAACCTTATCTCAAATGAGGACCTTAAGTGCCCTTATTTTTTTTCAAATAGGGCCTAAAATGGACATTATTTAAACTAATGGCCTAAAATGACCATGTTAATCTCAAAAAAGGACTTGACCTCATCGGTTGGTTAAGGGCACTTTTGTTCTTTATTTTTTTCCTTTATCTATTTTTTTTAAAAAAACTCACAAAAGGAAAAAAGAAAAGGCTAATTCTTAAAATATATATATATATATATATATATATATATATATATATTTATAGGCAGGAGGACTAGCATCCCTCCACGGCAAGAGGCAAGAGGCAAGGGCCTGTCTTCACATTTTAATTTTTTTGTTTAATCTAAAATACACGAAGTATTTCCAGATATCTTCATTTTTAAAATATGGAAAGAAATTCATAAGTAACTAAAAGCCTGCAAACAGGCTATAGGGATTGGTGCTAAATATAGCAAAGTAGGAAAAGGACATTATTATCCTCCAATCAAAATTGGAAGAAATTTCTTCTAAACATCCATTTTATTGATAGGTTACAAGTTATAAATATCATTCATGTGCAAATTTAATCAGAACTAAATATGAATGACATCCATACTTATAACTCACTAGTTAAAAATATGATAGGAGGAAAAAACAGCCCAATAAAAAATAAAAGATAAAGGTATTCAAGGGAGAAATTTAAGGAGGGTCATACTAGATTAGTTTGTGGTGGGATATTACGAGGACGGGCCCTCTTAACGAAACAACACCAACATGGCTCTACGTCATTAACTACCCAATGTTCGGCTAAAATAGGTGCGCCATGCAGTGCCATGTAACTCAGAATAGTAATGGAACACTTGAACATAAATATCAGCCGAGAAGTTAGCTCTGACACTAATCGATAGAAGCGGACATAAATGTGTGGTAACAAAGCAAATCAAAGTAGAGATTTGTAGAAGAAAAGACAAAAGATAAAGAGAGAGAAATCCAAATTCATGATGGAGAGAAGGAACTACCAATTTAGGCAATGTCAACATCAATTCAAATCATCCATAAATACTCCTTTAGGAAGATAATTCAAATGAAGTAAATAAGTCAGAGGCAAATACCATCATGATGATGGAAGGTAATAGTTCTTTTGAACTAAAGTAAATATTAACATGGACATTCTAAAAGTGTTCATCTAAATTTTCCATGATGGAGAAAAGGAACCACACAATTTAGGCAAAGTCAACATCAATTCAAATCATCGATAAACACTCCCTTAGGAAAATAATTTAAATGAACTAAATATGTCAGAGGCATATACCATCATAATGATGCAAGGTAATAGTTCTTTTGAACTAAAGTAGAAATTAACATGGACATTGTGTTATCTTTCTATTATTTCGGCTCCCTTCCACTCATCCTGCATGTTCACATTATGAGTGAAAAATCTTGGCACTGATTTCTGTGTATTTTGGCTTTCTCTATTTATATAATTACCTTTACCAAAAAAAAAAAAACATGGACATTCTAGAAGTGTTTATTTAAATTTTCCATGATGGAGAAAAAGAATTACCAATTTAGACAAAGTCAACATCAATCCAAATCATTAAAAAACACTCCTTTAGGAAAATAATTCAAATGAAGTAAAAAAACTAAGAGGCAAATACCACCATAATGATGCAAATTAATAGTTCTTTTGAACTAAAGTAAACATTAACATGGACATTCTAGAAGTGTTTAACTAAATTTTTTTATGATGGAGAAAAAGAACTACCAATTTAGGCAAAATCAACATCAATTCAAATCATCGATAAAAACTCCTTTAGGAAAATAATTCAAATGAAGTAAATAAGTCAGAGGCAAATACCATCATAATGATGCAAGGCAATAGTTCTTTTGAACTAAAGTTAAAATTAACATAGACATTCTAGAAGTGTTTATCTAACTTTTCCATCTAGAAAAAATCTACGTAAAGTGAAAAGATGCAAGTAATACGATGAATTTTCTGGGCCAAATGAAGTAACTAGGAGTGAGTAGTTCTAGGGTGGGTAGATTTCTAGCTCTAGAACTTGGAATCTTCCCTGTCAGGATCGATTCATAATTTTTGGAACTTAGAACCTACTTTGTAAATCTAGAAACCGACCCTGTTGGTCCGATTTGATTTCAAGATCTACTCGGGAACTGGTCAATTCCCTTTTTTTTTTTTTTTTTTTTAATTCATTGAAAGGACAAACTTTAGTAAAACATTCCATTATTATTTACAATCGAGACAAATAGCAATTCGGCATATTAGTAGAGCAAAAAACCAGCCACAAGTACGGTACAGAACAAGTAGAATTATAGAAGTGTCCAACTCATCCCTTAGTCATGCAAAATGAAATATAAAACAATAGCAAAATATCCCATCCACCAAAACCAACAAACCATAAAAGATGAATGAGTAAAATAAAACAAACAGTAAAGAGTTCAAAACCCATAACATAAAACATCAATTATAGAACTATATTTCTTATCCATCTATAAAAGATTGCTTCAAATTCTAACCACATTGAAAAAAAAAAAAAAAAACAACAAACATAATTGATCACTTAACAATAGTTTTGAATTAAAATTTTTATTCATTAAACTTAAACAATTAATGGAACCTTCATCACATATATTATTTCCACTTCAACTTGTAAACTTTATTTATCAATGATAATCTCCTTGTAAAGACAATCCTTGTTTTTTTTTATAAAAAAAAAAGAGCGATTATCAAAATATTCACTCATTAGATATACAAAGAAATTAAAATATATATATTTATTGGTCCGATTCTGCATCTAGAATCGAAAACCAGATTGGTAAAAATCGCTTCCAATATAGTCCTTTTGACAATCGCCCGCAACTAGCAAGGACTTTGCAACCCTTGCTGGAATTTAGTTTAAAAAAAAAAGAAAAATAGAAGAAAAAAGTTCATAATTTTTTTTAAAAAATTTAAAAATTGTTCACATTAATGCTAATCATGCCACGTTAGACACCAAGCATCCAGTTCAACATTTGCTTATCAAAATCGGACAGAATGACTACGTTGTCAAATTATCAAGAGACTAACGATTAAATTGGTCGATTTGAAAAAATTATGCCATTCATACAATAAATTTCAATTTATTTTTTTGGTAATTATCCCATTATGTTAGATCATCCGAAATCAACAATAAATAAGAAGGTTGTATGGTGTCAAAATTAAGAACGTTGGGGCCATATTTCTTAAATTTGTCTCAAAATGTCAGGGTCCAGACCAGGCATGCCCCGGGAGATCCGCAATCCGAGCTGACCAATCCAAAACGAGCCTAAATATCATCACAACCGCAAGGGCGACGTTTGCAATGATAGATAAGGTGTGTTGTGAAAATACAAAACATGAAGGCCATCCCATCTACAGTTTTCGAGTTTGGAATAATTCGGCACCACCGGCCAAAAAATCAACAGCTTCAAAGAATACAGAATCCACTTTCGTACCGTTTCATACTTTTTCCCTCTTTAGTGGATTACCACATCATTCCGTCCAGGAAGCTGATGAGAGAAAGAATGCGCACAAAAGGCTGACGTCCTCGCGATAAACTTGAATTGACTCGGAAAGTGGAGTCGCGAAGTCTGAAACGGAGAAGCTGGTCGGCGGGAGCCGCGTTTCCACGCGGGGTTTGCGAATGATAACGTCAGTTCATGCTTAATTTCCTCGAAATTGGGCTCGTTCAAGCACGGTGCTAGCAACTTCCTTGAGGTTGGGCGTGGCGTGACTTTACCTTGTGCGTGACGTGTGAATGCACACTCATTCAACTCCGCCTCAATCTGCGTTGACTTCCCTGGGTTTCAACATGATGGTCCTTGCACTAACGATCTCCATAAACCGCTTGGAAAAATTGGTCTTTCTAGATTAAAGTGGTCCGGGTCTGCCGATTGATTATGGCCACCAGCACGATGTGTGCTCGGTTCGTGTTTCATCTTTGCCTATCTATTCTCGTTGGAGACTTTAGTGCTAAATCGGCTGGGCCCGCAGACATTTGTCCGAACTTGCGGCGCTCCTCCACCGTTTGAATTGCCGATTGCTTGTGTATGCATTTTCGCGGAAAAGACTACCGCACCGAAAGCAAATTCAAATGGGTTTTCCTATTTCGAACTTGGCATATAAACCTGTCAACCCCCTAGAGGCCACCCTTCCCATATGAAAAGGGGGAGGTGGTTTCTCAAGGAGGCTGAAGGTGAGAACGTTTTGTTTTAGGTATGAAGCTCGATTCTCACGTTCTACTAAAAATGTTTAAAAGTAAGTTGAGATTTAAACTATAACAGACACACAAACAAAAAGTATACAAGCTGTCTGCTCATGGACTTCTTCACCAAGCACTGGAATCATTAGCGGTACTCCTCCATCGTCTGAACCGTAGATCTTGGTTGCTTCCGTACTCTTTTAGCAGATAAAGTCACTATCCCTAGAGTAAACCACATCGTTTCTCAATTTCATACTTCTACGAGAAAAATTACATTAATAGGCTTGTGTCACACTCAGATGACTAACAATTTTGTATATTATTTGACCTCTTAAGAATAAAGTTGGATGACGTTCTGCACGCACAAATCTTCTTCTTATTGGGTGATATTCGTGGCGAACTTCAGCAAAGTCTTGTTCAAATGGTAGGAGATTAAAGAGGCACTTTGGCCCATATATGGCCCAGTGTCCGATGGTTTCTTCGCTTCATTTTACGCTTCTGCTCGGTCTGCTACAAAGAAGGATACTTGTGAAGCTATAGTTGACCTCTTGTATTTATCCAAGCCGCTTAAAAAGATAACTGCGGTTGCTATTACCCTGGTGCTTATATTAGCTAATACCTCCATAGTATCTTTATTAGGAAATGCAACAAAAACTTGATATCTTTATCTAAAGGGATCACCAAAGGAAGGTATAAGGATACTAAAATTGTCAAAAATTTCACATGGTCTTCACTTTAATACTACAAATTTTTGCCGGCTCACTTTAATGTAGAAGAGGAGAAAAAACAATCATATAAGTGCCTTAGTCAACAAATTCAATCCGGGCCAAAAGTTCTATTTGGCTTTTTTAATTAAATGATAATTCATATGTATTTTCTCTTTAATTAAAAAACAAGTCCGATGTGGACTATGATGTAGCTGGACTCTCCATAAACTACGCCGTATGAGCCGATTTTTAACTTTAGTCATTCTTCTCGTTGCAAGCCAGCCATGAAGCCGAGTTTTTTTCCCCTTCTATTGCTGTCTGCCAAATTTCATTGCCACTGGGTGCACTGTGGAGGGGTAAATTGAGTTAGCAAGGAAGCCCTAGTGAACCGCCCTGCCATGGCTGCAGATCTGAAGGACTAACAGCGTGCTCCTCTTGATATGGAGATGGAGCTCTTCATTGCCGGGAAGTTGAGAATCGATGAGTTGAAATTGGGGGATGAGCCCGATCCAAGAGGTCGCGAGCCCACATATGGCTTTGATTGAAGTGATCGCCTTCATTACCTTCCTCATTTTCATTAGCACCTCGTCATCTTTCACATTTTCTTCTTCTTTGATCATTTGCAAATTGAAAATAAATAAATAAACCTAATTTGGCCTAATTTTGTTTGAAAACAAAAATTACGGTTTATATATGGGGGAAAGATGTAGACGACATTGTTTAGGGATATTATTATTAAAATATTGTCATGTTAGATTTCCAATAGTCTAAATCAAAGTTGGCACTAAAATGATCGTTTTTTTTTTAAGTAACAATTAAGTGATGCATTGAAAACTTTTGATACTTCTAATGTCTTTATATCTTAAAAGAATGTTCAAGTTTGAGCCCAACCATTCACTTAAAAGTTTAAACTAAGGGAGAGTAATGCGAATGGTCCAACCCTTTTTTATTTTCAACACTTAAAAGATAGTCAAACCTTCATAGTCAATATTCAAATATCCAACCCTTATTTTTCAATTTTACCGAACAAGTGACAAGCATCACCTTTTTTGCTTTTCTTGCTCAAAAGTACAGATTAATCACCTTTGTTTTTAGATGATCTTAACATCTTTTAGAGGGTGACATTACTTATTTTAAGGTAGATTTTTGAATTTTGCAATTCTTTAGAAGCATGTCTGATATGCAGGCGAACTTATTAAGATTAGTGTATTGACTCTCGGGTATTCTACTGCTCAAGAGGATGAAATGTTGGGAAAATTACAAATAGAATTTTTAAACCTATTGTATGGATATCAATTTAGTCATAATCCTTTAAATTTGGTCAATTTTGTCTTAAACATTTTGACTATTTGCCAATGTAGTCCTTCCGATCAATTTTAGCTAACAATCACCAACGTGGACATTAGCCATTTTACATGGCATAGCCCACATAAATGGTGGATAATTTCTTGCATCTTTTTATTTTTTCTAAAAAAAATTATATTTTTTTCTTTTTTTCTTTTTTTTCCCTCTTCCTCCACTGGTCATTGGGCCTTGACGATGTCATTCAACTAGCCACAAGAGAGGTCTAGAGAGGTTCAACCTCATCGGATGTAGCGAGGGTGAGCCTTGCCTAAGTCTAGTGAGGTCAACCCTCGACAAGCCAATTGTTAGCCATGGCAATTGGCGAAGGAAGAAGAAAAAGAGAAAGAATTATAAAAGGATATAAAGATTTTAAAAAATGAAAGAGATTATCCATGTCAATGCCGGTCGTGCCACATAGGATAATCGATATCCACGTCAACAATTGCTAGCCCAATATTGGATGGAAGGCTCACGTTGACCAATTGTCAAAAGGTTTAAGACTAAATTAGCCAGATTATAAAATTTAGGGGCAAACACTGTATAATAGATCTAAGAATTTTTTGGTTATGATCCTTAGGAATGTTACATGTAATTTAGGAGGATAAGATCAAGATTTGATAATTGGATTGTGGAAAAAGAAAAACACTTATGCTGTAAATAACCATTATTTTTTCTCAAATAAGTATATATTTTAATAAAAATAAGTTTCTAAAGATTTGGTCTAATTTGGGAGATAGAAAAAAATTGCAATAAGAAAATTTAATTTACCAAACAAAGGAAAGATTAGAACTTAAGATTAAAGAGATTCTCATCAAAGTTAAAATTTAAAAAGTAAATTATCTTCATTTAAGTGAATTAGCATGAACTGACAAAGTCTATATATGTAACGGTATGAAACCAAGCACCTCTAAATTTCTCTCCTGTGAAATACTACATAGCCTGAGTGAGTTGATTACCGACTTAAGTAAAGAAGCCAATAATTAGTGGATCATCGCTTCAGTAAAGAATCAAGTACCTCAATTAGAGCTTAGACATGGTTAAATCAAGCAAATGCTGCGAAATGATGCATGCTAGGAATTTAGTCAAGAGAAGAATACTAGAAGTGACAAAAGTTGTGTACAGCTCATTTTAGTGCCACAAGTTTTTTTTTTTTTCCGAATAACTTAATTGCCACTTTTTAAAAAAAATGATTACTTAAGTGCTACTCCGATCTGGATCACCAAAAAATTGATGTGACTGTAATTTATTAATTTCTCAATTTTACATGGCTCGTCGGCATGCTCAGTTAGCATATAACCCCTTAAACGACATCATCTAACAGGTTAAAAAGTGAATATTTCAATGCCAGTTGTTGTTAAAAAATAACCACTTGCCACCTTAGATAAAAAATTTAAGTACAAAAGCCACGTAATTTTTCTGGTAGAAATTTTTCGTTTGGAGCACTTAAATAATCATTTTTTCTCTGATTTAGTACTTAAGTGAGCCGACGAAAATTTTTAGTATTAAAGTAAGCATTGTACACAACTTTTAACACTTTTAGTATTTTTCTCCCAAATTTACTCCCCTCACCACAAAATATTTTAATATTCAATTTAATATCCATCTAATAGTTTAAGTTTTTTTAATAGTTTTCAACGATTCCATTAAGTTTTACATTTTATTAGAGTAGGAAGTTCTATATTTAAATCTTTTATAGTATCTCATTTGCCTCCCTTATTATCAATGCCGACGCTTTAGTCTTGGACTACATACAAACCTATGCATGCTTTCATCTTATAGCCTAAACTTAGTCTAAATGTACCCTCACGGATAAAGGTTGAAGAGGTAGTGCTCAGTCTCTCACCATGTACCGCTTTGTCTCATGTAGACTCAAGGGGGTGACTTTTATAATTGATGTAGCACTTTATCCTATGTCACACTTAATTACCACTTTGTACACGTGCAAAATCCACATGGCATTGTATCACACAATCTCATTAATCACATGAATCGATATCGATGCATGCATATAAGAAACATAAAGCAATATGTCAGGTCAATTTTCATCCAAAATAACATTTAAATACACTTTGTGAAAGGACGTTAAAAGAGGCCATTGATCTACCCAAATAACTGCATGCAGTTCGTGGTTTTCATTACACCACACGGTTGATCATCCATTCACTCACGGTAAGTTGAGATACAAGTCAATTTATATGGGCTCAAGCTAGAGATTGAACTCTTTCCGATTTAATCCACTAACAATCAAATGGATTCATTTGGGCCCACTAACAAATCCAAGTCTATACTGATGAACGATTCGCATAGCAAACCATTAGCACGTACATGTCCATTTCCTCAAATAATGTCTAATTTTAGATTATTCTCTAGCCCACGGATGATATCGTACATGTGTACATTTGAAAACAATACACTGATTACGAAGATAGTTCCCACTCTAACAAAAAAATATCTCAGTTTTTCTTTTTAAATGAGTCATTTAGAATTGCATTGCAAGATGTATTTGTTTGAGCGAAAAACTTCCACGAATTAATTTTCTAAAGGGTTAATACTACAAAAAAACCTCAAATTGATACATTTGTAATAAATTTTCCCTCTATTATTTTCTGTTAAATTTTATTGTTAAATTGCTAAGTTAAATTATATGTAATAGTTGACGGGTGTACCAGTTGGAGTTTTACCTCTATTTCTCATAATTGTATCATTTTGTGATTTTTTTGTGGTATTAATCTAATTTAATGGAAACTAACGGAGGGTAAAATTGTCATAAAAGACTAGCTTGGGATTTTTATGATCAAAAATTAGTTTGGGATAAATTTGTTTTAAGTGTACCAATTTAGGGTTTTTGATAGTAAAAAAATTAGTTTTTGGTAAATTTATCACGAGTATACCAGTTTAGGGTTTTTCATGATATTAACATTTTTTTTTTAACTTTCATACATTTGCTTTGCTATAAATTATCAGTCAAGAGAAAACCATATATGGTCCAAGAAAATATCTATGTTTAAGGAAAATATATTCCCCAATTGAAAAAGGCAAAAAATACTTTTCCTGAAAATTATTTTTCTTTATTGTGAAGTTTTTTTCTGAATAACATCTGAAATTTCAGAAGTAGACACGCAAGATGAATATTTCAAACTGCATTGAAATTTCAAACTAGCAAAGTAAAGTTAGCAGGATTTTCATCGGATTAAAAAAAAGAAATATTAAAAGCATTAGAGCCCAGGCCCGGAGGGGAGGGGGCACTTTCTAAAATATATGATTTTCTCATCTAAACAACTTTGAAAAATATGAAAATATAGCTCTAATTACTTTAATCGTTCATAGCTATATAATTTGAACATAAGAATGTCCAACACAAAACAAAAAATAGTCGAACAATATTGGTACTACCGAAAAGTAGAAGTCAAAAATCAAAAGTAAATGTATTATATAGTGCATGTGTATTATCTATAAATGCCCGATCAAAAAACAAAATGTCTATAAGTGGAGTCTCAATCATTTGCCGATTTTGTTATGAGTTTACATTACCTAAATTTGCAACCTACTAGGACCATGTAAATTGGAAAGTGCTTGAAAAGTTAATTGCATTTAACAATTGTACTTTACTATGATATCGTAATCTAATGATGAATCCATAGATATTGTGTTTATTTATATGATATCATCGAATTTCTAGTAATATGAGTAATAATTGACCTATTAAATCATTAAGTGGCTGAGAAACATTTCAGAATTAAGTTCAAATTCGAGTGATTTCCATACGAAAAGGAAGGTATGCAAATTGTCCTTGCATAAATCCTTAAGTATGAGAATTTTTTATTTTTATTTTTTTTGGAAAACTTATAAGTACGAGTATTTAACTTCCTAGTTTTGGTATAGTAGTTGAGGTTCGAGATTTTTAGTTTAGGAACCGAAACTTCCATGTTCAAGTCTCCCATATTATGTACAAACTATGCATATAGTGTTACTTACGTAAAACAAAAGACCGGGCTTAAACAATCATAAAATTTGCAATATGGGTATTTCTCAGTAATTTGAAAATGTAATAGAGACAAGTTTTAATCAATATATGTACTTATGCAATTTAAACCTATTGTTGGAAGATTTTTTTTTTTTTTTGATAGTTAGAAAAATCATACTCGAACTTTGGCACTCCTTTATCTTATTAACTTATGATCCATCACCCCGCCCCTTCTCTCTCTCTTGCCTGGCCGTGGACCACAACTATCCTAAACTGACGTTGCCACCTCCCTAAGCTGCCGGTGCCCCTCAATACCATTATGGACAATCTCCAAGTCAGGCCTTGCATCTCTCTATCTTCTCCATAGAGCCTCCGCCGACGTCTTCCACGCATATGGGGCGAGCTTGACGTGACGCCGTGGCAGGGCTCCACCAAATTGGGAGTAGAGCTTGAACAAGTGCACCATTGAGCTCACAAGTGTGGCATCGAGCTAGACCATATGACACAACTGGTGAAGAGATGGAGAGAGAGGTGTGCAGGAAGAGAGAGAAGGGCACAGGTGGGAGAGGCTATTGCAACAAGGTGGTTGCTTCACTCAAGGCGGCGACAGTGACAAAGCGGCGGCCATGGGCGGCACTGGTCAAGTGTGGTTGAGCTTGGGTTTGGTTTGGTTAGGTTAAGTGGGATTTACTGTGGGTGGTATTAGGACAACGAAATAGGCAAATTGAGAGAAAAATAGCAGATATTTAAATAGGATTAAAACTTGGACACTATGTTTTATCGAGGACTTAGTAGACTAATTATTGGTACAAACAAACTTAAAATGGATTCTAAAACTGTGGGTGATGTCGCGACCTAACTGATCCTAAGGAATAAATTTAGAGATACTTCTTCAAAGACGGTCCTCAAGGCACAACACACAAAGAAAGTTCAAAAGTATCTTCCTTAATCGAGAACGTGGATTCTCCTAAATCCATATCTCGCATGCAACGGTTCATTTTGAGTTTTCCAAACAACCTAAGAAACATTATCTAAAAGTCGCCACTAGCCTCTTTGTTAGGGGCAAACTAGAAACCCAATGATGGGTCGGGAGACTTTTCTTGATTTCCACGAAACCAGAGATTTCATGGGTTCGAGGATCTGGATTACGCTAATGGATGTCTATTAGTGCCATTTTGGTATCTATGAGTATGGTTGTTATCTAAGGTGGCCATGCAGTCTTTTTACATTCTCGTGCAAGTTCAAATCTTAATACTAAGCAATCACACATAGATGGTTCATCCGTGTCATTCTATACTAACTATCAAAATGAAGAGAAAAATCAATCAAGTAAAGTGAAATTGCATTGCGGGAAATAGACACCTAAGAAAACAAACTAAAGGAGTAAGGAAGAACAATTCAAAGTACAAGAAAAGCATATTCATAACTCATCGAGTATTTATACAATTGAACTAAAAACCCGAGACATGTCAAGAAAATGAAACTGTACAAAATATCAAAGCCAAATTAAACATTGGCTATCCCACTGTCTTCAAGTCCTTGTAGCCACCATCTCCAAGGGTTGCTTTTGGAACTATTCTAATATTAACTAGTGCTAAAATAAGAATCAAGGGTGCAATCAAATACAATCAAACAAGTGCAAACATTTCAAAGCAATTCAAAACACAAGGCATGGCCTCAAGATCGGCCTTTGATGTGCATGCATTTCGAGCCATCCTATGACCATTAATTGATTGTTATTTGTGACATTCTGATTTTCGGGTTCTGTTTTCAATTGAATAAGTTGGGCTTTTCATCGACACGCCTATAGTTCTTTTCTTTGAGTTGATCACTCACGAGATAACTAACTTATCAGGTGAGGCCGTTAAGGGATTTTAATGCAATAGACTTGAGAATTTGACCAGGAATCAACTGCTCGACCGTGCTAACCTACAATGGTCACTATGGCACAGTTAAAGATCGATTAGAGACCAAAGATAGGTCAATTCGACAGAATCATGTGATTAAGTGTGGGTGAATCCACCTAATTGCAAAATTCTTGTCAATCGGCATTAAACCGATTTTTCTGTCGTTTTGGTACCCTGTGTCCGTATTTGAAACATCGATATTTTCACGACAACCGAGAGTCGCCAATGTGTCAAAGATGTACAATGTGGCTCGAAAATAATCGACCATGGGTCAATTGCGCTAAAAATTCCTAAAAGCTACCCGATAGATTAGGTCACACTAAAATTGTGTCAGATTGAAATTAACCGCGAATTTGAACTCGATTTTAGAAATTAAAAGTTTTATTATGTCACGATTTATTTTAGGAATATCAACTCATCCTTCGAAGAATTTTTAGTGAGTTCGGGATTTTTACAGAAAATCAATTCGGACAATTTGGAAATGAAAGGAAATTCAGATAGGCCAAATAGAAGAGATTTTTGGCCTCCAAAGCGAGCTACTGGGTGAAGGGTAATTGTGAATGTTGTGTGGGCTTCTTCCTTAGCAAAATTGGATGTCAATTAGGATGAAATTCGTAAGCTGAAGGGGCTATCATATTTTGGTCTTCTTTTGGACTTCAATTAGGGCAAGTTGGTGTGAAATTGGCCTTGGATGACCAATTGATATAGTTAGTTGAAAGTGAGCTAAAGCTGAGGATGATTAAACACTTATTCAAAATACTTTTGTTTGATTTCAACCCCCCCTCATCCGCAGCTTTCTCAGATGCCAACTGCTTACTCCTCCTTCTACGCAAGTTTTCTCTCTCTCTCTCTCTCTCTCTCTTGAATTTACATGTTTCTTTTTCCCCTTTTAGCCGACACCCCCTGCACCCTTATCCTTTCCCCTCTCTGCTTGCTTCGCATGTTAACCAACATCCCTCTCTCCTCCACTCTTCGCGTGAGCTTCTACATTATCGAAGGAAGCTACTTCTGTTCTCATTTTCTTTTTACTTTTCTCTTTCATGTTCAATTTCCCCCCCATCTCTTCGTCCCTCTACCAGCATCACCGATACACCATCGCACGTGCGGCCATTCACCGAGTTAACTCTAACGTCCAGCAAGCCCGAGGTTGACTCCAGCATTTCCTTCGTGTGCTAGCTGCAAGCTCATCCGCCCACCTTTGCCACCGACTCAGCTTGCTGCCATCTTCACGTTCCCTCTCTCTCTCGGTGCCACCATCTAGCACCACCAAGACTAGCCACCGTTCCTTCATCGAGCTCCCTCCGTAGCCGCACAACTCAAGCCATCGCACCATCCATCCTCCAAGTCCTCCGCATACTGTACCCCCAAAACCAGCCATTTCATAACCAGTCTTCCTAGCTCGAGCAGCGAGCTTGTTGGTGATTTTTAGCCCGGTCCGAACTCCCGTTGGTGTCGCCGCTTCAGAGTTTGTCGCCCGTCTCCGTGACGCCATCGCCGTGGACTCACCGGCCTGTTAATTCGATGAGTTTACTCACTAAACTTTGCTTATGGAGTTAATGATGCTTAATGATTGATTAGTTTTGGCTAAGTATGGTTTAGGTAGTTAGTTAGAACAGATTAGTGATTTAATTACTCGTTATTGCATGTTAGGTGGTTAAATTGGCTTAATTGGCGACTAGATAGGTTGCATTATTTATCTAGATAGATTCGGAATTTTTCCAGGCCCGTTTCGGTATTTAAATAGGCTTTTCCGGCCTAAGTTTGCATTTATGGCATTTAATTGTATTTATTTAATTATTTATTATTTTCCGGAAATTAGATCGGGATAGCCGGTGCTGGAATTTCGTGATGATTGCAATGGTGTGCTTGGTTTATTTAATTGCATACTAATTTGTGCTATTTAAATGATATTTGTAATTTTGGGAATTTATCCCAAAATTGAGTAATCTAAGTATTTAATCGGGAAACATCGGGCGTCGGTTTATAACGCCAAAAATATCTTTGTGGACCATATTAAATGGTGGGATTTTTAGAAAGAAAAATATGTTATTTTGGCTAAGGCCGACCGTATACCAACACAAGATTATTTTTACCATGTATTATAAAAACGGTGAATTGTCGATTGATGGGAACAGTATACTATATCAGCCTGCGGGCCTTAATATATCAGCTTAAGATTAGCACTATACTCTAACAGCTTTGGTGAGCATATTAAGTATCGCACAGCTTTGGTGAGCATATTAAGTATCGCACAGCTTTTGTGAGCATATTAAGTATCGCACAGCTTTGGTGAGCATTATAAATATCGCACAGCTTTGGTGAGCGATATAGATATATAGCAGCTTTGGTGAGCATTATTATATATCTATCAACTTTGGTGAGTTGTACCTTCTATTATCAGCTTAAGGTGAGCAATGCTTGAACCAATCGAATTTTATGGATGGTATTGATGATATGGAATCAAGTGGATCAATTGATCAATGATTCGATTGAATTGAAGTGATTGATTGAGTATGTGAATCGTACTAACTTGCAGGAAGGAACTGAGGCAAAGGTAAGTCATCTATCTTGTGTGTGACTAGATGGCATTTAGGCATATTTCCTTTCTCGTCGGAGTTTAGGGAGTGAACTTGCTAAGACATTGTCTCACCCCGTCGTGGGCTTAACTTTTCAGGTTCTTAGTGTGAAGAACCCGGAGCTTGAGGCGGAAGGGTCAGGAGCATGGGTGACTCAGAAGTTCTTTTTGGAGATAGACCTTCTATACTTAGCCTAGAGTTGGCCTCTGTTTGTAAACCGAATAGTTTATGAAAGCTGCATTGTTTGATTTGAAACTTGTTGTCCTGTTTTTCTATCACATGTATGTTATTATATGGGGATTAGTTTCGCTTCCGCATGTGCATTAAAATGAATGGGTCGGCGATACGTCCTGAGACGTCGCAAATTTATCAACTACCGAGATATGGGCACGCGCTCAAGTATCAGGGCGTGACATTATTAGCCGTTGGTATTTGGCCATCTCTTATGTTCATAAATGGTGGACAAAACCGAACAAATCCCAAAATTTGGATCTAGTTGTGTCCCTTTTGTTTACCCCGTGTACATGCATCAGTCTTAAACCATTCATCTTACAATCCCATGCAAATGGAATAAAAGCTCATACACTTAGGTCATAAGACCTTAGTTCTCAATTAGTCAACAAAAATGAAAGTGAACCAAAATGGGTCACTTGCATAATCAAGGGAAATTCAAACATTCAAGTATGCATCTAATGAGATCTTAGAGAAATAAAACCAAAAGGCTAAATTTTCAAAGATTTACAATCGATGACACAAGTTTTGAGAAATTGCAATCAATGACACAAGTTTTGAAAAATTATAATTGAGTCATTAGAAAAAATTTCAAGTTACAAATGATACCAAACAAGGATATTAAGTTCACTAGACTTGTGAGACAAGTTTGATGTCCTTAAGAAATGAATTCTAGGATCCAGGTGCAGATAATGTCGCACATTGATTGGGCCCTTTGAGCTATCAAACATGACTCGATTTTAACAAACTTGACATCAATAGAAAGCTTAGAACAACGTCTAAAACTATTGAGTTTGGAAAAATTTCAAAGAAAGTCATTAACTTTGTTAAAGTTGTGAAATATTTTCATGTGTTCTATGAGAACTTGGGTGTAGAATTAACATCACGTTGATCAAGCTCTCTTTTAAATATAGTTGATACATGATTTTTAGTTGACATATCTATAAAGGTAGAAAACTCGATATTAGGGTTTCTAATCGTGACGGGATCCGTTTTCAAACAAAAGTGTCTATTGTTATTTCTTTTTCTTTGGCCTATCATTTTCAAGCAATTTCTAACCGTTTTTACCAAAAACCTGAAAAGTCAAACGATTGACTTTCAAATTGACTTTTGGTCAATCCTTTGAACCAAAGTCAAACCCTCAAATTAAAATTTGAATTTTCACACAAAAAGATTCCTTTTAGTCCCAATTTGACTTTAGCATAAAAAAATTTGCGAAAATCTATTAAGAACCTCATTTTCCAAATTTTTTTATTTTAAGTTTAATATTGGCTAGAAATAAAATTATTTTTATTTTAGTCATTATTAGGTTTAGTTCTTTTTACAACATTTGATCTAGAGGTCATTAGCCATTCACTTGTTCAATCAATTTTGACATTGAGCATGCCAAAATATGAATTCTCATTTTCAGCCCTAACTAGGGGGCCATAATCTATTTTTTTTTTTTTTTTTAAAGATCCGAATTGGAGAGAAAATCTCTCAAAATCTCTCTCTCTCTCTCTCTCTCTCTCTTCTCGCACCCAACCGCCTTATTGCCATCCACCATTCGCTGGGCCCTCAACTACTCGTCGAAGCCTCCGCTAGCCAAGCACCACCATCCACAAGCTTCACCAGTCCCTCTCTTCTCCTGCCATAGACGCTCGATGGTCTAGTGACCTCGTCCAGACACGAAACCAAATCAGCTTAATATCAGTTTTAACACTAGTAACCAATTCAATGAGTCTTAATCACCATTCCGGCAATTCGCAACCGTCTCCTGGTGTCTCAATCAATTTAGGGTGCGTTTGGTAACGATTCTGTTTCGGGAAACAAATTTTGATCAGAAATGATTATTTTTTATTCTGTTCCCGGGAACAATTTCTAAGCATTTTAAGCCGTTTTGTAACTGTTCGAAATTTCTAATTCTGGAATAGAATTGTGTTTAGTACTGTGCTCATTTATTCTGTTCCAAATCAATTTCTTTTAATTTTTAAATAATTTTTTTACTTTTTTCCTTTTTTTTCTTTTCTTTTTTTCATTTTTCTCCTATTCTTCTTCTTCTTCAAGTGGCCAATCACCACCATTGGTCACCGGTGGCGACCGGCCAAACGAGGGCCAGCAACCTCACCAGGCGTCACCGGCCCTCGGCGAGGCCAACCCTCATCAGCCAAGCCTTGCCGGTGGCTAGACCGGCCCTCATTGGCCAACCTCGCCGGTGGCTAGACCGACCTCCCCGGAGCTGGGCGAGGCCCTCTTGGCCACCGACGGGGCTGGGTGAGCCTTGCCGGTGGCTGGGCTTGCCTCTGGCGAGCTCGCCGAACCGATTGCCAACGATCGGCGGACGACAACCGTGGGATAGCGGTAGATGAAGAAGAAGAAAAGAGAAGAAGAAGAAGAAGAGAAAATGGAAGAAGACTTGACTCTTAGATCTGTTCCCGAGAACAAAAATTTTACCAAATGCGATTCTATTCCCAAATTACTCTCGGGATCAAAAAAATCATAATCGGGTACTGTTTGGATGGTTACCAAAACAGCCCCTTAATCGCTTTCCTCAACCAATCCACAAAGTCTAAGTGGCTAGAGACTCACCTAGTAGCCACCAAAACACCTCATCAATGCCGATCTTCCTCGGCATTCAATCCACGCCCAATTTTGCACCAGTGGCTAATCGGTTTTCCAGTGATCCCCAGCAATCTTAGCCTCCCTCGAACAATCCTTGATGTTCCTAGGTGTTGCAGCAGCTTGGTGATAGTTCACAAGAGTTCGTTTTGCATGAAAACGCTGAAAAGGTCAGCTCAATGCTCCTTGAGCTCAATGAAGCAAGGATATGTTAAGTATGTGGGGCTAGAGCTCGCCTTAAGATGTTTATGGATATTTAATGATGTTGATGATGCTTGATGATTGATGAATAAGATTTGGATTATTGCTTGGTTTGGATTGATTCTGCAATTCCAAATTCCTGATTGATGTGTCTAAACGATTATCTTGGAACGAGCTGCTTATTGATGTTTTTAGGTTTAATATGTTAATCATCCATCCAAAGTCAATTCCAGAAGCTGGAATTTACTATTCTGAGGTTTTAATGTTTTAACATGTTCTATTTGCTATTTTTGTGTGGATTTTTATGAGAGGAATTGAACTTGAGGCCCCTCATGACTTAAGACCCTCACATTCATGTCAAATTACATAAAAATTTGCAGATTTTTATCACTTCATATGGTAGAAATTAATGCCTCTATATGTCATGTTTTGCTCAATTTTTGTTGATCTACCTCTTTGTGGAAAACTCTTAGTTCGAGCTTCTTATTGATCAAAATTTTCACATGATTCCATCTAGACATACTTAGAGGACTCCGATAAATTTCAAACAATGTATGATTCATGTAAATCGATGGCCATTTGCCTCATTAAAACATCTCATGAATTTTCTGCAATTTTGGGCATTCCTAAAGGTTCTTGATAAATAGAGTTGTCTCACCTAATCGATTTCGTGAATTTATAAGATTTTTTGCATATTGATTTAGGGTTAAGTGTCTTAATCACTTTTGGCCATTGCACTTAGCCTACGTCATGTCAAAATATTGTAATTTTCATGTATCATTTAGATGGTTTAGCAAGCCAATCTTCATGCGTCATATTCTGCCTCCCATGTCACTAATTTGCGCACTTCTGCAATTGTCATTAATTGGACATGAAATTAACCTTAATTGAGCTGGATGTCCTTTGGAAAGTCTTAGAGGATGTCCTAATCTTTCCAATCACACCAATTTTGTCCCATTTGCATGTCGTTTGACCAACTTTATATTTTTGTGAAATTTACCTTGAAATATGCCATGTGATAAATTCGAAATGCCACTAATTTGTGCACTTTTGCATTTACTCAACTAGACCTTTTTTTCTTTTTTGTGTGGATTTTTCCTTGAGGATTCCAAAGTCAGGTCCCCAACAAAATTTGATTGCCATTCATACATCTATGTTGTGGTAAATTTTCGAATTTTTTAGACATCCATTGCTAGGGCAAATTGTCATTAATTTGCACAAATATGTTGATGCTTTACACTGTTCCTAATGCATTGTTTTGTATTCTTTGATTTTTAGAAATTCATTTGTAGCTTATCTTAGGAAACTTCCTTCATGAGAGTTGTTTTTGCTGAGTGCTTGATGTGCCGTAATTTTTTTTAGGATCAATTATCATGGGTCATACTTCAATTGCTTGAATTTTGTATGTCATGTCCTGACATGATCTATTTTTCCTCTTATAACTTGTCTCAAATAATGATTCAAACTGAATTCTGCGTCAAATGAAGACATGAAGTGGACCCATTGTCTCAAATAAGGATTCAAAGTAAATTTTGTGTCAAATAAAGACCCAAAGTGATTAAGTTAATCTCTATTGAGGACCTTAGCTCGCCGCTAGACATTTTCCGGCGATTAAAATAGGGGTAATTTTGTTAGAAATTTGTGATTGGAAAAAGGGAAAAATTCTAAATTAATTAAGTTTAGGTTATTCATTTAGATGTTTACATTTTCTTCTTTATTCTCCCCCACTGCTCCTCAACCATATTGATGCCCAGTCATCATTGCAACTTAATTCTCGTCGCTCCTTGCCTTGCTTGATTCTCGTCACTTCTCACCTGCCCCTTGCGAGCATCGGTCTATTGTTCAACATCGTCTCTTCTTTCTAGGTTTTTGGTGTTGACAAGCTTCAAATTCGTCGTTCGAGTGCACTGCTTGGGTGACCATGACAATGAGGGGTTGTCTCTCTGGGAGGCACCTTCGTTGGTAGCAATGGTCGACGGCTAGGTAAGGTGATTGAATTTAGTCGCATTCTACTCGTTGATCTCTGTTGCAGATGCTTTAATCAGATGATGTGCTTTTTTGTTGTTGGAATTTTGGAGTTCTTGAGAGCATTCAATGCTTTAATGCGTGGTGGGGAGGGATATTCTGCCTTGTATTGTGGTAAATTTGACTTCTACTAGCAATACAAAGATTGCTAGTTCATTGGAGCTTGAGAAGGCCAAATTTTTTCTTGGAAGTGCTATAAATGTTGTTGTTAGCCAAGTAATGATATTGCTAAGACAACGGGTTTGCAATTGATTCATGATATTATAGATGGAATCAAAACTCTGGTTGTCTATGGTGATTAGTTAAGAATTCAACAAGTATTGGCTGATTTCTTGTTAAATATGGTGAGACATGCTCCATCTCTAGAAGGTTGGGTTGAGATTCACATTCATCCAAGTTTGAATCAAACTGCCAAAGGACTAACTCTTGTGCACAAGGAATTTAATTTTCCTTTTGACAGGTTTCTATCTGTTTTGGGATGTTCTATGGATAATGCATTGTCCTATTTGGAGATGGTTACTTGATATGGCTTGCTTTTCAAAATTTCATCTCTATTAACTCTAAAGCACCACTCAATACTATCAAAACGAAGTTTTTACATTGAATTCGAAACTTATCATACTAATGAACCAAATCCCTCAAATCCTTCATTTCTCTAGTTTTTATGAAATAATTTGTGACTTCACATAAATAAATAAAAAAACCTAATTCAACTATCCTATATTTTGAGGTGATCTAGTATTCATTGGTAAATGATAAGCAACTATCTTCTCATCACTTATCAAGGTTCTCTATTTTTATGAATTTAGGCTTATGTGATGCAAGACGATGTATTGATCTCAATGCTACTATGAGAGAAGTTGTTTACTACACAGTTCAACTACAATTGCCAAACTCCATACCAGTATCTGAGAAGAGGGAAAGGGAAAAAATGACAATAAGGGCAATGGGATTGCAAATGCCATGGATACATAAGAATTTGAGGTCGAGGGACCAAAGGACTAAGTGATGGTCAAAAGAGAAGAGTTAACATTTGCCTGAAACTTGTCACCTGCCAGGAGCTTCTCTTCCTCGAGGAAACCAACCAGTGGACTCGACGGTGCAACATCCTATTATGTCATGAGCAGAATAGCCATCTTTGACCAAAGAGATAAAACCCAAAGAACTATAACTGCATATGATCAATGGGAGTTTGTTTTGTAAATTCAATTGTTTCTTCTCTTTCTTGTGGTGTTGTGGGCGTTATATGTGCACGTATTAAAGTTGTAAGCTCATATTTTGTTATCTCTTTTTGTAATGGAAATATTAAAGTTCAATTAACTCAAGTGTTCAATGATGAATTAATGATGATGCTTTTTGGTACTACAAGCTGTATTTGGTTTCATTTAAGTCGGATATTCTATATTTTGTTGTGTATAGAGCTCAAGCTTTGATAGAGTCCATTGACGTTCTATATTTTTCTTTGGCCTATACTACAGTGCATTTTAATTGGGTGTGTTGTTGGCTACCGTGTTTGTTGCTCTTTGTAGGTCATTTTTTTATGATGTTGTTTTATATTTTCTTTTTTCTCATTGGATTGATGAGCTCATTTAAATTTGTTGTCAGTACGACCATATTACAATGAAGTGCTGGGACATTCCATAGCAAAGTAAATAGCACTAGATAAACTTGAATTGAGACATCCCAACACAAGAAATCTTTTCAACGAAATTTATGTACAAATATTTTAAGATGCTTCCAAAATAGATCCATCCATATCAACCAACGGTAAAACAAAAAGAGTTTGTGTTTATTGGTCTTGTTGCTCTTGCATATCTCAAAAAAAGTTGCTCATCTTTGACCACTTGTAAGTTGAGGTCCTTACATCCTCCTCTTTACCTGAGCTTGAAACGCAAAATAAATCATTAGTCAAAATAAAGTCAAGTATAAGTAAGAACAATTTTATGACAAAGTCAAGCACAAATAACTACATGTATCTTCTCTCTTCCCTTAGATAATATTGAACTTGAAATTTTGCCAAAAATTGACACAAGCAATTCAATAGTCTCAGGTTAACATGTTGGGTCTGAGAGAGTACTTTCTACCACATCCTATGAGCATGAGACAACTGTAAAATCTATCAGGGCTGATGCTACTGCTATTGATGCTACTAGTGGGTTCTTATAATGATACATGTTATTGCCTAACCCACCATATTTTCCACAAGTAATTGTGGTATTCTATCTCTTCAACTTTGTTCCCACCAGCTCTTGCACAATTTTTTTCTTTCTTGTCTTCAAATTTCTATTAGTTGTTTTATTTACTCATTATGTTCTTTGTTTCTTCTTTCGGCCAACTTACTTGGGCACATCTGGTGGGAGTAATGGCTCTCTAGCAAGCCACATGTCTTTAGAATATACAACATGCACAACATGACTATATACTTGCATGAATTTTTCCTTACTAAAACTTGTGTGAACCCACTTTTCAAGTTCTTCCCTCATGTATATAAGAGCCGCCACAGCATAACAAGGAA
The DNA here is from genome assembly GCA_014182515.1 of Eucalyptus microcorys. Classification (NCBI taxonomy): domain Eukaryota; kingdom Viridiplantae; phylum Streptophyta; class Magnoliopsida; order Myrtales; family Myrtaceae; genus Eucalyptus; species Eucalyptus microcorys. The sequence goes on from CM024564.1 coordinate 20,759,165, forward strand.
TCCCGCTGATGGCCCATCTTCTACAGCTACAAGATCTATTTCTAATATTAACAACTCTCTTGTCTCCATATGGCCCACTTAATTCAAATTCATCCTCTCCATTCCAAGTTGGAATCCATGATGTCGAAAACTATTTTTGAAGATCTAATATCTTGTGGATATTAGGACACATCACACCAATGTATTTGGTCAGTCACATCCCTTTGCTTATGAATTCTCTCCATGAGCTGCGCTCTTATAGTTTCAAGCATTGTGATGATAAGCTTATCCCTTGCGTTAATGATATATTTGTTGAAACTTTCACACTAGTTGTTCAAGGAAATGTCACATTTTGAACTTGTCCAAAAGTAGGACTTGCTCCACTACACTAGAGGCCTTTGGGATAACCAATCATAAGCTTTCTCATCAAGTGCCTTCAGTTGTGCCATTGCCAAGTCAAAATCACATGCCCTAGTTGCAATGGTAGCCTTCCAAAGAAGCTTTTTAAGTTCTACTCATTTGTGATGCAGTTTAAAATTTTCATAAAGATGCCTTAGCAAAATATGTTCTGCTTTGGGCATTAGATGTGCTAGTGCTTGCACCAATCCCTTTTGTTTGTCACACAAAAAGTCTAGTACTTTGAATTTTCAGGGTCCGTAATTCCCAAGTCTTCTACAATCAAACTAATAAACCAATGCCATGTCTTGTATGTTTCTTGTTCAACAACTGCCCATGCAAAGAGATACATCTTATTGTTGCCATCTACGCCCACCGCTGCTAGAAGTATCCCTTTATAGCCTGATAACAAATGGCAACCATCGAATCCCACAAAGCGCCTACATCCTTCTACAAAGCCCCTCCTTAATGCATCCAAACAAATGTAGACTCCCCTAAACTTGAATTGGTCTTGACATTGCTCAATCTTGATTATACATGTGGATCCTGGGTTGGCATCAAGAAGTGCTTAGCAATAATTCTTAAGCATCCAAAATTACTCCTCCTAATAACTCTATAAAAATAGAGTTATTTTACCTATTTTAGACAACAATTAATGCAATATCTATGAGAAAATATTTAGATTTCCTTCTGATTATTTGAATTTTCCTTATTTATGCAGAATAATGAGATATAGAGAAGATAAGGAAAAGAATGGCAAAACTCAAGAATTCAAATAAAAAAGCATTTGAATATGGATATCAAATTAGGGAATCCTTAATTTTGTTCCCCAATGTTATCTACAAGCGTTGGGAGATAAATATTTTGGATATATCCTATAAATAGATAACATTGAGAGCTTGAGAGAGCAGCTAGGTTTTTGTTAGATTATTTTTCATTGTTCTGAGAGTTTTTTTCAAGTATTTGAAGAGAAGACAAAAGTGGTGACATAATTCTTGTTCTTTGATTCAAGATACTAGATTTGATTTTTATTTTTATTTCTTCTTCTTCTATGTTCTAATTTCCTTTTGTTAGGGCTTGGATGTAGCCTAACTATGATGATGTGAATTTTATGATTTTTATGTTTTGCAATTGATTTCATTCATTTGAGTTATATATTATTGTGCATAATGCTTTTGAGTGACTAATCACCACTTGAATGATCTGATGTGCATATTTGAGATAATATGTAATAGTTCATTATAATATATAACCATGAATTAAACGTGAATAGAGATATACCGCGTTATATTTGTAGTTTTCGGTGATAAGGTGATCCGAAAGACTCATTGTAAGCCGGGAATATTCATAGTTTTTAATGCACTTATGTTTATTTTAATTTACATAGAGATATAGTGGATTAATAAACTAAGTAGGTTTGCTATACCTAGAGATAGGATGGTAAATAGATTAGAAAATTCCGCTATCACATGTTTGATTTCGTTTTTGTATCCACAACAATCTGAAATTCATATCTAGTGGTTATGGTGAAATGGGATGCTCTAACATATTTATCTAATCAATTTACTGCATTTAGTCTACAAATTTTGTTTTTAATTTATTCTCAATTATATTTTGATCTGTCAGATAAATTTTAGAATTAATCTATTTTAGTATTTATTTAGTTTATTAATCATCAATCTTCTTGGGACGATACTCTTTCTCATCATTACCTCATCATTCCCCGTGATAATACTCATTGCTATTGCCCTAGCTCTATAAACCATTGTCCTTGACAACTTCAAAATATTCTCAAACTCCTTTGTTTTTTTCATTAAAGCACCTGGCCATGTAGGATTGTTTTTCAGCCTATCACAGTATTTATTTGCTAGCCATTTAGTGCTTATCTGAGGAACTTTTAGTGCTCTATTACATGTATGTAGTTGAAGGTTTTGACTTGTAAAGTATACTCCATTTGCACTTTAGAGGCATATATGAGCCAATCATAGCTCTCTAAACACACTGCCCTCGACTTATTAGGTGTATTTTTAACAAACCTCACATTTCTCCCATTTTTTTATGGCATGGTTCTTAATAGCTTCTCTAAACTCCTTCGCATTATTAAAGCATATCCCCAACTTGAAGATAGGATTTTCCATATCAACCTTAGCATTGAACTCGAGATGCATATACTCATTTTCGCTATTCTTGTTAAAAAAAAATATGCATTATCAACTAACACATCTACATATAGACTGATATCTCCAATCTCCATATCCCTCTCCATTGAACCATCATCGTCTACACATCTTATAGTTCGTATAGATAACTCATCAAGATTAATAAAGGGAAACACATCTTCTTCAGCACCCTTAGCATCCTTACCACGCCTACTATCATACATGGAATACTTCACTTCTTCACATCCCTTGACCGGTGCAAAGTGGAAGCAAAAAATAACATCAATCTATTCTTGTGCATAATGCGCACTAGGGAAAAACAAAACAATAACTATAAAAAAAAATTGCAATACATCTGTACCACACTACTATTAATGAAAGAAAATTAGTCATGCTAGTGACCACGTACCACACTTTTATTAGATACCATTTGTCACAAAAAAAAAAAAAAGTGCATTATTGACTTAAAATGTTTTTTGTGCTAATAGTTTGGTAATACACATTAGGACTCATGTGGGCATGGAAGTGCTACTACTATGGTGATGGACCATATCCTAAGTATGGTCCTTGAGCATCATCAAAAACCTGCACCTTTTATTAGTGATTTATCCTTGGTATTGTCAATGTATTATAGCTCAAAAATCATCAAAAACTAACATTTAGATTTTAGGACATGCCATGAGCTCTAGCTATTAATGATAAAGTATATATCAAAAAAATAGAAACAAAAAAAAAGTATTAAAAAATTGCAAAAAAAAAGACCATCACCATCGATGCATAGGATCACAACACAGCATATCCAATTAAAAAAAATCATAGTGAACGCAACTCATATGCATTGATTCAAAAAAAAGGAGACATTCACTCCAAAATCCATCAAAACTGGTAATAACGATACTATAAAACAAAACTCTCTCGTACCATCATTGTCGTCGCTGCCATCTGTGTAAAATTCCATCACATGCCCACACATTGTCACCATGTTGCTTCAATGAGCCACAATCACTTTCTATTCGACAAACGAAGGATCAGCTACATCAATTTGAACGAAACTAACCACGGTTGAACATGAGTGCAAATTGAAATAAATGGAAAACCTGGAAAAAGATGATGGAGAATCAGGCTATGTACATAAGCTTTGTCTACATTTTGTCAATTTAACGTGAGTAAATTCTAAGATGGGAAAACTAACCTCGGTTGATAAGGAGGTCGGCCTGCTCGAGCTTTGTGATTCACGAATAGAGAAAAGTCCAATAGAAAATTTGGGTCTTCGCAAACAAAGAAAGAAGCATCTGGTTTTCTTCTTGTTTTTGAATTCTTGCCTCAACCAGCGAAAAATTTGGGTCTTCCACTTTGTGGAGGATGGGTACAAGGAATGGGGAGAACTTCAATCTTTGACTTTACAGAGGATCCACAAGGAACGGGGAGACCGTAGAAAACCTAGGGTTTTTTTTTTTCTATTTTAGGATTTGTTAATTTTTCCCTAGATTTTTTTTGGACAAAATTGCCGAAACTCTAGTCAACGGAAATGTCACATGCTTGATAGCCGGCGAATATTTGGTTGACCAGCAAGCTCAAGTCCTTATTTGGAATTGATTAAACTACTTTGGGTCATTTTTTGTGACAATGGATCAACTTTAGGTCTTTATCTGATACAAAATTTATTTCGGATCCTTATTTGAGAAAATTGATCCACTTCGACTCCTTATTTGGAATTTTCCCTCTTTCGAATGACACCAATTTTGTCCCATTTGCATGTCGTTTGACCAACTTTCTATTTTTGTGAAATTTACCTTGAAATCTGCCATGTGATAAATTCGAAATACCATTAATTTGCGCACTTTTGCATTTATTGAACTAGACCTTTTTTCCTGACATGATCTATTTTTCCTTTTATAACTTGTCTCAATTATAGCATTTTTAGGAAATTATGCATGTTGAATTAATTTCTAATGTCTCACGAATTTTGATCATCACATTCTACACTTTTTTTTTTTGGTGCTAGAGGAACCGCTTTGGCCGACAGCCGCCACGTAAACCCCCAGGTGTCGCTAGCGGGGAAACCACCGCCCCGGCGCCACGCATAAATCACCACACAGCGATTCAGCCTCCCTGCTTCGCAGGGGCTTCGAACCTAGGCCTCCACCGAGGAGAACAAAGGATCTACCCGTCACGCTGCAACGGTCGGTGGTATCACATTCTACACTTCATTCTCAAAAATTCTCAAAAAAAAAAAAAAGGCATTTTAACATGCTTTTCAAACCCCTCAAATGTTGCAGGACAATCTGGAATTTCATATTTTGATTAACTTGAATCCAATTTTCATTCATGCGATGCTCATGCGAGAAGCTTTTCTTCTTAAAAATGCTTTAGCATGGTTTAAATAGTGGCTTGACACGAATTTTCTTTAAGTTTGAGTTATATTTAAAATGCTTGTGAAGATCGATCGATGTGCCTATTGATGTACCCAAGTTAGCCTTGGCAATTAAATGTGCCTCATAGTTTTGATGAAATCACACCTCCTTTTCATTCAAGCTTTCACATTACATTCTATATTCAAACTTTCGAATTACATTTTTCACTTGGTATTGATATTGTCTAAGTACAGGCCATATTTAGGGCACCTACGAAGCTCAATCAATGTGGCCATTGAGACACCCGCATTAGCCTTGGTGGCTAAATGTGTTTCATAGCCATGGTATAACTATGCCATGTTAATAATTTTCTTTAAACCCATTGTTTGATTATCTCTTAAATGATTTTTTTGGCACCACTTGAATCTTTTAGGTTTTGAAGTGTTCACTTTTATAGAATGCATGTGGTTGTATCTAGCGCTTGATGAATGAGTGAAGTGATCTGATGTCGGCTTACTAATTTGTTTGATTAACCAAGGTCCAATGGCCTACACGCATGTTTACTTTCAAGTTATGCGTATGATTTTTTGATGTATACATATATGTGCAGTGCACATACTCCTAGGGTACTTTGGTGGACACTTAGAGCTCGAAATTAGGGGTTTGTTAATTTTAGTCACCATTTGTGAACACAAATGATGGCTAATTTACTACAAACCATTAAAGTGATTAGGTAGGAGTCTTAGTATGACTCGTTGCATGAACAATTAAAGGCCGACCTTGAGCCCATTTTCGATGTTCCTCAATTAATTGCTTTGCTCAATGTTTCTGAGTGCTTTATTTGCCATGATTGATTGCGGTTGTCATGGATTGCCCCTTTTATTCCAAGCATTAGTCTAGGATTAGAATAGGTCTAAAAAGGCGGTCCCCTAGATATGGCATTCCTAAAGATGGTGATTGTCGATGACCGTTCCAACCTCGTGTCTTATAAATGGCAAATGGTTGATGTCCCTACCGACCAATTTCCTTGTCATATTCATTACCCGACATATGTCTCGAGTTTCTTATATGTGCTGCATAAACACCCGAGGAGTTGCAGGCTCTTCCTTGCTTTGCTTTCCTCACTTCTATTTTAGGATTACATGCTAGATTTACTGCTTTCATTAAACTGTCATGGGTGTTTACTTACCATACTGTCCTTTAAATTTCAATTATTTATTTATTTTTTCCTTTTCTTTAGTAGAAGTAGAATGGCATGAAAACGATCATCCATGCATGATCACCTTGTTAACTTCATGTCACATGAAAAAGTAAAAAAGACACACATGGTCACCTTAGGAAACAAGACGACTATTAGATACCGAAAGGATGTTAATAGAAATATTAACGTAACCCAAGTCCCCAAACTTTAGAATCTCTATTGCGTGGATATTGAAGGATTACTCCAAATCCTCAATTGGGTTTTCTTGCCGACTCCCAAAAACAAGGCGAATGGGACTCCTAGAACTATATTTTAGGTAGTCTAATACAACTAATAATAAAATGAACCCATCGTGCAAGGTATGGGTCTTGTGGAGACTCACCATGGTTAGCATACTCGACGTGGCAATGATCCGAAAGATGAGGTGATGACATCTTTTTGGGCGAAAATACCATCAAGAGGGCTACTATGATAAAAGTACCTCTAAATTCGCCGTTCACATCCAATCTCATTTTCTAAGGTGTACCATATGTGTGAAAACAAATCACAACACCTTTTCGCCACCGTGTAGGGTATGGGTTTGGAAGAACCTGCGATTCGCGTAGACCTCAAACTCAATGGGCCAAAACAAAAGGCAAGGTAATGACGTCTTTAGTGGACATGACCCCGAGTACAAACTCACTAGCAAATACCCCTAAATGCCATCCCTCCTGACGAAGCCCGTGGAGGGCAGGTCATGACAAATATCCTAAAGAATTTCAAACTTAACGAAACTAGTGCTAAATCAAAGATTGAAAAATCCTTCAAAATTTTCACAAAGCATGCATTCGGAGATTTGCAACATATGTATTTATAAAAGTCAATCAACGTACACAAATCAATTATGTAAGATGAATTGAAGCAAGCCCTGCAACTTTGAGAGGGTCGGCACAAATAGCAAATCATATTTTTATTTTTTGAATTTTTTTGATAATGAAGTTCAACATGTCCCAAACAAATTTAATGAAGACACTATCATCCAATTATCATCACAAAATCAATGAGCAAACATCAATTATTCAGCAAAATCAGCATTACAAAACTAAACCATTGATCAAGAAGTATCTTACAACTTTCATGAAGGCATCACATCCAGATTCAAAACATATGAATTTACATATAAAAGGAAAAACACAAAAAAACTAGTGCCATTCAGGGATAAGCCATTTCCAGAACTTAACCTCTTTGGTTTCAAGCCATTCATGTCAATTTAATGCACTCTTTCAATGTAAATCTTAGGATGACAAACAACATTTATGAAGAGCTCGACGTCAAATTCCAAATGCATGATTTCACAAAAATTATTATATGCATGCATGCCAGTCAGAACAACCAACTTCCAATAACAAGTATGTTTGGTTTAAGCATGATCGACCTAACCTAATCTTATCCAATTATTATGCAAATTTTATATGTTGTAGACAAGGAGGTAATGAATAACTTCCAAGAGATACTTCAACCACAAATTTCAAATGTATGATTTTACAAAAATCGAGGAATGCAAACATGTCAATCAGTAGAGCAAAATCACAGTAATGAGCATGGATGTTCTAAAGGCAATCGACTTAAGTAAATGAGCTTTAATCATCATAGACATTTTATATGATGTAGATCTAAACCTAATGAAAAACTTTTATTGAGGCATCGACTTGAGAATCTATGCACAAAAGATAATAGAAAATTGTCACGTAGTAAAGGTCACGGAAACAGAACACTGAAACATAACATGTTTTTCAGTTCTAACTTTGGTTTTGTAAAAATCATTTGACCTAGCTAACAATGGCCAAATCTAACAAACAAGACATTCACAAAAGCCTCTTGAAGTCCTCTACAAATCATTATAAGGCAACAAAGACAATTGAAGTCATCTACAAGCTAAATCGAAGATTTTAAGCAAACTAGTCCAATCTATCATCTGAATTTCCAAAATCAAACAACGATATTGTGATGATCTTTTGATAAGGAAAATGACAACCAAATCATGCATATGATATATCATTACAAATCTTGTCAAATCTAATTTAAATATCATGAAGACATCGAAGTTGAAAATCTCATCTAATAACTCATTTCAAGTGATCAATCAAGTTAGTCAGATCAGAATATTTCCCAATGCATCGTTAAGCCATAGTATCATCATCAAACCTCACCATATCACCAAAAATCATCTTCAACCATTCATATAGTACATATAAACATAGATCGCAGCCTAAGTTTGAATCTTAGCCCCAGTTGTTTATTGCAACCTCATTTTATTGGATTCATGATTCTAGGAGGTTTACTTTGTTGCGATTATTCTTCGAACTCGAATGAGCTAGGCTAGCCACCTATTAACTTTGAGGAATGACTAATCCAAGATCCTTGCAAGATCTAGATTATGATTGCAAGAAATATAAAGTGAATAGGTGATCAATCAAGCTCGATCGAACAAAAATGACAAGCAAGTGAAGTTTAGAGGATTAAAGGTCAATTGTTGAAGATCTGAGGGGATTCCGGCTATGAACACTTCAAGATGCGCTAAGGATCATCATCAGATTGGTCAAAGGGGCTAAGATCGATGTCGGACCATTGGTTTAGGATGGGGGACCATCAGATGGAGTACTAGTGTGGATACCGTCTTCTCAGCCTAAAGGTAAATAGACGCCGATCGTTGTGCTCTAGTGAGGATGGCTGCCGGCGAATCTTGTGACTAGGCAGGTGGAAGACTTATGGTGGTCAAAGCATTGGTGGATTGCCAAAGGGGCGCTGGCAAGCAGCGGTGTGAGGCAGCAAAGAGAGCGATCAAGAGAGAGAAAAGGAAAAGGAAGAGAGGAGGAGAGAGAGAGAGAGAAAGAGAATTTTGATTTGAAAATGATGTAGCCTTCTTAATTTTGGAGGGAAAATGGTTTTATACCCCCTCTCAAGATCAAATTTGGGCCCTTGGATTGATCCAAAGGCTCACATTATTCCATCTTGATCAAGGCTTAATCATATCGATTTAAAGATGATCACATGGATCAATGATATGTTTAGATGAATGGTTAGGATTAATCATCAATGAATGGCCAAGATTTAATGTTTAATCCCCAAATATGTCTCCTAATTGGCTTAACCTTAATGATTAGGATTAGTGACATGGCACTTTGGGCCAATTTAGTAAATTCACCAATGGCTATTCCATAATTTTTATGTAAGAGGGGTATGGGAGAGTCAGCATGGTGCTAGCCAGCTGAGGCTAGTTGCCAGCCGTCAAAATGGCATTGGAAAATCCCCAAACCAACCATTTCTCCCGAAGGCCGGTTTGACTAGTTTGAACCGGTTCTGACCAATTTGGCTACTTTAGGTTGATTTTGGCCACTTCTTTCAAAAAATTTATGCAATCAATTTCTAATTGTAAAGAATTCTTGTCCAATTAGAATGAAAATGGGCAAATTTAAAGGGAAACGGTCTAAATTTGCTAAAATTAAACCACTTAAATCTCTCAATGGTTGCACGAATTTGGAATTTCTAGCTTATTAACGTAATTTGCACAATATTTTTTTTTTTTTGGGGTAAAAGGTAATAAATAAATAGAGGGGAAGCCAAATGTACAGAAGATCACGGCATCAAAACTTGCACTCAAGATGAGCAATCATAATGAGTGAAAGGATGCCGTAATGAAAAATGAAGACAGTGCCCAGAAAAGGCGCACAAACAACAAAAGGCACGGCAAGAACAACCGGCAAAGATACAAATCCTCAGCGAAGGAAGAAGGACGTTAGCTTCAAAGCATCTAAGTTCCTTAAAGCGACAGACAAATCCAAGGTCAATCACAGTTCACCCAAAAAGATAATGGAATCGATGCCCCAACTCTTTTGCAATCTTCTGTTCCTGAAGTTGTCCTTGACATTTTTGAATGTACTGACTCTATCCCTAACCACCATAAAAAGGTGATTCTTCATAGCTGGGATGGTAAGGGGTTGTTATTTGAAAAGTATGCTATTTATGTTCTTCCAGATAATGTGGCAAAGAGCCCCAAAGGAAAAACGAGCAATGCACTTAAAGAAATCATTGCCCTTCAAGAAGGAGGAGGCCCACAGGAGGTTCTCTCCCCCAATACCTGTTCCGTCAAGGCAAATTGCATCTCGCCACCCAAAAAAAAACAACTCCGGCCGTGATAGAGCAATCAAAAAATAAGTGATCAATGGAATCAAGCACCCCATTGCAAAAAGCACAAAATCCCCTGTGGTAAATTCATAGCCTCAAAAACCAAATTAATCGTAATTAACTTTAATTGATACAATAAGATATCAATTGGTTCAATTACCCATATTTATGATAGCCTAATGCATTCAAATTAAAACTAGAATGATGGTACAAACTTTATGACGAAATTCAATTGAGGGTCAATGATAAAATTGAACCTTAATCTATCAAATTAAACCTTAGTCTAAAATAGGTCAATTTAAGTTGCACTAATTGAAGCTCATTAGCTTAGATTTCCAAAGTTTAAATAAGCTAAATCCATCAAATTGGAAATTTCCCAAGTGAATCTGCCAAAATGGACCAAGAATTTGGATTTAGTTCGAATAAATGAGTTGATTTGGGGTTATAGCTATTAAACCATGAAGAACCAATCAAGACTCCTAATTAGGGCTGAAAATGGCAATTTTTGCCTAGATTTGCCAAATAACCAAAATGATTGCATGAGTGATCTGGAAATGGCCTCTAGATCAAATGTTGTAAAATGAGCTAATTCAAAATATGACTAGAAAGAAAGTAATTATAATTTTGGTTGATTTTGAACCTAAATCTGAAAAATTCGAAAAAAGAGGTTCTTAATTAATTTTTGTAAAATTTGTATGCCAAAGTCAAATTGAAGCTAAAAAACTAGATGATTTTTTTAATTTTTACAGTTTTCAATTTTTTTGGTCTATGACTTATCACTTAAAAGTTGATTTTGTAATCAAAACTTTGAATGTTTTGAAAATTATTGAGGCCAAAGTGAAATTATGACCAATTGAAAACTTTTTATGTAAAAAAGCCAATTTTGACCTAAATTGACTTTTAATATTTGATTAAAAGATTGACCAAAAATTCAACTTAAATGTCAGACTCTTTGACTTTTGAAGTTTTTAATAAAAAATGACTAGAAAATTATCCACAAACGAAATGTCACTGAAAAAATGAAAAATGACACTTTTTGCTAAGAAATGAGTTTCGTTGCAATTGAAAATCCCAATCTTTAAAGTTTATTTTCTTTGACATGTCAACTAAAAATTAGATTTAATAAATAATTTTTGGAGGATTTAAAATTAGGAATGATATCGGACGTGTTTGCGCAAAAGTGAAATAGTTTCTTAAATTTCCACACTCCTTCCACTTTTATAAAACGAGATAGACAAAAATGTGCATTTAACCCTTGGGACAGCAAAACTCCCCCTTCCCCCAATGAAAAGCTGAACCGTGTGACTGAACAGCACAGGTAAAGAAACAATCTTCAGTTCATTGATTGCCGGATCTTGTTCTTGAAATTGCATCTGGAAAAACTACCAAAAAGGAGCTGTAGTGCATCAAACGAGCGAGGAGATCCAGATGACAGAATCCAAATGGAAACAATCCATTCTCTACTCGGCCTCCATCTATGCCGTTCTCTACCTCGTCCACTCCTCCATCCTCCACAAGCTCTTGCTCGGCCACGAGAAGCTCCACATCAAGAGGAACCCAGTTCTTCCTCTCCGGTTTCGCTCCGATGGCACCTTCAAGATCCTGCAGGTTTGCTTCCTTCTCGGCTACTACTTCCGGCGTCTTTCTTGCTTTTGAGTTTTGGTGGGCTTGATCCCGAATCTCGTGTCGGGGGGTTTTTTTTGCAAGGTGGCCGATATGCACTATGCAAATGGGATCGTGACTCGGTGCAGAGACGTGTTGGCGTCTGAGTTCAAAGGGTGCTCTGATATCAATACGACCCGCTTCGTCAAACGGATGATTGAATCCGAAAAGCCAGATTTCATTGCCTTCACGGGTACTTCGATGGTGACTTCATCGTCATTGCTTTATCTTTTCTAACGTTTGTTTCCAAGATTGTCTTTTTAATGGGTCAAAACAGATAGAGGGAGGAATTGCTCTAGTAATGTTGCCAGATGAGTTGCTACTTGCTATTCTGTTTATGGAGTTGGTATTTATAGTAGAGACTTCTCACAGCATACACATTTATGCTTCGATAGCTTGTGAAGCATAAAGGTTTGCTGGAACAGTTTGTAACAATGAAACGGGCATGTTGCTAAGATTATATATCTGGAAGCATGCTTGCATCCCTTCATGACATTTTGCTTTTTGTAGAGTCCCATCAACACACCCTTGATAGGCAACGCATTTCATTGAAAGCATATATATGTCTGCTAAAGAGGAATTGTCACCCTATGTAGTTAATGGCAAAGGGGAGGTGTAAAATTTCACAGGCGGTTCGCGCAGAAAACAAAATTCTCCTGATTTGATGCTGTAGACTTCTAAGGATGTCAAGCTTCTGATCTGGTGTTGGGCTTCCTTTATGGAAACTTAGTAGTTATTTCATATTTGAGTGCAAAGGATGCATATATTCGGTACTGGAACATAACAGATTCATTTACTTGGAGAATCTGTTCCCACTTTTTAAATGTTATCTCAATAGCTCGAATTGTCTGTACGACGAACTACCATCTCTTGGCATCACATTTTGCGTTTTTGTACTTCTCTTTTACGATCCATGGCCATTTTCCAACTTGGATTGGGTGGTGATTAAAGATTTCTGTGAAAAGGTTGTATTGTATTCTCTTCATAACATAATCTTTGGATTAGTGGTTTATTGAGCAGAAACGCACTTGCCCTCTGTTCGCTTTGTTTAATTAATACTTCCATGGAAATCTGCTTGGTCTTATATTAGTTTCTGAGCTTCAGGTTTTGCTAGCCCATTTTTTTCTCCTGAGTGAACATTCCCTTTCAAGAGAATCTAGATTGCATCTTGTGTTGGATTTTGTCTGTACTTGATATATCCAAGGCTTTGCTTTTTATTTAGTGTGGCAGACATTATTATGCTATTAGTTTTCATGATGACTTAATATGCTTCAACAAAGCAGATGGGTCTTTGACATTAAAGATCAGGTTGTGTTAATGATCCGTAATGTTCATATCGTTCTCTGTAGTATCATGCAACTATTCAGGACTGCTCAAATGCCCGCTATATATTTGATGAACACACTTTTAATGAAATATGCGTTGTTTTGTTTATTTTTTCTGATTGAATGAGATGTAAATAGAGTAATATGTGTCCATTTAAATGAAGTCAATAAAGCTTGCTTGTTTACCAAAAATGAGAAAAGAAACATTATGTTGATGATTGTTAATACATACTTTTAGAAGGCGAGACAGCAATTCTTTCTCCAAAATGATATTTGATCTTACAGCATCCACCGCCATAACTGGCATTTTGGTTCTGTTAAGTGTTTCCTGCGTATAATGGTTTTCCATATTTGAATACAATCTCTGGATCTTGTGTTCACACAAGTGCATCTTGTACTTGTAACAGTCAGTCAAAGTTTTGTGAAAATGGTTGCTTCTACCTTCTTTTGTATGACTTTACAACGTCTTCCAAATATGTGCATGAATGAACGACAATGATGTCAGAATCTAACCTTTGAAAATTTAATTAGTAGGTAGAGTGGCTTCAACTAAAAGTTAAATTAATTTATAGTTGTGAATTCACAGATGAGAAAACTCGACCTAGTTCCTACCTATGGTCTGCTGTGGACTAGCTAGCGGATGAAACTATGCATGCTTTTATTTTGGGTAGGCAGTCGAAAAGTGTAAAGTGTATCTTCTTAACTAAAGTGGTTATTATTCATTTGCTAATGCTGCGAAACTTTATCTCAACTTCATGATGCCGGGTTTATATAGAGCATGACCCCTCTTTGTGCTGTTAATGACTTAGTTGGTTATGTTCTTTTGTGTAGGTGATAATATTTTTGGCCCGAGCACTTCTGATGCTGCTGAATCTTTGTTTGGAGCCTTTGTTCCAGCAGTGGAATCTAAGCTTCCATGGGCAGCAGTTCTAGGAAATCATGACCAAGAATCTACAATGGATCGAGAAGAACTGATGTCTTTTATATCTCTAATGGATTACTCAGTCTCGCAGATTAATCCATCTCACAATGATCTAGCTACATCGGACATTGATGGATATGGAAACTACCATCTGGGTGTGTATGGTCCTCCTGGCTCTAAGTGGGCGAATAGCAGCATCCTCAATCTTTTCTTTCTTGATAGTGGAGATAGGGCAGTTGTTCAAGGAATACGGACTTACGGTTGGATTAAGGAATCACAACTTCAGTGGCTGGTTGGATTGTCTGAGAAACTCCGGGTACACAGAATAACACTTATGCGCTCAATGCATGTTTATTTTACAAATTGTCGATTTAGTTTAAAAATTATGTGATTTGATCTTTAAAGTCGACTAGCAACTTTATTTGGTAACTCAAGAACTCTGGTGAATACTTTTTAGGTATATAATGCAAAAAATCAGGTCTTATTATATTTTATAATTGTTTTGACATTTTGATTGTGTGATTACCCACTCCTTGAAGCCTGGGATGCTAAATCTATTCGGTTGATTCCTATTCTGTTTATCTAAGGAACGGGCGTTTTTTACATCTCTAATGTTAGACAGTTGCATTACAAATTTTGCTGCATTAGTAAGTTTACAAGGTGCCCCTGTAATATCACCACATTCAATCAGGTGCCATCAGAACTTGATCTGCATTCTGGCTCTTCATTAGCAAGAAAAAGCACACTCTGGTTACTGTCATCAGTTCTCATGTTATCCAAGCATCGAAGAATGAATTAGTCTCGATTTAGATTTTATTAATATGTTGCAGATTAAATACTAACAGGGTGGACGACTGGAGGAGACTGATGCTTCATCCCCAGCTCTTGCATTTTTCCACATTCCAATCCCGGAGGTACGGCAGCTCTCTCACCAAAAGATCGTGGGTCAGTTCCAGGAGGCTGTTGCTTGTTCGTTTATCAACTCAGGGGTTCTAAAGACATTTCTTTCGATGGGAGATGTGAAAGCCTTTTTCGTGGGCCATGATCATAAAAACGACTTCTGTGGAAACATAGACAGTATATGGGTTTGCTATGGTGGAGGCTGTGGATACCACGGGTATGGTAAGGCCGGGTGGCCGAGAAGAGCTAGGGTCATTACAGCGGAACTTGGGAAGAGTCATAGGGACTGGACAGGGGTTGAGAGGATCAGTACTTGGAAACGACTAGATGATGAGGAGCTGAGCATGATAGACAAACAGGTTCTCTGGGACTCTGGATCGACCTCATGAAGACAACCAGAGGTAACTGTGTTGCCTATTCTTCTGTAAAAATTTTGTTGCCACAAGTCATGACTGAACTTCAGAAACCTCTTCTTAAAGTATGATAATTGATACTCTGTCTTGAGAACTTCCAAATACTTGACAATTTTGCTTGAGGAACAATAATTCGCTGGATTTAATTATGCAAAATACTCGACATATTGAAGGAGGCGTTGTGGTTGAACATAATTTGATGATATGCCTCCTATCATTATCAATGAAAACCATCTAAGTCCATAATGCCAAGAGATAGGATAGGTCCTTTTCTGCTAATGCTTATGACTTTGAACTGTTTTTTTCCTTGATTTTCGAAGACCTAACTCATGTCATTGCAGCTAGCTGTTGGACTTTGACAAGAGAAAAGTAGAGCCCATTTTCTCCTTCTACGAGTAGCTCTGAGTGGGACCCTTCTTCGACAATCCTCCCCTTGTCGAGTACTGTAATTTTATCTGACCTATGGATGGTGGATAGGCGGTGTGCCACGACCACACAGGTCCTGCCCGTCATGGTTTTCTCTAGTGCTTCCTGGATTAGTCTCTCTGATTCGCTGTCCAATGCACTCGTTGCCTCATCCAAGAGTAGTATGCTCGGGTCTTTTAAGATTGCTCTCGCAAGTGCTAACCTCTGCCTTCGTCCCCCAGAGAGTTGCACCCCTCTTTCTCCACAATACGTAGCGTATCCGTCCTCCATTGAACTGCTCATTATAGACATTGAACGAGTCAAAAGATTTAACAGTTGTTTAAACAGCAGGATCAAGAATATAAATGGGCTAACAGAACAGATCAACACACCTTATGAATTCATGGGCGTTTGCAAGAGTTGCTGCTGCAATTACTTCAGATTCAGTTGCATTTTCTCTCCCGTACCTTATATTCTCATAAATCGTTGCTGCGAAGATAGTTGGCTCTTGGCTCACCAACGCTATATGCGACCTTAAACCTCTAAGGTTATACCTTCTGATATCTATTCGGTCAACTTCAACGGTCCCATGTGTTGGGTCATAGAATCTCTCGATTAGCCTTACGATGGTGGACTTTCCTGATCCACTTTTGCCAACCAAGGCAACAATCTTTTCGGCACCAATGTGGAGGTTCATGTCCTTTAGAATCATGTGCTTGGGTCTTGTTGGATAGAAAAAATCCACTCGTTTGAATTCTA
Organism: Eucalyptus microcorys; assembly: GCA_014182515.1. NCBI lineage: Eukaryota > Viridiplantae > Streptophyta > Magnoliopsida > Myrtales > Myrtaceae > Eucalyptus > Eucalyptus microcorys. The sequence continues at coordinate 20,775,804 of CM024564.1, forward strand.
CTTCTCCTCTAACCTTCTCCGAGCTGAAACCGTCTAATTTATCAGGGTCCATTTTGCTCTTCTTATTCAATATCGCCGAGATGGCCTTTAGTGCATCTGTGCCTTTTGATAAGTCTGCCGTCATGCTTCCTGTCTCAGCTATTATTCCACCCGTCAAGACCAAGATGAAGAATATCTGAAATACGTGCTTGTACTTGATCTCTCCATGGTACAGAAGTCTAACACCATACCGGAAAATCAATGCGGAAATTGACGGCCGTCAGGAATTGCGCAATGAACAACCCGCCTCCTGCAAACCAAGACTGTTTGTGGCTTACTTCCCTGGGGCCTGACTGTGTGTTCTCGTAGAGGTTCAACATCTTCTGCTCGGAGTCAAACACGGTAATGACTCTGTGGTTCGCAACTGCTTCACTCGTTAATTCACTGCTGTGGTTCTGCACTTTCAGAATTTTCTTGGACATGCCCCTCATCAGTATCATCCTAATGTAAAAAGCTCCGATGACTAGGGGCTGCAAAGCGGTTGCTACAAGTGCAAGTCTCCAAGACAATAAGAGGCCTAGAATCACAGCTAAAGTTGCTGCTGAGATGGCTTGAGTGAAAAAGGCTACACGATCACCAACCAGATTTCTTACTACCGCTGCATCCGTGGCCAATCTTGAACATAGAGCTCCGTTGTTATTGTCTTCTTGATCAAACCATTCTACCTCAAACGTCAGGAGTCTGTCAAAAAGAGCTTCTCTCAATCTTTTCGTCAAATTCTCTCCCATGACTCCAAAGTAATAATGTTGAATCACATTGGTTACGAAAGCAAATATTGCTAACGCCAAGAAAGCGAGGCAATATACTCTTGTTTGAGACCTGATCATGTCGTGATCTTCAACGACATAAGCCGAGAGAAGTACAATGGCTGAGCAAACCCATAAAAGATGGCACCAAGACACCCCAATACTGTTGACTTCCATTTGGGCACAGTCAAACTCGCCATGCTCCAAAAGATGACAATTCGCCTTGATCTTTTGCACTTGTGTCTAGTTTGCTTTCCAGACTTCTTATTAAAGGATCGTTGTTCAGTTCATCGAGTAAAGTGGTCTTTCTTATGATGGAAGCAGGTTTCTTGAAATCAACTCCTTGTGAAGATAGCGTGGTTCCATCACTTCCACTAGTTCTCTGAAGCTGAACCATTGTGGAATACGGACCATGCTCATTTTCCATCACTTTGTCAGGAGAACCGGATTCTATTACTTCCCCAGACTGAATAACCATGATTAAGTCGGCATTGCTGAGAGCAGAGAGACGGTGAGCTACCACAAATGTAGTCCTTCCTATCGAAGCCTCATTCAAGGCATCTTGAACAGCCTTCTCAGAATGTGAATCCAATGCACTTGTGGCTTCGTCCAGAAGCAGAATCCTCGGATCCTTCAGCAATGCCCTCGCTATTAAGATCCTCTGTTTCTGCCCCTCAGACATCTGAATTCCTGATTGACCTACCTGTTTAATGCAACAGAATTGGCATCATTAGCATTTTATCTTCTCATCAGTACTGTTCTTTGTAAAGATTGACACGATGAAATCTTTTCCTTAAAAAGATATAATAGCTAGCATTCAACTGAGAGATGCTGCGTGACAAATACAATTTGAGAAGCAAAGGATTGCTCAGATCTCTTATAAGGATAATTTTTCTGTCTTGTTTTGCCACTCATTTTTTTATCATTACATTAGGTTTTGAATTTATGATCGGTAGATCACAGTATTCTTAATAAATCTCTCTCCATTTTTCCTGGACTAGAACTGTGGATAGCTAGCCATTTTTTCTTTCGAAAGATTTTCTTTTTGGCTCACCAAAACCATTTGACTTCGCAGCCATTTGAGCTGGAGAGTCTTTATATTGGTTCCATCTAAGAATATATCGCCCTTGACAGGATCAGAGAATCTTGCGAGCAAATTTATGATGGTCGATTTTCCCGACCCACTTCTACCCCCGAAGCCAACAGTTTGAGAGGCCATCACTCCGAGGCTGAATTTTTTTAATACTAAAGACTCGGGTCGCGATGGATAAGCAAAGTACAGGTCTTTGAATTCCACTTCGCCTCTAACATTCGACAGCATCGTTCCCTCCTCATCAACCAAGGCAATGCGGGGGACATGTTCAGTCATCTCGAAGATGCGAGATGCTGCAACATTCGCCTCAGAGAAATATTTGAAATTGATCAGCGCACTCCCTAGGGCACTGCTTCGATAATAGTCGGTCAGTAAATATCTCCCTTCCGAATTATAACACAAAGCAACATTTTTCCCTCCTGAACCATTCTTTTCATTAGTCAACCTTTCCAGCCTTATTTAATTATGTGCCAGGACTCTTCGATAGAATTCTCATGCTTGTCACATGTGAAGCATTCTTTTTACAGTCATCATTCATCATGGTGACTTCTAATTTTCAGAAACGGATTCAAAAGCTTAGAAAAAATAAAAATCACCAGAGGATGAAAGGATTTATGAACTTACAGTCCTCCGTAAATGATGCACACTCCTGCAGCAAACAGGTTGCCACCTTTAAATCCCTTATCGGTGACCAAGATGCTTCCGTACCAACCCTGAAGTGCCCACACGGCATATGAAATGCCTATGCTGCCAATGGCCATTCCCTTGATCAATCCTTGTTTGATCCCCAGGTTCAGTACCGGTTCCAGCAAGATCTTGTAGCCATTAGTGGTCCACTTCTCTCCAACAAAAGAGTAAACAGTCCTGATGGACAAGAGTGCCTGCTCGACTATCCCGCCAGCTATGGCGCTCGCCTCTTTGTATCTTTTCCCCAACTCCAATCAAGAGCTTCCTGTATACCAGCCCTGGTATTATCAGCAGCAAAAGTGCAGGGATTGCGACTATTGGCAGTCTCCAGCACAGGTACAGAGCAGCCAATCGAGCGCCAACGAACATCGATATGTTTGAGATGAAATTCGCTATCTGTTTCAAATGGTTGCTGTTAGGTCACTCTAGGAGCAAGTGTTACTTTCTTTCTGAGTGATGTACGTGAAATAATTTTGCAGAACTCTCTCAGTGAGGACTCCTTGTATAGTCAGTGTGTCGACTGAAATTCTTGAGACTACTTGGGATGTCATGGGTGCCCCTCGATTTTGGTCAAAGAAGCCCACTTCTGGCCGTAGAACTGCTTGCAGATATTGCTGCCGCAGCCGGAAAACTTGCCTTTCTGCTGTGCGTGCCCAGCAAAATCCCTCTATATAGAAGAAAAGATGAAACAGAAAAACTGCGAAAGGCCAGGTTATACCAGAAGATGCAAGATGAGGTGACAAATCCTGAATATATTATCGCCAACAAATAAGTGCTTTCAATAACTTCAGATGGAATTTCGTCATCTAGTGCTTCCTTGTGCTCCAAATTGCAGCTCAGTTGCCAGTTTATGTCATATGCCTCCACCATACACGGGCACATACAAGAGTGCAAGTGCACTCGGACAGCTTTTCCTCGTACCCTATACTATCCTTGCCGCACGTCAAACATTATCAAAGCGAGACTATGAACTACAATACATTAGCACCTCCATCTGATGCACAAATCAAAACGAGAGGCAAATTTGCGGTATTGCGAGCACAAACACAGAGAGAGAGAGAGGGAGAGAGAGAGAGAGAGAGAGAGAACAATTTCTCAAGCACCCTCATACGCAGATCATGAAAGAAAGGTTCTTTTTTTTTTTTATGATTATTTCATTCCAGAATATTACCTAAGAAGGAACCTGAACCCCCAGCAACTGCCACGTAGAACAAGTCCAATGCGTACTGCATAATTGACAAGGTGGAAGATAACCACTTTAGCATATTCATATTGATATGAATTGTTGATTGATGATGTACTTTCTAGTTTCTAATATAACTAAGAGCAACCATGAACTCGGCTTGTATAATATCTCCAGGAACGAGAGACATTAGGCAAGTTATTTGTTGCAGATTCTCTCACCTTATTAACGTCTCCTGGACCAAGAGAAGTACCGGCATAGCCATCCATCAAGTTGCTGAGAAGTATCATAATCAAGGACATAGTAAGTCCATCGGCAATGCAACCTATAGTCCCAAGAGCCATCAACAGCATGTCCTTCCGGTCTGAGTTCTTCAAAGCCATCCTGATGCGGGAGCACCCAACATAACTCCACCGACCAACTCAGAACCATCAATGTTTATCCAAGCCAAGAAAGAAATTGGGTATTATGTGCTTCAATGGATCATTTTGAATGAATAATGTTAATTACTTATCGATACTTGGTGGTATATCAATAACTATCATTGGGAGGCCATTTTAGACGTCTTGCATGACCAATTGATGAAGTTTCAGGAGGATTATTTTCTGGTCAAGGGAGGAGCACGAATTTTGGAAGGCTAAAGGTTCACGAATGCGATTCAAGAATACGGAAAGCCAAAGGTTCAAGAATGCGGTTCAAGAATGCGGAAGGCCGAAGATTAAAGGCATTTAGTTTCCGTGCTAATAAAGGCATTTCATAATTTTCTATGTGTCTTTATTGTTATGTAGTTCAAGAGTCGAAGGTTTAAGTTCCTAGGTCATTAAAGTCTGTTTTTTATATTTCCTAAGTCTAAAATCCTCCTATAGATAGGGGAAAACTATCCAATGTATGGGGGATACGAATTTGATCAATGAAAATGGTGAGGTTTCCTCTGCTTGAGTGAACTCCTTCGGAGAGTGGATAACTCCTTTCGGGTCTCTTTATCCTTGGAGCATAGATCACTCCTTGGTGGTGAGCCAAGAAGCCCTTTATCCTTGGCCGGTGGAATCTTTAGGCCTTGGCTCACCTTTATTCTTGGCCGGTGGAATCTTTAGGCCTTGGTGGTGAGCTTCTTCTATCCCGAAGTCCTTTATCCTTGGCTGGTGGAAGCTTTAGGCCTTGGTGGTGAACTACGTAGATCTCAATCCTCTTCTTCAGTTGGTGGCGTGGCCTTTATACCTTGGGAGGAAATCGTTCTATCTTTTCTTATTCCTTTTCGTTTCTTCCTCGTATACACTACTCCATACACTTAACCACAAAAATCCCCTCTGAAAAATTTCTGTTCTGGAATCACTCACCCCATCACGCATCAAAAGATTGGTATCAGAGCTCAAGGTTCAACTCATTTGAGTGATTCCTTTCTTTCTTCTATTATAAATTCCTTATGGATGATCAAGTTCCAAGAGACTTGACTCTAGAGCAAGCGCACAACAAAAGGTGAGATCATGCAATCCAAAATCTTTAACAACAAATGGAGCGAGCCCTCAATCTTCTAGAGAATCCAGCGAGACAAGGACAGCCAGTAAGGTGTCCCAATGAATGGCATCGGCATGACGATTCTGAATCTCGTCAAAATTCTGATGGCGATTCCGAGTCCACTGGAGACAACCGAACGATTCTGCACTCTAGTGATTCTGAATCTCAAATTCGAAGATGAAGATGAAGATGAAGAGGGAGGCATAAGGAGGATGAAAGAGACATTAAAATGGAGGTCCCTGAGTTTGACGATAATCTTAATCCCGACGACTTTATGGATTGGCTACACACAACCGAACGAATTTTTTACTTCAAGTTCTATTCAGATGAGAAGAAATGTAAGGTTGCTATCCTAAAGCTGACAAAATATGCTTCTCTATGGTGGGAGAATCTAAAGCATCAACGAGCAAGGGAAGGAAAAGGCTGAATCAAGTCTTGGGAAAAACTCAAGAAGTTGATGAAGAAGAGGTTCTTGCCCAACAACTATAAGCAAGATCTCTTCCTCAAACTAAATTCCCTAAGACAACAAGGGATGAGTGTTGAAGAATACATTCGTGAGTTTGAACAACTCAAAATGAGGAGTGAAGTTCCAGGAGTTCCTGAGCAAACCATTGCTCGTTTCCTTGGTGGCATGAATCGAGAAATTGCTGATATGGTTGAATTTCAACCTTATTGGTCCTTTGAAGACGTAGGCAAGTTAGCCATAAAAGTTGAAAAACAATTGAAGAGCAAGAGGTTTTCCTCCAGAACCTCAACAAAGGCGACATCCTATTTTAAGGGTGCTTCCTCAAGCAAAGGCGAGAGTACGTCAACAAAAGACAAAGACAAGAGAAAAATTGCAGAGCCTTCCAAAGAAGTCCAAAAGAAGTTTGAAGGCGATGCAAGGAAATGCTTTAAGTGCCATGGTTTTGGGCATTTACAAGCAAATTGTCCAAATCGGAGAGTTATGACTCTTCAAGAAATTGAGGAGATCAATTCGGCGCTTCAAGAGGCTAAGGGCAATCAAGACCAAAATATTTTTGAATCTAATCGAGAAGAAGAAGTTGTGGAGAAAGCTGATGATGGCGAGCTATTGATCATCTAAAGAGCATTGCATGTTGAAGTTTCTCCTGATAAAGAGCAAAGGGAGAATATATTTCACACCTGTTGCACTATTAACAGAAAGGTGTGTTCGGTGATCATCGATGGTGGGAGCTGCACCAATGTTGCTTTGACAACTCTTGTCGACAAGCTGAAGCTTCCAACAACGAAACATCACCATACAAGCTCCAATGGCTCAATCAAGGGAATGAACTCAAGGTAACCAAACGCGTTCTTATATCATTTTCGATTGGGAAGAACTATCGAGATCAAGTTGTATGTGATGTGATTCCTATGGAGGCATGCCCCTTGTTATTGGGTAGACCGTGGCAATTTGACATAAATGCTATGCATGATGGTCGGAAAAACACATTCTCTTTTCATAAGGAACAAAAATGCATTACTCTTCTACCATTGAGTCCTTCTTTGATACATAATAATCAACCTGGGGAGGTTAACACTTGTAAGGAAAATATGTTCTTGAGTGAGACACGGGTTGAGAGAGCCATTAGCAAACAAAAGAATGTATTTGCTTTGCTTGTGGTCAAGAAAAAGAGTGAGATAGAGCGACCCATACATCCAAAAGTGCATTGCTTATTGAAAGAATTTGCATATGTGTTCCGGAGGATTTGCCACCTGAATTACCTCCCATAAGAGATATTGAGCATCAAATTGATTTGATCCCCAGTGCTCCACTACCAAACAAGCCAGCTTATCGATGCAATCCAGAGGAAACAAAGGAGTTGTAAAGACAAGTCAATGAACTTATCGTCAAAGGATACGTTCGAGAAAGCATGAGTCCATGTTCTGTTCCGGCTCTACTTGTACCTAAGAAGGATGGTACATACCGAATGCATGTTGATAGCCGAGCCATCAACAACATCACCATTAAGTATAGGTACTCTATACCTAGACTTGATGATATGCTTGATGAATTATATGGTTCTTCTGTGTTTTCAAAGATAGATTTGCGGAGTGGTTATCATCAAATCAGAATGCGAGAAGGTGATGAATGGAAGACGGCTTTCAAGACCAAGGAAGGCCTTTACGAGTGGTTGGTTATGCCATTCGGATTATCTAATGCTCCGAGTACCTTCATGAGACTTATGAACGAGGTTCTTCATTCCTTTATTGGTCGATTTGTCGTTGTTTATTTCGACGATATTCTTGTTTATAGCAGGAATGAGTAGGAGCATATGTCTCATTTAAAACAAGTCTTCAATGTCTTGAGAGATCAAAAACTATATGCTAAAATGGAGAAATGTGAGTTCTTCTCTCCGAGCATTGTGTTTCTTGGTTATGTGGTTTCCAAAGATGGAATCTCTGTTGATCAAACCAAGGTGGAAGCTATGAAGACTTGGCCGGTTCCAAAGTCCATTTCTGATGTAAGAAGTTTTCATGGACTTGTTTCTTTCTATCGACATTTTGTCAAAAACTTTAGTACCGTCATGGCTCCTATAACTAAATGCATGAAGAATGGTGCTTTTGAATGGACAAAGGCTGCTCAAAACGCCTATGAGGTAATCAAGCAGAAACTTTGTGAGTCACCTATTCTTGCACTTCCTGATTTTGATCAAGTATTTGAAGTTGAGTGTGATGCAAGCGGAGTTGGTATTAGTGCTGTTCTAGTGCAAGCACAAAAGCCATTGGCATATTTCAACGAGAAGTTATCCGATTCCAAGAGGAATTATTCAATTTATAACAAAGAGTTCTATGCCATTGTCCGAGCTCTTGATCATTAGAGTCATTATTTGAGGCCAAAGCAATTTGTCCTTCATTCTGATCATGAGGCGCTTAAGTTTATTAGCGGCCAACGCAAGCTTAATTTGAGACATGCAAAATGGGTAGAATTTCTTCAATCCTTTTCTTTTGTCTCAAAATATAAACCTGGGCACACTAATGTTGTAGCAGATGCTTTATCAAGAAGATATTCTATGCTTGCTGTTCTGGACTCTAGGATTCTCGAATTTCAATCAATGAAAGAACTTTATTTAGAAGATGCGGAGTTCTCATCCATCATCAACAATTGCAAGCGGGGAGTTCAAGGTACATATTCTTTGCAAGATGGGTTTCTTTTTAAAGGAAATCAATTATGTGTGCCGAAGAGTTCTTTTCGCGAATTGCTGATTTGAGAGGCACATGGTGGAGGATTGGCTGGTCATTTTGGTATTAACAAAACTCTTGAGGTTCTTCAAGAGCATTTCTATTGGTCAAAGATGAGTGGAGATGTGCATGCTGTCATCTCAAGGTGTGCAACTTGTCAAAGATCAAAAAGCCATTTCCATCAAGGTTTGTATACTCCACTTCCAATACCATTGTAGCTCTGGGAAGATGTTAGCATGGATTTCATTGTGGCTCTACCAAGAACTCAAAGAGGAAAAGATGCTATCATGGTGGTCGTCAATCGGTTCTCTAAAATGGCTCATTTTGTGCCATGTCACAAGACCAATAATGCTTCTCATATTGCTGAATTATATTTCAAAGAGATTATTCGCATTCATGGAGTACCAAAGACCATTGTGTCGGACCATGATTCCAAGTTCTTAAGCTACTTCTGGAGGACTCTATGGAGAATGCTTGGTACAAGACTCTTATTCAACACAGCTTGTCATCCCCAAATCGATGGCCAAACGGAGATAACAAATCGTACTCTAACCACTCTCCTTCGTGGTATGGTGAGTAAATCTTTGAATGATTGGGATTTAAAGCTTGTGCATGCTAAATTTGCTTACAACTGATCACCAAGTTATACTACTAGTCGATTGCCATTTGAAGTTGTGTATGGAATTAATCCTCTCACACCCATTGATTTGATTCCAATTCTATCTAACTCTCAAGTAAGCTTTAATGGCAAGAAAAGAGCTAAATCAATGAAGAAGCTCCATGAGCAAATTCGATCCAAGATCGAAAAGGCCAACAAATCTTACAAGAAGAAAGCTAATCAACATCGCAAGAAGACTCAATTTCAACCGGGTGATCTTGTATGGCTTCACTTGAGGAAGGAGAGATTTCCATTTCGACGAAAGAACAAGCTCATGCCTCAAGCTGATGGTCCCTTTAAAGTTATTAAGCGAATTTGTGACAATGCTTACAAGATTGACCTTCCTGGAGAATTTGGAGTTTCGGTAACATTCAACGTGGGAGACCTTTCTCCTTACTTGGAGGATGAAAACTTTCTAGATTTGAGGACAAATCTCAAACAACCCGGGGAGGATGATGCAGAAGCATCCAATGTAGCTCCATTGACCAACTCAGAACCATCAATGTTTATCCAAGCCAAGAAAGAAATTGGGCATTATGTGCTTCGATGGATCATTTTGAATGAATAATATTAATTACTTATCGATACTTGGTGGTATATCAATAACTATCATTGGGAAGCCATTTTAGACGTCTTGCATGACCAATTGATGAAGTTTCAGGAGGATTATTTTCTGGTCAAGGGAGGAGCACGAATTTTGGAAGGCTAAAGGTTCACAAATGCGGTTCAAGAATATGGAAAGCCAAAGGTTCAAGAATGCGGTTCAAGAATGCAGAAAGCTAAAGGTTCAAGAATGCGGAAGGCCGAAGATTAAAGGCATTTAGTTTCCGTGCTAATAAAGGCATTTCATAATTTCCTAGGTGTCTTTATTGTTATGTAGTTCAAGAGTCGAAGGTTTAAAGTTCCTAGGTCATTAAAGTCTATTTTTTATATTTCCTAAGACTAAAATCCTCCTATAAATAAGGGAAAACTATCCAATGTATGGGGGATACGAATTTGATCAATGAAAATGGTGAGGTTTCCTCTGCTTGAGTGAACTCCTTCGGAGAGTGGATAACTCTTTTCGGTCTCTTTATCCTTGGAGCGTAGATCACTCCTTGGTGGTGAGCCAAGAAGCCCTTTATCCTTGGCTGGTGGAATCTTTAGGCCTTGGTGGTGAGCTTCTTCTATCCCGAAGTCCTTTATCCTTGGCTGGCGGAAGCTTTAGGCCTTGGTGGTGAACTACATAGATCTCAATCCTCTTCTTCAGTTGGTGGCGTGGCCTTTATACCTTGGGAGGAGATCGTTCTATCTTTTCTTATTCCTTTTCGTTTCTTCCTCGTATACACTACTCCATTCACTTAACCACAAAAATCCCCTCTGAAAAATTTCCGTTCTGGAATCACTCACCCCATCACGCATCACATCCTCAATGCCCCAAGTGCGGTCTCTGTCTTCCCAGGTAGTTCAACCTTTTTTGATGTCCCACCTTCTTTTGTTTTTGGATCAAGTTCGCCCATCTCCTACAATAATCCTTCTATTCCTGATTATAGCTTGCAAAGCTCCTTTCAACTTCCCTCTGAATACTAACTCGCATGTATGCTTGTGTATATATGAGTGTGTATATATAGGCGCCCTCAAACTTTTTCACTAGTACGAACTCCAGGGCCAATACATATTAAGGGAGAAAATTTTCCACTAAATGCAAAAAAGTTTGCAGTTGTTAATTGGGAAACTTTAAAGATGGGACATGCAACGAGAAAATGATGATGGTGACTATTTAAAATATGTTAATGGGATCCTTGTGGATGATTTGTGCTCCATAAATCCCTCCTTAAGTCTCATTCTCCTTTTGCTTTAACAGAGTAAGAAATAGGGCTTGTCCGTTCAATCTTATTTTCATTACTTGCACATTTCTTTCCGAAGAAATCTTCGATCGCCCAGCTTATCGTTTGATAGAAATTTGACCAAACAGTTGCATTGAGTTAACTATCACTTTGGCATATCATGTTGCTACTTTAGCATTGCTTGAAGTCCTTTTGACAGCACATTACATAACTTGCACTTGCAGCGAGGGGATGCGACCACCATATTGCTTTTTTATCCTTCAGTTCTGTGGAATAATAAGCCAAGATTCCCATGATGGAACCAATGAACCTTACGAAAATTTCGATTGCTTTATTGATGATATGTTGTCGAGAAATTTTACTTTTTGGGTTGATAGTCGTCGAAATCCTCTGCTTACGGACGGCGATTTCCCTAGCAATCATAAAGTTTTCACTATCAAACACGCCACAAGCTTGTGAAAGAGGACGGAGAACTGTTAGATTTTTGTGGAAGCGTGTGTGTGTGCAAGTGTGTATGTGTGAAATATGGGTGGATATAAGTGAACTACAACGGCAAGGGAGTATGGGTAAAAAACAGGACTTTTATTATGATAGTTGGTATTACAAAGGAATGAGCATTTCTAGTTTTTCTGCTACAAGGAACAGACATCCTCAACTCCTATTTATAGGCGTGAGTCACCGCCTTACACAACCGACTTTGAGTACTTCCGGTTGCTTCTCCATTATTCTGTATTTTTCTATTCTCTGCAGCTTCACAGATTTTGTTGACTCTTGTTTACTTTTTCTTTTGCCTTCTTGCTACCCACGTTGTACCAGAAACTTCTTCAACATTTGAGAGTTTTCAAGACTTGCATTTTCTTGCATGCACGTGCACTATTGCCGACTTAGAGCAAGTTGTCACCGCCAACTTTTTCCTTCTCCATTAAGCATGAATAGTCTAGTGTGTTCTAGCACTTTCCAAAAATGGATCACATTTTAACACTCCTCCTTGATCCATTTTTGTGATACTCCGAGCATGCTTCTCAATGTCTCGAATTTTACTGTTGATAGTGCTTTAGTGAATATGTCCGCAATTTGGTCTTCAGTCTTACAATACTTCAGCTCAATTTCTCCTTTGTTTTGCACTTCACAAATGAAGTGACATTTTATGTCAATATGTTTGGTTCTTCCATGGAATACTGGATTCTTTGATATAGCGATTGTGGACTTCTTGTCACTAAGTATCGGAGTTGATTCCATCTGTGCTTCTCCAATGTATATAGTACTTCTCCTATCATAAGTTGAACCTGCCCAGTCACTATCAGTGTAGCCAATGAGCTTGGCATTTGTACTTGGCCGATACCAAATGCCGTAATCTATAGTTCCTCGTAAATACCTGAGAATTCTCTTGGCAGCTCCAAAGTGAATTTGACTCAGACTTTACATGAATTGTGATAGTAGACTTGTCACGTACATAATATCGGTCGTGTAGTAGTGAGATATAACAGACTGCCAATCAAACTTTTATAGAGGGAGGCATCAACTTTTTCTGCTCCATCTTCTTTCAATAGTTTCTCATTTGTCATGAGCAGAGTTGAAACTACTTTACAATAGTTCATCTTGAATTTCTTCAAAGGTTCTCGGTATATTTCTTCTGCGAGATAAACACACTCCTTTGTTTTGGTCGATCTCAATGCCAAGGAAGTAATGCATCAAGCCCAAGTCCGTCATCTCAAAAGTCTTCATCATTTCTTTTTTGAATTCTTGGATCATTGTCTCATTGTTTCCTATATATATGAGATCATCTACATATAGAGAGACAATGAGAGTGTCAGACTTACCTTGGGTCTTGATGTAGAGTGTTGGCTCACTCATACTCCTCCTGAATCCTTGTTTGATGTAGTACTCATCAATTCTACTATACCACACTCGTGGTGCTTGTTTTAACCCATATAGGGCTTTTTTGAGTTTGAGAAATTTTTCTTCTTAGCCTATTACAGTAAAGCCTTGTGGTTGTTCCACATAAATTTCTTCTTGAAGATATCCATTTAAAAATGCCAACTTCACATCTAGTTGATAGATCTTCCATTCTTTTTGTGCTGCTAGGGCTATGAGTGCTCGAATAGTATCAAGGCAAGTGATAGGGGCAAAAGTTTCAGTATAGTTGATACCTAGTTGTTGCAAGTATCCTTTCGCCACAAGCCTTGCTTTATGCTTCTGGATTGATCCATCCGCATTGAGCTTCGTCTTATAAACCCACTTGACACCAATGATCTCTTTGTCTTTGGGTCAATCGACAAGCTCCCAAGTTTCATTTTTCTCAATCATCTTGATCTCTTCCTCCATGGCATTTATCCAGACTTCTTCTTTGGATACTTGTTCATAGTTTTCTGGTTCCAAAACAACAAAATTGCATGTGTCGTAAATTCTTCTAAGAGCTTTTACCCTTAGTACTGGAGACTCTGGAGTAGAATCTTCTTGCATCACTCTTGGAGAGTTTGGTGGAGTTTTGTCATGAGTGGTGGAATCCGGTACTTCTCCTTCTTCTTATGACGTTGACTCCTTTTGAGCAGGTGGTATGTTTGGCAAGGTGATGTACTTCTTCTCGATCTTCTCGCTCTCCCAATTCCAGGCAGCATTTTCGTCGAACTCGACATCTTGACTAATCATAAGCTTCTTGGTTCTTAGGCTGTAAACCCGATAGCCTTTTGATTGGTCACTGTAGCTGAGGAATATTCGATTTTCTGTCTTTTCATCTAGCTTACTCCTTTTTTGAGCAGGGATGTGGACGTAGCATATGCATCTAAACACTTTGAGATGCTTTGTTGAAGGCTTCCGTCCACTCCATGCTTCGATTGGTGTTTTATTTTGGACTGCTTTAGTTGGACACCTATTTAAGATGTATACAATCGTGAAGAATGCTTCTGCCCAAAATGAGTTAGGAAGTCCTTTTTCCTTTAGCATAGACCTTGCCATCTCCAAGATGGTTCTATTTTTTCTTTCAGCTACTCCATTTTGCTCTGGATTGTAGTCAACAGTCAGTTGATGATGGACTCCTTCATCTTCACATAATTTATTAAACTCCTTTGAATTGTATTATGTGCCTCTGTCACTCCTTAGGACTTTGATTCTTTGGCCACTTTGATTCTCGACGTGACTCTTAAATTTTCTGAAGATAGAGAAAACCTCTGATCTTTCTCAAATAAAGTATACCCACGTCATTCTTGTGTAATCGTCAATGAATAGGATGAAATATTTATTTTGACTGGGTGTAGGTGTCCTCATCGGACCGCACACGTCCGTGTGGACAAGTTCCAATGGCTTCTTAGCTCTCCATGCACCTCCAGATGGGAAGGACTGTCTCTGTTGTTTTCCAAGGAGACAACCTTCACAAATATCTGAAATTTCTGAAATAGCTGGAAAGTCTCTCATCATATTTTTCTGATGGAGAGTTTTTAGCCCAGCAAAATTGAAGTGGCCAAATCTTCGATGCCATAGCCATGAATCATCAAGTTGAGCTTTCATGGCTATATCTTTAACATATTTCCATCGAATAGGAAAATTCTTATTTTCCATCTTAACAGTGGCAATGACATTTTTATATTTATCATAGATAATGCAAGCATCTCTCTTAAAATATAGAGAATACCCACTTTGTATCATTTGGCCCACAATTAAGAGATTTTGTGCAAGACAAGGGACTAGATATACATTATGTATATATTTTGGGCCTTTATTTGTTTCCACGGCGATGGTGCCTTTTCCTTTGACATCTGCTAATGCACCATTGCCCAACTTTACTTGGGATTTCACCGACTTATCAATATCATGTGATTGCTACACCCACTATCAATGTACCATGTTTCATTTTTATTATCATTTGCCGTTTGGCCTGCGTAGAATGTATTCTCTTCACTTTCCTTTTTTTCTACATAGTTTGCTCGATTATTTGTTTTCGAGCGACAATCTTTTTCTACGTGGCCATATCTTTTACAAAAGCGGCATTGCTTTTTATTTTTAAACCAACAATCCTTCTCCAAATGATTTGTTTTCTTGCAAATACCACAAGGTGGATAATTTTCCTTTTTTTATAGTTTCTCCTCCTCTTTTGTCTTTCCATGAGCTCCTTCCACCATTTTTAGATTGATGAGACCGTATATTTACTTTAGACTAAAAGACACTTTCAACTAAATCTTCATCTTGTGCCATTAGTCTTTTCTCATGTGCTTCTAGAGAGCCAATTAATTCACTTATTGATAGGGTCGTCAAGTCTTTAGTTCCTTCTATAGTTGTGACTATGGGGTTGTATTTATTTGATAAGTTATTTTATCTCCATAGGCTCTCATTTGATTAACTAGTTCCTTTAATTTTCCACAATATTCTTGTACAGTCTCATAATTTTTCATTTTAGAATTCTCAAAATCTCTTCTCAGTGTTTGAAGGCGAATAGTGCGTACCTTTTTCGATCCTTGAAATTCTTCTCGTAGTATATCCCAAGCCCCTTTTGCAGTCTTTGCTCCAATTATTCTTGGAAATACCGTTTTCGAGAGTGCTTGCTGGATAAAATATAGCACCCTTGCATCCTTTTGTAGTTGATCCTTCGAAACACTTGCACCTTCTAGTGGAGCCTCGAAACATTTTTCTGCGATGTCCTATAAGTCTTGGGCCATCAAGAATGTAGTCATTTTTATGCTCCAAAAGTGATGGTTGTTCCCATCAAAAATGGGGATGGGAAATGAGGATGAGGTAGAGTTGGTCATGGTTTAGTTAGTGGGTATTTGGAAATGGTAGTTTTAGGAATGGGTAGGTAGGACAAACGCCCAATACCAACCAAAAAACATGGCTCTGATACCACTGTTGGATTTTTGCAGAAGCGTGTGTGTGTGCAACTGTGTATGTGTGAAATATGGGTGGATATAAGTGGACTACAACGGCAAGGGAGTATGGGTAAAAAACAGGACTTTTATTATGATAGTTGGTATTACAAAGGAATGAGTATTTCTAGTTTTTCTGCTACAAGGAACAGACATCCTCAACTCCTATTTATAGGCATGAGTCACCGCCTTACACAACCGACTTTGAGTACTTCTAGTTGCTTCTCCATTATTCTGTATTTTTCTATTCTTTGCAGCTTCACAGATTTTGTTGACTCTTGTTTACTTTTTCTTTTGCCTTCTTGCTGCCCAGTGGTCTTGCTGCCCACGTCGTACCAGAAACTTCTTCAACATTTGAGAGTTTTCAAGACTTGTCTTTTCTTGCATTTACGTGCACTATTGCCGACTTAGAGCAAGTTGTCGCTGCCAACTTTTTCCTTCTCCATTAAGCATGACAGCATGACTAGTCTAGTGTGTTCTAGCACTTTCAAAAATGGATCACATTTTAACAAGAACCTACCAGCAAACTTGGATTGTGCCGCCTCTTGTGGAGTTCCACGGCATAGCAACAAGAAGATTAGTCCAAAGTGTCGAGCATAGTGTGTTAGTTTCCACGCGCTAGGAACCAGAGATTTAGTAATTCATAATAGTATTTGAAACTTCAGCGGACTCCTGTCCCACCTAAAACTTTTTAGATCGTTTTCGGTTGATGCTGGCGAAATAAAAGTTATATTGCCGACGGTATTTTTTTTTTTTTTTTTTTTTTTTGGTTCGATGAGTAATTGCTGACAGTTTCTCTGTTGTCTAAATAATATTGTTCTTCGGGGTTACATGGTTTTTGTTTTTCTAGGTTGTCCATTTTTAGATTGAACTAATCATCTACAGCGCTTTGCGCGAGTTCATAGTAGATGCTAAGCTTGTTAGCTGTATCTTGGAGAGTCCATAAGCCAAGAATGGAAGTAAAACATATTGATCAATGAACTAACCAATGTGAAGCTATAGCATAACGTAGGGAAGGGGAAATTGCACCACACTAATTAACTTTCAATACATAATGCAATCAAGTCTGTCAACGCCAGATCTAAAATTTGGGCCTAAACCTGAAGAAGTTAATGGCCCAAACTAGGCCATGATAATGCACTTAACCAACAATGCTCATCGATGGATTGCTTGATCAATTCATTGATCATGAGTTTTCACAGGGAAGAGTTCAAGTGCAGTACATGACATATGGTGATGATATATTTACTTGAAGCATGAACAGAAGCTATAAACTAAGTCAAAGAGGATTGATCGATCAAGGAATAACCGTTGCTAAGGGATTGGGAGTAGTTATAAATCATTCTTAGAATAGCGCATAGTTAAGACAGAATATTCTTGCCAAGGACTATTAGAATGCATAATGGAATGGTCCATTGGGCGTGCATGATAACTATTCTATTTCTGTTTCAAAATTATTTTTCTATTCCAGACTTGTTTCTGAAACAGAAATCTGTTTGGTAAAACTATTTCATTATTCTATTTCTTGAATAGATTTCTACTCCAGAAATAAGTTTGGAACATAAATTAGAAGTAAATTTTTTTACTTTTCTATTTATGAAACAGAAATGAAAAATAAAAACTCTTCTCATTGTTTGTCCTCGCTATTAGTCTATTGCTCATCTGTCGTCGCTAGTCGCCGCTAGTCGCCGACCGTCGCCGTTGGAAGAGAGAAATTTTGCGTCATTATCAAATGAATTTCTATTCTGGGAATAGAAATTTTGTATCGTTATCAAATGCGTATTTTCACTTAGAAACTCATCCAAGAATAGAAATAGAAAAATCTATTTCTCTTCAAGTAATCAATTTCTGACTAAAATGATTATCATTCAAGTATTAAAGATTCAAAGAAGAATTGACAAAGAGCAACATCATAATCACAAAAATCACAGCAGTATATGAGATTTTGACGATGAAGATACAAAGATGTGGAGATTATTCAAAACGGATAAATTCATATTAGATTTCGCCTGAGCTTGAATTGATTTCCAAATAAGATTGGGTTTCCTAAGTCATCTTTAATTATACATGCATTCAATCATATTCAGTAACTTTTGTTATTTGCTATGCACTCCAATCATTTCCATTTCTAGTCCTTGTATCTAGGGGTGAGTGGTTCCCGGTTCCTTACAAGTTCCACCTGGAATCTGGAACCTACCCTCGGGTACAGGTTCCTAATTTTTTGGAACCTGAAACCTACCTATCAAAATCAATAACCTGAAACCTACCATGTCACAGGTTCTAGGATCGGTTCCAGGTTCTAACAGGTTCTTTTTTCTCTTTTTTTGTTTCATTTTTAGTTTTAAAAAATGAAAATGATTGGCAAAATTAGGATCCCTTGGTTAGGAAAATTGTCTAAACAATATACAAAATTGACTAGGTGAAGCATGCCATGCAATAGCAAGGAGAAGTTGCCTCCTGTTATATAGTCATATATAAGGAGCTTCTCATCTTTTGAGTAGTAATATGCACGAAGTGGAATGACATTCGGATGTTGTCCTACCCTCTGCACGTTCTCCATCTGCTGCTCAAACTCTCGTTTCTCCGCCACCACTTCCTTCAGCCTTTTCACCACCAACAGCTGATAGTGAGGGCTACACTTGAAAAGCTCCCAACATACTTGCGTATTCGGCAGGGCATTCTCGCCGTAGAAGATGGCAAGATAACAAAGGTTAATATCGGGAATCTCGGGTTGATAGAGAGGAGCAACTTGTTGGAGAGGTTGCTGAAGACAGCTAAGGAAGACAATGATAAGTTCTTGTTGAAGCATAAGCAAAGGATTCTGGTTAGGAATTGGAATACCCAATCAACTGATGCACAAGAAATGGAAAAATATTTTAACCCACTTCTAATCCAACTTTGCACCTACAGAGAAGTTCAAATAAATGAGGTTCAGTGGATTAACATTAAAGGAAAAAGTAGTAGCTAATTGTAAAACTATCAAAAAACAATTGTTCTTTTTATTGGCACTCAAAAGGAGATACTTTTGAGTTCCTAGAATGGTTATAGTCGATGTTGATGGACTCTTGGCCTTGAAAAAAATGCTCAATTATGTTTTCGCCTTTATTAGTAGAAAAAGAAGGCTTTACAGATAATATGAACTGAACCACCTAATTCATGTCAATTGAACAAGCAAGCTACTCAGCTTCATTCTATCCTAAGTGAGGTGGCATGAAAACATGCCTTACAAACCTCTTCCACTTATTGTGATACATATGAAAGCCAACAACATCACCAAATAATAGATACTGCAACTCATCACCAAACGGCCACTTCAATTGATTTAAGTTATGCTGTAGCAAAACCTTTAGCTTTTATGATTGATTTCATCATAAGACCCCAAGTTTGCTCATCATCCCTCTCCTAAATAGTAACTTGAGAATTCTAAAACCAGTAGCAATAACCCCTCGTGTTTGAAAAGTTTCAAAACATGGTCCAATATAGATTATGGCACTGTCTAGTAAGATGATCATTGTTTTAAAGTATTTTCATGTCAATGAAAATATTCTCCTAATTATCCAACACACTCCTCAAATAGCAATCATCTATTATGGAAGAAACAAAATAGCAATCACCCATGGTTAAGGAGGAGGCTAGATGTGCTTCATTTCCTTTCTTTTCCGCAAAACTTTACCCTTTCCAGCCAACTGAAAAACTCAAGTAACATATCAAGCTTGCCTACAAATTTGTATAAACAGAAATCACATTTATCTGAAGATGCTACCACAATTATCCAACTTTTATTAAAGCGCTACTCACTATTCTAAAAACGATGCCCAACTCACATCAAGTGCATATAAAAAGATTAATTCAGCTGAAAGAAGACAACAATGGAACATTGCCTTTCTTAAATAAAGAGGTTAGACATTGTCTCACCTCATTTAAACGAAATGGTGGCTGTATGAATTATGGATTCTCTTCCAAAATTTCTTCCAAGGATTTCTGATACTTTGATAAGGCAAAAAAATAGTTATCCTCCTTTCTGCGAACACAAGGCTTCAGATGCATAGGACAACCGTTGTTATCCAGCAGATCTTTCTCATCCTAGAAAACAAGCAGAGCCAACAACATTATTCTACGGCTTCTAATAAACTAGAAAGATCCTTTGTATTCTTTTTATCTGGAAAGAATTAGCAAAGGTAATAGCACTAATTGCACTAGAACAATAACACTGACGGTCAAAACCTATAGATCTATGACCCCCAGAACAACATTGACAATGTAAGGTTTAAGGTCTTACCTTGTACTCTTCATAGTTGATGCAATATAGACCTTTGTAATCAGCTCGATACACAAGCATCACACTCCCACATCTCATAAATCGACCAAATAAAGCAACTAAAATGTTAGATTAAATCTAACAATTAAGAGCAAAAATGACAAGAGATTGGACCTGCAATTGAGACTGGAGGAGGCGAGTTTCTTCGGTGTCGAGGGCGGTGAGGGTATCAAGGGACGTTGGGCGGCACTGAGGGGGTGAGCAAGCGTCAAAGGGGTCGTGCGGTGTCTAGGGGGCGTCGAGGGGCCGAGAGGCATCGAGCGAGCGTCGAGGGCGTCGAGGGGGCCGAGTGAGCGTCGAGGGGCCGAGCGGCGTCAAGCGCAGTCGAGGTGGGGAGCGGTGTTGAGAGTAGCGAGCAGCGTTGAGTCGTCGAGAGGAGCGAGCTGAGTCGGCGTCGAGGGAGTCGAGACGCTGGAGTGGACTAGGGAGAAGAGAGTGAACGAACTCTAAAACTAAAACTGAGGGAAGTCACGAGAAGAGAAAGGGAAGAACAGAAGAGGGAAGAAAAAAAGTGAAAACCAATTAGGATTTTTTGGTTCCAATTCTGATTCCAGGAACCGAAACCTCCCTCTTTGGAACCTGGAACCGAACCGGACCCTCCGGTGCGGTTCTACCTGGGAACCATGCTCACCCCTACTTGTATCGTTCCAATCAGTGAGCAAACATGTCCTCCAATAATTTAAGTCATCTATTCTGATTCTATAAAATTCCATGCAATTTCCTTAATGTTTTATTATTGAGTAATTCGAGTTTTACAAAATCCTTGAGACCTCATGGCATATTACAAGCCATTTACTTTTGATTTGAAGCTGAATTTATACAAATTAATGTACTTTAATCACTAATTGAAACCATTTAGTTTCTAGAGACTATAACCTTGCAAAAATCCACTTAATGAAGTCATAAACCTAGTAGCTTTCTCTCCTCACCCACGTCTTTCACTCTCTGATTCCCTTTTTCTCTTGCACTCCAAACTACCTCAAGTCAAAAATAACTCCCTAGTCGAAGGAGGTTCCATCTTATCAACTCGAGTTGAGATTTTCTCTCCCAATATGATATGGGAGTATTTTGTTATTTTCATCTTTCTTTTTTTTTTTTTTTTTTTTTTTTTGGGGGGGTCTTTGTTGATGTCCTTCTTCACTTGCTAAGTTTATTTTCTGCTTCCATCATTAGGAATTAGCTCGCTGCTTTAGATTCTACAAATTAAGAAGTCCAACACAATCAGCGAGGAATACGATGAGTTCATGACATTTATACGACTTCCCAAAGCTTTGGGAGTTCCTTAAGGCATTTCCGCGCCAGTCCAAACTCTCTTTGATCTAGATCTAGATCTAAATGTAGGAGCATGTTCAACCTGCTTTTGGTGTTTGTCTATGATGATAGTATTAAGGATGCTGACCTTTGGTATGTAGTGCCCACTAGGCAAGCCCTAGCTATTGGAGAATGAGATTAGATATTTACTCATCACTGATGATGATGCGAGATTGGTGATCAACTGCCATTTGTTTAGTTTTGATATTGAGATTGTTATACTTTATTAGTATGTCCATAATGGAGTGCAATTAAGACGCACCGTTTCGTCTTGATATGTTATGATGGAAAGACATCTTTTGAAAGGGTATGAAGGAAGTCAAATAAATAACTTCCATAGATAACCATTGGATCGGTTGGTAGAAACAAAGTTCAAAAAGAAATTGTTCTCTCTTTTTCTCCTCTCTCCATCAAAGAACAAAAAGCATTCCATTACTGATTTGAGAAGACAATCAGCATTAACGCCGTAGAAATTGGATGTTTTCCTCATGATTGCATTCAGACAATCGTGAAGTCATATTGTCCATCATTCGCTCGTGATTCAACGTTCATTCTAGGGTAAATTGTTCATTGTGCATCAAAGAGGTTAGTCGTTTCTTCTGCTGACTTTCTTCTAACATTGGTATCAAAGTCTGTGTTATGTTTTCTGCCCCGTTTTTCCATCAAATGTTCCTATTTGCTATTTGATATGGGGATCAAGAGGATGAACCTCACATCATTTGGATGTTCATTGCTCGAAAATGGCAACATGAATCGTTGAAAACAAACCGAAGCGAAGAACGAGTTTGGAGGTCGTATACACTCGTACGATTTTGGCTATTTTTCGAAATATTTTTTCAGCTAAAATCAATTTTTGAATATATAGGGTGAAAGTACTCATTCAGTCAAGTTGAATGGCGGGTCGAGTGCCATCGGAGGAAGCCGGACGAGGCCACACGCACGGCCAGAAGCCTCGGTGCATGGGCGCCACGCGCCCAACATGCTAGAAATGCCACCGCGTGCGTGCCACACACGCGTTGGCGAACCGATGCATGATGACAACATCAATGATATTAGATAACAGTTGATAACTACTGATGACTTCATCAATGACGTCACCCAATCGACGACAGTTGGTCGGCTAGCGACCGACCGATGACCCGACCTAACCCGACCCAACCCGACCCATCTGGAGACCGACTAAACTGGAGATTTGAACCGGTTGACGGTCAACCGATCTAGCGATTGGACTGGTCAAACCAATCGCCAACCAGACCTGCCAAGAGCCTTAATGGCTCGCTGGCACATGCGCCACACGCACTACACACTCAAGGGACGCGTGTAGGCACGTAGGAAGTCCGATCGATGCGTGGTCGGCGGCATTTGGTTCATATGGATGTGCTCTACATTATGGTATAGTTATTTTACATGTTTAAGGCTTTTAAAAGGTATAAAAATGTGTACGGAACCCTAAGTATGTGTATTTTTGGAATACAAGTGCATTGTTTATTCCTTTTAATCTATATTTTCTTATGGTTTTGGAAATACATAAGTTAGCCTACATGAAAATGATCACATATATGTTGTGTAGAGCTTGGTTCGAAGATAGCATGTATATAGTTTAATATGTTTGCAATATCCTTGTTCTAAGCAAACTCGAACAACGGTTGAAAATCCTTAATTTTTTTTTCATTACGTATGGTTTTGATTATAGTTGTTGTATGATTTTCTTTTTTTGTACGTTGGTTCATATCATACTATGTCTTTTGTTTTTATAGAAAAATTTGGGAATTACATGAGGTCATGTAATTATTTTCCTAATGGGAGTTTGTAGGTTCATAGAATTCGAATGAGTTCTCACCTAAAACTTAAAATTTGCGCAAATTTAACTAGTTAATTATAGTAGAACATCCGTACATAGAAGCTTATTGGGAACCTAGTAAACTTTTATTTTTGTGCCTTTTGTTGGATTATCATTAATTTAATTTGTTTTTACCAGCAAATTAAATATGTGTATTACTCTGAAAATGTGCTAGTATTGATTCTGCGTTTATTATGTTAATATGTTAGAGCAATTGATTATAGTTTCAGCATCCAAGACCATCGTGACTGACCTCAACGAGGGTAAGAAGTCGAACAGTAACAATTATGATATTTGGTACCGAAAGGTTCAGTACATCCTTGAAAAGCTAGAGATTTTGGAAACCTTCAATCATAACATGGATGAGCCTGAGCATGGAACTTCAACTTAGCATAGGAGAGATCAAGAGGCTTATCAAGCTTGGAAAAAGAAAAATAGTATTGCTTGCATCACGTTGCTAAGTTCTATGCAAGATGATCTCATGTGTGAGTTTAAAAGTTATGATAAAGCTCAAACAATGTGTGTTGTCTTGAAAGATAAGTTTGGGGGTACGTCTACCACTAAGTTGAAGAGACTCACCATCAACTTTGACACATATTGAAAGTGCTCAAATGTAACAATGAGACAACATCTTTGAGAGATGTCAAACATGATTCGTGAGCTGAAGTCGGTGGGTCACTTCCTTACTGATGAACAGCAAGTTCATGCTATTATAAGTCTCTTCCTGATAGTTGGGAGCATATGAAGATCAACATAACACATAATAAGAATATTGTCACTTTTGACGATATAGTGCATCATTTGGAATTAGAGAATGAGTGTTTAGAGGTTGCAAAATCCTCTACTTATGCTTATGTTGCTAAATCGAGTTCGCACAAAATTTTGGGTTTTAAGCGCAAAAGGAACCATCAATTCAACAACAAAAGAAATGAGACTAATAGGGTACCTGAAAGGGCTAAGACTTTCCAACACAAGAAGCGTGGTGAAAATAATGACAAGGCTAAGATGAAGTGCTACAATTGTGGCAAGATGGGTTACTTTACTTGTGAATACACTAAGTCAAAAAAGGTACAATATTACTCCATTACTTTAAGTAATGCTTTTGTTTCTAGCACTATAATACTTGCTCCAAATATTCGACGGGACTTGGTCTCCCTAGTTATTCTTCTTAGTCTAAGTTATGTATTAAATTTCCAGGGTGATTATATTGACAGTTTGTTTGGAACAGTTTATTATGGTTCTAGTCATGTATTGAATAGTTTTATGGTGTTAGACATTGACTATAATGTGTGTAATATTAATGTTGATGGTTGTTTTTCTTTAATTGCATTTTCTAGTAATGTTGAGATTGATGCAAGTACTTAGCATGCTAAACTAGATCACATTGGATTATAAAGAATGCAAATGTTAGCTAGAGAAGGCTTTTTAGGTTACTCGCTAATGTTGATCTACCCGTATGTGAACATTGTCTAGTGGGAAAAGTAACTAAAAAACTATTCGGTAAAAAAACTAGAGCCGAACTTCCATTACAACTCATACATTCTGATATTTGTGGTCCATTAAACGTGAAGGTGAGGCATGGAGCCTCATATTTTATCACTTTTATAGATGATTTCATGCGTTTTGGTTATATCTTTCTGATTTCCTATAAGTTAATAGCATTATACCACTTTAGACGACATATAGCTGGTAGAAAATCAATTGAACAAAATAATAAAGGCATTGAGAACCAATCGCAAATGTGACTATCTATGTGAGCAATTCAAGGCTTTTTATGTGAAAAGGGAATTGTACGATAATTGATTATTCCTGATATTCCGCAACAAAATGAGGTTGCTAAGAGAAGGAATAGAACTCTATTGAAAATGATTAGGTCTATGATGGCGCAAGCAGATCTACCTATCTCGTACTAGGGAGATGCAATATTAACTGCTACCTATATATTTAACCGTGTGCCCTCAAAGTCAATCACTTCCATCCCTTATGAATTGTGGACCGGTAGGAATCTAGACTTAAGTAATCTACATCCTTATGGGTGTATAGCTTATATTCATGATTCTTCTCATAAATATGGCAAATTAGGCCATAGAGAGAATAAATGTATCTTTATAAGATATTTTGAACACTCCAAAAGATATGTGTTCATAGGTAAACAAGCTGATAGAAGTGTAACCAAAATGGAGTCATGAGATGTCATGTTCTTAGAGAACGATTTTTTTAGTAGAGGTAAAATTGATAAAGACTTCCAATTATATCAAATGAAAGATCCTAATAACACATCCACTAATGTTATCAAGGGAAATGAAGATTTACCTCAACATACAAGACCTAATGGAAGCGTTGCATCGATTTTTCAATAGAAGTTCAATTACTTAAAAGTAATCTTAAAAGTATTCGTTGTTGTCATTTTGAGATTGAAGGGGAAGAATTTATGATTGCTCTGCAAGATGATGCCAAGCTTAAACTATTCAAGAAGCTCTCTCATCCTTTGATAAGGAAGAATGGAGAAAAACTTTGGAAGATGAGATGGAGTCAATGAGGGTAAATCATGTCTAAGACTTGGTTGATCTACCACTCAATCGCAAGGCTATTAGAAACAAATGGATTTTTAGGATTAAGCAAATGACATATGGAGTCATGGTCCTTGCGGTGCTTAATTACTCACAATGCAGTCAGTGAGAGCTTCAGATAACTTGCGGAAAAAATAGAAATTCTCCAAGTTGCAGAAAGGTGGCCAACATGAGACGATCACCCATGAACCAGACCAATCAAAAGCTTCAAGGGTGCTCCCAAAATATCAGGAATGCTGCAATACAAAGAGACTAGGACGGCGATGCTCAAGCTACTCTTCTGAATTGGTGAATAATGCTGAAGATGTTGGGCAAAGGAGATGTAACATGTCGATGAAGTGTCGAAGTACTCCTATTGTGGCTGTGAAGGACTTCACTTTTGTCGAACTTGTCTGCAAGTGAATATTTGACCAAATTGTCAAACTACACTTGCGGGAAGAATACAGGCATCACTACTTCATTCACCTTCAATCTCCAAGGATGCTACCATATTTCTCTCTCAATTTCTTCTCACAATTTCTCTCTTGTGGCCGTCTTTTCCTCTCCAGATCCTCTCTATCTCTCACGTGATTTCTCTTGTGTGCTCTCAAAATCCAATTGCCGACCTAATTAAGAGGCATGACATCTATATATAGTGCAAAACTAGGTCTAAACTTGATCTTATGGGCTTAATTTAGGCCTTTTTTATTTCATGTAATGGGCTGAGTGAAGGTCAAGGCCTATTTTAATTAATTCTCAAGGGCTAAAATTAGATTAAATTAACCTCAATTTGGCCCGTCTTCTCATGGAAATTTCACCCACTTGATCCCCTAGTGCTAGTCAAATTTTGTCCCGCTATGTAGGCTTAATCCATTTACTTTTAAGTTCATGATCATCTACCGCCAATCCAATGCTAATGCAATTAATAAATATATAAACTAAATAATAAGTACTCCTAAAATTACATGCTATGCAACTTAATTCTAATATTTTTGTTTAGGAATTAAAATTAATTCCTAATTTTCTATGCAATAAATGAATGATTGGGTTGCCAAATTTTAGGTGTTAATAGCTGTCCCTCTTTGAAGATGAGCTCACAAAGGTTACATTCAAAGACAAATTGAGACCTAAATTTTTACCATGCACATGCAATGAATTATATTTTATTGTAGCATTGTAGTAGAAGCCAAAAAAGCAGGATAATGAGTGAAAAAGTCAGTCAATCAGTGGGAAACTCAACAGATGCAAATAATTAGCCTTTGTCGGCCAAACAAGGTCTATAAAATTATAATGTGTTGTTTCATACCTATATAAGACGATATATGTAAACGTTAAGGGGCAAAGCGCACCCTCCCTAGAAATTATATTGTGTGATTTGCTATAAATCCCTTAAAACTCTCCTTTCTTCCTTTCTGTCTAGGATGATTCTTTTAAAACTAGAAATGCTCTAAACAATATTGGTAGTATGCTCTACACTTGCCATAAATGTGGAATTTGTGTATCAAAATTCTACTACTTTAAAATTTTCTATGATATGAGTCAAAGAATGAAAAAGGAATTTGGTGACTAACAAGTAGTTTCCAATTTAAGGCCAAGGAAGGGCCGTGCGTGTGGGATAGCATACTTGCCACTAATTTTGTTCTCATTTTCCCTTACTCATATCATAGGCAAATTTTCTAAAGAGGGAGAGAAAGACTTCTTGTCATATTTGATGGAGAAATGTGGATTGTTTTTTCTACTTATTGTTAAATGTTAAATTTAATAGTGGAATGTGGATTGCTTATTTTTTTTTATCCAAGTTTTATGGATTAGGGAAATGGAATGTAATTGAATTTATCAAATTGAAATAACGAATGATATCAACAAATACTTGATTGATATTTTTAGTATAAATTCATTCTAGACTCCTTTTTATTATTTATTTATTTATTTATTTATTTATTTATTTATTTATTTATTTATTTATTTATTTATTTATTTATTTATTTATTTATTTATGAATTTGAATCAAATTAATTTGATTGAAATAATCATAAAATTGTTAATTCATCATGTATATATAAAAATATACATTTAATATACAACGTGTCCCAACGTATCGGAATTCTTTATTTTTTTAGAAATAACATATCAACGTATCGTGTCTTGTCGTGTCGTGTTATGTCACATGTCGAGTGTCGATGCTACTTAGTCTCTACAAAATTCTAAAGGCAAGGTTGGCATCTCGTACACAAACAAATTGCAAAATTATGTCACTCTTTTAATGAGGCCATGGTAGGACCGAAACCAGTTATTGTGCCCAAGGTGTTCTTGTCTTGCTCAAGGGACTAGATGCCCAAGTTAAGTTAGACATGGTAAGATATAATACAAGAATGCTATTCCAAGCATGGCATGATATGATAGAACAATGCTATTTATCGTACTACTCTAAAAAACAATTATAGAAGGAAGGCTGGCTCAACATGTTCTCGAGTCATCAACCACCACACGGGCTATTCTAGAATTAAGAAATTATTAATCCATGACAAATGGTATTAGAGTAGAAACCCTCCAATAAGTGGGTGATTTGGAGAAAGCTTGTGGTCTACCCGGTCCCATAAGGGTGGAGAGTGAATCGCCAGAGTAAAAAGGGCTCAAACAAAGTACGACTCATCTAGCTTATAGGATGACAATGGGGCACAAGAATGAACCAAATTGTTCACTAGATAGAGTAAAGTTCATGGATTAATTGGCGAATCTCAAGAGGGAGGTATGTTATCACATTTCCAAAAAGGGGAGAATCCTCCATTGGTATGCTAAAATCGGGAGAGGCTTAATAGGATGAAGAATGTGCTGTCAAGGAAGTGCAGTTAGCTCGGATGCCACACTTATCAAGTAAAGCATGAGTAACCAAAAAATGCACAAACAACTTTAATTAAGGGAAGCTACCAGTGGAGTAAAATAACTTGTTCTATTGTGTGAGCATTGTCATTTATGTAAGTCCTAAGGGAGAGGCATTGATGGTTGAGAAATGTGCGGAAATGACAAAACAACCGACAATAGGCCACAAGCGAGGACCAGCCTCATTGAGATATGTCGAGCGGTCAACGTGAAGGAGCGAGCTTGATGAGGCTAGGTTGAGGCATGAGCTCAAGGCGTGAACTCGACAAGGCTAGGTTGAGGCACGAGCTCAAGGCAAAGTGAGGTCGAACTCACCAAATCACAAGCTCAAGGCTCAAGACTCACATGTAGCTAGTTGTCGGGACAGCCGACGAAGAAGCAAAAAGTAAAAGAAAAAATAATTAAAAATTGATTTTTAAAAATATTAAAATAATTAAAAATTCGAATTTTTAAAGAATATGTTTTTATGAGAATGAACTTTCATTAACCAAGCACCCGAACCAAGGTGCCGAGGACTTGTGCACAGCCTTTATGTACCCAAGCCTGAATGTCAGGGACAAGAGCTTGAGGATCGAGAATCCAAGCATAGCCTCTATGGACCCAAGCTCAAGTGTTGGGGCATTGGGCATGGGCACTAGGGGTTTGAGCCCTATCTCGATAGACCCGAGCCCAATCGTCAAAAACCCTAGTCTAATCATTGCAGCCCGAGAACTAGTCCTAGAGATTTCGAATTCAAGCGCTAATATTTAATCATATTTTGAAAAATGCATTCCAACTTTTTAAAAAGTGAATCATTTTGTTGAATTTAATTTTTGGTGCCATTGATTCATTTACTTAAGCAAACCAAATGCGGGTCCGCAAAACAAACGAGTTAGACTCACGCTCACGTCTCAGTTCTCACGCACACACGGCCATCGTCTTCTTCTTCAGTATTGTGAGGACCACCCCCATCGCTCTCTCTCTTTCCTCTTCGCTGCCGATCGGGAGAGACTACTGATCCCCCCTCCCTTCTCTCTGTGAAAGACGAGTAATTATCCACGAGAGAGCCCACCCAGAGTTAGCTCGGCGTAGTGCTGATTCGCGGTCACCAGCGACAGGAGTCCATCTCCGCAGTGAGATCTCCGCTCGCGTTTGCCCTTTTTCTCGCGATTCTTGATTTCACGCCGCTTTCTATCTTTGCTTTGGTGGGGCTTCCGGTTTCGGTTGACTTTTCTTGGATCTCAATTCGATGTTCGTTGCCACAATTAGCTTCGCGATCGGCAGGCTCAGTGATGTCTATGGCTTTCATCGCTTTATTCTCTCCTTTGTATAGTTTGGGGCTTTTCTTGACGTCTTAGGAAACTTTCCTTTCTAAGGTTTTGGTTGTGCGCTTTCTGAATCAACGCGAGCAGCGACTTATGCAATAATTACGCTGATGTTTTCTGTTTTTGATTAAGAAGGGAATTCTATGGCTTAGTGTTTTGATCTGCTGCTCTTTGCTTCGCTCGTGCAGTACGGAAAGGACTATTCAGGGTTATTCGGTTTGTGAGGAGTATAGTTCCATCCACGGGAGAGGAGACATCTGATGCTATATGAACCTGGATTTGAATTTAGGACCTGTTTCTGATCGACAACCGGAAATGTCCACGCGAATTGCGGATTTTGAGACATGGTACAATTATTAGAACTGCATAATCAATAATTAAAAACGACAAACATCACATTATATATTGTTAAACGGCGTTAATCAATATATTAAATCCCCTTTAATATAAGACTCAAAACTAGAGCCTAAACCCGTTTCATGATTTGTGGATGGCTTGGAACATAGTTTCACCACCACCTTCATGCCATTGTCAATAACCCGACTTCCAAGCTCCTTCTCCTTCACTAACTCAATGCCAGTTCAGCCATTCATCCATTCTTCAAAGGCAACAATATAAAGAGAGAAAAATGCTAAAAATAGATCCGAGATGGTACAACATGAGTCAAGAAAGTTGCATTGTCTGTAAATGAGTCGAAACGGATTGTATACCACCCGTTTGAAAAAATGGAGATTGCACATTCCAATTTTATCAACTACTACGCGTGAGTCAAGACCACTTATATTAAATAGTGTTTCATGAGCTTTCAAGCAGTCGGGATCTCCACAATCGTCTCCTGGATTATCAAATAAAGCCATTGCACTATAAATATTATTTCAGCTTTTGGGGCGCGCGTCATTTGTCCCTCGAATTTTTCTTCGTGGATGCTTTAACACTTAGAGATATGATAACACGTTACATAATGGTAAAAATATATACATAGCATAATGTACAACGTTTTCACGCTTTTATCCGACAAAACTTCGTATAATTATACAGGATTATATTGCACCGTACGCGTATAATCATAAAGGTAAAAAAGTATTTCATAATCACGTCAAGATGGCCATCTCCGACAACTTTTAAGCAAACAAGTTCCCCAGGACATGAAATAAATAGCAGCTAAAACAGAAATGAAAGCCCCCACGAAGGATCCAGACACGCTATCAATTATTCCAGCTATGGTGAAACATCAGAAATGCATCATACGCAACAGTCCGCGTGTGCGTGTTACCAGCAATTTGCGCACAAAAGTTCTACTCCAGAGAGGAGTCGATCTTGTTAACGGACCGAGAGAAGGCGAGCACGTCATTGGGGCGGCGATCTTCTCCGGCACCATCCGATGCCTCGACGATGGACTCTCGAATCACGGCCTTTGCAATCGGATCGATCGGCGGCCCAGCCCTCACGCCATCGGAACCAACCGCGCCCTTGATCTCTCCGCGGCGATGGTCGTCTTCTCTAGATTCATCAATTTCCTCCTTGTCCTTTCGTAGCTGCTCTCTCCTTTCCTTGTGAGCTTCCATGGCGCGTCTTGCTTTTTCCTGGCACTGTTTGTTGCCGGTTGGAGACGAATTCTTGGGCTGTCGCAGCAGCTGCGTTTGGAGGGCTTCTCCTCTGAAGTGAGCAGCGGACAGGTGTGGGATGATGGAGGGGATTGAGGGACTGTCTCCCTCACACGCAGGCCTTTTTGGCGTGCCACGCGTGGAAAGCTCTTGTCTTTTTGCCTTACAATATACATTGTCGTTCTTATATTTGCAATTACGGTCAATCCCACCGAAAACATTAAAAAAAAAAAAAAATACCCACGGTAGTGTCAATAACATAAAAAAATTAAAAAAAAAATTAGCACAAAAAATCCGAAAATATGCCCATTATAATACCGGTATTCCAAATTATTTTTTGGCCCTTTTGCCTTATAAGATACTTTGTCGTTCTTATAACTATAATTACTGTTGACGCCACGAAAAATTTTAAACAATGAAATCAATACACAAAACTCTTTTTATATCCCTAAAAACTTGTAAATATGCCTACCATAACACCAAATATTCCAAAAAAAAAAATTGTATTACCAAGGCCTTTAAATTATGCCCACTGCAATATCAATACCGGAATTATTTTATCATATCGATACAAGTTTGGGTATTGGTGATTGGAAAATAAAGTTTGGGGATCTTAGTGATGCAAAAAAATAATTAAGATATTAGAATTCAATGTACATACTTAAGGTTTTTTGGTGGTAGGTGACACAATGAGCATAGTTTAAGATTTTCAAAGGTGTTTTTCTTTATAATTATAGTGTGCAGCCGTATATTATTCAAACCTTTACCGAGTCGCCCATCGTCCAAGACGCTTTTTCCACCACCGCTCATCGCTATTTGTTCGCTAGAAGGATGGAATAACTTACCCCAAAGTCGTTAACCATTGGCTAAAAAAAAAAAAAAAAAAAAAATCCGAATTTCCCACCACTTGCTTTTTCTTCTAAAAATGTGGTCTCATGGGGTATATAACAAAGTCCGAAATAAAAAAAATTTGTGTCATTATTAAACAAATTTCTATTTTTAGCCCTCTTTCATATATCAGTAAAAATTTTATGTTTGTTATCAATTTAATGTTAACCGTCTTTTTATTTAGAAAATTGAGATAATAAAATATTTTTATTACAAAACTCATCTAGAAATCCATTTCTCTTCCATAAATCAATTTCTGGCTAGAATGGTTATCATTCGCGCCCTTAATAATGAAGACATTTTTTGTTCACTCGCCTTCCTAAAAGATATAGACGGTCTCATTCAACAATCTAACATGAGTTTAGAAATTATAAAAATTCAAACAAAAATTTGAGCACTTGAATGACCTTTGATAGGATATTATCTTGGAAATTAAGAGAGTAATAACCCATTTAATTGGATGGACGTTCAAAAGTTAAACTGGCAATTAGATTATGTGTCTGACTTTCACAGCGTATTCTTTTTTTATGAGGATAAGAATCTGCTCATGGTTTATTTTTCCACCATAACGTTCTTGCCGATTGCTTCTCCGTATCAGTCTTTGGGAAAAGTGCACCAAAATCGTGAACTTTGTATAAAATCTTTCAACTAATTTAATTAAGTTTAGCAACCATCTTTAAAAAGTGTAATCGAGTTCTCTCAATGAAAAGTACCTAAAAAGATAAAAGGCCTATGTGCCATTAAAAAGTTCCATTCATGGCATTCTTAAATTGCATTTAATACATATTATAGGACTTAATTGCCTTTTTCATTAAAAATTTAGGACTTTGTTTGACCAATTGATATATTAGGACTTAATTGTGCAATTACAAGAATTAAGACTCCATTGCATTCCATACATAACTTCTAGAACCTATGCCATCGGTTTTTCCTGCATAGTTTTTTCTAAAATAAAATTTCACAATTGTCGCGACTCTCACAGACGCGAGGTCGGGGAAAAACAAGTTTAGAGGTGATGTTGAGTTGAAGACCAACGATCCTCAATCGACGCGAGTTCCGTCAAACCCGACCTCACGCAACGTTGAATTTTCACCTAAATTTGATGAACTCTAAGAATTCTATATGAAGAGCCACCACTAACTTATTGAACTCAAGTAGAAAGAATGGAATTATACCTTATTTCCTTTGCAACCAAAGATTTAAGGTCGCGAACTTATTACACTAGTGCCTTTTTGGTACCTAAATATGATTATTTGTCAACTAAGATGTCCACATAGTCTTCTTATTCAATTAGTCCTAAGGTTCTTATCCGCTATGTGTCCATAAAATGCTTTTGTCTTTGTCATGGTCCTAAAGTGTAAATTAACCATCTAACTAACATAAGCAAAAACAACACTGAAAAAGCAATATAATCAATTCATAAAAAATAGTAATGATAGAAAAAGTAAAGAGTAAAGTATAGTAAAGTAACCCGATACAAAGTTGGGCAAAAAAATACAATACAACCTTGGCTCCAAGACAACAACCCTATGAGCTTAGTTCACTCCAAACTCAATTATCTAAAGAAACTAATCTAACTAGAGAAAAGCATGAATTTTCTTAAATCATATGTACACTATCAAAATGAAACTAAATTATTTCTTGTGCCAAAATCTAGCAACCTAAAGACTCTGGCTAGGCCCCTGGGCCTAGTCCCGAATCTGGACCTAGCTTGGATCTCGCGGGTCTAGGTCAAAAAAAACATGAAAGGCTTTATAAATGAAATGGGCTTACTTGTTCAAGTCCCATTCAATTCTAACCAGAGTCAAGCCCGAATGTTCTAAAGCCGAAGCCAATCCAAATATATCAAACCTATTCAAGCCCAAGCTCATTAAGCCTATTCAAGCCCAAAGCTCATTAAGCTTACATAGTGCCCAGATTGTTACGCCTTTCATGCGGTTAATCCAAAACTTACTGATCCGACCAGAACTAAACAAGTCCAACTTAAACGCATTTGTCATTCATATACCCATTTTCTTCTCCTTTATTAACTTCTATTTCTATACCCACACCAGGTTATGCTCCCTAACCCAAGAACTTCCAGACTTCCAATCTAACATCAACACAGCAAAAATCTCAAGCCACCAATATGACAAATGTATTATTCACTGTTAACCATCTATATTCATCACTCGATAATCATAGTCAACCATCAACAATCCACAACCTTAAAGCACCAGGTGACTATCTCCATTCAATTTAGCGAGAGTAAGAACTTCAAGTGAGTAACTTCACTCGATATTTTGATTACTAGGAGGAGATGGAACTTCGATTGGTGGTGAAATTGATCATAAGAGCTACATTAATTGTCTTTAAACAAAATTGACATTGAAGGAGCTTTAAGCAAGATTTAGCCACTTCATGCTTCATGATCATGTGACAAAATTAAATAGGGGACGGCCTAGCACAATGATGGAAAAACTTGGCAAGAAAGAATTCTTAACAATGATTTCTAATAGAAATGACAAAAGAAAATGTTAAACTAATAAGATTTTTCAATCACATGAACATGAGATCAATTTGATAAATATAGCATACTTGAATCAAAAGAAGCCGTTATTAATCCAATGAAAGAAAATATATCCTATTGTGGGTATAAATTTTCACCACTATTCTCTATAATAATTGTGTTGGGCGTGTACTTTTCTCTCAGTAATTTTGTAGAAAATAGGGGGAGCGTGGTAATTGGATACCAACCTTCTCTACCAAAGAAAATCCTTATATAGCAGAAGTGATGTGATCAACTTTGAAGCTATAAAATCTTAACTAT
This sequence comes from Eucalyptus microcorys, assembly GCA_014182515.1. NCBI lineage: Eukaryota > Viridiplantae > Streptophyta > Magnoliopsida > Myrtales > Myrtaceae > Eucalyptus > Eucalyptus microcorys. The sequence continues at coordinate 20,811,090 of CM024564.1, forward strand.
TCATCAAGATTTAAGATATAAATTATATATGCTTAAGTAAATGTCACAAACATGTGTCATATGATGTAATTAATTAAATTGGACCCATGTCAAATGTTACATAATAGATCTGATAAGCTACATAACTGGCTTGGATCTCGTAAGTCCAACAGAAAATTCGAGAATGCATCACGCGTGTTCTCTTTGCTTCGTCTACGTCCACGCGCCCCCTGCACTGTGTTTCTACTCTCGTGCTCCAATCTCGTTGTCTCACGCGCGCCTTTCGCTTGCATCGGCGTCACTCATCTTCAGAGAGAGAGAGAGAGAGAGAGAGAGAGAGAGAGATTTCAAGATGGGCCCTGTGCAAATTAAAAATGAGTTTGGGCCAATTGGTTTGCGCTTTTTTTTTTTCCATTTTTTCGACTCTGCATGGGCCAAACTCTTTGAAGTTTCCCAAAATAGTGAATTTGGACGTAAGCATTGGGCGTTTTAAAGATCCGCATTTTGTGTCATCATTATTATTTCTTTCATTTTCCTTTCGTTTCATTTTTATTATTATTTCTTATCACATGTCTAGCACAGGGATATTGATTAGACATATCACTTATACTAAGCAAAACACGTGTCTAACCAGCTAGAAGCAAGCTTCCAACAAGAGCTTTCAATGATAGTTTAGTAATCCGGTGTCCAGCCTGGATGCGTTATTTATTTTAACGTGTCGGTATCCGTACGTTCTATCTTCCCAATTTGACAGAAAGTTTTTTCTTCCCTCGCCCATCCCAAATTTTACGTTCCAAAGTTCAAACGAAGCAATTTTAGGACATACTCAAATCCATAAGATCCTTATTTGGTCATCATTACTATTTCTTTCATTTTCATTTAGTTTCACTTTTATTATAATTTTCTTATCATCAATTTTGATGTATTGACTAAAATTCAGGTATTAACACCAATCATTTGCAAGGTGTCTCCATATTTTGCATCACAAGGTTGTGTTTGCTCATTATATCCACGAATGCTTAATTGGGTCTTATTTTACATTTACACGTCTCTTCATGTGCTTTTCTGGCAAGGGTTTTCTATTAGTGTGTTGACGCACTATACATATTGATCCTGCTCATGCCATTTTATATTGAAAGATGAAGCAAATAAACTTAGACCTTGAGGAAATCGTGTTGCGTAATATCATGAATCCCACCAATTTATATTGGGGTTAATACCCATAAAAAATTCCAAAATTGTACATTACAAAAAACTTCATGCCAATACAACTGTAGAGATTGAGCGAACATTGCTTTCATTGATAAACTAATTTATAATATATACATAGGGTTTAGGGCTAAAACAATACAATGACAATTATACCCTTTATTATAAACCTAATCTACCAATAACAACTCTTGCCATATTTATCCTAAAATACTTTTTTTGTCACAAAAAATATTAAGTTGGTGTGTTAGTGCCACATTTACCTAAATTGATTTTCGCATTACAAAAATCAAAGATTTGGATAAATATGGCATAAATGTACCAATTTAAAGTAAATTTGGCACATGTATATCAATTTAAAATATTTTATAACATGAAAATTAATTTGGCGGCAAACATGGCACAAATACATTAGTTTGGCCTATTTTGTAATACAAGTATTAATTTGGGTTAAATGTGGTACAAATGCATCGGTTTGTTTTTAGGTGGTATTAACCTTTTTATATTATTAATGTCTTAGCCTTTTTTCTATATCCAATCTCTAAAAAGCAATGGACTTTGGTTGTTTTATTAAATTTGCAGCAATATGACTCGCATGTGCATTTTTTAAGAGACTTCTCAATTTTTATGCTATGGTCGTGTCGAAGTTGACTTACATGAGTAAATATGATTTCGCATTTTGCTTGAAAAGAAATGCGATTTCAATCATAGTCTTCCTCAGAAGAACAAGGTGTTACACCAGAATTTGATCTAAAGAAAACCGGGCACAACCTTGCAAATCATGTTATAAACTTTTCCTTTTTTTTTACTTTTTTCATTTTATCAACAACGTGATGGGACCACCAGCCATGGTGGCTCCGCTAGGTAGGCTTCGGTCCTTTGAGGGAAGGTTAGGAGTTCGAAGCCCTTGCAACACAAGTTGCAAAGGGGCTGGCGGTTTGAGGGAAGGTCAGGAGTTCGAAACCCTTGCAACGCAAGTTGCAAGGGGGCTGGCGGACTATTAGGTGATTGATGCGTGACACCGGAGTGGTGGTTTCCCCCGGGGTTTACGTGACGGCTGTTAGCCAAAGCGGTTCCTCCAGCACAAAAAAAAAAACAAAAAAAAAACAACGTGATGGGGATAATGGATTTTCACTAGTACAAATGAGATCATATGTTCAGCGATGCCAAGATTAAGAAACTCTTCAATATATTCTCCGGCTTACTTCCTTAAATAATTTCTAACTTTACATTTAATTTCATTTATGTCCCAAACATTTTTATCTAAAAAATATAATTAACTTTCATTACAATCTAAAATTTGCCCAAATGTCCAAAAATTACAACTGATTTCTTCAAAATTATCAACTTCAAAACCGTTTAGGGATATATTATTAGAACCCGCATCTTTACCAACATCCTCACTTATAGTGCACAAACATTTATAATTTAGAAGAAATTGATGGCGATTTTTAGACATTAGCAAATTTGGGATTAAATCTAAAGTTTGGGTTTTTTAGAAGATTAAACCATATATATGTGGGATAATGACACGATTTGTTCATGAACTTTAACCCAATGCGTAATCCTGAACTTTAAATTTGTTCAATGTGGTTCACGAACTTTAGTCTGATATGCAAGTTATCCGTAAAATTTTAATTTATTCAATATGGTCTATGAACTTTTAATACATATTCAATTTAGTCTTTGAACTGTGTGAAAATGTTCGATATGGTCTTCACACGAATTCAAATTCAAAGACAATATTGATCATTTTCATACAATTTATAGACTAAATTAAAGGGAAAATCTCAAATAAGGACCTAAAGTGCCTTTCTTTTCTCAAAAGATGACCTAAAGCGAAGTTCGTCTCAAATAAGAACCCAAAGTGGTCATTTAGTCTCAAAGAAGGACCTCACTCGCTGGCCGGTGAATAGATGCATCTTCGATGCATATTCCGATGGCCTGATTTATTTTCGTCTAATTTTTTTTTTCATTTTTGGTTGTCTTGTTCATCGTCTTCTTCGTCCCCTGTTCATCTTCTTCTTTCCCAGATCAAGAACACTAGACTCGAGGAAAGGCCGGCTAGCACCAGTTGCTAGTAAGGGCCGACAAGGGCTTGACACCCATTGGTGGTAGGGAGCGAAGGCCAGGCAAGGGCCTATAGGCCGACCCTCGCCTGGGGCCAACGAGGGCTCAACGCCCATCGCTGGCAACAAGCAAGGGCCATCGAGCCCTCACTGGCCGTGGGAGAGGGGGGTCGTCCAAATCGAGGCCTTACAATGAGGTCATGAATGGCAAAAGGGGTAGCCGGAAAAGTTGTCGATCTGGGAGCGGTGATGGGAGGAAGGGATGAAGAAGGCAACGTGGGCATCTTGGTCGTAGTCCTGGTAGAAGACAAGGTTGTTGATGGAGCGACGGACAAAGGCGAGGGAGGTTGCCCCTCGCCGACCCTGGGTGAGGGCTTGCCCACCTCATCGGCCACTGATAAGGGTTGGCGAGGGCCTGCAAGCCCTCGCCCACAATCAGCAAGGGCTTGATAGCCCTCGCCAGTTGCGGCCGAGGCCACCCTTACCAGATCTGGCGAGGGTCGACTTGTAAGCCCTCACCCGCAACTGGCGAGGGCTTGGCGGCCCTCGCCAGCCCTTACCAACGGCCGACACTCACTAACCCTTCCCAAGTCTGATGTTCTTGAGAAGAAGACAAACAAGAACGAAGAAGATGATGAACAATGCAATCATTAACCCAAAAAAAAAGAAAAAAAAGAACAGGACAATCGAAAATAAAAATTGGATAAAAATACCCCGATTAAGCCACTAGAATATGCATAGGAGATGCATATGTTCACCGGCCAGCGAGTGAAATCCTTCTTTGAGACTAAATAACCACTTTGGATTATTATTTCAAATAGACTCCACTTCATGTCCTTTTTGAGAAAAAGGAAGGTACTTTGAGATCCTATTTGGGATTTTCCTAAATTAAATATGTATTCCAAGAGCCTCGTTAAACAAATTAAAAAGTTTAGGGATGACATTGTACATTATATTAAAGTTCAAGAATTATATTAAATAAATTTAAAATTTAGAGGCTACATATAAATCACATGTGTCATTTTATGCACAGGCGGTTACGGACTACAAATTGTGACAAATGCCGGGTGTAACTACAATTTGGGATAACTGCAAGGGTGAGATTGAAAAATCTGTTTTCCTTAGTCCAAAACCCAACAACGCTCAAGAGCTCACCATGCGGCGACGGAGGCTAGCGTCGTCTCCCCCCCCATGCCCGAGACCAAAACCCTCGCTACCGCAGTCGCCATAAACCCTAAGCTACTAGCTTTCACGCCTCGCCAAGTTTCTCTAGCGAAGAAACAGACGAAGCAGCGAGCGCCGACGGCGGCATCCCCCATGGAGACCAAGACCCTCCTCCTCCTCTCCATAGCTCGGTATCTGCAGAGCAATGGATTCCCCAAGACTCTCAAGAAGTTCCGCTCCGAAGCCCAGCTCGAGGTACGCCCCCTCGTTCTCGCGCGATCGTCTCCTCCGGCGAGCGCGCTCCTTTCGCATTCTGGGTCTTGCTAGTTTCGTGGATTGGGCATTTCTTTTGGGGTGGTTGTGAGGGGTTGGCACAGTTTTGACTGATTTAGGGAGAGAGATCATCGCCATAGGAACGAAGTCCTGTGAGGGAAGGAAGCTCGATTATGTAGTTGAAAGGATCGATATAATGGTGGGAGCAAGAAATTTTGGGCATTCCTCCTGTACAAGTTTTAAACCAAAAAAGGAAAAAAAAAAAAAAGAAGAGAAAAAGGCGACACGGGGTTTGAATCTTTTTAGTGTCCACTTTGTATATCACTAGCTTTACTTTGCTAAGGTGGCATGCATTCTAAAGAGTGTTCGTCGGAGGTTATTTGGTTGCTATTTCTTTATGCCAAGTTGGAGATTTTATGCATTTTGAGGTTCCGATTCACTTTTTGTGAGAGCTATTTAAATGATGAGCTGTAGAGGAGATTTGTATCAAAGGTCGGACTCTTGGTTCCCAGAAGGGATCAACAATAAAAAATTTTGCCAAGAGGATCTCGATATTTCCAATTAGAGGAACAAAGGTATCTGAAGACTTTGTCAGCAACCAACTTTCTAAAATGTGACATTTTATGGTCTGAATTCAATTTATGTCTTACTTATTTAAAAAGCGCAAGGAGAAACGATAACGCTTGGCATATCTTTACAAAGAAGGCCCTGTGAGTAATGTGCATTCCTTCTCTATGAGTTGTCAATGTCCAGAAGCTTCTGGAGCAAGCAACTCTTGAAGAAAATCTTGCTTTCTGCTATCTGACTATCTGGAGGGCACTTCATTGTGTGCAATGCTCTGTTTCATCCGCTTTATGTTTACTATGCTTGCCACAATTGATCTTTGTTATGCTTTTGAATTACCTGATTGAAATACTTATTTAAGAAAGGAAAAGTTCGCGTGTTGAATGAACCTAGCTATCTCTAAGGTTGCCTTTCAGGTTTAAATATTTTGATGCTGCGTCTTGCTATTGCTACTGTGATAATGATGCGTTTAGGCCATAAAGCGCTCTAAGGTTCCTTGCTGAATTTCTTTCTTTTTTATCTTTTGGTGCAGGAAGTTAGTTTTAAGGGTTCGACATTGGATTTGGAAGAAATATGTCTCAACTACTTGAAAACAGTGTAGGGGGTTCTTCTTTTATTCCATGATAATCCTGTTGTATGCAGAAGTTTTTTCTCGTTGATGATTGTCGAAGATATAGTTTTCTCTAGCTGGGAAATAATATGGGTGGCACATGTTTCTGTGCCAGCTTAAATGTGCTAAATGTATTCCTTTTGGTAAAGATATAAATTCTTCTGTGAGAACATTGGGTTGATACTTTGTTAGAGCTGCTTTTTGCTACTTGATATTCGCAAGTTTTGGCAACAAATTGCTTTGTAGCTTGTCTGTATTTCATAGGTTTGCATCCTGTATGTGATGGACACTGTGAGAGAATACTTAAAGCTATGAAGAGGTCTCTTTGTAAGTAATTTTGTCTGCTTCGTCATCGGGTGATGGAGCTCATAACTCCATAGTAAGAGTCGGCCTAGGAGTGTTCCAGCCTTACCAAAACTTCATGGGTTCCAGCCTATTGCCTACTTGTGCAGATCAAATGGAGTTCAATCTCTTTAATTTTTAAATGGAAAAATGCCATCTCTCATATTTGCCCTTCAAATTGTGGTGTTCTTTTCAATTCCCTGCAGGGGTTCTCTTTCATTCTTAATGTTTTTTTGACGTTCTGTGCAGTGGTCATGCTGCAATGAAGAATGGCCTAGAGAAAGGTATGCTAACTTTGAGCCACAAGTTGTCTGTAATTTGTGCCAGTTTGACTCTTGAGTACATCTCTCTCTCTCTCTCTCTCTCTCTCTCTCTCTCTCTCTCTGTGCATATGCGCACGGGTGTGTTTTGTGTAGTAGCTTCTGTATGGATACTTATTTGTTAAGAGCTGTGTTTTTACATGTTAAATATATTTATTCAGGTGGTGCACACATGATTGGTGAAGGAGACTCAGGTTCCTTGCCGGAAGCTCTTGATAAGAAAAAGAAGAAGAGAAGTGGCAAGAGCAATGTTGATGCTGCAAATCATCATTCTCAGGAGATGAAGAATGGTGCAGTAGATGAAAATTTAAAAGGCAAAGAAAAGAAGAAAGGCAAAAAGGATTCTGATTTTTCCAGTAAAGACAGTAAAATTGCGAGCTTGAAAGAGCTAGAAGAGTCTGCTACTGATGTGACTTGTGGATTGCAGTCAGATGAGATTAGTGTGAAGGGAAAGGATAAAAGAAGTAAGAAAAAAGAACTTTTCTGAATCTCTTGTTCCTCAAGATTTATCCTCTTTTGAGGGAAATGACATTGTTTCCTCCAAAGATGTGAAGAAGTCTAAAAATAAGAAAGAGAAATCTAAGCATAAATCAGATGATGAGGAGCAAACAAAAGCAGAGAATGCCAATGGGGTATCCTCTAAGGATGGTGATACTAAGACTTCAAATGAGGGCATCAAAGTGAAAAAAGGTTCCAAGAAACGAAAAAGGCTTGAGTCCGAAGAGAATGAATGTAAACCTGTTGATCAGGATGCACTTGATGAACCCAAACGGAGAAAGAGTGGTGATGTTAAGGATGGCAAGGTTGACAGGCAACTTGCAAAATCAAATGCATCAGGAAACAGTAAAGGAGCTAATGACATGGTAAGTAATGGACAAAATGGTCAGTGCAATCTTACTGAGAAGACTCCTACTAAGCACTTCAATGATCCAGACAATGTCAAAGGGAATGATGGAGAAGAATCCGCTAAGAGCGAAAACCTGAAAAAGCAACGTAATGGCTCTGCAGAGGTATGATCTGAGATCTAATGTTATTATTGCATCCTGATTTCTGTCTTAAGGTCATTTCCAACTTCATGGTGATATCCATGTTATTTACTCATGCTAGAATTGCTCTTCTGGAAAGCATATTTGTGGCGTGGCTGCCCTCATTAGAAGTATATCCAGGATAAAGCCCCCCTTCTTCGTTTTTTGTCTATTTGTATTTGAAGATGTGTTTTAGTATACCTTAACCAGTCATAGATTAAGGAGTTTTCATAACCAATGTAGCCGTATGATCTACCTATGTGTGCATTTTCTTAGAATTGACCCATGCATAAAAGTATGTATAGGCATAAAACACATCACCCATGATCTCTCTATGTATCCGTGCACATGGTTTTATGTAGCTTAATAGATAATTCCTGTTGAAGCATATATTGGGAGGGTGATTTGCAGCACAGGCAGATGATTGAATAAGAATTTAAATTTTCTTTTGCTAAAATGCTTCCAGATTGAAGCTTTGTAAGGTGGAGTCCAGTTTAACTAAATTCTCCTTCATATCAAGATGAATTTGTGATCAAATGATATCTCTATTAACATTTTTTCCAATCCTGGGAAAAAGGTTGACTGATCACCGATCAAATTTTCTATCCAAATATGAGGAGAGTATTTACACAATCATGTTAATAATTTCGTAGTATTTGGCCGACAAGTTGTTCCTTAAAATTATTGTCACTCTTTGTAATACCTTGGGCAGAAGCATGTTATATGTTTGATATTGTCTCCATGTTGGTCTGTGAAGCCTTCCAACTCAATTAGTCTAGCTCAAATGAAATTCAGATAATGGATTTCAATGAACACCAAGGGCTACTGTTGACCAATATGAAAACTACCTTTCCAATTTATAGAAGTGTAAATCTTGAACATTCTCTTTTTTTATTGCACTATAGCATGATAGATTCATACAGCTGATCCCACTCAGTGGACAAGGCTTGTTGTTTGGGTCTTTGAGGTATTTGCATCCTAGAAACATTTTGATTCTCCGAATGTATTAGAATTTGGTTGGCCAAGGAAGCACGACTACAACCCTCGGTGAGTATCCATATCTTTAAATATCTGTTTGTTAATTGTGCTTTCTTATTTATAGGGGCTTATGTTTTTTCCTCCTAGGACAATATTTTTGGAGGCTCAAGAGACTATTTTTCCTTTGTTTCTTAAGCATCCCCATTTTGAATTTGTATAGATGTAATTTCTTGACTGAAAGACTTACTTAATCCTTCTCTATGAATAAAATTTGCTGAATTGGTGTATATTTCAGCCTACAACAGCAAAGGCGTTCCAAAGGATAAAAGTTGATGAAGTGTTATATGCTGATGATAGACTTAAGGATAATTCCTATTGGGCTAAGGTGATTTTCTGTTTCATTCTATCAACCTATTGTTATTGTTGTTGTTTTTTCTTTTTTTTTCTGGGTCGATATCCTCTACTGCTTGTTGGACATGGAAAACTCGGTCTCTTAATGCGTGCTAGTATCTCAACCATATATTATAATTCCCCAGGATGGTGCAGAAACTGGCTATGGTGCAAAAGCACAAGAAGTTCTTGGACAAGTTAGAGGAAGGTACGTCGCAAGTTGACTAAAGTGGTGCTAGTTTGCTACCTTCTCAACTTAGATTAAATCTCTGGAAGAATATCTATTTAGTTATTTTAGATGAAGGCTGACTGATCTTTCTCTTTTTCTTGAATGAGGGAAACTTTTACAAGTGGAAATTTTTCCCCTGCCGTGATACCACTTAGTTGGAGAAGTAAAAGACAGTAATTAAATCAAGGGCTAGCTGAGTATAATTGAAACTGGAACCAGAATTTGATATTCTATAGTTTTGAGGAAAATGTTTAGTGGAAAGATCAATGACTTGACTTAAAGACCTATGTATACTAAGATTAAGATGTAGTACGATTCAATAGTCAACCTTTGATCAGACATAAATGATTGCTAATGTTAGCCATCCAATTTCATTAAAAGGTTTGATGCCTATCAAATGACCAGCCTAGCAACAGAGAGAAGACTAATTACAGATAAAATGCATTTAGTATTGTACATATATCATTATGCATGCATCAGCTAATTTTCAAGGACTAATTGCCCTTACCTAAAGTACAGCTAGAAATGCGTGGGTATCAAGTCCTCTCCTGGCATTGCCCTAAGTCTTTGTAGGGTTGGATTTTGCTTCTCTTGTCAAATCATGGGGCCTGCTTGGTTTGTGGAAAATTTTAAGAATCTTTTTTTAGTTTCATTTGTGAAGAAAAAGGCCCTGTGCAACAAATTTGGTCAGAACATGAAAAATGATCCAAATGAGGATGCTGAAAAACTGAAAATTATTTTTATTGTTTACAAAGATTTAATCTCGTATGAAAAACGTACTTCAAATTGAGAGGGTGGGAAAGGGAGGATTGGTACAGAGAGGCAGTTATGCCCTATTTCACGATCTGTCTGTCAAGCTTCACCCAAGTGGACCCTGTTCGGATGAAAATCCAAGATGAGTTATATAGTTTATGACAAAGACCTGTCTAGTAAATACAAATTCTTTTGTCAAGTTGGAATTTTTCTTATTTTTTGGGGGGGAGCTTCCCCCAAGTTGACCCTGTTTCAAATGAAAATCGAGACAAGTTATAGTTGCTGAGAAATTCCTGTCTAGTAATTATAAATTCTTTTGTCAAGTTGGATGGATGGTGCTTCCTCATTTTGGAGCACAATCATAGATGAGCCAAACATATAACCTAAACCAACTGTATAAGAACAGTTAAAGCTGAATGATTGGATTTCTACTATACTTGGTACTTGTATTATATCTTAGTAAGTGAGCTTAGCAATTATAACAACTTACTATAGACTTTTTCTAGCCAAAAATAAAAAAACTTACTATAGACTTTAGCAATTCCTTCGTCTGAGATTCTCTCTCTGGCAGGGATTTTCGGCATGAAAAGACAAAGAAGAAGCGCGGAGTTACAGAGGAGGACAGATTGATCTGCATTCTCACTCGGTGAAGTTTAATTATTCTGATGACGAGTAAACAAAGAGTTTTCGGTTGAATTTATAGAGGCCTAATTGATTTTGAGATCCTGCTGGGGAAATTAAAGTTTACGAGGATCAGCAAACCGAGGAGTTTCTCTGTGGACGGCAAGCTTCTTCTGCGTTTTGGGTTAATATCCGAGCAGCAGAATAATCATTTTTGTTGTGTTCTATTCTTGGCCTTAGTGGACTACTGTACTGATTTTTTTTTTGTTTTTGACACAAATGCTTCATCAGATGGTTGTAATGTACCCGGACGTGTATGCATTCAATAGTATTCACCGCAGCCTGCTTCTTCGTCTTTTTTGTTCTTTTCTCTTGGGAAACGCTCTCTTTTGTTCCGTTTAATCCTTGTATGGTCAAACACATCCCTGAAGGATCAGGATAGGCATGAGGTCGGCCTCTGTACGATCGTGCCCCAGGCTAGATCGAGGCCCCGACACTGTCAAAGGCCCCCCCACCGTCTCGACATTGGATCAGTCGAACGCGTCATCCTTTGTTGTAAAGCTGACCAGGCTGTCCTTGGGAGGTAGGGGAAGGCTAGTGAAAGTCTTGGTCTTTCCTTCCTCGTGAAGCAAAGCTGCTGAAGTTTTCCCCAAGGCAAGGAGGGACCCGCATGGTTCTATCGCGGACCCTGCAGAGCGTTTAATTTTGGGCATCGATTTTTGCTCTGCCCCCACAGACCCAATTTCCACCAAGGGGGTTTAATTTAAAGCCCGTTCGTCAAAGAGGCTTCGTTTTGCAGACCTTATTGTCTCGACGACTCCCTGTTGTGGTTGGTGGGTAACTGTAATCTGGCTTAGAGGCAGCTGGATCTTTCCTGAAGTAGCTGCAACTCTATGGACGGTGTTGTGTAACGACACTTGCCTCCGGCTCCGATGTCTCCGAGTATCTTGGCGAGGTAAGCACTTGTTTGAGAGTTCGCCAAGAGTATAATTCGGCCTTAAAATCATTTGACACCAACATTAGGAGAAGGCATGAAAATCTAGTCATAGCAATTAATCTTGAAAGGGTGCGGTGGATTCATAGCAGCATAAAGCCATTCCAATTGCTGGTTTAATGTTGGAATATTAACGCTGAAATGACAGGATCTTGCAAATTAAGTTTATATAAAAATATCAGAGAAATAAATGAGGAATAATAGGACACTAGAGATTTACATAGTTTGGTTTGACTATCGGTACCTACACTCACGAGGAAAACCAGTAGTAAATAATCCACTATAATCCGGAGACTCAGAGTTACAATCGCTCACACGCTCGAATGTTTTCCATACCTAAATTTAAACCCAAATCTAAAATGTTTACAAATAAAGATGTAAATTCACAACACAAAATTATTGGTGTTCAGCCCAAGTAAAAGCTTTTCTTGTATGGTGGAAAATCAAGAACATCAGGTGCTCTTGAATTTTTTTCACTTTTTCATACACAGCTCTTGTTTTTCAAAGGCTTCACTATGCAGTGCGTCTCAGCTATATGTGAACAGAGAGGGACCCACAAGGAATCCTTTCATTTCTTTTATAAGGCTTTTGCCAGAAATAGAGGAGTAGCTTCCTTTCTTGACAAAAGATCTCCCTACCCCTTGGTGCTAGCATCACTGTCTCATGGTGCGACAGTCCAAAGGATGTCCACAAAAATTTCCTTTTCTCAAACACATGCACTAGGAAGTTTCCAAGCAAGACACCACTCTCCTTCTCTCTCATCCAAAATGTGTCGCTGAGGATTGACCGTCATTTTTCCAAGCTAACAGTACAGTTTAATAAGCATTCTCCTTTTTTCTTTTACCGAAAAACCTTTTACAAGACAAACTTGGATTCATACATGTAACATTGCCTTCCTAGATAATTATGAAATCAAATTTGATTTGGATAGGTGCAATACTAGATTTTGAACAAATTAAAATCTTCTAGCAAATTGGATTTCGTAAAGAACTAAAACTCGAGACATTAATTTAACAATTCTCCATATTGGCTTGATATTTGAGGCCAAGTCATAGCGCGCTCATCATCCATGTTGCTCTGCCAACGTCCCCATATGCGCTCATACTCTACATACATCAACTGTGCTCAAGCAAAGCTTGAGTTTCGCCAAAGGAATAGGCTTTGTCATCATGTATGCTTGGTTCTTTGTAGTATTAATCTTTTTCACAATACTGTTATCCTGTTAAAACATCTTGGATGAACTGGTACCCAATATTGGGGTAAAGTACAGTCCAAGTGCCAAAACTTGGCACGAGGGGACACTTAGGTTGCGCATGACAACACTTCTTGGCTGGGGAAGGGTTTTTTTTTTCCAGAAATAGTTCTTTTCTATTTCTATTCAGGAGAACAATTTCTGAGCAAAATAACTTATTTGATAACTACACAAAATTTCTATTCCAAACTTTATTTTTTTTTTAAAAAAATTAATAATAAATAAGAAAAAGGAATAGATTGGATATTACATGAAATTGACAAGATCTAAATATTATTAGATTAATATATTTTCTTTTTGCGAATTTTAATGTTTTTTTTTTTTGGTAAAGCGAATTTTAATGTTTAGTATAGCAAATATTGCAAAAAAAGCACAAGGCATATTGAATTTGTAGTGATTTACTTGGGACTAAGTTTTTACTCTTTAAAAAAAAAATTGTAATTCTAGTGCATGCGTGGCTTGGGGATTTTAATCTTCTAATCTTGACATGGATGTTGGGTTGGGGTTGGAAATTTCCAACTATTGCAATGGTGCATACATGGCATGGCTTTGCTGTCATTATGCATTTAGTTCATAGTATGCTCCTAAAACACTTAGTAAAGACCTCGGTCTCTTGCATTTTGAGTCGTCGATGCATCCCATCTTGGTGCTACTTTTTACCTTGCTTCTTCCAATTTACAAACTATTTCATTTTCGTGTTTCACATAAGCTTATAAGGTTTTGGCTAATTTTGATGAAGGGAGGTGTTTTTCGTCTCCTCTTTTGCTTTTTTTATTTCTTGACTAGGATGCAAGTTTCGGACGGCGGTTTGTAGGTCTTGAAGTGTCAACTATACAATAGCTTACAATTTGCTTCTCTTCTGTTTGTCCACATTTATGATACATTCAATGGTATTTGTGTTCATAGAGATAGAATTGGATGACCTTAATACTATTAATAGAAATGTATTCATAATAGTTTACAAACACATTGCAAAAGTTTTCACCAAAAACCAAAAACACATCGCAAAAGTCGGAAATAAAAAGGCATGGAATCTCTTGCATATTGTGATCCCTTACCATCATATTTGCAATATTTTTCCTGATCATGTTTATCTCAGCCGCCTCATCACGTGATGTATCATCTACAACATCGTCTTGTGTAGGTCCAAATGGATACTCTGGATTTCCATATAGGGCAAAGTTCATGTCCATCTTGTCTTGGTCGCAAATATAATTATGAAGAGTACAACATGCGATTACAATATATGCGTGCTTTCGAATTAAAAATGGAGACATGTGTCTCAAAATGGGAAAGCGATTTTTTAATGCCACAAATGACCTCTCGATAACATTTCTCAATGAAGAATGCTTATGGTTGAACAATTCTTTTGCTGATCTGGGCCATCTCATTCTACCCCTATAATCATTCAAATGATATCGTTCACCTTTAAATGGAGTTAAAAATCCTGGAAAGTACTGCATAACCAGAATCTACTACATAGTATTTTCCTACAATAATATATACATACATTTGTTATGATATGCAATAGCTATACAATCATAAAGAAAATCACTTGATATAACAAAGCAAATATCTAGTGGTGGTCGAGGAAATTGCAATCGAGAAGTCTCAAGTGTTACCAAGAGAACCCGACAATCATTGGCAGATCCTTCTCACCCAGCATATACGAAAGTAAATTTCATATCAAACGAACAAGCACACATCACATTTTGAGTGGTAGTCCATTTCTTGCCTCTAAATGAGATTTGTTTCAATATAGGGATAGATGCATTAATGTGAGTGCCATGAATAGCACCAATGCAGTCCTGTGATTTTATGAAAGAATAGCGTTAGACAATATTATCGGCTATATATATTTTAATAATGTAAAATTGATATAAAAACCATACCTTAAAGTAACGTCCATGGTTAGAATCAATAAGAATCTCCTCTGGAACAATATCAAAACAAGGCGGCTTGATAATCTCTTTTGATAATTCGAGAAGTGTTTTTAATACTAGAGTAAAAAACTTACTGATTGTTTGTCCCGAACGTTGAAATCTCTCATATAAATCTCTATTGGAGTTTTTGTGACCAACCATAGATAAGAAAATCCCAACTTGTTCATCTACCCTTACATATCGAGTATCTTTCAACCATCCTTTTGCCTTCATTAGATCACATAGGTTAAGAAAAACATGTCTCTCTAACATGAATGTGTCATATATCCTATCTGAATGTCCATAAACAATTTCCCTTACCCATTCGGCTCCTGATCATTTACTGTCCCTAATAAGCTCTATTGTATGCAAAGACTTGTCAAAAATAACAAGAGATAACCATGCTACTGTTACGTCAATATCAAACTCATCCATATACCATTCAACTGCTGCTACTTCTTCATTAGACACACTATTTGATTTATCTTCCATAGTACCTATGTCATCACACAAATACAAGAAAATTGATATAGATATATGTAAAAATAAAAATAAAAAACAATAGAAACCAATAACGTATGTGACATCCCGATTTTTCAATTCTATTTTCAATAAATTGAGACGGGCATTTCGTTGGCACGCATATAGTTCTTTTCCTTGAGTCGGCCACTCATGTGAAAACTAGTCTATCAGGTGAAGCCGTTAAGAGATTCTAATGTATCAGACTCGAGAATTTGACCAGGAAGTGACATTTCGACCGAGCTAATCTGCAAGGGTCATTATGGCACAAATAAAAATCAATTAGAGACCGAAGATAGGTCAACTCGACAGAGGCATATGATCAGGTGTGGATGATTCCACCAGATCGCACAATTCTTGTCGATCGGCACTAGACCGACTTTTCTGTCGATTGGGTACCATATGTCCGTATCTAAAATCTCGAGATTACCTTGACAACCGAAAGTCGCCAATGTGTTAAAGATGTACATTGTGGTTTGAATTGATCAACCACGGGTTAAATACATGAAAATTTCTAAAAGCTGCCCGGTAGATCATGACGCGCTAGTATCGTGCCAAAGTGAAATTAACCGTGAAATTGAGATCGAATTCTGAAATTGGAAGTCATGATGTGTCACAAACCTTATTAGGAACATCGGATTAATTTCTGGACTTTGATTGTACTCATTTGGAAGAGGATTGATTGGAATTGAAGAAGTTGTTGTACAAGGTTTTATGCCTCGGTGGAAAATGAAATTGGACCTATTGAAGATTGTTGTGGAGGATTGAGGTAGTGGAAGATGATGTCATCCTAGGTCATAGTAGTTGGGGCCAATGAAGGAGGAGATGACAAATGGAGGGTTGAGATCAAATCCCAAAAAGGTGGGATGTCACCTCCCCCTTGTCTCCATCATCTTCTTCATTTGAACAGGAGATGAGAGAGGGAAGCAACCGGTGGAACCAGCAGCTCGCCCCCTCCTCGTGCGACACCGTCCCCTTGTTCATTGCAGCCGCCGCCGTCACCGGAGCCGTCGCGGTCGTTGCCCGTCCGCGCAAGAAGGCTCGCGGGCCGCTTCGCCGACCAGCTCGTCGCTCGCCGCCTTCGTTCAAACGTTCCAGCTCGTCGTCTGCTGTCTCGTAGCTGTCCGACACCTTTACACGTCGCCAGAGCTGCCGCTAGTCACCGCCCGAGCTATCGCCGTCCTCCTTCGCCGGTTTCACGCCCGAACCGCCGCCGAGCCACCTCCGTCCAACCTCAACTAGCAGCTCGTCGAGTCGGTTTTGCAGCCCGGTCGTGGCCCGTTTTGGCCGGCTTCCCGATCTCGAAAGCTCCGCCCGCCTTGAGGAAAGTCGATCCCCATTGCGTCCCCATCATGTGGAACCGCTTGGCTCGTCATTTGAGTGAGTTTACTTCACTAAATCTTGATTAGAAGGTTAATGATGCCTTAAGTGTGTTTAGCTTAGGTTGATTGAGATTAGGTGGTTAGATTAGTTTATTTAGTTGTGAATTAGATTAAGGAGTTTAATTAAGTTAAAGTATATTTAGTTTAAAGTTAAATAGGTTTATTTTAATATAAGCCTTGATGTGACTTAAAGGGATTTATTTCTGATTTAAATAAATGTTTCGAAATTATTGGATTATTTAATAATATATTATATTCGAAATTATTAAAATATTATTATTTAAAAAAATCAAAAAAATTATTTCTGACCCCTTTTTGATGCACATAATCTCTGATCCATTTTTGGTGCATATAGTCCCTGATCTTGTTGGTGTATGTAAACTCTGGAATGATTATGTATGAAAGTATGTTGGTTTGTTTTTGAATTAATTTTTCCTCTTGTCCTATACCGTAAGTTTTGTTAGGGGTTTCTTAGTACGTTCCGCATGCGCATAATAATTGAATGGGGTCGGCGACACTACCTGGAAATGTCGCATTTTCATGACCATGGCGGGTTGTTCACGTGTCTCGGGGTTCGGGATGTGACAACGTAAGTAATAGAATGAAATCAAACCAAATATAAAAATTCAACACAATCTATCATATCCAAACCACAACACAAATGCAAAAGTCTCAACATCAATATCTTCAACAACAAAATAACAACAAACAACATAAAAACATAGTCTAATAAAACTCCATGCAATTCCTAACATCCACTAAAGACATTGGAGAAGTCCATATCTCCTTTCAGCTGGGGTTTTGATAAAAGCCTCCCTCCACGTGGCACTAACGCATGCTCGTTCCACTGCTTTGTTGTAAAGATCCTACTCCAATGTAGGCATGGCAAGTAGGAGATCAATCACAGTAGATACGGAGAATAGGTTTATAGGTGGTGATGTAACTTATGAGTTAATGGAACCACTCACATATTAACTAGCCATGCTCTTGATCATCTCTTGTAAGGCTTTGCAGGTGCTAGCAATACCAAATGATTGACTCCTCTTTCTCCTCTTACTATTTAAAGTTTTATCCATCATATATTTGTCATGAATTGGAGTAGGAGTTTTGTCAGACATAAAAACTTCCTCATCAAGATGGTGTTCACCAAAATCCTTTGGTCCATCGTCTACATCATTACCACCAATGCCAAGTTCATCCAATATCACCAAATCTTCGGCATTTCCTGCTGCATACTCCCCAGTAACATATGTATCACCAAATATAATACACAAGTCAGGATATTGAGGAAACCCATCATTCTTGAATTTTGCCCACTAAATATTATCCTACAATTTCCACAATGATGACATATATCATCAATACAATTAAACATTTTGCATGTACATCTATAGTGATCTCAAAATGATCAAAGGTTAAAGCATACCTTGATGTGAGATTCTCATATACTTGGATCATCAACAACAACTGTTTTGCTCACATTATCCCAGCCAAATCCGAATTGTGAAAGAAACTTCTTGAAACTAGTATACTACTTTCTCAATTTGTTCACCTTATTCTTCAATTGTACTTGAGTATATTGAAGTTCTGCTTGTTTATTGAATTATGTCCGTATGTTATTCCACCCTGCTTTGTTGAAAGTAGAAGATGTGCGATTTCCCTTTTTGACCTATTCTACCGACAAACTAATGTACAAGTTGGTTAAAGGCTTAGTCCACTTTGCGGTGAATGCCTCTTTTTGGGATGCTATGTAACCTTCACTAGTTGAGCATAATATGAGTTCAAGACAATTAAAAAGAGAGTGCAACATGCTGCTTCCTTCGATAGCCATTCAGTGCATAAAAATGTCATTATAGCAACTACAAACATCAAACCGGAATCAATGGATCCAACTTAAACCTTGGATAGCTACCCAATGCATAAAAGTTCCTTAAAATGTCAGTATCTTTGTCCTTTTGTGTCATAATCTAGAGCCTAAAATGTTCCTTAGTGCACTCGGAGGAATGTCATTTTCACTTTGAGTTACTTTTTGCCTTTTAATGTGTAAATGCCGCTATACTTTCAGTCATTGCAGCTTTTGTGTAGGTCGTACATTGCCATCTAAACAGAGCCTACGCTTGCCCTATACAACCCCTAGTCTTGTTGTGATCATAGACTCAACTTTGACACAAGAGTATGCAACTTCCACACCGTAAATTTGTTAATTAATTCCTTCAGCCTTCATGTTCTACCTATCAGTTTGTTTTCTATCACTTTGATAAAATTTCAAATGCTTGTTGTTTCAAGTCATATCATGGTGATCCTATTTTAAATCCATTTACACCTTGGGAGAGGCCACCTTTAAAGAACGTGTTTTGTATATATGGGATAGATTCCAAGACTGAGGTATGAAGTGTTCTCAACATAAAGATTTATGATGCATCGGAGAAAACAATACTTATGAGTTGTCATAATGCCGACATTTTTAATTTGGTTAAGTGACTTCCTAATATAGTAACTTGGATTGACTAAAACAGAGCCTTTATCACAGCCTATCGCTAAAACAAAGCATCGACAATTTCAACTACTCACGCACACGCACACACATACACAACTATCTAATTTCATTTCATACTCCCACTGGTTTTGAGAGGCAAAGAAGCATAGAGAAAAGTGCCCAGAATTTTGGTGTTGTTCATCATATCAGCTCTGGTTTATTTTAGTCAGCCTAGTTGATACATGTGAGAATCAAGGGCGACACAAGCATGAGGGAAGCAACATGAGAGAGGTGTGCACAAACAGAAGCAACGCGATGGAGGCGACACGATTCAACGTTAGAAAAAGTGAGAATCACCACTAGAAAAAGGCACAACATCGTTATAGAGAGAGGAAGTAGCATTAGCCAGCATCATAAGTTAAAGCAAATTAAGACCACAAGAAATCCCAAAAGCTACCCACAAAAATCAACCCCCAAGAAAACCAAGCCAAATCTACAGCTAACACAATCAAACGCAAACAAGGCATCAGCAACAATGAGCCACGCAGGGGAGACCAATCACGCCCCACAATAAGAACACGCATTCACGGATTCACCACACCCAAAGAATCGCATCTTACCCAAATCCTCCCATAATCCCAGAATCTCAGAATCCCGCACCAAAACACCCACGCGAAACCAACAAGAAATCAAACCCAAAAAAAACTCAGCCAATTCATTACCTCCAGGTACAATGAGAAGGATTCAAAGCAACAAACCTACTTTTAAGGCAAGACGACGACAAGGCGACGCGACCAGAGGCGATGCGACCAGAGAAAGGTGACCAGAGGTGACGGGATCGGAAAGAGGCGATGGCACTGCAGGTGGCGAATTCAACTTCAGAAAAAGTGAGAATCACCACTAGAACAGGTACAATGAGAAGGAATCAAAGCAACAAACCTGATTTAGGGCAAGATGACCACGAGGTGACGCGACCAGAGGCAATGCGACTGGAGAAAGGTGACCGGAGGCGATGGGACTAGAGGCAACGGGATCGAAAAGAGGTGATTGAAGGCGGCGGGACTGCAGGCGGCGGGATCGGAGAAAGGCGACCCAACCGGAGCAACGCGACGAAGTGACCAGAGACGACGAG
Source organism: Eucalyptus microcorys (assembly GCA_014182515.1). NCBI lineage: Eukaryota > Viridiplantae > Streptophyta > Magnoliopsida > Myrtales > Myrtaceae > Eucalyptus > Eucalyptus microcorys. Next base: position 20,831,293 of record CM024564.1, read on the forward strand.
ATTAGAGATGATAGCACCGAAAAGAGGCGGAGGTGATAGGACTGGAGGCAACCGGCTCGGAGAGAGGCGACCCAACTGGAGGTGATGCCACCAAAGCGAACTGCGACCGGAGACGACAGACCGAAGAGAGGCAATGACCGGATTGGAGGGAGGCGACCAAAGGCTATGAGCACGGGACCAGAGAGAGTCGACTGGAGGCTACGGGACTGAAGGCCACAAGACCGGTGACGACGGGACCGGCGGCAACAGGACCGAAGAAAGGCGACTGGAGGTGATGAGATCGGAGAGAGGTAAGCGAATGAAGCGAGAGGTGAACTGAGAAGGGGCGTGAGCTAAAAAGGGAGCAAAAGAGAAGTTAGGGTTAGAGAAGTTGTTTCTTATTTTTGTTCCCGGGAACAAGAAGCAACTTTTTTTTGCTTCTCAAAACTGTTCCTGGGAACAAAAAATTAGAGAAATTGTTCCCGGGAACAAATAATTAGAGAAATTGTTCCCGGGAACAAATGTTTTACCAAATATATTTCTATTCTTTTTTGTTCCAGGGAACAAAAGAACAGAAATTGAGAGAAACATGAGCGTTACCATGCGCTGCCTTAAGTGCCAAAAGTTAGGAAAGTAACACTCAAGTGCCACCTCCGACGGACCTTGCCAGAAACCCTACGTGGTAATATTTTACTATTTTTGCTCGCCTAGGTGGCTCGCCGGAGAGCTGACTCAGCTCTAACTCGCCCAAAACGACCCCGTTTCCATAGTTGGCCAAAATATAAGCCCCGAATCTACCAAAACGACGTCATCGCCCAAATTGCCCCAAATCTAAAACCCTAAATCTGCTAAAATCCCTATTGAAGTTCTCGAATCCTAATCTCAAACCCTCATTTTGATTTGCCCAAAATTCCGTCGTCGAATATAGGAAATGGAGAGCAGGACTCACAGCAGCGCCTCAAATTCTTCTCACCGAAGCGAAGGAGAAGGCCAGAGTTTCTGTTTTTGTGGATTACCGAGTTCAAGAAGAACATCGTGGACTCGAATGAATCATAGGAGAAGAATTTATGGATGCGCTAGATATAAAGAAGGGTCGAAGTGCAGATTCTTCAAATGGGTCGATGCGAAATTCTCTCACCGAGCCAAAAAGGTGATATTGGATCTATTTGATAAAAGTCATCAATCTTCATCTATGTTCGGAGACGACTTGGACAATGTTGACTCAATGCAAGCTCAAGCATCTTCGGCTAAACTTTTCAAGAATGAAATTTCAAGGATGAATATTGAACGAAAGTGTTATCAAGCGTTTATTATGGTATTGTTTTGTTATCTATTATATTTTATGATGAAATGTAAAGCACTTGAAGATGAGAAAAAGTTTCTCCAACTGCCATAGTTAAAAATAAGTGAAGAAATGTAATTGTTTTGAATTAAATGTAGGCTTTTTTCTTTTTGAAAGATGAGAAGAAGTTTGTGTTGTTCCATAAGATTATTGTGGTTTTTGTTGTTGTTTGTGTTGTCATATGTATTGTGGGTTACTTCTTGTGTTTGTAAGGAGGTTAAGGAAATGGAATGAGTGAATTAGATGCTACGTGTACTGTGTTTTTGCTTGTTCTTGAATATAAACCAATAATGATAGATGTGTATTGAGTCAATGTGTTGTGAATATAAACATAAACCAGCAGCAAATATTGGAATTGAATGGAGTTGCCATAAGTTAATTTACCATCACATTCTCTGTTTTGTTGCAAACCAGCATATATACAAGACAAACATGAGTGATTACCCGAGTGCCATAAGTTGTATTTAGTAATCACTTAAGTGCTAGTCGCGATGAAAAAATGATCACTTAAGTGTCAAGTTATTATTAAAGTGATAACTTAAGTGTCACACGTAGTTAAAAATTAACACTTAAGTGTCATTTTTTTTGAAAAGTGAGACACTTAAGTGCCAATTTTTTGTAGGTTTTCTAAAAATTGTGCCGGCCACCACCACCGGTTGCCCCATCAGCCATCACCACTAGCCACACTAGGCACTCTAGCCACCACCGTGTTGGTGGTGTAGCTGCACAAGGTACTGGTGCAAGCTGAGCCTTGCATTAGCTTGCACCAGTACACTTGGTGTAAGATGTGCACACTGTACACTTGCACTAGGTGCAGCATAAGCCCCCAACCCTCATCACAAACCCACAACCACTAAGCATCACCAACTACCACCACCAGTTATACCAGCACCCCAGCCACCACATTAGCACCTGGCCACCACCCAACAGCCACTGTGTTGGTGCTGGGTCTGCTGAGAAGGTGTTGGTGCAAGATGTGCACACTGCACACTTGAACCAGATGTAGCACGAGCCCTCAACCGAACCCTAACAACAAACCCACTACCACCAAGCATCACCATCCACCACCACTAGCCACATCAGCACTCTAGCTATCACCACAAACCCAACACCAATAGTAACAAGTAAAAGCATAATCCATATCTTACAAAAAACAAAAGAATTTGAGAAGCAACAAGATCATTTCATTGATATTGAAATTAAGTCTCACAAAATTAATGACAAACTAAAAGACAAAAAAGATAACCATTCATAGCAAGTTATTATAAACGTTTACAAAATTGACTCCTAAGTTCCACAAATCCTATCACGTCCCATCTTATCAATCAATATGCACAACACCCCATGTTCGTGCTCCTTTTGATAGGCCTTTCACTTGATTCCTAATCATCACACTCTTTCTAACTGAACATGCAACTTCTTCTTCAACCTTCTCAGTATCCACTGACTCAGATGGAGCTGCAAATGTCCCAGGCTAAATTGATTCAGAAGGAGGTGCAGTTGCAATTGTCCCAGGCTGAATTGATTCAGATGGACATGCAATTGGGTTCTTACTCTTCTTTCTTGTTGGCGCAACTGATGTTTTCTTCTTCTTTGTTGGTGCAGCCGTTGATTCTTGAGTTGGGCCTTGAGAGAGAAGAATCTATTAACTTCTCCCAGACTACAAAAAGACAATAAATTGTCAACAAAAGTCTGCAGCATAAATTAAATTAAATGCAACCAATAAAACTTACATTCAGAATGACTGTTCCAGTACGCTCATCTGTATAAAGGCCATAGCCATATTGTCTTAACCTCTTCCGAAGTGACCCTTTTGTTTAAATAGGGGCGTCACTTTCAGGAATTTGTTGTGATTTGTTGGCTCTTCTTCTTGTCTGTGATTTCTTGGGCCCTTCTTTTGGCCCTTCAACTACAGGCGGGGCTTCTTCGACCAATTCTTCAATTGGGCGTCTTCTAGATGGCCTTTGTGTAGCTGCCCCTTCATGTGGCCTTCTTGTAGTTGTCCTTCTATGTAGATTTTCAACTTCAGTGACACCTTCTGTTGGCCTTTCTAATGATACTTGTGGTGACCCTTGTAGTGATTCTTCCGATGGCCCCTGTGGTGACCCTTGTGGTGGCTCTTGTGATGGCCCTTCAGTTGGCAATTGAGCTTCAACTTGCATTCTTCGAACCTGAAAAGGAGGCAAAAGACATCATAAATACAGCATCGGGCTAAATAATAACATAAAGAAAGAAAAACTAAATACAAATTGTTGAATTTACTGGGTATTTCTTTCTCTGAAGAACAGTCGACTGAATTGGCCATTTAGCTGCTTGGGCCAATCCTTCAGCTGGCTGTCTTATACCTTGCCTTCTTCGAACAAGCTCTTTAATTTCATGACTTTTTGGGGTTCTTCTTGTGACCTGACAAAGACATTGCATATAATGCCAAATAGGATATTATGTACATATTTATGATAAACCATAAAGTAACATAAACATAAATTTTATGACTTACTAGGCTTCTAGTTGTCGATTGAAGAACAGTCAATTCACGTAGCCCTTCTGTTTGCCTTTCTCCAACTGTCCCTTCACTAGGCCCCTCAGTTGGCCTTAACTGTTCTTGTTGTTTCCTCAATTGACAACCTTTAATGTTGTGCCTTACTACGCGACAATAAGAGCACATCATATTTGCACATGTCCTACTCATTCTTTGCTGACCCGAGACCTCTCCCTCCACCATTCTTCGTCTTCGTTTTGGCCTTCCCATTTTCTTCTTCAATAGCAAAGGTTGAGGTACTTCATGATCTGTCGGCTCCTAAAATTTGCTACTTTTAATTGGCTGCATCATGAATTGATACGAAGCAAGGTATTTCAATTTTTTGTACCAATCATCAATGTAATCCTCTACATTGTAGCCTTTCAACTGGATGGCACATATGGCATGTGCACAAGGAATTCCACTTAGTTGTCATGCTCTACATGAACACTTTCTCGTATCTAGATAGATAACATATTTATCGAAACTTTTCATTATCTCATATCCATCATCCCCATTCTAAAGGGGATGACAATGCCTACTTGCAACCAAGTTCTTATCCAATTTCTTGGTAATCCTAGGATCACATTGTTTAATCCACTTTGCAGCCTCATCTCTTTGTTTGTGCAGCCAAGTCATGACCATAACTCATATATCTTCAAGCATTGAGATGATGGGTTTGCATCTAGCATATATTATATTTGCATTAAATGATTCACATATGTTGTTGTCGATGTGATCGCACTTGAATTCCTCACTGCAGAATGCCCTGCACCAATGCTTCGGTTCTATTTGAAATAGTGCTGCACAACCTTCCTTTGTCAACTGAAGCAGTCCTTCTTTGGCTATCCTAAAGTTAGCCATGTTCATACTATTTGCTAATTGCCAAAATTACAACTGCAGCTTATCCCCTTTATAGGTCTTTGCCCAATTCCCATATATGTGCCGCGCACACATTCGATGTTTAGCATGGGGCAACAATTCGGCTACTGCCGGAACCAATCTCTACAATAATTCAAAGTAAGAAATGTAAGTAAATAATATGTTAATATTACAAAGCAAACAATTGACTAAATTTTTCAAAAAATAAGCATTACCTTTTGTTGGTCGCTCATGAACGCCCACCATTCACCGTTTGTTATCTCTAAGTCAGCCATCAGATTTTTCAAGAACCAAGCCCAATTGTCCTTGTTCTTAATCCTTACAACAACCCAAGCTAGTGGGAACATTTGGTTATTAGCATCTCTTCCAATCACCGCCAACAATTCTCCCTTGCACAAGCCCTTCAAAAAACTGTCGTCCAGTCCTATAATCCGTCTACAACTAGCTAAAAATCCCCGTCTACATGTATCAAAGCACACATAGAACTTATCGAACTTGGTCCTACTATCAGGAAGCAGCCTCTCCACCACCTCTACATACACTCTACTTGAAAGGTTTTGCAACCTACACTCCCAAGCATACTCCCACACCTACCCATATTCCTTGTCATACTGACCAATAAGTATCTTTATCACATTTTGCTTTGCTCTTTTGCATTAATTCCTAAATACATTGATGCCTACACGTTCATTCATCAGCATCCTAAAGTCAGTACTTTTCATCTCAGGCATCAGCTTGATCAGATCGAAGAAGTGCTTGGACAACCATGCACTTGTTACCCTTTTGTTTTGAAAATTAATGGAACAAGTGTGTTCCTCTTGGTAGGCTCTAATCTGGAAAGACCCACTCCTCTTAACAAACGCGCCGTAAATCTTCTATGGACAATTTTGCTACGAACACCTAGCTTTTACAAAGTTCTTAGTGTTTCTAATGAAGTCAATATTTCTTTGTGCAACAATGGAGTTCTTCAGTATAGCTTCCTTAAATTGTATCGCATCTTGGAATTTCATACCTACTGACAAAGTAAGAGATGCAACAGATGGATCATAGGAAAGAAACTTATTTTTCCTTCTATGCACAGCTCTTTGATCTTCTTCAAGCTCGTCCTGGGAAGTAGCAGTCTTGATGCTTTCTTCATAATCTGTCTCTTGGCTACTAACACCAGCGACATCTACAGGGCCTTCATCTCTATTTGGAACTTTATCAGCTACTTGCAAAGTTGCAAATCTATCTGACAAAAAGTCCCTTTGTTTTTTCCTTGATTGTATAAGCTCCCCGTCGTTGTCATCACTTTAGATTAAGAAATTTTCAGCAGCCAATCCTTCATCGTCATCATCACCATCATTGGATTCAGCTACTTCCTAATCTAATTCAATGATGGTGACATCACCCATGTCACCATCACTCTAGTTAACAGCATCTGCGCCCCTCTCCTCCCCGTCTTGTCCATCATGCCCTCATTCATCCCTAACCTCAGTACTAGCTTGAATACCATCTCCTTCTTCTCCTACTTGGGTTCTATCTCTGTCATCATCTTCATCCTCATTATCACTATTGTATTTAACATATACTTTCGCCTCTTTGCCATGAAGATAATGATATAGGACATCCCTAAAACCATTATCATCTTCTAAAGTTCTCAAATCATCTCTCAAGCTTTTCCCAAGAACACAGTAAGCAACTTTTGTACTTTACAAGGCAAATATGTCACTATATCCCTAACAAATCCAATATAAGATGCCTTCTTTATATCTACAAAGATAGTACCCTCATTCTCCCCCTCATACTCCCACTCATCCTCCCCAATCGCAAAATCTCCACCGAAGCAAACAATGACAGCTACATAGTTCTTATCATGAGCCATTTCTGCAATAAAAGAGGAAAAAAAATACAATTAACTTTTGGGACCACATTCACAAAGGACAACAGACAATTGCATGTGAGATCCCTACACTCTTTATCAAAGAAAAGATAAGAAAGAGGGAAAAGATACACAGCTCATATGACAATTACTTTGATTGGAAAGATGCCCTTAGGACAAATAGAGGTCCCCACCCGACAGCTACTTTGATTATGTCGCATTCCTTTAAAATATGGAGAGGTCCCCAAATAAGCATGGATTCTCATGACACCAATTTCAACACTGCAATATTAAAAAAAAAATACCCAAAAGTTCCCATGACAACTACTCCGAACCCTAACAATCACCATCGCATATCACATTTCACATCCGACCCCTATAAATTACTTTCGCACATCACAATTCCACATCCGAGCCCTAAATCATACATCACAGTACTTAACACCACATCTGAGCCTTAATTTTCCCATCGCCAAGCCCTACACCGAGCCTTACATTTCGAGGCCGGTCCTAAACTATCAATCCGAACCCCCAATAGGATTCTAGCACCACATCTGAGCCCTAAATCTCACATCAATACCATCCAAGCCCAAGATTTCCCTAGTCGACCCCTAAATTTCAAGTTGGAGCCCTAATAAATGAGTCGGAGCCCTAATTTCACCACAGGGGAGAGGAAGAAAAGAACAAACTTGAGTGAGCGATGACAGCAAGGGACAACGGCAAGCGACGACGGTGAGTGATGACGGTGAGCAATGATGGTGAGCGACGATGATGAGCGATGACCTACGAACGATGACCTGTGAATAGTGAGCTGTGAACGACGATGGAGAGGATGTCAGATCTGGTGTGAATGTGAGTGATGACCGGTTAAACCCTAAATAAGATAAACGACGTCGTTTAGTACTAAGGAAAAATGACGTCATTTAGCTTGGTCAAGGCAGAGTGGATGGGGTGATGTCATTTTCCTCCTTCACGTGTGCCTTTTTTTTATTTATAAAAAAACGCCACGTCGGTTAAGCATGTCGCCGGGAAATGAAACGTCTGCATTTTGTCCGGATTTTTGGCCGAATTGGCACTTAAGTGATCCATTTTGCTCCGATTTGGGCACTTAAATGTCACTTTACAAACTTTTGGCACTTAAATGTCCCTCCATGCCAAGTTTTAGCACTCCAAGTGTTCGTACCTTCCCAATATTGATATCTTTCGTTCGCTTATGATAAACTGGATTATACGCCAGTATATTGCACCTAAATTATCACAGTGTATATCAACACTTTTATAATCTAATCTAAAGTCCGAGAGCAAATTTTGTAACCATATTGTCTCATTTGCTATAAAGGTTAATGCTATATACTCTGTCTCAATCGAAGACAAGCAAACATGATTCTATAAGGATGCTTTCCAACTAGTTGCACCATTTGCTAGTATAAACATGTACCCTGTTAAAGACTTGCAATCATCCCAAGTCACCAACATGATTTGAATTCACATAACTAGTGGTTTCACTATCATTGTTGTCCATTCGGTACATTATACCTACGTTTGTTATCCCTTTAAAAAATTTGAGGGTCTACTTCACGGTATCCCAATGAGCTTTATCAGGACGTTTGAACTTTACCAGGATGCTTCATATAGTGACTAACTACACTTACAACTTGTGAAATATCAAGCTTAGTGCATACCATAGCATACATAATACTATCCATGGCACTACAATAAAGAACACGAGACATGCTCCTCCTCCTCCTCAGTCTGCGGTGATTTATCCAAAAATTTAAAGTGCTTCACTAAAAGTATATTTACAAATTTCGCTGATTGTATATTAAAATGTGCCATAATCTTCTTAATATATTTCTTTTGAGATAGACATGAAAGTCATGTAGTCTTGTCACATAAAACCTCCATACCCAATATTTTCTTTGTAACACCTAAGTTTTTCATCTCAAACTCAACATCCAATTGCCTATTCAACACATCAATATCAAACATATTCTTAACTGCTATTAACATCATCAACATATTAGAGTAGATAAATCAAAGAACCATCCATCTGACTTTTCGAATAGTCTTGACTAGTCATCAAAACATCAAAACGTTTATACTATTACCAAGGAGACTGTTTTACCCATACAAAGATTTCTTTAGCAAGCAAACATGATCTTCCTTACTTGGAATAGCAAATTTCTCTAGCTACCTCATATAAATTTGCCCCTCGAACTCACTGTGAAGAAACGCCGTTTTCACATGTAGCTGCTCTAGCTCGAGGTCCTATATTGCAACTAAGGTAAGTAAAACACGAATCAAAGTATGTCTTACCACAAAAGAGAACAACTCATTGTAATCAATGCCATCTTTTTTATGTATACCTCTTCGCCATAAGTTTCCCCTTATACCTTGCTACCTCAACATTGGGATTGCCCTCCTTTTGTTTGAAGACCTATTTATTTCCTACAATCTTTTGGCTGTTGGTTATTCTGACCAACTCCCATATTTGATCCCAATGTTATAATCCCATTGCATTTGTGTAAAATGAAGGCTCATTTGTCTCTACCTCGTCACCTATAGTCAATGCATAAGTAATATCTATATAATCATAATGTACATGTGATTTAATCTGTCTTCTTTATCTTTCTGCGACTATAGTGTGCTACAACTATGCTAGTTGTTTAGTATCACCGATTTTAGGAATTATAGTCTCATCTATAGTCTCTACTTGTGTTACCTCCAAGATCTTTGGAGTCTCCACCTGAAGCTCCACCTTACTAATGACACTATGATCTATTTGCTATGCTAGTTGTGTCTCAGAACTCCTTTACTAAAGCATTACAATCTCGTTGAAGATCACGTCTTTGCTGATTACAAGACCAGGTGATCTAGATCAGTCCACCACAACTGGTAGGCTTTCACCACATGTGCATAATTGAGAAATCAACACTTTTTTGCCCTCGACTTAAGCTTACCATTATTTGTATAAGCATATGCTGGACATTTGAATATTCGTAATTCGGAGTAATCAATAGGTTTCCCCAACCAAGCTTCCTCAGGAGTCTTCCACTCGATAGTAGATGATGGAGATCAATTAATCAGGTTACATGTCATGTTCACTGTTTCGGCCTAAAATTCCTTACCCAATCCTGCATATAAAGGCATGCATTGAGCTCGCTCAAGTAAAGTTTTGTTCTTCCGTTCTATTATGCCATTCGGCTGTGGTGTCTCAACTACTATGCGGTGTCTCACAATCCCCCTCTTTCTCTCATTAAACTTAGTAAAATCTTTACCACAAAAATCCATGCCATATTAATTCTCAAGCACTTCGTCTATTTATCTAACTGCTTCACTATCAATGCCTTAAACTTCTTAAACCGATTGAACACATTATATTTATGTTTCAGAAAGTATACCTATACTTTCCTCGAATAGTCGTCAACAAATGTTAGCATATATCGGACACCTCCTTTCAAAGGAATCAGAGACAAACCCCAAACATCTAAATGAATGTATTCAACTGGTCGCTTGGTTGAATGAATATCTATAGTAAACTTAATTAGGCATTGCTTCCCATAGATGTAGTGTTCACATAAGTCCAACTTCCTTGTCTTCTGACCTTTCAACAACCCCCTCTCACTTAGTATTGTCATACTTGCCTCACTCATGTTTTCTAAGCGCATATGTCATAATTGAATCAAGTTTAAATTTGACTCACTTGATGAAACTGTAGCAATTATAGTCACGGTCTCTCTCGGTAGATGATAGAGAGCATTCACTTTCTTCCATCCATCATTATTATAGCATCTTGAGAGATTTTCTGTACTCCACCTTCAGCGGTGTACCTACAACCAATTTCATCGAGTATCCCCAGAGAAAAAAGGTTCTTGTTGAGCTTCAGTATGTGCCTCATGTCTATCAATGTACGCACCACCCAATTGTGCATCCAAATCCGAATTGTTCCTATCCCTACAACCTTGCAAGCTATGTTATTTCCCAAAAGAACTCTATCACTATATACAATCTAGTAAGTAGTAAATCAATTCTTACAAGGCGTCATATAATAAGAACACCCCGAATCTAGCACCCATTCATCTCCTAACGAACTAGTAGTTACACATAAAAAAGCTTTTACATCATTAGTGCTTTACTCAATAACGTTCGTCACTATGCTCGTGGCATTTTACCTATCACATTTATTCTCTACTTTAAACAATCCCTCATAATATGCATTTCCTCGTGACACTCGAAACACTTCACGCAGTCCCTTGGATTTTTTATAGCGTGAGTTCGACCTGCTTATACCTCTACTGCTACTAAGCCCTCGATGTTGATCTCTATCTTGAGTAGTTTGCGCTACCCCTTATACTAGACTGTTATCTCACAATTTTATCTACCACTCCTTAGAGAATAAAGTGGACTTTACCTCTTCTGAGATGATCGTAGTATGCCCCTTTAACAGTAAATCAGTAAAATGCTCTCATAACTCTAGTAAAGAAGCTAACAACATCATGCGCCATTCTTCATCATCAAGTATTTTACTGGCGTTTTTCAAATCCATCACAAGTTTATTGAATTCATTTAGATGGGATCTGATAGACGTACCTTCAATACATCTAAATGGAAACATCCTCTTCAACATGGACAAGTGATTCCTCAAATCTTTTGTTACATAAAGCGCCTGAAGTTTTGCTCATAATGTTATGGCATCCTTCTCCTCAACCACTTTTATTAACACCTCATCCAACAAATTCAACAGGATTGTGCGCTTTGCTCTTTCCATTAACTCTGCCCTATCAGAGGCTTTAATCACAATTGACAACTCATCTTCACTATCTAGTGCATTGGCCAAATCTTAGGTTGTCAATAGTGCGTTAGCGCATGCACTTTGATGCTTCATAATCCAAAGTTATTTCTTCTATTAAACTTTTCAATTTCAGCTCTTACCTCAAATATAATTGCAATATCAGATAAGTAAAAGCTCTAAATCACAATTAAGAAATCTAATCCAAAGCTCAAATACCAATTGTTGTAATATTAATGTGGAAGTGACTTGCAAATTAAGTCAATGCGAAATGCCAAAGAAATAAATGAGGAATAATAGAACATCAGATATGTACGTGGTTCAGTCCGAGTATTGATACCTACATTCACGAGGAGAGCCAGTAACAAATAATTTACTATAATTTGATAATCAAAGTTATAATCGCTTATATGCTCAAATGTTTCCATCACTTAGATTTAAGCCCAAACCCAAAGTATTTATAAATAAATATGTAAACTCATAGCATAAAATCACTGGTGTTCAACCCAAGTAAAAGCTTTTCTTGTACTGCCGAAAATCAAGAACGTTGCGCATTCTTGAATATTTTCCTTCTTTGTATGCAGCTCATGTTTTCCGATGACTTCATTATATAGTGCTTCTCGGCTCGTGTGGCTCTTCACTAGGTTTCTCGGCTATATGTGAAAAGAGAATCATTTCTTTTCTTTTATACGGCTTCTACAGGAGAGAGAGTAATAACCTCCTTTCTTGACAAAAGACCTCCCCGCCCTTTATTTTGTCTTTTAGTACAAAACCATTTTCCAAGTCAAACTTGGATTTGTACATGTAACATTGCACTCCTTGATAATTATGAAATCAAATATGATTTAAATAGGTGCAATACTAGATTTTGAACAAATTAAAATCTTTAAGCGAATTGGATTCCATAAATGGCTGAAACTTGAGCCATTAATTTAATAGTTAGCTTTTAGCATGCTCATTTTGAATTGAGGCTATAAAACGTCCTAAAGAACCTTTGAAAGGGCAACTCTCCTCTTTTTTCCAAGTAAATGAAGTGGAAATTTCCTCTAAGCCATGCACCTTCAACTCTTTAGGCTTTGTCAATTCAAGTTTCCTTTTAGTAGTTGCTCAACTTAGTCAAACGCCAAAAGCCAATTGAAAATTCAATCTAAAATGGCTATCTTTATCTTGTGCTTACCACGTAGTGCACTAGCACAAGACTGTTCATCTTGGGAATTTGCATACCATATAGGACTTCGTTTGTTTCACAAAAAGTAACCTCTAGGAAAATGTTTCCCAGATTTTTTGGTGTTTGTTTTATGGAAAATGAATTGCTTGAGGAAAACATTTTTCATGAAGGAAAAAAAGTCTACTAAACTAGAGGAAAATGTTTTCAACTTTTGAAAAGTTGAAAAATTTTCCTTACTTAATCTCTCTTATCTCACATCTCTATAAACCCTCATTTCCTCCTCCTCCTCCTCCTTTTTTCTTAATATGTTTTTTAAATTCAAATTACTTTTTTTTTTTCTTTTCTTTTTTTCCTTTTCTTTTCTTTGCTTTCCCTCTTCTTCTTTCTTGGCCGGTTGCTAGTTACGACAGCTGCCAGCGACGGGCCACAAGTGAACCTCAAGCTCGCCGACGAGCACAAGGTCGCTCGCCAGATTGGCGAGCGCGAGCGTCGAGCTCGAGACTTACCAATTTGGCAAGGCTCGAGGCTCTTCAAATGGGCAAGTTTCAAGCTTGCTGGCCTCAAGGTTGACGCTCGCACTCGCCAATCTAGCGAGCAGAGCCTAAGGTCACAAGAGGTGGGCGAGCCTCGTGCTTGCCGAAGAACTCAAGGCTCGCCTGTGGCTGGCGACCGACCAAGAAGAAGAAGAGGGAAACAAAGAAAAGAAAAAGAAAAAGAAAAAATAATTTTATAATTGATTTTATAAATTGCACTTCAGTCCCAAACTTGGAAGCAAATAATAGGGTTTAACTTCATTTTTGCTCCTTCAACTTTGTCATAAACTTTTTACATTTGTCCCCAAACTTCATTTTTTGACACTCTTTCATTATAATTTAAATTATCATTGCTATGTTATTTCAAGAGTATGAATTCATGAAGTACATTACTATCGAGGCGTTTGATAAAATTTATCCATATGAATTCACTTGATTTTGTAAATGGAAATAATGGGATAGCAAGAAAGAGCAGAGTTATTATTATTTTCTGAAGTCATCTTGTCACATAATATTGGATCCCATAAAATGTATAGATAGTGATATATATTATGTATTGTGATGAATTTAATTCACCATAACAATAGGAAAAATTCTAGGTAAAGGCCCAAAGCGAGGTCGATTTTTCAAAAAAGGTTTGATATAAATATTGTTCCAAATAAGAAGCCGAAGTCACCAATTAGTCTTAGATAAGACTTCAAGCTCACCGCATGTACAAATCTTTTTGACCGTCGGAGACATTTTTGTTAAAAGTCTTTTTTTATTCTTTTTTCTTTTCTCTCCTTTTTTATTTCTTTTCTTTTCTTTCTCTCTCTCTCTCTCACTTTTTTCTATCTTCCTCCTCGTGCCTGGTCCTTCGCTCTGCATCAGCTCCCTCTTGGGCACCATCGTTCACCGTCGATCGCCTTCTTCGACGATGAAATCCTCTTTGCCCATGACTTCAGTATCGGCTTCTTAATATCAACAGGAAAGGCCCGCGATGACGAACTTGAGAATCATTGTGGATGGGTTGGAAGAAACTTCACTTTCCGACATCACCTCAATTCAAGGAAATGAAGGGTCGAAATTCTCTCAATCGAAGGATGAAATTGTTCCGACTCCTCACATAAATTGATACTTTAGCTCTCTAACTTCTGAAAACCCGAGAAATCACTGAGGCCGTCCTTTTAGCCCCTAAGTCACAGCTCAGGACGCTGCTCTACCAGCAGTCTCAGGCGTCCTGAGGATTTCGTTGTCGTCGGGGGTGACCGGCGGCGCATTACTTCAACCCGGCTCCTCGTTGCCGAGATCAGCGAGAGCCTGCGCGAGAACACGAATCTCAGGAGCTCGCTGGTGGGGAGGTCGATGATGGTGTCCAGCGGAGCACCATACGTGAAGAAGACAAAGGAAAAAGAAGAAAGGAAAAAAAGAAAAAAAAAAAGAAAATCAAAATCAAAGAAAATTTTAAAAAAAAAAATTTGACCAAAATGTCCCTGACTGCAAATAAGATCTCATCATCTAGCGAGTTAGGACCTCACTTGAGTCTAAGTTGACCACTTTAATCCTTATTTAAGACAATAACTATCTCATACCCTTTAAGAAAATGTCTCTATCTCATGTCCTAATTTGAAAATTTCCTCGTAATTCAATATGGTCTTTGAATATTATGTATTTAATTTAATATATTGAGCTATAGGAATTTGTGCGCGTTTCAAATTTGTGGTCATGCATCTCAAGCACTAGTGACAACTTATAATATCGGCCAATCGAGGAGGGATAGGGAGAGTGAGGCTAGCACTGAGGTCCTCGACACTAGTAATAATGGGACTACATCAAAAACGATTGCGATGGTGATGACCGACATCGAGTGAATTTTCAAGAGCTAGTGATTCCATTAACCTTGATGAAAAAACAATATGCATGCATAGTTTCCCTCGACGTCTTAGCTCTTCTTGGCTCTTTTGAGGATTCCCTTTGATTCTTTAGCCATTAGACTCGCCTACCCCCCAAAAAAAAAACGAAAAAAAAAAAAAAAAGGCAAGGCAATGACTAGGATTTTTATTTCCAAAGTTGAATCTTTAATTAGTCTTGCGTGTTTCGTGGGGTCAAGATGAACATTTCCACGAAGTTTCGTTCCCATCATGGGCCTTTCTTATAAAAGAGAAAAAAATAACGCGGAACCTGCCAGGAAATTGCCCAGAACTTTCAGTATTTATGTCAGTATTTATGTCATCTTTGTATCTGCCCTCTCGACTCCATCTCATGCTCTGCTTCATCCCCATTCATATTTGAAGCCCTCCTCCGCCTTCCGTTTGCTCCACAGTCTCCTGGGAGTCATTTACCCTGCCTTTTCTGTTCTCCCTCTCTCTACTTTTGCGACACGCGGCGTTTGCATGTTCCTGCTCCGGCGAAGGGATTCGAGTGCACTTATCCTCCTGCAGTAAGGTAAGCAGAAATTTTTGTATCATGTGATGTCGTTAAGGGATTCATGTTATCGGATCTTGAATGAAAGTAATGTATTCTTAAAAGCAATTCTGTCTCGTCAATTTCTATGAATTTTGTTCTAGTTGAACTTACAAAAAATTTCGACCATAATAGAAAGAACTTATCAACAAATGAAAATGGCGATGAGATGTAAATAACCCATAAAATATAACCGAAAAATATTTTGATCCTGCGTTGATTTACAACAAGTCGAAATCAATCATTTCATTTTCCATCGTCCAAGTCATAATATTCAAACATTTTGAAACTTTTAATGGCTATCAATTGTCTTTTGGGTCTACTCCAGTGTCACATTTGCTTTAGAACTGGGATGTGGAAGAAAGGGTATTCGTGTGTATGCGCTTTTACATCTTCTTCCTTTCACAATTTTTTTTCTTCTTTTAGATTGAAAAGCCAAAGGTATATCTCAAACTCTAACGATTTCGCCATGGATCATAAATGACCTTAGCAAGTGATTTTACTACGGTTCTACCAACATCCGATTTTAATACGAGGTCCAATTGTATAGTGATTAAGTTTAAAATCATAAAATGACATGATTTTATGAATTAAAAATCAATTTTAACAGCATGAAGGTAAGAATCTCACTATTATTAACTTATTGAGTCTCGATCATGCTTAAATCATTATAATATATGAATTGATTCCTACACTAAATCTTTTATAAGATACCTCTATTCTTTCAATGGCATAAGGGCATTGAAAGTCATAAAACTTATCAAAGTATAACAGAGTTCTAAAACTTTTAGATATTATAATGATGTTTCTTTGTTAATTTCATATGATATGCCTAACGGAAATAATTAACGAGTCTTTTTTATTGTCTTCTATTTCCTATGTGGCTGTTAATGTTAATTCAAGTGTGAACCAATGCCAAAAAAATAAAAATAAAATGAAAAAGGACAAAACAAGGGGCCCAATCCGTACCTTCATTAGTGAGGGCCAACCCTCCTTACTAGGGTCTCTAGTACTGGCAAGGGTCAGTGACCCTTCCCTAGCAACTGGTAAGGACCTATGGACCCTCTCCTAGATTAGGGTGAGAGCCTAAAGGCCCTCCCTTGTCACACAATGGTGGGGATGGTGGCGCCAACACTATGTGATGTAGATGAGGACTTACAATCCTTTGCCTGCAAGTGGCCCTTGCCTACTTGTCGACCCTTGTAGAAACCTCAACAAGGGTTGCCAACCCTCGCCAACACCCCCAATGGCCCTTGCCTACTTGTCGACCCTTGTAGAAACCTCAACAAGGGTTGCCAACCCTCGCCAACACCCCCAATGAAGATTGTTTAGCCTTGCCAATGGGGTAAAATAGCCTAATGATTTTGCCTCTCTCTCTCTCTCTCTCTCTCTCTCTAAATTAGCCTTGTTATTTTTTTAATCCTTATCCTTTATTTCCTTTTGCTTTTTTTTTTGTCCCTTTTTCTTTTTCATTTTTAAATCTTCAATTTGTTGTAAAATATCTCGATAGAGGCCATATCAGTACCACATATCTTTAAAAAGTCACATCAATTTTTTTATTAAACAAATTGGAAAGAGATAATGGAGAGACTTAATTGTATCAATTTGAAAGTTTATAATTTGATTGCAATATCTGAAAATTTTAAAACTTGATTGGATTTCCTCGATAAATTGTAAGACCTTAAGTGCACTAATCTCCTTTTGCAATGTATAAGAAAAGGTCATTATGCTTGGTTTCCATCTTCTTCTTCTTCTTTTTTTTTTTTTTTGATGCCCAGGATCTGCTTGGCCTGCCGAGGTCAGTTTCCATCCTTTTATCTTCGAATAAATCATAATCACCACCTTTAGCTTAAAGTATGCATCTCTGTCGATTGTTAAGTGAGATTAAAATACATTGACGGAGTATTATACAATTTGGTGGGTTTAAACCATAAATTCTGGTCAAATTAGGTTGTGATTATCCCGTAAGATATTGATAAAATATGACAAGAAAATGGGCACCGGAGTCTCTCTTTTCAATTCTTGAGTGTATGGAGTTATATAAGGTCGTACATGACGTTATTTTAAAAGTGGCCCAAAATAATTGAGGTTAAGACATAATTTACTCTAATTCGTTTTTGGATAGACATCTTTTCTTTTATCCTCAAGAAAAGGCAAAATAACTACTCAAGTGTTTTAACCATATCTTTTACCATTCTATGGATTAGTTCATAGATACTAAGATTTTAAGTGGACTCGAAGGTTCCTTGACTACGCATGAAACATAAATGGTTCAATTACGACTTTAATCATCTAGCTCCGTTTCGTGATTGTGATATTGCCCTCTCATTTTTGTTTTTCCATCGAGCACTCCATTTTTTCAATGCATAGAATCAAGTCCTTTCATCAACTAGAATTATTAATATTGTCAAAGCACAAACAGGATGTGTTGAATCGGCTATATCAGAGCCAATTAGGCATTCCGTTATAATGTAGCAAAACTGAAACACACATAGGGTAGTGCCCTTGCTCACCACCAATGTTAATGGTGGAAAGGAGAGAAATCTACATAAGAAGCATTCTCAAATTCCACACCAATTTCAACGAGTGTGCTTATAAAACTCAGGTCACCCCATTGTCCATGGCGATGGGAGGAGGGAGGGAGAGCGATTTGAGTGCGTTTGCAACTCAAGTTCACCGCCAGTTGACGGTGGTTGCAGAAAGAGAGCGAAAGGGTGGGGGAGGGAGAGAGAGAGAGAATCTAGACAGAGGCTCTTGAATCATTCACAGTAATTGAGCAGTGATTCTCTTGGTCTCTTTCCCTCAAAAAAAAAAAATTCGGCTACATGAACTCTACATGTGAATACTCTGGCAACATCAACAAGTGAGTGTGGTGGTTAATAATAGAGTGATTTCATTGAACGAATTGAAAATTTTAGATGACTTCAAAAGAGTTAACATAATTATATCTAAAACTTTTCAAAATAGTTGAAACATAAAATTCTCGCTCTCAAATTAGTAATGGACATAAAACTAATCTCATATGATTGGCGTAATTGTTGGGGGCATTAGAAAATTCTCAGCTCGGTAATAGGAGATCATCCATTCAAACAAATCTCTTAATCAGGGTCACTAGCATTGACCAAGAGTTTGGTGTTAAGCCAGTTCATGCGCTTACAAAGAGTGTTCGAAGGACTTTCAAGTGGTCACGTCTCTATACCTTGCCCTGAATTATAAAAGAAATGGGCATTAAATCTGAATAAACTAGTCTCCATGCACCTAATTTGTGTTTTCATGCGATATATTTTTCAGATTGTTTTTCAATATATTACCTTGTGAGGTAAATGAAGACATTATTCAAATTAGGACCATAAGTTTGAACTTTTCGAGACATTGATTCATACGATTGATTTTTATATGATTTACTATTAGTTTGACTATATTGGAGTAGGCATAGCAATTTGATTTGTCCACATTTAGATCTGCACCATCTAATCCACAAATAAAATGAAAACTAAATTTTAGTCACTCTATAAAAAAGTAAAAAATAATGTATGAAAATAGTACGAAAATCAAATTCCAATCAATTTGAAGGAGAAAAGGCAATGAATGGGGAAGAGGTGCCGTGTTGTGAATCTCCATCGGTGAAGTCTTTGGGAGGATGGACTTGTGATGAAAACTTAGTAGTTATGATACAATATTAAAGGGAAATTGTGTGATTTAAGGAATTTTTAAATTCTAACTGGGATTAGCTTTATAGTCAAAGTATAATTTACATATTGATATGATTTAAAATGATGGAAAAATGAGGAAAAATGGATTATAATATGCTAAACATTCGATGAGATCCTAAATGTAGCTCCAGAGGTTATTTCTAATTAATTGTGAATGATTGTCTTCTATATATTATTTATTTTCTTTGTGAGATATACAATTCACCATGTGCACTAATGGGTAGAGAATTTTCTTTTCTTTAAAAGTAGGAATCCCTCTTTACTTTGTTGTTTGAATTTGGTATAGATAAGCATTTTTCATAAAGATACTTGGGGAATATACGAGGAACAATACTTTGCAACTAAAAAGAATAGTAGCCGAAAGCTTTTATGAGAGAAAGGATAGAGTATGGTAGCCGAAAATTTTTATGGAGAAAAGGATAAATGTGGTGATTTTTACTCATACTTATCAAACTATATATATTTTTTTAATTGGACACACGAAAAATTCCTTTAAGTTTTATGCATCTCTCTCACTAGATCAAGAATGAGGTCTTAAAAATTCACTTAAGTTTCTCTCTTCTCTAATCTCAGAGTTTGTGGGTAGGTATGATCCATCATTTACCAAATGACTGAGACTATGCTCTTAGCGAGACTCTTTACCAGACTTCTCATAACTATAGCACCAAGTGGTTATAGTACCTTTAAATTGTTGCAAATCTTAAGATTTTGTTTGTTTCACGGAAAATAGATGATTTGAAAAAAAAAATCTAAATATAATCGCTTTAATTAATTAAAATAATTAGTCAATAAAAAATATTTTTATCATTGACATCAATTTATACTTAATTATTTTCATGGATAATAAAAATATTTTACGTTCATTCAATTTTATAAGTAATACAAGCAATCATTTTTAGGAAAATATTCTCCAAATGATTCATTTTACGCCAAACATACAAAACCCAAAACATATATTACCAAATTTATGGTACTTACAACAAAGCTGCATTGTTATCTCTTGCTAGGTTCGATAATTAATATGAGTTCAATCAATAATGAATTTGGATATCTTCAAGTCTTCATTCGACTAATGTATAAAAGATCATGACTCATTGTTTTTTTCGTGATCCCAAAGTGTTAATTTAAGCAAAATAACTTATTGAATTGAGAGGATCAAAATCCTTTAACATACATTGAAAAGAGGTTGAAAGTTAACATTGAGGAAATGTTTATGCCTATGCTCGACACTTGAATCATGTTGGATTGCCACATGCCAAACATAGTCCACATTTGAATGTTTTGTAAAATTACAGATCATCTTTAATAAATTAAAAGTCTGTAATTTTCTATGAAGGTTGCAAATGAAATTTGTACTTAAAGTTCATAAAGGACTACATGTAGTACTAGACAAAGAGCACACAAGCTAAGTGTGAAGAACAAAAATGAAAAAAATAAGTAAATAAAGAATAAAATAGTGTGGAAAAGTTTTCACCTGTTTTTTTGAATATAATTGTTATTATCATTAAAAAAAATAAATGAGAGATCTATGGATTTGGTTTTTTTTTTTAATTCAAAATTTGAAGGGTAATACTAAAATACATGTTTCTATGCTTGTTATGAATCTATGTCTATAAATCTAAGTTTTTCGTTGAATAATCTAATATGGTATCATAGTTAAATTCTACCCAGTTTACTTCATGCGTGGAGACTACCGTTCGTCAAACATCGTGTTCATCTCTAATTCGGCTTTCACATGAGAGAAGGCGTTTAATTCCACGAGTCCTTCCCAATTCACCAAATTCCATCTCCTTACTTATACTTTTGAATTGGACTTTCTAACAAATAAGAGATTCATTGATTATTTGCCAACCTGGCTTTTGTTCATCTATGGTCACATATGATTGTAGTGGCCATTGAATTTGCTTAATATATAGTTTGCATAATGCAAACTGTGTTTAATTCTCACCAAGAAAAAAGTGCAGCTAAGTTTAAGATCATACATGTCACTGAAGCTGTGGGTTGTCAATAAATGAACCACTTATTGGGCAAATATTTTAATTGACATTTATGCTAATATGAGGACCAAGGATAGTGTTGAAAGTTCCAAGCCAATCAGATGCCATGGCAAGTATGCATTTTCCCAACCTCTTTTTGTTGAATTTACATATTTTATCTTAGGGCGTGACGTAGCTTATTTTTGCTGGATTATGAATAACAAATGCTTAATGAAAAGAAAGACAAAAAGCACAATTAACCTATTAAAAGCCTTTTTCCAACGTGAAATTCAAGTTCAATCACGTCATTGATAAGAGATAATTTGACATTATCTTTATTTTTATCATTTTCTTCTTTTCTAACTATCGTCATCGAGACTTTTCACTTACCCTAATTTTTATTTATACGCGCAAACTGTACGATCCAAATACATGGTGCAAAATTTTATTTACAGGATGATAGGCATTTTCGAAATTCACTATTTTGGGATAACATCATGCGGGAATCAAGGAGCTTACTTTTTCATGTCAAGCAATTTCCTCTGATGTTGCTTCAATTTGACTTCCGAGGCCCCGAAAGTGAAAGGCACTTTCGGAAAGACGCGTCTTTTTTAAAAAGGTCTGTGAAGCACTTTCGAGACGACTTAAATTAAATTAATCAGTCAATATAAAGGTGAGAAAAAGCAAAAAGAGCTTGTCCCCTTGGTTACGGTACGGTCCTTTTCAATCTAAATCGGCCGCGAATCTCAGGCAAGATTTTTTCTGTCTTTATTGAATTTAAAATTAATTTACTCCCTCAAAAAGTCAGTTTTTAATTTTTAATTTTAATTGTTCTACGCCCACCATTTATTTCCTCTCTCGCTCTCTTCCTCCCTTCGCTCCCGAATACACAAGTGAAGTTCGATGTCTTCACGCATGTTTTTCTTTTCCTTCCCTTATTTTTGAATTTATCTTATTCACCGCTTGCTTTTTTGCCTTTTTCTTTTCGCAAACTGTCTCGAAATTGGGGGTTAAGTTCCATATCTTAACACGTCCTTTCTTTTTCCTTCCCTTATTTTCGATTTTATCTCATTCGCCCACTTGCTTTTTTTTTTTTATCCTTATCCTTTCCACTTCACTATTTTTTTTTCCTTTTCAAGAATAAAGAGGATTGAGACTGGCTAAAACCTGTTTAATCACGTTGACAATAAATACATCCTCGAATCCTATAAAGAGGCGGGAAATTATCAATTACTTGTAAATTTTTTGCCATCGATGGTAAATGATTACCGGGCAATTTACCATGCAAATTCATGAAAAAGTGAGCACGAGTAACGCAGTGTTTCCGTCTTCATGTGGACTATATCGTCGAATTATATAATCGCGAAATCCGGAAATAAACAAAGTAAAAAAACAAAAAAACAAAAAAACAAAAAGTGGAATTTGGATTCTATCTTTTTCCTTTTTCCACGAACCCTAAGGTCGTCTTCGCGCTGAAGCTGTCTCCCCCTTACTTGCTTTTCTTTACTGAGTCGAGTCGAGTCGAGTCGAGTGATCTCTCTCGCAGTGAGTCGTTCCTCTTCGATTCGAGCCTGCGATATGCGCCGGTGTCGCTACGGTCGTGTGCTCGGCGACGCTGCCAGCTTCTGACGGTGCCATCTCTCCTGCGACAAATTGATTTTACAGTTAATAATGGACTACCCGACCCGAAGCTCGCCATACCGAAGACGGCGCGACGTGGAGGGTGGGGGCGGGATCATCAGCGATTCCGGCGACGGCGTGTGCCTAGATCCGTTCGACATCGCCAGCACGAAGAATGCTCCGGCCGATCGCCTCAAGCGCTGGCGGGTACGCGTGTCTCTCTCTCTCTCTCTCTCTCTCTCTCTCTGTGCATTCTGCCCACTTCGTTATTTGGTTGATGACGAGGGAAGTTCGCGTGTTATGAGGTTGAAGTTTCGATTCCGCCGATTGTGTGGCGACGGAGCATTTGCATGGCGAAACCCATGTGCTTCTTTGATAGTGAGTAGTGCCTTGGGGCAGGTGGGTCCTGATTTCAAAAGTTGGGTTGCTGCTGTAGAGTCTCTTTGGTGGGTTTTTTCAAACTTTTGCTGCTGAATCTTCTTTATAACTTTATTGGTTTTGAGTTCAGGATATGTTTAGGGGAGCTCATAGCCTTGGAGAAGTTAATTAGCTTATATGTCATGAACGAATATTTTATGCTACTAATTTACACCCTTCTAAAAATGGCATGGAACACATCCTATAGCCCCTAACACGTTGAAGCACAGTTAGTGCCATGGCTAATATGGTGCTAAGTCATGAAGAAAAAAGGTCATATTAAACATAAAAAAAATTGACTTTGAGCATGAACGCCGTTGCTGTTAACCACAAGAGTTTTAATGTAGTCAGTGGCAACCGGGTCGACTCTAGCATAGTACAGCAAAGGCCTTTTGAAAAGTGTTTTTCCTTTTTCTTTTTCAAATCTTGTGACTATTTTGATTTTTATTTAGTGTAAAACACTCGTGACCTTTGAAAAGTGTACTAAATCGATGCATTGAATCATATACACTTGTGTTTTTCATAATGTTTTGTAGTCTGAATAATATTATAAAGTTTTGGCTGGAAAATCAGTAAGTTACTTTTTGCTTAAAAATTACTTGTCTAATTAACCGAATGTCTCTGATATGCTCATGTCCCATTATTTACGCTCATTGGCTTGTGATTAATCACTTTGTTTGGGAAAGGTAAAGTTCCTTAATACTGATGTATTAGCTAAAGCACACGTGCATATTGCATATGTCATGTAGCGTAATGCGTGTGTGATATGTGACACCTGCTTTTTATGTGATCATTTATTTCTATCTAACAATGCTTTCTTAAAATTTGTGAATGCGAATATATCTGTTTGTTTTAACTGATTCTTCTTCAAGAGCTTATTTCTATTCCTGAGGCCGATTCTTTGATGCATACCGTGTCAATTTCTTGTTTCTGTTCTGCCTGTTGGGGCTATTCTTTTGTACTACACTCCTAATTTGCTGTCAAACAATTGCTAAATGCAAATTGGTCGAATGTCTAATGCAGCAAGCAGCACTTGTTCTAAATGCCTCTCGCCGCTTTCGATACACCCTGGACTTGACGAAGGAGGAAGAGAAAAAGCAAATGCTGAGAAAAATTAGAGCCAATGTTCAAGCCCTACGAGTACAAATTTCTCTGTGGATGACTTTCATAGTTTTGTGCCATTTCCGCGATATAAGTAATAATTTGGAGTTTGTTTTCTTGGAATTAGGCTGCGCATCTCTTTCAAGCTGCTGGTGAACATGTTAATGGTACTTTCCACCTTAACTTCTGCTTGAGTCACAGCAATTGGGTTAGAGCTGATGATAGATGTTAACCATTTCATAGAAGTTAATTGATATCATCTTTTCATAAAGCAAATCGACTTTGATTATTAAATAATCCAAATCACTTCTCTCTCTCTCTCTGTGTTTTTTTTTGGGTGGAACATTTGTTTTCTTTAGAAACTATATCCCAGGACTTCTGTCATCTTGCTAATATTGATGCTTGTCCCATATTTGATTATTGACACAGAGGTTTTTTCTATTTAGGGTGAGTTGTAGATTGAACTATAAGCCAAAAAGAAAGATTCGTGGTTATGAGGTTCTAACGATGGTAAATTGTGTTTGTTAGATTTTGTTTAGGGCTAAAATTTTCTTTGGTCAAGTAGAGCCTTATTTATGTTAATATTTTGAAGGAAAATGCTGCAAAGATTAACTTGTGAAGAGTAAATTCTTTAGATCTTAAGCATTGCCTTTGAGGAGCATGCTCGAGAATGGAGATGCATAAGATGGTTTAAATGAAGACTATTGCTTGTATTTCATCATGCTTAATCCGTTGTGCCAAGTATTGACTCTTCTAAGATCCTTCTACGAAGCAATAGCAATCCTAGATAACTAACGGACTTGTGTTTAATAGCAGACTCATAGGGAATCAAAAATTTCTGAAAGTCTCCTATGTTAGTAAGGACAAGAATCATTGTCTTACTGTTTGATTTTGATATAAACATTAGGTCAAAATTTAGCAGAGTCTGAAAGTACAGAGAGTTTGAGAGTAATTTCTATGTGCAGTGGTCCTCTGTTGGTTTTGTGATAAATCGACTTGAACCTAGTGAGTCTTGAGAATCCTGTATTGGATGTGTTTGAAAGATTTGTATTTAAAAGCTTCTTACTTTATTGAAGTCGCATGGATATAGGCATCACTTAGACATGAATCTGTGGAACTATATGGCCTTTATCTTTGTTAGATGTCACTAATTGATGTTTCATTTGACCGAGTTATTTTACGTAATTATATATGCAACTGTGTACTAAAATCTCCTAAATTGCGCTGTGGTTGCAGTACATCATTTAAATCTATGTTGACATATGTACATTGTGGGAGTCAATCATGGTTTGTTAGGCGATATATGAAATGATGGTAATTAGCACTAGATTTCGTCAGTAAGTCTACATCTAGATTTTGTGAATTCCATTGGATCTTGGTCAAATACAAGACTGGCTCTGGGTGAAAAGCAGATTCTGATCAAGGAGAGCTCAAGTAGGCTAGCTGTTCAATAAAGAAACTAAGCTTTTAGTCTTCTTGTGTGGGGTCAGAAGGATAGACTTCAAAGGGTCATATAACACATTAATGAAAAGGCTATCTCCAAACCTAGAGGATGAACAGAAAGATATTGTTTGATCTACGTATATTCTTAGATGCTCTGGCAAATTATCCTTGACATCTCTGTTCTCATTATGATCTTGAGAATCTCCTTATGAGAAAGCATTCCTCTCCTCATATCTCAAGGTCTTATCCCTCATTCAATGTGGTGTTTTGTTCTCAACTGAGCTAACTAGCTGAATGTGTGTAGTGTATATAGCTTTGGATTGCTTAAGTGTAATAGCTGAGGCCTCAGTTAATCAAACTGTAGTAGATTTTTGCCTGTTGATGTAAACTGCCGACCACATAGTAACTTAATGAGATTATTATTGAACAGTGGGTCTTTGTCTGAGTATCTAGTTGTTATTATTCTGCTCACTGGTTGTATTCCAAAGCACGGTGATGGGAGGTGTTATTTGCCTGATATGTTTCTCCTTCACAGTTTATGCTTCTCAATAACTCAACCAATCTGGAATTTGAAGCTTTTATAATGTTTTATTTAGTCAAGAAAAAGAAGCTTGCAGCCTTAAAATGAATTACTGTAGTCGACAGTCAGCCTTCCTTGCCTTGTTCTTTTACTTTGACTGTATAAATGTTAAGTGTCACCCCATAATTGAGCTCTTTGTTTTCGGTGTCTTGAGCTCCAGATTTGCGCTCCCTTGCTACCCTGTGGTTATTTTACTTTTACCTAAAGAAAAGGTGAAGTTGTCATGTTATGAGCATCTGCAGTTGAGCTTTTCTTTTCTCAGTTTATGCTAATAGAGAACAAAAGGTGTCAAAATTAGCTGGGGCTAGTTATTTATGTGAGCTTTTAGGTTCTCACCCACCAGTTCCTGAAGTTGGTATAAACCTGTGTTTGTGTGGTGGGTATGTCATTGGGCTGAGAGAGGGGAATGACTGGATGGAATCCTCTCTGCTCTCACCCCCTGCTCTTGCTAGTCACTCTGGTTTATTGTTCTTTCTGTTAAACAGCTTCTTAATCTACCCTTCTTTTTATAAATACATTTTGTTGATTTCCCATTGTTGGTTTTCCTTCTAACTTACACGGGGAGAATCTTTGCAGTAATTTTCCCTCTTTGTCAGCTCATTTTAGAAGATATCCTTGGTCACCTGCTTACCTCCCTTATTATTATTGCACAATTGGAGTCTTAATGATGTCAGCACGTATTTGAAGATGAATGAGAAGCTGATATTGAGTCATATATCGCATCTTTTTTCTTTTTGTTGCATAAGAACTAAGAGATCAATTTTCTTTTCATTCGGTGCTTTGACAGCTAGAAGTTTGTCATTTAACTCTTACTCCTATGTTGCATGTGTTGTAAATGAACTCATGGTGCTAATGGCAGGAAGTATAAAATCTCCTATCATAAGTGGTGATTTTGGAATTAGTCAAGACCAACTTGTTGTGATGGCCAAAGATCATAATTATTCTGCACTTGAGGAATATGGGGGGGTAAATTTACTAAAAAATGTCATTTCCTTAGGTTCATGAACAATTAGATATCGTCATCTTAATGTTTGCCACTTTTGCTTCAGGTTAAGGAGCTGTCAAATTTATTAAAAACAAACTTAGAGAAGGGTATTTGTGGTGATGATGCTGATTTACACGCACGGAGAAATGCATTTGGGTCAAACACGTATCCTCGTAAAAAAGGAAGAAGTTTTTGGGTGAGTAGTTTTGTAGACGTATGTAAATATCTGAATGTACTATGTATCCACACGAAGTTGCTGAAGCTTCTCATTGAAGATGCAAATTATGTTTTAATGGTATGTTTCATTGTTTTGTCCCCAATTTTCAGATGTTCCTCTGGGAAGCTTGGCAAGATCTCACGCTGATTATACTAATCATTGCTGCTGTGGCTTCTCTGGCACTGGGTATAAAGACAGAGGTAAGGTGGAGAAAGCATATTAATTCAAACCATAGATGTCAAATTGCCTCTTCTGCCTAAAAAAATGATGGTATTACTGAAACAGTACATGTATTTAGGTATTGTGGGGACATCTCTTACATTTTATGAGAGAATCATGTTAATTAGTATCCAGTGGACATTAGTTAAGAATACTTAACAGCCGGTGCATTAAAAGTGCAAACTGTTCTGACTAAGGGTTTGTTTATTTAAATTTTAGAAAATCAAAATGTACTTTTCTGGTTTCCCACCAAAACTTAAAAATTATATATGAATGTAAGTGTCAATGGTTGTATGTTGTGAAAGTTTCAAGTGTTTCGCATTTAAGAAAAGTCAAAGTGTGTGGAAGATTTGGATTAAGCAAAGAGTAAATTTTGTTATAGTTTCAATGTTTGTGCTGCTGGCCTGCTATAATAGAGCAAGTCCTTGTCATGTACCATGACTTTTGATTCTTTACCAGGCATGACCACAAATTATAAGTTCACTGGGCTCAACTCTTAACAATTGTGGGGCTATCAGCTTTGTTGTAATTTTTCATTTCTCAGAGGCTAAGTCAGGATGGGTTATTTTAGTCTCAAAATTTCTGTCACATGTTGTTGGTATTTGTCATCATTTGAAAAGTAAATGACATTGCACAAGTTGAGTAATCAGTCTCCCCTGATGGCCCCACAGTGTTTTGTCAGTTTATGCTTTTGATTGTTGCTCTCTTTGTTCTTTTGTCCTATTTTCCCCATCTTTTAGAGAAGCCCCTAGAGTATAATAAATTTATATGTGCTATCTGTGATGTTGAATTATTTGTTTTGTGCTTACAATTTTTATCTAGGGTATTAAAGAAGGATGGTATGATGGTGCGAGCATTGCCTTTGCAGTTCTCCTCGTGATTGCTGTCACCGGTATGAGTTTTTCTGGTGTTTTTTGTAAAACTTGTTAGTCATGTTTCATGACAGCTCTATACTCTTTCATCTTGGGAAATAGATATCTCTATCTTCATGGGCATTTGAATGATGATCAAATGGTAAATTGGGTTTGTTACTAGGATCAGTAGGGCCAATATTGTTTTGGAGTTTGTTTTCCCTAATGATGCTAACTTAAAGCTTTCTGGTTTGCTATGATCCTTGGTGCTTTTTCAAGCAGTGGGTCGATTGGGCAGAAGAGATGGAGGTGAAAAGGGGAGGGGAAGAAAAAGAGAAAGAAGGGAGGGGGGGGAGAGTACTGTGACATAGTAGTCTAATGGGAGGTTGACAACTTGCGGACTTCAGCAGAGATTGAACAGCCTTAATTGATTGTGAGTACATGCATAGTTGGTGAATGGACCAGTGCTGAGGCATGGTTGGCAGTGATAGATGTGGGAATTGAGGTGTTTGATCTTGTGATCGGATCTCTCTAGGTTTATCTAGCTAGTAGTTTAGACCCAAATCTACTTAAGGTTTATTTGGCTTGATTCTAGCTATCGGATGCTGGGGTAAGGTGCATATGTACTAGCCACTACAGTGAACATGGCTTCAAATTGGATAGAGCAATCAAGTTGGACTTTGAGAAGGGCAATTGGAAGCCATTTCAAACTCATCGAGGAAGTTTTGTAATCTCTCATTTGATTTTTGTTGGAAAATATGGCTTCAAATTGGATAGAGCAATCAAGTCGTACTTTGAGGCATGATGTAGGGATTATACCAAGAGAGAAAGAGGGGCAGCAGAAAAGCATCTCACTTATTCCTGCCAAAGACAAAAGTTGTCCACCACTTTTCTTTATTTTAAAACATTTATTAGCCTCTTTATGATTCCCACATTTCCTTTGCTTTTATCAGAACAAGTATTAAAAGGTCAAAATCTACTTTATGGAGGCGTTGCCTCAGCAGTGAAGTGCCACGCCTTGAAGTGCTTAATCTAGGCAGCTCCTATGCGATGGCACTTTTCCTAAGACCAAGCAAAGCACTGAGCCTGTGCTTTGCCGCCTGGCCTGAGTGCTTAGGCGAGTGCTTTTTGCAGTTGTTAGATTAAATAATCATTTAATATTTAGATATTCTGACAGAAGCAATGATGGTTAGACTAAGTTCTGGTCAACTCTACACTAGAGTTTTTTTAATGGAAGTATGTGGCAACTGAATGATATTAAAAACGGTAGCAGTTGATCTAAAAGGATATTTAATACCTTTGTGAATACTTTGCAGCTATAAGTGACTATAGACAGTCCCTTCAATTTCAGAACTTAAATGAAGAAAAGAGAAACATTCACATGGAGGTATGCTATTTACACTTAGTTTGTGTTTGTGACGGTATACTTCTTTTCTCTTGGTTTCAATATGGTGGAACATAATTGTAGGTCATTAGAGGTGGTCGAAGAGTTGAGGTGTCAATATATGATATAGTTGTTGGTGACATTGTACCCCTTAATATTGGCGATCAGGTAAGCTGCTTCATATCCTTTGAGATTTCTACTTGGTGTTTAGAAGTATTTCAACCTGATTTTCATTTGATCATCCCCAGGTACCTGCTGATGGAGTTTTGGTTTCTGGTCATTCTCTCGCAATCGATGAATCTAGCATGACTGGAGAGAGCAAAATTGTATGGCTCACTTTTGGTTTTTCTGAGTGTTATATTATGCAATCTGATTAGTAATTCATTATTATTTTTTTCTTTTTACAGGTTCAAAAAGATTTGAGGCATCCTTTTTTAATGTCTGGATGCAAAGTTGCTGATGGTAGTGGTATCATGCTGGTAAAATGAATTCTTTCGCAGTTTCTTTTGTTTTAAGTTATTCTTAGTCTTCATAAATCATTTGTGACATTTTTGGAGTCTCATGTTAGTTGTTAAAGTGCATAATCAATACTCCTCTACAAAGTGGGTTGGGTTAAGTCCAGTTGCACGCTTCACTCGCCCCTGTGATTGTAAAAGTCCCTCGTTATGCTACCTCGTTGTTGCTGCCAATTCTCGAGATGCACAACAAAAATATCCATTTTAATGGGTGCTGTTGGCTGCAAAAATATTGTCATGCCCTTCATTCTATTTGATGTAGTAACTTACAAAATCTCTAGATACATTGGCTTGAAATTTAGTCCTGTTAATAGACTGATGATTTGTGCCTTGTGTTTTAAGATGTCCCCATAAATTTTTGCATCTGAATGTCCTTTCTTACGTTGATCAAAAGGTTTATGACTTATGATATCAAGAGTTCAAAACAATAGAATTTGGTAACTTGTTTAGTGCAACCCCAGTGGGAGTATTAAATATGGAAATATAGTTGAGCTCCAAGTCTAGTATTAGACTGTCCTTTTTGCTGTATTCTCTTGCATATGCTTCCTGGGTGATATTTTATTGTACATGGGAGTGGCTTTGGTCAAGTAATATGCATTATTTTCCTTAGGCAGCTTATTTATTTGATGTAGCTTTAGCTGCACATACTAGTGGTGAAGATATTTCTCATAATTGCATATTCTGAAGTGTTTACTGAGCTTGAGATAGTGATTGCTGTTTCTCATATGCACGGACACATGCACATGTTGTTCCCTTGATTTGTGTTTGGATTGCCTACGAGATCTTCTTTCTTCTAGGTAACGAGTGTTGGAATTAATACTGAATGGGGAATGCTTATGGCCAGCATTTCAGAAGACACTGGTGAAGAGACACCCTTGCAGGTTCTTCTCTAATTTATCTCGAGTTGTATTTTTTTTATTCTGTGTACTTTATGTGAGCATGTTGATTGGTGAAGTACTTTCTCTATTTCTTCTCCAAGTTTTGTGTTGGCAAGCATTTAAAGACTTCAAAGATAAATTGATACTATTCAATAAATTGCTTTGGTATTCTGAAAATTGGAAAGGTGTCTGTTTTAGTGAATAATGAGATTCTGGTATAAATTGATGTGCATTGGCTTAATGAGGCAGAGGCCGGATTAAGACGTGGAGGTGAAAAATTGAAATGATGGATTGCAGTTAAGATGACAAAGATTAGCCAAGAAAGCCAAGTTTCCTTGGAGATATGGAGACAAAGCTCCCATATTTGATGTTTCACAATTGGAGTTATGGAAGTGTGCTAGGCTGCTTAGAGAAGCTGTTTTTAATTAATTCTAACCTTTTCTTTTTAGAGAAAAGTCTGAATGCTTCTGTTGTTGCATTGTTTCTGAATGTGGCAGGTACTGAGGATTGGTATGGTTCATAAATTGTTTATCTCTAGTGTTTTGGCTCATAATCTATATTGTTACGGCAAAGGTCCTTCCCCCTATTGCATTAAAAAAAAGATCATTTTTTCTATCCAAATGCTTTATCCTTGGAAGATATTTTGAGGATGCCATTGCTAATGAGTGCTTGGGTACTGTGTAGCTGGATCAAGGCTAGTATTCCTGGACTCATTCACCTATTCGATTTAAAACAGGATTATTTTCTATGAGTGCTTGGGTGCTGTGTAGCAGGATCAGGTTCTGGAATACTTGCTGGGATCTTTTGTAATTTCCAGGGTTCACCTTCTCCTTTATCATTGTCGAGAAAGTTCTTAATAAGATTTTAAAGCAGTAGAAATGAGATTCTTTTGGCTGGTTTAAGGTTGAACTGAGTGATATCAGCCTTGTTCAAATTCCTTACCTCTAATTTGCTGGTGATGGAAAGAGATCAACTAAGATATTTAAGATGCTGTTTGCATTGTAATATTGATTCATTGCCGATAAACTGATGGGTCTTACTTTGGGTTATCTGGCAAAACCTTTGGTTTGGAATGGCATTTTGGTGATGGCGGAAAGGAAGAACAGGTCTCAATATCTGAATTTTTTATTTTTATTTTTTGTGTGTGTGTAGGGGTGAGGAGATGGTTGTTGGTCTGTTGATTGAGAGTGTGTCATCAAATCTTCCTTTGGTTCTCTTTATATCCTTTTTCCATCTTCAGTTGCACAAAAGCTGGAGAGTTATAGACCTTCTATGGGAAGATAGTGCAATCAGTAATTTTCATTTGGTTAACTGGCATGGTATCAACAATCTTTTGCAAAAAGATGGATTTAAGAAGTCTTAACAGATATATCTGCAAATTGTTATGTGACTACCTGGTGAATATAAGCTTGTGGAAAGCAGCTTTTATTTGAAAGTAGACAGTGGCTGGCTTACTGCGAAAAGTCATTATTCTCATGGGATCAGTCTCTGGAAAGAGAAATGAAAGCTGTGGAATGAATTTTGTAATGGCACTTTTCTCAAGTTGGACATGGTAATGGAGTTAGATTTTAGCTTGATATTTGGTCTGGTGGGCTCTTTTTCAAATTTGTTCCATTTGAAACTGTGACGCCATGAGTGAATGGTAAATTACCTTGGTTTCTCACATTTACTGGGGAAGCTCATTATCGGTAGTTGGAATGAATGTAATTACTTATCTAGACTTTTTCAGTGTAAATGACCAATAGACAGACCTTTTGATTGACTGTGGATTTCTTCTATCATCAATGAGCTCTCTTTTGGCTTTCGGCTCTTCTTGTAGAAGGATTGACACTCCCTTGGTGTCTCACAGAGAATTTATTTTTACTTAAGAAAAGACAACCTAATGTTTGATAGGGCAATGGGTGGTACAGCTTTCACCATGAAATCTTATTTACATTGCCCTAGAAGGAGATATTACTTGTAATTTCTGTGGAAATTGGAGGAAGTGCTGGAAGCAAGGTTGCTTTCTTCATGAGAACATCATCTAGGGAAGGCAGTTTATGGAAAGAGGTTAGTTCGTCATCATAGATTGGTCTGTTATATAAGGAGGCAGGGAAAACAGGTGAATTTAGGCATTATCTGACAGATCAACAGAAAAGTTAGTAGCAGCACTCTTTGTCATGGCATCATGTGGAATATAGGGCTAGATAGTAATAGGATAGGGTTTAAGTGTGAGATCCATCCAGTCAGAGTGAAGAGGAGATTGATTGTGACTAGGTCCATATTCGGTCTGATATAATTTTTGTACTTGTCTATGATAAGCATGTGCTTTTATGTGTTTTGGCTCAATCATTTCCTTGTTGTATTTACTTGACACTGAATAAGGTTGCCTATTCATGAATAGGTACGCTTAAATGGGGTCGCTACGTTTATTGGGATTGTTGGGCTGACTGTAGCTGTAGCAGTTTTGATTGTACTTTTGGCAAGGCAAGTACCATTTAGATGATGACTGTCTTTTCAAAGAATACATATCTCTCTCTCTCTCTCTCTCTCTCTCTCAGAGCATGCATACTCAAGTGCATATATGGGTGCGGAGATCAAATTTATTTGGACTGACAACCTGTGTGTGTGCAGATACTTTACTGGCCATACAAATAATTCAGATGGCAGTCCTCAGTTTAAGGCAGGGAAGACCAGTGTTAGTCGTGCTGTTGATGGAGCCATAAAAATTTTCACGATTGCCGTAGGTGCATTCTTCTTTTGTATTTGTGCAACCAGATTTTCCTTTCTCTTTCCTTGTCATAACTGACAATGGAATGCCAGGTTACAATTGTGGTGGTTGCAGTGCCTGAAGGGCTCCCTTTAGCTGTTACACTGACGTAAGCACTTTCAACCAATCTTTGTTTCTTCTGGGTTCATTTACATAAAAATTGTACTCAATATAGTTAATGAGGACCATACTACTACATTATGAATCTTTTCATTTTGCATTTTATAACTTGGAATTGGTGCACGAGGATTGGTTGGTGTGTTTGCATGCCTTGTTGTGGGCTCCATAGACTTCAGTGTCAGCCGTGTCCCTTGAGCAATAGAGTTGACTTCCTTTATTTCCATCTTGTGGATTGGCCAAGTATTTCAGAAGAAAGAAGAAGAGAATAAGTTGTGGCAGCAAACTTGTCTCCATTTTTTTTTTTCAGTTTTCATTTTCAATTTGAAGTGACTTTCCTTTGAATTTTGAACTTTGTTCTTTTCCACATATTGTGCTCTTATATTTTGACTTTTATTTAATAGGAAATGTCAAAAACCATTCAGAATATGCAAATCTTGACATGTCGAATTATATAATTCTTTTCGTAATTTCCTGAAACTTATTTTTTTATTTTTTGTTTTCAAAGTTTTCGAGGGGGAAATTGGAAGTAATATGTAGAAGTCCAAATAAATGGATCCTTATCATTCCTTGTAAGAAGAGCTCCTCAACCATTCGGTTTCTTTCTAGCCCTTTGAGCTAGTTTGTTCAAGTCTAGAGTACAAGATGCTGAAGTCTCTCTTATTTGGAACCATATAACATGCGGGCTTGAAGGGAAGGACCAAAATTGCTTAGTTATTTTCCAAATGTTCAACTTGGTCATGGCATTTGCCAGGTCAATGAGGAATTGATCTAGAACAGACCATATTTGATGGCTTACTTGGTACATTTCTCTGTTCTTTTAAATTTTGGGAAGAGGAAGAGAGAGAAAAGGAAGGGGGGTTACAAGAGCAGCTGACTCAGCCATTTCTTATTAAATGCGCTTTACGAATATGCATTCCTCTCCACTTTATGAAGTCTTCTGTAAGTTCTAGGCACTCCATAATTTCCTTATTTTCTCGTTCATCTTCTTTGATCTTTTCATGCTCCTTTTAACACAAGGTATATTTAAACTTGAAATGTGCTATGCAATGATATAAACAAATATATAGATATGTACTTCTGAACAATTGTAGGGAACGGAGATTGTCCTTTTGATATGTTGGGAAGACATTAACATAATGTCGATATCTGTCATCCACAATATTACGTACTTTTGAATTTAAAGACTGATTGTGATAACCATTGAGAGGTGCTTAATTTCATTAGAGAAGTGAAAATATTGCAATTCTGACGATGTGCATTTTACTGTCTCTCCATTTGTTTCATATATTCTTTCCCCCACATTGCAGACTTGCTTACTCAATGAGAAAAATGATGGCGGACAAGGCATTGGTACAAATTCTTAAAAAATTCAACCTCCCTTATGGAATATCATTTACAAAAATGGAATGAGGTCTAGAAGTAGTGAATTTGCAGGTGCGAAGACTTTCAGCTTGTGAAACTATGGGATCGGCCACGACCATATGTAGTGACAAGACTGGTACCTTGACTTTGAACCAGGTGCATTCTTGTTCATATTCTTGGTGATGCATGATGGGGATGTGTTTTGAGTGATAATAGGAATTTGATTGATATTGAGTCTAAAGGAATGCTACCAGCCAAAGGACTTCAGGATATGAGAAGTTTATCACCAAGGCCTAAAGGAAACCCACCAAATAAAGGACTTGGTGATGATAAAAGAAATTTGGATAAAGAACCAAAATAAGAAATTTGCTCACTTGAGGAAAGTCTCAAGTATATTTGAATGCAAGTCATCTCATTACAAATGAGATTACACCTTTATTTGTAGAGGGATCTGGAAATCCTAGAAACTGAAATGAATTCTGGAGTATTCACGTAATTTAGACTGACATCATAATAAAGACTTATAAAAACTAGAACTTAATGCATTTAACTAAGAACAAATGCATGTATCTAATATTAGACTCTCCAAATTCGTCGAAGCCGAATAGCCACCTTAGAAATTTAACAAATAGCCATGGAAATTGACCAAAACAGCCTCTAGTCATTAGGTAGTTGATTAGCAGCTCTGAAGTCGACACAAAACTTGTAAATCGATATCTTGTTAGTTGATTGGCAACCGTGAAATCGACAACTAGTATTGCAAGTCGACAACTAGCAAGGAGAATTGATTTCTGCAAACTTGGACCCATTAAATTACGCTGTGGCCGAAATTTGTTTTTGCTTGCATGAGTAATGATTGAGCAAGGCCAATCAATTAATTCGGAGTTGGGTTTGAGAATTGTTCTGTCGAATCTGATGCTCCTGCATTACTTGGTTTCATTTGTAATGTTAAAATATAAGATTTTAATTTGAGATATTTTTTCGCCTTTGTGATGCAACTTCTTAAAACTTAGGGTTTGTTAGTTTATACTTTTTAAAAAGAGAAAGGCGACTTTCTGCTTCCTGTCAAAACTTAAGATATTATCTAGATTGCAGAAATTATGAAAAATTATATGTGAAAATTTACGTGTCAACTTTTGCATATTGCAGAATTTTATGGTGTTTTGGGCTAATAAATTGTCAAAATATGGTCGTCAAATATTTATCTAGACACGACCTTTAGCTTTATAATTTCTGATTGCATTTGGTTCTTTTCCTTACCCAAATTTCATTGTTTTCAAGATTGAGATTTTAAAGCAAGTGTAATCTTTCTCAACTAATTTATTAAATTCTAGCTTTGTTGTCAAGAAGAAGGTTCTGTTTGATGATGGTTCTTCATAATCTGACAGATGAAAGTGGTTGAAGCTTATGTTGGTGGGGTCAAAGTGGACTCTCCTTATAGCAGTTCACAGCTACCCATGACAGTGGTTTCGTTACTCATTGAAGGTATTGCACAGAATACCAATGGCAGTGTTTTCACCCCTGAGGTATGTCTAACAGTCTTGAGGTATCAGAGGCAGAGTAGTTGACATTGGACGCATGGTTATCATCTGTTTTCTGACATCTCTAGGGTGGGAAAGATGTTGAGGTTTCTGGCTCACCGACAGAGAAGGCCATCCTCCGTTGGGGACTTGAGGTTTTCAATCTCAACTTATATATGCTACATCTGCAATTCCTCCTGCCTTGACCTTCAGTTCAATAACCATTTGTAGGTTAGATTCTGAAGTTTAAACTGATTTTTATTGTTTTCTTTTTGGTAGCTTGGGATGAACTTTGAAGCTACCCGATTGGAGGCCTCAATAATTCATGTTTTTCCATTTAATTCTGAGAAGAAACGAGGGGGCGTTGCATTAAAGCTGGTAATGTTTTGATTCATCAAAAATCTGCATTAGCAATGTGCATGCTAATTTGTTTTTCTTGACATATGTAAGGTAATAATATTTATGCTTCTTTAGTTGCATGAAATAGTGTTGAAGGTTGTTTGGAAGGTATTAGCAGATACTAATGGTTTCTTAAACAAAACCATTCATTCAATTCAGAGAGAGAGTACTGTTCTCTTCTGGCATGATGGGGCTGCTGCACAACCCACCATGACAGCTTCTTAACTCAAGTACTAGTGAGCTCCAGCTGAACTGGAAAAGCTATGTAAGCCACTAGAATTCCAAAAAATAGATCCAAGGATGGGAAGAACAACTATTGGTTGACAATTTCTCTTGATAACTTGACTCACACCTACACCTCCAATATGTCTTTGTATCGCTAGGAGGCTTCCTGGTCAAGTATTCTCACTTAGGATACTCTGCAGAAGAGAGGGATGGTTCTGGTAAATAGATCTGCAGCCTCTATAAGGAGGAAGCAAAGGCTAAATAAATTGTTTCTTCACTGTTCTCGTACAGTGAATCTTGGAACATGATCATTGTGATGACGGGGACCTATTAAGTCAATGCAGCAAGTTCTAAGTAGAGTTAAAGTCTTATGAAGCATTAGGGAGAGGATGAAACCCATCCATATCCTACCTTCACTGTGTTTTGGTTAGTTCAGAGGGAGAAAAACCAGAGTATGTAGTGCAGAGGGTGAAAAACCACATTTTACTGTTGGCTCTGTGATATCAATTGCATCAACTCGAGTATGAACTTCTGTTCTGATAATTATAGTTGAGTTGATGCAATTGATATCATAGTGTTAGTGATGCGTGTGTGGGAGAGTGATTCCGGGATGTAGGGATTTTTTTAGTTTAAGTGTTTACGAAATAGTGTTTATGATGATGGTTTCAATGGGTAAATATAAGAGCATGATAGAATGGGGTGTATGGTGGTGGACATTGAAGGATGAATTGCAGAATAAAAGATAGATTACGATCCTACCAAGGTCTAAAGGTTGCGCCACCAATCGAAGATTAAGATTGGGATAAACGAAGTTCACCACCAAGGCTTAAAGGACAAACCACCTTCTAAGGATAAAGTATTTTGGGATAGGAGAAGCTCACCACCAGGGCCTAAAGGAAAATTCCCCAGCCGAGGAAAAAGGGCTTCTTGGCTCACCACCGAGGAGTAATCCATTCTCCAAGGATAAAAAGACTGAAATAGGAGTTATCCACTCTCCCAAGATATTTGCTTATGCAGAGGAAATCTCAAATATTTTCATTAATCAAATCTAGTCTGGTTACAACTGAGAGGCTTCCTTTATATATATAGGAGGAATACAACTTAGGAAATAGAAAAGTAATAAATAGAAGTGGGAATTAGCCTATCATTAAAGACCTAGGAACTTAGAACTTTGACTCTTTAAACTTACATAACAATAAAGACTCCTAGGAAAATAGAGATGCGTTTAATGACTTGGGAACTTGCGTTCTTGATTCTTCAGCCTTGCAAAATTCGTGCTCCCACCTTGACCAGAAGATAAATATCCCAAGACTTCATCAAATAACCAAGGAAGTTGTTCAAAATGACCTCCCATTGATATGTTGTTGATAAACTTCGAGATCAGCAACTAATAAAGAATACCGAGAAATTAGTGACTAATATATCATATTGAGAATTTGGTAACTCATTAATTGTTGGTATTGATAACTTCAGTAACTCATTAATCATCTGTATTGATAACTTTGGTAACTTATTAATTGTCGGTATCAATAGCTTTGGTAAGAATGGTTCAGTAGTCTTAGTTGGAACTTTCAGTCTTGACCTATGGAAGCACTTTATGCCCAAATTCTATCTTGGCTTGAATGAGCAATGATGGTGCTGAGTGGGCTGATGAAGCTAAGTTGGATGCTTCCGCATCAGTTAGTGGATGCACTTGCATGTAAGTGATTTTTGTGTGGGGAAGGCATTCCCTTCCACTTAAATGAAATGTTATTTTATTGATTGAAAAATTGGAATATGATTGTCATGAATCATTTTAACAAGGTACCCAAGCAACTGTGTTGAGATTAAAGAGAATATTTTGCATTCATTGATCACTAGAAGACTTCCAATAACACTTATCGCTGTAGCCCCAGAAATATCTTGTTTTACATCCAAAGCAGTCCCTCTGGTCTTGTTGTACATTCTGCTAGCTTAATGATGGTAAATTAAGGCTCTGTTTGTTTTGTGAAAAATGATTAATATGGAAAGCATTTTCTTAAAAACAATCGGTTGTATTGCTTACAAAAATAAATGAACGAATAATACTTTCATTGTTCACGAAAATAATTAGACTAAATTGTTGTCAATAATGAATACATTTTCGATTGATTAATTATTTTAAGTGCTACAAGTGATCGTTTTTAGGAAAATGTTTTCCAAATCATTCATTTTCTGCAAAACAAACGGAGCTAACCTGAGTATTTTCTGAAAAAAGTCACTTTGCTTGCCCAATGATGACAGCTGACTTTGTACTTCCAATGTGCTGAAAGGCTTTCTTCCCAATCATGTCGCTGATCATATTGTGTGCGCTGAAAGATTTTGTTGACTATGGTCAACACTAGTCATTGAGATCGGAGGTTTCCTTTTCTAATCGTTACATGTCCTTTTTTAATGCTTTTGGATGATAATTCTGTCTTGTCTTATCCTTATTTTACTTTGCTTTTGATCCAACAGAGCTCAGGGTTCTCTTTGACCACTTGATGCCTTATATCTAGAAGAATGATTGCAGTCTCTCTACATATTTCTCTTTAAGCCTTTTTCTCTTGTTCTGTTCCAAGGATACTTCTTCTGCTGGTTCAGAATGTTGCATCATGACATAGTTGCGCAGTTTTTGTGGGATTAAGTAATTTTACAATATATTGTATGCACAGACAAACTCAGAGGTTCATGTACATTGGAAAGGAGCTGCTGAAATAGTCTTGTCCTCATGTACCCGATACTTGGATTTGAATGGTCAGGTGGCTGCATTGGATGAAACAGAGGTATGTGACATTAAGCCTTTACGCCATGGATGTCTTTCAGCATTTGTTGAATGAGAACTGCTGTTTTCCTGTTTGCATATTCTAACTAGACACTGATGCTGACTCGTTTGTTGCATAGGATCCTTACTTTTGATTGCTAATAATCCAACCTTGGTTTTGAGGTATAAATAGTGATGTTAATAATTAGCTGTTAAGTAGTATTAAACAAGGCAATTAGGGTTTTGGATATCTCTCTATGCTTTATAAATAGAAGTTCTTATATAATCTTTCCGCCATTTTAGTAAGGAGGTAGTCTTTACTCGTGTATTCTCTCTCCTCTCTTGTGGTTGCTAAAAAGTTACACGGTATCAGAGCAGGGAAAGTGAGAAGAATACAACCAGACCCTAAATCCTTTGCTAGCCACACATAAGGGAAGAAATAATTACCCTAGTTTCTCTATCAGTAATCAATACCACTTCAATCCTTGTTGGTTTCTTTATCATAAGTCCTGCTAGAGCCTGATCAGGTGTGTTGAGTTCAGCCTGAGGGGACTTGTCAGTGAGCTCCTCTGTCATCCTTTAATCATCGTTCAATAGCATCATTTGCAGCTTCAGCCTCAAGTTTCCTATTCCTTGGTTTCGTTCTCAATTTCTTCCCATCCTCCCTCGAGATCCTCTTTGCTTGTTGTAGGTTCCTCACTCTTTGATTGTTATTCCTTGCCACTTTCATATTGATAATCTCCACTGACCTTTTGCTGTTGGGTTGTCTCATCAGATCTTGTAGCTGGCATCTTAGCTGCCGGTGACATCTGTCACAGTCATCACAAGTCAACCTTTGGTCTTGTCTTTCTGTTCGTCCCCTTGTCTGCCTTGCTGGTGTCTCTGTCAACTGCTCAATGTTAATGTTGTTCTGTTGCTGTCTCGGTTGGCCTCTCACCATTCGCTGCTATTGCCTTCTCCTTTGTTGGGAATAATTACAAGTTCTAGTGTGTCTTGGTGGCTGGCCACTTCATCAATCTCAATTACTGTTTGTCCTGTCTTGACCATTTGTCTCAGTTGAACTGTGTTGTGGTTATCTTTAATTGAGCTCATCCATCATGGTCATATCTTTGAGCTATCAGAGGTTGCCATTGATCTTCTCCTCTATTGGTGTCTTGTCTCTGTGTCCTTCGAGTCACTAGTCTGAGCATATCAGGTTAGCTACTCTCTAACCTTGATCTTGGCAATCCTGCCCCATTCCCCCCGTCCCCCAAAAAATAAGTTGCAATGTTTCCTCTACAAGAATCGATCTTCAGCAAAGTCCCCCAATTTTGGTTATGTGAACTCTCAACAATGGCTATTGTGGACCTTATCCAATGTGAGACTCCCCATCTATTGTCAGCATTATTGAATGAGCAAAGCTGCTGTCAAGTTCCTACTTTGTAGGCAACCGTGAGCATGCGAGTCAAAACACACCTCCATGAGCATGTGAGTCAGACACACCATTGTGCTGCTATAGTTGATGCTTATCGTTTTATTTGCTAGATTTCATAGTATCAGGTTCTCACAATTCTAGCATGGTTGTCAGAAAATTATAGGTGAGCTTTTGTTCATTGGGTGCTCCCTTTGCTAAAAGTCAATTCTGATGTTGGTAATATCCAGTTGATGGTGTAAGGTCCGGTTTACACCCTTTCTTTGTTAAATTCAGTATGATCAGAACACGTCTAGTGTTCTACATAATCCATGACACTATTTGTTGTCACAGTGAAACTCTACAAAAGAAGAAAGTTGCACGTACTATTATTATTGTTCATGCCAGGCACCTTTTGTCTTGTTAGTGGCAAGCTGATGTATTCAGGTAGAACGAGAGTGTTGAATTGTAATTATAATGTCAGGAATTAGTTGTTAATTATTTTAAATAAGGTGATTAGGGTTTGTGGGTCTCTCAATGCATTAGAAATAGAGCTCTCATGTGATTTTACAGTAAGCCATTAGTTTAAATAGTCCTTTGTGTATTTCTCTTTCCTTCTCTCTTGTGATTCTTAAAATATTACACCTAGGAATAATAAGAAATGATTTTTTTTAGAAAAGCAATTAATAGATTTAGTGCATAAGATCATTTACTTCTCCACAGAGCAATGACTCTAATAATAAAAACCATTCAAAATACCTAATTTTCAAGTCGTAGACATGCTTTACTTTGTCATGAAGAATTGTAGTGCTTGTACATGTTTTTAAAGAAGAAAAGTTGATATAAGCAAATGACAGTGACCAACTTAGCAAATCATCCAATTGTATGTGCTTAGAAGACATGAGACTACTTGCTATTAATGGAGACAGATTTCCTTAGGCATGTAAAACAAATGCCTGTGCAATGTCTTATCAGAGATATCATGATTTTCCTTGTATGAATAGAGGATTAAGAATGTGTAGATTCCATATTAGTTAAACTGCTACTTCTATATGAAGTCTGCATGGAATCCACCATAGAGTGGATGAATTGTAAGAAAAGGTAAATGCCTCAGTGGAAGGCGTATTTCTACTCTGCTTCCCTGTGGTAATGTTCCAGACCACAGTGTTGCTGGGATGCTGGTTGCTACAACACCTACTTGAAGTGCTTAGATGCTTAAACATTTGATTTTTCAGCTCTAGCCTTAGGACTTGACTTAGCATTGCATAGTTCTTTAGCAGATCTTGGGATCATTTTAGAACTCCAACATAGAAAGAACACAACAAAACAAACTGACTCATCAAGTTATCTGGATTAAGAAAGCAAATGGCATTAGTTTACAGTTATATGCATCAACCCATGTATTCACATAGGTTATTATTCTTTAACTGTAACTTTCCTGTTCTCTATTTACTCTATGAGCAGTTCTGATGTAGGGCGACGAGTCCTACAACAAAGAATAAATCTTTAGGCTTCACATCCAAAGCTTCCTTAGCTTCATACCTAGGGTTTCTTAAGCATCACATCTAAGAGAAGCATTGTGGTTGCACAATCCCAGGACAATGTCGACTTTCTAAAAGTTGTACTCCTAGTTGAAATAGGAATCTCAGATCAAGAAACATAATCAAACTAGGAAGCCTCTAAATATAGTGTGTATAAAATCCTATTTAAAATAAGAAAAGGGAACTTGCCAAATTCCTAATTTAACTAGGGAACTCTAGTTATTATCTAGCTATGAACTTCAATATACTTGCTGCATCATCTCTCCGTGTCTAGTTCGCTTGCAGCTGGGCATGCAAGCCTGATATCTCTTCGAGTCATCTGTTCACTTTTATTTTCAGCAAGCTTTCCTCTGAATTCAGCGCACGCCTTCACCAAAAGCTGTCTGCTTGAATGATCCTTGGTCTTGGTATTTGTTGACCTCAGTCAACTCATTAGTCTTGTCTCAAAGTTGATTAGAGAACCCGCACAAAGTTGATTAGAGAACCCGCAGGAAATAGTAAGAGAGAAAGAAGAAGGGAGAAGGAATAGAGAAGAGGAGAAGGAGAATGTAAAAGAAAGAAACAAAGAGGGGCTGTAGATTTCGTAGCAAACGAAACCCTACACCCATTGTATTTATATTGAATATAAATTGTATATGACAATAATACCCTTATGTAAGTAAAAAAGGAAATAAAACTCTGATAATAAAAGAAGGAAATAAAAGAAACTTAATTAAAGTAACTTTACACTCCCCCTCAAGTTGGAGCATATAAGTCACCCATGCCCAGCTTGGAACAACCAGCAACAAAAGCAGGACGAAATAATGCTTTGGTAAACATATTTTGGTAAACATA
Organism: Eucalyptus microcorys; assembly: GCA_014182515.1. Lineage (NCBI taxonomy): Eukaryota > Viridiplantae > Streptophyta > Magnoliopsida > Myrtales > Myrtaceae > Eucalyptus > Eucalyptus microcorys. Next base: position 20,875,607 of record CM024564.1, read on the forward strand.
TTAGCAAACTGATCTCTAGAGGCAACGTAAGGAGTAACAACCAGCTTCTGCTTCACAGCATTCCGAACAAAGTGACAGTCAACTTCTATATGCTTAGTTTGCTCTTGAAAAACAGGATTGCCAGCAATATAACTAGCTGCTTGATTATCACACATCATATCAATAGGTTGATTAATCGAAAATCCAAGCTCCTGGAGAAAAGATTTCATCCACAACATTCGGCTACAGTATGTGCCATAGCACGATATTCAGCCTCTACACTAGACCTGGCAATGGTAGTCTGTTTCTTGCTTCTCCAAGTAACCAAATTACTAAGGCTCCTACAGATAGTAGAGCCCAATCAGCAGTCGTAGTAGTAGTAGTCGTTGTAGTAGTAGTAGTAGCAGCGTAAGCAGCAGAAGTAGCAGCAACAGTAGCAGTAGTAGTAGGAGGAGCAGGAGCAGTAGCAGTAGTAGGAGTCGTAGTAGTATCACTCATGACGATAATCTCAATATAAATATATCTACCATATAATCAGATGTAATTGGCTCCATCAATTAACCAAGGGATGCTGAAAACTCATAAATATAGACTGCTGTATAGAAAAGATCTGACCAGAAATCTCGATTCAAATAATTATATGCTTAATCCAGCAAGACCAGTCAACCATAATCAATAAAGTACTCCGATTCTTGAATCCGCTGATCAGTAAGTGTTATAATCCATGTTCACAAACCGAGCTTGATGAATCTGATATCTTCCGATCTCATATGTATCAAGGCTTGAAGAGAAAACAAATAAAAATTACAGCTTTAGGTGGCTGTGCACCAGAGAAGAAGTAGGGTTACTAGGGGACTCTCAAACCAGCAATAGGATCAAGTAATCAGGTAGTTAGACCTGCTCTGATACCATGTCACAAAGCTGATTAGAGAACCCGCAGGAAATAGTAAGAGAGAAAGAAGAAGGGAGAAGGAATAGAGAAGAGGAGAAGGAGAATGTAAAAGAAAGAAACAAAGAGGGGGCTGTAGATTTCTGTAGTAACAGAAACCCTACATTCATTGTATTTATATTGAATAAAAATTGTATATGACAATAATACCCTTATTTGTAAGTAAAAAAGGAAATAAAACTCTGATAATAAAGGAAACTTAATTAAAGTAACTTAAGAGGTCTTAAAATGACGACTTTGTTTCTAAAAGAGAAACTGTGTGTTCCTTCCATTATGATTCATCTTTTGACCATAACGCCAAGGCTGACCAAGAAGAATAGGTGCAACTTGCATAAAGATGACATCACAAAGTTTAGAGTCACTATAAGCTGCACACTTACAGGAAAGAAGACACTGTTGCATCACAGGAATAGTAGTGTTGTCAATCCAAGTCATTTTGTATGGCTGCAGATGTAAGTAGTTGGAAGTTTGAGGTGTTCTATCTAGAGGCTGAGGCCACGTTCATGCAACTTCCGCCTTATGATAAGCTTTTTAGCTTGATTGCTGCACTTAATAAACATGTGAAAGATGGAAGTTCTTTCCAATCTTCTTTCTCCACCTTATGAGCTATAAGAATATATTGAACAATAGAGAGAAAAGAATAATCCACAACTTAATGATCTTTTAAATCATCAGCCTCATAAGTATAGTAATTGAATGAGTTTTCCTCTTTGTTGCCTCCATGTTCATCTTCTTCGTCTTCAACTTTCCCAAGATGCAAATAATTGTCTTTGGACATTACTTGAAACAAGTCTTGCTGCTCTTCCCACTTGATTATTGAGAGCTGAATTTCTGCGCATGCTCGAAGAAGCAAGTTTTGGAATGGTTTGCAGGATAAAGAGTGGGGAAAAACTGACTTTGTCTCCTGAAAATCACTGTTAACTGGCTTTGAGGCGGGCTTCCGAACTTGGATTTTTTTTTTCTCTGGAGTAGAATAATTGCAGTGTTCCTCCACATCAAGTGCAGCTTGGAATGCATGGTCCACACTATAAGAGGCTGTCTAAGCGATCACCATTGAATATCAGGCCTTAGACCAGCCTCAAATCAGCACATTGATTGACTTGCATGCTACTTGGCTCTAAATCCTCGATTCATCCAACTTTTGCACATACTCAGCCACCACCGAACAATTTTGCTTCAAAGATTTTGACTCATTTGCACATCCGCTCTAAATAATTGCATGGCACGTACTTCTCTTTCATCTTTGCTTTCGTCTCTTGCCAAGTGCTGAGAGGTGGTTACCACAATTTACTTATATCAACCTCAATGTCCTGCCACCATATTTTAGCCAAGCCAACAAAAGTTCTAGCTCTATGAATTGGACCTTGTGAGCATCTATCCTGTCATACCGTTGAAGTACTCATCCATAGATTTTATCCAATCAGAAAACACCATAGGATCTACTTTTTCTTCAACATCAGGAACTTTGATCTCGATTTTTCTTGGTAATATCTCCAGTGATATCATACGGCTTTGATCCTCCCTTCTCAAATTGGAGTGGTGCTGCTGCCACTTGAAGATATGTGAATATTGTTATACCACCGACAAGGAAGAAAATAAAGATCAGTTGCATGCATACAATTTTAATTGTGCTTCTCACTGATGTTGTTGTTAATGATTGTCATTGTATGTTGTTTTCTCATAATTGTACCCTATATGATATAACATTTCCTGATCATAAACCATGGTTGTAGGTGGTGGCTTTTGAGAAGGCTATTGAAGATATGGCTGCCAGTAGTCTACGCTGTGTTGCCATTGCATATAGGACCTATGACTTTGAAGACATTCCAACTGACGAAGAACAATTAACTGAGTGGGCACTGCCTGAGGATGAGCTTATTTTACTGGCTATTGTTGGCTTGAAGGCACGTATACATCGGTTGGGTTTACTTATTTTTTCATTCCGATATTTTCTTTGAGACATTTGCATGAAATGCTATAATGAGAATGTTCTCTCTTAAACAAATATGATGGAAAATGATTTTGATAGCTATCACAGCTTGCAAATGGTTATCAACAATGAGAGTGTTCTCTGCTCTAAACATATATCATGAGAAATGATTTTTGTAGCAATTATAGTGTGCAACGAATTAGTGGTTATCATTGTTGTTGTCACTGTTGTCGTCATCATTTTCATAGTACTTTTCCCTTGCATCTTTGAGTATGTGCTTTCACCTGAGAACAAATTTTGCATTGCAACATGTAACACTTTCACCATGCTTTGATGGCCAATGTTGAAAGCCTCTGCTATTTCATCATTTTATTGATGATTATAGCTTCAGTTCATAAAATAGGTGGAGATTCTGGTTTCCAAGGGCACTCATGATGAATGATAGTGATTTGGCATTGTAACTGATGCTAAATGGGGAACTCTAATAAGAATAATGTTCCCAAGGGCACTATTTTTTATTTAGTGATTCTTCTTATAAAACGGACTCGTGACAAGAAGTCTTGCATCTAAATGATTTGTGTTTCTTCCAACTTTTTGGCAGTTTCAACAACAGATTGGTAACTTATGTTTTTTGTTTATTTTTCACTGCATTGCAGGATCCATGTCGGCCTGGTGTAAAGGATGCTGTACGATTATGCCAAAAAGCTGGTGTTAAAGTATGTTATTTTCTCATTTAGAATCTTAGATTTGTGTCATGTTTAAGATTTTCATGGATGAACATTCATAGTTTTGTTAGATCTAGACCTCTATGAAGACTGAGATATGGTGTTATGGATAAATGTGATATATATATGTTATATAACTCAAAGTATAGCACATGGATTTCCTCTAAGATTATGCAACTTGCATCTGTGAAAACAAAAAATCCCCACACGCCCTCCTTCCAAATGCATTGTAATATTTTCTCGTTCACATATGTTTCCAATGTATTATCTTGGTATTTCCACCTTGATAGCCGCAGATAACTGAGTCCTTACATTGTCTGATGGATAAGAGGTAAAGAATATTCCTTTTGGACTTCAATCAGAGAGTTAAGTCTGTGTCCAGGTCCATGTACTGGGAATTGCCAAGTTAACCATGTGAACCATTTTGGTCTGCTTGACTGATATGTGGGATGCGATGGTTGCTCATACTAATCTAATAAGGCAGTTTGCTTCGTCTCATTGGTGACAAACCATGAAGGTGATTGTCAAGGCCCTGCTACTAAAACCAAGCTTGGCTCATTGCGACTGCTATGTTTGGGCATTCTCCTGCAGTCTTAAAAAAGTTACTTACATGCGACTCATTGGGATACTTTGTGTTGTCTCTTATATTAGAGGAAACGGGTGGAGTATTGCTATTCATAAAGAATAATTTTCTTTTTTCCCTTATAATGAGATCACTCCATCTACCCTGTTAAGCTTTTAAACACTTCTTATTCATCTTTATGCAAATTATATACACAAATATCCACAAAGCATCCTTCCTAAGTTTAGAAGATGGCTGGAAAAATTAGGTCATCTAATTTGTCTTTTGTGTGAAATGTATCCTTTTTCTCGATACATAGGTACGCATGGTTACGGGCGACAATCTTCAAACTGCTAAAGCAATTGCTTTGGAATGTGGGATATTAGGTTCTGATGCAGATGCTACTGAGCCTAACCTCATTGAAGGAAAAGCCTTTCGTGCCTTATCTGATTTTGAAAGGGAAGAAACTGCAGAAGAGATATCCGTATGTTCTGACTAATTAGTTGTTTCCCCTCTTCTGGTGTAGAATGAAATTTGATAATGCCTTTGCATATGTAGGTGATGGGACGATCCTCGCCTAATGACAAGCTTCTGCTTGTGCAAGCTCTGAAGAAACGAGGACATGTAGTTGCTGTCACTGGAGATGGCACAAATGATGCTCCTGCTCTACATGAGGTTCGTTTTTACCCTTTTTTATGGGAAGGTCTGGATCTACGTATGAAAATGATTATGCTGGCTGCCGCATTTGCATTACTGGCCTCCTCAGTGGGATTCAATGACATGACCCTGCTCACATATCCATAGGCTCCTAAACCTATAGTTGACAGGTGGACAGTCAGAGTAACTGTGCTGCAATAAATGTTATCAAATTGGTTTGTACACCTTGTTGTGATCTTGATATCTTATGGTATCGTTATCATTAAAACATTACATATATATTTTACGTTTCCTGTTCGTGGTGTAATATCCGTAGACTGGATATGTTTTCTCTCTGATATTGTTGTTGGGACGTAAACTTTTTATGGTGTTTAGGCAGATATTGGCCTTGCAATGGGTATTCAAGGGACAGAAGTTGCTAAGGAGAGCTCCGATATCATTATCTTGGATGATGATTTTGCCTCTGTTGTGAAGGTTAGTACTTGCCACCTTGATTGGCTTATGATCTTGTATCTCACCGTCAGAGAGTGATGTTCCTGGAAATTTTCATTCTTATATCCTCTCAGTAGGGAAAAGTAGTTTCTAGATAATTTCTGGTCAAATATGGAGATGAACGTTGTTGTCCTTGTTCCACCAACTAAGGTTCTACCACATGTATGTTATGTGCTGAACTGCATGAGCTATGATGTAAGATTGCTTCTTTTTGGTCGTGATTTTGTGTTTCTTCTGCTTTGCTTTATTGTTTGAGTGCTTTGTATTTGTTTTTTTTGGCTGTATGCATTTAAATAGCTGACTGCAAAATGCAGCATGCAGTTGCATATGATGGTTTATGGGGTGGAAGGAGGATGAAGAAAATGAGATAGTTGTTATTATGCTATTAGTTTTTCTTGTTTGTAATTTTGAGATCTATCTTGTCGACGACCCTGTTGATGCAAAAGAAGTTTAAAGGAAGTTACTTATATGTTTTAAGTTCTAAGAACTTGAAGTTCTTGAAATAATCTTCAGTTATTATGTACACCATGCAGGTTGTCAGGTGGGGACGATCTGTATATGCAAATATCCAGAAATTCATCCAATTCCAGCTTACAGTTAATGTTGCAGCTCTAGTGATAAACGTCGTGGCTGCTGTTTCCTCTGGCGATGTTCCACTAAATGCAGTCCAGGTTTGATTCCCCCACTCTCATCTGTCAGAGATTGTTTAATTTATTCCTATTCCTACGCCTATATGTTTCCGTATGACTCCCATGCTTGGCTGGCTTCCTCTTTGGGCAGCTTCTCTGGGTCAATCTCATTATGGACACTCTTGGAGCACTGGCTTTGGCTACAGAGCCCCCTACAGATCATCTGATGCAGAGGCCACCTGTTGGCCGGAGGTAAGAATTTATCAGTGATTTATCGGCAGTTGAGCTTTGAGTTTGTGTGTGTGTGTGTGTGTGAGAGAGAGAGAGAGAGAGAGAGAGAGAGAGAGAAGGGGGGGAGGTCATGTAAATATTGTCTTTGTTTTTCTACAGTAAATCTTTTCCACTTTTGTGCCCACAGTGGGGAGAGAGGGAGAAAAAGGGGGAAAAAAAGGGGGGGCATGGGGTCATGCAAATATTTTCGTTTTTCAACAGTAAAGCTCTTCCACTCTTGTGCCCATAGTTCTTGATATCTTGATTTTCCTTTTCTGAATGTTGCAAGTGGCTCACCCATTTATACATTTCATGGGAAGATGTATGAATGCATTTAGTTGTATCTTTTATGACCAGAGAACCTCTCATAACCAATATTATGTGGCGGAACTTACTGACACAGGTAAAAGATCAATGTAATTTCCTCTGTACTAGGCTCATCTATTGTTTGCCAAAAGTTACAAATGTAAATTTTGTATTGCAGGCTGTTTATCAAGTTTGTGTCCTGCTTGTCCTTAATTTTCGAGGAAGGAGCCTGCTAAATTTAAAGAATGATGACAGTGATCATGCGAACAAAGTGAAAAATACTTTGATCTTCAATGCATTTGTCCTTTGCCAAGTAAGGATCATTCTTTGAGTCAATATAATGGTGGGATGAGATGTATGCATGAGTCGTTATATATGTTGGACACGGAGGCTTTTAGTGACCTGCTCTTTTTGCTTGAAAAAGAGGGTAATAAATTTTTTACCTTAAAACATCTGTCAAATAGCACATCATTTGAACTGCAGATTTTCAACGAATTCAATGCTCGGAAACCAGATGAATTAAATGTGTTCAAAGGAATCACCAGAAACCACCTCTTCATGGGAATAGTGGGTCTAACACTTATTCTGCAGGTCAGTCATGCTTTGTCTTATTAGATTTGTTTGGTTTTTCTCTGTAAATCATTATGATCCAATTTTTCTCTCCGGATTCCTTCAGGTCATTATAGTCGAGTTTCTTGGAACATTTACTTCAACAGTAAAGCTTAATTGGAAGCAGTGGCTCATATCGATCATTATTGCTCTCATCAGGTTAACTGACATAGATTTCAACAAATATGGTGAAAAAGTTTGTTGATTTCCTCCTCTTTTTATTCTTTCAAAGGTTGGGTGTATCTCATGCTTTGTTCAGGTTAACTGACATAGATTTCAACTTATATGGTGAAAAGATTTGTTGGTTTCCTCCTCTTTCTATCCTGTCCATGGTTGGGTGTATCTCTCTCATGCTTTGTCCAAAATTCTTGTCGTTCATTTTGGTGAACTGATTCTGTGTTTGATTCCTGAATAGTGACAGATTTTTCTTTTGCCTTTCTTTTCCTGGCTGTCTTAGTGCCAAGCTGGCAGTTTTGTGAATTTCCTGAGTCAATATCCTCAGGGCTGGTCTTGACTGATTTTGTTTGCGTAATGATGGAATTTCTTCTTCCTTTTAATTTTTTATGTTGTGTTTTTTAAAGTATTGAACCTTGCTTAATTGATGAACATAGGTCCGAGAGTAAATAATCTTTGGTCATGTTCCATCTAATACTAGCGCTAATGTGTTGTCTGTCTCTTGTTTTTGTTCTTGTTTGTGATCAGTTGGCCTCTTGCCATTGTTGGGAAACTGATACCTGTTCCAACGACTCCCTTGAGCGACTATTTTGCCAGGATAATATGCTGCCGTAGAGGTTCCTGAGGTATGATGGTAGAATTTGTCGCGGAGTCTTGTGCTTACTTTTTATTTTGAGCCTGTCTAAGATTGTGACATTTTGCTCTTCAGGTTACCTCATCGATGGCGAGAAACATATATAGCTACCAGGCTCCATGTCAATTCTCTTTCAGCCATACTTCCTTATAAATAGGGGTGAGCATGGTTCGAAGGTGAATGTTAGAACTTGATAACTGGACCAGTTGAAATCAGTAGGTTCCCAAGTTCTAAGGTATACAGGGTAGGTTCTAAGTTCCAAAAAATATGGAAAGTTTGTTTTGATGGAGAGATTTTAGATTTTTAGTCGGAGAAACTTGGAACCTGGAACTTAAAACTCAGAATAAGTTTTAAGGTTTTTCTTGGTCCATGTCTTCGTGTGATCCTCCAATATTTTATGTCGTTTGATGATGAGTGTATAATTCGGAAGTACTAGTCTACATTTTCATTTTATAACCAAGATTTTTACTTTATTAATGTTTATATTTTTCGTATGTCTAAATATAAGTTATAGTTATTGAATTGTAATCGTTCAAATAATAATATAGGTGAAACCTAGATATACTCTGATATCGATTTTGGAACTTGTGACAGGGTAGGTTTTAAGTTCTAGGATCACAAGTTTCAGGGTATTTAGGGTAGGTTCCAATTTCCAAAAAAAAAGAAAAACTTGTTCCAATGGATAGATTCTAGGTTCCAGGTGGAAGATGGATAAAACCTAGAACCGTTTACCCTTACTTTTGACGAACTTCAAATCTAAGAAAGTTAATGTTGTGAGGTTTAGAGCTTTTGAATCATATATTTCACTTGTAATACTGTTTAGGACCTCACAAATTTTGAAGCCCGAGTTGAGGCAATAGTTCATTTTAAAGAACGAATCTTATATTTTGAGAAAGTTTGGCTCCTTTCAGTCAAATCCTTGATAATGTAAGGTTTAGATCTTTCAAATCATCTAATTTGCATATAATGGTGTTCATTTTAATTCAAATAGATTTTCACAATCATTGCAGCACTAGCTAGGGGGATGTTGGCCTTATGCTCTACAAGAAAGAAAAGTCTTGATTTTGCTCGAGGATTTTTCTATACGAGGGTGGGGTTACCATTGTTTTGAGGTCTATTTCTCATGACGTGTGAGATTGTGATTTTCTATTGGGTTTGTGAACTAAATTTGCATATCATAGGGATCTCTCCCTAGAGAGTTGTAGAATCTTTTCGGCCTTGCAGTTTGCTTAGGTCTTGTTTGGTTCAGCCTTTTCAAGGGGCTTTGAGCCTCATAGTCCATTAGGGAAAATATAAAGTGTTTAGTGAATGTTTTTGAGATCCCATTGGCCAAGTGCCTGTATTGGGAAGGCCCAAAGCCAATGCTTTGGGTTTTCAACATTTTGGGAATGCAAGTCCCATGGACACTGGTCATCTCTTCACTATTACTATTCATCTTCCCCAATTTGCATCGAAGAGCGTTGCTAAGGGGTTACACGTCCCTTGCGATTGTCGCCTAGGTTGCGTGACCTAAGGCGTCACCTTGGTTCCAATGGCGATTGAGGTCAAGTGACCTAGGTGAGGTTGTTGCTTGGGTTGTGTGATCCAGGGTGTTGTCGGAGGTTGTGCGACCTAGGGCATTGCCTAAGGTCAACCTAGGCAGCAGGTGACGTCGAGCAACAACCTAGGTGACGGTTGCTTGAGGTCGCATACCGTCGAGCAATTAATTACTCTAGATTCTTTCATTTCCTTGTAAAGGTCATTTTCTTCATGAGTACGTTCACCTAAGCGATCGTTGCTTGGGTTGCTTGATCTAGGTAGTGCTTGAGGTCATGCAACCTCAGGCCGCCTTGCCTAAGGTTGGCAACCTTAGGTGAGGATGCCTAGTAATTGAGCTCCACCATATTAGTTTTGATTTTTCAAAAACAAAATAAAAATAATATTCTTTTGTGAATGTAAAACGGCATTGAAGTCACACCTCTCTTTCAATGCACTTTAGAGTTATAATTTGCCAAACAAGATAGCATTTTGATGTTGTACTCGAAATATTCTTGTTATTGCTTAGACTTGAAAATAGTTTTAGTCTAAAAATATTTGCATTTTTTCAAAGTCATTTTCCTAAAGCCGAACCAAACCAAACGGGACCTTAATAAGCTCACGGTTTTATACAATTGGACTGTTGTGACAGGCTTCCCTCTCCTAACTATTTACCTGACAATCCCTTTTTTTACGCATGATTCTGTCTTTACGGCTTTGCTTCAGATATAACAATTGCAAATTTGATGCCGTTTCTAGTACAAACCCAGGGAAATGGTATTGGTTAACAAAATAATCCAAAACGTTTTGTGATTGTTGCGAATTAAAGTGAATTTTTATTTGTCTAAAAAAATATGTATTCTTTTATAATTGTCGCATATTTTATTTTGTGAGTTTCCATTTGTTCACGGTACTTGAATTTGAAGATTCATGTTTATGAAGGTTAGAATTATATTCTTAGTCTGATGGGATTAATTGCTCTTCATTAGTCATTCTATTGTGGATCCAAGTTTATAAGGCTTAATAGGGGAGGAGTGTTAAAAAAGTCATAAACTTTTTGTATTTATGTCAATTTAGTCTTAAACCTTTTTTGGGTGTCAATTTAGTCTTAAATCTTATTACTTTTTGCCAATTTAGTCATTTTTGGTTAATTTTGGTCAAATTTTGCTGACTGGGAGCCGGTTTGATTGGCGCTAACATGAACAACTTTTAATAATATTTTAATTTTTTGAATTTTTTTTTCTTTTTTTCTTCTCTCCTCCTTCCTTCGGCCGGCGAGTTGGTGCTTAGTCCGCAAAATCCGACTAACCTCAACCTTGTTGGTCGAAGAAAGGAGAAGGAAAAAAGAAAAAGAAAAATTCTAAAATATTAAAATATTATTAAAAATTGTCCACGCCAGTAGTGATTAGATCACGTCAGCCGATCGGCGCTCAGTTGGCAAAATCCGGCAAAAATTGGCCAAAAAAGACTAAATCAAAACAAAATAAAAAGGTTTAGAACTAAATTGGGACCAAAAAGGGTTTTGACTAAATTGGCACAAATACAAAAGGTTTAGGACTTTTGTAATACTTCTCCTAGCCTAATAACCTTATGTGTCTGGAGATACAAAGGCAATCTCTCTTGAAATAGTGAGAAGTGTCAAGCTATCAGACAACACATTTTATGAACTTGAAATACATTAGGGCTATAGGGGGAAATTTTTTTAAAAAGTTCTAAATCAACTGTACTTTTGTTAATTCAATTCGAAACATTTTAATTTTGTTAATTGAGTTTTAATTCTATTCAAATTGGCCAATTGAGTCCTAAACTCTTGCAAATTTGTTATGTGAGTTTATTCGATCAATTTTGATGGGTGATTGTTGATTGTTCTTTATTGTGTGGCTGGCAATGACGTAGACAATTTTTGATAATAATTTAATATATATTTTTATTTTCTCTTTTCTTCTAATCATCAAAGATTTTTATGCTCTTGAAATATAAAATTCAAAATAATGAGCAACTTGACTCTAATACCAATTCTTGTGATTAACTATACAATCTAGAAGGGGTGAATAAGTTGACTTATGAAAACTTAACAAATTTTGTGGAATGAGATAAGTAAAGTTTAAAATATGTGGAATGTGCTTGAAATTGACAATATCAAGGGCATTATGTTTCCATCAAATGTAAAAGAGAGAAATTAATGTATACAGAGTTTATGGTGGTTTGATTTGCGTTTAATGCCTACGTTTGGTCTTCTAGACTAAATCGACACAAATAGGCTTAAATTCACAAGTAATTTCTTGAGTAGTTGCAGTGTAGTAGGTATTACTTCTTCTCGAAGTTGTTACATCACATAATCAAAATTCAAGCACCACTACATTGCTTGAGCACCCCTCAAATTAAATTACAATCTTTGACGAGTAGTCTCAATGGCAAAATGAACTTCTTGCTCATGATAGTTGGAATATCAATGCATCGATATTTTAAGCTTTTTTTGTTTTGTAGTTGTATCTTTTTCAGCATGTCTTGATCTTGTTATGTAGTCTTCAATCTCCCAAATAGCCATTGGATAATGTCTAAATGTGTTTTGTTAGCTTGTTCAAAGGGTTTTCGGCCTCCAAAGTCCTTTGGAGAAATATTAGGGTGTTTGGTAAGTCAAATAAGCCTTTTTAAATAGTTTTGACCAAATGTTGGTCTTGAAAACGTTGAAAGTCCAAGTAAGTAGAGAGTGGCCTTTCAAGGTAGAATTTGCAAAATATTGAAATTGATGTTAAATTATTTGTTTTTTTCAAATTTTTTGATTTTGCCCCTCATTGCTACTATTCATTTTCTTTGCGAGGGCAACTAACGATGGTTGACAAGGTTAAATTTGATCGGTGAAGGACTGATAGGAGATTGATGAAGGGTCAACGAGGTCATGCGACCCATGTAATGGCCACTTGAGGTCACATGACCCTCGCTAGGCCCTCGAGGTTGTGCGACCTTGGCTGACAGCTTGAACCCTTTGTTGGAGCCTACAAAGGGTTTGATTTCTTTTTATAAAAGAATACAAAAATTACAAGCAAAGCCCTTTGCAATTTTTTTTTAACCAAACACTAGTTCAATCAAAGTTGCTTTACAAAGAATTTTTAACCAAATGCAATTTGCATTTGTCCAAACTCCATTAGGCTAATAGTGGGTTTGGTAACGTTTTTGTTTCGGGGAACAATTTTTGAATAGAAGAATGAGTTCGGTAACTGCACAAAATTTATGTTCCTAGAATAGAAAAAGAACATAAACACGTTTGGTAAACTTGTAAAATTTTTTTTTTTGTTTCTTTTAATTTTTTAATATTTTTATTTTATTTTCTATTTTTCTCTTTGGCCGGTCGCCGGTCACCGCCGTGGCGAGCGAGCCTCGCCGGGCCACCGGCGAGGCTCGACCTCACCTAGATCTGGTGAGACTCGGCCTCCCCAGTCGGCGTGAGGCCGAGCCTTGCTAGGCCGAAGGTCGCCGAACATGGCTGAGGCCGGCGATTGGCCAAAAAAAAGAAAAAGAAAAAGAAAAAGAAAAATGAGAAAAAAAAAAGAAATAAGTTTTGTTGTTTTGTTTTTTCAAAAGTGTTTCAAGAACAAAAAATAAGTTTTTCTTATTTCTTGTTTTCATTTCAAATTTGTTCCCGGGAACAAAAGCGTAAACAAACGTGTTTTTGTTCTTTTTTTTTTTTTTTTTTCCAGGGAACAAAAGAACAAAAATTGTGTTCCGAGGAACAAAAAAAGAACACAAACAAATAGACCCTAAAAAGTCTTTGTATTTCCCCACGAGACTTCAAAATATTGAACCAAACACACAATAAGAGCATTGCCATAGCTATTGAAAATAATCAACACAATCATTGAAGATCCTGTTTGCCCATTCAATGAAATCTTCCTAGTAATGGCATATTTTCCACAAATAGAGTTGGCCATGCTGAAGAAAAAATAAAAATCCATTTCTCCCAATGAATGACAATTGATTTGATTCTTCTTCAAATATCTTTCCTGATTTGCTAGCTGTCAAATTCTTTTATACTAGAAGGATAGTTCAAAAGATATCTGTGACTTTTTATGTAGATTGTTACTATCAACAATCCGTGAATCTATCAAAGCTTCCCACTACTAATTAATTTATGTGATGCTTTCCATTTGATCTTCTCAAGCACATTAGCAATCAAGATTCCTAATTTGTTCACCTCATACCTCCTAGTATCCATGAACTTCTCATTATTTTTAATTTTTCACTCTTCATCAAGGTGTATGTAGTTCGTACCGGTCTTTTTGCTTTGCCCTTCGAATCTCATTAATGACGATAGAACATCCTTTATATCACTTGAAATAGAATGGATCTACATTTATCGAGCGATAATGAAAAATAAAAGGTTTTGTCAACTTCAAAGTATGACATAATTTTTCTCCATGCATGAACTAAAATTATTTAGACACTTCAAGCTTTAAAAATCACACTTTAATTTCCTGACACCTCTCATTCGAATATTTGATTTGTGAGAGTATTACTATTCCTTGTTCATGACGGAATATCAGCAAAATTATAATCATAATTATATTAAACTATGAAGTCATAAATATAAGGGACAATTCCAAATAAAAGTGTAAAATGCCACAATTTTTTTTTTAAATAAAGGCTTTAAGTGAACTTTATTTTATATTAGGGCCTGAAGTTCAAATAAGGATTCGAAATAGTTATGTCAGTTTCAATGAATGACATGACCTCATAAGCTAATCAATGGCATTTCTATCATTTATTTTTTAATTAAAAAACAGGTAGAAGGGTTGGGGCCTTGGCATGTATTTTTTTTTTTTTTTTATATTTGTGTTTTTCTAAGTTTTATCTTTTTTTATTTTTATTTTTTGTGGAAAGAAAAAAATAGAAAAAGAAAAAAAGGAAAGAAAAAAGTAAATTAAAAAGTAAATGAGAGAAATACCTTTGATAAGCTAGTGAGGTCAAGTCTTTTGTTGAGATCAACTTAGTAATCGAGGCTCCTAATTGAAATAAGAACCATTTCAAATTTTTATTTGAGAAAATGACGGTAGTTCGCGTCTTTATTTTTAAATTTTTCCAAATATAATAGTGTTTTTATATAAAATTAAGAAGAATACCTAGGTTGTGTTTGGCAGTTGGGATAAAATTCGGGATAGGATGTGATTTATCCTATCCTATATTTGGTGCTTGTTTAGGATAGAATTAAGTCGGATATAAGAGGGATATAGACATGATAAAATTATCCAATGAGGGAGGTGGGATAAATGTGGATAGGATTTCTAATATCCATAATAGGAAAGTTATTTTTCTCGAATAACAAATTTATTAAATTAACAAAATTGAAATTATATTTCAATATAAATAATATTTGAATTCTAATTTAAGAAATTAAAATAAAAAATAAAATTTATTTTTAATTAATCTTATTTTAATTTATATATTCAACTTTAATTCTATTTTATAATAAACATTAAATCTATATATTAAATATTTATATTTATTATATATTTTAGGTATTTTTGTATTTTAGGTATGCTAATATAGTTGACTATTTAATAAAATTTTATTAAAGAATTATGAAATGGGAAAAAAGAAATAATAAATAAAATAATATAAAAAAGAGGAAAAATAAAATAAAAATAAATTAAGGAATAATGTTACGAGAGATTTCCATCATCTTGTTTATGAACATTTATCTTTATCAAAAAAAAATATTTAGATTTATTTATAATGATATCGCAGTTTATATAAATAAATAAATAAATAAATAAATAAATAAATATATATATATATATAATATGAATATTTTTGACTTTAATTTTGCGATTTATTAAATAATGTACATGATATAAAAAAATTTCAGATTTCATATCATATCTATCTAGTGTTATTTCGATTAGAAATTCGGACGAATAAATGCAGCTCTAATACTTTTTTTTAAGCCACCACATTTTTTTCCATTTCCAAAACTGACCCTAGGGTTTTTTCCTTCCCTCCCTCTTTTGCTCCTCTCTACTAAATTCCTCTTCCCTCAGGCGCATTCCAGCTTCCTCCGACGCGACCAGGGTCCCCCGCCGCTCCCCCGCCGCCGATCGCTTCCGCCTCCGCCTCCGCCGCCGCCGCCTCCGCGCTCGGACGATGGACGGCGCCCAGAAAGGCCCGTCGTTGCTGATCAAGCAGCTCGCGTCCTGCAAGCAGTCCACCCGCGACCGCTCGCTCCGCGTCCTCCTCAAGACGTGGCTGCCCGCGCAGCCCGGCCTCTCCGAGGAGGGCATGCGGAAGCTCTGGAAGGGCCTCTTCTACTGCGTCTGGCACGCCGACAAGGCCCCCTACCAGACCCACCTGGCGGACCGCCTCTCCTCCCTCCTCCTCTCCCTCGATTTGCCCCTCTCCGTCCACTACTTCTCCGCCTTCGTGCTCACCATGCGCCGCGAGTGGGTCGGCATCGACGCGCTCCGGCTCGACAAGTTCTACGTCTTGATCCGCAGGTTCTTGAGCTCCTCCTTCGCCCTCATGAGGAAGTACTCGTGGGATGTGGGGCTCGTGGGGAGGTTGGTTGGGGTCTTGGAAGAGAGGGCTTTGCTTGCCGACGATAAGCTCCAGGGGAATGGCGTTAATTACCATATTGCCACCGTGTATCTCGAAGAGCTCAGGCCTTTTCTGCCTGCCAAAGCGGAGACCCTGGAGGTTTTGCTCAATCCCTTCTTGAATGTGATGGGGAGGTCGTCGGATAAAGTGTTGCTCGGTAAGATCAAGGCTAATGTGTTTGATGTGTTGCTCAGGATGGGGAAGGGTCTGTTGGATGCGAAGAAGTCGGGGGTTGAGATTGATTTGGGTGATGATTTAGTTGTTTATGGGACCATAGCCTTGAATATGAGATTTGCGAGTAAATTCTTTGAATTGGGATCGTCAGCTGAGTGCAATCAGGGGAACAGGAAGCTGCTGTTTGGCTTGCACGAGGAGTTTTTGAAGTTGGAGAAGGATTTGGCTTCTTCGGAGTTTGAGATTCCCATTCCTTATATTTGTGCCAATGACGACCATGAGGAAGTGCCGGACTTGATTCCCATTGGTAGCGAGACTAAAATGGATGATGCTGATACGGGATTTCAAGGGAACGTTATGAATGGAGTTAAGATTACCAAGAAGCTAAAGAAAGCTAAGAAGGCTCTTGGTGGCATGGAGGCAGAAGCAAAGAAGAAGAAGAAGAAGAAGAATAAAAAGAATAAGAAGGATGTGAATCTTGATAATAGCACTTTTGATGTGGAGAATGCTAATCCTGGCTATTTGATGTCGGAGTTCACGACGGATGAACTTAACAGTAATGGAAACATGATCTTCGATGAATCTATGATGTCTAACCTCCAAATGGAATTTGAGAGGGTTGCCGCTGCAGAGGGTCTAAGAATAGATGTTCCTACTGAATGGGATGCGGAAAAGGCCGCAGTAAAT
The DNA here is from genome assembly GCA_014182515.1 of Eucalyptus microcorys. Classification (NCBI taxonomy): domain Eukaryota; kingdom Viridiplantae; phylum Streptophyta; class Magnoliopsida; order Myrtales; family Myrtaceae; genus Eucalyptus; species Eucalyptus microcorys. Next base: position 20,892,487 of record CM024564.1, read on the forward strand.
GGTGATAGCTCCAAAAAGAGAAAGAGAGAGAAGACTAGAGATAGGCAGCGATCTCTCAAATGTGAAATGACTGAGAGAGGAGATGATGGAGGTGCACCCTCTGCAAAGAGCGGGGACAAGAGTGTTAAGCGAGTCAGATTTGCAATGAAGAACAACTTGGTGTGGAAGCCTCACACTCCCTTACCTCCGCAAGATCTAAGGTTGCCACCTTCTGCTACTCCTAGAGGAAGTGCACTCAAGAAGGGGCTGTCTCCTGGGCCCATCATGGAGATGCCCCCCTTGGGGAAAAAAGCAAGACAGCGAGCGAGAACTGTAAAGAAGGTCCGAAAGACGGTAAAGAGCATTTCACCTGCTGTCAAACGTCTGAAGAAGTTGAAGGCGCTATCTCCCTAATGGGTTTAACTTTGTAAGATCAAGTTTTAGGAAACACAGATTCAGTTTTAATTGTTGATGTTGGATTGTTGTCCTTGGACTCTCGGGGATATCTACCTAGTTGGTTTAATTTTGTATGACCAGGTTTTAGGGAAACACAGATTCAGTTTTAATGCTTGATATTTGAATGTTGGCCTTGGACTCGACTTTCCCAGCCATCTCTTACTTCATTGCCTTATTTGTGCTGATTTTGAATTCTTGAATACAACATTGATAGGGAAATATTGTGAAAAATGGACAATGAAATTGAACCAGAAACAAATTCAAAGAATGAAATCAAATAGCATTGACATTGTTGTTAATGTAGTTGCTCGTTGATTGCCCATGCTTATGAACCTGTAGCTTTTTGGGTGTTGGCCTCATGGATGGTTGCTTTCTTTTTGTTGAGGATTTGTCTTGGGGATTTTGCACATCTCTTAATGTTGTTGAAGCTTTTGTTAGAAAAAAAATGCTTCGTAGTTGAAGCTCTGCTATGCCAGTGATTGTTGTTGGTTTATATATAGTTATAGGTTCTTTCATGGAGTCTAGTACCTCAACAACATGACCGTTGTCTGCAGTGTGCTTATTATTACTGCAATATGCACTTCCTTCTGGACCGAGTGCAGTCTGTTGGGAACTCTGACAGTAGCTGAACATGATAATGGTTTGACAAGAAAATTGAATGCTATTATCTTTTTTATTGTCCTTTCTTGATAAGTTTGGACTTATATCTTACATCATCCTGGTTCTAGTCGGTTATTTCTAGTAACTATATAATTTCGTGCTGATTTGTCGATACCATATGATAGGATGAAGAGTCTACATGGTGCCTCTCATTAGAACCAAATTCTAGGCGCTGGGTTTGTTGATTGAAAAATGTCACCACTGTGGAGAGGTGATGGATTTTGTTGTAACCAAAGGGTAGAACATGCTACTATTCAGCAGATGAAAGAGCTACGATTCTGCTTGGAGATTTTGTGTACGCTCATCATGCAGTGCTGAAACGCATTTGTTTTAGAACCAGTCTTTTTGTGTTGAAAAACATTAAAGTTTCATATTCTGGTTCTTGATGCTCCAGGGGAAATAAATGGCGTGCATCAAGAAATCACAAGTTAATTGCATAAGTACTTTGTGATTTGTGCTTTTTAAAGATTTGCTATTCAATTATGCCATTCTGTGCTTCGACTCCAACTTTTGATATCAGGCTTGGTTTAGACTCCACATGTCTATTGCTTCCTATGATGTGTTCAGTCTGGCAGTTCATTTCACTAGAAGTCTCGCTAATTGAGTTTTGACCAGTCGTTGAAGGATGAAAAATGTCGTGAATCGGTTGATTGTCAAGCAAGATTTTGTGATTTGCCCAATACTTGATTTCAGTTTTGAGCAATATGAAGTGTGTACTTTTATGGCTGCTTTAGCAAAAGCATGAGCATTTCTCAGGAAGACATTGGTGACAATGTTTGTGCTTAGATGCAAAACTGTCTGTGGCTTACAATTCTGGCATCTCCTTGTCATGTTCATCCTATCATCTTGGTGCTCTGTCCGTTCTTTAAGGAGCTCGTTGAACATGGCATCTCTTCTCTTTGAGACATTATGTAGAATTTGGAGGGTAACTTTACGATTTCCTTGTTAGAGGTGGTATGGCTGTCGATCTGATTGTGATTCCATAGATCAGTTCACCTTTATATGCAAATACAGTTAAAGTTGCAGCTCCTGTGATAAATGTCGTTGCCACTGCTCTGTGATGTTCCGCTAAAAGTGGTGCAGGTTTTGCTCATTACTCTCTCTCTCTCTCTCTTGGTGACATTCTGTTATTTATTCTGTTACCTATTTGTCTCGGTATGCATTCAATGTTTGGTCTGCTTTTTCTTTGACCAGCTTCTCATGGTCAATCTCATCAGAGACATTCTTGGAACACTCATTTTGGCCTCAGAAGCCCCTACAGATCACCTGATGCATAGGTCACGTGTCAGTTGGAGGCTAAAATTTGTTGGTGGCTGTTAATATATCAATTAAGGCAGCTTTGTGTTCGTGTGTGTGTGTGGGTGACACAATTGATGCAGATGAACTTTTTATGCTTTTCTTCGGCAAAGCTTTTCCCTTAGTGATGTCCGCTTTTACGCCCATAACCCTCGATATCTTTATTTTTCTTTTCTAATTGCTGTAGTCGGCTTACCCATGTAGATATTTTATGGTAAGATGTGTGTGCCTTTGGTTGAATCTTTTATGACCAGAGAACCTTTTTAGTACTAATATTATATGGCGGACCTTGCTGTTACAGGTAAATCTCAGTTTGATTGCCTTTCTGTCTGGGTTCATCTCTCGTTTGCAAAAGACACTAACTAATGTAAATTTTGTATTGCAGTCTGTTTGTCAAGGTTGTGTCCTGCTTGTCAAGGTTGTGTCCTGCTTGTTCTCGACTTTTGAGGAAGGAGCCTGCTAAATCTAGAGGACAGTGAACGAACAAAGCGAAGAATACTTTGATCTTCAATGCATTGGTCCTTGCCAAGAAAGTGTCCTAACTCCTTTGAGTCAATATTTGGGACGAGATGGGTGAGTATTCATTCCACTTGGGCCCTTATCTGTTACTTTCTGTCAGTAAGTGGATAGTTTAGACAGTTATGGAACTAGGGAGATTTGAAAGCATCAGCACAAGAGCAACGGTTAGAGGCCCTTTGGTGGAGACAGATGTATTGTGTGCTGTGAGCATCTATTTGGGCCTTGCCATTGAGATTCGTGGGTGCAATCTCTCACAATTCATTTCATTGTGATAAGAGAGAATCGTATTCTATAATTCAATCAGGATGGGGTTAAAGATATATATGCTTGACCCTACTAAAACGTGAATTACTATTCTATTCTTATTGCTAAAAATACTTTCTAACGTTTAGCCAAAAAAAGAAAGAAAAACTTCTAACACCTCATCTTGATTTAAGATGTAGATATCAAATAATCCTAATTTGGTACATAAGAAATTCACTCTATTTGCCCCATAGGAATGTCTACGAGTTGATCCTCTATCTATGTTGAAGTATAATCTCTCATTTCTGAACTTTTTTTTTTGCGCATAAAATGACAAGTAATGTGCCTAGTTAGCTCGTGGAAATAGGATTAGATGTAATATGAATAGTTGATTGATTATCACAATATAAAATTGATGAATTTTGATGGTGACATTTCAATATCTAAAGAGAGCTGAAAATTGAATGATTTTTTTTTTACATCACTTTAATCCAAATTTGAGAATCGCATTGCTAAATCTACTAAACAAGTATGAAGAGATTATTTAAGTTCATACAAAGCCTTGTGTAGACGACATACTGCATTCGCCCCTTGAGCAATGAATCCGAGTGGTTTCTCCATGTAGACCTATTCAGCCAAAAGTCATTTTTCACATTCAGCTAATGAAGTAGCCAGCCGAATTGCACAACCAATGAAATAAATACATGAACAGATGGAATTTTAGCCATCCGAGAGAAAGTGTCATCATAGTCGACACCATAAGTTTATGTACACCCTTTTGTAACCAATTGTGCTTTCAATTGATCAAGAGTGCCATTCTCATGAACCTTAACAGTAAAAGCCCAAGGAAGTAAGCCGCCAAGTGCAGCTCTTAATTAGTGCCTACATTTCGCATTTCATGGTATGACGCCATCTCGAATGAGCAAGAGCTTCAACAATACTACTAGGCATAGCATAGATGACAACGACGAGACAAAGACAATATAGGAGACAAACAATCATAGATAGAAAATTAGAAATAGTATGACGCTTGTGAACATAGGCATAAAGACTAGAATAAGGAGCATAATGATCAATAGGATGACCAACACAAGAGTGTACACCTTTTCGAAAGGCAATTGGCAAATCAAAATCAAGATTAGAGTTTGGTATTGTAACTGGTGGGGGAACATATGAATCAGCTACTAGTAAAGATTATTGTTCTAGTATGGATTGTACTGCATAGATGATAGGTGCGATCAACAAATTGAAATCCCATGGATGTAGTTGGAGAAAGTAAATGAAGTGGAATTGTTGGTATGACAAAACCATCACCATCACAAGACACCATTGGAACCACCGGAGAAGTAAAATATGGACGGTCTTTAAAGAATGTCACATACATAGACTCGAACATGCAACGATGAGTAGGACTATAACATTTGTATCCATTCTAAGTCCGAGAGTATCCCACAAAGACATTTTTCAGCACGAGTATCTAGTTCATCAAGACCTAGGGTAATACAAGACAATGTACAAAACAAACACACCCACAAACCTGAAGAGTGAAAAGAGAGGATAATTTGGATGTAAAATAGAGAATGAGGTCTCCTCTTGGAGAATTGAAGTTGGAAGCCTATTAATTAAATATCACGCTATAAGAATAGCATGGCCCAAAAAATTTTAGGTAGGTGCATGTGAAGCATGAGACAACGGGCAACATCAACAAGATTTTGAATTTTACGTTCGACGACTACATTTTGTTGTGAAGTGTATGAGCAGGAAGTTTGATAAATAATACCATGAAAATCAAGAAATGATTGGAAACCAGAAGTTGCGGCAAGATATTCTCTAGCATTATTTGACCATAAATATTTGACAGATATATTATATTGATTCAACACTTCACAATAGAATAATTGCAAGTAATGAAAAATCTCTGTATGGTATTTATTAAGAATAACCAAGTCATTTGGGCAAAATCATCAATCAATGTAACAAAATATATGAATCCAAAGAAAGTGAACTACCTCAAATGGACTAGACACACGACTTTGAATGCAGGAAGGAAAGGAGACTTTATGATGTTTACCAAACTGACAAGCTTCACACTGAAAGATAGAGAACAAGGTCTCTAAGCTCTGAACTAAAGGTCAGAATGGTTTTTTGCTAAAAGGCTGTCCCTAAAGGACTTGAACAGGAGGTTTGCCCACTGTAGGAAGGCATACCTGCAGGAAACTGACTTCGTCCTCCCTAGTTATAAGTCTAGGTCCATTCGATGGTATCAGAGTCATGGTTTCGTTTGTGATGATATCCGTTCCATGCGCTTAGTAGGTGAATTCAGTGCTGAGAAGATCTCTCCACATCATGATAGATCAACCAGAAATACTAGAAGCACCTGTTTCTCTCATTGCAACTCCATCTTCTTCAATCGCTTCAGATTTTCATATTTCAAATACTTCTAAGATAGACTATTTCTATGAAGTCTCTCTTAGCGATGAAACGAATATCTCTGAAACCCAGCTTCCCTTAATGAACCTCTATTATGCTTTTACTAAACCCACTTCATCATTTTCTCCCATCCCTTCCATTCGCCAGACTCCGAAAGAAGTAAAATAATACGTTTAGTCCTCAAAGTTTGATTAACATCCTATTCCTGCCACTGAAAAATAGTACTTTGTTACTTTTCAAATCCCTCTAGAATTTCCCAGGCAATTGATCCAGTAAGGATATTCTCATGTTCATTATGGAGTTGTTTGTCTTGTTCTTACTTTTCATGGTCGTAAAGGCTTGCCAGTTGTGGCAAGAATTGCTTTATTGGATACCAGATTTCTAGAATACTAGCATGCTTGCATTGGTACTGTTCAAACCACTTTGAATGCTGGAATAGTCTTTGTAACTCTATATCCAAACTTCAATATTGCTTTTTCAGATTCCTAGTTGCTTTCTTTTCTAAAAATCCAAGTCCTAGCTCACTGGAGCTCCTCAAACTACTGACTCTATAGTAGCAACACTGCACTACCAGATGGTTTACCTAGTATAGAACCATGCTCTCGATTTGAATTTCCACAATGAAAATGAATACGCTTTATTCATCTCCATGCATAATGATCAAGTATCATGTATTCATGTTCCTAAATAGATCTCGAAGGAAAAATTGGTCATGCTCCTTCCAGAAACCTGGGTTATCAACTATGAAAATTTATATCAGAATAACAAGCCTTTTCGGTCATTAGATTATGAATTTGTCAGAAAGAAAGAAAGATGGAACTGTTTCTATCAAATTTGGCAAGGAAAAGGAAGAAAGTCTTTCTATCTTCCAAACTCTCTTCATGATTGAACCTTGTGTTCCTGAGTTAATTTCCGAGCCAGATCCAAAAAAGTTTGTCAAATATTTCAAAAGTGATGGACATATCCCGTTCATTACTACAAAGACCAGTATGGTTACTGTTTTTGGGACCCTTTTTGTCAATGCTCTTATTGTATAAATTCTCCTGATGAGGTAGATCCATTTGCAAAACCTCCACCTCGAAGGAAGCATAAGAGGCCCAAATATCCGATGTACCAAAGATACTTGAACGGAGATCCCTCCGTTGATACTCTTGGTGATAGTGATAAATTCCAGTTTATGGTTTCTTATGCACCAACTCCACCACCAGAGTTCAATGTTCCTCCCTCTGTATCATCAAATCCACCTTCATCACCGCCTCCATCTCCTCCTAAAAAAAAACAACTATCTCTCCGTTTTATAAACCTATTGTAAAGTGGGCAAAGAAACATTCCTACCCACATGAGATTCTAGCAGAAACACCACCTAGCTCTTCCATCACCATGTTTCACGAAACAGACTTTCCTTCTCTTGTTCGGGAAAGTTCCAAACTCTCGTTTCCCGCTCCAAAAGAGTTTATTAATCCACAAGGCAATTATCGACATGTCCCTAAAATATCTGGCCCTACTAATGTGGATGAACATGGAAGACAGAAAAGAACTCCTGTTGCTGAAGCCGTTCTAAATTAGCAATCAAAGACTCTCCTTGCACATAACAATGCATTTAAAGCAATTAATTCCAAGATTGAAAATGTGCAAGACTTGCGAAGATATGATGAAACCACCAAGAAGATACTTTCAGATTTCCAAAAGAGGCTTCATGCCTTGGAATCTAGACAACATTTGGGGTATCATTATCTCGAAAGTCCTAAGGCTGAAATAGAAAAACTCAAAAGGCAAATCCAGATCTTTGAAGAAGGAAGACTCAATCTATTTCCAACCACTAATATCTTGATAAGCATTTATAAGCATTATCGTGAAATGCTTAAGCTCTTTTATCAGATTGGAGCTAATGCTAATTTGAAGCATGTCTTATTGACTTCCATTCCCAAGGAATTATCTCAAACAGTTGAGAGAACCTTTCTCTCCAAACAAAGAAGGATCCAAGATGTTCTGTTGGGAGAACTCCAACAAGAAATTCGTTTGTGCTTGGAAGAATTGTGTATCAAGCGTCAAATGATCCTGACTTATGTCAATGATAACAGAGAGCTTGATAGAGCCTGTTCTCGCTAAAAGCTAAAGATCAAATGCTCCAAAAAAGATTGTGATGGTTCTTGTGGCAAATCCTTTAGGAAAAAGAAACACTTCAAAAAGCTCTGGACAAACAAATCCAGGCATGGCTCTAAGCACTTCTGAAGAAAGAAGAAATGGCGATACCTACGCAAAGGAAAGATCGTTAGGCCACAAAAGTCAAATCGATGTTTCATCTACAACCAAAAAGGACATTTTGCCAAAAACTATTCTTAGGCAAAAAAATGTCAAAATCATTTGATACATCATATAGAGAATGAAACTGGTATTTCTCTTGAAAATGATGATATCGAATCTCTATTTTTTGCGGATGAAGAACCATGTGAACAAACTTTTGTGTTATCCCTTGTTACCAAACTCCCAGTGACACTGATTCGGATTTAGACCATGAAGATATTTTTCACATATCTCTTACCCCTTAAGAAGAAAGCACTGACATATTCTCAAGCCGAACTCCTGTGAAAATATTCACTTCAAAGTTTGCCAAGCTAATCACTGTCATTGCTCTTATAGACATTGGAGCAGCTTCTTCAATTTTAAACACTAAAGTTCTTTTCGAAGAATATTGGACTTCCTGTGTTCGGTATTTCAACTTTGCTTCGGGAGATACTTTTTCTACAAATGTAGGAACCACTCCGATAACTGTCTAATTTTTCTCACAGTGTTCCATAACCACAAAAATCTTTGGCTCTAGTCTTCCCAACAAAGATTTGATCATTGGTTGGGACATCATGACTCAAATTTCTCAACTAGAAAAGGTCTCAAGTTTAAAGATCAGTTTTCCGAATTTGTCAATATTCAGAGACTTTTTTTTCCATACAAATGAGTCTGTTAGATTTGATTATGCAAAAGTTGTTGGAATCTTGTTCGGAATCTCATTCTGAATTTGCTCAGAAATGTTCTCATCCTTTATGGAAGAATCCAGAGTTCTTCGTTTGCTTTCCTTTAAAAAAGAATGAAGATATCAATCCAACCAAAGCGAGTCATATGGGTATGAATCTAGAACATCTAATTTTACTCAAAGGGAATGTTCGAAGTTGTTACAGTAAGGCCTTATTGAAACATCCAATTCTCAATAGGCTTGTGAAGCTTTCTATGTCAACAAGCATGCTGAGCAAAATAGAGGAAAAATGAGACTGGTAATTAATTACCAACCGCTTAACTTTTTCCTCCAAGATGACAAATTTCCTTTACCCTCTCGAAACTCCTTTTTTGCTGGATTATCCAAAGCTCAAATCTATTCCAAATTTGATCTCAAAGCTGGATTTTGGCAATTGGACATTCATCCTGAAGATAGACCCAAGATAGGATTCTGTATCCCAAATCAACATTTCTAATGGAAAGTCCTATTTTTTGGCCTAAAAGTTGCACCATCTCTCTTCCAAAAGGCAATGTGTCGAATTTTCCAATCTATCCTGTCAAGTGCAGCATATACATCAACGATATCCTGCTATACAGTCCTGATGAGCAGTCGCACTGCCAGCTTCTTGAACAGTTTGCAGAAATCGTGAAAAAGCATGGCATTATGCTTTCGTAGAGAAAGATGGATATTGCCCAGACCAAAATTGAATTTCTTGGTATGCATCTTAACAAAGGTACATACTATCCAGGGCCACATATTGTTCAGGAATTGCTGAAATTTCCTGAAGAAAACTTCACAACAAAGCAAGTTCAGCAATTTCTCGAGATAATTAATTATCTTAGAGATTTTGTTCCAGATATTGCAAAGCTATTGATCCCGTTGCAAATAATGTTAAAGAAAAATTCCCCACCTTGGGGAAAATCTCAGACTAAAGCAGTTGCTGAACTTAAGGAGATTATGTAGACTCTTCCTCCATTGCAAATCCCATCAATAGGAAAAAGAATTCTCAAGACTGATGTCAGTGATGAATACTGGGCCGCCATTCTATTTGAAGAAATTGATGGTAAGAGGCATCTGTGTGCCTATAAAAGTGAAATTTTCCCAAGCTGAAATGCATTATCATTCCATTTTTAAAGAAATCTTAGCGGTAAAAAATGGGATAAAAAAGTTCGAATTCCATCTCATTGGTCATCACTTCCTGGTTGAATTGGATATGGCATCTTTTTCTCAGATGACCAAATTCAAACAGAAGCAGGTTCCAAATTCTCAACTGTTTCGATGGGTTGAATGATTTTCAAAATACTATTTTGAGACCAAACATATTGCTGGAAAGAAGAATGTGCTTGCTGACTTCTTGTCAAGACCAAAAACTCTAGTAGAAATCAATATGTCTATCATGAGGCATGCTTTTTATACTTTTCATCACAATGAGAAGTATAAGCTTGAAAAAATAAAAGACTGGCCAAACTGGCGATACCCCCAAGAGATTATTGAACATATCCAGAATGATAGCCTCACTGAAAATCAGGATAAACTCATGTGGCAATACCACACAGACCTGTTCAAATTTAATGGAGGTTCGATTCTTTATCCTTTTGGTTTAAATGCAGATTATCTATTCATACATCTTCTAATTTGGTAGGAAGATGATTTCCCTGATCAATTTCGATGGTTATTATGGTACTTGACCAATAAGTATTTAATAGCTATTGAGATCCCAACTAGAAGATTCATTGTTAACCTCACCAGGATATTTGGACTTGGCAAAGGAAAAATTGAGAATGAGAATGACAAAACTCTCTTAGATTTTCTTAATTGATTTTATCCTCCAACTCACTGGAAATGGCTCATGCAGAAAGAACTGAGAACCACACAACCAAACCCTGAGGTTCATACTATTTTGTTCTTCCGATGACCATGGGCTTTTCTTACAAATAACGACAACATCATCAATGCTCCCTTGAGTATAGGTACGTCATCCTATAAACCTGTTCCACTTAGTGTAGAAGCTCGAGTTCACAAGTCCTATCTAGGACTTGTTGGTTGCTGTGAACATCAATACCAAGAACTCCAAAGAATCTTGTGTCAAGAAAATAAAACCATTCATGAAGATGTATGGAATTATAATGTACCCATTGCATGTGATCATTATGACCTAGCACTAGAAGCTAAAGAAGCACTCAAGGAATTCTGACAAGCTGCATTATCATAGGAGCATGAGATGGTAGACACAAATGACATTGCACGGTCCTCTCAAGACCCCTATGCTAAATGGGGAGGCCATCTTTCCCAGGACCCCTATGAGCAAGGACCTTTGTCCTTGTCCCAAAACATGGACACATCCCACTATGCACAACCGTTCAATTGGCCTCAGCCAAGCATTCCTGCCAACACTCCAGATGATGACAATACATATTGGGCACAAAAAGAAGCATCTGCAACCACATCATACCAGCTGAACCAATTCTCTCACCAGAAGACCTTGAAGCACTTGAACAAAAATATGATGAATATCTCCTAGCAACTGTGCACAACTTAGATGACTCGGACTATGAGTACAATGCTCGTGATGGACGAGACCGCTGAAGAAGATCGATGTCCATACAATTTCACTGTAGCAAGGTACCGTAGCAAGTTATTGTTCACTTTTACTATAGCAGTAGGTTAGGGAAATCACTGTTTACTGTCACTGTTCATACCGTGTGAATAATTCCCTACCGAGATTTTCGAAGTCTCTGTTTGTTTCAGGACTCGTGAACTTGGTCCTTGTTTGTGTGTGACCTCTTATTGCCTATAAAAGGCGAGGATGATGTAATGTGTTGGGTAGAGTCCCTCAAGTAAAGTGTGTGTTTTGTGAAATTCTCTCTATGGCTTTCTAAACTCCTCTTTTTTCTCTAGCCTGGTAAGATTCTCTGAGAAATGCAGCTCAGATAATTAGAAATATTACCATCATGGTTCTATCTAGGTGTCTCTAGGCTCTGAATTAAAGGTCAGAGTGGTTTTTGCTAAAAGACTGTCCCTAAAGGGCTTAAATAGGAGGTTCGCCCACTGTGGGTAAATAATTTGGATGTAAAATAGAGAACGAGATCTCCCCTTAGAGAATAGGACTTGGAAGCTTATTAATTAAATAACATGCTGTAAGAACAGCATGGCCCCAATTTTTTTTTTAGGTAAGATGCACATGAAGCATGAGGCAACAAGCAACATCAAGAAGATTTTGATTTTTATGTTCGATGACTCCATTGTGTTGTGAAGTATGTGAGCAGAAAGTCCGGTAAATAATAACATGAGAATCAATAAATGGCTAGAATCCAAAGGTTGCGGCAGGATATTCTCTAACATTATCTGACCGTAAATATTTGATAGAGATATTATATTGATTCAACACTTCAAAATAGAATAACTGAAAACAATGAAAAATCTATGTATGGTCTTTTATTAAGAATAACCAAGTCATTTAGGTAAAATTATCTACGAAAGTAACAAAGTATCTAAATCCAGAGAACATCTGAGTGAACTACCTCAAAACTTTGAATGCGGGAAGGAAAAGAGACTATGATGTTCACTGAACTGACAAACTTCACACTGAAAGAATCTCACCGACTCGGACTTAAGAAATAGATGCCAAAGTATGTTCGATGTTGGGTGATTGGTACGACAATGCATCTGATATATATCGGCGGATGTACGCTTCACAGCTACGGCTGATAGCACATTCTTGTTAAGATAGTACAAACTATTTGATTTATGTCACCTACCAATCATTTGTCAAGTTCTTAGATCTTGAAAGACATAGTGAGGAGAAGAAAAGATTATAGAAGAATTCAATTCTTAAGTTAATAGGCTAACATAATTAAATTATAAAGACGGGCAAATGACAAAGAAAGATAGGGATTTAAATGAACAACTTCAGTACCACTAACTTGAGATTGTGAGCCATTCGTTAATGTGACCGAGTTTGCAATAAAGGAGATGTAGAATGAAATGAAGACAGTAGGTTAGAGTTACCAATCATGTGATTGGTAGTTGTAGAGTCTATAACCCAAGAGTTAGACACTGCATAAAACAAACATAATGAACTACCTCTGGAGATTTGTGCTAAAGTGGCGGTAGGAGCTAAAGATCTTGTCATTTGTTGAGAGCCAACTAATGTATCAACTCAGCGCGTGTCAATGTAACTAAATCGCTTGTATTCTACATAGTGGTGGATCTTGGTGCAATAGGTAAGGGAGGAACAAGAGAATTCTTAGCTTTTGCAGAGGTAGCAAGGTTTGGTCTAAGCTCTGGGTGAAGAATATAGCACTAAACTTTTGTATGTCCAGCTCTTTAACAATAATTGCAATAGCATGAACCACAACCATTCCTAGAATTAAGGATACCATGAGTGCCATCCCCTTCATCATGGCCTCCACGGCCTTCACTATGAACAAAATTGCGTCCACAAACTCAGTAACCACAATCGTGTCCTCCACATCCATTGGACCATGGGAAATCATAGCACTCATCTCCAAAGTTGGTATGTAAGAAATCTTTTTTGTGATTGTAGAATGAAGTGCTTGAGAGAAGACTGCATTTATTAGTAAGAAGAGAGCTCTGAGATGTGGTATGTTAACAAAGAGATGAACTTAGGCCCCAATGACTTGATGTATAATATCACTCTCTGATCCTTTTGTTGTTTGGCCAAAATGGCTGGATCAACCAATGTAGGAAGATGAGTATCTAATCGCTCATGACGGGTTGTGAACTAAGCATAATGATCGGATAAAGATTGATCTCCCCGTCAAATCAAATAAGGCTTTCCATGTGTCACATACTTGCGTCATATTATTCTGCCCAAAATGGAACAATGCACATTTCTCTGCCTTAGTAGAGGCACATTGAATAAAGTGAGGACCAACCTTGAGGCCCATACTTTTCCATAAAAGGGTCCTGATTATTGCATCTCTCAGAATCCAATCGGTAGTCTTTTTTCTTGTCAGACGGTATGGTAGATATAAGATAGTCAAGTTGCATGTGGCAGTAAGATAGACTTTGACCGCTTTAGACTAGTTCGGATAATTAGTTCGATTCAACTTGATAGAGGTTAATTGAAAGTGATCAAAAGGGGATCCAGAGGTTGATCTAATATTCGCCATTAGTGAATAATGAATGTGATCGAGCCAAAAGAAGAAGAAGAAGAAAAAGATGTGAACTTCACAGCAACCAACATGTGACTTCAGTAATTTCTGAAAAAGATAGGGCTTCATCCACAGTACTTCACCGAGACTTCATAAAATCATGGAACCGATACACAACCTCAGAACGTATGATTCCATCTATCTCCTCCAAAATGAAGCACATGAATTCTACTAAATCCAATTCAATAGCATATTGTAATAACCAATACCAAAGTGCCCCCTAAATCAACTCTCACTGAGAAATAACTAGAATTAGTCTTCAGTTAAAAATCATCACAAAAAATTCTCCCCCTGGTAGAATTTGAATTTTGCACCTCTATAGGATTTCGAAAAGCATCCACTGTCCTTCCTCCACGAGGATCCCACACATAAATCTTGCCACGCTTGCCGATCCCAACGATGGTCCAATATTCAATGTTTAATCGGAGACTTAAGGCATTTGTAGAAGTGAAAGTAATAGAAGAGAAACCTTTCTATACATCAGACCCGCGAGTAGGGAGACGCAGCTGAGTGACGCAGGCCTGAACTCGTTGGAGCCGTGGGTGGGGCGACGCGGCTGGGTGACGCCGGAATAGAGGCGACAGTGTTGGGCAATGCTGGAATAGAGACGACAGATCTGGGTGATGCAGGAATAGGAGCAACAGATCTGGGTGACATCGCAACAGTAGAAATCGGTCAGGGTCGCTGGAATAGTGGCCTTTCGACTAGATATATATATTGGCTCACGCCATGGCGAAGGTATAATCTTATTCTATTCAATCAGAGTAGAGATACAAATATATATGCTTAACCCTACTAAATCATGAATACTTTCCAACATGATCCAACAGGGTTTCACTTCCACGCGGCTGTCCAATTTCAAATCGATTTTTCCCTGTTTCACGTACGTTGGATTAGATTGCCAAACGGTAACTCAAATCATAAAATTTTGCCCTATTTCATTTTTTTTTCATTCCTAGCAATCACATTTGGACCTTACAATCCCTATGGAGTTGACAGTTGCAAATGCAACATGCTTTAGGTTCTCCCCACTAGGATGGAGTGGTTTTGAGAATTCAATTCTTCTCATTTCAGGTCAAGTAAATTGAATCGAGTGCAGATGACTTTCAATTCTTGAGCCTGTAATTCTATCAACTTATTAGGCCTTATTTGGTTATGTTTTGTTTCTCAATTTTTCTATTCTTTTCTTTTCCGGAATAGAAAAAGAAATATAATTCCGTTTTGTAACGTTAGCTATTTTTATTTTATTTTATTTTCAAGAATAGATCAGTGACCAATAAATTGATTTGGAATAAAAACAAAAAAATAGAAAACACATGCTTCTCCGTTCCCATGAAAAAAAGAGAAATAAGACAAATTTAGAAAAATAAGCTTAACGTAACCTAATGCTTGTCTTTACACAATCGACACAAGGATTAGTCTCTTGACCCAATTCAAGTCCCCATTTCTTGGGAAAAAGGAAAAAATATAAATATAAATAAAATAAAATAAAAATTTCAGAAAATATAGGAAAAAATCTAGAAATTAGATTTTTAGTAGTTTTACTAGATTTTAGTGTTAATTCTAGTTTATTTTTAATTTAGCATAAATAATGTGAAAATATTTTAATGAAAATTGGATTCAAAATTAAATAAGCTTAAGGATTTTTGAATGCCCTTTTTTTTTTAGAAACAATGTTAGGTCGCGAAAGCTTGGAGACTCTGGTCTTCTTCCCTTAAGATTCTATTGGAGACCTCATTTAAGATCATTCGTGACTTTTCTTTAATAAAAAATTGGATAGCTTTGAACATGCCTTTTGCATTACCATTTGTTTTATGTTCGTAGTAGTCAGATAACTTTGTGCTCCATGAATTTCCGATGTCATTTGCTTGGAGTTTGATAAGTTTGTGCAAAGAAGCACACCAAATATCACCTCCATCCTCAATTGTTTTGTCATTGCTCATTCTACAAAGCAACCTTTGCTCTTCTTCTTGTAGCTAATAAAGCTTTAAAGATTTAGGCAACTATTTATTGTCATGCTCAAAGTTTTACTGTCAACCTTCTCACATTATGAGTTATAGACCGGTGGAACTCTCTACTGCCATTTCTAGCCATCCATTTTTGACTAACTATTACATTGGATTTTCTAAGGGCATATTACAATATCTTAATCAATTAAATCCTTACACAAATCCGGTTTTATTCAAACATTAATTGTTAAGTCTTTACTGACATTTTTATAATTAAATGAAAAAAGCCTGGAAATTTTCTTTTATGGTCGCACCAAATATTAGTAGGTGGGTTCTTACGTTTAGATCTCTTTCATGAGAATGATGTCATGCTTAGTGGACACCAAAGATAAAGGAAAATGATTTCACAAGCCGAAAATTGCAGTCCGAAGAAGAGAAACTACCAACGTGCCCTTTGTTGCTTGAATTGAAATTGCTCTTCTATACAATACCGTACATGTCTGGATTGAATTCATTAATCTTGTTCATGTTATAGACAAGCTGAGTGGTTATTACAAAAAAATAAGCTTGTCTTGTGCTATTTGGCCCTTTGAGGCCCATTTATATATGTTTGTAGACATTAAGGGCCTGCATGTTTGTGTTTCTTTTTTTTTGTTTATGAACAGATTTTTTGTTTTTTTTGTTCTCGGGAACAAAAAAAGAACAGAAACGCGTTTGTTTGCGTTTTTGTTCAAAATCTGTTTTTTTGTTTCAAGAACAAAATTGGAACGGAAATGAGAAACAAAAAAAAGTTGTTTTTTTTGTTCCAGAAACACTTTTGAAGAACATTTTTTTTCTCTCTTCTTTCTTTTCTTCTTCTTTTTTGTTTGGCCGGTCGCTGGCCTCGGCCATGGCCGGCGACCGGCCGTCGAGGGTGACGACGCCGTTGAGGGTCGGTGACCTCGCCAGAGTGTCGCCGGCCTCACCGGATCTGGGCGAGGCCAAGCTCGCCCAGCTAAAGCGAGGCCGAGCCTCGCCCACGCCGGCAACGCTCGGCCTCGCCCGGGCCGGTGACGCTCGGCCTCGGCTTGGCTGGGTGAGGCCGAGCCTCGCCATGGCGAGGAGCTCGCCCAGATCCGGCGAGGTTGAGCCTCGCCATAGTTGGGCGAGCTCGAGCTCGCCTAGATCCGGCGAGGTCGAGCCTCGCCGTGGGGCGCGACGCTCGGCAGGGGCCGGCGAGCCTCGCCGTGGCTTGGTGAGGTAGCCGACCCCCTGTCGGCCGGTCGCCGGAGGCCGGTGATCGGCCAAAAGAAGAAAAAAAGAAAAAGAAAGGAAAAAAGGAAAAATAAAATAAAAATATTAAAAAATTAAAAGAAACAAAAAAAGAATATAAATTTACCAAACATGTTTCTATTCATTTTTTATTCCCGAAACAAGTTTACCAAACGCGTTTTTCTGGTCAAAAATTATTCCCCGGAACAGAAATAAAAGTTCCCCGGAACACTTTTTGAACAGAAACACAAACAAACGCGCCCTAACTAAGTTGACATGTTCTTGCTGGTGCGGTTCGTGGATTCGACGAAGCTGGGGCCTGCAACCAATTCTTCAGAGGTTGTTGTTGTGAAGGTCGCCGCTGTCTTCCTCGTTCCTTCTTTTGATGCCGCTAGTTGGCTGCTTGTTGCTACTGCTTGGCTGTTGCGGTTTCACCAAGAAATAGGAGCTCCCTTTTCCTTTTTGTTGGTGGCCGCTGTTTTGGCTTTTTTCTAGCCGTTGTTTGGCTGTTTACTTACTTCTCTTTCGTTGGTTATGGTTCCTTTTTCTTGACACTCTTCCACTCGCTATGACTTGTTTTGTCATCATGAGTGTAAGTTCTTGGTGCCGAGTTCTTGCTGTATAGTTGTATAGCTTTTGGTTAAAAGTCAATATATCTCTTACCTTTACCAAAAAAAAAAAAAAAAAAAAAACTAAGTTGACATGTAATTCATATCAATGCAGCACGCTCACACATATTTAGATATGTTTTGGTACATAAAATAACATCTTACATGAAGCATGGGGAAAATGCGACATAATTTAGCATTTCGATTATCACCATCATGCACTTTTGATTTAACCATTTTCAAGAAAATTTCAGTTTAGGTGTTAATTGTACTCATAATTGTCAAAATGTCATAAATAACAGACTTATACATGGTTGTGCTGCTTTGGTATCTTATTGAGAGGTTGTTTGTTGTAATTCACGTCATAATGCATCGATGTTGTTTTTTTTTGTTTTTTGCTCAATTTTTAAAGACTAATCCCTAAAAAACTTTCAACTTGAGATTCAGTCTTAATTCCATCCTAATTTTTTTTTTCCTAAAAAAACCCAACTTATTGTCCAATCCCAATTTTACCTCATTTAAAAAAAAAAAAAAACCTCCAAACTTTGAGTCCAGTCTCAAATCTGCTCTAAATTTTTTTGTCTAAAAAAATCAACTTAAACTCAAGTCCCAAATTTGCCTTGAACTTTTTTTTATCTAAAAAAAATTACAAATTTTTAATCTAGTTGTTTGATGTGACATTTCCACATTGGTAATAAATTCGCATAAACAAGGTGACGTGGAAAATATTTGCAAAACCAACCCATTCTTTCATATGTAAATTAGGAAAATTAGGGGCAACTAATGACGATTTTGGATAAAGGGCTAATAGGGGCAGATTTGAGACTAAAGTTAAAGTTTGGGGTAGATTTGAGAATAAATTAAAAGTGGGGGGTTTTTTTTAGACCGAAAAAAGTTAAGGGCAAATTTGGCTTGGACTTAAAGTTGGAGGATTTTTTTAGACAAAAAAGAAGAAGTAGGAAACAGAATTGGGATTCTACATTTAGGAGATTAGGGCCAATTTTTAATTGTAAGTTCTGCACTTCTTCCCATCAATAACATGCTTTTGTAGAGGGTTTGTCCTAAGTCATATAATACTGTCCCAAGCATGATGAATACGTTGTTCTTGCATCAGTATGATGGTAAGTTTCTACAAGAAATATACGAACGAAAGAAATCGTGGATGTGTGCAGAAGATTTTAGCGAAGACCCGTTACACAAATCGACTTATTAAGTGGGGCGACAAATTATAAGTGGAAGTCTAACTAAGTGAGCCCATTAAGTACCCAATACAACTTTATGGCATCACCTTGTAAATCTTTTTTTTTTTTTTTAAATGTCGGATCAATTCTAGCATCCCTCAAATACAAATCGGAAGCCCACAATAAAGTAGAGAAATTTTTTTTAATAGTATCAACAAGCATATACACATTTTGGGGAAGGAATACTTGCAACCATAAATTAAAAAATAATTCATCTAATATTTGTTTTGCACTCAAATCAATTGCCACATACGATTTACGTTTTCTTAACTAAGCAAATTCATTCGACTGGATAGGATCGTCTTGTTTTGAGACGACCTTAAATTTCTAATGCGGTGGGGCGACACAGCCGCACTAATGTAGTTCACCCTATCCACAAGAAGAAATTGCAAATTTGGATTGGGGTTGACTTCATCAATAGGGCTCATACCTGAAGTACACGTGGTGGGTTATCTCCGGACATCTCTCCACTCCATTAGATCACATGAACCTTTCTATATCATCGTCTTCTATGCCGAAGACATTCTACGCACGCAGACACATCGAGCTTATTTTGTTTGGAAGATAGAGAAGAAAAAGAAAGAGATCGTGTGAGGATGATGTACGAACAGCAACAACCCGCGAGAATCGCGGTGGCGGAAGATGAGCTGAAGGCGGCGGAGAGGAGGAAGAGGGCGGTGGATGAAGAGAGGTTGGAGATTGTGGACTTGAGCGGATTGTCACTGGATTCTCTTCCAAGCCCTTCTCTCGATCTGGGGATCATCTGCAAGTTAGACCTCTCCAACAACAATCTTCAGGTCAGCCATAACACAAACATCTCTCTCTCTCTCTCATGCCCACTGCGAAAAAGGAAAAAGAAAAAAAAGGGCATTACATACATGCGTGTAAAATATTAAAAGTGAGTATTTTCAAATATTTACCAATTTATGTGAATGTTTTTTAGATTTGAGAACATACGCGTTTAAATTTGAAATGGAATAATTTGTAGCGAGTATATCATCTTTTGATGATTTCAAATTGCTATTTTTTCTGTCGTACAATGCTAAATCATTATTATTTGTACTTTGATAGCATGCTTAGACTTTACTTGAACTTTTTATTAGATCTTAGCATCGATATCTTCGTCGATTATGTGCTTTAGATAACGGGGTATACGTTATAGAGAATTATCCTAGTGTACAATGGATAATATTTTTCATTGGATTTGGATAACCGTTTGTTGTAGACCTAAGTGAAAGATTTTCTTTAACAAAAAACCTAATTTCAAGTGCGTTCATTTTACAGAAAACTGAAGATGTAGAAAATATTTTTAGAAGAATAATAGGTTATATCGCTTAAAAAAACTAGTCAACAAAAATATTTTTATTATCGACAACAATTTATAAATAATTATTTTTGTGAGTGGTGAAAATGCTTTTTACCCTCAACAAGATTTTGAACTATCAAGTGTACTTCGTTCCCAATTTCGTTCTATCTTTTTAAGAGAAATATTTGATGTTTCGACGCTTTTGGAAACAATCATCATATTCTCGCTATGATAACTCGAATTGATACTCACGTCTTCTCATTCGCCTGTAGTTCCATTTCCATGCTACTTCTGATTTATTCCATTCCATCATTCAAACGTGCTGTGGTGGCACCAGGTAGAGGAAAGCAACAAAGAAAAAGATAATGCATCTTTGCATCCTGGACCGAACCCCATCACTTAAGTAATTCCAATCTCCTAAGAATTTCCATGGCCATGGCCTCCACTGCAAGTGGCGTCCTCGAGCTGCCAGGCAAGGCTGAGGCACGTGACCTCCATTTTGTAGATCGTCATCGGCTGCGGCTTCCGGCCCCGCCATGAGATCTGCCAAGGCCTCAATGGCAGCCCCCAGCCTTGGATCAAGGTTGGCGTCACTGTGACATGACCTCGACCAAAGGTCGTAGAGAGAGAGAGAGAGTGTGGTACGGTCCTCACGGCAGTCGGCTATGAGTTGGTTTTTGAGAGGGCGGGTCTAGCATATTTAGGTGGATGCATCCAAAAGGAATTCTTGGTGGATGGATGTAGTAAAGTGACTATAAGGGCATCATGGGTTGGGAAATAGTAATTTGGCAATAAATGTTTGTTGTGAGATGGAATGAGGTGTCTAAGCAAAAAAAAAAAAAGCGAAAAAAAGTTTCCAAAGATGTAATTTTGAAAATGGAGAATGCAATTTTTTTTTTTTTGGATGAAAATTCAATTTTTGGTACTCTTCCAAATAATAAATATTTTGACATATTGTGTTGCCAAAATTTTTTTGACGTTATGTTCGTTTTACGAAAAATGAATGATTTTAATTTTTTTTCTAAAAGGCGTAAGTGACTTGCATGCCACTTACGCTTTACACACACAATACTCATATTCACTTATGCTAGATTCAACTAGACTGTGACAATATTGGAAGAGGCAACTTTTCTCGGTTCTCCTTGGATGAATGATATTTACTTTGAATTAGTAAGTAGATTTATCCACTTATCGACCGTCAAAAGGGTGACCACCTAAAGTTATTTAGAATTTATTTAATTCCTCTAACTAAACATGGTTCGACCCATGAAAGTTCATATTGCACTGTCTTGTGTTATCTTTCAAAAAAGATAAAATTGGACTTACAAGACCTGCTATGCATTTGGACACACAGATGATACCAGAACCGCTAATGGCGAGGCTGGCAAATGTGGTGGTGTTGGATGTGCACTCGAATCAGCTGAAGGCCCTCCCAAGCTCAATCGGATGCCTCTCTAAGCTCAAGCTCTTGAACGTCGCCGGAAACCTCCTCGTATCCCTCCCGGCCACTATTCTGAATTGCAGGTCCGTCATCTCTCACCGACGATTATTTCATGGTCCGCAGGTCACGAGGACCGATCTCATCTTATCCTTTAACTGCATGGCTTCCATCATGAGGCTCACATGATTAGCGGTTTAGATGGACTCAGTCTGCAGGTCTACGGACCGTACGGTGGTTTCCCCGTGGAGCTCACTCAATGAGTGTTAACGTTAGATAGGGTAGTAAATTAGACAAAATATTTACATCAACAGATTAAGGTCATTATGCAGAATAATTCTATCACCTATGCTCTCTAATCAATTATGGCCGGGTCTTAGATCCTTAGAAGAGCTGAATGCCAACTTCAACCAGCTGAGCAAGCTACCGGACGCGATCGGCCTTGAGCTCATCAACCTCAAGAAGCTATCTGTCAACTCGAACAAGCTCGCGCACCTGCCTCGCTCCACCTCCCGCCTCGCCTCTCTCCGCGTCCTCGATGCCCGCCTCAACTGCCTTTGCGCGCTCCCCGACGACCTCGAGAACTTGGTTAACCTTCAAACCCTCAACGTCAGCCAAAACTTCCACCACCTCCAAGCTTTGCCTTACTCCATCGGACTCCTACTCTCCCTCGTGGAGCTCGACATCAGCTACAACAGGATAGCCGCCCTGCCCGACTCCATGGGGTGCCTCAGGAGGCTCCAGAAGCTCTGCGTCGACGGGAACCCTCTAGTCTCGCCCCCGGCCGAGGTCATGGAGCAAGGCTTGCACGTGGTGAAGGAGTACCTGGGTGAACGGATGACTGCCGGCTACGAAAGCCCGCCGAAGAAGAAATCGTGGATCGGGAAGTTGGTGAGGTACGGCACATTTAATGGGAATAACAACAGGTGGGTTAATGGAGAAGATAGGGAAGGCCTCGCCGCGACCGATTTCCAGTCCATCAATGGCCTCGCTACGCCGAGGCGCGCGGGAATGTTCTCGCCGCGGCGCCTCTTCTCTCCTCGGAATTATTTCTCCAGGTAAACGGAGGAGCCACGTTGGACGGGCGGGGCATTGATTACGTCGTAGCGAAAACAAATAGGAGAGTTACTTTTTTCTTGTTAATTTTGTATGTTTTGTATGTATGTATGTATGTATGGATGTATCATTGAAGAGAGCAACGAATTTGTATAGCTCTACACAGAAGATTGAAAATTTAAAAGATTGCAGTATGAATACCAGTTGGTTGTTTAGATTGTTTCTTTTTCCAGTCGATTTTCATGAATGACGCACCTTTTGTATCCCTAAACAAATCTCATGCAGGGCCAAAACGTAGACGCATAATTTGGTCGTTTACATTAGTGAAAAACAAACGCATGGTCTCCACTAATATTTAAAGTAAAGAGGAACTCCTATCTTAAGGCATCTCAATCGCAAGATCGATATTGTGACGCTCCACAGCAGAGCAACTGCGATGAGTTTCGCTGCTTTTGGTTAGCTCCTCCCCTTCTTATCAAAGGCATTGAAAACAAAAGTGTGTCGTCGTCGTTGATGCTCATATCAAAAGGATCAACCTTATGGTTACATCGCCATTGCTGCACTCCTGATGAAACATTAAGTTTCGTCGACTAGGGTCTGCTCTTATCTGCTCAAAGACGACAACATTGATGTTTCGTTGCTCCAAGTTGGAGCAAAGCCGACGAAATATTTGTTCCGTTGCGTTTGGTATCGAAATGACGACATATCTTCCGTCGTCGCTATTGCTTGGCCCCCCGGCATGGCAACTGTGTTTTCTTTTGCTGTCGGATATCCATGGTGTCGAATCTGTTTTCCGCCGCATCCAAATTTTCGTCGCCGTAATCCTATTTCCCTGTAGTGACATGTGAGAAAGTAAACCGAGTTGGCATCTACGTTTACTGCTTTTGTGCTGATATCTTTCGTTCCCAAATAAAACATCATGTGCTTATCTGGCCTGAATGTATATTCGGCTGAAGATAAAAACAAGTTGTTCTTTTTAAATAAGCCTTTGGTTTAGTTTTTCCGAGGGGCTTTCAGTCTCCAAAGCCCATAGGAGAAATCCAGTCTCTAAGGCCCCTTGGGCAAATGCTTAAGTGTTTGGCAAGAATTTTGAAGTATCTTTCGGCCAAATATTGACCTTAGGAATGTTGAAAGTGCAATGCTACTCTCATCCAGCCTTCCTAAGTAACATTTGTCATTGTCGTTATCGTTTTGTCAAAAATTGAGTATCAATAGAGATGACATTAATCTTTCATCGCCATCATCACAATTTGTGCGGACGAAATGTATGCATTCATTGTCATAGGCTGACACGATGGAGCATTTGCAGCCCAATATCGGCACATATTCCCTTGCCGTTGCTTTTGGGCGACGAGTTTTACAGCCTACGGCGACGGAGCCGAGTTGCTCCGGCGCCGTAGACTAGATTGTAGGCGGAGCATCCAATTTGAGCTTCATCTCAAATTCAAAAGAAATAATTATAGGGACATCAAGAAACATGACGAGCTTCGAAAATGAAATTGCTCGACCAACGAATTTGTGTCTCTTTTTAACTCAACGAACGTTACTCCAACCCCTCGATGACAACTACAAGAAAAAGAGAATTATATGGGGATGTGAAGAAGGCCCCGAAACTGTGGATGATTCTCAGCCAAATTGGACTTAGTTCATCATTTCAGGTCGCTATAGCATAAATCTGGCCTTCTCACAAAACGCCCCTGAAAAAATAATTATTCGCATCATTTACGAAAATGAACTATACAAAAAAATATATTTTTATCATCCTCGAAAGTGTATAAATATAAATTATTATCGATGATAAAGATATTTTTTATTGACTAATTATTTCAATTAATATTGCAAGTGATATCTTTTAGAAAATATTTTTTAAATCAATCAATTTTCTCGAAGCAGACGGAGCTTTGATCAGCATCATTTTCCCAAGAGGTGCTCGGAATGAGATAAAAAAAAAATGTAATATATAACTATTTTTCTTGAACATGGTAGTTCTACTTATAAATGGTTGGACTATTCCACCATGTCATCATTACATCATAAAAAAAGCATAAATTATTCCATCATTGGTTTTGTTTTTGTTTTTTTTTTAATTTTATTGAAATACTTCTATTTGATAGAAAAAATATTTGCGGGTATACAACGATATGTAGTGCATCATAGATTGTCAGAGAAGTTGTAACCTAATCTTGACATATATAAAGAAATCGAAGCCGGTAAAGTAGACGTACCTTGACCCTAGGCCTTTCATAGGCGGGTGCTTTCTTGACTTGATACTCGGTCTTTTTGGAGAAGAGGCGCGTATGACGCTTTTCCTTATAGCGTGACCCCGTGCCTTCCCTCTCTATTCCATTATTCGGAAATGAATCGAAATCTGCTAGCTCGACCTGCCCAATATAATTAGAAAAAATGAAATGCATTAGATTGACAATTATTTGGCATTGCCACCTTTTTTTTTTTTTTTTTTTTTTTTTTTTATCATTGCACCAGACACAAAGCATATTCATAATGATATTTCTTTTGACATGAAATTCTCATCTCAGAAGTAACTCCATCTTAAGTACAATCTATATCGAAACTCTTTAATAGATGACCTAAACATGAAATTATTTGAATATGTGAAATTAAGTTTGTATGGCATGGCACATAGGTAAGAATATGAGCCAATTTCTTTAGGGACCAAGCTAGTCTTAGGTTTCACTCTTTCATGTTCCAAAATTCCCAGACGTACTACTCGAGCATAGCATTAAAAGAGAGAGAGAGAGAGAGAGATAGAAAAGCTAAACACAAAAAACAAGTTTACCAGTTTATAGGCAAAAACAAAAAAAGTAAACAGAAT
The DNA here is from genome assembly GCA_014182515.1 of Eucalyptus microcorys. NCBI lineage: Eukaryota > Viridiplantae > Streptophyta > Magnoliopsida > Myrtales > Myrtaceae > Eucalyptus > Eucalyptus microcorys. The sequence continues at coordinate 20,917,918 of CM024564.1, forward strand.
TCCAGGAAAGTTACAGGCCGTATGATGGGGAGGAGCGGCATGATCAGGTCCAAACTAAACACGGCAAAAGCCAAAACCGGCTATCTGCGGGTCCCACTTGGAAGCAAAAGCCATAGAGGTGAGGCCGGAGGCCATGACTTCTAAACTAAACTTCAGATGCGTCATGCTTGAATTTTAAAATATGTATTGATGATAAAATTTAAATTTAAAAATTTTAAAAAATAAATGCAGGACTTACTTTACCAAATTTGATAGTTAGAAAAATGGTATAAATGGTCTCTAAAATATGCAATATCATCTATGGAATTTTAATTTATTCAATATGGTTATTGAACTTTAGGCTGATATGAAATGTTATTCTTGAATTTTAAGTTTGTTTAATGTAATCTTGAATTTTTTTATATGTGTTCAATTTAGTTAATAGAATATATAGAAATATTCAATGTTGTCACTTCATTAATTCAAATTTAGAGAAAATATTAAATATTTTCATATAATTCATGGACTATGTTGAATATAAATTAAAAGTTTAGAAATTACATTGAACAAATTAAAAATTCAATAATGAAATCGCACATTGGAATAAAGTTGAATAAATTAAAAGTTTAGATATCACATTATATATTAAATTAAAATTTAAAAATTATTTATATTATTATCCCAATCTGGTTCGACGATTTTTTCTCTGGCCACTTTTAAAAATGTAAAAGCGATTTGCAAGGTGGACTTGCATTTTAGACTAGAATGGGACCATAGGTTTCACGTGCTACAGTATGTAATATAAAAAGAAAAAAAAAAGGCAACAAATGTCAATAACTCTAATTATTGCCGTACCTATTAATTTCAAGCAACTTTAGAAATCTCACTCCCCCTTCGTCGCGTGCTTTACACGCGCTACGAACTATGGTAAATTTCACTGTTCCAACGAACTAATCCCAGCTAATTTTCCACGGTTTCCCGGCGGGCGGGAGAGGAGAGAGAAACTCACCGGCACGTCGGGGACGGGCCTCTCGCCGGAAAAAGGCCGGCCGCGGCGGGACCAAGCGTCCAACACGCCGTCGTAGTTCAATTTCAGCATCAAACCGCCGCCGGGTTTCGGCCGCTCCCTCGCCGCCGGCGCCGCCGACGACGTTTGGGTTTTGGGTTCCGACGGTGTCTTCGCGGCTTTCTTCTTGTTATTCTTCTTCTGCTTGTTATCGACGGAATTCGAATCCGATGCTCTGTTGTTGAGCTTTGGAGAGATTTCGACGACGTCGACGACGGTGGAGAAATTCCACCAGTTCGCTTCGTCGACGCGCTTCAGCGGCCTGATACCCCTCCTCGTCCCGAACCCCAGCCCGACCGGAATCCCGTAGCTCGCCGCCGCTTCGGCGGCTTCATCGCTGGCGGCGGCGCTCGCGCTCGGCTTCCCCAGGATACTGTCGATTCCTTCCCCGGTCTCTTCGTCGAGGATCGATTCCGCATCGAACTCGTCTTCGTCGAGCTCATCGTCCGGTTGGGGCGACTTTGATATGCTTTGGTTGTTGCCGCATTGATTCTCAGGGAACCGTAGAGAGTACCTCGGTTCGATTCGGGGATCTGGTTTGGCCGGAATCGGCTGATGGAGTAAGAAGCTGGCCGTCTCGATGTCGGGAAGAGGTAGCAGCAAATCGGAGGATTCATCGGAGAAATAGTCCTCGAAATTGGAGAATTTCCGGGGATTTTCCAGGTACTTAGTGGAGAATATGGTGGGGTAGACGGTGGAGAGCAGAGCAGCCGCTTCGTTGTAAATCTGATTAGGCCGTTTTCTTGGGGTGCGTGCTTTTGTGGTGGAGATCGAGATTGGAGAATTGCTGGATTCCGAAAGGGTCGAAACGGGCGAAGAAGAAGAAGAAGAAGGAGGCGACGACGATGTTCGAGAAGCCGATATCCAACGGGAATTATGGATGATTTCCAGATCGAACTGATACGTCCTTCCGCCCCCGCTCAAGCACGAAGACATCGCGGCAAATTCAAGGTTAGAACAGAATACCCAAACTGCTGCTTGCTCTGAGTTTTACGGAAAGCAAGAACTCCAAATCTGCAAGTGAGAACTTTGAATTGGGTCGGTTGGAAAAGCTGAGGCTGACTTTGAATTGGTTTGGTCTCTGGTGTTTTTAGTTTCTTGGCTTTGGCTATGAGAAGGGCATGGCAAGTTTGTGGGGAGGAGAGGCCCCTAAAACCCTAAACCCAGAGAGAATACGCCAACAAGAAGTAAAGGCCAAAAAAATATTTTGATTGACAAGAACAAGGAGGGGAGCCTAGAACCAACGAATTAATGAGAAACAGAACGACAGGACCACCACTGCCAATAAAGGCAAATGCTTATACAGAAATGAATGAAGGATATGCAATTTCAGGCTGCATAAATTCTATAATCGGAGGGCACACCCAGATGGAACTTGAGGCTCTGATGAGCCAGTCAGTCAGAAATTTAGAACAGAAACAAAAATGCTCGTGCGCGTGCTCGTGCGCGAGAGAGAGAGAGAGAGAGAGAGTATATACAGAAATGGTCACGAGGAAGAGCAGAGATGAAAGGGAAAAGGAGCCGGTTGAAAGATCAGTAGGAGAGTTACGGCCCTCCTAAGGTAAAATATACGTAAAAGGGTGTTTTCGTTCTGGTCACCATCATCATCCCTACGCCTCCCTTTACTAATCTGAGGATCTGAGGAGAGGAGGAGGAGCACACAGACAAAGATGCAAGACACACAAACTAGGAGCGAGGAAAATCAGAGGATTTGAATGTTGTTAAGAGTCTTTGGAGAGAACAGTGAAAGTGACAAAGGCTTTTGTTTCATCGGCTCCACTACGTGGACCATTCCCCCCCCTACTCTCTCCTACTCTCTCTCTCTCTCTAGCCGTTCAATAATTTTATCTTCCTCGTTTACTAGATTAAGTCCCATGCCCTGACTTTGTCGCTGGTGCGGAAGCACTAATGCAGCTTTTGTTGAGAATTATAGACCGAAAAAATGATGCTTGTGTTTGTAAAGTAAGAGTAGAACTGTCAAAATTTAGAACATTTAAATTTTTAAAAATTTGCATCAATACTTAAGCATCGTCCTGCCAAGTATTATTATTTTTATTTATTTATTAAGATTGAGTGCTGGCTGCTGCTAATTTTGTAATAAATAATCATCAAAACCTACTGTCGTACCTAGGAGTTCGAGCCACCCAGGAGAATATCTCGTTCAACATTAGTTTAATGGCAATGTTGAGCACAGCCTTGTGATCGTTGGGTATTTTTGGTGTACTAAATTATATAGATTTTATCCACTTGACTGCTGTATATTTTATCTAATTGACTATTATGATCACTTCGGCCCTAACTATACGTTACTATACCATACCATCGAATCGATCGACTTAGTAGTGGAGGGATTAACTATCTTTTACAAAGTTACAAGTTCGATAAATTAGAGGATTCGATTCACGTTGTGATCAAACCTTGGAATTAGGCATATTGGATTGCCTAACTGCTATATAACTTGTGTAGAGTGACCTTCTCATAGATAGCACCTCAGTAGGGCTAGGGGTGAACTCATTAATCTTGAAACTTTAGGTGACAAATGATGCGGAGTAGTTATAATTCAATCTAAATATTTTATAGCATGCATGAAATACTTATGCTAATGCCTAAAGGTGATCGCTAATGCTGGTCAACCCTCCTCACCTTTATTTACTTACTATTTTTTTTTTTGTGGACCATGTTGCAAAATGAGAAAAAGGTTAGCGAGATTTCTCTTAATTTTTCAAACAATATCTCTTATTTAAATCTCAATCTCAATTAATCTTCACATGTGCATGTAAACTGCTTTATCAATGTAAAATGGAAAAAATAAATTATTTATTGGGTGTAAGTGTGACACGTAAGTTACTGATTGAAGCACGGATTTTATTAGAATTATTAAAATATTCTCCCTATACCAAAACTTTTTAAAAATCGTACCAATTTTCTTTTCTTGTGAGATAACTCCATAAGGGCTTATTACAAAATTTAAAGTTGTAAAACTCATAAATTCGTGATGTGAAACATTTTAATGTGGCATTCAAGTCACAAATGCAAGGCCTATGCATTGGAAACTCAAAGGGTGTCCCCAACGGTGCCAAGTCATTATGTCTTGGACCAAGTATTCGATAATGGTTGCGGGACTTTATCATAACGTTTAATGAGGTTGTTAGCAAAAGATATATATATATATATTTTTTTTTTTTTGATAACGGATGGACTTACCCCCAAGTACGTCACCAACGTCACATTAATAAGCGACTCTTCAATATGTTCTGGCAAAGGTTTTTTATCTGACGACGTGGCAAAACCTTACTGAGCATCTTAGATTCCCAAGGCTGACGTGGCTGCTCTTTATTGGTTGGCGGGGGCGGTTCCATCTGCTTGTTGCTTGGTGCCTTTCGGCCGTAACTTGTGTGGTGGGTGATCATCATACGTTGAGCTCATTAGGTTCAACGATTTGTGATTTAGGAAATCAACCTACGTTGGCTTATCCGCGGAATGATGCTCCTCGATTTCAAACTCGTGGGCGCATGACCCATGATGGACACCCTTTCTGGTTCTTCATTTGTGATTGTAAACCCTTGATGATTACACCAATTATTTAGATTGTCTCTTGTCTTTCGAGGGTTTGCTCCGTTGTAAAATAGATATTTCCAGAGGGCCATCACTAGCTTTTCAAACATTCATTTACACTGAGCATAACATCTTAATCGCCTTAGATTGATTGGACAATTCACCTCTCATTAGCAAAGATCAGAACTTGCATGGGCGACACGTGTCGTCATGAATGGTAATCTACATCGCCTAGAAATAATACTGCTCCTTCCTATCGTTTTCTTGGGCATTGATAACCAATGTCAATCACCCAAATCAAAATTGACGTGATTCATTCAATTGCTGGCTAATTACAAGTTCTATTATCGATAACGATGGAAGGATACTTGAGATTGCAACAAAGTGTTGCATCCAACAGGTCTGAGGACACTTTCTGCATCAGAGATATTTCAATAAAATCTTTAAAAATCACTGATCAGATTCCAGGCTGAATTGTGGTCCAACTTTGGATGAACATGCTATTTGGACTTTGCGGGCCATTTTGGGACTTTGTCTTTCGGCTCCGGAGGTGCGTTGGCCAATTTAATTCACATAACATTATTGACCCTTATGCTTATCCCTGTGAAGCTGAGTTGGACTTGTCACAGCCCTAGGATTCGGATAAAGCCCTCTAGTATTAAGACAAGAATCGAGAAACATGTGACCCGTTATGTTTGGTACCAGACGGAGCATGAAATCTGCTATATTGGGCTCAACAATTCGTATTGACTTCTCATATTGGTGTTTGTAGATTGTGTTTAATTCGCATTAGCAGAAGCCATCGTAATTTTAGATTTTATATACCAAATAATTGAATTACAACGAAATAGTGTTGTTCAAGTTTACATATGGGTGATGCGTATCATGTCGTGTCAAATTTAGATTTTCTTTTTATAATTTGTGTTTAGCCTCATATTGTGTTGTTGTCATGCAAACACCAGCGAGTCCCATTCCTTAAAAAGTAAAAAAACAGAGGGAGGAAAAAACCACTTTTGCATTTGATATTTTCACTTCATACTAGTTGGGTTATCAAAATTTATGTTATAACGCATTACCTCTATACTTTCAAAAAAATTGTTAGTTTGCCTGGAGTCCTCATTGCCACTACACTAGTTGAAATCCATGAAGCTCTGAAAAGTATATGAGAAAAGAATTGTTGATACCTCAAGTTTTACCTTACTTTTTCCCAAAATCAAGCAATTGACCTAGAGTCGAACAAGATTTGACTGATGAGTTATAAGGCACAAAACAAATTTTCAAACTGTTTTCATTGAAGTGAGGCATTGATATATATAGCCTGTTTTCTGATTGTGACACCCAGGATCTCAGGTTAAGTCACATGACTTGCTTTATAAATTATGGGAGATATTAATTTCAGATCATAAAATAAATTTCATTCTAAGTTGAGTCATAAGAAACTGAACTGCACTCGACTATATTTACTAAAAACTTTGTTTCCGTACACATCGGGAGATGAGGCTAAGGAGGGGGATTTCTACAAAAAAAAACACTATGAGTCACAAACACTTAATATCCCACCTCCTGTCGAGTATGTACATACTATCAAAACAACAAAAAAAACAAAATTCTCCCACACATTGAGCGCTCCTTGGTCACCTTCTAATTTGAAGAAAAGACACAATAAACAAGTGTGAGTTTTCAAAATAAAAACTCAGGAAGTGGGCAGTTAGTCTTAACTTGGAGTTGGCCAATAGCAAGACAAATAGGTAAACAAACTATCAATTTGCAGAATCTATAGAAGTCTAGCTGCAACAATCACCCATGGGAAGACGCCACTCCAACCTGTACCCCTCGCACCCAATTTGGCATCATGAGGTTCACAATCACCCAGGGGAAGACAACACTCCACCCTGTACCCCTCGCACCCAACCTGGCGTCACGAGGTTCACAATCACCCAGGGGAAGACGACACTCCACCCTGTACCCCTTGCACCCAACCTAGCGTCACGAGGTTCACAATCACCCAGGGGAAGATGACACTCCACCCTGTACCCCTCGCACCCAACCTGGCATCACGAGGTCCCTTGAGAAGTTATTCAACCCTTCTCAGTCCCCTGGAGAAAATACCATTACTCCTCATCACCCCTCTCCAGGCATCCCTACCCCGGGGTCTCTCATTGGCTCCTTAGCCAACTACACACATTCATAATTCCGCTTTGTTGCAGCACCAACAACTCCAGTATGCTAACAATCACACCAAGGTCTAAACATACATTGTTAAATACTACAAGGTATATAAGAACCCTCATTGGAGGCAACAAGGTAAGAGTCCAACCTTTTCTTGCAGAAAACTCAGAATCTACTAACATAGACAGAACTAGGCGAAAGCGACTAGTCTCAGTGTTTAGAGCCAAAACCATAGTAAACCATCACAGAAAACTCTCAAGTTTTAATATGTGATAGTAAGGCCATAAATGAACACTTTATAAGAAGGAAACCAAGTCTGGTTCCTTCTGTAAAGAGAGCAGCAATGTGGTCCATGCAGCTCAAAATTCCTTCCGCCGAACAGAACTAACAACCAGGAGGTTTAGCCCATTTCGAAGTTCAATACTCAGTAAAATGCTTTGAAATTTTGATATGTTCTGCACCTACATGTCTTCTACTACTTTCATGAAGTAAGTAAATCCATATTCTAACTCAATAATTTTATAGAAATTCAAAAGCACACTGAGGTCGTGATTTCACGGTACTGAACAGCTCACTAACAGTATAAAATCAAGTCTTCATGTGGACCAGTTTAACTCATTAAAATCTCAATTAAATATATGTCATAGATCAGAATGTATTGCACAACTTTCCAGAAAATAAGTTCATCCAATTCTTAATACATTTGATGAAGGAAAATCGGCAAACCAGCAACCTCAACGAGCTTTTCTTCCCGGACAGACCAACCACGAACTCTAGCATCTGCACTCAGCTACTCCTAGCTAATTAGTCCCCTCACGAACCCCATTTGAGCCTCGACCACACATGTAGAGCACCTAAAAGAGCGTTAACCACTAGTGATTCATCACAAACAATTCGAGAAATCCATCCAAAGCCACAATTGAAGTCTCGACCTTCCTAAGTCAACATGTAAGCCCATTTCGTAGCTCATCAGCCTCTCCTACCCAACAACGATGAACCCAGCTGAAGAAATCATTCGCTGCAGCTGAACCGTTTAGGAAAGAAGAAAATAATAGAAGTACACGTGTGACCTTCCCCCTTCCTCTTTAGCTCCACCCGGCTGCTACGAGGGGAATAAAATTCCTCTTGAAAGAAAATCCTCCCATGCACGGAAGAGTGGGTCGTGGTCGAACTAAAAGAACACTTGGTGTTTTAATCAAATTAGTAACCTTAATCTATAATATACTTAACTTAACTGACGAACAAAAGAAAATTTGGGGTGTCACACCGATAGTGTTGCAAAGCTTGTGATTGCACAATTTCAAGCACATGATAAGGAAGTAAAGGCCTCAAGCATTTCAACTCAACAAAAGATATGTTCAACCAGATGTTGGATGAAAAAGTTACCACCGGTCAAATCTCGGTTAAACTTTTCTTATACCCAAACAAGGTCCCGGTACCTAAAACGATACTTATAGGTTCCCAAGTTGAAGAAAATCACCAAACCTTTAAGTGATGGTAACCAACGGTTTTTTTATAACCTTGAACCGTTGGATCGATGCTGAATTCATAGACTCGAGCCTTTAACTGCACTTGAGGCTTGAAAAGATTTTATGGATTCGCAACCTGTTGGAGCATGCACCCCAAGCTAAGGCGTAGCATCCGAGTCTCAGGCTTTAGCGCGTTAGGCTGAGGCGCATACTCCTCGGTCGAAGGAGCATTCAAAAACTCAAATGCCTATTGGCCCTTATTTCTCAAAATGTAATCTCTCCATACCCTCTTTCATTTTGAGAGGAGCATTCAAAAACTCAAATGTCTATTGGCCCTCATTTCTCACAATGTAATCTCTCCATACCCTCTTTCATTTTGAGAGTTCTCTCTTTTGTGTAGTTTTATTAATCTCGGGGGGCCCAAACTTCCCAACCTTTCAAGGTGAACTCTCTCTCTCTCTCTCTCTCTCTCTCTCTCTCTCTCTCTCTCTCTCTCTCTCTCGTCATAGTAATTAGGGTAAATGATATAAATGATCCTTAAACTTTGGCTCAATACACAATGTGATCTATGAACTTCAAATTTATCTGATGTAGTAATTGAATTTTAGCCCAATGTGCAGTGTCATTCCTTAACTTTTAATTTGAGGTTTCTAAACTTTTAGTACATGTTTAATTTAGTCTTTAGATTGTATGAAAATATTCGGTGTTGTCCTTGAAATTGAATTAATGAAAAGATAACAGTGAATATATTCATATAGTTCATGGCCTAAGTTGAACATGTACCAAAAGTTTAGGGATAGAATCGAACAAATTAAAAATTTATGAATTACAATGAAACAAATTAAAAGTTTAGGAGTAACGTCGTGCATTGAGCCAAAATTTAGGGATTTTTATCATTAAAATTTCATGAAACCTAGGCCGTCAAAATGACAAAGTTTCTCTAGAATGATCATTATCTTGCCTAAGCCCTTGCAATACCAAATTTTCTCTAGATTATTATTATGACTGTATTAGTGCAACGCTGTTATGAGGGACAAATAGGGATCTGAAATAGACTTTGTATCAAATAAGGTATAGAAGTGGCTAAAATAGTGTCAAATAAGGGCACAAACTCATTGGCCGGTTAAATTTTCACCAAAGGACTTTTTTCAGACAACTAGCACAGGGGCAATTTTGTCCAAAAATTGTAATTGCGTAAAAAAAAAGAAAAAACCCAAATTGAATAGGGATTACGCTACCGATCAAAATACAAAAAAAGAATGGGGATTAGGGTTCATCCTTCATTTTTTCTCTTCCCCGCTGCTCAAGCAAATTCACAATCGCCTGCTCCGTGCACGTTTGTCGCCGCTCCGCGCCCAATCTTTGTCGCTTCTCTCCAAAGAGAATACTCCCTGCATTGCGTTCGTTGATGAAATTAATGCCGTGGGCCGGCGGAGAGGAACTAGAATTGGAGGAGGAAATGCGGAAAGAGAGTAGACCCGCCATCGGCTGTTAAAATAGATGGATGGTTTTGAAGAATATGCGGGTGCCGTTGTTGTTGTGGCGACTAATCGTGAGACATTCTGGACTCTGCCTTGCTTAGGCCTGGAAGATTTGACAAATAGGAATGTATGTCTATTCTTAGCTGGTGAGTCTCGTAGCATACGCTTGTGCAAACTAGCATTGGTGCAACAGTTAGTCTCATGGTGCATCCACCTACTTATAGTGTCGATGCGAGTAATTGTTGACTTTCCTAATATCCGATGTAGAATGGAAATTTTGAAGGTGACTACCAGCAATAAGAAGTTTGATGCAGATGTATCGCTAGATGTTACAGCTATGAGAACGAGAAAATTATCAAAAAAAGTCATAAACCAATTGCAATCATTTCAATTTAATCTTTTTTTTTTTTTTTTTTGTTTATTCAGTTCTAAACCTTTTGCATTTTTGTCAATTTAGTCCATTCGGCTAAATTTGGCCGGCTAGCGTTGACGTGGACGTGGATTGGTGTTGACCTCCTAGCCGATGCTGACGTGGCAATATTTATAATAATATTTTATTTTTCATATTTTTTATTAATTTTTTCTTTTTCTTTTCTTTCTATTGTTCTTCTTCTTCCCCCCTCGTCTTGCCGGCCACTAGGCGAGGGCCATGGAGCCCTCGTCCGGCCTCACCCTGATCTAGGGAGGCTTGGGGGCTGTGGGCGAGGTGGCCTCACCCAAATCTGGGTGAGGCGGCCTCCCTATGGCCTCGCTGATCGTGAGTGAATATGGCCTCGTTCGTGGCTATGAGGCCTTGGCTGCCTTTGGCCATGGCCTCTAGGCCTTCATGAGGTGTGGTCGCCTCAGATTGAGGTCAAAATGTGGCGTTGAGGCTCAATTAGGCTTGATGACCATTGGTAGAGAGAAAGAAAGACTGCGCCTGGGACAGAAGGGGAGGACCATAAGGCACCTTGTGAAGGCTTGAGGGTCACAAGGGCCTTGCCGGCCATGGGTGAAAGCAGCCATAGCCTTTCTAGCCTTGGGCAAGACTGCCTTTGTCGCAGCTGGTGAGGCCATGGTGAGGTTGCCCTTGCCCAGATCTGGGTGAGGTTGCCCTCGCCTAGATCTAGGTGAGGCCGCCTCTCCTGCAACCCTTACTAGTGGTCGGCGAGGGCTTCGCGGCCCTCACCCAATGGCCAGCAAGACTCGCCAGAGCCTCACTGTCCACTAGGGGGGTTGGGGGAGGGGTAAAGAAGAGCAATAAGAAGAAAAGTAAAAAAGGAAATAAAAAGAAAAATAATAAAAGAATAAAAATAAACAAATCCAAAAAAATAAAATATTATAAAAAATATTGCCACGTTAGTGTTGGTCGGATGGTCGGCGCTAGCTAGTGTCCGCATCAATCCCAACAAGCCAAATTTAGTCAGATGGACTGAATTGACATAAATGCAAAATGTTTAGGACCAAATTGGCCAAAAAAAATTTATGACTAAATTAACACGATTACAATATGTTTATGACTTTTTTATGTAATTTTTTTCCCTATGAGAACTTTTGGATTTAGCAGAGCAAATCTTCCCAACCTCTTAGATGAGGCTGCTATATTTGACATAAATAGAAGAATACTGAAGGAATTGTATTGTATTGCTTTGATTTGTGTGCATGTACGTAAGTCTATTTATTGTGCAAGGTAGAAAGAAGGAATTAGGAAAATGAATATACAAGATTACATTTTCCTATATTACTAGACCAATTATAGATTGACTGAATTAATTAGTCTATAATCAAAATCAGTATCACAATCAAATCCCTTAATATCTCCAATCATATTTCCAACACTCCCCTCAAGTTTGCGTTTATGTTGGAGATGTCTAGCTTGCTTAGTAAATATGTATGTTGTTTTTGACACAATGGTTTGGTGAAAATGTCTACAAGTTGTTCCACAGTTCTAATTCCTCTTGTTGTAAGTATCTCTTCTTGGATTTTATCTCAAATGAAATGACAATAGACCTCTATATGCTTAGTTCTTTCATGAAAGATTGGATTCGTAGCTAGTTTAAGTGCGGCATCATTGTCACAAAAAAACTCGCTTGGTCCATCGACTTGTACTCCAAGGTTTGAGAGTAAACCTCGTATCCAAACTATTAAGTAAGTGGTCTTCACCATGGCTCAATGTTTTGATTTGGTTGACAATAACGAAATGATTGACTATTTCTTTTTCTTCCATGAAATCAATGATCTTCCTAGTTTGATGCAAAAATCAGTGATAGATCTTATGATCATTAGGCAAGAGCCTAATCTGTGTTCAATAGGCTGTCATCTTCATATTGCAATCTCAAGATAAAAGTATACCAAGTCTTGGACGTCCCTTCAAGTATTTTACGGCCTTCAATGTTGCAGTCATATGAGACTGCTTAGGGTTATGCATGAATTGAGTGAGTATCTTCATTGCATAACATATACCAAGTTTTGTCATGGTGAGGGATTAGTTTTCTAGCGAGCTGCTGATATCTTAATGACTCTTCAAGCAATGGGTCTTCATTAGATGATGAACCCACATCAAATTCATGCATTGTTAGTTTGACATTCGGTTCAATCAATATGGTAGTTGGTTTACTCCTTAACAATCTTGCTTTTGAAATAATTTCCAAAATGAATTTTTACTAGCTAAGACATATTCCCTTGTTAGATCGAGCTATCTTAATGCCAAGGAAATATTTGGGAGGTCCCAAGTCCTTGATGTGAAAAATAGAATATAGATATTCTTTGAATTTTTGAACAACAGACTCATTGTTTCCCATAAACTCTATAGTTGATGTCACGTTCTAAATTTGTCCCTTGCATTTCCTTTGAATTGTTCTGATGTTGTCATCATAGTCAACCTGATGCTGTGCTTGAGCTGGAGGTAAGTAAACATATTGATATTGGGCAGGACAGGTTTTGAGAATTTAAAAAAAAAAAAAAAAAACTACCACACACGAAGTCTGAGGCGGCGGACAGTATTTTCATCAGAATATATAGTGGAGGTATCAGGCCTATTCAGAGGGAATATTTTATCTTGTTTCAATTTTATTTATCATCCCTAATCTGGAATTTACCTCCCGACAAGATTGATTCGTTTGAATATTGGTCCATGATGGCATTTTTATTGATTTTGACGATTGAATCTCTCTATGAATGGAAAAGGGTTTCTTCGGATTGGGATTAATCAATAGGTATAGGGAAAAATGGGAGTAATCAATTCATTCGTCATGGTAAAAAAGAGAAACGGCGCACAGACCATGCTCGAGCTTTGTATCAATGTCCCCATAAGTGAGGAGGATGCCTGCGAGTTTCAACGAGAACATCGAAAAAACCTAATTAAATTCAGCTCCATGTAAGATAACCTAATTAATAATGTTATCATTTGTTATTTCATAATATTATTATATTGTAGATGTTAAATACACAAATGGGGAGGATTTTTTTTTGTTCCTTATAGAGGTATTCGATGCAACCTATCCAAGTGGATAGAAGATTGTATGCCAAATTCTATAGGAGTACTTCAACATGAAGCATCCTTAAGCTAGAAATATCATAAAAATATACTTCGGTCTACTTAAGTTGTGATGGGCTAAGAGTGAGCATCAATCCAAGCTTGACTTTGGACAGACCCTAGACCTACCCAACCTTGCTAGTCCTAGTCTCGTTCCTAGGGGATTAGATCGATTCTTGATCCTAGGGCCCTTGAAACCTATGCTATGCAAGATGGTCCTCAGTCCTGGTTGAATCAACCCTATATATATATATATATATAAATATTATGTATATAACCTAAAGTGCCTAACCCCTCCTCTCTTTTACTCTTTACCTCTCCCTCTCTCTAAATCTTACTATTACTCTCTCCCTCTCTCTGAATCTCACTCTTACTCTCTCCGTCAATTTCAAATTCTTCTCAACCTCTTAGCAACTTGATATCTTTATCTATCTCACTTTAGCAACGACTCTTTCTGCTCATTTATTCTTCGCCGTTGCCAATCATCAGTATAATGAAGGCTCCAAGATCTTACCAATTTAGATTGATCATTGTTTGCCGTCAACATCTACACCTCAAAGGTAAGCATTCTATACTTGGCTCTAAGAAAAACAGAGGCCATGAATCTTAACTTTAATGGCCATGTTCATTTTGCATCTTTGTCAAGAATCACACTAACAATTTCTTTTTGTTAATGTTTGATGCTTTAACATAAATACCAACAAACATATTACCATTTAAAAAAGGAAAAAAAAACAATAACAAAGCATGGCTTCTAACTAGGGTCCTCATGAGTTTTGGAATGCAAATAGGAGCCACCACCTTTCTTGGGGATAGCAGAGCTTATTAGTGGGCAAGGAGCTAATCAAATCCAAAGTTAGATGGATGGTTGGTGATGTGTGCGTGGGTGAGTGATTCCGAGTTCTTGAGATTTTTGTGGTTAAGTGTATGAAAGTGGTGTGTAGGAATGGTTGTCGAATGATGAAATGCAAATGCAGGGATAGAAACGATCATCACCAAGGTATAAATGATGCACCACCAACCAATGATGAGGATTAAGATCAAGATCAACGAAGTTTACCATCAAGGCTTAAAGGATGAAAGGATGAACCATCCGCTAAGGGTAAGGGACTTCGGGATAGGAGAAACTCACTACTAAGACTTAAAGGATGAACCACTCGCCAAGAATAAATGACTTTGGGATAGGAGAAGCTCACCATTGGGGCATAAAGGAAAATCCACCAACCGAGGATAAAAGGCTTCTTGGCTCACCACCGAAGAGTAATCCACTCTTCAAGGATAAGGAGACCAGAATGGAATTTATCCACTCTCCAAAGATATTCCATCACGCGGAGGAAATCTCAAGTATTTTCATTCATCAAATTTAGTCTGGTTATAATTGAGAGGTTTCTTCTATTTATGGGATGAATACAACTTAGAAAATAAAAGAGTAATAAATAGACATGGGAACTATCCTACCATTAAAGATCTCGGAGTTTAAAACTTTGACTTTTAAAACTTACGTAACAGTAAAGACTCCTAGGAAAATAGAGATGCATTTTATGACTTTGGAACTTGCATCCTTGATTCATCAGCCTTGAAAATTCATGCTCCCACCTTGACCACAAAATAAATATCCAAAGACTTCATTAAATAATCAAGGAAGTTGTTCAAAATAGTCTCCCATTGAAATGCTATTGATAAACTTCAAGATCAGCAGCTAACAAAGCATACCAAGAAATTAGCAACTAATATATCATATCGAGAATTCGGTAACTTATTAATCGTCGATATCAATAATTTCAGTAAGAATGGTTAAGTACCACTTTAGTTCGAAATTTTAGTCTTGACTCATTGAAGCACATTATGCTCAAATTCCATTTTAGCTTGAATGAGCAACGATGGTGCTGAGTGGGCTGATGGAGCTAAGTTGATTGCTCATACTTTAGTTGGAGACAAAAAAACAATTAAAGTCAAAGAAGAAAGGTGATTACCCTCAAGCAGAATTAGTGGTCATCGAACCATAATGATCCTCAAGTTGTTGATGAACTTATCGACCAAGAGACTAAAGAGTGGAAGATTCGGAAATTAACCAAAACAGTTGATGAGAAAGTGGTTTATGAGATTTTATCGACTCCACTCAACCATAACCCTGTAGAAGATAAGCTAATATGGACACGGAACAAAGCTAGCTCCTGCACGGTCAAGTGTAGTTACAATAGTTTATGCTTAAAGGAAAAGGAACATAATGTGAATTTTGTGTTGTCATCGTATTAGCCTCCCCGAAATTTATGGACCACAATATGGCATATTCAATCCTATCCAAAAATCCGCTTATTCTTATGGAGTGTGTGTAAGAACACCCTACCAACCAAGGAAAATCTTTATAGGAGGAAATTGGTACCTAAGCCATTGTGCCCATTGTGCAATCAAGCTCCAGAATCCCTCGAGCATCTCCTCCTTCTGTGCAAGTGGACAAAACAAATCTAGTCAAACACCTTGTCTTAAATTCAACACTTCTCCAAATAAAATCAATAGAATCAAGAAGTGGCTCAAGGAGAACCTGGCATCCAAAGTTGACCCATTTTCCCAAGCCCTCTTGGCTTGCATGCTATGGCTAATATGGAAAGCATAAATGCCTTTGTGTTCAAGAAACACAAACCAAGCCCCAACCACCTAATTGAGGAAGTGGTATGCACACAATTGTTATGCACAGGCTGCTAGGAGCTTAATGTGGACCCCTCTTGTTGCAACGACTCAAGGAAGGGTTCCATCACCGTGGTATGCCGATACTACGAAGGACTTCTCGTGATAGGCTTTGCCAAGAATGTTCGAGCTCCATCTACCCTGGTTGTTGAAACCCTAACTTTGAGGGTGGGATTGTCGGGCATGAAGGAGACAAACGAAACTGAACTATGCTCGAAAGTGTTCTGTGCAAAAGAGTGAAGAATTGATAAGTACAAGTTGAGTCGATAACTTATCTCTTGTGCAGTTCGTAATGGGCCAAGAGAAAATCAGGCCGTGGGTTTTGTAGCGAGGGCCCATCGTCACTAATTCCCTCAGCCCAAATTGGCTCTCTAACCCCCTCCGCCCCCTCCCTCTCGGGACACCTAATAAACTTTGGTTGTTTTTATGTTGTGATGTCGAACTTTTATCTGGTTCTTGTTTGGTCAATTAATATAAGATGCGAATGTTTGTCCAAAAAAAAAAAAAAAAATCTAGGGTCCCATCAAAATATGTAATACCATAATCTCTTTTTTATACTTGAATGAAGTCGATAAATTTGTGGATTTAATCATGTGGAATTATGAGTTCTTGATTTAACTCACACAAATGATATAAATAATGAGATGTTCTAACAATTTCACTAATAGTAATTTTAATTTAAAACTATTGTTAAATATTAACTACATTTATTGTTTGTTTTGTTTTAGTGTTAATAATTTGAAATTATCTTGTAAGTGTGAACATGATATGAAGTTGTATAATTCATGGTTTATCTTATGTACTTTGAACTTTTTATTGTTGAATTTTAATTCACATGTTCGCCTTCTATGGTTTGTTGCTTTTGGTAAGTGGAGATTTTTATTGATGCCTAATCTTAGATTTCTATTTGATTTATATCGTGTTCATTGTTTGGTTGGTTAATATCGCATTGTTGATGGATATGTAATTTCAAATAATATGTTTATTCTTTCAAGGATTTCAAAAATGAAACGAAAAAAAGAATTTGTTTGTTTTGGATTGAACTTGGAACTGGACCGGACTCATAGGTCAGTATAGTCCTTGATCCTAGACTCAACAAAGTCAATCCTCGATCCCAAAAATTGGGACCAACACTACGCAAGCCAATCCTTGGGTTAGGTGTTAAATTAGAAAAAACAAACTTTTTATATCAAAATGAGCGTTATATATAATTTTTGACACTTTTAGTGTACTTCCTCCATTTTGACTTATGATCAAGTCTTAGAACTATTTACCATTTTATTTTTTGGCTTTTTGCATTTTTCTCCTAAATATCTTCACCGTTGTAATTTGTTCTATGTATCTTGGTCATTTTGCCCCCAATGATGTACCGTTTGCAGAGTAATCTCTTTATTTTGTACTTTCACACTGAAGAGTTACTGATTAGCGTAATCTACTCACATGGAACACACAATTCATAGTGTTTTTTTTTCAATATTTGGATGACAAAGAGCAAGTTTAAAAAGCATGGTATAGAATTTAAGCTAAGAGTGGTATGGATGACAAAGAGCAGGTTTGTGAGTCCTTTTTTCTTTTTTTGCAACGTGGTTTGAAAGTCTAATTATAACTGCACATGTTTCAAGTACATTTGTGTATGTCAATGATATTTTTATGATAATAAAATTGATAGGCATATATATCCTTAGTATAAGAATATTGGACTTTTAATCCAGAGATTACTCACAAAAAAAAAAAAAGAAGTTCACAGTTTACCGACCAATGGATAGGAATGACAAAATTGATGAATTTCCTATCTTATCCTATTAAGCTTAATTTTCACATATATATATTGACAGCAAAATTAATGGACCGACCAAGCAAACAGGACATCACCACATCAAAACCTGATTTTGGAGAGCCGTTCTTGCACGATCCTCCCCCCCCAAATCCAAGTGCAAACCCTAATCTCATTCCCATTTTTCAATCGGGAATCGTCTTGAAACGACTGAGTCGCGGGCAAATCAGACGCCCAAATCTCACAAATCCAGCGATATTCCTTCCTCTATCTTGATACAGGTTGAAGAAACTGAAGGATTCAGAGACTTTCGCCTCCGCTTTGCAAATTCTTTAGGTAAGCCTCTCTTTGAATTTGAACTAGGATGCGCGGTTTGAGAGATGCGTTTCCGTATTTACTTTGTTGTAAAGTTTGATTTACAGGGTGGATGGGGCTTTGTATTAGGAATCCGGATGAGAATTGTTCCGAAATTGCGCCTGAATTGATCGTTTCGGTGAAAACGTTCTCATTGTCGTCGGTAATGGCAAATGGGTATGACGGCAAGATAGGTAATGATGGCGCCGTGTTGCTTTCTAAGCATGTAGCATCCGTGGTAGCGTAACGGGTGCCGCCATTACTCTCAAATGGCGGCTGCTACACGCCTTGATTTTTATTTCCATGGGTGCTATCGATTTTTAAA
This sequence comes from Eucalyptus microcorys, assembly GCA_014182515.1. Classification (NCBI taxonomy): domain Eukaryota; kingdom Viridiplantae; phylum Streptophyta; class Magnoliopsida; order Myrtales; family Myrtaceae; genus Eucalyptus; species Eucalyptus microcorys. The sequence goes on from CM024564.1 coordinate 20,936,289, forward strand.
CGTTCATTGCAAGATGACAACTGGTTCTCCCATTTTAAGGCGTTGAAATAAATTTTAGAGTTCTGTATGGAAACCTCTTGTCTGTTTGTCTCTTTATCCTGGTTCATTGTTGTCGCATTAGAGTTTCATCTGCTAACGGGTTTGTGTAACATGCATCTATACTTACCATAATGACAACTTATATGTATAGCAATTTAAGTGTAATAAATACGATTGCGATTCTCAAGTTGGGTTATTCATGCTGAATAGGTATCCTTTCTCATGCAAGCATGCAAGAAGCTTCGTGCTGCAAGTTTTGATTTGGAGAATTCCTCATTCTTATGTATTGCTTCTTGTTAAACAACTATAAAGGTGTTTAGTATGATCTTTGTTTTGAGGATTGAAGAATAACGTACACCAATTTTCTCACAGGTTATTCAGGTGTGAAGTTGGATTGCCTTTCTTCAGTGATTGGGTTGTATGCTTTATTCTGAGCCTGTCATATGTGCGGCTCAAACGTGGTGTCAGAAACTCAAGAGATGTGCCCCAAAAGTGAAGAAGATTCCGGTAGTGGCTGTTGCAAAACCATTCCAGCTGTGGAAAATAGAAGGCATGCTGATGGTTACTCTTCGAGTATTTTGAGAGATGCTTTTTTGTCAAATCTAAGTACTATTTCTAGAAATTCCTTTGATCAGGTATACAAGAGAAGAAAGCTACTACAGGATTCTGACAGCATTGTCAATGAACAGATGGACATGAAAAGAAGAGGGAATATTCCTTCGGCCAATTGTTCTATTGGTCCTTCGATCACAGAAAAGGAGCCTTCATTAGGTTGCTTGTCCAAACATGAAATTGTTGCTGCTGGAGAACCAGTCCCATCTCTGGTGGTTGATCGCCATACCCATATATCAGATTCTGAACCTTTCTGTAAATACAAAGCCCTGGAAGAACGTGGTCCTGATGAAGCATCAATAGGTAGAATGCACAAAGTAATTGATGTTGACAGTGTAAATGACAGTTGTTCATCAAAATCGAACGCAGAACTTACCTCAACTTCCTTGAGAGCAGAAGTTGACGAGACTTTTGAATGTTCCTCTTCTAGTGTAACCCCTATGGAGGGAAGAAGTGATGTCCCCTTAAGGGAAAATGATATCTGCATCTCCATCCTTAGAAGCCAGGGATTGCTCGAAAGAACTTGTTCAACACCAACTCTTGCCTCTGAAGATACTATGTCTCACAGCAGTGACTGTAGCAATGCTTGCTCATGCAAATCTTGTGGCCGCAATGGTACAGCACTGAAAATGCTAATATGTGATCATTGTGATGAAGCATTTCACTTATCTTGTTGCTATCCTCGTATAAAAAAAGTTCCGGAGAATGACTGGTTTTGTCCCTCTTGCTTGAGAAAGAAGCACATTGTTAAAAAGCAGACAGCTAACAAGAAACCAACAAAAACTATTATTGAAACTGCTAGAGGCAAAAGCGCATCTGCTGTGGACAATTCAAATCCAATAGCATCAATGTTAGAAGATGATGAGCCATATACAACTAGTGTTCGTGTTGGCAAAGGTTTCCAAGCTGATGTTCCTGAATGGAGAGGTCCTCAAAAAGAGTAAGTTTCTTTATTGTCATTTAAACCCGGTATTAGATTTAAAGTATTTACAAGTAAAACAGTGTAAGTTTAAGATTGCAGATGTATGATAGAGATTGTATTTTTTTAGAACTTTGTCCTCCCTTGGAGGAATCTTAAGTTATGAGCTACAGCCTGCCTCGTTCCCACTTGAACTGTACCTAGGAGTACCCTAAATGCAGGAAACTTTGTTCACATTGTCTATGATTAATTATTCTTTTGTTTCCTAGTCTGAGAGCTTTGCTTGTACTTGTGAGACATGCATGTTCAATCCATGGAGGCAGTTATCTCTAGGATCTGTGTAGCTAGAGTCTAATCTTACGGTATTCTCAATAGGTTTCAAAATTACTCAGCAGTAGTGAACATAGTCTATCTGATTTTCCTGCTTGGTTGTCATACATAACCAATATGGAAAGCCAAATAGTTGGTCCTCTTTTTTACTAGGGGTTGAAGTATATTTGCTCATTTTGAGGATCCAAATCGAAGCATGTGAAACAGATTATTTGAACGAAGTGTCTATATGGCATGTTTGATTTTGACTTGATTAGACACTACAGTCACATTTACAGACATGTAATCTTCACAGTAAGTTTTGGAGCAACTCAAGTGTCAAGAGCCATATAGTGAAAATGCATATTGCGTAAGAGCTGACGTTTATCAATTGCATCCTTTTCCCACATCTTAATTACCTTTTAAACTTCCATAAATGAAGAGTTGTTCATGGTCACGTTGAAAAAACTGTTTTTTACCTTGTTGCCTCTCATTGGAAATTACAGGCCGTGGTGGCAAATGTGATTGGATTGGCAATTGATGTTTTTTATTTAGGCTACTAACTAAATGGCTAGCCAGCTAAGAAAGGCTAGCCAGCTAAAAAGGAAAAACAGATTGGAACCACCTCTTGTCATGTACATTTAAACTACTTTGACTGGAGCAACTTTGTTTAATCACTTCTGCAGTTTTTTGTCTTCCTGACTGGCTTGTAAAATACTTTTCCAAAAAGCATATGGAAATTATGTGCCCTTGTCGTACTTCTCGATACTTTACAGTGGGTCTCAAATACTGTTCTTTTAGCAATGAGCAGATCTGAGCACCAACATTCACCTGTACACCACACCTGCACCCTAATCTATGACTAGTTAACATGATTGTAATATGGCAAGCTTAGTTTGAAAAAGCAGATTGTTTTAAAAGATAATACACTGAAGCTACTACCAGTGCCTGACTGACTTTCAGTCTAACTTGCAGTAGATATGTATTTGTCATCTCCTGTTGATGTCTGTGGTTTGGATAATTTGCTGTTTGATGCTGCTGGCAATATTGGTGAAGATAACGTTACTGTTTTTGTCACCCTATCAGTATTTTAAGTTAAGTAGCACGTGTTCTAGACTTCTGTATGCTTTGCTAGAGAGGAGTCTCTCTATTTCTCTTCAGTTTGCTTTTTCAATTTTATATAGCTGCTAAAAGAATGGATATTTGGATATTATGCAGTGACACCAACACGGTTGAGGAGCCAGCAGCAATAGATCCTTCAGAATATGCCCATCTGCAAGTAAGGCCCCACTTCTCTTTATTCTTGTTGCATGGTGTTCTGTTGGCAATATCAGTTGATAAGTTCTTTATTTCTTCATGAAGGATTTGAAATCAAGCGAGCCTTCGAGGCTCAGCTCCATTGGCAATTGGCTTCAATGTCGGAAGGCAGTTGATAATGCAGGTGTTAATGGAAATATATGTGGAAAATGGCGCAGGTGAGCCTCATCTTTCTTCAAGATTATGATGCAATACTCTTCTACAATTCGTTCCATACAGGTTCTTATATTTCACCTGAAACACCCCAATGTTCATCTTAAAAGAAAAGGGAGAAATAAAGTTGGGTGGCGGAGAGTTTGAAAAGTGTCGAGATCCTAAGATTGTGCCAAGGAACCTTGATGACGGTTATTGGGCTCGGAGTCTGGCTTGGGCATTGGTAGGCCAAGCTAGTGTGTCAATGACAATAATCAGTTGTAGGGAATCTAGATTGTTAGAATTAATAATCTATTATAGCAGTATTTAGCTTTATTACTTGTTGTAGCTGTTGAGTCTTATTCTGAGGGCTATATATATAGTGCCTACATGTTATTTTCATACTGAGAGCCGAAGACAATCGAGTTCCTCTCCTACCACACACTCTCTCTCTCTCTCTCTCTCACAATTCCTCTTCTCCTTCTATCCTTTATCTCTACCCTTCTCTTCTCCTTAATCTGCATTGCAAATTCATCTCTATCTCGTCGCATTCGGATCATTACAAATTTGTTTGGAGCTGCTCCAAACCTGTGATGACCATGGAAGCCGTTGACCAGTTGAGAGACTTGGAGAATCGAATTGAAAATGTGGGTCTGCAGTTTATGTCTTCCATGGGCGAAACAGAGCAGAGGCTTGAGAAGTTCCATAACAACACCATGGCGAAGCTTGACCTAATATTGGAGTTGTTAAGGGCTCAAATGGTAGTTGACCAAGAGGACAATCATCTAATTGAACCCAAGCCTTCAATGGAAGAAGGAAAAGGATTGGTACCTGAATTGAAGGCGGTTCTTAACTGCGAAAGCTCAGTGATTATCAATTTAACTGTACCTGAAGGAGCAGCTGCTGTTAAGCGTGATTTCCCAATTTTCAAGGCAAATAATTCCGTGGATGGGGTAAAAGTGAGTGAAGAGCATCTAAATGCCCGTTAGATGTATGACAAAATTAAAAGGGAAATTCCATTGAGACAGTTGATAGGGGAGGCCCTGAAATGGATAGTGTAACTGGGTGCTCGGAGGGATTCATCAATCTGGAGTTGCTGGATGCCTTCAAGGCATGCCACGCTTCAATAGATATGTGGATTAAAGGACATGCAAGGCAGCTTCATGATTTTAATGCCTTCTGGTTACTCAAGTTTTACAAACCCGTTTCTATGCCTCATTCTTGTGGAGTAAACCAATCAGTAGCTTTTTCTGACTATCAAGGAACTCCTCTTGATTGTACATGGGTTTTGATGGAATAATGCTTTTTTGGAAAAAAAGCTGAGAAGTGGATGTGAGCTTGAGGTGCACGCATGAATGTCTTCGAGTGGTATGTGCATAAAATGCGGTGGGTTTGGAAATTGACCTAAGTAGTTTGAATTCCAGAAAGTGGCCCTCAATCTAGGAATGCTATGTTAATTGGGTTTAAATAGGTGGAAAACTATGAGGAGAGTTGTGTTAGGGAAATGGGAATGTTGATATTTGATCTAGGTGGTAATAATCTTGACAATATGATCTGTGAGCCTCTCTCATGCATGAGTTAGAAAACACCTATGAGCCATTTGATTTGAGGCCTGAGATCTGGGCATAAGAGTGCACTTGAGTGACCTAGTGGAGAGAGAGAATGATAGGCTCATTGATGAGTTATTTGCTTATTTTCGGTCGACTAAAGCTCACTCAATGACCTCGAATTATGTATGGAAATTGCTATTAACAGCACCCTGGTCTAACTATTAATGGATACACAAAGCCGACTAGTGAACGTGTCACACAAGGATGTTGAATACACAGAATGTGGCTGTCAGATTTTCGTATAAACTGGTGTATACAAAGTAGAAAGTGTGCCCATGTTCTGGAGGATTCTTCTGGCATATATAAAGACACGAAATTTGTCAATATGGTTGATTTTTTTGATTCACCTATGGAAGTTATATGGAAATACGATGGAGCAATATGCGTTTGTGCATTGTGAGTCTAAGCTATGGACAGAAGGATTGAATGGTCTTGGATGGTATAAGAAATACTTGAAAGGAGATACATGAAGTGTTTTCAAGACAAGGAAGCTCAGGTGGTGCTATATCACCTCTTGCTCTTCCTTAAAGACAAGGAAGATTTTGTCATGGGGGTATTGGCCTGATCCTAAGAGTGGGCTAAGGAACCTTGACGTGGCTCGTTGGGCTTAGAGTTGGGCTTAGACATTCGTGGGCCAAGCTATTGTGTCAATAACAAGTGTCCGTAGTAGGGAAACTAGTTTGTTAGAATTAATCATCTATTATCATGGTATTTAGCTTTATTACTTGTTTAGTTGTTGACTCCAGTTTTGAGGGACATCTTTATATTTTAATAAATAGATTACATAATGAATTAATAAATATATGAATATGTATGATCAGTGTCTACACGTGATTTCATAGTGAGAAATGAGTTAAGAATCAAATTCCGCTTTCCATAACCATCTCTGCTCCTTCTATTCTCTATCTCTACCCTTCTCTTCTGCTTAATCTGGTAATACAAATTCGTCTCTCATCTTGTCAAATTTGGATCAATACAGAAAGCTATATTTCTAATGAAGGGTTCAGATCTAATTAACTCTATAACCCTAGTATAACAACAGCTTATTGTTTTAAATAATGAGTTTTATCTCTATACTTTTAGAATATCAATTTTCTATTGAAGCTACAAGATTACTCAGTTTTAGCCTTTGTTTTTTCTTGGTTTCTTTTAAATAACAATTGTTGTGCTTGTGATACCATTTGACAAAGATGGAGATGTACAAGATAGCATAAGATGTTCGCCCAAAAGAAGCCAAAAAGAACCCAAGAAAAGGTCTATGCTTTCAACAACCTAGAATAAGATTACATTACGAACTGTCTACAGAATATTTGTACTAGGGTTACTGATCTGATCTCATCCCTTGACTGGACATTAAATTTATTTTAGATTTTCCATTGACTTCATTGGGAGTGGCATGCCTTGTGTTACCACTTATTGAAACTAATATTACCACACATACTACCTAAATAGATTACAAAATTCATAACTCTGTCAAGGGAAACCTCCTGCATCAATTTGTCTTCCATTAGCCATGGCTTTGGAACTGAGCCCAATGGTGGTAGTAGCAACTCGCTTGATGTCTGGTGACTGCACTCATTTAAATATAATCGCTTAACTGGTGTTTCTACTTACTGCATGATTTCCCTGAGAATGTTTTATTTTGACTAAGTTAAATATAATTTGACGGATGAGTTAATTATATTGCAGAGCACCTCTTTATGAAGTCCAAACTGATAAGTGGGAATGCTTCTGTTCTGTTTTCTGGGATCCGAGCCATTCTGATTGTGCTGTCCGTCAGGTAACATTAGTCATTTTTTATTCTTTTTTCATACTAGTATTATTTCTGTCCTTAAATCTGCATCCAGCATGAGATATCTTTGTCAATGCTTAGTTAGAATGCATTATGCTGTGATGCCTGGCTTATCACTAGAGATTTGTGTTCTTCCATGGTATCTGCAACAGGCGGGGGGGCGGGTTCTAGGGGCATTTGCTTGGTTCAAAATTCAGTATAAGCTAAAGATAAATTAATAAGTAAATAAATTAAGTGTTTAGTTTCTGTCCAATCTTTCACTTTAGGAGAAATCAGCTATCAGAATATTCTGCTAGAAAACTATGGGAGTGAACGCCCAAAACAATTAGGAGAATACTCCAAGACAAAGCGAGACCTTCGAAGAAAAAATTTACTAAGATAAAAGTGTGAAATACATTATAAATCTGAAAATAAGTAGAAGGAGAAACCTAAGGCTTGGAATCATGCACTAGTTTTAACCGTTGTAAGTATTGGTTCCAAAAATGTTAGGACCATCTTGAGATTGGAGGCTTCATTTCAGTTGAAAGCTAAACTCTAGAATCTATGTTGTTTCTCTTTTTCCCCAATAATAGAAGAACATGCTCATTTTTCTTGATGTGGATACATGTTTAATCCCAAGGTCAGTTAAGCAGTTGTACTTTTGAGTCTTCAACTAATTTATCAGCTTTTGTATGCAGTCATTTAATGTAGGACAAGTATGACATGCAACACTCTCACTCCACATTTATGAAGCTCTTAAAGCATTCACTGAGTGACTCTTCAAGAGGAAACTTAGAATGCACCAAGAAGAGGCATAAGTTCCAAATTTTATGTTAGAACATAATTTTGGTCCTAACGGATGGAAGGATGGATCAACAATTACAACCTTAAGCATAATCCAGGATACTTCTCCAGGGTTTTTGTGGTTACTGAATCCTGTTCTGTAAGCCTTCATACTTGTCGGGAATAATCGTAGAATGTTTTAACAAAGTTTTAGGGGTGGATCACTTGAGATCCCCTTATTGAACCCATTAGCCAGGGGAAAGCTTTTCTCTGTCTTACCATCCTATTCTCCTCTTTAGATTGTCACTATTGGGAATTTGTTAACTACTATTTGAAGAACTAACTGTGAGCTTTTAAGATCAGTCCCTAATACACGGGTCCTTTTCTCGTGCTTTTACTTCAGGAGCTGGAGACAGATCAAGTTCTAAAGCAACTGAAGTATATTGAGATGGTATTTATCAGTTTCTGTCTCTTGGTGTTGGTTTGGTATTTTTTTCACATATACGTTTGTTATGTGATGTAAAATAATACCAATGCAACCATTTTGGCTGTCCAAACAATAAAAGTAACTAAACCCTTTCAATTGGGATTACACGTGCCTTAGTAATTTTTTTTTCTTTTCTTTATGTCTTGGTGTGTGTGTATTGGGGGTTGGGGGAAGTGGGGTGCTGTAAAATGATTAACATATGGATTTTTTTTTTTTTTTTTTTTTGGCTAAACATTCACAAGCAGACTACAAGAAAGGGTGATAAGAGGACAATGTACTGTTGCTTTGTCAATAATTGAGAAAGAAGCAACAGCTCAGCTGATAAATGAGAAAAAGGTCGTGACTGATTTAATGCTTAAACTGGTCCAATGGAAGAGAGAGATGGTGAATAGTCTTATATGGAACATTGTACACAAAATATGCATTCATTGTCTATTTTTGTCTTTTACTTGTAGCTGAGGCCACGGCTTGCAGCTAGCAGACGAAAGCTTGTCCTATCCAAGAGTGAAGTCTCTCAGGAACCCTTGGGGAATGCGACCAACATATAAGCCCCAAAAGAGTGTCAATGTACATGCTTGATGATTCTGTGAGGTGTCTGTAATGCCAGCCTCGGCTAATAAATCTCTTTACACAAAAGCTGATTCCAATTTTGAGTTTCGTGTTGTTGGTCCCTTCCTATCCTCATTCAGCTATTGATTTTTTCTTATTTTTGTTAGCTGTAGAAAGAGCATACAATTTGTCTACTATTAGTGAAATAGGTTTTTAGTTGATCATGTTTTTCTAGAATTTTCTGTATAAACCAGAGTGACCTGTAGCCTTTACCCATTGGGGGACGTAGGAATGTATTGTGTAAATTACAGTGTGCGATTTAGTAAAGCTTAGCACAATGGTTCTAGTTCTAGTCAGCGACTGTTTTCCTTATTTCTGGTGGTCTTTAACTTTATTTTGCACGGATGCTCCATCAAGACTGAATATTCGGAAGAACTTAGAAGATGCTGATTCCAAATATCATGGCATTTCCCTGACTAGTCAGGACAGGAGCATTAGCAGCGGTTCATTATTTGTTGTGAACTTTTGTCAACGATAAGAACTTAATGAGATTTTAGCTAAGCTTTCGTTATTCTTAATTTGGATGGATTTGCAACTAGTTCCAATAGTAGGTGCAGACATTTTCCATACGCTGTCTTTACTACGAGTACGAGGATTAAACGGGAGACACCAAACCATTAGCCTGGTCTTGTCTCATCTATAGCATTCAGGCAAGCAATTCTTTGGAAGAACTATGTATGTCGTCCAACATGGTGCTCCAGGAGTGAATTTATCCCATTTGCGGGCTTTTTAGTTGATGTAAAGCCTGTAAGGAATATTCCTTTTGTTGGGTGATGTTTCCATTGGGAAGCACCTAAACTCAAAAAATCTGTTTTTGGGATTTGGCACGCTTGCATCTCTGACTTTACACCTTATTCATTTGGGGTAGAAAGTACTTTTGGGGGTAACGGAAAAAGTAGAGTATCTTAAGAGCACTAAATGTTACCCATCAGTGGTGGTGGTGGCGGCTGGTGGCTCAGCCACTGCCGTGTTGGCTGGTGGTGCTGGTGCCAACTTTGCTTGGTAGTTCAATGGCGGCAGCATCATGGTGGTGAATCCACCAGCCTCTTGAGGTTGACAATGGTGGTGGCTGCCGTTTTCAGAATGGTCAGTCAACAATAGTGTTGGTGTCATTCTGCTGGATTTGCATGGGCGCTTTATTGGCCAGCGGTGGCGTCTTCTGTTTATGGGTGGTGAGTCTTGTGACAGCTTGATTTTCATATTCTGTTTTCAATTGAATAAGTCGGGCCTTTCATCGACGTGCCTATAGTTCTATTTTCTAAGTTGATCACTCACGAGATAACTAGTCTATCTGGTAAAGTCATTAAAGGATTTTAACGTAATAGACTTGAGAATTCGATCAAAAGTCGACTGCTCGATCGTGCTAATCTGTAAGGGTCACTACGGTACAGTTAAAAATCGATTAGAGATCGGAGAAAGGTCGATTCGACAGAGTCATGTGATTAAGTGTGGGTGATTCCACCCGATTGACACTAGATCGATTTTTCTGTCGTTTTAGTACCCTGTGTCCGTATTTGAAATCTCGAAATTTTTACGATAATTGAGAGTCGTTAATATGTCGAAGATGTACAATGTGGCTAAAAAATAATTGACCACGGGTCAATTGCACTAAAAATTCATAAAAGCTACCCAGTAGGCTAGGTCACGCTAAAATCGCGTCCGGTTGAAATTAACTGCGAATTTAAACCCGATTTCAGAAATTGAAAGTTTTATCATGTCACGATTCATTTTAGGAAAGTTGACTCATTCTCCGAAGATTTTTCTGCAGACCCGAGATTTCGGCGAAAATTCAAAGTAATGCTATTTTGGACCAGGATAATCATAAGGCCGTTTTTTGTTGCATTTTTAGCTGTCAAGTTGGTTCAATTGATGAGGAAAAATGTTGAATTTGACGAGGACACCTTGGCTGGACATCAAATTGGGCTCAATTGGAGTGGAATTAAAGTGGATTTGGGGGAATTAATCGAAAATTCGTAGACCAAGGGGGAAACAACATTATAGACTATTTGGGGAAGCTTCTAGGGGAAATTTGGTGCTGCAAAATTGGCTGAGGATAGGGCTGATCAAGTGGGGGCCAAGCCATGAGTAATTTACTTGATATTTAGGCCATTGGGACCCTCCAAGCTACAGCTAGCTTCTTCTCCCTCATTCAGCCACCTTTATCCATTGTTGAGGTAGTCTAGAGCTTGAGAGAACCAGAGAGAACCGGCCAACAACCCCTCACCGTCGACCGCCCCCTTGCCGTGCCGTCCAACGCCGTCGCACCGCCCGAGCAGCCGCGCGTCCCCCGCGCGCATTGTTCGCTCATCCTGCTCATCTCGCGCCCAACCGCCATCTCCCGAGCCTCTGTCCAGCTTGTCACAGCTCCCCTGGCCGCCGTCCAACCACCGTCTGCCTCTGCCATCAACCGCTATAGCCACCGCCGCCTGTCCCTTGCCGTTTCAGCCCCAACCAGCCACCCGTTCCAACCTTTCTCGGCCCAACCAGAAGCCAAAACCTCACAGTGAGCTGTGAGCTTCTAGGTCCGTTTCAAGGCCCGTCCGGACCTCCATTGGTGTCGCTGTACGCTTGGTTGTCACCCACCTTTGCATTGCCATTACCATGAACTCATCGGAACGTTAAACCGGTGAGTTTACTTGTTAAACTCTGCTTATGGAGTTAATGATGCTTAAGGGGTGATTAGTTTTGGCTAATTAAGGTTTAGGTGGTTAGTTAGATTGGATTAGTGATTTAATTATTCAATTGTGTATGTTACGTAGTTAGAATAGACTAATTAGGGACTAGATAGATCATGTTATTTATCTAGATAGGTTCGGAAATTTTCTAGGCCCGTTTAGATGGTTAGATTAGCATTTTCGGCATAAGTTTGCATTTATTGGATTTATTGATATTTATTTAATTAATCCAGCTATCTCCAAAATACGGAACTATAGCAAAAACTTATACAACTTGGTTGAAAGCTAATACCAAAGTAATATAGCCTAAAAAATCCCCACATCAAAGTGCTTCTCTAATCCTCGCGAGAGCATCGCGGGGTAAGAAGCCTAAAATGTTAAAAAAAAAAAAAAAAAGAGTGAATGGGCTTTAGTTTAGTGAGTGATACTCATGTTAGTACAAGATGGAACACTAACTATTTTGATATCACGAAAAACTTCAAACTAATATATTTATGATAAATTTACAAAAAATTGATTTTTTCACCACTAAAAACCGCAAATTGATATGCTTGTGACTAATTTATCCTTATTTATTTTTCGTTAAATTTTATGATCAAATTGTTGAGTTGGATGATGCACAACAATTAACAGGTGTATCAGTTTGGGGTTTTATCATTTGTTTATTACAGGTAAATGAATTTGGGGTTTTTTAATATTAATCCAATTTAACAAAAATTAACGAAAGGTAAATTTGTCACTAATGCACTAATTTAAGATTTTTGATGATCAAAAAATTAGTTTGGGATAAATTTGTCACGAGTATATCAATGATAAAAAAAAAAATAGTTTTTAGTAAATTTGTCATATATTTAGGGTTTTTCATTGTACTAAACCCTTTTATAAAAAGACACTTTTGTTGAAAACAATTATGGATAAGTGCATTGGAACAAAAGTGTATTTAAGTCTTAAAAATTACTCAAAAGTATAATTGTGTCTTAACTTTAAAAAAAGTGCAATCAAGTCATAAAATTTGTCAAATTGATTCAGTCAAGTTCTTTGGTTGATTACACTTTTTGAAAGTTTTAGGTTTTGATTGTACTTTTGTGACAAAATTTTAAGACTTGATTGTTGTTTTTTTGAAAGTTTTAAGACTCCATTGCACTTTTGTGATAAATTTTAAGACTACTAGTGCACTTAGCCTAAACGTTTAATAAAACTTGTAGAGTAAAGCAAAACATTTGTAGTGGTAAATTAAAATATATGCTCTTAACATAACATTTTAACTTGAAAAATCAAAAGGCCTCAATGGCTGAGTCTATTGACTAATCTCTCATCTAATGTCAAGCACTACAGTGACGTTTATCCTCGTGGCAAAGCTCACAACCAAACTTTCCCCCAGGTTATAGGTCTTCATCTTTTATTAGCCAGTAGATCGGGCTACACATGACATCCTAAAAACTAGTAAGCATAACAAACACTAACTTGCCCAACTGACGGTTCAAAACGTATTAACAAGGGCATGAAGTCCAAACAATACCACTTTTAATCAAGTATTTGAACAATCCCAACTTACTTGGTAAACAGGTTCGTAAATCAAATGATAATACTTGGACGAAGCATTTCACAGTTACAAGCCATTCAGAAAAGTTAATTCTCAAACAATGTTCACGCAACTAAAATAGATAAGGCAAACAAAATCACAATGCAACTCATATTAATGAGAAGGTTTTCCATATCGTACTCGAGTTTCATAAAACAAATTCTCCAAAGTACCTTCACGCTATGATGTCCCAATGTTCCTTTAAAACCATAGAATGGAAAATACAGGGTTTTGTTGCTTGTTGGAAGAGTCATAAGCCGCATATTCTTAGGCCTTCGCAATGACGAAATGAAATCTCTAATCTGAAAAGTACCTCGTTATGCAGCCGATGTACTTTCAGAAATTGTACACGTTTCTGGGTGTAATGACTATTTTAATTCTGAATTAGGTTGTTAAGATGCTGGTTGTGATTAAATTGCAGAAAACTACATGAAAAGTATCATTCAAAATATCTAATTTCAAAACTTGACTCCACACAAAAAATTGCATTCACAAATTTAATTCAAACTTCTAGGTCATTCAATCATGTGTTATTCAATGTTTGTTTCTATGTCACACGTCATGCAAAGCATAGTTTCAAAGTACACACGCGTGAACTTTCCACCTGATTTCAGCCAAGACTCAATGTCCAAACTCTTGTAAAGAAAATGCACGATAGATGCAAATTAGGGCCCAATCGGAAAGTTTGGGTACTGAAAGGGTGTCGTGGGATGCTAATCTATCTCTTACATAACCGAACCCTCGACCTCAGCCTCTGGTTAGCGTACTTAGATTAGTCACCATGCACATGTCCCCTAGGTAGTTTACTTTCCCTAAAACTTTTTAGGCATTCTAAGTGTCCAATCAACCTAGGTTAAGTAAATCGATCGGCAGTGACTCCTCATCTTTTCAATTTATGAATTTGGTGTGGTCGTCAACTCAAACCTAGAATTTGGAAAGATCTCAAGAACTGGGGCGCTACAAACTAGTGATCCCCGGTTTGCAAGATTCAAGGTGTCACACTCTCCTTGGTGGAGGTTTGAGGCAATGCGGCTGAACTCCCTTTGCACTCCATGGAATTTGCAAGCTTAGTTCTGGCAATATTTTCTGCTACTCCGCCCATTTATCTAATAACCTTGCTTTTGCTGGCCGCTGGCACGAAATATTGTATGTGTTCCGTGACTGGCCCGTTTTTTGTTGTTGTCGAGTTAAGGTTTTCATGTTTGAATATGAGGAAAGATAAGTTTCATGGTCTTCAGCGGTGCATCCTTTTCCTTAAGGAGTCGTACTAAATGAAAGCAAGCTTTTGGGAAATTGCCATCATATTAAGGAACATTGTACTTCCTGCTACGCTACATGTGCATAGCGACTTAGCGGCAAAAACTGAAGAGAAGCGCTTTTGAACGCTTGAATAGCCATAGGTCGTGTTTCTCCATGTTAATCGGGCTCTCCTAGTTACAAAGACGGATACAATATATCCAGGAGTAACTTATAACGGGGAGGCTAGCCACCTTGCCACCGAACGTTCGCACTACTGCTAACAGGGAGCTTATTGGCACCAGGTGCATGGCTTGCTTGCAGAAGATTTGTTGGGCTGGGTTGTTATTGCTTGGAGCAATCACTTGGGGAGATAGTGCAGAGTTGTTCAGGGCTTGAGAACTAACTAAAGTGGGAAGGAGCCGATGCATCCTAGTCGGCCTCGCTTGAATTAACTGCCTTAGAAGCCGACTTAGAGGGCGGCTGCCATCGGGTTCATGTTTCCATGTGTATACTCTATTTGGTTGTCAAATTGTTATCGGCGTGAACTTGAGGGCTTTCCTGCATCTTGTCGCTCTTCCTCTTCTTTGGTGACATCAGCTTTGTGCGTCCTCCCTCCACAGTAGACTCGCCAATATGTTGAGGATGTTTTCTCAAGTAGATTTTCTTATTTTAGATCGAGGAACCCACTAGACCCACATCTAGTTGGGCTTTGAGATTTTGAATCCATTTTAACCTGTTTTTAGGGTATATTTAGTTGGACTTTTGGGGAAAGCCTTTGAAAAAATGCAAAGAACTTTAAATTAAAGAGGTTTTCCAAAATGCAAATTGTATTTGTTAAATTGTAGTTTGAAAGTCCATTGTGAAGTGCTTTTGAGTAAAATTGTGTTTAGAAAGATTGTATTTACAAATGACTTTTCTGATTAAAAAAATAAAAAAATTTGTCAGAAGAAAAATAAGAGAGTTGGCCGGCAAGGCAAGTGGCCTTAGGCAGCCCTCGGAGATGAGTGATGAGGGCCGCCTAGGGTCAGGCAACCTCCGGCGAGGGCTGCCTGGGGTCAGGCGACCTGTGGCAGCCCTTCACAAAGGTCACCTGACCCAAATCTATGTCTGTCGGAGGTCACGTGACCTTAGGCAACCCAGATCTGGGTCGCACAACCTCGTGGCAACCAGATTTGTCGCGGAGGTCGTGTGACCTCCAACGACAGATTTGGCCGCCGCGTGACCTCCGCAACAGATCTAGCCGCCTCGAGGTCGTGCAACCTCCGGCAACCCAGATCTCGGTTGCACCTGAGGTCGCGAGACCCAAAGCTGGGTTGCGGTGACGTGACTTGCGGGTGGACACCACGACTTGCCAAGGTCTCGCGATTGGCCAGTGATGGTTGCCGCAACCTCACCAGCCACCTCGTCGGCCTCTCTCGAGCTCGTTGCTGACCAGCCACACCCCATTGGAGATGGAGATGAACAGTAGACATGGGGCTTACGAAAATGCTGAAAGCCCAAGTCAACCTAGGATCTACTTTGGGCTTTCAGCATTTGCAAGGCAAACTTTGCCTCAAGGTGGGTTTAAAAAATGAAACCAAATACCCAATATTTGGCCTAAAGATCCTTAGAAACCCAAAGTCTCTTCCCAAAGCCAATTCCAAACACAGCCTTAGGATTTTCAAACTATATATATTTGATCTGACTCGTTAAACTTGAGTTAAACCGGCTCTATAAGATACTGACGTGAATATCATCAATATTTATATTTAATGAAGTTTCTATGTAAGTTATGTCTACGACTTGTAAACCCCAAATCAATGACATTTCTCCAACCACAAATGATGGAGTTGGAAATAAGAATGCGAAAGAGAAAGTTAAGAGATTTTAGTATATTTTGATATATTAAAAAGAGTACATTGAGAGCCTATTTATAAGCTTAGATAGAAGAAATCAAGGAAATCTAATCAGATATACGTAATCAAAATAGACATAGAAAATTAGAAAAAATATCCTAAATATCTTTAAAAGATATTTTAATACTGCTAACATCCCTAATATCTCTAACAAATGAAAAATTAAGCTAGTGGTGAACACATCACCATGACCTGACTTGTATCTGTCAGTGGTATGTATGAATATGCATAAAGCGTGTTGTGACTTTGCTTCAATCATCTGAAAGGAAAAAACTTTCTACTCTGCTTCAATCGTGCTGGTTTACCAAACAACAAAACCGTGTCTTGGTACAATGGGATGAAACCATAACCACTCATGCACTTAAGCTTCAGAGAACCTGCTTGGCCAGGAGAGGACAAGCCAAAATGGTTGGTCTCTTCAGTACCCACGTCAAGAAACATAACCCCACCGCACATCGCTCTCTTTTCTTTGGCGCCCGATCCATGCGCAGAAACCTGCCTCTTAACTGGGAAACCACTAAGCCTCACTATGAGGTTCACGCACTGAACATTGAATCTTGACAAAGATCTTCAAATTTAGCAGCTGGCTGTACTCATTCAAAGGTGGAGATTCATCCTGCTTGTAAATCCGGACGTCAATCACGAAAGATTAGATAATAGGAGACCTAGAGCGCGAATGACAACCATTTTAGCCAAAAAGTGAGTTTTGGAATAGAAATGAAATTTTCTAATTTTATTATTGGATGAATTTCTGAGAAAGAATATGCATTTGATAACAATAAAAAATTTGTATTGTTATGATAACGACACAAAATTTCTCCATGCCAGGCGGTGGCCGCGATAAGCGACAATAGATGGCAATGTTGACCGGTGACAGTGGTGGGGACGTCGACCGCGACAAGTGGTGGTGGACGCTTCTCGTCAGATTTTAAGCTTGGGACGTCAATGATGGGCTTGGCTCAAGCCCAACCCGTCATGTTCGGATGCTTCCCCTGGGAGTCTTTCTTCTCTCTTCCTAAATGCATGGCCACATGCACAAAACAAGGGTTACCCATCTAAAGATAAGATAACAAGAGAAAGTGCTCGAAATGGAGAATTTTTTGCCTGGGTCGTCTTGAGTTGTTACTGCTAAAAAAGTGGCTACTTCACTTCGCTTTCTTTCACTAGTCCTTGCAACTTTAGTTGGTGGTTTGATTGGGCACTAAGGAGACAAAGTTTCATCAGTCCACCGGCCACCTGCCTTGTCTCAATTTACTAATATATGCCTGTATGACTTTTTTTTTAGTATGCCTGTATGACTTCACCATAGCCAATCTGATGAAGCTAAGGTTGCGTTGGATAGTACAAATTATTTGGCAAGATAGGATAGATTTACAATGGCTAATATCGATAGGATAGAATAGATTTACAATGCCTAATATCTCGCTCTTGTGGCTGTTGCTCTCTCTCTCTTGACATTTAGAAGATACCAAGCACGGGATAGAACTAGAATTGTTCGATCGCGTTAATATCCCACCAGTCAAGTATTGCCCAATTACTTTTCGCAATTAATCAATGAAGTAAGTATTGCATAAACTATGACGACTAGATTAATTCGATCACAATTCAAGAATTTGCTAGAAAACATTATTTGGCTTACTAAAAAGTATAACTTCGCATATAACTCTTGCGTTATGATTGGTGTTATTTACCACGTCATTTATAAATTAGTTTACATGGTATATTTCTCATCAATGTTTCAAACTACTGTATAGCAATAGGTCTGGTACGCACTACATAGTCTTTCTTGGAGTTAAGGGACCAAGATGGTCGCAAACATCCATGCAACGCGTAATTCAAAAGTGCGATCATTGGAATGATTTGCCGAATCCCAAAAGGAGGTAGAAAGGGAAGACAGGAGATCATCACTAAGGTTGATTTGGCCTCTGTTCAGCCACAAAAGTCTCACTCGCTTTTTGTCACATTCGATTGCTACTTTTGTCCCCTTTTAGCAAAAATGGGTGAGTGCGCGAGTCCTTTTCCTGCCCCTACCCACGAATGGTGTCCCCCCATGGTGCTAGGATTAATGTCTTGACCGATCCAAAAGATAACCTAAATTAATAATGGTTCGTTGAATTTAAAGTTACTGAACCTAATCACCTTTTACTTAAGATGGGTAATGCAACTCTTGGTTTGCCACCGCTGATTGAGGATTAAAAAATTCTAATTCTGGAACTGGAAATCATATGTCCAAATCCTACAAAGGTGATCGGGCTTCTATGATCATATAGAGGAACTGGCACCAGGCGCGACTAAACCAAAGATCACATTCCTCATCCCCATCCTGCGAGGTGGAGCTTTGCCCCGCCACCATGCCCTTGCCCCATGCAAGGCGGGAGAAAACATCCTCACGAGGCACCCTACCGAGCATTGTGCCGGGTGTGGGAAAATAGCTCGTTAGTTTTCTCTTAATTATATATTAAAAATATATGATAAGTTAAACTTACACGACAATTATATTCTATGCTACTTTTAGTTATTAGTTAACTTTAATTTATTTGTATCCTATAAGTAATAACTAAAAGTATCACAATCAAATGAGCATGACTTTAATGTATAAGTCAGACGACCCAAGTCCAACGATGTGCCCTCTTCCATGGTAGCAACTTTTAATTATCAACGGAAAAAAAAAAAAATCTGATGTTTGACGGGATTGAATAATTCACGGAAGAAAAAAAGAAATAGCACACTTGACCATAATGTTTGACAGGATCCCGACAGTTGACTAATTACTGGCCCAATTTCCCTTATCTTATTTGATATTGCATCATGGGTCAGTAATGACACAATGTAGTCGCCCAATCATCATTATCTGTACACTAAGAATCTAATCCTACTTGACACCGTATGAATATGCACATCGCTTTTGATTGGCTGGTTACACTACGTATCATTATGCATGATGTATTCATCACACAAATTAGCTTTTCGTTGCATAAGCGACATTTGACTAGTTTCCTTTCCCTGGCAAAAATGAAGCTGGTATTTACTTCTTCAGCCAAAAAAGAGAGTTCATATTAATTATTCCACACGATGAAGCTCAAGAATGGAGAATCAAAGAATAAGCCAACTACGGGAAAACATGAGTACAATGGAGATTATTGGAGTCATCCTACATTGGCTCTAAAAAAAAGCTAGTGATCAGTTTTATATATGTGAGAAAGTTTTACTCTTTGAGCTATTTTTTGAGGTAAGAGGGACTCAAACCACCCAATACTAATAACATAACTCAAGTTATCAATAAGTTTAAACCCAACAGTCACAGAAGAGATCGGGTTATTCCTGCTCCAACGTAAGGCTTGATGTATGAGAGAGGCCCACGACAATGTGGATGGATCACTGTCCCTACTATCAATTGGCAATATTTAAACTTCTAGTTTGGTAGAGTTTTCGTCATCATATCAAAACCATTATGGTCCTTATGGATTTTCTCAAGTCAATAACTTCTCATTTAGAATATCCATTTATAATGATATCTAACATCAATGTGTTTCGATTTAGAATCAAACAATGAGTTTCTTAACAAGATGAATCGCACTTTGATTGTCACAAAAATAAAGCATACCTTTTTTGCTTAAACCCAAATTCTTGTAATAACTCCTTCAGCCATAGCTCTTTACTAGCTTCGATTGCTACAATATATTCAACTTCAGTTGTAGAAAGTACAACATAATTTTGATACCTTGACTTCTATGACACAACCCCATCAGAAAAAAAAAAAAAAAAATTACTAGGAATAAATTTACGAGAATCAATATCTCTGGTCAAGTTGGAATCTATGTATCCAACTAACTCAAGTTTCCTTATTCCAAAATTGAGTTCCAAATTGGAAATTCCTCAAATATACCTTATGATCCACTTTTCTGCATTTTAATGCTCTCTACTTGGATTTGACAAACAGTGACTAACAACACCAACTACATGCGCCAAGTCTAGCCATTTACTTACCATTGCATACATCAAGCTTCCCACGGCCGAGGAATATGGAACACTTTCCATGTCTTTTTTTTTTTTTTATTAGTCATAAATATTTACTTCATACTCAAGTTAAAGTGAGCAGTTAGAGGAGTGCTAATCATTTTACTTGTCCATATAAAATTTATGAAGAATCTTCTCCATGTTTCTCTTGTGATAATAACAACTTCTTAGCAATTCTGTCTCAGGTAATTCTAATACAAAGAATATGCTTTGCCGGGCCTAAGTTTTTCATGGTAAAAGACTTACTTAACTATTTCGTAGACAACTTAATTCATGAAGTATTATTGCCAAAAAGCCACATATCATCAACATAAAGCAATAGAATTAAAAAGTCATCATCAGAGAATATTTTGGCAAGCACATAGTTATCCGAGGAAGTATGCTTATGGCCCTGCTTTGTTATAAATAACATAATTTTTTTGTATTAGGCCATGGAGACTCTTCTTGGGCTAGCACACATAGTCCTCATTTTCTTTCACTTTGAAACCCTCTAGTTTTTCTATGTATATCTCTCCATCCAATTTATCATGTAAAAGGCTATTTTAACATATATGTGCTCAATTTTTATGACATCCTGATTTTCTGATTTTATTTTCGATTGAATGAATTGGCTTTTTATCGACGTGCCTATAGTCTTTTTCTTTGAGCCGATCACTCACATGATAACTAATTTATTAGGTGAAGCCGTTAAGGAATTTAAACGCGATAGACTTAAGAATTCAACCAGAAATCGACTACTCGACCGTGCTAATCTGCAAGGATCAATACGATACCGTCAAAATTGATCAGAGAACCGGAAATAGGTCGGTTCGATAGAGGCATGTGATTAGAGTGTGGGTGATTCCACCTAATTGCAAAATTATCGTCGAACGGCACTAAACCGATTTTTCTGTCATTTCTGTACCCTGTGCCCGTATTTAAAATCTCGAGATTTTAACTATAACCGAGAGTCGCCAATGAGTCGAAGATGTACAATGTGGTTTGAAAATAATCGACCACGGGTCAAATGCGTTAAAAATTCCTAAAAGCTATCCGGTAGATTAGGTCATGCTAAAATCGCGTCCGGTTGAAATTAACTGCGAAATTAAACCCGATTTCAGAAATTGAAAGTTTTGTCATGTCGCGATTTATTTTAGGAATATCAACTCATCCTTCAAAGATTTTTTTGCAAACCCAAGTTTTTGGCGAAAATTCAAAGTTTGGCTATTTTGGATCGGGAAAATAAGATGACCGTTTTTTGGTGGACTTTTGGCATTCAGGTTGGATCTTTTGGCAAAGAAAATTATGGAATGGATGTGGGTGCCTTAGTTGGAATTTATGGGCACCAATTTGGGTTGATTAGAGTTGGAATTGAATGAAATTGGAGAGAGAATGCTGCAAATTCGTAGGCTAAGGTGGGCAGCAACTTTTGGACCATTTGGGAGGCTTGTTTGGGAAGCTTGAGGGAGGATTTTGGTTGAGGATGATAGCTGTGGGCTGGTGGGGGCATGGAACTCAAGTGTTTGTGATATTTTGTGGCCCCTCTCTCTAATTGTAGCCTTCTTCTTCCTTCTTGCCTCTCATTTCTCCATGGTTGTTGTTGTTTGAGCTAAAAAAAACTAGAGAGAACTAGCCAGCACCCCTGCAGCCTAGCAAACCATCGTCCGAGCAAGCTGAGCACTGCCTGAGCCCACCGGAGCTGCTCGACCCCGCCTGTGCACCCGTCTTGTTCGTGCACTGTCCCGAGGTCTCGCGCTGTCATTTGCGCCTTGGTCACCGTTGAGCTCGCATGGAAGCCGCGCCATCGTTGCCGTCCTAGCCATCCCCGACGTCGCTTGGTCTCGCTGCAGCTGTTGTCGCCATCCCGCCTAGCCCGTTTGCAACCATTCCAACCGCACGGTCCAACCCCTCTTGGCCCAAAGTAGAAGCCGAGTCTCAACCCAGCTGAGACTTTCGGGCTGTTTTCCGGGCCCATTCGGACCTTCCTTGGCATCGTCGTAGACCCGAGTGTCGCTCGATGTCACGTCGCCGTCGCCGTGGACTCATCGGTTCACTAATCTAGTGAGTTTACTCACTAAACCTTGCTTATGAGGTTAATAATGCTTAAAAGTTTATTAGATTAGCTTAAGTATGGATTATGTGGTTAGTTAGTTGTAATTAGTGATTTAGTTGTTTAATTAGGCTAATTAGGTGGTTAGATTATACTAGTTAGGGGTTAATTAAGTTGCTTGATTTATGTGATTAGGTACATTATTTTTCTAGGCCCGTTTAGGTGGTTAATTTAGTGTTTTCGGCCTAAGTATGCATTTATTGGATTAATTTGCATTTATTTAATTATTTAATATTTTCTGGAAATTATACCGAGATAGTCGGTGACTGGCATTTCGTGTTGATTGCAGTGATGTGCTTAGTTTATGCAATTGATTGTTAAATTGTGCAATTGAGTGATGATTGTTAATTTTGAGTAATTATTTCAAAATTGTAAAATTTTGTTATTTAATTAGAAAATATCGGATGTTGGGTTTTGATATCGAAAATATTTTTAAGTACTATATCAAATAATGGATTTTAAAATGAGGGATATCAATTTTTCAAGTTCGATCTGACCGTGTACACATACACGATTATTTTTACCGGGTGTTTTTAATATGAAGAAAATGGCCAAGTTTATTATCTTAATCGAGACATTTGAGTGCAATGCATGGTGTCCTTGGCCGGAAATTGAATGATCGTGTGATAGTTATGAGAACCCGTCCCCAATATGTGTCGAGTGGACGTTGCCCCTATATGAGATGCCCTTGGATAATGGATGCCGGTCGCAATAGAGGCTGGACCGATGCTCCTTCAGAATTGCCGTCTCGAGGTAGACATTGCTGTACTCAATGGAATGAGACAATACCTAGTTACGCCAGAAGACCATCGAACATCGAGTAGACCGTGCCCATTGGGCCGAGATTAAAATTGGAACGCGTGATTGATTGTGTTAAATGTGCCTGATTATAGGGCAAAATTGTGTAGCACGGAATGGGACATGTCATAATGATTTGGCCTTATAATCGAGATCCCTGTGATTAATTGTGATATAAGTGAGGCATTCCAATTGATGTGTGCATCTATTATATACATTGTGTATATGAATTATACTAACATGCAGGAAGGAATTGAGGCAAGATGAGTCTCTGTGGTTGTGTGGTTAGGCCACCCCTAGACGTATTTCCTTCCTAATCGAGGTTTAGAGCATAGACTTGCTGAGACGTTTTCTCACCTCATCGTGGGCTTAACTTTTTAGGTCCGTAGATGGCGGTCCCTCCATACGTTTTGAACAGCCGAAGAGGTTTACGAAGCAAAGTACTTTTTTCCTTGTCCCCGTGACTCCTTGGCTCCGTGAACTCATTGTGAGCACAATCATGGTCAATGAGGGTCTATTAGAGTTGGTACCTCATCGATTCAGGGTGTGGTTTCGCCATGGGCCAAATGAAGAATAGGATGGTCCCTTAGATGGTTTCGACGCACCCGCTGTTGAGGGTGAGTAAATGGCTGGTCCCCTTGACACCGATCCCTAATGGTGTCGTGGAAGACCAGAACCCCCGGAAGTCTTGGAGGTCTCAGCTGAGGAGTCTTGTGCCTAGATGGCTTAGTGACTCTTCTTTTTGGAGTATGCTTTTGTTTATAGACTAGTATTGTATATAAACTCAATTTGTTTACAAAAGCGTTTTGTGAAAATTGTTGTCTTGTTTTTCTATCTCATATTTGTGTTATCTGGGATTTATTTATTCGATTCCACATGTGTAATAAAATGAATGAGTCGGCGACGCATCTTGGAACATCACAATTTTATCGACCACCGAGGGATGGGCGCATGCTCGAGATTCAAAACGTGACAATTTTCAAGTCTAAGCTAATTGCCAAGCTTAGCACCACACTCATAGAAGACATTTCTACAATCGGAGAAAATATATCATCAAAGTCAATACTTATTCTCTAGCCAAATCCCTTAATGAGTAATCTAACTTTGTATTGTAGCTATAAAGTATGTTCATCTTGTTTCAACCTATTTACTCACTTATTCTTCAAAACTTCTTTGCCTTTAGGCAATTTCACCAGCTCAAAAGTACGATTCTCATAAAGCCATTGCATTTTATCCAGCATGGCATCAAATTATTTGCTTTTGCACTCATCTTCTATTACTTCTACAAATCACTTTGATTTACTTGCATTAGTCAATAACACATACTCATTTGCAAACGATCTAGTGGACGATTGTTGGTCTATGATGGATCTTTGGACTGGAGCATTGCATTGATGGAGTTTCATAGAGACCAAGGATAAATCTTATAAAAAATGTTACGAGCATGTTAACAAAATTTCAACTCAATTGAATCGCGAATTTATCTTTGACTTCAACTTAATGAATTGTCGTTTTCTTAGATTTCATGCTTTTTCTTTCTCTCTTACTACTATGTCTCAATGAACTATAAAATAATAAGAAACATTATTTCTCCATGTAAATTATCATATGGGTCAAGCCTTTGAGCTTGTAATTTATTGGACTTTCTCTACATGGGAATGAACCCAACCTAACAAGTGAAAAAAAATCAAATGCCAAAAAAATAATTTGTGGAGAACCAAACTGTTGTTCCAAGCCCAATAAGCTAAAAGATCAAAATAATAATAATAATAATATCGTCAAACATCCCAATAGTTAGCGAATAAAAACCATGGTATTGAATCGTAATTAAAGAGATGAGGAACTAAATCTCAATTGCAATCCTGTGACAACATCAATCCATCACCATTAATCAAACCAGAGCTATTAGATTGGAACCTATGATTCGACCAGCATTCACTAAAATACTCAACTAGCCATCCGACACAAGAAGAAAGATCCATCTAATTTTGCTTGCAAATATAATATTATCAGCATGCCAATTCGTCGAAATTTATAAAGTTTATTTGTTGGACTAGCCATTGAAATGCTTAATTTTTATGCTTATAATATCTGAATGAAAGCCATATTACATGGGGATAAACTCATTCATTATGGTCCTTACACAATCAATCTTAAACATATATTATGAATGACAATTCAATCATGAACTTTTTAATTTTGTCAATATAGTTTTGGACCTTCATAGGAAATTTCAATATCCACATTAGCATTCCTCTCAATTGCTGCATGAAATCGCTAACGCATCGATATAAAAACCATCCACCATATTAGTATGTTACATAAGATGGCCAACAATCGGCATATCAGCGGTTTCCAATGACAATTCGCATAAATGATTATATTAAAATTCTACATAAATATTTAGAAATTAAATCAACAAAATCAAAAAAGATAGAAGTGAATTGGCATCTATACAATATATATATATATATATATATATATATATATAAAAGACTGAAGTGGTAATTTTTCTTCCATTCATTGTTCCAATTTGAGCATTGCAGTGCCCAATAATTTCGGGGGATCTCTATCGGTGTAGAACATTCGAATTCTTGTGGGGTCACAGGTTCTTCCAATCAGAACGATCTCCTCTGACGCGTCACGGGCTTTTTATCTATTTATTTATTTAGGGACACGTTTTCTTTTTTCTTTTTCCCTTTTTGTATTTTTTCGGTTTGTTTTTTTTTTTTTTTCAGTTTTTTATGATAAGCATATACGTGTGAGGGGAATCTATCCTAGACTTCATTTTCTGACAGTCAAGTAGCGTTTTCCTCGAGTCACATGCGGTGTTCGAGCGCGGCGACAAGCATGGTGGGGGGCCAGCACTCACATGTGGTCTCCGAAAGCAGCCGTCGCAAAACACGACAAGCGAGTTAGGAAACTGAACATGGGGTTCAGACCCCCAACAAATAAAACAAAACATGGGATTTTTCTTTTTTTCTTTTAATTTCCTAATAATAAAATAAGGAGAAAAAAAGGTTTTTTTGTTTTGGATGTATGAGAAGGAGAGTGATGGGACTGTAGAATTGATGTGAGGGGATTTCCGTTTTCTATATCCAATACTCATATTTCATTTTTATTATTTTAACAATATTGAATTATTATTCGATGCATCCAATTTTAGCTTTTTCGTTTTAATTTTTCGTCTCAGTTTATTTCTAACTTCCCTTTTTAAAAAAAAAAAAATTAATTTGAATTTTTGATGCATAAGTAAGTCTTGACATATGAAAACATGATTCAACATAGATCCAATCTATTTTCTGTAATGTTGTTAGCAATTTTTATTATCAC
Organism: Eucalyptus microcorys; assembly: GCA_014182515.1. NCBI lineage: Eukaryota > Viridiplantae > Streptophyta > Magnoliopsida > Myrtales > Myrtaceae > Eucalyptus > Eucalyptus microcorys. The sequence continues at coordinate 20,962,505 of CM024564.1, forward strand.
TATGAATTTAATTTCTTTAAATTCATAAATGGAAGTGAAGTTAACAAAACAAGTAGTCATAAAGATTATTTTAGTAAACTAAAATTCCACGAGGAGCAATGGTGTTTAGTGTGGGAGGCAAGTTGACTATAAGATCATCCCAATTATGCCACATTAAATTAGAATGAAAGAATGAATTCTTGCCATAAATCTGTTCATCCAATAAAGAATACTAACCAAAATGATATCATATTCTTTTTTGCTTTGTTATTTTAATTTATTGTTTTCTATGCGCAATTCTTTTTATAATTTACAAGCATAATTGAGCGAATAGAAATGGTCATTGAGTGTCTCTTTCATTCAAAAAATACATGTATGTTCTAATGTGGGACCCCTCATAAATGACTTGGTTCATTATCTTGATATATTAATCCACTTCGAAAAAGTATTTAAACAAAATGATTTTATTTTACAAAGAGTGCTACAGATTTTGAAAAACTACAAAACGATTAAGCAAGCTACAATATCAAATTTTTAGTATAATGAAAAGATTGATGGTATTGTGATTATTAAATCCTTTGGGTTCCGCAGCAACTCACGGGTTAACGTTCTAGTACACACTGTAATAATAGATTAGTGTCGGAGTTAGTTTAATTATAATAAACAAGCCTGTCTTGAATAGATTTGATCATGGTTCGCGAATTTCCCCACTTCTTTCGTACGTCGAATAAGGCACGAGTTAAAATTTACAGTAAGCGATTTAAGCATGAAATTATCCACTAAAAAATGTAATAAACTGTTATGACGTTGTTTGCATAATTCACACTTGCACAAGTTTGTTTTTGACTTATTTTTTCCTCCTCATGAAAATTTTATAACCTTCCAAAAGAAAAATCGATATACATGGCTACATAGAATTTTGATATGAATGATATTTTCTATAATTTGGTGAGGAAATCAATGTCAATGAATTATTAATATTAGAATAATGTTGAAAAGTGAAAGCAAACTGATGTGCCTCTTCTATCCTTAGGTTCAAGGAGTGGGGGGATAAGAAGACTGGACCTAAACAAGTTCTTGAAAGGTTTTTTCCTGGTTCAATTTGGATCTAGAGACTTTATGGATGTAAAGCAATGAGACGATATTCCTTCATTCTATGGAAGACAAATATATAGAGGAAAACATGGGGGTGTTGGCAGTGCTGGCATCGGTACGTTAAAATAAGGAACGCAATCTTATTAACCCATCTGGACTATCAAGCAAGCGAGGTGGCCCTAACACGAGAACAAAGGTTCCTTACTGATTGGTGAAGTTATGATAAAATCATACATCAAGGATCCAAGTAGTGCTTTGTAACCAAGGGTTTATAGAATTTTGATATCAATTATATTTTCTATAATTTGGTGAGGAAATCAATAAGTCAATGAATTATTATTAATATGATAATAACGTTGGAAAGTGAAAGCAGACTGACGTGCCTTTTCTATCCTCAGCTTCAATGTATGGGGGGATAAGTTCTTCTTCGGGTCATTTTCGGCGGAGCCATCTGGACCTTCATAATTGGATTCGGCTTCGTTACATGCGTACATGACATAAATGTATGTCCGAACTTGACATTTTTTGTTTCTACTGCTCCTTCAAGCGACACGTTTTTTTTTCGGTTGATCAAATTCAAATGTGGATCCCATTAGGAATAGAAGATCGACATGATTTTATCTTGACTAGTGTCGATTCAATTATCGAAAGCTTTTATATGCATGATACTTACAATGATTACTTCCTTTCACAATCACTTTGTTTTGGACAGCAAAGTAATTTATATCATGCTTATTCCACACAATGTTTACAACACGGTGTAACCAATGAGCCACCACCAAGTAAGACGGGATTTATAGCGTAAGGGCAATAGTGATCAATCGATTACCACACTACATCAACAGTGTCACCTAGTGTAACCGTTATATATGATTTTTTTTCTTTTTCTTTTTACCTTTTCGTATGGCCCTTATGCTAGATAAGCCATACCTGGGAGCAAACTTTTCATTTGTGTAAAATTGGAGTATGTAATATCCTTTTGTTAAAAATGCCAACAAAATGCTAGCATGGACTATTACGTTAGTGTCATGTCCATATTGACCAGACAAATAAGTGATGACATGGATTTTTTGTTAAGCTGAATGGAGCAAAGTAATAGAAAATCCCGTGAGAGAGAGTTTAGAGCTGGCAAAATAGGTCATAAACCCATATTATGACCCATTTTTAGTTAAATGGGTCATATATGGGTCAAGTGAAAGTTAAATATAGGTAAGAAATGGGTCAAGTGAAAGTTAAATATGGGTCTAAGAAAGTAAAGCACAAAAAGAAATGGGTCTGAATGGGTTATTAGGAAATTCACTTTGAACCCATGGCCTTCCCTCTTTAACTTTATAAAAAAAAAAATATTTTTTAATAAAAAATCGAAAATATAATTATTTTCACATTTCAATTTTCTTTTCTTTTCTTTTTTTCTTTCTTTTTCTTCCTTCCTTAGTCGGCAACCGGTCGGCGATAGGCCGAGCGAGGCTCGAACCTCACCGATTTGGTGAGACTTAAGCTCACCGGCGTCGGGCGAGGCCTCTAGCAAGGTCGAGCCCCGCCCGATGTCGGTGAGCTCGAGCTCGGCCGGCATCGGGCGAGGCTCGCCGACAATTGGCAAGACTTGAGCTCGCCAAATCGGCGAGATAGAGCCTCGCCCGACGTTGGCAAGCTCGATCTCACTTGTGGGGCGGGCTGGCCGAAGAAAGAAAAAGAAAAAGAAAAAAAAAAAAAAAAGAAAAATAATTATTAAAAATTAAAAATTATATTTTAAAAAATAAAAATAATTAAAAATTATATTTTAAAAAATAAAAATAATTAAAAATTATATTTTAAAAATAAAAATAATTAAAAATTATATTTTAAAAAATTAAAAATTGATTTTTTTAAAAATATTTTAAAAAGAATTATAAAAATTTTCCATTAAATTTGTATTGCATAAAAATTGTTAGAAAATTTGTATTGTATAAAAATGTTTTAACAATACTTTTTTTTTAATAAATAAATCATAAAAATTGTTGTAAAATATTGCATTGCGAATATATAATAGAGAAGAGATTGAGAAGAGAAAGTAAGTGAACATCAGAGATAGTAGAGAAAGTCAGAGGAGAGAGTTTTATTTCCAATATCTCATTGTTGTATCACTATAGTTTTTTATACATCAAAACTAAACTCCTATTTATAGGAGAACAAGAATGTACTTATCATTAATATCAATGTATCGAATGATACATGTACTGGATATGGGAGATGAACGTTCATTGTATAGGGAGATGTACTTAGAATATATGATATAAATGTACCATAATAAGTACATTAGGTAAGATGAATATAATGAATTTTCATTCATGTATTTTATTCATTCATGTATTTCATAACACTCCCCCTTGAATATTCATCATATTCATTACGAATGTGCATCGAATGATACTGGCTCATTAAAAACCTTAAGCCGGAAAAATCCAGTGGGACAAAAACTGGACAAAAGGAAAAAGAGTGCAGAGCACAAATGTTATGATCTCTCCCTTTTATGGATGCATTAATTGCCTCGTTAAAAACTTTAAGCCGGAAAACCCTGTGGGAAAAAGCCGAACGAAAAGAAAAAAGAGTGCAATGCGTATATAGCCACTGCTGGGGCTAATCATTCTTGCATCTTGTGAACTCGCCGCATATCAATGCTGCAATGCATAGTTCATAATATCTCCCCATCAATTGAGCCATATAGCCACTTCTAGGGCTAATCAATCTTGCATCTTGTGAACTCGCCACATACCAATGCCATATACTAATTTCTCAAAAATTGATGTTGGCAATGATTTGGTAAAAAGATCTGCAAGATTATTTATGGATTGAATCTGTTTAACATCAATTTGTTGACTTTCTTGAAGTTTATGAGTATAGAAAAATTTCGGCGAGATATGCTTGGTCCTATCACATTTGATATATCCTCCTCTGACTTGTGCAACACAAGCAGCATTATCTTCATAAATTATAGTGGGAATATTTGTAACTGGTATTAAGCAACAAGAATTATGAATATGTGTTATAACGGATCTTAACCAAACACACTCTCTTCCAGCTTCATATAAAGCAATAATCTCATAATGGTTAGAAGATGTAGCTACTAGCGATTACTTCGTAGAACGCCAAGAAATAACAGTGCCGTTATAACAAAATAAATACATGGTTTGAGAGCGAGCCTTATGTGGATCGGATCTATATCCAGCATCAGCATATCCAACTAAATCAGAGTTAGTGGAGTCCTTGGAATAATATAATCCCAAATCTATGGTTCATCGGAGATAACAAAAAATATGTTTAACTCCATTCTAGTGTCTTCGAGTTGGCTCAGAACTAAAACGTGCCAATAAATTTACCGCAAAAGCGATATTTGGTCTCGTACATTGTGCCAAGTACATCAAAACCCCAATTGCATTGAGATATGGTACTTCAGGACCAAGTATCTCTTCATCAGATTCTCTAGGATGAAATGGGTCCTTTTGGGGATCTAGAGACCTTACAACCATAGGGGTGCTCAATGGATGAGCTTTGTCCATGTTAAAACGTTTAAGCAATCTTTTAACGTATGCTGATTGACGGACGATTATTCCATTTGCTTTATGCTCAAGCTCTAGATCAAGACAAAGTTTGGTTTTACCCAAATCTTTAGCTTCAAACTCCCTTTTCAAATACTCAGCAGTTTTAGCTAGCTCTTATGGAGTTCTAATTAAATTTTATATCGTCGACATAAATTGCTATAATAGCAAATCCAGTTTCTGATTTCTTAATAAACACGCATGGGCAGATAGGATCATTCTTCTACCTTTCCTTAATTAGGTACTCACTTAGGCGTTGATACCACATGCGACCGGATTGCTTTAACCCGTACAAGGATTTTTGCAATTTTATTGAGAATAAATTGCGGGGAGTGCATACTTCAGGCATTTTGAATCCCTCGAGAATTTTCATATAAATATCGAGTCTAATGAATCATATAAATATGCCATCACAACGTCCATAAGACGCATTTCCAATCTTTCAAAGATTGCTAGGCTAATGAGAAAACGAAATGTAATCATATCCATCACAAGTGAATATGTCTCATTATAATCAATCCCAGGTCTTTCGGAGAATCCTTGGGCAACGAGTCGGGCTTTATACCTGATAACCTCGTTTTTCTCATTTCGTTTTCGGATAAATACCCATTTATATCCAACGAGCTTTACATTATCGAGGATACGAGTTACAGGTCCAAAAACCTCTCATTTAGTTAGGGAAGCTAATTCAACTTTAATTGTTTCTTCCCACTTAGGCCAATCTTGTCTTTGACGACATTTAATAATAGATTGTGGCTCACAATCATCATCCATAATTTTATGAGCAACGGAGAATGCAAAAGCATCATCAATGATGATTTCATTTCAATCCCAAATTTCATTACAATATGTAATGGAATTCTCGGTATTCCCAAGGCTAGTGTTTCTTTCATGGGTTTGCGCCTCTTCAGGGGCAATAAGCTCTTCGGGAGCAAGCACAACGCCAGGCTCTTCTGAAGCGGATTCCTGATTCTTTCCCCCTCATTTTCGAGAAGCAGTATCTTTTGATCCTATCGGTCCACCACACTTCAAGTGTAGGGGATTTTGATCCATTTTAGCCTGTCATTCGGGAACAACTATCCTAACTAGAGCATTTGCAGCTGGAATATGATAATAGTGTTTATGCAAATGTGTCATTACGCGTAGATAATAGGCAAATATGGGACCATCTACAGGATGCGTCCATTAATACCATAAAATATCGAAATGGTCCACTTTGTGGTTGTATTGGTCCACAAATATCACCCTGAATTCTTTGCAAGAATAAATGGAATTCAAGATTAACCTTTGTTATAGAAGGTTTGATAATGAGCTTTTCTTATGAGCAAACCTCACAATTATAATCTTTGGACAACAATACATTTGTATCCTTTAAATGGTGCCTTTTTGTATTTTGAATTATTCTACGCATTATTGAAGCACCAGGATAACCAAGGCGATCATGCCATAGTCCAAACTGATCAAGTTGACCAATCTCCAGGATGTGGTAGCGTAGATTTTAATGGCCTTAATCATGACACAATACAAATCCATAAAAGAAGCTTATAGCTTTTCATGGATGGTCTTCAGGCCCATCTTATAAGAGAAAATGCCAATGTATTCCTTATCTTGCTCATAAATAGTTTCAATATGGTACCTATTACGGCGTACATCTTTGAAACTAAGCAGATTTATTTTTTATCTAATGCTTAGAAAAGCATTCTCAATATGCAGGACTGTGCCATTTAGCAAAATAATTGTGGCATTCCTAAAACCATCAATAATCGGAACAGGACCTGATATTGTATGAATTTTGCCTTACGCAATGTCATACTTGAAAAAAAGTGCCTACTACGAAATATATTATGTGTTGTTGCCCTATTAAGCAAACAAATATCTTCATTTTTCTTGGTATTTTCCATTTGCATTTATATTGACAACTTCAGGTGTCAAGTATCATAAAATTTGCATATAATCATTGCAAAATTAAATCATTAAATTAAGTAAAAGGATTTCCAAATATTAACCGCCACTTTAGGAGCAGAATGATACTTTTAGATTTGAAATTTGGCTTCGGGTCAAGAAAAATAAAATGAAGAATTGATAGAAGAAGAATTGATAGAAGAATATGAAGTATAAGTTGATTAATAAAAAAAATACCCACCTTGCAAAAATTACTTACTTAGTCGGTAGATCATCGTGCTGATAACATGTTGTAAAATATTGCGTTGCGAATATATAATAGAGAAGGGATTGAGAAGAGAAAATAAGTGAACACCAGAGATAGTAGAGAAAGTCAGAGGAGGGAGTTTTATTTCCAGTATCTCATTGTTGTATCACTATAGTTTTTTGTACATCAAAACTAAACTCCTATTTATAGGAGAACAAGAATGTACTTATCATTAATATCAATTTATCGAATGATACATGTACTGGATATGGGAGATGAACGTTCATTGTATAGGGAGATGTACTTAGAATATATGATACAAATATACCATAATAAGTACATTAGGTAAGATGAATATAATGAATATTCATTCATGTATTTTATTCATTCATGTATTTCATAACAAATGAGCTTTTTTAGGTTTAGTTAAAAAATTTTCATGTCACAGTTTTTAGTTATTCAATGGTATGTTCACTTCAAATAAGAGAAGCATGTGCATGGTCTAATTATTTATAAATATTTCAATTTATAGGTTTTTTTAACTTTGTTTTATTTTATTTACTATTTTTAATTTAATTTGAAGTTTTAATCCAATTAGCATATAATAGAGGTGGGTTTTCCTAGAATATTAATAAGTTTTAGCAATATGGATCGGGTCGAGTATGAGACATTTGATTTTCGTTACATGAATGTGGGTTAAAACGGGTTAAATGGGTCAAATATGGGTTGACCCATTTTCGACCTGACCCAAACTCGACTCGACCCACCCATTTGACGGGCTTAGAGAGAGACAGAGAGTTGTAGGGGCAATGGTGGTGACGGTAACGACAGCGGTGACAAAGGTGACATCGGCAGGGCTGGTGAGGGTTTGCCAACCTTCGATGACTGCACGCATCCGTTGTTGCCTTTGATCTACGGTCGTGTGACCTGGTGTTTCGATTGAAGTTGTCGACCTCAAGCCACCACCAATCGGGATCGTACGACCCCAGTCCATCTAGGTTCGCGAGATCCATGGCTTGCCGTCGTAAGGGTCAAGCAACCACACGACCCATCGTTTGGACCTCGCCACACTGTGGCCGTCGCCATAGCGGTCGCAAGTGGCATGAGACCCGCGAGTCCACTTCTTTTTTTTCATCTTTTTAATTTATTTTATTTTCTCTATATTTTAATAAATTTATTTATTTATTGTTTTTTTCTTTATTTTAAATATAATGATTTAGTTGTTTTAACTTATTTTATTTTTTCCCTCTAAAAGACACGTAGACCGTGAAAATAACAACCAGTTTATGGGCGTGTCAGCAATTCCTTTCACGGAAATGACCAACTTGGACAAAAAGAAGGAAAAAAGATTCAACGACCGCATTGGCAAAAAATAGCATAGTAACTTCATTCAATAAATTGAAAAATCACACAGACTTGTTGTATCATTATCCCTAAAAAGTTTAAAATCATTCATTCTTATGAAAGAGAAAAATGACTTATGAATATTGTGGTCGATCTAAAGTGTATTTCATTTTCTGATATAATCCTCATCTACGCTCAAAGTAATGCTCTATCTACTATAGAATAAACATGTGGACTTTCTAGACATTTTTAATCTTACTTAATGAAAAATTTAGAACTATCTTTCACAATTTGAATAACGGGAATTCATGAAATACTGCTGTTGTCTAAAAGTGCATTTGATAAGGAAGAATTTCATCAATTGTAAACCTAGTTCTTTCAAGTTAAAATGCCTTAAACGAAATAGATAGGTTTACAAGGTCCAAGCAAGTCCACCTTGAATCGCTTTATTTTGCTTGATTATGCAAATCATTTGAGAGTGATATAACATTGAATAAAATAACTAAACTAGAGCCTAACAGGAAATGTTGCCTATTTTCATGTGTCTTTTACATCAAAGCTCTGTTAAAAAAAAGATTATTTAAATATTGAGACAAGTTGTTAATAATAAACCGATGATTTTTTTTTTTTTTGCAAATTAGTTTTTAGAACTTCGACGTGTTTGATTCACTCAAAATGACTAGTCAACAAAAAAATATTTAAGGTTAAAAGATATCCACATTTAGAATTAAAAACGAATTCCCATTTCTAAATAAAGGGAATCATTTTTCCAAGTATAACAAGTCTCTTAAACGCTCACTTCTTCACCTTCTTCACCTTCTTCACCTTCTTCCACATTCATTATTTCAAAGGAGATCCAAATAACCGAAAAAAGTTTTCAGTCACACTTTTTTAGCATACCACCAAACAAATTAAAAGTAACCATTTTCCTTGAAAATGATTTTTTATGGAAAATATTTTCTTTATCATGAAGTTTACAGTGAGTGAAAATCATTTTTCAGAAAAAAATGTTTAGTTTTCATTTATTTGATAATTTAGGAAAAGTGATTTTTTTTAGCCATAATGAGAATTTGTTTCCCCAATATAAACTTATTGTTTTTAGTCCATGGAAAACGTTTTTGGTAGATCATTAAGTTTTCTGTTATTCAAATACCATAAAGTTGAAAAATATTTCTTTGAAAACAGTATTCATCCAAACAAACAGACTCTTATGTTTTAACCTCGATGAATCTTCAACTTTAAAGATTGGAATACTTTTCCTATTTTAGGGTTTTTTGAGCTCAAAACATTAATAGCCAATCACCCATTGGTGGGACAGCTGAGTTGGTTCGGCTTTGGGCACTTCATCGTAGAGATTCCATCGTCGAAACTCCGTAAGCTGCTAACACGTCTTAAGTGGGGGGCCGTAGTGGTGAGGTCCTGTATTAGTCTCCCTCAAGGTATAGGGGCCCGACCATTCGGTGTCGTCCGGGCACGGGGGGCCCGTGGTAGAGTTCTCGATTACAAAAAAAAAAACATTAATAGCCAATCTTAAGATTCATTTGCTATGGTCCAAGCATGTGACTTTTTAAACAACTCTGAGGATACTTTCTCAAGTTTCATGCGAACCACTCCATAGTCCCCTTCACTAAACTTTATATTCCTGTGATGAGCATGAGCAACAGATTGGTAAAGACTGTTATCGGTTGCACACTTCTGATAAATCTCAAGATGAAGTTTCGGAATGCATGATGCAAAACACCCAATAGACTCGGAGGGCTTGCATAAGACGAAATGGAAACATGACGTGAATTCTCTACGTTATATAATGCTTCTATCAACGCCTCAATTAATCTCAATTATCGGTTTATTTATTTGAAGGAGATTTCAATAATTGAGATTTGCAAAGATATTGACAAGACAAGAGCAAGTAAAAGGGTAGAGGATACCCCACACCCTTGACATTGACATATGTATTGGGATTGCATGCTAGAATAATTCTTAAAATTGACATGTCTTTAAGACAAGGTGAAAATGTTCTAAATGGGAATCCCTTAGGTTTTGTCCTTGTTGGTAAATGGGCTTCTTGGAGGCGCCTATTGAGGACTACTCGATTTAGTCTCTTTGATCTAGTGTATCTAGGGTTAAGTGAAGTAGTTGGAGGTATTCCACATGTCTAAAGTGTATAAATAATTGTAGGATGATGTAACTTACCATTCTCACTCCATAACTGCTCCCCAACCTACAAAGAAAGACCCTAGATCCCAAATTACAATTCTCCCTTGGATTTCTCAAATTAAAAGAGACATTTATGCCATTGGAAATAGAATACCTTTTCACCGCGCATTAACAACCAAGAGTGAATTTTGTGGACAAGATTGTGTTGTTGGGTAAACACAAGGTCGATGGTGATTTAATTGGAATTGAGGAACCGCGAAAATGTGTATTTCATCCATTTCACATTACTATTCATGCAACGTATCATATGCTTCCGATAGCTATGAATCAAGATATCATCCAACTGAACAAACCATAAATATCTCAACGAAAGGATGTAAAATCTAAGTCGTGACCATCATTCAAAGGGCTAATAGAGTTTCTCTCGAATCTTGATAAAGCTAATGTCCTATTTTCACTTGATTCTTGATGATTTTGTGGACCTACTCACTTGCATGAGCATGATGAGCATGCACAACTGTAACTCGAATAGACAAGAAGCTTTCATGATTAAAGCTCAATATCTTTATAATGTTTTCCAAGAACTGTATCCCCTAAAAAGAAATGAAGAAATATTAGTTACAACTTTTAGTTAACCTTTTAACGACAAAATAGACAGGGAGGTGGAGGATGTGGACCGCAATCGCTTCTTTATAAAAGGGCAATTTCAATTTTACCACGATGAGGAGCCATTTTGGAAAAAGGTGGAGTGCTGAAATCTCACGACCTAATCATTGCACAATAAAAAGAGCATAAACTAGTAGAACAATGCTTGTCAAAAAAAAAAAAAAAACTAGTAGAACAATGAGACTTCCCACGTAGCTTCCCTTGAAATTGAATGGGATAAAAAAAAAGAAAAAAAAAGAGAGAAACGATTTTTTTTAGTACGCTGCCGACTTGTACCCGAAAAGTCCATTGGAAGTCATTAAAAAATTAAATTAAGAGCTACGATCGACTCCTAGATTTTCATGGAAACAATTAAGTCCTAAATTTTTTTCTTTGAGCAAAACTATTCAATTGATGTAGTAAATTCTACATTTTTACACAAAGGTGCAATCAAGTGTTTAATGGATTTTCAAAGTACAAATTAAAGTTAGCACATAGGCATGTCTAGATTGCCACGTAGAAATCTCGCAAGTGATTGCCTCATGTATGTGGAATTTAGAGAAACAATTGCAACTCTAATTCCAAACTTTATGTAGGAATGCAAATATGCCATACACCTTTATGTCTTTCATTGAAAAGTGCAATTAAATCATAAATCTTTCAAATGATTCAACAAAATTTTATTCATTTGCTAAAAAGTATGATTGGATCCTAAGTGCAATGTAAGGATGATGCATATTCAATTTTTAATCGATACATAAACAATATTAAGAACATTCATCAAAAGGACTTGAATGTATGTTTCAAAAAAGGTTTAAAAAATTAATTGAACCAATTGAAATCTTTGATGATTTGATTGCATTCTGCGTATGAGGATTAAAATTTCTAGGGCACTTTGTCCCAAGATTTAGGACTTTCACTAAAATTTCAGGGGCTGCTTAACCTCTGAATTTGATAAAAACGATTTTATGTGTAAATTATTTTATTTTATTTTACACATGTCTTTTATTAGATAAACCTCGGAAAAGTACCTTAAAATTAAAGGTTAATACAACAAAAAATCTCAAACTAATACACTCGTATTATATTTACTAAAAATAAATTTTCATATTATGAAAAATCTCACATTGGTATACCTACACCGCGTTTATCACAAACTATTTTTTATGCTAAAAAAAAAAATTTAAATTGGTACATTCGTGTCACATTTATTTTGAATAAATTTTCATGTCAACAAAAATTCTAAATTGTTAACCCGTGCCGCATTTACCCTCAAACTAATTTTTATGCAATAAAAAAAAAAATCTTGAATTGGAACACTCGTATCACATTTATCCCAAGCAATTACAAAGATCACCAAAAATATGGATTTGCCAATCTAAGACTTTGGTGAATTATCCCAAACTAATTTTTGTGCTAAAAAGTTCTTAAATTGCAATGCTCGTGTCAAATTTATCCTAAGCAATAACTAAAAATACCACTAGAATTAGGGATTTCCCAATCTAAGACTTTGGTGACTTATCCTAAACTAATTTTTGTGTTACAAAAAAAATCTTAAACTTGAAGACTTGGGATCACACTTACCCCAAAACTATTACAAAAAAAAAAAAAAAAAAAAAAAAAAAAAAAATTCCAATTTGCAAAATTAGGGATTTCTCAATCTTAAATACTTTTGTGACTCGGGAATTTTATCATGTGAAAATCACTTTGAGCTAAATATGGCATGTGCACGTTAATGTGGAATTTTTTGTGATACAAAAATTATTTGATGTAAATATGATACGAGCACACCAATTTGAAATTTTTTATGACATAAAAGATTAATTTGTTATCGGTATACTAGTTTAAAATTCTTTTTTTTGTGGTATGAACCTCTGAAATTAAATGTAGGCCCGTCCGTGATCCGCTCCAAGTCCAAAGAAGCTTTTTCAGGGTGATATGCTCGCTTCCATTCTCTCGTCTCAATTCCGGTTCCCATCAATCGCGCTCCCCACTCCGAGGGGCATTCTCGTAACTCCGCCCGCTCCCTCCCCGACAGCATCCCGCGGGAACTTTACCGTTGCGCATATTTTTTTTTTTTTTAATTTCGCTTTAATCGAAGAACCATCAATTTATCATTTCGGCAAGCAAAGCGGAAAGACGCGTTTTTTTTTTTCCTTATTTTATTCGTCCGTACGCGATTTTCCGCCATCATTCTTCTTTTCTTTTTCTTTTTTTTTTCCCTTGCTGGGAAAAGAAAAATTCCGAGAGATTTGAAAAAAATGGCTCACATGGTGGAGTCCCTCTTCGGGAAAAGAGAGAGAGAGAGAGAGAGAGAGAGAAAAAGCGGGGGTGGAGGAGGAGAGAGGAAAAACAATGGCGTCCTTTTCCGATCCGCAGTACGACAGTGAAAACCCTAACCACCCTCCTCGCGCTGCCTTTCATTTCCCCCGCCCACGAGTTCACTCCCACTCGCACTCAAGCTCGCAGATGCTCTCCTCTCGCTTTTGCAACTCTCTCCTCCTCTAACCACCACCACCACCACCACCAGCTCGGTGGAGGAAGGTAATGCCGGGGTCGCCGTCGCTCGATCCGCTCGCCGCGCAGCCGTGCTGAACCCCCGGCCGACTGGTGTCGCCGTGAATGAGCAGCGATCGGTTCGGAGCGTTGGATCGATGTGAGTCCAGTGCTCGTGGCGCTTTGATCGTGTGTCTCGCGCGAACGCGAATGCGAATGCGAATGCGAATGCGAATGCGCGGTTTCGTCGCGTCGCGTCGCGTCGTTCTTTGCTTGGATCGTTCCTGCAAGCGCTGCTGCTTTTGCTTCTTTTTTTTTTTTTTTTTCTGCTTGATTTTGCTGCGTTCGGCTTCTCCGTTTTCGTTCTTATTTTGGTCCGTGGTGTAGGAAAACAGTGCGATTCAGTGATGGCGGAAGCACTTTTGTGAGTGCTTTCGTACTCGAGATCGGCGCGAAGTAGTAATCTCTGTGTCTCGTCGAGTTCTTGACATTTGATCTCTTTTCTAAGTGAGATTTTCTCATCGTCCTGGTAGTTTTCGTTTTCGATTCGCTCCTCCTCCTCCTCCTCCAGGATACCAGTTATGGAAGCTTTACGTTCCTCCTCTGTCTCTGTCTCTGTCTCTGTCTCTCTCTCTCTTTTTAAGTTGCTGTTAGCATCTACACTGTTAAGAAATGTTGGTTTCTGGAATGAGTTTCGATTCGACCTGAGGGGTATCCTGGTTCGCCCTCTTGGTGCTGAGAATATTTGATCGGATTGTTTTTGCTTTCGCAGTTTTTATTTGAGTTCCTTTCTGCGCCACCTGTGCTAGATTTGTGCTAGATTACCTCGTTTTTCACATGTGCTGAAAGCTCCTTCTGTCGAGATTCTTTGCCCTGGGTGTGATACCTCTTTCTGGTTGATTCTTTTGCTTCTCCAAGAATTAGCAGAACCTCTTAAACTCGAAGGAACCGATGGTGGCTTCTCCGCACAGACTGTTTTTGTTGTTGGCTGTGTTTCTCATGCTGTCATTTTGATCACTTGATATCTTTGCTGCATTTATTAATTTGCTACTCCTTAAAGCAGATTTCGAGGTGCTGAAGTTGGCAATAAGCAATAACTACGATAATGGGAGCTTTGGAGTTTGCGTGTAGGACTATCTTGTTGTCTGCTCTACTAATTATTGCGAAGGCAGAAGTTTATATTGTGACTATTGAAGGAGAGCCTGTCATAAGTTACAAAGGTGGTGTCAATGGTTTTGAAGCAACTGCGGTTGAGTCTGATGAGAAGATTGATCCTACAAGGTACTCTTTATTACACCACCACTTGCCATTCGACATATTCTTGGCACTTATGGTGTTTCTTGGAATGTGCATTCCATATTTGACGACAATATCCTCTTTAATTCGTGTTCTTGACTTAAGGATCATCATTGTCATAGCATGGATTAGAAGCTCATGATGTGCATAGTTAACTATTTTTTCCCCTGAATTTGGTCGATATAGATGTTGTTGAGTATTAGGCAAATAACTTGTCAACTTTGTCCCCGTCATTGTGGTTGACTCTAGATAGAAATCAGCATTTAACAAATGCAAACTCACTAGAAGGCAGAGAAACCAAATATTTATCTTGAAACTCTAACTTGAATATATTTCTAGACCCTGTTTACATCTTACGTGCATCTATCAGATTGTAAACCAGTATCTAGAGAGGATGGAAGGAAATAAACTTATGAGTAGTTTGTTATTATGTCATTTATGGTCTTTTGAAGAGGTGTGTAACCTTGCTTAGGATTGTTATGAAGGTTTCTTGTACAGTCTCAGTCGTTGTCTTGGCATTGCATTTCTCCATCAAGCATAGTTGAAACAGTGCTTTATGGAATTAGCAGCGACTTTAGAAACAATCTTTTCAGGTGTAAATTATTACATTGTGATCAGCCAATATATTAAGTCCATAATCATTAAGTTTTTACAGTATGGTCAGCAAATATTTTGTAATGCATAGCCATTAGGTCATGCACTGACACAGATTTTGTCAATCAAACAAAATAGGATAAAGATAAACTCAATTACTCATTGGTTATCCTTGCAAGAAGTACCTCAATTCATTCCTTCATCAGTGAAATGTCATTCACCCTCCTACTACATGCCTAGTCCCCTGCTCAGATGAACATGTTGGTTGCTATTGCTGTATTGTCTTTTATTACTCCTTGGCTCATTGAATTGGGTTGTCATCCAGTGAACTGGTTACGTCTTATGCTGAACACCTTGAGAAGAAACATGATATGCTTCTTGGGATGCTGTTTGATCGAGGAACCTACCAGAAACTATACAGCTATCGCCATCTGATAAATGGTTTTGCTGTTCACATTTCTCCTGAACAGGTGAAACCAAGTATCCAAGCTCCCTCATTTTTCTTTGTATCTGACTTTTAGGATGGTAGTCCCTTTCTTTTGTGTATCATGGACTTATGCCCTTCCAATATATTAGTAGGCGGAAATCCTACGACGTGCCCCTGGTGTGAAATCTGTGGAGAGAGATTGGAAGGTGAAGAGACTTACAACTCACACTCCACAGTTTCTGGGACTTCCTACTGGAGTATGGCCCACAGGAGGAGGGCATGCCAAGGCGGGAGAGGACATTGTGATTGGCTTTGTGGACTCGGGCATTTATCCTCATCATCCCAGCTTCTCTTCACACACAGAACCTTATGGTCCACTACCAAAGTACAGAGGGAAGTGTGAAGTTGATCCTGACACTAAGAGGGCTTTTTGCAATGGGAAGATTATAGGAGCTCAACATTTTGCCAAGGCGGCCATAGCAGCTGGGGCATTCAATCCTTCCGTTGATTTTGCTTCTCCCTTGGATGGTGATGGACATGGAAGGTTAGGTCTTGTAACATTTGCAGATTGAGTTTTAGCAAGCTCTAATTCTGTATAATCTAGATCTTTTGCCTTCTCATCTTAGCAACCTGTGAAAAGCAGATTTTATTTTATGAGATGTAGGAGATAAAACCAGGCTTTCATATGTTATATATCCTGTGCATCTGTACTTTCTTAATTTTTCTTTGATGCATTAAAGTTCATATTTTTAACATGCTTGATGAGCTGTTCATTTCTCTACTATGTGTATATTCCAAGATGAGGTTGAAAGATTCTGTCCCACTGCTGCAGACAAACATATGCTACAAAGGTCTTATCAGTTGCAGTACTAGCCCTTAAAAATAATGAGAGTTTAAGTGTTGACTGATAGATTTTCACAGCGACGAGAACAACATGCTGAGTAGATTGATTTGATGATAGTTGTATGTTCCATACTGATCTGAAGAGGGCACTGTATGGTGAAACCTAGGCACTGTAATTAATGAGGTGATTTATAGAATCGCTTCTCCTTCTCAATGTTATGCTTGGGTTAGTAATTTGATTTAGTAGTTATTGAAAAATGAAAAACCTGCCGTGTGATTTTAAAATAGGAAGGAAAATATTATCCTTCACAGAACAAGCTCGGCCTTGTTAATCAATACCTAAATCCTCAATAAAAACAGCTCCAAATGCCCCTCCCAAGTTAGTAGTTATTAAGAAGAAAACAGTTGCAAAAAACTCATGCTGTTCATGATATCTTTGATGAGTTTCGCAATATAGTCTGCTGACAATCTCCTTTAAAAATCATGAATAAGTCAAAACACTCTGTAAACCTTGCATGATAAAAGATGGCTAATGGAGTGACTGTGCAATCAAGCTGCAATCTCATCAACCATGTTGTTTTGACACTTGGAAATGAGAGTTGTTTGTATTGGTTCCTGCTGCTTAATTTAATTATGGAAAATTTGGCTTTGGCAATGTTGGTGATGTCTAAATCACTAGTTATTTATTTCATCATTTCTTTTGGATGCATCTGAATCAGTTGGGCTTCATCTATAAGATATTAAGATGAAGGGAGTTGCCTTTTTTTTTTTGTGACTTTTGTCTCCTTATAGTGTGCTAATACTGACAGGCAATGAGTTATCCTATAGTTCAACATCAGAGCAGTTATGTTTCCTTCATCTAAAATTGAATATTTTTGCTGCTTTATACACTAGTTGCTTAGTAGACATCCATGTTAATTTACGTGATGAATGCCGCCATAAGTGGGGCTAAAGGATTTGTGTCTTTTGATGGAATATATTCCTTTGTCCAAGCTCTTTTTTGTTAAGTAAAATGACAATAGTTATTCTATCTCCATTCACTCCCTCTTATTTATTTATTTTTTTTCTCTCATGAATTTTTATTTCTCTGGCTTTTTCAATCATTTGAATACCAGTCACACAGCTGCCATTGCTGCCGGTAACAATGGAATACCCGTGAGAGTGCGTGGACATGAATTTGGGAAAGCAAGTGGGATGGCTCCTCGAGCTAGGTAGGTTCATCAACTTCAGCAATCTTAATCAGCTCTTCTGACAGTAATTAATCTCTGAAATCTGTTGTGTACAGGATTGCTGTTTACAAGGCACTTTACCGACTTTTTGGAGGTTTCGTGGCTGATGTGGTTGCAGCAATTGATCAGGTATCAAAATATATGACCCACTGAGAAGTGCTACGAATTCTTATGGTTTTGGTTGCATTTCTTGACTCTCCCACCATGTAGATATAGGACTCTTGTAATTTAAATCTCTACAATTTGATGCCAACTAGAGTCAGACATCTTTTTTTTTTTTTTTTCCTCATTTCTGGTTTAAACACACTCTCTCAGGCACACACACACAGACTTTGGTTCAGACTTAAAGATTTTGGAATTTACCTTGCAAAAAATAATGTGCTTAAAGTTTTGATTTCTAAACTTACTTTCTACCACAGAAGATGAGATATGCTTTTGTGTTGACCACAAGGATGCCATCTTTTGCTTTCTGAAAACATCCAGAGAATCTCGGTGCATACTGGGATGGGTGATTCTCCACATAGTAACAATATGTTGAATACTACAAAGCTCATCTATCCCTTCAATTCTGTCATGCTTGTCAACAAATTTTGATAGTAATCTGAAGGAAGGTTATACTCAACTGACAATTTCTCCTACAGGCTGTTTATGATGGTGTGGATATACTCAGTCTGTCAGTTGGACCAAATAGCCCGCCAACAAGCACTAGAACTACATTTTTGAACCCTTTTGATGCCACACTTCTGTCAGCTGTCAAAGCAGGTGTCTTCGTTGCTCAGGCAGCAGGAAATGGAGGGCCTTTTCCTAAAACTTTGGTATCCTATAGCCCATGGATAACATCTGTTGCAGCTGCAATTGATGACCGAAGATACAAGAACCATCTTACGTTGGGAAATGGGAAAATGTTGCCAGGCATTGGATTATCACGTGAGTTTTTTAAGCTCGACTATTTAACCTTATTACATTTCTCATTGGTAGATCATAGTAGTTTGACAGTGAGATCATTTAATTGGTGCTTAGCAAAAGTAATGTGCCATTTTGATCTTTTCTGATTTCGATGGTATTTCAATGGAATGAATTTTCTTTTCCTTTCTTCTTTTTTCATTTTGGAGATTTGTATGTTATCTGTAATGAATTTGTTTCACAAAGATGTGAACCAGCAAACCAGGCTGTTGGATGAAAAATGTATACTTGCTCGTTAAAGTGTTTCTGGACAACACTATGCTCCTGGAAGAATGTGATTGAGCATCTATGAAGAACTATTATTTATTCTATAAGCCTGTTGGAACCTTTTTAAGATGCCCTGTTCATCTGCGGTTGTGCTTCCTGTAGGGTTGCACCGTGTTTATTCTGCTTGAACTTCAGTGGTTGCTTCACTTTGTGTCCTTCATTTGACATTTTTCTGAGGTTCCCTGGGGATTTATGTGCTGTTTCCGACCAAACATGAGTCTGCTAGTGGTTTTGGTGGGAATTATAATATTAATTGCACTGGTTGATGTAGGTGATTGTATTTAACACTTATTGAATGATAGAGGATGTTGAGTGTGCAGAACTTCTTTTCTTTTTAAGGAGTTTTTTTCCCCATTTTATTGACATTTAATCTGGTTTCATGAGAGCAGCCTCTACACAGCTGAATCGGACATTCACCATGGTTGCAGCAAATGATGTACTGCTGGATTCTTCTGTCATGAAGTACAGCCCCTCTGACTGCCAGAGACCAGAAGTTTTGAACAAAAACTTAGTCCAGGGAAACATTCTTCTCTGTGGCTATTCCTTCAACTTTGTGACAGGGACAGCATCAATCAAGAAAGTTTCAGAAACGGCCAAGAGCCTTGGTGCAATTGGCTTTGTTCTTGCTGTTGAGAATGTTTCTCCAGGAACCAAGTTTGATCCGGTCCCTGTTGGTGTTCCAGGGATTCTCATCACCGATGTCAGCAGATCAATGGTAATAACTGTTTCTCGTCCATCCTGTTTATGACTTATATTGCTGTAGTAGTTGTTTCTATGCTAACCCTTGTCATCTTTGTTAGGGCTTGCTTATCCACATCTTCACTTTTGTCAGATTTTTTCTGCATCACTTTGCTAATGCATATTGCTGTTACTTAGGACCTTATAGATTATTACAACGTCTCTACCATTAGAGACTGGACCGGACGAGTGAAGAGCTTTAAAGCTGTAGGCAGCATAGGGGATGGCTTGATGCCTGTACTCCACAAATCTGCACCACAGGTGGCACTATTTTCTGCTAGAGGACCCAACATAAGAGATTTCGGCTTCCAAGATGCGGATCTTCTTAAACCAGATATTTTGGCCCCTGGTTCTCTCATTTGGGCTGCATGGTCACCTAATGGGACAGACGAGCCTAATTACGTTGGTAATGACAAACAAGCCTCATTAGTTTTTTTATTATCTTTCAGAACCATGGAATTGTGCATTACTCTTTTTGTCAGTTTAATGTCCAAAACAAGAATGGTAATAGTTATCTGCTTTTCTTTTACCTGGTCTTCAGAGCCACCTTCTAATATAGTTCCGAGAAACAAACCTGACTAAAATGTAGAAAACTCTGATGATTTTGTGAAAGATAGTTCACTAGTTGCTAGTTAGAAATCAAATCACATGCTGTCATATATATATGTATATATATATTGTTGTGCAATAGCTCTGTTTTTCATAGGGAAAAAAATTGAATGCTCATAGTTAACGCTTGCTTTGAGCAGGTGAAGGCTTTGCCATGATCTCAGGAACAAGTATGGCTGCTCCACACATAGCAGGAATTGCTGCCCTTGTAAAGCAGAAGCATCCTCACTGGAGCCCAGCTTCCATAAAATCTGCTCTGATGACAACATCAGCAAAGCTGGACAGAGCAGGAAGACCTCTTCAGGCACAACAATACTCTGAGACTGAAGCCATGAAGCTGGTGACTGCAACGCCTTTTGATTATGGGAGTGGTCATGTTAATCCTAGAGCTGCTTTAGACCCAGGACTTGTCTTCGACGCAGGTTTTCCGCTCTTACCTTATTCTACCCTTGTTCATAACTATTACGAATGGTTTTCATAAAAACTGGTTTAAGTGCTTCCAGGTTGCTTTTGCTTTGATTAGGACACATTTGCTTCTAATGTGGAATGTCTATAGTCTAAAAATCATTTTTTTTTGGGATACATACCATAAGTCATAAATTGTCTGGTCTCTCAGCAAGCAGATGGCTCTCCTCCAAATGGTTGAATCGGAGCTTATCTGAGTTGCATGAGGGTGAAATATTTAGACATTCTCTATAACTTCATATCATTCGCCAAGCGAGTCCTTATACTTTTTATCTGTCAACAGAAGTTTTTGTACGTCTTGTGGCGGTAAAAGCAGCCTTTGTCCAAAATCTATTGGAGTTTCTGAATAATGTGGCATCCTTTGCGATATGAAACTTAAAATTTTCACATGTACTTTGACGGCAATTTTAAATTTACCCTTTACATTTAGAAAATGTTAGAAAAGTGACAATTGAGTGAAGTAAAATGAACCTGACAGAGTATGGAGAAGGGTCTACAGTCCATTTAGACATAAGACTGTTACAAGTTCTATTGAAGAGTTCAGGAGGTCAAGATACAAATGACTCGAAGTACATGGTGTGTATGTATGGATAGTTCACCATTGTAATTGTTCACACTAATGAGTGGGTGATTTCCGTGCTTCTCATTACAAGATCTCTGATTTCTAGTACTTGATCCTTGGCAGGCTACAATGATTATTTGGGATTCTTGTGCACAACTCCTGGTATTGATGTTCATGAGATCAAGAACTACACGAGCTCGCCATGTAACTTTTCCATGGGCCACCCGTCAAATCTCAACTCCCCTTCCATCACTATTGCCCACCTAGTTCGAACTCAAACCATCACTCGCACGGTCACAAATGTTGCTCAGCAAGAGACGTACGTCATTACGACCAGAATGGATCCGTCCATCGCTCTTGAAGCCAGCCCTCCAGCAATGACGATAAGACCAGGTGCGTCACGGAAATTTACAGTTACTCTCACTGTCAGGTCTTTGACCGGAACTTACAGTTTTGGGGAGATTTTGATGAAAGGAAGTCGAGGGCACAAGGTGAGGATCCCAGTGGTTGCGATGGGATACCAGCGATAGATAGTTCAAGGGTATAGGTGCGTCGGATAAAAGTGTTGTGGTTGTGATATTCTTTTTTTATTGGCAGGAATAAGTAGTACTAAGCTTAGGTGTAATATGCTTTATATATGTATAAATGCGCAAAGGGTGTAAAATAACTTTGTACGAGGTGGAGACGCCTAGTTTCTTCCGTTTTCTGCTCATTTGTTCAGTAATCCGATATTATAGTTTTTGCTCTTTTTAATGCGTATGAAATGAATCCTGTGTTGTGACAACTGTGATTCTGTCTCTAGATTTATCTATCTCATCTGCTAATCGATTCTAGACGATACTGTTTCTGATCATGTGTCTGCAGAATTCGCTCACTTGAGAAGCTATAAATGATAGAAGTGAGGAACCGATGTGAGCTTATTCCCCTAGAATCTCTCGATACGAGAAAGGAGTGGAAGTTCCACTTCGTCGCGAGTATAATCTTCCTCGAAATGTCGAGTCCCTGTTGGACGGCTTAATTGGTATAGTTCGACTCAGTAGGGTCACTTGGTATTTATGACACCAGTTATTAGCGTAATCTCGGGTTATGAAACCAACCCGGCGATGAAAGTTCTCAGCAAAACGGTAGACTCCGGTGACGATCTTGTTACTAACAAGTTCTTACCTTTATTACCCATGTAATGTACCATCACTGAGGGTGAGCATAGTTTAGGTAAGCGGTTCTCATCCTAAAATCGAAAATTGTCCAATAAGGATCGGCTTTGAAAAATTATACTTGGGAATTGCCCGTTGATTCCATGGATCCATCTGAGCTTCCGATGGTTGGGTTGCCCGCTGGGTCCACAGAACTCGTCTAAATGTCCCCAACAAAATTATGATTTTCAAAATCCTTTTGAATTTTTGAAAAAGTTCAATTGAGCTTGAGACCAAATGCACACAAAAATCATTCCAGAATATGTGAAATCAATAAAATAAACTCACATTAAACTGATTGATCTTATCATAAAACATGCTATATTGGTTCAAACATATCGCCTCCCATATCAAACAGGTTATATGTGTTTGAATATAACATGAGGAAACACATTAATAAATTCAATCTCAACACCAATCTCTTGCTTAATTTGATTTAGATTGTTTGCAATACACAGGATAATCTCAAATTATTATTGAAATATGTACCAGTTTGATTTGAGTGGGAGGATGAGCAGAGCCTTCCCTAGAACCGGTAATTGGACTGGTTCCTATGGATTCGTCTGTCCAATTTCGGGCGGTTTTGGGTAGTTCTTTTACACACCCTTAATTGTCATAGCTAAGATAATAAAGGAGCTAAGGTAAGAAAGGAATATACATATGACACGGAAGTTTTCGTACTCATTTTTTAAGCAGTGTTAAGTAGGGTTAATATTATGATAAGCTCAAACTAATATACCCATGACAAATTTACTTTCAACTAATTTTTTGAACACAAAAACCCCCAAACTCGTATGCAAGCGATAACTTTACTCTCCGTTAGATTCCGTCAAATTGTTGAGTTTGAAGGGATGTACCGAACTGGGTTTTTACTCTCCATTTGTCATAAGTGCAATATTTCGTCATTTTTTCGTGGTGTTAATCTAATTTAATGGAAAATTAATGAAGGTCTAATTGTGATAAATTTACCTTCCGTTAATTTCTGTTAATTAATTTTACCATCAAATCGCTGAGTTTGATGATACGTGGCAATTAATGGGTGTATCGGTTTGAGATATTACTCTTCGTTTGTTATAGATGTACTAATTTTGTGATTTTTCGTGATATTAATCTAATTTAACGAAAATTAAAAGAAGTTTAGTTGTGACAAATTTTGCGCCTTGTTAGTTCTCGTAGTTAAAATTTTACTGTCAAATTACTAAATTTAATGACATGTGTTAGTTGACAAGTGTACCGGTTTGGGGATTTACTCTTCGTTTGTCATGTGTATCAATTTCTGATTTTTTTTTTTTGTGGTATTAATCCAATTTAGCGAAAACTGGTTTGGGGTTTCAAAAAATTAATTTAGGATAAATTTGTTATTGATGTATTAGTTAATATTTTTTGTGGTAACTCTTTTTAAGAATGCATGATGACTATTTTGACCGGATCATACCCAAACTACTACTAAATGGACTAAACTAAAGGACAAAAAGCAATACAAAATGTTAAAAGAGTTTAAACCGGCATTGACAGGTAGAAAAATTAGTTGATTGTAATTACAATTTTGCCTATTATAAGGTTATGGCCTACCGATTATGTTGCAGTTCTATGTTTGGAAAGAAATTACAAATATCCAGCATTGTCAAATTACTTTCTTGTCTCTCTTAACATTTAAGATTGTCAACACCAAAATCGGTGCTTAAATTCTTGTCTCTGATTTCTCCGTTTTATCAAATAGGCCTGAATGCATATAAATCGGTACATTTACACAGATCAAATTAGTCTACTCCGATAGAGGGGTGGCTGTTCGATTTCCATGAAGCAGGGATTCTCTATGGTGAAACAGGGATTTTTAATTTGGTAAGTATAAACTGAAAATAACATGTTTATCTTCAAGTGAATTGATACGTGTAGTGATTTTCATATTTACAACTCACCGATCAAAGACGTGATTGGAGAGCTTCCTCTGACTAGAAACGAAGGAAATCATGACCCCGAGAGGATGGGCATGACAATATTTGAAGTCTAACTATAGATGAGATGACCAGTATCATTTCAGGAATGCTCCACAAAGTCATACCGCCCTCTTCCACTCCCAAAATTATCAAATTTACACTTCTCTAGTCCTAATGGCCACATTGAAGCTGAACCATGCATGTGGAATGGGATAAAAATACAAGTATCATAACTTTCGTGCAACACTCATTTGAGTATAAATTTCACATCTTTTAATTATAGTTCATTTAAATGCCATTGGTGATTTGTCTCACCGGAAAATCTAGCATGCCATTAATTTACCATATAATGTTTTATGTGGCTCGCTAGCAAGATGAAGTTAGCAAATGAGTAGTTCAATAATGTTAGTTAGAGATCTATTTGGAGAACCCTAGTTCAATTTAAGGAAATTAGGGCAAATTTCTATTAAAGTTGAGAACGCTGGTGAAGACTCTAACCCAAAAGAGATTCCCTCACACTCTCTTAGGAGTCACCATCGCCATTTCTTTTTTTCCTCCACCAATGAATTTTGCTCTTTGAGCAAGCGCAAGGACAGAAAAGAGAGAATGATGAAGGACTACGGAGGAGGAGCGGCGTCGATGTCGCCAGACCATGCTTTCAAGCTGAAGAAAGAGAAGGTAGAGCGAGGGCTAAAGAAAGGGAGAGAGGGAGAAAGCTTCATAATTTTTGTTTTGTTTTGTTTTTGTTTTTGGAGTCTACAATTTTTAGAGAAGAAGTGAGAGAAGGAGAGAGTTAATCTTCCCTTCTAAAAAGCCAGGTCTCATTCAAAATATCATTTATGAGGTCACATAGGACAAATGACTGAAATAGACACTCAATTAAACGATGTGATGCTTACGTTAATGAAAAAATTATGACATTCAAGTAAATGTTGTATGAAAATTATGACATTTCCGTGTTCTTATAATTACGTGAAACCTTGTGAAGAACCAAACTCTACTCCCTAGAGAAGTAATGTCATAAAATTATAACAAGGTAGGAACCAAACAATGAAAAAAGGTGCTGCGCTTCTCATTGATACATCAAAAGGCAAAAGGAGGCATAATTAGGAAATCTGAATTCATGGAAGCACTTCTAATGTTCATTTCAGTCTTCATAGATCAGTTCCGAGTTCCTGAAAATCGAGACTTCGAACACGGAAAAACTGCAATTAACGAGCTCAAACACGCAGGTGTCCCTTACCTGCAGGCGTGTTTCTCTCGAAAACACAGACCAGCTGGCAGCGAAGAACCCCACCAGCACGCTTCGATAGAACCCGTGTTCCACGGGCCACGATTTGTCTAAATACCTGAGAGTCACAGTTCGTTTGTCTTCCATAATGTGTTGCTTGATGAATTTATGAGGAACAGTCTGCCAATGTACGATAAAAGGAAGACCGTAATCATCTGATACTTGCATGTGCTTATGGGAGAAGCACACAAGACTGAGGTTCATGTCATAGTGATTGGTAACGAAAAACCTTAACCAATGCAATGAAAGCCATCAAAATCTTAACTGCAATCCAATTTCAAAAGGCAAAATGTCAATTGATTGAGAAAAATTGAAAAAAACGTGGATAATTGTCAGCTCGAATATGTATAAGATAAAAAATTAGAACTTCAACAAAATACGGGGGGTAGACTTTCTTTCATTCCTATTTCACTTTTCAAATTTTCCAAATCGACCATCTAATTAAACAGGCGCAATACCTCTTCCTCTTTTCTTATGAGAGGGGTAGACCCGTTAAACGGGTGGGTCGGGTCGGGTCATAAATGGTCCGACTCAAATCGACTCATTTTGATAGGGCTAGTAAGAGCATCTAGAGGGGGATGAATAGGTGATCAAAAAAGTTTTTGCAAAACTTTAACTAACTAATTCGGATTCTAAGAATAATAGATTGAAGATGTAAACGACTATAAACAGTAATATAATGCTACGAATTAAAGTAAAGAGATTAGAGAAAGAGAATTGAAACACAAGGTTTATAGTAGTTCGGCTTAGACCAAGCCTATGTCCACTCTTCCACACTAACAGCCCACTAGCTGGATTCCACTAAGAACCAAAAGAGATTTTACAGTCTCACGTCCTTGATTCCATAGTATAGAAACTCTGCTACACTTCTTCAAGGTCTCACAAGTATTTAATCTCTCTTTTGAGTACAATTTAAGCTTGACGAAATGAAACAACGAAGAACTAAAAGCTTCAGACTTTGGAATTTTTCTTTCACGCACATACTCGAATAACTTGAGCGTCTTCCTTATATACTCCTCCATGCCTTCATAACCGTTGGCACCTTCCAAAGAAATTCTTCCAATCTACTCGTTGGACATAATCAATTAGGGAGATCTCGAGTTATTTAAGAAATGTGATGATAGCCCACCAATCCTGCTCGCCCATACAATCAGGATCTAGGTTTCCATAAGTAGAACCTTCCAAGTATACTTCGCCAATCAAAAGATCTACTTATTCGAATTGAAATCAATAAGAATAATTGATCATGAGATGCTCTCTCCTGCCGTGAAATCTTCTTTAATCGTATGAATCAAATCCTTAAAGATATACTCGCATCTGGACAAGTCTTCTTCATCGGATAAAACTTTCCTTCGTCGGTTTAGAGACTATCAGTGAGGGCAGACTTTAAATCTTGAGTCTTCAGACTTTGACAATAGAGTCTGGAATTCATCAGACTTTTACACTCGAGTCTCTTCAGACTAGATTGATGGAAACGTTTTGTCAACTTCAAAATAAATAAGGAAGTTTTCTCAAACACATTTAACCCGTTTATGACCCATTTATTGCAATGCAAAATTTTTGACCCATACTCGACCTATACCGAACTCATTTAATTAAACTTAAGAAAGCTTATTTCTTATATATATATATAGCGATGGCGAGCCTCGCTGCCTAAGCCTTGAGGGTGGCCTCGCGCCGGGCGGGCGAGGCTTGCCCTCGCCGACCATGGGTGAGGCTCGACCCTTGCCGGATTCGGCGAGGGCGAGCCTCGCCGCCCAGCACGAGGCCGCCCTTGCGGCCACTAGCGAGATGGCCGGTGAGGTCGAGGTCGACCTCGCCGGCTGTTGCCTTTTAGTCAGTCGCCGAGGTTCGGCGATCGGCTGGAGGAAGAAGAGGAGAAGAAAAAAAGAAAAAAATAAAAAATAAAAAGAAAAAGAAAAAATTCAAAAATATTAAAAGTTGTCCACGTTAATGTCGATCAGGTCACGTCAGCCAGCTGGCATCTAGTCAGCAAAATTCGGCCAAAATTGGCCGGAAAGGACTGAATTGGCACAACGTAAAAATATTAGGACTAAATCAACATAAAAAAAAGGTTTATGACTAAATCGGCACAAAAACAAAAGGTTTAGGACATTTTTGGCACTTTTCCCTCAATCAACAAACAAAAAGCTTCATAAAAGGTTTTTAAGGATTTGAAATCAGATTAAGAATAGAAAGTATTTTAGCAGCAACATAATTCATAAAGCAACAAATGACTGACACCTTCAAACGTTGATTTTAATGTGGCCCCATCATCTAGTGTGCAAACGAATTACTATGAAACTCGCAGACTATATAGAAAAATCATAATCTCGGAAAGCTCATAACTAAGGAAGAAAAAAGAGGAAAAAAGTGCACCGTTTATGGATTCATATCTCCTGAACTGAAACAAAGGAGTCGTAATTAGGAGTATTGGATTCCAAGTGATTTAGACGGCGTAAAGGGACACTTCTAGCGTTCATCTCAATCAACATAAATCCGATCCCTACCATCACTTCTGAAAATGGAGACTCTGTTCGCTATTTCATCCCTATCAGTGAGCTTGAACATGCACACATCTCTTACATGAAGACCAGTTTCTCTCGCAAATGAGGACTGACCGGTAGAGAGATGCCATATGTCTGTGTTTATGGCTCCTTAGCTTCACTTGCTACAATCTGTCTGATCGCCCGAGAGACGCAATTTACTTGTTCTTTTGAACATGTTTCCCGAAGAATTCACGAGGAATCCTCTGTCTAGTTGATGTTTGAACAATCAATTTATGATTAAGAAAAGATACATGCACGATATGTAGATTTAAGATAAAATTTACGAGTCTCATGAGTTTCACTTGCTAGCGGAAGTTATCAATCATAACCACTTAACCTGGAATTTCGTGTCTCAATGTCAAGATATATGCTCCTGGACAAAAACTGAAGCCATCAATTTTGAGACAAGATACAGAAATGATTCACATTTGAATTTGACTCGTACCATGAACACTAGAAGGAAAATGACATGTCGTGGTTTTTCCTCCATAAACTAAATCAACTTGGTAAACACTAGAATGTAAGACAAAATGCAACCAGCGATCACGTTTGAATTTGATGTATGCTGTCGACTAACAGAGGTTGGGATCTTTCCAAATTTTTCCGAACATAAGAAGGCCGCATCACCACGTTGAGAAAGGCAGGGTCTGATTCGAATTGGCTGGCTGATTCAAGAGCAGTGAGAGGCCTTAGACCTGTAGAACCACCAAACACCAGCCTAGGATGATTTAATTTGCATCCAAACCGTTTTGACTTCGTTTGCACTTAAAGAAATGAGAACTGCACTAGATTTTATCAATTTGCTGCTGCACAGATTGAAATTTCAAAATTACCATAACTTCATGTAGTAAATTCGTCATCAGTTTCGACCTAGAGGAACTATAACTGCATCTTATGCATACTTTATCGATCAACATATAAAAAGAAAGCTTAGTAAAAAGTTTTGAAGAAGCTGAACTTGATTAAACAGAGGAAAGAGAGTTATGTCAAGAAAGAACACCACGTAGAACCACCTCCAAGAGCTGTTTGAACTCGGCCAAGAACAGGGCCCGCAACCTTGAGAAGTTCACCTAACTCTTGACCATTCTGCAAACGAAATCAGAGCTCGAAACCAACGCGGACTAACAGAGCACGTCCTAAACCGGGCTTCCAGCAAAGGCATTACGAGTAACTACTACCTAGATCTCAACTAAATCTTGAACTTGGAATGGTAGGGGCCGCGCGAATGCGGGCCCCCGCTGCCGCTGTGGGCTGACTGACCTTAGGCAAGCATCCCTCTGGAGTGCAATGGAGGTCGCTAACTTAGGCCGTGGGCCTTCTTGTTCACTCATTATAGGTGTCAAAATGAGTCTTAAATCCATATATGACCCATGTCACGCCCTGACCCACTATGGGATTGTGATAACCCGCGTCATTGCTTTTCACTTAGGTCATTTACTTGCGACGTCCCAGGAAGCGTCACCGATCCATTCGTATTATCGATTATATATGCAAGTGGAAGTAGGAACAATTTACCCAACTAGCAAATAGGAATAGCTAGGAATGCTTCAACAAACACTTTCATAAACACATATATTAGCCAATACAAGTTAACTCTAATTACACTCCATCAGTTTAGCCATACAAGTGCTTCCAAAGAGGATTCGGGATTGGCCTAGCACCTCTTTACTACAAGGCAACTTCAAAGGGGTGATATCCCCTTCGCGTCTACGTTATAAACCCCCGGCTTGGGCTCAGTGTCCAACTCTGGATGTGGGTCCACTTTAGTGTTAATGACATCGCTATTGGGGGTACCCCTAACCATGGGGCCCCGACTAGCACCCCTCAATCCCCCACCTGACGGTCCATGAGAGGGCCCCATTACTCCTCCCCAAACCAAACGTACCAGGCTTCGAACCTATGGGGCACTAGATTAAGCAACCCTTCATCTACCCAAACTGTGGTCACATACTTCTTGTATCTAGTGTTCACACTCTTAATCGAATAAGAGGTCACCTCGATGTCTTTGATCCATAGGCACACCAAAACGAATGTAGCGGTACGGCTCAGACATGCTTAGGGCTTGTAAAACATTTAAAACAACAATAGTGAGATAAAACTTAGCAAGTGAACTTTCTAGATCTCGCGTAGGGAAGCCATTCATCTTGGAAACGCCCTAAACATGTAGGTTATTTGTCGATGGTAGATCAATAGCAAAGCCTTCGCTTTGCATTATCTATTAACAGGAATTAGGCCACTCAACATGCGACACTCTATCACATGTCTAATTATAGTATAAACAATCACTACGTGAGTGCGCCATTCAATTAAGCATACAACGTTCACAATTTAATCATCCAGGCATGAATAACAATAATTCCAAGCATCATGCAGCAACTTAAATCTCTCGAGTCCTAATAAAAAACATACAAATCCATAAACTTATCCATGCCTTTCTGACTCAAACATCAACTTGCAGGATATTCTCATGCCTCTTAATTCATAAATAGGGTCGATCAAAGCATGCATATGCCACATAAGTCATTGAAATAACATTTAATTTATGTACTTTCCTCATGTAACTCATATATATTCATGCCACACATGTGCAGATCATGGCATCATTCTCATCATATGCACTCAGCATTCATGCACTTTACACACATGGCGTCTTGAGAACATCCCATACTACCATGCAACCATCGAGACCATGCTTTCAAATTATTACGGCCGCCTAGGACCCAAGGTTAACTCAAAGGTTTTGGCATAATCAGGCATCGTCTCGCCCTATCGAGCATGGTATCGTCCTACATAAAACGCATTAGGACGGTCAATCCTGTAAGGAGTTTCATTCCGAAATCCATCCGCGAACGGCATCCCATTGACTTGGGGGCATCTGAACTTAATCGGGCATTGTTTCGTGTAAAACGCATCCGGATAGGCTCACATCCTCCGTAAAATGTATCTGGGTCTTTATATGATCACATGAGCACATCATGACTCATGCCCATTGTTATCTTTCTCGTTAGCCAAGCATAAATGCCTAAATGGCGTGCCAAGCGAAATGTGTCCCATTTTCAATCGAAAATACATTATTAAAATATACTGAGCACAAAATGAGAATCCATGGCTCAACTTGTTACGTTGAGCATCGGCCTAAGTCCAATCTGGATCGGAAATGATATGTTTCAATATTGCATTGAGATCAACAAAGGACCGATCCACTGTGACATGATCACCGACTTAGTACCGGACTTAGCTCGGGAACGATACGTCTCAGTATTGCATCGAGACTAAGAAAGGATTGGGTTGTCGTGACATGATCACGGATCTAGTACTTGACTTGGTTTGGGAACGATACATCTCAATATTGTTGATCCCAAGAGAGAGACTTGACCCGGTGTGCTTCCTTGCACGTCCAAGAACTATCGCATATCTCATCTCGGAGGCTCGGGGTGTTCTCACGCGTCGACCATGTACAATGAACATAATATATGTATAACGACTACTTCCAATGAACACATATAATACATTGCCATCATAATCTATCCAACACTTATTTAAATAACATACTTAACACATATAACTCATATGACACATCAAACACATACAACACATAATACACATCTAACACATAAAACATATATAACATTTAATGCATATAACCCATATAGCACATATAACACATATAACTCATAATCCATATAACATGCTTAACGTATAATCTGTACTCCATAAAATGCGTATCTCATAGTATGCCATCCTACTAAGGCACATTGAAACAACGTACCATTACAATGTAACTTATCCCTTTATTATTGCATATTATTCACATATTATAACAGCATATTACCCCAACTTGATAACTTATCGTCTTAGGCTCGATAGCATATTATTACCCACGATTTGATAACCTATTGTCAAATGTCTGATAACCTATTGTTTTGAAATTCGATAACCTATCTAAGCCCAATAATCACTTATTACGCAACATCTACTTATCACATCAATAAATCATCATTTAACCACTAACAAGTCCTAAACTACTCCCTAAGTGCAATGATAACCCTAATCAAGGGCTAGAAAGCCACTCATAAATGAATCCAAGCTTCGTAAGGCGATGGGAAAGATGCGACAAAACTAGATAGCACTTGGTCGCACGTGTACAATGCACATGTGAGCTGGGCAGTGGCTAGTGGGAGCTTCGGCAGTGGCTTGGCAGCAGTCCGGCAGTGG
This sequence comes from Eucalyptus microcorys, assembly GCA_014182515.1. Classification (NCBI taxonomy): domain Eukaryota; kingdom Viridiplantae; phylum Streptophyta; class Magnoliopsida; order Myrtales; family Myrtaceae; genus Eucalyptus; species Eucalyptus microcorys. Next base: position 20,995,123 of record CM024564.1, read on the forward strand.
TTCGGCATCGGAACGGCCTTCGGGTTTCATGGGGGTCTACACTGGAGGAGAAGCGAGGGAGAGGGAGCTGCTGTGGGGGCTGGACAACGGCCTCCTCAGCTTCAAAGCTTGGTTACAGTGACAAACGGCGTGCGGAGGGCAGTGCGGCATCGGGGTTCAAAAGGACGGTCATCGATGATGGAAAAACAAGAGAAAAGCTTGCAAAAGAGATGCAAATGGATGAGGGGAGGTTCAGCTATGGAAAGGAGGGAGAGAGTGTGAGCTTCAAACATTGAAGTGAGAAAATGGGAGAAAGTGAGAGTGAGGGGGATAGGTTGCCGCCGGTGAGGGGGGAGAGAGAGAGAGAGAGAGAGAGAGAGAGAGAGAGAGAGAGAGAGAGAGAAAGGGAAATCTTTCCTATTAATGCCCATCAAATCCACATTTTCTTGGACTCATATCAATCAATCAAGGTAGCTTGTTCAAGAAGAAAAAATCCTTGCGTTAATGAGGGGATCTAGGCACTTGAGTGGATAGGCTTAGGTTTAGACTAGTTAAGTAGGCTAGGTGGCTTCCCTTAGGCTCTTGGACGCCCACTCTTGCTTGTACTGCCCCCTCCTTGTCCAATTTCCCACTTTGCCCTTTTGTCCATAGTCCAATGGAAGGGCATTTCGGTCATTTTACCAAGATTGTGCACTATTCATGCACTATTCACGTACTTGATTGCATTAAATGCCAAGATTTTGTGAAAGGATGGCTTGATGGGCTTGGAGGGTCCATGGGCCTCCCTTGGCCGCCCACCCCTTGGGCCGCCCACTCTTTGAGCCAGTGGCCCTCTTCCTCCAAGGTGAAGGATATTTTTGTGTAATTTTCGAAATAAATGTCATTATCTTATTGAATGGATTCGAAAAATTATAAAAATATAATATGTTGTAGAGAAGACTTTAAATAAAATTTTTCATGAAGGAATCCAAGCCTAATTCTTTTTGTATAAAGAGCAGAAAATCACCAAAGGTAACCCAAAATCTCATCCGTTGAACAATTCCAATGACTGCAGAAGAAAACCCATTTTAACATCCAAATCTTCGTAAAACACTTTGAAATTTTAGTATGTTTAGATTCCAAAGGGAAAAATTTATAAAAAATTGAGAATACTAATAGGTTACCGTTTTTACTGCACTGGCTAGTTTTTGCACGGTAAAAGAATAGGCTTTTGTATCAACCATTTTACCTTAGAAAAATATGAAATTAAAGTATGTTTTATATCAAGATGTTTTGAACAACTTTTATGAAGGAAGTTTGGTGAGATTCGAAATAGAGAAAGCCCTATAAAATTGGAAAGCAATGAAGGTCCAGCAGTACGCACACTATTCATGCACATAGGGCTTGGGTTTGGGCTTGACTCATCCAATTTGGGCCTAATTCAGGCGTGTAGCCCATTGGGCTTCCAATTTTTGGCTCAATTTCACTTATCCAAGAATTCATAGTTTATCAATAATTAAGGAATTTGATGAAGAAACGTTCAATGGTGGTCACTTAATCCTCTAAAGTCCGATATCCTTGACCGGACTAGAATTTGTGGTTGAAATCTATCAAATACGACTTAGCATAATTAAAACCAACATGCATTCTTTAGAGGTTTCACGAGTTCGACCCGTGGTTGATTCGATATCAATCTACGTTTGAGTTTTTTCAATTAATGGATGATCTTGGTTGTCATGTAATCATGAGGGGTCAATTGCTCGCTTCGAAGTACATGATCATTTGGAATTGGTTTAGGGTCGTTCATAGTTAATATAGTAATCGTGCGGAATCACCTGCAATCCGATTATATATTATTATCGAATTGAGTTATAACCGTTCTTGGATCAGTCTGAAACGGTTTAAGATTGTCTCTCATCGATCCTTATGGTCGAATTGTCAATCCATGGTTGAGTTTTCTAGTCATGCACATCGAAATCCTAAATTGCCTTTCCTAATAGGTTTAACACTCTTGAACGGTTTACGAAACAATTCAAAGTTCAATTTTGCTAATTGCGCATTAGTAGAAGCAAATCATTTATCGTATTTTGAATATGGTCGAATTTTGAGGATGTTACAACCCATTTAAATCATAAATAGGTTATATATAGATCACTTATATTCTGAAGTGGGTAATATGTGGGTCACTTACATTTTAAAGAGACTAGTTAAATGGATCTTAAATTGGTTAGACTTAAAAATCCATTTCCAATCCAAGCCTCGCACTCTCTCTTTCCCCCTTTAACTTTATAAAAATATTTTTTTAATAAAAATTGAAGTTAGAATTATTTTCTATATTTTTTTTTTTTTTCCTTTTTGCTTCCTCCTTCCTTAGCTAGTGACCAGCATGGTGACGGTTGATGACTCACCAAGTGAGGCTCAAGCTTGTCAGTTTTGGTGAGACTTGAGCTTGCTGGCGTCAAGTGAGCTTGATCTCACCGACCACTAGTGAGGCTCGAGCCTCGAGCTCACCGATTTGGCGAGATGAAGGCCTCATCGATTTGGCAAGACTTGAGCTTGCCAGTGTCGGGTGAGTTCAATCTCGCTGATTTGGCGAGCTTGGTGAGCTCAGTGAGCTCAAGCTCTCTGACATTGGGTAAGCTCGAGCTCACCTATGGCCGGTCGCCGGTCATTGTCGTGGCTAGCGGTCGGCCGAAGAAGAAGAAAAAAAAAAAAGAAAAGAGAAAAAGAGAAAATAATTAAAAATGATATTTTAAAAAATAAAATAAAGATAATAAAAAATTTGATTTAAAAAAAAATAATTAAAAATTCTAATTTTTTAAAATAATTTTTATAAAAATTATAAAAATTGTCCATTAAATTTGTATTGCATTAAAGCATTTTAGCAATACCTTTTTTTTTTTTTTTTTAAATCATAAGAAATAATCTTTCTTAAGTTTAGTTAAAGGTTTTTCACATTTTTTTATTTTATTTAATGATTTTTCGTTGTTTAATTTACTTCTTAAATTAAATGTGAAGTTTTCATTCAAGTAACATATATGTGAAGAGCTTAAAGTGAATAAAATGGGTGGAATAAAATGGGTGGAAGTGGATTAACCTAAATTGAGTTAAATATTAATGTGTTTCGATAATATGGATTGAGTTGAGTATGAGTTAAGAAATTTATATTGCATGAAAATTGGTAAAAAAAAATTAAATGAATTAGTATGGATTAGACTATTTTTGACTCGATCCAATCCCGACTCGACCCAACCCATTTAACGGCCTTGCCGCCCATCGACCTATCCAGGTAAGTATGTGAAAACTGCGTCTGAGGCCATCTGTTATACTCTGTGCACCTCCTCCCTTCTGCCTCGTTCCCCATGTGGGACACTCCCAAACAGCCTACTTCTCAACCGAGCTAATGCCGTGGTGGAGTGTTGTACTGTAGCCCGCCGTATCATTTGAGGACTCCTCGAAGCTTTTTTCCCCGACGGTATTCGAGTCCGCACCGCGAGCATGATTCGACCCATGTCTTGTTTCGGGCCTCCGAAGCCCGATCTCTCAGGGCTTCTTAGCTTCCACAGTGAGCATGTATCCACACACCAGCAACTCTGCTTTGTTTCTTTCCAGTGTGTTGCTTCCACTTGTCACGAAATCAGGCTACCGGTAGCCCCGTCCGGAACACCGATTGAATCCGTGCCAGCATTCGCCCGGCGGCCGAACTTCATTGAATATGCCAGCACCCCACAGTCATTTATTTTGACCTTCTTTTCAATGGGCTTGACTATCAAAACCTTTATTGTTTTATGCTAAAATGCTTTGTAGTAACTGAGTACTTTGATCTATTACTATAATTATGATGCTTTGGTTTTATTTATTGGTTAAATGTTTTACCAGAGGTAATGATTATAAAATGTACATAGTTTGTGTTTGATTTCATAGGGAGATAATTATCCCATTGATTTAAGGTGTATTTGGAAACCACTCTCTCAAGAATTCGATTTAAAATACAATTTATCAAACACTATTTGCATTTAAAAAAAACCCTTTTAACCTAATATCCTTTCGCATTTTCCTAAAATCTTTTACAAGAGCTGAACCCAACGCGTCCTGTGATGGTGTTAAACATAGGCTTATCGACCTATCAAGTGTCTCCACTCTCATCTGACCGTACAATGAAAGTATTTATGAGCTCTTAATAAGTTAAATGTCACGGCAAGACATTGCAAGCTTTCCCAATTCTTTTGTATCCACAACCTTGTTGACTAGTTTGGACCAATGCCGTGCCTAAATATGAAGATAGAAGAATTGCTTTGCTCTCAAAGATTTTAGGATTAATATTACAAAAAATTTCAAAGTAATATACTTATGATAAATTTACAAAAAAAAAAAAAAAAATTATCACAAAAAATCTCAAATTGGTATATTTATGAGAAATTTATCCGAAACTAATTTTTGGATTATTAAAAGTCCCAATTGATATATTTGTGACAAATTTTTATGCCTTTAGTTTTCATCAAATTGGACAAATACCACAGAAAATTACAAATTGATATACATGTAACAAATACAAGATAAAGCTTTAAATTGATATATCCATCAACTGTTACATATTATCCAAAAAATTAATGAAAACTAACGTGTAGCAGTTTAGGCTCTTTCATAATATTAACTTAAGATGTTATACGGTCTGTGCATGAAGTAGAAACAAGTGTGAGGCGTAGGTAGGCCTGAGGCGGATATTTCAGAAGATTTCTTGATACCCACGAGTAGGCATAGATGGTAGGCCTGAGGGCAGATTTTTTTATGAAGATTCAATGATACCCATGTACATCTTTTTTAACCAGTTATAATTTGACACCACTAATTCGATGATTTTGACACTTACCCACCCCAAACTTTACCTTATTAGCATTTGGAAAAGAGAAGTTTTCGTATGCCAATGGTCAATCTACAAATTCAACGACCCACTACTACGGGCGTCCAATGTGGTGTTAAAATAACGATCGAATGTGCATACGATGCTCCACATGTGGTATTGATCAAGGGCTACTTTTCCTTTCCTTTTGCTTTTCAATAAAATATAGTTTCTTTGACAATGGCGTTTGTTTGAGCTGGCTGGAAATTGGCTCATATAAGAGTTCGTAAATTTAAGAACTTAATAAAAGGAACAAATAAAAGTCGGTAAAAGATTAAAAAAAAGTTGGTAATTCGTAAACTGTAAACAAAATGTTGGCGATTCCATGAAAGTATAAGTGAGCTAGTAATAAGTTACCGGAAAATCAAACAACTATTAATTTGTCGGTATGGAAAAAGTCTTTTTTTCCTTCATTCGAAACGGAGGAGTAAAATCGTCCATACATGAGAGGAGAGATAAACCAAAGACAGAAGAAATAAAAGCCCAACACGATACGCTTCCACATGGCGAGTGGCAAAACTTTTCGCTTCGGTTTTGGGAATTTAAAAAGAAGAGGAACAAGACAACCTTGCAATCCTCGTGAAGGCAAAATACAATTCCTAGTCGTGCACGCCTCGTGGACAATGCACTGCACATTAGGCGGAGTTTGCTTTTGAGATTGCAGACAAAAGTTCCGTCGATAAAGTAGGGGGACTAAAAATACAATTACCTGAAAGTATGGCGGTGAAAGTGCAATTCTCATTTAGAGATCTGGACACGTAAACGAATTCAGCAATTTGCGTCATGTTTTGGGTGGAAATTGGACGGGAGGAGTTAATTGTCGCCTGAGGATAAAGTTCACAGCCAAGCAGGAAATGAACAGGGAACGAACTTTGACTAGGAATTTTACTTAAAAAAATATCTCTCGTGAAGTGCAAGCAGATGTCGCCCCCTCAAGTACGTTATTCCAATGAATGCCAGCTCTTCATAATTATTTCCCTCTATTTTGTCGGAAGTTGCTTCCATGACGAAATACATTTTACCAAAAGTCTTTTTTCAATTTTTATTAGTGATTTCGGACAGGAAATATCACAAGTAAACAAGGGAATCGATAACTTCACCTCAAATATAATTGAACAAACATAAATTGTGCTGAAATTTAATTGACGACAAAAACCGAGAATGTAAAGATGCAACCTGGAATTTCATTGACGGCGAGACATCTAGGAACTACAACAAAGATAATTGCTAGAATTTAATCGATAGTGTGAATCTGGAAACTATAACTATGATGCATGATTTGAAAGATAACATATTTATTTAATTGTGCGTGAGGGGTTTTTACAGTACACAAAAGCTAGTATTGAGTGTTTACAACATAATTGCCTAAGAAACAATTCTTTAGCAGTGCCATGCCTTCACATCTCCAGAGTTCTCAATTCTATCTTCGTGTCCCCACGACTTCTCATCTTCAAATGAATAACTTTTCCATCACATCAATGGCTATCAGAAGTTGCAGTAATACTTATCCACAAAAAGTTAAATATATATGAAAATATCACTACTCGGTAGTTACACGTCGATGTCGATGTTTATGACTTCATCCCAAATAATTGACATTTGCTGTTGCTAGCTTCCTTGGTTATCAATATTCTTCAAGTTGTTGACATTTATCTAAAAGAGCTTAAATATCCAAAAATATCGCTATGCTCTTTAAGTTGTTGACATTCATCTAAAAGAGCTTAAATATCCAGAATATTGCTACTTATTAAGTGATAACATTTGTTTTTTTATCGATGACTTCTGCTTTTTGCTAATCTCTACTCTCGTTTGCTAAGTCTATTGCTTGTCCATAATAACCAAAATTGATAATCTTTTGGTGCAAACAAATACCATCTTTAAAAGAATTGAATAATTCATCAATTATTTGATTCTTTTAAATTAGATAATTAAGATTCATCATGTGTCCCCTTGTTATCGAAAAATTTGATTTTTTTTTCTTGCCGAGTTTTGTCATGGTTAAATTTATTATATGGCTCATATTTTTTCCACGAAAGACACTTTTTCTAAGTTATGGTACTCATATGATCGGAAAAAAAAGTTTTGACACTCATGTGAGCACTGTGCAAAAGTTAAAACACTAGCAGTTGCTTTTCCCTACTGTTTTGAGAATTAACAATTTGATGTTTGAGGTCATAGTTATTGCATTTATGGTTTCATACAACAATGTTAGGCTTATGGGTTTCACATCATAGGTTTTGCCTTTTACTAGATTGTTGTAGGGTTAAGCTTTGGAATACAGGGTGTGGTGTTTTGTTTTGGTAATTATTGTTCGAGGTTTTAATGGGGTCTACTTTCAAAATTGTGGTTATCATTTGAGAATATAGGGTTTGCGGTTAAGGCTTAAGATTTCTCATTGAAGATTATATACAAGATTGCAATTAAATAGGGTGTAGGTTTTAGGAATTCTACGTCTTTTGGGATCCGGTTGAGGGTATTGCAATTAGATTTTCACGGTACCCGTTGTTTGCTTTTAAGGTTCCATGTTTAAGATTTTAGTGGAGTGTTGGTAGGGTTCAGAGTTTTGTAATTAAGACTGGGGTAAAAAGTTTCGTTGTAGGGAGAAAGAAAAGGAGAAAATACCAAAGAAGTCCTAAACACAATGGTGCTTAAATTAGTTTTAAACTTTTCAATTATATTAATTTAGTCCTAAATATTTTTATAATTTGCCAATTGACTCCTTCCGGCCAATTTGGTTTGGTAATCGCTAATATGGACATCGAGCATCCTATGTGGTATAGCTGATGCCGACGTGGATAATTTGTACAATTTTTCTTTAAAGTTGGATTTTTATTTGTTTCTTTCATTTTGGCCATTTAGCAAGTCCTTGCTTGATCTAGGCGAGGCCACCTTGCCAGGGCCTTCATAGCCTTGCCGGTTGCAACGAGGGTGCTATGGCCTTCGGCAACGGTTGACAAAGGTTTGTCGGCCCTTGCTGGCCAAAGTGAAAGGAAAAAAAAAGAAAGAAAAAGAATAAAGAAAAAAGAAAAGAAAAGAAAAGAACAAAAAATTATTTAAAAGAAAATTTATTAAAAATGTTTACGTTAGCATTAGTTGTGCTACATAGAATGACCAGAGTTCACGTTAGCAATTTTTTTTAACCAAAATTGGCCAAAATAAATAAATTGGCAAAATATACAAATGTTTATGTCTAAATTGACACGATTGAAAAGTTTATGATTGAATTAACATCATTATAATAGGTTTAGGGCTTTTTTGGTATTTTTCTTGGGACGAAATGACCATGTCCCACATTAGTTAAATTGAACACGATGATAACTATAGAAAATTTAAGCAAATTATCCAAGAAGACATTGATATATTTACAAATACATTTTTGTTCCACATAATAAAGCAAATGTTGTTTTGGCTTAAGTTTTCTTTTTGTCAAAAGAAATTTTCATTCATTACCAAATTGATACATTATAGGAAATCTCAAAAGTCACAATGACAAGGCAAGCCTATAGTGCTCCAAAACAAACTAAAAATCAGAAATCAAGGGATATCATTAGAGCATGGTTGGTACATATAATCACAGACTCGTCCTTCAAGAACAGATTTGGGATTGCATCTAAAGATCAGCAGCTCATCACTAAATCACATAGTATCATTAGTGATAAGCATACGGTGGAATCTCCATCTGTAGTAATGGTTTTGCTTTTCAGTGGTGTATGCCTAGGTTTAGCATCTCTAACAACATCATCGTAGAGACAACATAAACATGTTGAAGAAGTTCAGATCTAACACTAGCGAGAGTAAACCCTATAGCCAATGAGAAGCGCTAAAGCTTTGAAATAAAACACGTTGAACAAGCATCAATTTGGCACTGAAGCTGCTATGAGCATCATTGAAACTGGAGACAGTGTACTTATTCATTAAAACTCCAAGATCTAGAATTAGATTGGAGAGAAAAGCTCCCAGATATAAAACCTAGAGAGCAAAACTCCCAAATCTAAAACTAAATCAAGAGAGTAAGGAAAGAAACAAAAGGAAATAAAAGGAGAAACAACAAGGAGGAGAGGGAGAGATTGTTGGCTATATGCCCCGAAACAACTATGTAATAGTTACATGTTAGGGATTTTAGTTGCATTACTTATTTAACAGCAAAAACATTTTAAATTTGTCGTCCCATTTACATGAATGAGTCCATATGATTAGTTGCAACTAAACCTATTCTTCAGGTGTTAACTATGTGTGAAAGGTTTACAGTTAGACCGAGTCTTTAAACATTCCCCGATTAATAAATCATTGAAAGGATATTAGTGATTTTGTCGAGACCGGTGTGTTTTTAAGCTTTACCATTGAGAAATGGATACCTTAAGGGATGATGAATCACAAGTCATTGGGTAATGTGATATCCTAGTTAGAGCACAAGTGCTTGTCTTGGACAAGTCCACCGAATGATGCTGGAGCATCAAAACTTAGATCTTCCAATCACGGCCATCCCAGATCAAGCTTGGTCAATCCATCAAGTCAACTTGTCAATCATGGAAGCACATAGTAAATTCGTCCACAACATGGTCCAATGGTTCAAGGGCACACAAGATAATATTTGCTGATGATTGATGGCTTAAAAGCAAGGTTGAAGAAGCAATGCATGTGTTCCCTTTATTAGGTGTGCTCTGTTTGTCTTCTTGTGTCTTAATTACTCTAGTGTGCTTAGTTTATCCTCTTACATTAGAGAGTTTTCAATGCAAGGCTAGGATGTCAAAGGGTATTTATTGCAAGTTTGAAAGAGTGGTAGCTAGTCTTCACTACTAGGCCGAAGTGCAAGAAAGTAGAGTATGCTGGCAATTATTATGAGAGTCTTAGTATAATGTCTTAGTATGGTTATAAATAGAGATTTAATTTTGTATGTAAGGTAGAATTGATTTGCAATACTTGATATTTCCTCTTAAAGTCAGTAATTTCCTTCAAAATTTGGTTGTTTATTTATTTGTACGGTGGTGAGCCTTGAGTTCTTTATCCTTGGCTGGTGGATTATTCCTTTAGGCCTTGGTGGTGAGCTACATCTATCCCAACTTCATTTCATTCATAAAATACTCCATTTAACGTAATAAATGCAAAGAAGACGCATTGTTCACCCAGTAGCCAAGGGTCAACTCCACAATTCCGGCAAGAAGTTCCCACTTTAATAGAAAATGACAATTCATTCCATCTTCCTCATCCCAACAAACATTTATCCACACACTCTATCTTTAAGATACTAGACCAAAAATGAATTTCTCATTCCTTCAAGGTTGAAGTAGTTGGGTGAGTTAATTCATTCTACATTTCATCCTTCCGTTCTCAAATGGATGAACTAGTTTTGAGAGGCTTGACTTTAGAACAAGCCCATAACAAAAGGCACGATCGTGCTATAAACTAACTCTAGTAACAAATGGAGCGAGTTCTCAACCTATTGGAGAACCAAGCAAGACAAGAAACACCGCCGCAAGGACCTTCCATTAATCGTTTGTGCTGTGACAATCATCATTCAAGTTCCGGTGATAAATCCAATAATACAGGTTTTGATTCTAGTGACTTGGACTATCGAGCTAGAAGAAGAAGAGGAAGACACTATAACAACAATCGCAATGTCAAGGTGGAGGACCTGAATTTGAAGGTAGCCTTAATCATGAAGATTTTATTGATTGGTTACATGTTGTGGAACGAGTGTTCAAGTTTAAATCATACTCGGATGAAAAAAGATGCAAGGTTGATGTTCTTGAATTCAAAAGTATACTTTACTTTGGTGGGAAAACTTGAAAAATCAAAGAATTCGGGAAGTAAAAAGTAAAGTCAAGTTTTGGGAAAAAATCAAATAAGTTCATGAAAAAGAGGTTTCTTGCTTGTCAACTATAAGCAAGACCAGTTTCTAAAGCTAAACTCTCTTAAGCAACATGGAAAGAGCAAGGAAGAATATATTAAGGAGTTTGAACAACTTCTTATGAGATGTGATATTCTGGAAGCATAAGAGCAGGCCATTGCTCATTTTCTCGAAGGATTAAACCAGGATGTCCAAGATTTGGTTGAGCTTCAGCCATATTGGCCGTTTGAAGATATTTGCATGCTGGCTATAAAGGTGGAGAAACAACTGAAATGTGGCAAAAGGTTCTCGACTAAACCTTCAACTAAGGGAACATCTTTTTTAAGGGTGCTTCTTCTAGTAAAGTGGAGAGTACCTCAATAGAAGAGAAACAAAATAATAAGATTGTTGAGTTCGGTAAAGATCTCCCTAAGAAACTAGAAAGTGGAGGTAGAAAGTGCTTCAAGTGTCATGGCTATGGACACTTGCAAATTGATTGCTTTAACCGGAGGGTTATGACCCTTCAAGAAATTGAAAAGATTGACTTTGAGCTTCAAAAGACTGAACAAGCCCAAATGGAGTTCAAATCAGAGATGGAAGATGAGATTGTAGAGCAAGTTGATGAAGGCAAGTTGCTAGTCATCCAGAGGGCTTTACACATCGTAATTGTAGCAATTGTAGAAGAACGAAGGGAGAACATATTCCAAATCCATTGCACAATTAATGGGAATGTGTGTGTATTGATTATTGATAGTTGGAGCTGCACTATTGTGGCTTCCAAAACCATGGTGGAGAAGTTGAAGCTACCAACTTTTAAGCATCCCCAACCGTACAAGCTTCAATGGCTTAGCAAAGGAAGTGATCTCTAGGTAACCAAACAAGCTTTTGTATCATTTTCTATGGGCAAAAGGACCAAGACCAGGTCCTATGTGATATTATTACTATAGATGTACGCCATTTATTGTTGGAAAGGCCTTGACAATTTGATAGAAAAGTTATGCATGATGAGTATAGAAACACTTATCCATTCCAAAGAATAAAAATACATCACTCTTGCAACTTTAAGCTCATCATTAATCCACAAAAATCAACTTGGAGCGGGAAACACAAGTAAGGAAAACCTTTTCTTGAGTGAAACACGGGTTGAGAAAACCATCCACAAAAATAAAATAAAAAAAGAGACTATTTTTGCGTTACTTATGGTTAAGAGCAAACAGAGTGAGCTAGAGAAAACTCTACACCCTAAAATGTGTTCCTTGATGAATGAATTTAAAGATGTGTTTCCGAAAGAATTACCACTTGGATTACCTCTCTTGAAGGGTATTGAACATCAAATCGACTTGCTTTTGGGTGCTCCATTACCAAACAAGGTTGCCTGTCGATGTAATGTAGAAGAAACCAAGGAGTTACAAAAGCAAGTAGACGAGCTTATTGCTAAAGGATATGTGAGAGAAAGCATGAGCTCTTGTTTAGTTCCAGTCTTACTTGTGCCAAAGGAAGATGGTTCTTTTTGAATGTGTATGGATAGCTGAGCCATTAACAACATAACCATCAAGTATAGGTATCCCATACCTAGACTTGATGACATGCTTGATGAGTTGTATGGCTCTACAGTATTCTCCAAGATTGATTTACGGAGTCGCTACCATCAAATCAAAATGAGGGAAGGAGATAAATAGAAAACAACCTTCAAAACCAAAGGAGGCCTCTGTGAGTGGTTAGTTATGCCAGTCGGCCTTTCTAATGCTCCAAGTACTTTCATGAGACTCATGAATGAAGTACTTCGTCCATTTATTGGCCACATTGCGGTTGCCTATTTTGATGATGTTCTTGTGTATAGCAAGAGTAAGGATGAGCATTCATCTCACTTAAAACAAGTCTTTGAAGTCTTGAGGAAATAAAAACTCTACCCCAAGATGGAAAAGTATGAGTTCTCCAAGCATCATATTCCTTGGTTACATCATTTCCAAGGATGGGATTTCTGTAGATCAATCCAAAGTGGATGCAATGAAGACGTGGTCGACTCCAAAGTCCATTTCCGATGTGAGGAGCTTTCATGGTCTCAACGATTGGTGAAGAACTTTTGCACCGTCATGGCTCTGATTACTGAATGCATGAAGAAGGGATAATTTGAGTGGACTAACGCCTTTGAAGCTGTCAAACAAAGCTTTGTGAGTCTTCTATTCTTGTCTCGCCCTTCCAGATTTTGATAAGGTATTTGAAGTAGAATGCGATGCTAGTGGAGTTGGCATTGGTGCTATTCTTGTCCAAGCCCAAAAACCTTTGGCTTGTTTCAGTAAGAAGTTGACGGAATCAAAAAGGAATTGCTCTACTTATGATAAAGAGTTTTATAACATTGTAAGAGCTCTCGATCATTATGGTCACTATTTGAAGCCTAAACAATTTATTCTTCATTTTGATCATGAGGCTGTCAAATATATTTGCAGTCAACATAAACTCAATTTGAGGCATGCCAAGTGGGTAGAATTTCTTCAATCCTTCTCTTTTGTCTCAAAATATAAACCTTTCCACATTAACATTGTGGCAGATGCATCATAAGAAGATATTTAATACTTGTTGTCCCTGATTCACGGGTTCTTTGCTTTAATTTGATGAACGAACTTTATTATTAAGATTCAGAGTTCTCATCCATCATCTTTAATTGTAGAGAGTATTCCTTCCGTCTTGCTCGATGATTTTCCATTTTATGCTTAGTCTTCAATCTCATGCTTGGGTGTTTTCCATTTCTCACTGTTGAAGAGCTTGTGCTCGAAACATTCGACTCGAAATGCTTGAAGAGCTCGAGCTCGAGAGTGTTTTCATCTCTTGGTTGTCAAGAGAAAATTTGGATGGAAGGTTAAAGGGGGTAGATTTGGGACTTAAGTAAAATTTGGTGGTTTTTATGAGACAAAAAAAAGTTAAGGGTATAATTGAGATTAGACCTAAAGTTGGGAGGTCTTTTATGGGATAAAAAAGTTTATGGTAGAATTGAAATTGAATTAAAGTTACGGTTTTTTTTAAGGGTATTAAGCCCCAAATCAAATCCCATCCCATAAGAAAATGTTCATATTATAGTCGGATAATGTTTCTTTTTAAGTGGTCAAGTGGTATTTGAGTCAACTTTTTGCACACCTCAATTGGTCCATCTCCCTGGACGATGCGCTCGGCCTGGTGCATTTGGGATTTACTCATGGTGTATTCCCAAAGACTTGAACTCAAGATTATAAGGAGGGGAGCAAACCCTCTTGTTGTCTATGCCAACACAACTTGTTAGATACCCAAATGATTTTCAGTCCGTTGACACAAAAAATAATCCGCTTGGTATGCAGGTAAGAACAAACACGTCAGTGACACCTGGACATAAGAAGTCACGTGCAGAGCATGTGGATATCATTGCAAATATGTCATCTATCGAAAAATGCAAAGATTAACATAAGCATATTAATGATGATATCCACTAATGCCACGCGTTCAATTGCCAAAATACATCAACAGATAGCTAGTAGCCAATAATATAGGCTATTGCGATGAATGTTTATTGAAGGGACATTAGCAAGCAATTTGAAGTTTAAAATTGATGAAGTAGTTGAGATAAAAGGTGCACGTTTTTGGAGGGAACGGTTACAATTTGACAACATGATCGAGGGACACCCATTGTTACAGTTTATATAAGAAGCATACTGAGTTATCAAGACGTGGAGATAATTGGCAAAAGTGGCTAAAGGAAATTTATCCATTGAGAACCGTCTGAAGGTAGTTACCACGAACCATTACAAGTACCGCTAGTTGTCCATTAGAGCCCTCGTCGGTGCTCGCACTCAACTAGGCGAGGCTTGATGGGGGCTAACAATATAACCTAGAGAGGGATGAATATGTTATTTTAAAAAACTTGAAAATCTTTTGCGAAAAATAGCTAACGTTAAGTAAAAATCGGGTTAAGATGATGTTTCAAAGGTCGTGGTTGTAATGTGTGCTTCTGAGAGAAAAGAGAGTAAAACAGTGACATATAATGATATATAGTGGTTCGGCTTTATCTCTACGACTATGTCCACTCTTTAGACTAACAGCCACAAGTGGGGTAGGATTGCGCTAATAATTTGCTCAAACAGTTACAATAGGCAAGCACGGATCCTTTTACAAGATAGATCACACTATTAGGACTTAGCTACTGCTCTTATGCTTGTACACTTAATCTGGAGCAAAATTACTCAAACAATACGAATACAATACTCAAGTGAAACAATTTGAAAGAGAGCGTATCGCTTAGAACATAGTTGAATGCCAATCCTTAAATAATGTTGTTTTCTTTCTTTCTTGGCTTCTTAGGTCTTCTCTTTTATATCCATCTCCAATCTATCCATTAGAAGAGGATTAGAGGAGTAAAGAGCCATTAGAGTTACTGTTGAGTTGCTACTCAAGAATAGAACTGACCATACAATCATTTTTTTGAACATTTGCAGTATACCTAAGAATAGTATCTGCCGCTGTCTCGTCACTGTAGTCTCTAAGAAACCTGTTAGACGACCTAGCTTCTCGATTACTTGTTTCAACTGGATTATGCTACTTTGCGAATCCTTAGCCACACAACTAGTTTGCTAAGCCAACAAACTTCACCAAATGTTCATGCTTGCCACAACACCAACAACTTGATATTTGTGGCTGCGATATAAACATTGCCATCAACTAATCTTTAGGTTAACTGGTACTATTTACGTAAAGATTGTTTTTGGACTTGTTGCATACTTCCATCTACTAGATCACACCATGAATATGACACAGTACTTTCTATCAAAAACATCTACATACACCATAGTAAACTTTATATTAAGGATAGTTTGGACATCATCAAAATCACTTGAAGATATTTCTCCAACAAGGCTAGCCTGCTTGACCATCTCTATGCCGGCTAGCCACGTGCAAAAGGAGGAAGAAATGAAAAAAAAAAAAAAAAGAGAGAAAAATCATTAAAAATTAAGATATTATTAAAAATATTCACGTTAGCATCAACCGTGTCATGTAGTATGGTTGGCGTTTATGTGAGTAATTTTTGACTAAAGTTGACTAGATGAATTCAATTGGCAAAATTTTAAAATTTTAAGACATAATTGGCAAAATTGGAAGGTTTATGATTGAATTGACAAAAGTATAATAGATTTATGACTTTTTGGATAATTTCCTGAGAGAGATAGATATAGATTTCGAATAAATGTCAAAGAAAAGAAAAATTATTATCTACTATATTTGTTCATTAATACATAATTTGAGAATATTTTGGAAAGAAAAATGTGGACTTTTTAAAAGTAGGAGGTCTTTTGTTCTACATAAAAGTACATATGATTCTTTGGTTTATATAATAGTTTGCTAGGAAGCACTAACACTTTCCAGGACCTTCATGTCATGTCGGATACTTCAACATGTGTCCGATACTCTCCGACATTCTTGGATACTCTTTGACATTTGGTCAATACGTGTCGGGAAATGCGACACCTGATCAATTTTTTTGACACTCTTTGACACTCGAGTCGAAATTTCGATATGCAAGTTTCCAACACATGATTTCGACATGTGAGGTCAATTTTAAAAGTTTTCAATAAATGAAGGATCAAAATATATATATGTAAAAAAAAAAAAAAAAAAAAAACAAATTAAGACGGAAGAAAAACCTAATTTTTTCTTCTCTTCTCTTTTGACCGTCACTTTCTGTGATACACAATTTACCCTCAGCTTTTTTCTTTTTTCTTTTGACACATCTGACATCCAAGTCTAGAATGTGAATTACTTTTTCTTTCTTTCCAAGTTTTATGGATTTATTGAAATGGAGTTGAATTTGTCAAATTGAAATAATGAATGATATTAATAAAATATGCATTAATATTTTTGGATTTATTATAATATTATTTACTTATTTATTTATTTGTGAATTATAATCATAAAAATAATAATAATTATTTATATATAAAATATATATTTGATATACAACGTATCCCAACGTACCGGAATTCTTTAATTTTTGAGAAACGACGTGTCGGCGTATCGTGTCGTATCATGTCACATGTCATGTGTTGGTGTCAGTGCTACTTAGATAGTACGTATGAATATTTCTAAAATGAAGTTTTTATTCCTCTATCTCTTCTTTAGTAATTATAAAAAGTTTCTTCGAGATATTTTTTGAATTCCCTTTTATTTTAGGTCAATTCCAGTTTCATATCAGAAGTGTAGATATTGAGTTATGCTTCGTGAATTCTCTACCCGTGCTATTTATGTGGAGCGGGCAGAACAGGATTGGAGAAGGGTGTAGAGAAACTAGTCCGAATAGAGTAGGGGTTGGGACTAGGCAACTCTATTAACAATGGAGTGGGAAGATGGGAGATGCAACCCTCGATCTTGGCTTGCCTCCATAAGCCATTGCCTTTCGTGAAAGTCTGGCATGAACTCAAATTATCACGACACATTCTAAAGTACAAATGAGTCGAAACAAACGGGCAACATCGTATTGACAACAAAATTTGGTGGGGCCTCCTAATATATAGATTGTGTATTGGCACACTTCCAAATCCTTATAGTGCATTTGGAATACCTAAACCGTTGGCCACTATTATTTGAATAAATAACTCTTGATAATCCTTTAAAATGTGTTTATATTTTGAATTTATGATTATTAATCGTTAGAGAGTTCATGATTCTTCTAGCATGCGATTATTCTATCAGGCTTTCAATTTCTCTATATTATATTCTAGCGCATAATCAACCTCAAATTTTACCCATAATTTCTATTAAAGGCATGTATTTGTTCTCGATACACATTGTAATAACACAATTTTTTTTTTTTGCTAGAAGTAAAAATGCATTACTTAATACAGGAAAAAAGTGTAATTTATAAGTAAACTAAATCCCCAAAGCTTTTAAATCTCTGTAATATGTTTTTGGCAAGTTGAATCTTCTCTTTTGCGACAATTCGATTTTGCTTTTCTAAGATCTAGACGCGCTGTGATAGAATGCCCTTTTGTTTAAGTTTCGGAGTCTATTACCCCAACTATCAACCACCATAAGATATAAAGAAAGAGAAAAAGGATCCAAACCAATTCTAATTCTATCCCAGACTTTCTTTTTTTCTCGTAAAATATCCCTAAATTTTGGTTCAATCCCAATTCTATCATAAAACCACCAACTTTAGGTATAGTTTCAGTTTTACCTTGAACCTTTTTTATCTAAAAAAAAACAACCAACTTTTACTTTAGTCCTAATTCCTTCATCGATCCTTTGTCCAAAATCGTGTTTAGTGATATGGCATTTCCACATCATTGCTCTACTTTTCCCCCTAGATTTCATATCCAAGAAAACATCTTTTGGAGATAAATTTTTATGTCGGCCCAAATAACATTTTATTGGGTCTGAAATTCGAGTTAAAATTGGAGCAATTTTGGTTCCTTCAATTACTTTTACTCTTAAGAGAGTATTCCTTCCATCTAGCGCGTGATTTTCAATTTGGTGCTAAATCTTCAATCTTCCATGCTTGGGAGTCTTCCATCTCTCATGGTTGAGAACTCACGCTTGAGACACTCGACTCAAAATGCTCAAATAGCTTGGGCTTGAGAGTTTTGCATCTCTTGGTTGCTGAGAGAAAATTTCAATGGAAAGTTTATGGAGGCAGATTTGAGACTTAAGTAAAAGTTGATGGTTTTTATGAGACAAATAAAAGTTTAAAGTAGAATGAGGACTAAACCTAAAGTTGGGTTTTTTTTTTTTTAATGGGATAAAAAGGTTTATAGTAGAATTAAATTTGACCTAAAATTAAGGGTTTTTTTTTTTTAAAAAAAAAGGAAATTAGGCTCCAAATCAAATCCCATGCCATTAGGACACGTTCATATTATAGTCGGATAATATTTTCTTTTAAGCGGTTAAGTGGTGACAAGTCAATTGGTCCATCGCCTTGATGATGCAGTCGGTCTGGTGCATTCAGAATTTTTAATCGAGTATTCCCAAAGACTTGAACTCAAGATTATAAGGAGAGATGGGCAAAACCCTCTTGCTATCTAAGCCAACACAGTCAAATGATTTTCAGTCCAAATAATTAAACGCAATGAACAAAAGAGGTCGTGACAAGGAATCAAAAGAATAACAAAAAGATCTGAGGACACGGTGGAGGAATCATTTGGTACTATCTAGGATGGGCTTCCAATGTGAACAACAGGGAGATTTTTGGGGGCAGATTTTGCTTTAAGGTGTCATTAATAAGATGCCCATGAATCAAGTAAGAGAAATTTCCTTGTTCTCATTGCGCCGAACACCCTTGCATGTCTGGAGGTATCGAATCACTACGGATTAAGATTACATACCGACCAAAAAACACTAAAAAGAGAGTTGGGAACTAGGAAAGCGGCCGGCAAGGCCCACCACAACCACTCCCCTCTCCCTCTCCATCCCCACCTCCGCTCCCCGCCCCCCCGCGGGACAAGCTTTCCTTGGACTCTCTCGCTCTTGCTCGCTGGGGAAGCCTATAAAACGGGTGTCTTCCTCTCATCATTCATTCATCGTCGTCGCCGTCGTCGTCGCTTCACCCCGCAAGACCTGACTCGCCGCCCTTCTCCTTCTTCGTCGTGGCCTTCTCTTCCCTCCCCGCAGCCGCCAAGGCCAATCCTCACCCCAATTCCCATGGTACTCTCTCTCTCTCTCTTTCTGAGTTCATTGAACGTTTTAGGTTTCGTTTTCTTCGAAACACCTTTCCAGATCGGAGACAGATCATGGCCGTCACCGGTATGCGTCCGATTGTCTTTTCTGCCGGCGACGACAATTTGTGCTTTGCTTATGATCTTTTTCCTTTGTTTTCTTTTGCGGTGTTTACGAGTCGGGAAAGTCAAAATCTTCTCCGCGCCGGACCATTCGCATCTCCCTTTACCGTATTCCTTCTGCTATAAGATAGAGACGAACGTCATCGCGGACGGTCAACCGCGAAAGGCGGCCCCCCATTGGATTTGATTCCTCGATTTATTTCATCGCAGTTTCTTTGATGGGTCGGTCCCGATCGCAACCCAAAACTCTATTTTATCATCGTTCCATTCACATTTTTCCTTTTACTTATTGAATCTGGACAAAGAAAAATGACTTATTCTAACGTTCTCTCAAAACCTTTTTCTAAGGAAAATAAACGCCCTCTCAGCTACTTCTTTTTCCTTACTTTGGAACCTAAAATTGAAAAAGTCATATATTTGTGTTAAAAAAAGAGGAAAAGATCAGCTTAGAACTAGTTGTGACCTCCCCCAAGAAATCATTTTCTCTTCTATTTTTCTTTGAAATTTTCGTGGTTGATAGTTTGGTTTGGGAAATGAAGCCAAACGGTCGGCTTGGCGGCGAATCCCAGGATTTTGCTCGCCCACGCTTTGCACATACATTCTTGAAATTTTTGAGAATTGAATTTGATCATTCTCTTGGCGTCCGCTAGGCGAGCCCCATTGTTTCTTTTGTGAATCTTGAAAATCAGTTTCGATCTCACGATGTCCGTAGAACTTTTGTGACTTTGGATGCATTGAATTTTTTTGATGGGTATAAGTTATAAATCGAAAATATTTATCTATCCAATTACATAACAAAACTATATAGAGTACGCAGTTGGTCACTTTGTTTTGAGGAGGTGATTTTGCAAACCCACTTTTTACTCATCTTTGCATTTTCCTCGTTTGTTTCGTTGGATATTTTATATTTTTAACTATTCAAAATTTCTTGGTGTGAGATTTTATTTCGAGCATTTATTATGTACAGTTTGATAGACGCAACTCGTGAACGACGAGACACTAGCACCAAATGGCATACTAACATGGCCGCATTGAATTGTTCAGATATCCTTGTTCTTGGAAGCATCAAGGAAATAAAGTATGTTATCAAGAAAGGTGTGCCAAATTCTTTATTTTGTTTTTTTGGCCCCTCATAATTGGAGGAGGACAAGAGTTTATTAAATCAATTACTCCCTATTTAAGCAAATCATTGACAATAATTTAATGTCACGAAGTCGTGCCAAATGGATTCGTATTTTGGGAAGTTGCCAACCCCAACTTTTCTTTTTTATTAGGAAAAGCTTTTTCGTTTTGTTTTCTTCTCTTTGGAAAAGCTTTGACCTGGGGTCCCTTAACTATTCAGAATTTTCAGCCGCGTGCTTTATCTATTGATTAATTTAAATTCAGTTCATACTGATTATATGGGAGACAAGACCGCATTTATGAAAATTCTTATGTAGTTTGTGTGGATCCTGTCCAAGGCCTAGTTGCTTTCCCACTTGCTCCTTATCTCGAGCATAATAAAGTCAAGGCAAAAGTAAGTTAACCACTCCGGATTTTGTCCGGGGTCTTAAAGTTTCAAAGTGGGATTTGTTAGTACTGACAAATCGATAATTAACAATTTATTTTAATTCTAAAATTTTTAATTTTTTTGATTTGTTTTGACAAGGCCCACATTGATTAGTTGAAATGAAAATCAACTATAAATCCATCGTCAAAATTAATTTTTATTTTTAGTTCTTCAATTTAGTATAGAACGGATAGAACCGACAAAATTTCTTTATTTTAGCTGTTAAAGTAGTATTGGAAAGAAAGTTTCGTATTTTTCTCAATGTGGGTAAATCTATTGAGCTAAAAAGCTTGCAATTGCGCAGGGCAACCAGGGAAACGTCGATAGGACGGCAGTTCTAACGGCGCCGTTATCGTTCAACGGCGAGTCACAGGTGGATTATAGAGCTCCGAATCTCCTACAACGCATCCGCGGCCTCTTGAGGAACGTACGGCCCGGATCGGATCTCACCAATTTCCAGGCAAGTCCACCCTCAGATGAACTGCTCAGATGCGCCGACCCTGTGCGTGCGATAACATCTCACCTCACCCTCCGCGTCCTTTGCAAAAAGAAAAAAAAAAGGTTGCGTATAATTGAGATTAAAATAAATAATGATTCCATCTCTCTTAATATAATATACTTGCGTTATTTTCAATAAGACTTTCGTCGTTTGTACATTATAAATTGTTCTGGAAAATACTTTCTTTTTAAGTAAAAGCTCATTTGTTTCACGAAAATAAATGATTTAAAAAATATAATCACTTGAAATAATCAATCAATAAAATATATTTTCATTATTGACAAAAATTTAGGCCTAAACATTATCATAGATAATGAAAACATTTCTTAATCATTATTTTTGTAAGCAATAAGAGTAATAATTTTCTGCGAAATAAACTTACTCAAAATATCCTTCACTTGAGTAAAGGTACCTCAATTGATTTACTTCACCTCTCTTTTTTTTTTTTAGTCGTGTAATTAAGGGTGTTAAATATGATTTATATACACAATTTGACGGGATTACATCAGATTTATATAGACTACCTTTTGATTTCTTAATAGATAATAACCCGTAGTGTAATGAAATTTAATTTGAAATACCATCAATTTTTTTTTTAAAAGTTTAAGGGTTGGATTTCAATTTGCAAGTTTTGCGATTAAAATATATAGGTGGTAAGCTCATGAGGACCCCTTCAAGTATCTGCCGAGTTCTTTCACTCTGCTGTACCAACATCATCCTATTGATGACGAACTACGTGATCGTTTTGAACCTGAAAAATCATGGCCTCGCCAAATAGAAGATTGCTGAATAGCAGCAGCTTGAGTCCGAAAAATTAGAACTCTCTGCTGTGTTTTTGTAATTTCCGCGAAAATTGTTCTCAGGCTTGTGTACCATCGACGTTCGAAGTGATCTCTAGAATGAATTTTGGCTGAATCTACATGACTTTGGTTGAGCTTGTATCAAGTCATCAGATGATTTCATTCAATAGTCTCCTTCCGTTCTGAAGGCGTCGATGGAACATGATTGTCGTGGGATGTAGTAGGAATTGCACTTGGTCAAGGGACACCGATGAATTTCGCTAAAATGACAGTTTTAATCAGTTGGGACAAGACATTGTTGATGTTGTTTGTTATTCTTATCAATTGCAGCTGCCTCCTCTCTTCAACATTCCTAAGTCACAGCTCCAATGTTTCGGCGAGCCGCTGTACTGCACCAGAGAGGACATGTTGAGCCCGTGCTGCAGTGCTGAGAGCCCGCTGGAGAGACTGACTTTAGTCATGGCGTGGAGCATCTCGATCACGCGGCCTTTGATCTTTGGCGTCGCCCCTTACAACCCCATTCTGGGCGAGACCCACCATGTCTCCAGGGGAAACCTCAATGTTCTTCTTGAACAGGTGGCTCGATTTCTTCTCCAGCATTCATCTAAAGCCGTTTTCACATGGTTTATCTAGTTTTGCAAAGAAAAAAACATAGTGAGAAGTCTTTTCGATCAGATTTGTCTTCTATAAACCCATACTTCTCCCGACTAGCCTGATAAGTTGTCAATGTCACAGCCGATTGACGAGTTAAGCTTCTTCTCTTGCAGGTTTCCCATCACCCACCAGTCTCTGCTCTTCATGCAACAGATGATAGAGAAGAGCTTGAGATGATCTGGTGTCAACATCCTGTCCCCAGATTTTACGGTATGGTGCTCTTGATCTTCACTTTGTGCTTCTTGATAGTGTTAATTGATCTTTGAACTGCTTGTATGATGCCGCTCGAGGCAAATTAATGCCAGGCATTTCACCATTCTTTGATTACAGTTCTACCAATCCTGAGACTAAAACAGACTCGAATAGCTTTGTTAAACTCGGGGTTAAAATGTGATTCAGGTACGTCGGTGGAAACGGAGGTGCATGGAAAGAGACAACTTAAGCTCCTCCGTTTAGGAGAGACTTATGTGATGAACTCGCCAAAGCTCTTGATCAGGTTCTTGCCCGTGCCTGGAGTCGACTGGGTTGGCAATGTCAGGATCACTTGCCAAGGAACGGGCCTTGGAGCCGAGTTGTGTTACCGAGGCCCTTCCTTGTTCGGCAGGAACCGCAGATCGATCAAAGGGAAGATTATCGATCTATCATCTTCGAAGACGTTATATGAAGTCGATGGCCACTGGGATAGTACCGTGACAGTGAAGGACGTCAGCAATGGGAAACAAAAAGTGATATACAATGCCGCGGAGATAATATCTGGGTCGAAGACTCCTCAAGTAAAAGACTCAAAGGTAATTGAAACCTTACCACCATATCTCTACGCTCGAAACCTGTTTTGACGACTATCAGAATACTCTGCAGTTAAATGAGCATGATTTTGTGATTCCATTTAACATTAATGTTTTCAATTTGTCATATGGGTTTAAGTGCGTTTCTGATTGTGTCGAGCAACCTTTCTTAGTGTGTTTTGGGGAGCGAATCGGCCGTGGTCTGGAGCGAAGTTAGCCGAGGGATTCTGAGCAAAGACTGGGACAAGGCAAGAGAAGCGAAGAAAGCCGTAGAAGAAGAACAGAGGAAGCTCAAAAAGGAAAGAGATTCGAGAGGAGAAACGTGGGTTCCGAAGCATTTCACCGTGTCTTACGACAAGAAAAACGGGTGGGATTGCTTGCCTATTGAAAAATCGGTGCCCTCAGCACCTATTCATGTCCCATTTGATTGCTAAAACTTAGGAATGAGACTGGATTCTTCGGTGTATTGCCTCGAAGTTCATAATTTGTGTATATCTCGATGTTCTTACGAGTTAAGGGCTAAAAAATGACCTAGTAACCATAAATTTGTCCTTCCTGGAAAATATGGTAAACATACACAGCAAAGCCGCTCCAGAATTTTTTGTTTATGGAATGATTGAAGGTTTCCTTTGATTGTAACAATGAGATTATCGTCTTAGCAGGAGGAGACTTTCTTGAAAGATTGAGTGTGGCTTTGAGCAGTATTGGCACAGTGTCTTGGCTTATTCAACTCCTTAAGCATGTCTTCCGGAATCCTGCTTTATGCGTCCTGATTAAATTGCAAAAGGGTTTGAGTGCGAGTACAACCCTGGAAAGATCCATATCCGATAATTTTGATATTGTCTATCATTCATCACAATTTGAAGATATTCGAAAACGAATTCTCCTCCTGCAGACTAGGTACGAAATCTAATTGTAACAGGAGATCACCCGAGGTCATAGTTTAACTTGGTTTTTCCAGTGAACATGGGTGACAAGAGATCGATTCGTGACGAATTAAGTGACGGAGATTAGCCAACTCTGGTCGTGCAAAATTGAACATGCAAAAGAAGCATGAATCAGTATATGCCAACCCAGCCTGTGGAGCATGGTTATTGTAGACTTAATGTTTTTCTCTTGTATCTGATCAATACAAGAAACTACAATCACTTCACCATCTCCGGATGCTCCTGCAAATCCGATTTGCTCCTCCTATCGAACGATTTCTCCTTTATTGGGTCCAAATTCAGCCTCCGCGACCGGGCCCCACTTGTGATATCCTGAAATTCAACCATTCTTGAGATATATGAAATGATTATTTTATCAATGCACTAAAAGTTAAATTTACTCTGAATTGATCATTCATTAGTTAACTAATCTATTGGAAGATGCCATAAAGGATTAAAACACGCATGACTAAAAAATTCAATTGGGGATAGACCGCTCGACTATAATGATCGACAAGAAATAATACTACAATGTTATAAGTCAATTAGCAAACGGATATAAATCGATTCGACAAAAGTACGTAAGTGGTTCGGTAATTCTACATGATTACGATACTCGCTATGAATGACCGTAAAGCTAATTTTCTATTGATTTTGCACTTAAGGTGAGTAATTGATTTATCACGATTACATAACAATCGAGGGTTATCCATGATTTAATGAGGTACAAACATGGATTGAAAATTATCAACCATGGATTAAATGTGCAAAAGCCCTAAAAGTTATTTGATAATTTAGGTTGTACTAAAGTCGCATTTGATTGATTTTAATCATGATTTTAATTCAATTTTGGGTATCGAACTTTTGAGAATTTCAACACCAACCTATTAGATTTTGCTTCATTTATCCATCCATTTATCGATAAACATTGAATTTTGGATAAGGGTCAATAGGTCGAAAATTGGAAGCCGGAAAAAGGAGCCAGGTCAAGCGAATGCCCAATGGGCCTCACGCCTAGGAAGTGCGGCCAAGGGGGTCCAATGAGGCCCACCAAGCCAAGCCCATCCAAGCCCATTTCAAGCAATTGGGCTCAAGGGCAAAATTGAGATTTTGTGTTAAAGTGGTGAAATGACCAAAATACCCTTTCTAGAAGGCTTTGGACATTGTAGAAGATGAAGACAAAGGGAAAAGGCTTGGAGGAGAGGGTTGAGGTTTGGTGATTGCACTTGAGTGAAAAAGATTTTGGGGGAAAAATCTCAAGTTCATCTCTCTCTCTCTCTCTCTCTCTTTCCTCATCCTCCTCCTCCTCCTCCCTCCCCATTTGGCCGCCCCTCCTCCTTCATTTCTCTATCTCATTTTCTCTTCTTATCCCTCTCTTTCTCTCAACACCACCACCATTGTCGCCCCTTACTGTCGTCCATTCACAGTTGCTCGTTGCTGTCTAGGCCATCCGTCTGCGCCATTATCACCGTCCCTCACGCTGCTCACCGCCGTGTTCCACTGTCCACAAGCCACCACCCACCAAGCCAAGCCATGCCCTTCAAGCTTTGTCGAGCCACCGTCGTTGGTGCCACCGTCATTGTTAGCTCATCGTCGCCATTAAACGGTGAGTTAACTTCCTAATTGTTGATTTGGGTGTTGATTGCGTTTAGGGATAGTTTAGATTAAGGTTAATTATGATTACTGTTACCTAATGACATTTTAGTCAATAGGTTATCACGATAAGCAATAAGTAAAGTTAATAGGTTATCGGCAATTAGGTGATAAGCTATCACCAAAGGGGTGATGAGTTGTTGTTTATTAGGTAATAAGTTATCACTGAAGGGATGATAAGTTATTAATAAAATGGTGATAAGCTACCACTAAAGGGGTGATAAGCTATCAAAAAATAGGTGATAAGTTATCAATGGAAGGGCGATGAGCTATATTGGCTTTATGTTGATAAGTTATCATAATAAGGCGATAAGTAGTATTTATATGCATTTTAGACTTGAATTATGGGATGAATTTATGCATGATTTATATTGCTTGACGCTTGTGATGCCATGAAAAATAATTGCCCAATTTAGAAACCTTAATTGCTATTTTAAAGAAAGGTTTTATTGACTGTTGACACCTAAATTTTGATTAGGTTTTTAATTATGCCTTAATTTCCTTTGTTTTTTTTCCTTTTTTCAGGTAATAAATAATAAATAATAAAAACAACAAAAAAATAAATAAAAACAAGAAAACATAGAAAAAACAAAAAGAAGAAGCAGCCAAAGGAGGGCTGGGCCTACGAGCCCAACCCCTCCTTCTCTCTCGCGCGGGCCCCCATGGCCTAGCCTGCGTGACTAGGCCTTTTTCCCTTTCTTCTTCTTCTTTCCTCTTCTGCCTTTGTCGAACACGTGCAGCAACGCCAATGTGCTCGTGGACATGCCTACAATGAAGATAGGAGAAGTAGACTTGTAGTGAAGGGACGCGCAAGTGGGTAGCTTGGAGTGGACGTCGGTTCGGCCGCACCCAGGGCTGGTCGGCGCACGTCAACCAGACACCCCTCCGCTTATAAATAGGCCCCTCCCGATGAGAACCAGACGGACAAAGAGAGAGAGATCGAAAGTTGGCGAGCGTCGTAAGCTTCTCCTCGAGACACTTCAGGGGAGGCCCAAGTGCTCACAAGCCCAGATCTGAGGGAGAGGGAAGAGATCAGAGCCGGAGGAGAGGAGCTAAGCGAGAGAGGAATCGAAGGAAATAGAGGGCTAGATCTGGGAAGCTAAAGGCTCGCTGTCACTGACGTCGCAACTACTGCTTCACTGCTGCCGTTCCTAATCTCGATGCTGTCGCTGTGGCTGAGCCCCAGACTAGCCGCTCAAGCTGCGCCGCCATGCCGTGTCGACGCCAAGGGCATGTGACGATGAACCCTGCTCATGCCATCTCCGTTGCCGCCGTCCTTCCCCCTCGAGAACCTAGTAGTTGCCCGTTGTCGTCGTTGCCGCTCCTTGAGAATCCAGCAACCGCTCGTAGTCGTCGCCGAAACCCTAGCTATTGTCCTCTGTGTCGCCGCTGTCGTCAACGCCGACCTGCCGTCCTAGCCCCTCAATCGGCGCCGCATTTAGGTGAAGAAGAGAGGAGGAGTCGCGTCGGGTCACGACCCGGGTTGGAATTGGGTAGGGTTTGGCTTCAAAGTGGGCCGGGTTCGGGTCATTATTTGGGCTGGGTCATGGCAAATCAATCAGGTCGTGTGTGTGCGGGCCGGCCTCGCGTGGGCCGATTTGTGTGCGGGCCCGTATCCCGGGCTTGTCTGGGCCAGTAGTTGGCTATGTGGGCCGCGAATGGGTCGGACCCAACCCGGCATCCGACCCGATTCGTTTTTATAATAATATAATATTTTAATAAATAAAAAAATCAAAAATAATTTATTTTCCCATAAAGAAAAAACAAAAAAATATCATATTTCCCTAAAAAAGCCAAAAAAAGTCAGAAAAGTCAAAAATAATTTATATTTTCATAAAAATATCAAAAATCCAAAAATACTTTTTATGTCCAAAAAATGAGAAAAAGACCAAAAAAATGTTTTTCCTCCACAAATGCATGGAAAATCCCTCAAAAATCCAAAAAGCCTTAGGGTTTAAACAAGATTAGGTACCGAAAGGGCATTAGTGATTAACTAATGTAATCAAGTCCCTGGTCCTAATTTCTCTTGTTGCGTAAGAGTGAGTATTTCTCCCGATACTTCGCTTGGGTTTCTAATCGACCCACCCCAAATCGATTAGTGGCGACTCCGTTTTAAAATTAACTCACAGGTTAAAAAAACTTGAACCATTAAGTCGTGAATTGGTGGACTTGGGAGACTCCGGGCTATGCTTAAGAAACATAACCGAACCATTAGCCTCCGCAAAGCGCCCGCCCCGATCAGGCACCAAAAGAAAGAGGTCACGATAGCTTGGCGACTCCACTGGGGACTTGAAGACTTAGGCATTTTTTATCTTGTTTAAATGCTGTGCTGACTTGGTTTTCTTTCTGTGTAGGTTAGTAGTTTTTTTTTTACTCGGTTAAAATAAAATGTTTTGTGAATATAAATTGTTGTGCATGCTTTATTGTTTTAACACTACACATGGCACACACAACCCGGCTGCCGGACCTAGGCCGCCATAGGATATTTAGGATGGTGTTAAGAAAGATACGGCTTCGAACGTGAGACTGCATTGTAGAGGTTGCCTTTCTTTTCCTCGAATTTCTCTAGTTGAGGTTAAGAGGGTACGCTGCTAACGCGAGACTGCGATGGGCGAATACCTTTTAATTTTAACAAACCTTCTCAGTTAGAAATCGAGCTGCACGTCCCATGCGCATGTCTTTGTGCTTGCCATTTTTCTTTAAAAGCAAAGTAATTTCTTTACTTTTACTCAGTCTTTTTTTATTGGCCCATGGCAATTTAGGATAGGTTTTTCGAGTCCCAGTTTATATGTGATGGGAGAAGACGATATCCAGTTTATTCCCGCTCCCAAAGTAGAGCTCTTCAGATGGTGGGGTCAATTGGATCAGTATGCCTAAGAGCGCGTGAAAGCCAAAGTCGGTCATCTTCTATCGTTGATCCAAATCCCTGTTCATCCCGAAGTCGTACAGGCCATGGCACATTTTTGGTGCCCGAAGACGACTACTTTTATGTTTGGTAGGTTGAGCTAACCCCAACTTTGGAGGAATACAACATCATCACTAGAAAGTCTCTCGAGAATAGCCTTGTTAGGCCACCAACAGGCATTGACCCGTTGCGTGGGTTAGCACGACTTTTAAGAACTGAAGTCCATGTTATGAGGGGAATTCTTGAAAACAACCATAATACCTGCCCACTAGCATTTTTGACTGCCTATTTTGAAAATCAACCTATGACCCAAAAAAGTAAGATTTTCCTTCTGGCCTTTTTCGGGTTCATCATTTTCCCCCATCAAAGAGACGCCATAAGTCCCTTAATGGCATGGGTGGTTGATCAGATCTAAAGGGGGCAAAATTGTGTCAACATGATTTTAGCCAAGACATTCTTGTCTCTTAATTGTTTTAAAGAAAACACGGAAAAAATCATGCGGGCCTCCCCAGAAATTTTGCAGGTCTAGTTCTTTTCTCACCTAAGCGAATTTCGATGTCTCATGCAATCGTATGAAACAAATGATTTGAAAATCCATTATAGAAATTTATAATCCTAGGACCATATATTCCCAACTATAGTTGTTTTAACTGGATAAATTTCTTAAGAGATCTCGCTCCTGAGACATTCCAATGGTGTGCTGGTTGGTTTCATGAAAAGAGAGCTCATTTTGCTTACAAACGTAGCCATCCAATTCTGTTGCTCGGCCTCACTGGCGCCACTCCCTATTAACCATATAGAGTGGCCCAACAGTATGGAGCCCTTTAAGGAGATCCCGCCGCTTTCTAGGAGGAAAATACATCCACTCCGTTTTACCCATCAAAGCCGTGACTACGCATTCGAGATTGCCATTATCGAGGAAACATGGAGCAAGTGCCATCACAAAAGAATCATGGTACCTGAAAGGCTTGAGGGACAGGAAAAGACCCATCACACCTTTGAGTCTTACATCCGCAACCATCGTATCCCGACAAAATTGAAGCCATCGGTCCCTTACCCAATCAGCGAGAGCAGCCAGCAATAAGCAGAACTTATGCAAAGGGATTTGGGAATAGGCTGGATACATGTCTTAGAGCCAGTCCAAGAAATCAAGCATTTGCGCAAGAACAAGGCTCCCTGTTGCATATAAAATAGCAATCATGTACCCCCTAGCGTTAATATCGTGAACAGTTTTGTCCCATTGTTTAGGGACTTTTGTTTAAATACCTAGTATTTCGTTCTGTCATTTTAATTTCAAGTTTAAGATGTCAGAAGTCTGTGATCTATAAAATCCTCTTTTGATAAATAAGAAGCAGTTAGACCATTGCCATGGGTCAATTTTTGTTTACTTTCGTGCTCATTCATGGTTTTTGCGACAACAAGAAATTATGAATTGTTGACTATTAGCCACCCGCGAATGGCCTTGCGGGATAGGGCCCGATCAAAATGATGTACAAAATCGCCTTGCCAACATTGAAGACGGTGTAGGACAGATGTCCATTATCCTTCGACAACTCTCAAGGCAAATGGAATCTACTCAAGCTAAGTCCAACTCTATAGCTGCTTTAAATGCACTCCTGGCACCCGCAAATTTCGCCAAAGGATAGCCAACCAGATAGACAGCTCATAAAGATCATGAAGAAGCTAAGCTAGCTGCAAGGGCAAGATCCCATGGACTTGTCTAATTATGCCGGCATTAAAATCCCTGAAGAGCTCAAAGCACCTGAATGCGAAAGGTATACTGATACCTCTCGCCCAGAGACCTACTTGCAAGCCTACCTGGTCCGAAGGATGATTCAATCGTACCAATCAAATCTAATTGGCCCCGCCTTACGACGGTACATTGTACGGAAGATTAATCTCCTTAAAACCTAGGGAGAACTAACGGATGCTTTCCACCAAAAATATAATGTTGACATAAGCGCCAACATCGCCCTGCCCTACGAAGAACCAATGGTCGCATAGCACGAAGAGCCAATAGCCGTAGAGATGAGAGGTAATATGTTCTTAGGAACACATGCCGTGTCTGGGAAGAGCCCGACCGCCCATTCTGATTTGCGGCCTGCAGAAGAAGACAACAATGAAGCCTTGCATGATAAATGGGCAATTGAGCAGTATCCTATTGCTGAGAGGCTTCCCACTAGGAAAGGCAAGGAGCCTGCAGATGAAGTCAACATTACTCAAAGCCGAAGTATGATGGGATGGCTTCTCAGGCTTATTGCAAGAGCTAGGGTCCAAAGAATGCCGACCCCCATCAACCTAGAGAGCGAAGCTCCACCATCTCCCACTCCCCTTGATAAAGTCCAACTAGCGAAATGAAGAACCTTACTCAAAAGGTCCGGACCAGGAGTCAAGAAAAGAAAGCCTAAGCAGCTCGAGTCAACACCTACCACTGAACGTAGGCAAAACTTGACAATCAATGAGTCGCCACACCCACACTTCGAGCATCCCCTGAGGATCCAAAGCCTGTTAGAAGAGGGAACATTCATCTTTGTCCGCCATTACTTGTCTCCCAATCAATTGCTAAGCTTGTCACCTAACCATGAGGATGACATAAACGCCTTATCCTCGTTTGATGATTTTAACCTAGAAGAAAGCCGTGAGATGAACTCGGGAGAATCTAGCTTTCCTAAAGCAGCAGAGTTTACCACCGCAATGAATATGCAATGGGAAAACCAGTGGCCTAACTAGGATATATCAGGCCCGTCTTGCACTCATAGGATCATGACCCCCGGAGAGATGTTGATACCTAATCTCCGCAAGTATAACAACATGACTTGTCCCGTGGCCCACTTGCTATATCTCCACACTAAAATGAGTCAGTACTATAGCCCAATGTCATTCACAACTCAAGCCTTCCAAGAAAGTCTTATAGGGTCTACATTGCAATGGTTCGTCACAGTAGATATGAACCTCATGAAGGATTGGAATGAGCTGTCTTCCATATTCCTGCATCAATACCAACACCAGATTGGAACTGAACTGTCTTGCGAGAACTTGGTTCACTTCAGAAGAAGACCAATGGAAGATTTCCAAGCATATGCAAAAGGGGTGGAAGGCTTTTATGATGCAAACTTACCCTCAACTAGCCGAAGAAGAAATGATAAAGCTGTTCATAGGAGCTTTACCTCGTAAGCATCATTGTTGGTTGCATGGGTTGCACTTCCGTAGCTTCAATGAAGTGGTCCTCTCGTGCGAATACTTCGAGTCTACTGGAGGCGAGGAACTCGAAGGCGCTTGATTTCAGAGCGAGCACTATCAAAGTGCTCATTTTCATAGGAGTTTTCATGGGTTTTGCTTGTTTTTATGATTTCATGTTTCTTATCTTGTCTAGTGTGCTATTGTTGCATTTTTCATTCCAGTAATCTAATGTACAGTTATAATATTTTGTTTAAAAGCATGAGGTGGTATCCCAAACCAGCCCGGTGATGCTATCTACCCATGAAAAAAAAATACCATCCAAGGAGAATACTGAGGGCTAAGCTTCCTTATGCTTCCTCCCCCCAAAGATATATACTTTTGAAAACAAAAATAATTCATTACCAAAAGCTTTCATCAAAACAAGATGTTTGTCTTTCTTACTCATTCACTTCCTGTCTCAGAAATCATCCCCATCTCCCTTGACTTAGTGTGACAAGGGGCATTTGAAGCTGGCACATCATGTGAAACTCGCCGAATTCAAAGACACCCTTTCAAGAAAGCAGGGGCAAACAAAAATGATCATCCTGTTTCAAAGAGGGGAGGAAATCCAGACAATCAAAGCAAATTCAATAGAAGCTTGAAGTACATGACTTTGCCCAATGCTGCTAATGGTCATATGGTCAAAGACAGAAGAAAAATTCCACAAAAGGAAGGCGTTGAAGATAAATCAACAACCATCAATCATGCATATATGGTTATGAATAGGGAGGCCAATTGAAAGAAATGTCAAATTGTGTCGAGACAAAGAGGCCGTCATTAAGATTCAAATATCCTTAGGAGTCAGCACAAACAAACTCTGAGGAAGGGTAACTCAGTATCATTTCCAATACTCACTATCTGAACTTGTTTTTGACATATTCCCCTATTGACAAGAAGCATTGGGATTCAAGAGCCAAGCTTAATGGTTAAAGTGATCCATATCGAATTCACCTAATTTGGGTATAAAAGGACATGTCATTTAGAGCTGGTTCGGTTAAATGAAAAAAGGAGCACCTTACGGACACCACCGACGCCTTAGCCTAGTGGTATGGGGGATGAAGCGGTCCAGACGCGACCGGGGTTCGACCCTCGGGAGCGGCAACTAGTTGACATATGTAAAAACTAATAATAAAAAAAAAAATTGCTTCTCTTGCACCTGCAAATTATGAGAGCAAGCGACCTAATGGAGTGAAAAATGTAGGACTTCATAACCCCTTTATACCTCAGGTCTATCCAATCATTTGCAAACTAGTGAAGGGTAATGTTGTATCGCTCCCAATTGTTTAAACTCCTGAGAGAAATCATGATTGACTCGTTCTTTCCTATGTTTTATAGGATTACCTGACTGTCAAAAACACAGATAACAAATCAATGAGAGGCATGACAAACTCTCCTAAGTGAAATGGCGTCCTGAGTAATAACTAAAGCAAATTACAGAAACCTTTCAAGCCTCAAATCATGTGTGATCTTGGCCCTACTGATTGATTTATTTCCACATCTTCTCTTCTGCAGGGGCAAAAGCAGAGATGCCTGATCAGATTCCCAATCCCTGGCTGATCATTCATGTGTCATATCCCTAATCAATAGGGACAATTCATCGACACCCATTTGTGAATAACTCTTTTGATGTTCAAAATTCAACACATTTGTAAATACAATTCCACCAAGTAAACACCCCTAAATCTGTTAATAGGGTTTCTTGAGTAAAAATCATTCATTTGTTTTGAGAGTACAAACTCTCTCATATTTAAAATGTTGCAGGTGAATTTTGCATGATGATTTTGTCTGTCTAAATCATCGATTCCATTGAGGATTATTAGAATAGACAGCTAAGTGAAGAATACAAGATTGATTGAGTATGCTGGATGAGGCGCGTCAGAATGATGACAGACAAGCCATATCCTACACACAGTCCCTCATCTATACACTTGTGAGATGAGTGCAGAAGATTCCATGACTGCAAGGAAAAGAGTTCTCTCACGAATGGTAAGATAACCAAAACAATGAGAGGCATTCCATCGCTTACTCCTTTGAGCCCCATACACTGGTGAAATTTCTGTCCTACCCCTGTCAAGAACCACCCCCACACTGGGGCAAATCAGAGACGAAGCAGCATCACAAGGTGAGAAGAGGAATAGAAATTTTCTTGCTTGCACTTGCATCAATCTTTGGGTGTCTTTTTGCATATGAACACTCACGATAATTTAAGTGCCCTAGAATGATGAAGAGCAATTCTTTCTCTACGCACCTGTATTCATTGTACAGCCCAAATGAGTCTATAATTTTACCCTCATATGAAGGTAAAACAGAGGTTACTGCCATTCAAGTAGTATAACCTGAAGTGCTAGCTGAAAGATGAAAACTCAAGAGTCCAACGGTAGTGTTTTGTTTGAACTTGCCTAGGCTAGTTCCTCAAGCACCAAGAATGAAAAATTAGGGGCATGAAAAAGCAGTGTACTTGATAAAAGCAAGGTCAATGCCCATAAATGAAAAACTGGAATGAAAACTAGGGGCATGAAAAAAGTAGTGTGCTTGGTAAAAGCAAGGCCAATGCCTCTAGACAAAAAAAAGTGAATTTTAGCCATTAGTGCTTCCAAACAAAAGTTGTTGTCGTGGTTCGATTAATAGAGCCTCCATTTGATAGTGAGAAGAAAGACTAGTGACAATGCCAAGGCAATCGCTAACTCTCACCCTTTTACACATGAGTCAAGCCTACATTGCGTCCCATTGTAAAAGTCTCTTCAAACTAGGGCACTTCAATTAACATAGGATTTCATGTCTATAAGTATCGCTCGAAGAAGTACGAGTAAGACTATTCTATATCTTTTCACAGGGTTTCTGACTTGCAAACTCGGAGATGATTGTGCAGCATTCCATTCATAAGCCTTGATCATGATGGTCCCCGTTGATGAGCCAATAACTAAGCCTACATTGCCGTCTTAACAAAGACTTCTCATATTGGTAAAGTTGTACCGCTTGCAAGAATACTCAGACCCCTGTTGACATGATGACAGTGAGATAGTGTGGTCCTTATAAATCCTGCATCAATGGTCAGGATAAAACAACCTTTTCCCAGAGAGTGAGTGGAAAGTCCTTTCAGACTAAAAGTCCCTCATCTGGCATGCTCAAGACATCTACATTCTAAATGAAGGTTGTTTGTCAAAATTCTCCCCAGTGGAACTCAGGTGATGCAAAACTGACAAAATTATCATACATTAATCCCATTTGGCTTATGAATTTACAGCATATACAATCATGTGTGCATACTATGCAAATAGCAGACATACTTTCAAAGAGCAGAGATGTCATCAAGTAAACATATCTTTACTGTTATTTCAAAAAATCCTGTTTTCAAGTACCTACCACTATCTAGGTACTCTCTTTTTGACACTCGACCTATTTGAGTCGTTCCTTGAGTTCGGGTGCTTACAACTATCTAAGTATCCCCTTGTCTTGGAGTACCCACCACTTGCCGGGTACTCCCTCTTATCGACACCCGACCCATTTGAGTTGTCCCCAAAGTATTGATATTTGCGATTGTCCAGGTATCCCCCTGTTTTTGAGTGCCTGCCGTTACTTAGGCGCTCTCTTTGTTAACACTCGACATGTTCGAGTTGTCTTTAAAGTTTGGATGCTCTTGACTACCAAGTATCCTCTTGTCTTTGAGTACCAGCCACCGTTCGGATACTCCCTTTCCGGGACACTCGACCTGTCCAAGTTGTCTTCAAAATTATGTCATTAAATACTGGCAACCGTTCAAGTATTCCACCATTTTGTTGCCTGCGATTACCTAGGTAAGCCTCGTGCTACATTAAAATTTTGAATTACCAGGAGGTAAGAGACCTTCATGAATATCCAAGGTACGTCCTCAATATTCACCAATTGCTAGGAGGTAGGAAACCTTCATGAATATCTCAGGTACATCCTCGATATGCCCATTACTAAGAGGTGAGAAACCTTCATGAATATCCCAGGTACGTCCTCGATATTCCATTTATCAGGCAACTTTCAAAGACAACCAAGTATTCTCTAGAGTTTAGTACCTGTAATTATCCAGTACCCCACTTCGATACTTGCGAAAGTCTAGGTATCCTCCAAGAGTTTGTACTTGTGATCATCCAAGTACCCTTTCGATACTTGGGAAAGTCAAGGTATCCTTCAGAGTTTAGTACTTGTGATTATCCAGGTACCCCCCATTGATACCTGCAAAAGTCCAGGTATCCTTTCAGAGTTTGTACTTGTGATCATCCAAGTACCCCTTCGATACTTGCGAAAGTCCAGGTATCCTTAAGAGTTTAGTACTTGTGATCATCCAGGTATCCCTTTGATACATGCGAACGTCCAGGTATCCATCAGAGTTTGTACTTGTGATCATCCAACTACCCCTTCGATACTCGCGAAAGTCCAGGTATCCTTCAGAGTTTTGTACTTGTGATCATCCAGGTACCCCTTTGATACCTGCGAAAGTCCAGGTATCCTCCAAGACTTTGTACTTGTGATCATCCAAGTACCCCTTCAATACTTGCGAAAGTCCATGTATCCTTCAAAGTTTTGTACTTGTGATTATCCACGTAACGCTTCGATACCTGCAAAAGTCTAGGTATCCTCCAAGAGTTTGTACTTGTGATCATCTAGGTACCCCTTCGATACTTGCGAAAGTCTAGGTATCCTTTAGAGTTTTGTACTTGTGATTATCCAGGTATCCATTCGATACTTGCGAATGTCCAAGTATCCTTCAGAGTTTAGTACCTGTGATTATCTAGGTACACCCATTTGATACATGCGACAATCCAGGTATCCTCCAAGAGTTTGTACTTGTGATCATCCAAGTACCCCTTCGGTACCTAGGAAAGTCAAGGTATCCTTCAGAGTTTTGTACATGTGATCACGTAGGTATCCCTTCGATACCTACGAACGTCCAGGTATCCTTCAAAGTTTGTACTTGTGATCATCCAAGTACCCCTTCGATACTAGCGAAAGTCCAGGTATCCTTCAGAGTTTTGTAGTTGTGATCATCCTAGGTACCCTTTCGATACCTACGAAAGTCCAGGTATCCTCCAAGAGTTTGTACTTGTGATAATCCAAGTACCCCTTCGATACTTGCGAAAGTCCAAGTATCCTTCAGAGTTGTGTACTTGTGATCATCCAAGTACCCCTTCAATACTTGCGAAAGTCCAGGTATCCTCCAAGAGTTTGTACTTGTGATCATCCAAGTACCTCTTCGATACTTGCGAAAGTCTAGGTATCCTTCAGAGTTTTGTACTTGTGATCATCTAGGTACCCCTTCGATACTTGCGAAAGTCCAGGTATCCTCTAAGAGTTTGTACTTGTGATCATTCAAGTACCCATTCGATACTTGCGAAAGTCCAGGTATCCTTCAGAGTTTTGTACTTGTGATCATCCAAGTACCCCTTCGATACCTGCGAAAGTCCAGGTATCCTCCAAGAGTTTGTACTTGTGATCATCTAAGTACCCCTTCGATACTTGCGAAAGTCCAGGTATCCTTCAGAGTTTTGTACTTGTGATCATCCAGGTACCCCTTCGATACCTGCGAAAGTCCAGGTATCCTCTAAGAGTTTGTACTTGTGATCATCCAAGTACCCTTTCGATACCTGCGAAAGTCTAGGTACCCTTCGATACCTGCGAAAGTCTAGGTATCTGTGGCATCCCAAAATTCAAAGTCAAGCCATGAGGTGTGTTAAAGTCTCGAATTAGGTGATAAAAATTTCCATGGCTTATGCTTTAGCCATTAGTCTTTTAATTAGATGATTTGTGCATATGATTGTGAAAATTTAAATTTGATAGATTAATAATTTATGCTTGGCCATGTACTTTATAAAGTAAATTTCAATAAACAAAATGTCACAAGACTTTGGCCAAGATGAAAATTGAAATTTAAAAAAAATATATATTTATAGAAGAATTTCAAAAAAAAAGGGGGAAAAAGTTAATTTTTGGGATGGGCCTTAGGCCCATTGGCCGAAGCCTTGATGGGCCAAGTTAGTCGGCCCAATTAGGCCCACTAAAAAGGGGCTGTCGCCGGCCCAATAAAAGCCCAACTCCAAGGCCCATGATGCATGCAAGTGTTGTAACAAGTGGCACAAAGAAGGGCATGCATTGGCCATGGTTAAGGCAAAGCAATCATTACAAATGATGAGCTTTAGGGGGGATATAAGAGTGAAGAGAGAGAGAAGGGTGGCCGGTCATTTGCTCGCCCAAGGAGAGAGAGAGAGAGAGAGAGAGAGAGAGTTGTGCGAGAGAGAGAGATCGTGCGAGAGAGGGGGAGCGGCCGAGAGAGAGGAGGAGGAACCGCCGTGTGCCGCCGTGTTCGCCGTCGACCGACCGATCTAGAGGCAAGTGGGAGTCCTCTAGCTTCTCTTGCATGCTTGAATGTTGTTTGCATGTTGAATTCTTGGGTGTTAGATGAGAAATACCGAAGCATGGATGAGTTGTGTGTGAATGGTGTGACTGTTCTTGCTCGGATCATGTGAGTCAGAATGTTGTTTGAGCTTGCATGTGTGTTTAGAGTCCGATTTTGGCTTCGATTTCTTCATGAGAGTTGTAGCTAACATCTTGAACTACAACATACTGAAATTTCGTGGAAAATGATGGATATTTGAGGGGTTAAAGTCTCATCCTACGGAGACCTCAGATCTGGAGAGTTTTTACTGACCTCTTGCTGGATTCGTGGTTGCATGTTGGTTTATGTTGAGAATCTAACTTCTATTTCTTCATGAACTTTGTAGGAGACATCTTAAAATACAACATACTAAATTGTGAAGTGAAATGAACAAGTATAGCCTAGCAAATCAACTAGATCTTGAAGACGATGATTCTGGTGATGTATTCCGAGATACCCGAGACTTCATTGACATAGATGATGACTATAATCTGGTTATTTGACTTAGATCTCTTCATCAAAATTGTATAGGACATCTTAATGTATAACATATCCAAATTTCAGAGGAAACGAAAGAGAATAGGTAGGTGAAATCTCAATATTTCGGAGATGTGTACACTGGACGATGCGGTAATGGATCCAGAAGCTTCGTGAGACTGTATAAAATAATCTAAAAAGAATCTGGCTTGGAGTTCTTCATGAAAGTTGTACGAAAATGTCTTGGATATAACTCTGTAAAATTTCGTAATTTTTGGAGGCCATATGGATATTTTAATCGAATTTCTTCGGAAACCGTGCATTCTTGTTTCATCGGAAAATTATATGATGCTTTGTGAAAATTGGGAAATTTTGTGAAATGCTATTTGGCCATGTATTTTGTATGAAATTATCATCCTATTGGCTTGTTTAATATTTTCTGTAATTTTCATAATTTTGGGAATTTGTTGATATTAAATTTATGGAAATGACAAAAGTTGGAATTTAAATAAATAAATAAATAAATAAAAAAAAAAGAAAATAAAAAATAAAATAAAATAGATTATTTTATTGGCCATAAATTCCATTAAATTTATCTTGTTGCATGTATGAGAAAGTCTTGGTATATGTATGACATTGAATCGAGATGCATATGATAAAGTCTTGGTATATGTATGACATTGAATTGTGATGCATGTGTGAATCCTATGCCAAGTATGACTTGTTTGATGTCACGCCATACGCCATGTTAAATTGATATCAAAATAATGGTAAATGTGGATAATGATAAGTGAGGAAGTGGTTGTGGTGGAGGATGAGGCCGGAATGAATAGAGATGCATTGCCGGATTTTCCCTAGGAGATTCGGGATGCCCGGAATGTTTTTGCCCGAAGGGAATGCCTCGCGATGCCGGGATTTGGGGTGCGGGATGCCCGGCCGGGGAGTGTAAATGCCGAAAGCCCCTGTCGGAGGTTTACGCCCGAAGGGAATGCCTCGTGATGCCGGTTGGGATGCGAGATGCCCGGAATGTGGGGGCCGGATGCCGGTGGCGGGAGGGATGCCGGAAGCCTCGGAGGTCTTTGCCCGAGGGGATGATGAAATTGATGATTTGAGGAATGGGTGATGTGGTGATCAAATTGAAAGCTAAAAGTGGAAATTAAACCATGATATGATATGCATGATGATATGCATGATGAAGATGATGATGATGATATGTGATGTGAAATAATGATGATCACCCATGATATGATATGCATGATGATATGCATGATGATGATGATGATGATATGTGATGTGAAATAATGATGATCACCCATGATATGATATGCATGATGATATGCATGATGATGATGATGATGATGAATATGTGATGAGAAATAATGATGATCATTCATGATATGAGATGCATGATGATATGCATGATGATGATAATGACGATGATATATGATATGGCACGATGACATGTATGATGTGATGATGTCATGATGATGATGACATGTATGATACGATGATGGTACACATGTATGTGTTATAAATTGATATGATGATGCATGATAGTATGCGCATGGCTTCAAGGGAAGCAATGCATGTATGATTTGCATGATGCATTGAGTTGTTATTGGATTCTTTATCTGCTGAGTGGTTGTACTCACCCCTTTGGGGACCAACATTTCAGATTAGCAATATGCCGCTTCCTGCCGTCACGTGGGGTGCATTTTATGGGTTACCGTCCGACGTCGAGGTAGAGTGTGAGGAGAATGGTCCTTCCGTGGACTCACCTATATACGTGTGCGCTGTTTTGTTTAGTACGACATAGGCCTGGTGGGGGCCCGATTGTCCAAGAGTCCACGTTCGCCGCAATGGGGTGATGAGAGGGATGTTGCCACCGCCGCCGCCCGACGCACCGGACTGGGTGTGAGGCCTGTGCGTGAGTAGGGGCTGTTTCTTTTTGGATAGTTAGCCGACACTTATGATGGGGTTGTACACATGCGATGTAGAGGGTCGAGGGTTCTTTTTGAGGTTTTAGGCTGGACATGGCTGAGTCCTAGCTTTTCCTTTTGATGTACCGACCCAAAAGAAGTCCCATCTTGAAAATATATGTAAATAAAGTGTCGTGACTTGTCTATAAAAATTATGGTGATTAGTGGTGTGTATTTGTATCATGGTCGGTAGGGGGAGAGATGGTGATGTTTTAATTTTGCTTCCGCTAATGAGTCGTCTTTGGGACCGTTTTGTTTAAAAAAAAAAAAAAATGTGTCTATAAATTACGACGCATCTTCTAAGGAGAAAGGTAATAAGGTGTAACATTGGCGCTGGTGACGACCTGCGAAGGGTTCGGGGTGTCACAGTATCCCCCAAGAGTTTGTACTTTTGATCATCCAAGTACCTCTTCGATACTTGCGAAAGTCCAGGCATCCTTCAAAGTTTTGTACTTGTGATCATGCAGGTACCCCTTCGATACCTGCGAAAGTCCAGGTATCCTTCAAAGTTTTGTACTTGTGAATTTCCAGGTAACGCTTCGATACCTGCAAAAGTCTAGGTATCCTCCAATAGTTTGTGCCTGTGATTATCCAGGTACCCCTTCGATACTTGCAAAAGTCCAGGTAACCTCCAACAGTTTGTACTTGTGATCATCCAGGTACCCCTTCGATACTTGCGAAAGTCCAGGTATCCTCCAAGAGTTTGTACTTGTGATCATCCAGGTACCCCTTCGATACCTGCGAAAGTCTAGGTATCCTCCAAGAGTTTGTACTTGTGATCATCCAAGTACCCCTTCGATACTTGCGAAAGTCCATGTATCCTTCAAAGTTTTGTACTTGTGATCATCCAGGTAACCCTTCGATACCTGCATAAGTCCAGGTATCCTCGAAGAGTTTGTACTTGTGATCATCTAGGTACCCCTTCGATACTTGTGAAAGTCCAGGTATCCTTTATAGTTTTGTACTTGTGATCATCAAGGTATCCCTTCGATACTTGCGAAAGTCCAGGTATCCTTCAGAGTTTAGTACCTGTGATTATCTAGGTACACCCATTTGATACCTGCAAAAGTCCAGGTATCCTCCAAGAATTTGTACTTGTGATCATCCAGGTACCCCTTCGATACCTGCGAAAGTGCAGGTATCCTCCAAGAGTTTGTACTTGTGATCATGCAAGTACCCACTCGATGCTTGCGAAAGTCCAGGTATCCTTCAGAGTTTTGTACTTGTGATCATCCAGGTACCCCTTTGATACTTGCAAAAGTCCAGGTATCCTCCAAGAGTTTGTACTTGTGATCATCTAAGTACCCCTTCGATACTTGCGAAAGTCCAGCTATCCTTCATAGTTTTGTACTTGTGATCATCCAGGTACCCCTTCGATACCTGCGAAAGTCCAGCTATCCTCTAAGAGTTTGTACTTGTGATCATCCAAGTACCCTTTCGATACCTGCGAAAGTCTAGGTACCCTTCGATACCTGCGAAAGTCTAGGTATCCTTCAAGAGTTTGTACTTATGATCCTCCAAGTACTTCTTCGATACTTGCGAAAGTCCAGGCATCCTTCAAAATTTTGTACTTGTGATCATCCGGGTACCCCTTCGATACCTGCGAAGGTCCAGGTATCCTTAAGAGTTTTGTACTTGTGATCATCCAGGTATCCATTCGATACCTGCGAACGTTTAGGTATCCTTCAGAGTTTGTCCTTGTGATAATCCAAGTACCCCTTCGATACTTGCGAAAGTCCAAGTATCCTTCAGAGTTGTGTACTTGTGATCATTCAAGTACCCCTTCAATATTTGCGAAAGTCCAGGTATCCTCTAAGAGTTTGTACTTGTGATCATCCAGGTACCCCTTTGATACCTGTGAAAGTCCAGGTATCCTCCAAGAGTTTGTATTTGTGATCATCCAAGTACCCCTTCGATACTTGCGAAAGTCCAGGTATCGTTTAAAGTTTTGTACTTGTGATCATCTAGGTACCCCTTCGATACCGTGAAAGTCTAGGTATTGTCGAAGAGTTTGTACTTGTGATCATCCAAGTACCCCTTTGATACTTGCCAAAGTCCAGGTATCCTTCAGAGTTTTGTACTTGTGATCATTCGGGTACCCCTTTGATAGCTGCAAAAGTGGAAGTATTCTCCAAGCGTTTTGTACTTGTGATCATCCAAGTACCCCTTCGATACCTGCGAAAGTCCAGGTACCCATTTGATACTTGCGAAAGTCCAGGTATCCTCCAA
This sequence comes from Eucalyptus microcorys, assembly GCA_014182515.1. Taxonomy (NCBI): domain Eukaryota; kingdom Viridiplantae; phylum Streptophyta; class Magnoliopsida; order Myrtales; family Myrtaceae; genus Eucalyptus; species Eucalyptus microcorys. The sequence goes on from CM024564.1 coordinate 21,038,672, forward strand.
GAGTTTATACTTGTGATCATCCAAGTACCCCTTCGATACTTGCGAAAGTCGAGGTATCCTTAAGTGTTTTGTATTTGTGATCATCTGGGTACCCCTTTGATTCCTGCGAAAGTCCAAGTTATGTTCAGAGTTTTGTACTTGTGTTCATCCAGGTACCCCTTCGATACTTGCGAACGTCTAGGTATCCTCCAAGAGTTTGTGTTTGTGATCATCCAAGTACCCCTTCGATACTTGCGAAAGTCCGGGTATCCTTCAGAGTTTAGTATTTGTGTTCATCCAGGTACCCCTTTGATACTTGTGAAAGTCCAGGTATCCTTCAGAGTTTTGTACTTGTGATCATCCAGGTACCCCTTTGATACCTACGAAAGTCTAGTTATCCTTCAGAGTTTAGTACTTGTGTTCATCCAGGTACCCCTTTGATATCTGCGAAAGTCCAGGTATCCTTCAGAGTTTTGTACTTGTGATCATCCAGGTACCCCTTGATACCTACGAAAGTGTAGGTTTCCTTCAGAGTTTAGTACTTGTGTTCATCCAGGTACCCCTTCGATACGTGCGAACGTTTAGGTATCCTCCAAGAGTTTGTGCTTTTGATCATCCAAGTACCCCTTCGATACTTGCGAAAGTCCAGGCATCCTTCAGAGTTTAGTCCTTGTGTTCATCCAGGTACCCCTTTGGATACTTGCGAACGTCCAGGTTCCTCCAAGAGTTTGTACTTGTGATCATCCAAGTACCCCTTCGATACTTGTGAATGTCCGGTATCTCCCAACAACAAGATGCCCTGAGAAAGGTTGGCGCATCTCCCGAGAAAGGTTGGGTAATAACTGGTGTCCTTGATGGAGGTCAGGCACCCTAACAAATTGATACCCTGAGAAAGGTCGGCGCATCTCCCGAGAAAGGTGGGATACCAACCGGTGTCCTCGACTGACGTCAGGCACCCCAACAAACAGATGCCATGAGAAAGATGAGCACATCTCCCGAGAAAGGTCGGGTAAAATACTTATTGCTCTAAACAGGCGATCGAAGAATGGTTCGGGTCTTAGACAAGCCACTTGTTGCTGTAACAGGGAACCAAAGAATGGTTTGGGTCCTAGAAAAGTAATTTCCCATCAAGGCAACTGAAGAAAGGTTCGGGCCTTAAAGGAGCATCCTCCTCACGTCACCAGGTAAGATGATGCCCTGATACTTGCCAAGCTCGAGATTCACACCCTATCTCGCTCATGCTCAGTAAGTAATTACAAGTATCTTCTTATCTGTCTTATTACATATAATGCTATATTGCTCTTTTCTTCATAGGACACTTTGTTCCAAATAAGATATAATTTACTGCGTATGCATAGACAAAATTTAGGTATTAGTTTGTCTTTGAATGCAACCTCTGCGAACTCACCTTCAAAGAGGGGCAGCTGTTGACACCTAAATTTTGATTATGTTTTTAATTATGCCTTAATTTCCTTTGGTTTTTCCTTTGTTCAGGTAATAAATCATAAATAATAAAAACAACAAAAAATAAAAAAAAACAAGAAAACACAGATAAAACAAAAAGAAGAAGCAGCCAAAGAAGGGCTGGGCTCCCCCATTCTCTCTCGTGCAGGCCCACATGGCCCGGCCCGCGTGACTTGGCCCTTTTTCCCTTTCTTCTTCCTTCTTCCCCTTTCTTCTTCTTCTTCTTTCCTCCTCCGCCTCTGTAGAACACGTACAACAACACCAACACGCTCGTGGACATGCCTACAACGAAGATGGGAGAAGTAGACTTACAGTGACGGGACGCGCAAGTGGGTAGCTTGGAGTGGACACCGGTTCAGCCGCACCTAGGGCCGGTCGGCGTGCGTCGACCGGCGGTTGAACCCCCGTCGACCGGCACCCCTCCGCCTATAAATAGGCCCCTCCCGACGAGAACCAGATGGACAGAGAGAGAGAGATCAAAAGCTGGTGAGTGTCGCAAGCTTCTCCCGAGAGACTTCAAGGGAGGCCCGAGCGCTTGTAAGCCCAGATCTGAGGGAGAGGGAAGAGATCGGAGCCGGAGAAGAGGAGCTGAGCGAGAGAGGAATTGAAGGAAACGGAGGGCTAGATTTGGGAAGCTAAAGGCTTGCTGTCGTCGACGTTGCAATTGCTGCTCCGCTGTTGCCGTTCCTCATCCCGATGCTGTTGCTGTGACCGAGCCCTAAACCAGCCGCCTCAAGCTGTGTCGCCATGCCTTGTCATGCCGACGCCAAGGGCAGGTGACGACGAACCCTGCTCACACCATCTCTGTCGCCGCCGTCCTTCTCCCCTGAGAACCCAGTAGTTGCACGTTGTCATTGTTGCCGCTCCTTGAGAATCCAGCAACTGCTCGTCGTCGTCGCCGAAACCCTAACTGTTGTCCTCTGTGTCACCGCCATCATCGACGCCGACCCGCCGTCCTAGCCCCTTCCATGGTGCCGCGTTTAGGCGAAGAAGAGCGGAGGAGTCGCGTCGAGTCACAACCTGGGTCGGAACCGGGTAGGGTTTGGCTTTAAAGTGGGCCGAGTTCGGGTCATTATTTGGGCTGGGTCATAACAAATCAATCGAGCCGTGTGTGTGCGGGCTGGCCTCGCGCGAGCCGATTTGTGTGCAGGCTCATATCTTGGGCTTGTCTAGGCCAGCAATTGGCTATGCGGGCCACGAATCGGGTCGGACCCAACCCGGGATCCGACCCGGTTCATTTTTATAATATTATAATATTTAATAAATAAAAAATCAAAAATAATTTATTTTCACACAAAAAAATCTCATATTTTCCAAAAAAAGCCAAAAAAGTCAAAAAAAGTAAAAAATAATTTATATTTTCAGAAAAATATCAAAAAACCAAAAATGCTTTTTATGTCCAAAAAATGAGAAAAAGACCCAAAAATGTTTTTCCAACATAAATGCATGGAAAATCCCTAAAAAATCCAAAAAGCCTTAGGGTTTAAACAAGATTAGGTACCAAAAGGGAATTAATGATTAACTAGTGTAATCAAAGTCCCTGATCCTAATTTCTCTGGTTGTGCAGGAGCGAGTATTTCTCCCGATACTTCGATTGGGTTTCTAATCGATTAGTGGCGACTCCGTTTTAAAATTAACTCACAGGTTAAAAAAACTTGAACCATTAAGTCGTGAATTGGTGAACTTGGGAGAGTCTGGGCTACGCTTAATAAACATAGCCGAACCATTAGCCTCCGCAAAGTGCCTGCCCCGATCGGGCGCCAAAAAAAAGAGGTCGCGACATTGACATATAAATGGTGATTCATGAGATGTTGTGTTTGGGTGCCATGTTTTATGTAACAAATGGGGCAAGGATGTCTTAAAATAAAAGTGTATTAAGTTTGATGGGTTAATTATATATGTCTGATCACGTGGGATTATTTTATTGCATTTTTACATGGAAAGTTGTAGTAATTTGCTATATGAGCACAAACCACGTTTGCATGGGCTAATTGACAAAAAATGAAATTGGCATAAGTAGTTGGTGTGCTCGAGTGGTCACTTAAAAGAATCCTCACCCAACGAGAGCTTCAAAACAATGTTCGATTTTATCGAATGCCCAGTAGGGTTCCGGATGTCGAATCATGATTGAGGTGGAATTGATGCTCCTTATGGAATGCCGTCTATGGTGGGGGTCCAAGACGATGCCATGCCCAATGGGGCGGGACGATGCCTAGTCATGCCAAAAGACTACCATCTCTTGTGTTGGCTATGATTTGAATGGTTATAATAATTGGAACATGCGTGAATGCATTGTGCATGGAAAAGTATGAGATGTGTTCTAATTATACGTTATACGTGTTGCATTGCTACTGGCTTGTAGTTAATAATATGCATGGGTGTGCCAATGTGAGGTAAGAATATATAATGTTGTATGTATAGGCTACACTCGAGACAAATTAGTGTCTTAATCGAGGCTTAGGTTATTAACATATTGAGATTTTATTTCACCCTTCATTATTTGTTGTTTTCAAACCCATAATATGGAGAATGCATCACGTTTGGTTTGGGATCTTGATGGACCAAGACATTGTTATGACTTTGTACCCAGTTATGGGGACAATTTACGTTTATGAGCTTTTTGTTACGATTGTCTAGGTAGACAAAGGGTTAGTCAACAGGGTGGACCATATCTTTAAAGCATGGTTTATACAGGTCGAGGAGGAACATTTTGGCTCGATGCGCGGTTTTGATGGACCACCTGGCGAGGATCCTGGAGAGCAGATTTGGGATCGATGGACATCAACAGCTTTGATGATGTTGTAGAGGACCCAGAGACAAACCTAGTTGAGGAGTCTAACCCCAAGACTCCACTCAGGTACCATGGCTAGTTCGTGTGTTAGAGAAACTTAAGTTAACCCTGACCCCTACTAGTTTTTGTTGGTTGGTGGGAAGTTGTTGTTGTAGGAAAGGCTTGTAAATATCTAACTTCTTGGGTGTTGACATCTAAATTTTAGTCAATGCGTTAACAAGGTAAAAAATCGAGATTTTAGTTTATGATTGCAATGGAGTCCATTTCTTGGCCAAAAGGTATCATTTTTTGTTTCTTTCTTTTGCATAATTACTTTTAAGCAATTTTCAATTCATTTTCGAGAAAAATCCAAAAAATTAAACGGTTGACTTTTGAGTTGACATTTTGGTTAATCCTTTGACCAAAAGTTAACCCCAGTAAAAAAAAAAAGGCTATTTGTCTAAAAAGATGCCAATTAGCTTTTATTTCATTATTCTCAAATCAATTTTTGAAAAATTCAAGGATTTAACCAAAAAATCAACCTTTTAGAAAAAGTCAACTAAATGGTTGACTTTTAGTAAAACCTTTGACCAAAAAAATTGGGAAAATCAAAAACCTACAAAACACTTCTTTTTAGTATCAATTTGATTTGTGTGTTGAAAATTTCATAACATTCAATTAGGAATCTTGTTTTCTGAATTTTTTGGTTTTAGATTCTAAATCAATCCAAAAATTAAATTATTTTCATTTTAGTCATAATTATGTGTAGTTTTTTTTTTTTTACGACATTTAGTCTAAAGATTATTCTAAATTCGTTCATTCATTCAATTTCGCGAATTGCCATATCGCAAGACAAATTGCCATTTTAAGCTCTAATTATGGGGTCAAGATTGATTTTTCATGATTTACGAATGAACAATTGTTTTTCTACTCGTTTTCTTAAGATAAGTCCAAATCCATGGTCAATTTTAGGAAATTCACATGAGAACTTTCCTATTTATGGGATTTCACTCTCTTGAAGGTGAGAAAATCGAGCCATCAAGCTTCAATAGAAGAAATTTAGATTGACTCATTCAAGACTAGTGTTCAATTACATGATCTTGGTCTAATTTTAATATTGACCCCGATTCATTTTTTGCCTAAGTTTTGGCACTTTTATTTAAGGTCAATTTAAATACATTAGTGATCCTACACATGGACAATTGGTTAAATAGATCTATTGCAACGTTAATTAATTTAAATTTCAATTAATTTGCAATTTTTACCATGAAATTGCAAAATTGCTCCTTTTAGCCTTTAAGGCTCGACTTCATGTATTCATGGTTTTGGTCCGTTAATTTTCATAATAATTGCTCAATTAGGTCAATAAGAGTCCATAAATTGTATTAGGAGTTTAATTGACTTAATTGAATCAAAATCGGATAATTTCTTCTCAAATCGTATAAGTTTTCTCTTCAATTTGATCCTTGAGAGACCAAAATCACTTAAATTTTGAGCCCACAAGGGCCACAAATGCATGAACCAGCAAGAATCGGCTAGAACCGATCAAGAACTGGTCAAACCGGGGTGGATAGATTTCTTCTTTTGTTTGTAGGTGGCTTTTTTCCTTTTAGGTGGGAACCGACCGTTAAGGGGACAGGTCGATTTGGCCTTTTGTCGGCCGATTCTGGACCTTCGGCGATTATTCCCGAGGTCCTCACTACATTAATTTCACTCATATGCCCTCACCTTTTCATGATTTTGTAGATTGACCATCGAATATCATGAATTTGTAATTCTTAATTAGGCCCTTAAGCGCAATTGTCGTTTTAAACTAGAATTTTCACAAATCAGACCCATCCGAGCAATTGCCCGACACATCTTAATGATGATTAAACCTTTAAAATTGTGATTTGGCCATTGAATCAATTTTTTGATTGTCTAATAGAATCGATAGTCAAGATTGATTGATTTAGGATTAGTATAAATAGGAATTTTCCCTTCAAAATGAGGGGGGCTCATTTCTACAAATACATTCTCTCTCTCTCTCTCCCTTCAATTTTCCCGCCATCTCTCCCTCTTTTCTCTCTCAATTGCATTGTGCTTCTCCTCCATTTGCCAAGCCAATCACTGCTAGCCAAGGCCCCCGTCGGCGGCGTCCCTGCCCTGATCTCCTCCTTCAGCCTCAAGCCATCACTTGGGTAGCTGGAGTCTTTTGTCTAGCCTTCGATCCTACAGGCGCTAATGAACCGGCGACAAAGCCAGTTTGAGTTCTAACTGACTTGATCACCAGTCCAATGGTTCCAATTGGCGAAGCAACCTCTGCCAATCTCACTCCAAGTCAGTTCCAGACCTCATAGTGGTCGGGAAATAATAGATCGGCCACTGGAACAGTGCCAGTGGCCTGATCTTCCTTAAACAAGCAAAGAATGGTCTGATTAATTCTGGATGCCAGACCAGTGGCTGGCGGTGCCTTAGCCACATCGAACATTGTCTGATCTACTCCTCAAGCATTCCTTGACCTCTGGACGATTGGAGCCTAGTCGATACATCGTCGGATCTCCTTCGGTGATCCACTCTTCCCTGGCAATCCCAAACCAATCCAAGCTTAGACCAATACTGCTTCGGCGGCCAAATCGGCAGTCCAGCCAACCTTGTGGTGTTCCGTGGCAGATCATGATCTTAGAAGTCCTTTCCAACTCTAGTGATGATTGGTTCATCTAATCGCATTAAAAGCCAAAGAAATCACGCAAAGGGTAGTTTTTTAAGCTTGAATTCGATGAAGCGAGGTTAGAATAGCTAACCGAGGCTAGGATTTGCACTTAGGACTCTATGAAAAGCTTAGATATATTGTGGATAGGTTTGATCAATAATTTGCTAAGATTGAATGTGGATTGAAGATGATTTGTGATTGATTGGTTGATTTTGATGCAAATCTGCAATTTTATGATCTTTGTGACACGTTTGCTATTCGACTTAAAATAAGGCACTAGATAATCTTATTTCGATTTGAGACCTTCTAGACTTAGAAATTTCATTCTGAAATCTTCGATTTGATAGGTCGCGTGGCCAGAACGCGCAACATTTGTCCCCGAAAAACGCTTCTCAATCTGCTCGATTCTACAGATTTTTTTAGTGCATTTTAGGTTATGTTATTAGTCTGCCTTAGAAATTTGCTATTTTTGTGCTGGTTTCTGTGATTGATTTGTCACAAAGTTGTCTCACAAGATTTGTTCAAAATTGTCTTGAGAACATCTTGTATTTTTCTTTCAGATTTTTGGACAAGTTTGGTAGGTCAAAACCACTTAAATCTAAGTATAGGTCAGTTTGTCCTACACTAATCCAAGGCACATTTTGGCAAAATTGAGCATATAGATGAGCTTATTTGCCTTAAGATCTTCATGAAGATTTAAATACATGTTGTGTGTTTTCCATTGGTGTATGATTTGCATGATTTCATTACGATTTGATATGTCAAAAACATGTGTAAATGCATACAGGTTCTACTACAATTAAGATGTTTAGTAATATACATCTGTTTTGCCATTTTCGTCATAATTCATATGATTGCGATTAGGCTTTGAGTTATTAATGGAAAATGCTTTCCATCATTCATTCTATACGTGAATTTTTTTGTTAGATTTATGCACATTCCTAAGTGACCAAAATTAGACATGCTTTGTGATTTTAATGTTGGATTGATACCTTGTCATGTGCGTGCATTCTCATGCTTGTTTGGGTCTCTTAGAGACCAAATCTCATATTGGTGCCTTCTTGACTATTAAACTATGCCTTACAAGCTTTGTGTGCATGTATGGTTCATCATGATTGAATGGCATTTCATATGTGAAAATCATGCCACAATTAGACTAGTTGCAATTAGAAATCCTCATATACGTCATTATAGTCTTAAATCATGTTGCATTGACATCGATTTGTATGACATTTTCACATGCTGACTTAGGGTTAGATGTTTATCCTAATCACTTGTTGTATCCAATTCTTAGTTGTGTGTGATTTTCATGCCGCTTGCACATTACATGAGTGATTTTAAGACTTAATAATGCATAATTGCATTTTGGTTTCTTAATAGCTGATGCGCAGACTTTCACAAACCACGACTTTAGAGCACTGAGTTGACCTCAACTAAACCCAGGCCCTTTTAGGAAGTCGTAAGGCACACTTAAGCCTTTCAAATGCCACTAGTTTCATGTAATTTACTCATCGTTAGGCCCACTTTTCATTTTTCGTAAGTTAGAGTAGACTGACCTAGGATTAAATTCGGATCCTTGTTTTTATCCCCATTTAGGCAGACTTTTTCCATTTTTGTCCCAATTTTTTTAGTAGAGATTCTTGAGTCAGAACCTTAATAAAGTTTGTTTGTTACCTTTTTACCCGTGTTGTGATGAAATTTCATAATTTTTAGACTTCAATTGGTAGAGTAAATCTTAGTTGAAATGACTTAATGTCCTGCTGATTTAGCAATATCTTGATGCAATGACATTCATTGTTAGATTTTTACAAAATCATGCTTAGCTCTTTTAGGGAAACTTTCTTCACGGAAGTTGTTTCATATCATGTTATGCATGTTAAGTAACTTTTTCAGAGTTAAATCATCCATGGGTGCTACACAATTTTCCGATTTGCTGTGCTTGGTTTGAAACTTTTTGTTATAGGCTTTTTGTTGTGATTGCTTAGCTAGATCTTTTAGGCTAGTTTGTGCATGCAATTAGGACATGTCATGTGGCATCCGAGAATTTCAATGACCCTCGAATATGCGACGGTCCGTGACTGATCGACAGAAGATTGTCGAACTGTGTTACTGACACCATTTATGGACATCGTTTTGTTATCATCTTTGGACCGATATGTCACGTTTAGTAATGGCCCGATCATTGAGGAAATTATGGTCTTACCAAAATCTTCCTTACGTTCAAGCGAGACCAAGAATTATTCCAAATAATTCTCGACCCTGCCAACCTGAGTGTGCCAATGAAGAAACACCTAAGGATCGGCCACCGGGAGATGCCCATTTTTTATGTGCATGAAAAATAGGAGACCTCAAATACTCCATGCACGTTTATACTTCTTTATAGGCAGCTAACAAAAGGAAAAATTTGGACATGCGTGGGATCGTTTTCCATTCACTCTACCATACGAATTTGTATTCATTGACTAAAGAAGTCAATTAACTTAAGAGGACGTCCAAAGCGTGCATACGGACGTGAGGAATTGCAATCACCAAAGGACAGCCCCATTTCTCCTTTCTTTCGGCCGGTCAATTATGGAAGAAGATTGTTGACTAAAAGCCAGGTGGCTCTTCTTCCGGTGGACAACAAAAAGGGAGGAAGTGGCTTCGCGGAAGACACGCCTAGCATGAAAAATTGAGCTGGCTCAGCAAGGAAAGGGACTCGCAAGCAGGAGGCCACGAATCCCTCCAGTTGTCCCTTGCGTGTGCGGCCACCGGATTTCACTTTGTTGACTCTCAAAGTCAACTAACGAAGGAAACCAAAACGCTCGTACATGCAAGCAAAAGAGAGAGAGACTAACCGAGCAGAAAAATAAGGCAAAGTGAGCGAGTGAGCAGCGGCGAGTGAGAGAGAGATTGAACGAGCTGAATCACGAGCGAGAGATCCGCGAGAGAGGGCAGCGAGTGAAGAGGAAAAGGATCGCCCCTCCGTCGTGTGCTTGGACGCCATTGCTGTTCCCGTCGCACTGTGACTGCCATTCCATTTGAGCCGCAGCTGCCGCACCACCGCACTGAACCCCTCGCCGTTAGCATCGTAGGACTTGAGGCAAGTTGAAGTCTACTAATCTATATAATGTAATGCTGTTGCTGTCTTAGGAAGTGTATTGATAGCTTGGATTTGTTGGATTTTGATGTTGAGTGATGGTTTATTGAGCAATCGAGACCGTTTTGAGGTTGAAGGATTGATGAAATGTTTGGATTTCTCAGGCATGTGTTTGATTTCTTTGAATTTCAACCAAAACAGATTTTTGGCGACTATAAAATCTTGAGGAATTCGGCCAATGTTTCGGTTTTGGAAAAGAAAACCTCTTGACTTGTGTTTGAAACTTGATTTACTATGGCACCGGTTCCAAGTATTTTAAAAACTGCATGGTGCTTTCCAAATTTTTGAGTTTCATATTGATTTGTCCAAACCATGGAAGGTCGGGTTGATATCTCGGTTTACTTTACGAGTTTTTAAATTTGGTTATCGCTTTTGAACAAAATTTGGTCATAAATTGATTTGGAAAACCTCCCGACCTTGCTGAAATTCTTTATATACCGAGGTTCCGTCCATCAACGTTTCAAAAAAAAAAAAAAAAAAAAAAAAAAAAGGTTTTGGCATTCTTGAAATCTCAAACTTTGATGTGAACCAATTTTTATAAACTACTAAGTCGGGAGTGAGGTTTAGACTTGCCAATGTGCCGAATTCAAATTTATTTGTTTTGTTAACTCTTTTCAATTTTGGACGAGAGTTGCAAGCACGGTTTATGAAATTGCATGTGATTTTTGAAATGCATTGGAAGTTTAGCCGTGGGAGTGGACCTACGGGCTTAACACTTTACTGCCGAGTTTTGTTCATTGGTTTTATTAACATAGAAATGGCATATGATTTCAAAGCATGCCATTATTGCATTGAAAGTCTTTTGGTATTGAAATAAATTAAGATGTTAATGTTGCCGTTGGACCCTTGGGTCAACGATGCCCCGTGAGTCGGGAGGCCCGAAGGCTCGAACGAGTCGATGCCCTTTGGATGCCTGGGGTCCGTAGTGCTCCAGAGGTTTTCCTCGGGAGCATCGGGATGCTTGGTGGTATGTTGGTACGTAATTTTGGAGGGTAGGGGTAACCATTTTCATGGCGATCCTCGGCGATTCCTCGTGATGCTAGGTGAGATGCGAGATGCTTGGAGGTGTAACGCAACACGCTCTGGATGCCTAGTTGTATTATGAATACATGCCCAGAGGCTTTCGCGACACCAGGTTGGGTGCGAAATCCAAGAAGGACGCAAACATTGGTCCTCTGGGGGGTGAAACCTTTTGAATATTAAAATTGATGGTTCTACTAAGTATGTGTGTGGTCTGGTTATGAGACTAAATTGTATGGCATGAAATGGGACGTGTCATAATAGTTTGGCCCTATAATCGGGACTTGTGTGACTGAAATGATACATTTTGGTTTTGAAACTGCATTGCCATTGCTTTTCAAAAGTCTTATTGATCTGATGCTGCACACTCATTCTTTGATTACCTGTTTTATCTATCTTGCATGGACTTGGATTGTGATTGCTTGCATAGTATAGCTTGGTAGATCTTCAACTGCTGGGTGGTTGTACTCACCCCATTTCGGGGACTAACATTTCAGATTAAGAACAATGTCTCTGCTGCTCGCACCTCTCGGTACATTCTATGGGATCCCAACTGACTTGCAGTGGGAGCAGTCAGAATATCAAAATCCTGACATGTAGGGACTGACGTTCATAGTAAACATGACGTTCGACACCGGTCTTCCTTCTGGACCTGTACTCCAGCAATATGTTGTCTTAATTGCTCGTTGGAATGGGCAAACTCTGGGGCCGCTGCCAATGCCACTAGAAGACGACAACGAGGGACCGAGTGGTGTGGAGTGACCACGATGGGGGAGGACAGTATAGGAAGGATTTTTGGACGCCGACACTGATGTGATGGACTTTTGTAGGTGACTATTGGAAAAGAAGTTGGTTATCTTTTGGAAAAGTAGCCGAGAATAGAAACTTGGCATTTTGATGTACCAACCCGTGATGTCCATCTGGTTTAAGTAAATAAAAGTGTTCGGCTCTTACCTATAAAATATTTAGTTGGTGTGCATCGTTTCTGAATATAGGGAAGGGAGTTGTTGAATACGCTTCCGCCATACTTTTGCACAAGGATCAATCAAGTTTATGAAAGAACCCCCATATGACTTCTCGGAAGTCCATTGAAAAAAGAAAAAGAAAAAGGGATATCCATATAGAGGAAACAATGTGGTGACCCTAACGGATTGGGGGCCGTTGAGGGGTGCCACATGTCATCTTCATGAAATTTGTTTCAAATCATTTAATCTTCATTGTCAAATGGTTTTCAAAGAATTGACTTTTCCATCGCACTTTGAAACGACTTTGGTACGTGTGACGTTTCCTAAAAGCAAACATTTAGAAATCCTTTTCAATACTTGATTTGACTTAGGAAGAGTCATGGTTTGGACTATATTTAAAATGTTTGTGATGATTGTGAGTGCATTTACCCGATCCTTGGATTGGCCTTGGCAATTAAATGCATTCTATAGCCTAGATATTCATTTATCTAAAATGTCTTCAAATCTCTTTGAACTTTGATTTGACATTGTGATAGTCATGGTTTGGACCGTATTTAAAATATTTGTGATGCTTGTGAGCGTATTTATGCGGGCCCCAGGCTAGCCTTGGCAATTAAATGCGTTCCATGACTGAGACATTATTTTGTCTTAAAAAACTTGCTTTCCATTATCGATAATTTCAAATCCATTTTTTTGAAATATCACATGTACCTCCCATGCATATAATCACGTCATTCATAAAAATACTTGTGTTCATGATTGGTGCATGCCTTTGTAATAAGTGACCCATCGATGGTTCACCCACTTGGTTAATTGATTGAGAAACAAGGCTTAAAAGGCATGCCTGTGTGTTTGATTCATGCCCATTCTTATGAATTCTAGATGTATGTTAGGAGCGATGCATGATACCGAAGGGAAAATCTCGAGGATCACCTAAAACATTTCTTTAGGGACTTACAAGCATTATTGGTCATACGAGAACACAAATAGTCAATAATGGCTATAAGTCATAAAATAAATTAGGTAGGTGTCTAAAAGGACCTATGCTTGAATTGCAAAGGCAAACACCAAGGCCCAAAATTGGTTAATTTGGAACTTTGCTCCACTTGATTAATTAATCTTGACCTTATGTCGTGCTTTTGATTGTTTTGATGTGTATGATTATTTCTTTCCATTGTATGTACCTAGCTATATGTTTAGGGTAAAGTTAGATTAAGATCTCGAAGACGGTGGAAGGTCAATGTTCATTCGACCATAATTTTGTATCATTTATCCTCAACATATGTCTCAAGTTTTCTCGTTTGTATAAATACCTGATGAGTTGCGAGTTCCTTTCTTTCCTTTTTCTTTCATGTTCTTTCCTTTGTACCCTTTTTTTAGGATTACATGATAGATTTACTATTTTCCTTAATTATTTACTTATTGTTTCATACTTTAAATTCAATTGTGTGCTTTCTTTTATCTTTCTTAAAAATAGAATGGCACGAAAATAACTATCCATGCATGATCGCTTAGTTTAGGATAAACGATCTTGAAAAGGTAAAAAGAAATGCATTGACATCTCAGGTAACACGGCACACTGTTAGGTACCGAAAGGGCACTAATAGAAATATTAGCATAACTCAAGTCCCCAGAACCTAGATATCTAGTTGCATAGGAATCGAGGGACTACTCTCGACCCTTGATTGGGTTTTCTAGCCGCTCTTAAAAAATGAGGCTAGTGGCAATTCCCGTCTTATTTTTTAGGTTGTCTTAAACACTAGGCTGTTTAATAAATCCATCGTGAGGGGTATGAACCTTGGGAAAATGTTCACCGTTATGATTTAGCATACTTAAAATGGTGAAGCCTGAAAAGATGAAGTGATGCCATCTTTGGTGGATGTACATCTTGAGAGGGTTATCATGATCGTAAAAATATCCTTAAACTAACCTTTACATTCGGTTTCCTTTTGACCTTAAAACCATCTATCAAGATGTGCTATGATGTCAGGGTAGGGTCATGACACTTTCCGCTATCATGTGGGTTACGAGTTTGGGAGAGCTCGCAACTACGATCAAGCGAACTTACAAGAGATTTGCTCGAAAGGCAAGATGATGATGCCTTTGTGGATGAGAACCATGAGGGACCTCTCATGGTCAAGTACCCCTAAATGTGACCTTTCCCCCTTACTTTCCCCAAGGGTGGGTGGTGGAGAGATCAGGTCATAACACTTGGGTTATAAGTATATAAACAAAAAGTAGTGCTTTTGTGAGTGTTATTGTTGTGTTGTTTATATTATCCCTGCTACTATGTTTAACTTTATATTATCCCTGCTATTATGTTTAACTTTATATTATCCTTGCTATTATGTTTAACTTGATGTTTATAATATGCTACCGCTTGTGTTTAAACGAAAGATAAATTGAATGGGACGGCGGCGCATCCTGGAACGTTGCATCTAAATGACCAAAGTGAAATAGGAGTATTGGCGTGTGCGAGGGTTGGAATGTGACACCACTAGATTGTCAAATACAGTTTGAGTCTGAAAATGAAAATTTCCTAATTCAATAAGGTTTCCTATTTTGAATAAGTTCCTAATTGAATGGTTTTCCTAATTTGAGAAGGTTTCCTAAAAGGAGGTTTGCTATTTTAGATCTAATTCTTGTCTATATATAAGAAGTAAATATTCTTTGTGAAGATTATCATCAAATGAGGAGCTTTTGCTTGTTAATACACCCTGAAGATATCCAAGAGTCTTGAAGCATCGTATATTAAGTGCTTGAAAGTGGGCCATTGTTCTTGTTCATACAATTACACCAAGTGCTTGTATGTGTTGAAGCTAATTAAATCTTGTGGTAAGATTTAAGTGATATTTTCATGAAATTGAGAGATTATTTCATGAGAAATTATAGGGCTAAACACTGCGTGAGTTATTGCATCTAATTGGGGCTTGGAAAATATTGTGAGTGCTTGAGTGACTCAAGTGTGATTGTTATCTCCATCGTATTGCTTGATTTTAATGGAATTCATCGCTGTTCTCCTCGTGGAACGTAGGTCACTATGACCAAGTCACATATATTTGATATCTGATTTATTTTCTTGTTCTATTTATTTTATTGTTCAATCACTTGCTTTTCGCAACAATTGGTATCAGAGCTAGGCTTGGCTAAGTTGAAGTAAATCGATGATGATAGAAGAAGGAAATGTGAGAATTGATAGATTTGATGGGAATCATTTTGGTTTCTAGACGATGCAGATTGAAGATTATCTCTATCAAATGAAATTGCACTTGTCCTCTTCAAGGCATAAATTGAGAATACTCATTTTGGGAGAAGCCAGATACGATGAAACAAGTTGATTGTGAATTGCTAGTTAGACAAGATGTATGTGTTATTCAGCTGATGTTGGCTCATAACATTGTGTTTAACATCGTAAAGGAGTAGATCATTACGAGTTTGATGAAATCCCTGTCAGATATGTATGAGAAGCCATCTACGATCAACAAGGTCTATTTGATGGAATGCTTATTTAATTTGAAGATGAGCAAACGTACGTCAGTTGCAAATCATATCAATGAATTCAATGTGATTGTTAGTCATGAGTTCAATTGAGATTAACTTTGAAGATGAGGTACGTACTTTGATTCTATTATTCTCATTGCCCAATAGTGGGAATACTATCATTATTATTGTTAGTAATTCATTTGGGAAAGGTTGACGTTTGATGGGGTTTAAGATTTAATTTTTAGTGAGGACAGGACATCTGTAGAAGAGAATTTGGCGAACATGTATCTTCTACTTTAGTAGGTGAAAATAGAGGAAGAACTAGTACATGTGTTAGCAAGAATAGTATGAACATGAATAGAAGCAATCAATCTAAAATTGGTGGTACTATCTATTAAGCGTGAGTATGGTCCGGATGGGTGGTTTCCATCTTGGAATTGGGAACCGGCCACCAAGGACTAGTTCCAAAAAATTGGAACTGGGACTTGCTTGTTGGTTCCATGGATCAACTCGGGAATTGGACCACCAATCTCGTCTAGTTCTTGGGTGGGTCCATGAAAGTGATCCCCAATCCCTACAAAATTGCATTCGATAAATAATTTTCACAGTGAACCTAGGGTTTGGTTTAGTTCTTGGGTGGGTCTATGGAACCGGTTTCTAATCCCTAGAAAATTACTTTTGATAAATAATTTTCACGGTGAACCTAGTTTCTATTTAGAGCACCCAAGCTCATTTAACCTAATACTCTGGTTGAATTGCGGGCCATTGATTTTGTTTAAAGATTGAAAACTATAAGGTGGAACGATTAAACAATATTTGTTAGCGAAAGACTTAATTTTTTCGATGGTCATGGTATGATCCTCTTTAAGATTTCCTGACATTGAAAACATGCAGAAAATTAGGCTCCACGTTGAAACTCCTATCCTCCACAGAAGTTAAAACATTAATGGCTCAATCCATCTTTTTTGAACGTCAACCTAACTTGATCATGGGGATGGCTAAAAACGAGTTGTTGGCCCTTAATTTCATATTATAACGACAAAGCGCCATAACACTTATGGACATCTCAAATCAGTTCTCTTTTTCCTCTAGATTTATTTATTTTGTTTTGGTTGAGAGAGCATGTGAATGGAGTATTAGAATTCCAAAAAAAAAAAAAAGAAGAATAAAAAAGTAGGGGGTTAATCCTATTACACATCCAAGAGGCAAAAAAAGTCAATAATGTCCAATAACTACAAATATACATATAGTTATATATAAAAATATTTGGTTGAAAAACTACAAAATAATTAAGTACTTGAGATGAAATTTCTTTGTGTATATATATAAACCAATTTAATCCGGGTGGGCGGGCGGTCAGTTCCACACCTAGAATCGGGAACCGGATTGGTACTCACCGATTCCACTAAATTGGAACTGGGAACCGGACCAACCCCCATTGGAACTATCAGTTCCAGTTCGGTTGGTCTAGTTCTAGGTGGTTTCCTATTCTTTTGCACACCCTTACTATCTATTGGAGCTATGGTAAGAGGGGGCATTTTAAAAGAAGTTGCCCTAAGCTGAAAAACAAGAAGAGTAAGAGAATTATAGTTGATTTGCCATATGATATTATAATTGTAGTTGATGGTAATTTGGATTGTGCCGATTATGTCTTGTCCATCACTAATTATTCATCGTTTAATGGATGAATCATGGATTCTGGTTGCTCATTTCATGCTATACCAAATAGAAACTAGTTTACTAATTATTAATGCATGGATAATAGTAAAGTGCGGTTCGGGAACAATGCCGAGTGCAATGTTGTAAGTGTTGGCGATGTTACAATCAGAATGCATGATGCTATTATGAGGACATTGACTGGAGTGAGGTACACTCTAGAGTTGAAGAAGAACTTAATTTCCTTGAGTGCCATAAATTCAGTTAGGTGTTAGTGTCCTATACAAGTTTCAAGGTGAAATAGTGACATTTCGTTGCGGAGATGTTGGATGCATTTGTTCAAAAGTCTGAGTTGTGGCATATATGTTTTGGGCACATTAATGAGAGAAGTTTGAAAGTTTTAAGTGAAAGAAATATGTTGTATGGTTATGTTGCTAGTAAACTAAATATACGTAGGTGCTATGATTTAGATCAATGGTGGAAAGTATAATTTTGTACGACTGTCAAAGAAATCACGAAAATTATAGAGTTAATTCACTTAAATGTTTGCAGGTTGTAGTGATTTCCTTCAAAGAAGGGTATAGATTTATGCTAATAGTTGTCGATGACTACTCGAGGAAGATGTGAGTGTTTGTGCTTGGCACAAGTTTGATGTTGTTGTTAGGATTAGTTAGTTGAGAGCTTCGATATAAAAGAAGACTAGTAAAACGATCAAGTAGGTGTGGATTGATTGTAGATGAAGTTTTGCTCAAGGCCGTTAAACAAATTCTGCATGAGGAAAGGCATTGTGAAATTCCACATTAATACCAATGAACCACAAAATGTTGCATAATTGATAGCAAAACGTTACTAGTGATGACCCATAAAACGCTTTCCAGTATTAGTATGGCTAGGAGATTCTGGTGATGAGCTACTTGATTAATAGATCCACCTTTACTGTGATTGGATGTTGGACTCTCGAAGAAGGGTGGTTAAGTAATGTTGTTGATTATTTTGTTCTTAGAATATTTGGTTGTCCTTATTATGTTTGAGTTAGTGATGGTAAACACGGTTATCGGTTGTATTGTCATGAATTAAATTCACTTATTATCAGCAGATAAGTTATATTTGACGAGTCTCTAATACTTCTAGTCAGGAGTAATTGTAGTAGTGTTTATATAGATTTGAATGGTATTTAGTTTGAGGTGAAGTTGCAATTGGAAACTCCTAAGGTAGCTAGTATTAGTGAAGTAACCGACACAGATGGTGCTCACAGCGAGGTGGAGCCTGTAGAGCAAAGGACACCGGGCTACAAAAGCACGTCGGGTCGATGAAAGGGACTCTGGGCTACAAAAGCACACCAGGTCAATATAAAGGACACCGGGCTACGAAAGCACGCCGGGTCGATGTAAAGGGACTCTGAGCTATGAAAGCACGCCAGGTCAATATAAAGGACACCGGGCTACGAAAGCACACGGGGTCGATGAAAGAGACTCTGGGCTACGAAAGCACGCCATGTCAATATAAAGGACACCGAGCTACGATTGCTTTAACTATTGATATTAACAAGGTACATGTTTGATCTCCTGACAAGTATAAATGCAACAATGGTTTTGCTTCATCTGTGATAAAGGATATTGTGTCAAAATATCTTTACGGAGTAGTTAAAAGTGCATGTGAAGTTGGTGTTCTGATGCGATCCTCGGTTATGGCAAAGTTCAAACGTAGCTTGGACTTGGAACATATCTGTGGCAGTCGAGCTCATTGGGGGTTGCGAGAAAGTAGCAATAGAGTTTGAATTTTTATGAAGTGATTGTGACTTGGCTCAAATGTTGAGCCAATGTGAAGATTGTTAAATATATGTCTCGAGTTTGAATTTGAAAAAGAAAGTTTCCTAATTCAAGTAGGTATCCTATTTTGAATAGGTTTCCTAATTGAATGGTGTTCCTAATTTGAGATGGTTTTCTAAAAGGAGGTTTCTCATTTTGGATCCAATTTTGTCTATATATAAGAAGTGGATGCATTTCTGTGAAGATTATCAAAAGGAGAGCATTTGCTTGTGATGAAGATATCCGAGAATCTTGAAGCACCGTATATTGAGTGCTTGAAAGTGGGCTTGTTGTTCTTGTTCATGCAATTACACCAAGAGCTTTTATGCATTGAAGCAAATTAAATCTTGTCGTTAGGATTTGTGTAATTCTATTATGAGATTGAAAGATTATCTCACAAGGAATTGTGGGGCCAAATACTACGTGAGTTATTTGGTGTAATTAGGGCTTGGGAAGCATTGAGAGTGTTTGAGTGACTCGATTGTGATTGTAATCTTCGTTGTATCACTTGATCTATAGTGAGATTTATCACTATTTTACTTGAGGATGTAAGTTATTATGATCGAATCACGTAAATCTGGTATTCGATTTATTTTTTTATTTTGTTTATGATGTTGTTCGATTGCTTACTTTCTGCAATAACCTCTGCATGCTGTATGCTCTGGGGTCCCTCTCGGTCTTGAGAGGCCGAACAAGACTCTTGCTTGGGGAAGAAGAATTGGACCTATCAGGGCTCGAAGCGTAGCTCCCAGCCGGCGAGCTGCACATTGGGCTCAAGACGTAAAGCCTCTCCGAGAGACTAGTCCTAGGAGGATCCTTCATTGTCACGCGCTGCACCTGCACGTTGAGCTTCCCGACCAGGACTGCCAGGTTCACGGGGGGAGACATCGGCTTAAACGGCCGAGAATGGGCAATAGGAAATGGAGGTGGCCGGACTTGAGGGCCTTGTTGGGCCTTGTTGTGGTGGAGAGAAGCTGTGAAGCCGTGCAAAGGAAGGGCTTGCTGGAGAGCTTGTGACTTGGCCCACCGTGACAGGAGGCTCAAAGTACTCCAATCAGCCATTCAGATGGACGACACGTACGTAATTCATCAACCTTTTAGCTGATGATCTGCTGGAGAAACAACCACTCATCTCTCTCTCTCTCTCTCTCAGTTGAAGATGGAGATCTGACGGAGAATGAGGCCACTTAGTTTTTTTTTTTTTTTTGAGTGCATATATATACATGTTTGGTTTGGTACGAGGACAAAAAACACATAGGAAGACTTGATCTGCAATTTCTCTGCCGTGTTCTCCACTGTCTTCATAAATCGTTGATGGATTTCTCTGGGACTGCTTCAAGCTTGGCTGAGCAAAGATTCCAAGGAAGCCAGAGTGATACCAGTGTGAAAAAATTGGCATGGTCTGTATCTATCTTGGACTCGAGCGAGAACAACGGTGACTGAGATTGCCGTGTTTGGAGGGGTTTTAAAATCAAGGTCGCCCCTTTGCATGTTGCGCTGGGAGAAGGAATTTGGCATTGAAAAGGGCAAGGCGTGAGGAGAAGCCAAGGAAGACTAGACTCGGCCGTGGTGTCTGAAGATTGAATCCCATGTATCTAGGAAAAGTCTATTTGGTCGCTTTCATGATGGTCCATCTGACTCCTGCCTATGGCCAAATGACTACAAAAATTAGAAGGTCCACCGATGGTGACTGAGAGACAGTGCCTTCTGTTGGAATATATAGAAGAACAGAAATTATGTATTGGAAGAGGAATACGTAACACTATTTGATGTAACTAGAAACTAATAATTCCAAGAAAATGATAACAAAAAATAAAATAGAAGGTGAGGTATGACAAATCAAATCTCCTTAAGGCGATTGGTCCCTACTAACGATGCTAAGCAGCTTCACTCCCAAGATACAGTACCCTAAACCTGTTTAAATTAGCACTATGAAAACAAGATTGTTAAATTTTAAAGCTGACACTTTTAGAGAAAATTGAAATAAGAAGATAAAGTGTTTCCAGTGATGCTTGGAATGCAGAATTTCAAATCTATTTATAGAGTTTGAGAAGTCATGTACAGAAGAGATACATGAACTTGTTGACACCAAAAGGTGGCCTTTGTGGGCCGCCCTTTGCCAATAAAGCCCACAGGCTCTGTGAGTTGATCGGCAAGCAGGCTCGAAGGAGATCCAGATGTAACCACAGTTCCGATTACAAATGGTTCGATATTAGCGACAATTCGGGAGAGGCAAATTGACAAGTTACCGAAGTGTTTATTAACAATAAAATTCAACCGTTTTGTGGATAACATAATGCGGTTACTGAAAGCATTCAAAATGACCTAGGAATAGTTTAAATTTTAAATCATAACCACTGCAGCGGTTACCTACTCATTTAACTATAAGTACCCGCCGTGGGATTATTGTAAGGGGACAGAAAGATCACTACAGACAAGACTCGTGTTGCTTTTCACATTTGTGTTGCAGTTATCTTTTATTCTCTTTTTAGTCTTTTAAATTACTTGAATTTATTATCTCCTTTATCCATAGTTGTAGCCATTAAAACATCATGTTTTCCTTCCGGGCCGCATAGAAAGTGGTACAAACAAAAAGGCAGAAGAGCCAAACTATGGTGAAAGATATTTTGTGGAAGAACATTCTTGGTAAAACATCTTTTTGGCATGTTTGGTGGGACCATTGTGTTCCGATTTAAGGAAGTGTTGATGGCAATAACAAGGAATCATGAGAGCTACAATGCCTCTGCCGAGGATAATCAATCTCTGCAGTGAGTTATTGAGAGGGATTCCTGATTGGAAATGACAAATTTGACCTAGTAATGAAGTCAACATTGGTGCAACTTCGACTGACATCCCGCGGAACCTTACTGAGGATCAAAGGAGAGAGTTAGCCATAGATTCTATCATGGTGGCTACTATGAGAAGGATGTTCGAAGAGCAGCATAATGATTTGACCAATCATATGGTAAATCATATATTGGGCATAATCACTTCATTGATCACAAAGCTAGCAGTCGAACTATGTCACAAGCAGGGTTGATGAATCAGCTGCTTTTGATTTAGGGTGGCCAAGTGGCTCTGGGGTATGTACCAGTAGTTTTCTCTACCCCTGTCAGCAATGGCGGAAACTTAAGCTAGACTGTGCCACCACAAGCCGTTAGAATATTGTCAAGGTCTAATATTACCAATGATCAGAACCGAAATGGTCATGTTGACGCCAATGGGCCTAGCTTGGGTGGACCAATTAATCCATTTGGGTGCTCACCAATGAAAACAACTTCGGCTTGGTAAACCTTAACCCATTGATAATAGAAGGAGTGTTCAGGAAATGGGGACTCCGACAATTTATATGGAACCTAACCGACCAATGAGCAACAACACTGCTTGCCAAGTGGGAATAGTACCCTTGGGACTATCCCTATTACGTGACATCCCAATCCACCGCATTCTAATGTGAGTTATAAGCCTTTTCACTTTTTAGCACAAGCAAAAGCTGAAAGCAAAAACAACAAACAATATAATAATGGATGGACACAATAAGAGATCAAACATATAGCTTTCATTTTTTATCTTATTTATAAATATGGGTGATTTTCATTGGGCTACACGAGGAGGTAAAAAGGATATACTACTCCCTCGTGGCATCAACGTTGCCACCATGGCAAAGCCCCATAAGCTATCTACATCACCATCCATCACCCAACTGCAATGATTATATCCTTAAAAGTGTCAAGGTTGTGCTCCCAAAAATGGATCCCTATCATCGCCAACTCCCTCACCCCATGGCTCCCCACTGCTGCTACCATTGTCGCTATTGCTTTCCTCTGGATACGCCAATGGACCTATCAGAAGTCCTCCGAATTTGGCGTAGATTGCCACAAAGCGATGGTGACACGGCCAGCCGGTGAGACTATGTCTCCCCAAAGCATGGAAGTGTACCACATGAATACAATAGAAGGGAAAGTTGGATCAGTGAACTCATACAGTTGCCCTTCATAGTCTAGGGGCGTCGTAATGGGAAATAGGGGTAGCAAGAAGAGTAGCC
Source organism: Eucalyptus microcorys (assembly GCA_014182515.1). Classification (NCBI taxonomy): domain Eukaryota; kingdom Viridiplantae; phylum Streptophyta; class Magnoliopsida; order Myrtales; family Myrtaceae; genus Eucalyptus; species Eucalyptus microcorys. Next base: position 21,061,693 of record CM024564.1, read on the forward strand.
ATATCTATAGATCTGAAAAAAAAATGTAAACATCAACAAGGGTGAGCTAATGCCTAGTAAATGAAATATTCAAAACTCTATACCATACAATCCACCCATCAAACGTATGAAAAATTTGTTTAAGACATGCGACTCACTCAATAGCTATGACATAAACAGTATTGTACAAGACTAACTAAGAACAAGTGGACTATAGCAACATGACTCAAGTATTTTTAACCTCACAACATAAGGACTTGACAATCTCCACGAACGACTCGACCACACATACACATACGATTCAGACGTATTAGTTCTCAATTTTCCAAATAATGTTTTCTTCCAAGACACATGAAGCCCGTTTGCTATCCGATCCACGCAAGGAATTTCCACGTCTAACGGCCGGTTCCTTGTCCAGTCCTTCATAGTATGCATTAGTTTTTTTATTAAGCCCATGCTGACTTCTAGGGTTCGCTGTCCATACCCTTCCCTCCCTGAGGCATCTAGGGTTCGCTATCCCTAGGATTCTAAGGTTTGTTGTCCTTAGGCATCCCAAATTCCCTCAAAGCTCCCACAAGGCATTGTATGGTCGTTGTCTGATAGCTTCTAGGGTTTGTTGTCCTTAGGCATCCTGAATTCCTTGTAGGCTCCCACGAGGCATTGCCGATTTGCTGTCCGACGGTATTCATAATGAATATCTTAATCACACAAAACATGCACATGTATCTTGTAATTAAGCATGTAGATGCCATGCCTAACAAAGCTTCACACAATTCGAGTACCATTCTCAAAACTGATGTAATGACCTCGACTCTATCTCCAGGGTCTTGAGCAGCAAGGATAATTTTCACGATGTCCCAAGCACGTCGCCGTCCCGTTTCTTTTTATCTTTTCATTAAGCACATGCAAAATCGTACATATAGTACCTAGATAACAACAAGTAGCTAGGAAAACAATCACTTGCAAACACACAATTACATTAGTTATATTACAAGCTTTTTGTCATGGGCCGTTATATTTACAATCATTGCATGCTCTATGCTCAAAAAAGCCAGAGTAAATCTTAGATCCTCTATTGAGACTACAACTCCTCCATTTCTACAATTCTGAAAAAATAACAGCGTTAGTCATGGACTCAGTAAGTAAAATCCTTAATTCTCTACTAGGAGGATGTCTCATCATCAAAATCTAGTAAGTATAACATTCGCAATGCAATGTCGATGGCAGATCATTAGAAACTTATTGCTACACCTTAACTACATGCAGATGTCCATTGTAGCATGTTTACCTTTAGCTTGTCTATGAGTATATCAACATATCATGATTATGCATAAACTGGCACTCATGCAAATTCATTTATCGTCGTCCTGGCTCAACTAGGTCCTTCCAGCTCAATCGAGACATTCAACTTCAAGCTAGGCATTCTGGCTTAACCAAGGCATCCCGGCTCAACCAAGGCATCTTGGCGCTAGCTCACCAAGGCATTCAGGCTCAACCAAGGCATCCCGAGGCTAGCTTACTCGAGGCATCCGGGCTCAAACCTAGGCATCCTGACTCAATCAAGGCATCCCGTTTAATGAACGAGGCATCGCTGCTAACGCTATGTGGTGACGAACACTTTTTCCCATTTAAGTGCATCATATACATGCATCATACAAGCCGGTTTTTTCTTTTCTTCTTATCTGATGCATACAAGGCTTGGAGGCGTGCTCATTCAAGTAGGTGTGCCATGACTCTTAATATCATACTATATAATCTGCCGAGCACGATTCTTGGTTCGTGGCTTGAGCTGTATGCTTAGGCCATCATGACATGACATCGATTCCAAGCCGAGCAAATCTCAACCTTGTCCCGAATGTGTGAATACACTCAAGCATGCAAACATGAGCAAACCACACAAAAAGACATTACAACATACACATAGGTTACACGGGTGAGCACTCCATTAAACTCGACGACATAGGCTATCACCCTAGACAAGAGTTAGAGGTTCCACTTACAACTTTTGAGCCTAGTTCCAAGATGCTCCTTTAGTGACCAGACGGCTCCTAGGTGGCTTGGAGGAGAAGTACGTGAAAGAGAAGAGAGAAAGTAAGAGGAAAGGAGAGAATGGTTAAGCCTCCAAAATGTGAGGATGCCTTCTCCTATTTATAGGCCTCCTCCTCTTCAATTATTGGTGCCAATCTCATGATTAAGCCTAAGGAACGAGTTGGCCTATCTAGTCTCCTTAGCTGGCGCCTATGCTTATTCTTGCTTGATTGTGATTGGTCCATCTATTTACCTGCCTTTAAGGCTCACTTTAGGCTTATGATGTGCCTATGACCCTAGGGGACACATAAACCCCTTGATGCCTAATATCCTCTCTTGATTGGTTGGCCTTTGCCTTATTCACTAAGGCGAGCCTTTAGACTCATCATAACCTAAGATTCTAGAGGACACCTAAGCTTACGAGTCACTGACTTCTTCTCCAAGGCAAATCTCAAGCCATCATTACCAAATATTTGAGTGGACACCTAGGCTTATGAGATGGAGATCTAATGACTTACTGTCACATTTAATGCCTTGCTTGTCTCAATTTTATTGGACCACATTAGCACTTAGCTCATTATTAAGGGGACAACTCATTATGGATAGGTGGCACTCTAAAAGATAGGGTGACATCAAGGCTATAGGATAGCCATAATTAGTTTCAATGTGTCCTATTTTTATTGGAACACTTATCTTTGATACTTTGCTTAATCCCCAAGGTAAATCTTTGGTAATCATGACTATATCTAGAAAAATTTAGGTGGAATGATAAGTGTCACAACCCCTTTCACTCAAAGGTTGAGCTACGGGTTATTTTGCGACATCCCAGGCTTTGTCACTATCCCGGATTCATTTATCTTTTATTTATGCACATGAGAAAAGCGTGAACATACAATCCATAACACAAATAACATGGGAACGTGAGATACAAACACCACTAACATACTTCATTTATTACATGGGTAGTGATGATTACAAGCCTATCTTACATACAAAAGTGGCTTGGGTATCCTTGTCTCCGCTATGATGAGTACTAACCAAAATTGGGAACCCTTCTTCCATTACATAAGGCCGGTGTGCCTATCTTAGTCCGAAGCCTCGGACGATTCAACCATATCACTGAGATTTGGGTTCGGATTGTCAAACCCATGGAGAGGTCCTATCCATATGTTCTCGTGTCTCCTATACTAGACTTTGAAGTGCATCGGGACAAGCTCACCTTGGCCCTTTTCTATCCAAACAACGGATGACACTTTATAATAAGTAATATTAGTTCTACATCTACCACGTTTGTAGTAGTGGTATATATCTTTATAGGGCAACCAAAATGCACGGTAGCCATAATTCTATGTACCTGTAAAAGAAACAGGGGTGAGTACTTGGAATACTCAGTAAGTATAGCCTCTGGCCTTCGAATAGAACATCGATTCATCATCAACACTAGTCAATCATTCCGTGCAAACCGTGGCAAAGACAAATCAATTACAAAGATAACAATCGAGCTTCAGGTGCATATGAATGACAATTCTTGCAATCATTTGTGTATATGATGCATGCCCTGAGCTTATGCACTCTAGCCTTTCTTTCTTGCAAATGCATGCCATACTCATTAAGCTTTTCTCTTATGCTTGGGACCCAAACCCAAGTCTTATGCTAGCTTCTATGACTCAAACCCAGTTCTTGCAAGGAATTCGGGGACTCAAAACCCCGTTTTTATCTTTTCTTATCTTTTCTCAAGCACAAATCCCTTCTTGAGGGTGTACTCAAGTCTTATGCATGTGCCATGAATTATGCACTTTATGCTCAAACATGATGTACATGCCATGAAATCATGAATTTCTTCATCAACAACATCATAAACAAGCCTAAGCCCAAAGCCCCGCTCGAGTAACAAGCATAAATGAACCCTGCACCAATCCAAGTCATGAATTTGGTACGCCTCAATACCAAATCACATCTTATGGCTATGGGCAAACCTCGACTTGCACTACTCGAAAGCTATGAACCGTGATCTCGTTCTAGTCATACAAGAAATTCAAGTACATGAACAAGTCATGGAATACATCAAACATCCAAGAATCAATCAATCAACCCTTGGCTTGTTCGAGAGAGGATTTCTTAGAGTTGAAGACGTCTTGAATATTACTAAAAGAAGGAAGAAACTATACTTACCTGGATGAAGCTCGAACTAAAGCTTGAACTACACAAGATGGGTGGCTTGCTTTGATGGCTAAAGGAGAGAGAGAAGGTGTGAGAGGAGGGGCGACTAAGGAGGAGGAAGGAGGAGGAAATGGGAGCAAGGTGAAGAAATGAGAATGGGCTCCTTCTATTTATAGCCCTTGGTGCCATCATTACCAAGCCACATGACCCAATCTGAAGTTTCCATGTGGCCCACTTAATATTCTTGGGTGGCAAGTCTACTTTGCCTCATGATTACACCTAGAAGATGAGTTGGCCAAGCTAAAAGATCTTAGTTGTCATTCTTAGCCTCTAGACGTCATTGATGATGACCGCTTTTCTTTCTCACATTGGTCCACCTATACGCCGCATTTAATGAACATTTAATGAAGTTTGACAATAATGGTGCTATAGTTGCCAACTCGGCAATTCTAGAACCTTCGGTCATTAATGAGGGCTCATGTATGGCTCTCTAATTAGTCCACCTATGTGCTACCTTTTTCTAGAATATCCAAGGATATTTGGGGTTGCTATCATGACTTTTGAATATTCAAAGGACAATTCACCACTTCCTTTAATGAGGGGGCTCTAGAACTTTCTCCTATTTTGTCATTTTCTTCATCAAGAAGGCAATCTAGAGAATTCTATCATCCAAGTTGATTCCGGGGTTGGAGAAGGGATCATTAGGTACACCTCGAAATACTAAATCATGTACACCTGAGGTTCGGCCATCACGGTTCATATTCGCCCAAACCATCCCCTTGAAGGGTTAGTTGGCCTAGGGGTCGACATTGGTCGGCACCTTGGCCGGCCCTTCGGTTGGTACATCTGTGTCCGTCTAGACCCTTGGGTCGGTCCCTGGCCTTTCAATGAGCTTGTCGTGACTGATTTCCTCTATTTTTGGTCCTTGGTCCTTCGATCGGTTCAAGGCCAATTCTAAGGCTACCCGTGGCCTAGCACTAAGCCAAAGAACTCATGGACCTTAGAATTTGTGATGGAATAGCCGGGTCTATTCCTGAGCTCATTTTAGTTGGCACGCGATCCACCAGTAGAGTTCGTGGTCAGTGCATTACTGATCCATGATTGAGCATCACTAATTTAAGATTCCATTATGATCATTAAGAATTAAATAGGGAATGATGCATTTTTGGTTGGAATATGGTCGCATTTGATCAATTCGGATCATCCATGTATCGGTGCATAACCAGGTGAAACCACCCATGGCCAGAAACTGCGACCGGTTGGATCGACCCATGATCATCCGCCAATCCAAAATCATCCTGTGACCAATCCTCATGATCAAAAGGTCATCTTATAAGTTTTTGATCCTATCCCACTGGTATGGTTGGTAAAAAATTCATGGCCGACACCTTGACCAATTCGTGATCGGTCAGTCAAACCATGACCACCATGACCGATCCGTGATTTCTTGTCGATCAAACTGATCGATCCATGGCCAATGGCCGATGGTCGATTCATGTAGGAACTTATGGCCAATCCTTAGGGGTTGGTATCAAGGATGTTATAATCTTCCCCCTTTAAAAATTCCGTCCCTGAAATTTCATAACGTACCTTGGTATTCAAAGAGGTGAGGGTACTTGCGCCTCATGATTTCTTCACTTTCCCAGGACCTTGACTAAGAAAATGACCCTATTTCTGATTACTTGCTCACATCTATCCATGATCCTCTTTGGCTCCTCAATATACGACCCTTGGTCTCCACCTCAATCTCTTCGAAGTTGAGCACATGTGCCGGATCTGGCTCATATTTTCTTAACATGGACACATGAAATATATCGTGTTCCTAAGTAAGTTTCAATGGCAATGCTAACCGATAGGCCATATTCCCTATCTTTTCTAGGATTTCAAAGGGTCCTATGTACCGTGGACTTAACTTACCTTTTTCATTGAAGCGAGACATACCTTTCAATGGAGACACTTTGAGGAATACGTGGTCTCCCATTTGGAATTCTAAAGACTTTCATCTCTTGTCTACATAACTCTTTTATCTACTTTGGGTGGCTTTAAGTCTCTTTCTAATTACTTGCACTGCCTTGGTAGTAACTTGCACCAACTCAAGACCAGTAAGCTTATTTTCCCTAACCTCATTCCAACAAGTTGGAGTTCTACAAGTCTGATTGTATAATGCTTCAAATGGAGTAATACCAATACTTTGCTGAAAACTATTATTATAAGCAAATATGACGAGATGCAAGTGCTCGTCCCAGCTTCCTTTAAAATTAACTGCATAAGCTCTCAGCATATCCTCCAATGTCTAGATGGTTCTTTATGTCTGGCCATCAGTTTAGGGGTGAAAAGCTGCATTGTACTGTAGTTTCGTTCCCAATGCAGCTTGAAGACTCTGCTAGAATACTACCATGAATTTAAGGTCTCAATCAGAAGTAATTGTCATTGGTATTCCATGTAGGTGTACTATTTGTCTTACATACAAATGCACATAATCTTCCAATGAGAAGTCATTTACTGCTAGGAAATGAGCCAACTTTGTTAATCGGTCGACTATCATCCAAATCGAGTCATTTCTTTTTTGACTCCTTGGCAATCCCAAAATAAAATCCATGGTAATATGTTCACATTTCCATTCGGGAATTTCAAGTAGTTGTAATAATCCACCAGGTTTGCAATGTTGAGCTTTCACTTGTTGACACAATAAGCACTTGCCAACATGCTTAGCAACATCCACCTTCATGCCATTCTACTGGTAGTTTTGTCGAAGGTTCTAGTACATCTTTGTATTACCAAGGTGGATACTATAATTACTTCAGTGTGCTTCCGCCAGAATTGCTTCCTTGAGCATATCGTCATTGGGTACACACCAACCCTCACGAAATTTCAAGGTTTCATCGTCCACAATGTGGAAATCACTCCCTTTCTTGTCCATGGTTTGTTTCCGAAGCTTTTGAATCTCTGAGTCGACCTGCTGTAATGTTTTTATCTTTTGTATTATTTCTGTCTCAATTCTAAGTGTAGCCAGCAAACCCGCAAGTTGTCCAATCTCAAACTTGAATTCAGAATCTCAGACTTCTTCTAGGAGATTCCATTCTTGAGCCATCATTCGTGCAAGAGAGGATTTACGGCTAAGGGCGTCAGCAACTCGATTTGCCTTGCCAAGATGGTATAATATTTCACAATCATAATCCTCCAAAAGTTCCATCCATCGCCTTTGTCATATATTCAACCTATTCTAGGAGAATAAATACTTCAAACTTTTATGATCGGTATATATTACAAATCTTTCTTTGTAAAGGTAGTGTCGCCAAATTTTCAAGGCGAAAATAATTGCAGCTAACTCCAGATCATGCGTTGGATAATTCAATTTGTAGGGCTTCAATTGCCTGGACACATAGGCCACAACTTTACCATGCTGCATTAACACACAGTCGAGTCCTTTATGTGAGGCGTCACTGTATATTTCAAAACTTCCTGATCCAGACGAAATTGTGAGCATCGAAGCCGTTGTAAGTCTCTGTTTTAATTCTTGAAAACTCCGTTCACATTTGTCCGTCCATTCAAATTCTACATCCTTCCTTAGTAATTGAGTGAGGGGAGCAGCAATACTAGAAAATCGTTCTACGAATCTTCGGTAATATCCAGCCAAACCAAGGAAACTCCGAACTTCTGCAACTGTAGTTGGTCTTGGCCAATTGATTACTGCTTCACCTTAGCAAGATCTATTGATATTCCTTCACCAGTCGCCATATGGCCCAGAAATACCACGTGTTTAACCAGAACTCGCACTTACTGAATTTTGCATATATTGCGTGTTCTCGAAGCATTTACAACACCATTCTCAAGTGTTGCTCATGTTCAGCCATATTCTTTGAATATACCAGAATATCATCGATAAACACCATGATGAAATGGTCCAAATACGGCTTGAATACTCGGTTCATGAGATCCATGAAAGTTGTTGGGGCATTTGTCAAACCAAATGGCATAACGATGAATTCATAATGCCCATACCGAGTTCTAAAAGCCATCTTCGGAATATCTTCTTTTTTGATTCTCAATTGGTGATATCCTAAATGTAAATCAATTTTGGAAAATATTGCCGCTTTTTGAAGTTGATCGAATAAGTCATCGATCCATGGTAGTGGATATTTGTTCTTGACGGTAACTCGATTCAACTGTCGGTAGTCGATACAGAGACATAACGACTTGTCTTTCTTCTTTACGAATAGGGCTGGTGTACCCCAAGGTGAGGCACCAAGGCGTATAAAACCCTTATCAAGTAACTCTTGTAATTGCACCTTCAACTCTTTAAGCTCCACCAAAGACATTCGGTACGGCACTTTAGAAATAGGTTCCGTTCCCGGAACCAACTCAGTAGTAAACTCTATCTCTCTATCAAGCGATAATCCCAATAGCTCCTTAGGGAATACATCAGGAAACTCTTGCACCATCGGAATATCATCGAACTTTGATTCTTCAACTGACTTATATTCTACGGTTGCTAAGTAACCTCGGCAACCTTTCTTAAGAAGTTGTACCACTTTCGTTACGGAAATCAGAGGTGTTGAGGGTCCTCCTCCGTTTCCGATGAATTGATGGTTCGTTCCATTAGGTGGACTAAAGTGGATTATCTTGCTAAAGCAGTCCACTTTGGATCATTTTTTACGAAGCCAATCCATTCCGATGATAGCATGGACATCACACATATCCAATACAGCTAAATCTATTCTTCCCTTTTGTCCACTTATGACAATTTTACACTCCTTGCATCCCATAGCGGACAACATTTCATGTTTCATCGGGATGGATATACTAAGAATCATTGTAAGGGGTTCGAGCTTCAATCCAACTATACGCACAAACCTCTTCAATATGATAGAATGCGTTGCACCCATATCAAACAAGACATAAGCTGGATGATCATGTAAAGAGACCATACCTGTGATAATGGTCTTGGAGTTCTCCTCTTCTTCTTGTGTTACTACGTACACTCATCCTTGAGCTAGAGGACGATTATCTTGCAGAAAAACTCCACTGGTTATCATCGGTTGCTGTTGTGATGGCAGCAAGGTTTGTCGCCTTTGAGGGCAATCCCTCAACATATGGCCAAGTTGTCCACAGCCATAACATACTCCGTTTCCAGCTTATTAAGGAACGTTACCATGCCGTTTCCCACAATTATGACATATTTCAGACAACACCATGTTCGCTTTCTGCTTCTTATTCTTTTTGAATACGTGCTTTCCTCCTGGCGCGAACCTTTTTCCTTGTCGTTGCTTAGGATGGAAGGTCAAATAAGGAGACCTCCCATGGAAATTCGATGCCGTAACATGTTCTTGCCAATCCTTCTCAACCAACTGAGCCCGCTCATACAGTTCATTATGATCCTTAAGATTTAGGGGCATCGGTTGACTTTGAATATCAAGTTCGAGGCCATCTCTAAATCTTTTAGCTCAATCAATGGGATTCTCAATTAATCGAGGAGCATACTTCAATAATTCAGTAAATTTGGCCTCATACTGATCCACCATCATGTTTTGCTACTGCAAGTGCAGAAATTCGGTCATCTTTTTATCTCTAGCACTTTCAGAACAATACTTATTGTTAAAGGCCTGCACAAAGGCATCCCAAGTCATAGGAGCACCTTCAGGAAATATTATCCTCTTGGTGGCTCTCCACCAGTGACTAGCATTACCTTGTAATCGGTACACCGGAAAGGTCACTTTATCCTCATCAGAACACCCTAAAAGATCAAAGATCTTCTCGAGCTCTTCAATCCAGGACTTAGCCTCATCAATATTTCCAGTTTCGGCAAACTTTGAAGGCTTTAATTTTAGGAATTATTTGACCGATCCACCTTTTAGACGGTCTCCATTTCCATCTCCATTTGAGGCGTTAGTGGAAATAGAGGCTTGCTGCTGTTGAACGTGCTGTTCCATCAAGCTCTCAACATTGGTTAGAACTTGCAGAATTCCATCAAGTGAGGGGTCTTGCCTCGATTTTCCTTTCGAAGCATTCAGGTCATGAGCTAATTTTCCATGGGCAGTCGCTGGGTCTTAGAAACTCATACTGGCTACTAAGGAATACAGCTATAGAATTCTAGAGGAACTGTCTACAAGACAATCAAAATAAGTAATCACCACTCCATAAAGAAAGAACATCCAGCAAACAATCACATTTCATGCATGTGATCTTCCCACGATTCCTAGCACATCTTATGACTCCTAGTAATAAACCTTGCTCTGATACCAAAAGCTGCCATAACCCCTTTCACTTGGAGGTTGAGCTATGGGTTATTTTGCGACATCCCAGGCTTTGTTGTCGTCCTGGATTCATTTATCTTTTATTTATACAAATGTGAAAAGCGTGAACATACAATCCTCGACACAAATAACATGGGAACGTGAGATGCAAACACCACTAACATACTTCATATATTACATGAGTAGTGATAATTACAAGTCTATCTTACATACAAAAGTGGCTTGGGGTAACCTTGTCTTCGCTACGGTGGGCACTAACCAAAATTGGGAACCCTTCTTCCATTACATAGGGCTGGTGTGCCTATCTTAGTTCGAAGCGTCAGAGGGTTCATCCATATCATTGAGATTTGGGTTCGGATTGTCAAACTTGTGGAGAGGTCCTATCCATATGTCCTTGTATCTCCTATACTAGGCTTTGAAATGCATTGGGACAAGCTCACTTAGGCCCTTTCTATCCATACAACGGATGACACTTTACATTAAGTAATATCCGTTTCTACATCTACCACGTCTGTAGTAGTGGTATATATTTTTATGGGGCAACCAAAATGTATGGTAGCCATAATTTTAAGTACCTGTATAAGAAACAAGGGTGAGCACTTGGAATACTTAGTAAGTATAGCCTTTGGCCTTCAAATAGAACATCGATTCATCATCAACACTAGTTAATCATTCCGTGCAAACTGTGGTGAAGGCAAATCAATTGCAAGAATAACAACCAAGCTTTAGGTACATGTTCCTAAAATTCTAAACACAAGTGAACGTGTCAAACAAGTAATATAATGATGAGAAAGAGTATCGTCCCACGGAGATCGATGATTAATAAACTAATTAAATACTAAAATAGATTAATTCTAAAATTTATCTAACAGATCAAAATATAATTTAGAATAAATAAAAAAAATGGAGACTAAGTGCAGTAAATCAATCAAATAAATATGTTAGAGCATCCGATTTCACCATAACCACTAGATATGAATTTCAGATTACTATGGATACAAGAATGATATCAAACATGTGATAGCAGAATTTCCTAATCTATTTACTATCCCATAGGTATAACAAACCTACTTAGTTTATTAATCTACTATATCTCTATGTGAATTAAAATAAACATGAGTGCATTAAAAACTATGAATATTCTTGGCTTACAATGAGTCTTTTGGATTACCATATCACCGAAAGCTACACAAATAACGTGGTATATCTCTATCCACATTTAATTCATGGTTATATATTATAATGGGCAATTGCATATTATCACTTCTCAGTCTCAAACATGCATATCAAATCATTCAAGTGGTGCTAGTCACTCCAAAGCATTATGCACAATAATATATAACTCACATGAATGAAATCAATTGCAAAACATAAAAATCATGAAATTCACATCATCATGGTTAGGCTACATCATAGCCCTAACAAAAGAAAATTAGAACATAGCAGATGAAGAAAGAAAAATATATATCAAACCCAACATCTTGAATCAAAGAACAAGAATTCTGTCACAACTTTTGTCTTCTCTTCAAAATACTTGAAAAACTCTAAGAAGAATGAAAAACGATCTAACAAAAACCTAGCTTCCCTCTCTGACTCTCAGTGTTCTCCTATTCATAGGATATATCCAAGATCCTTCTCTCTAAGAACTTGCACATAAAATTGGGGAGTAAATCAAATGATCTTTGATTTGATATCTATCTCTCCATGCTTGCAAATAACATTAGGGAATAAAATCAGGGATTCCCTAATTTGATATCCATCTTCCACTGCTTTTTTATTTGAATTCCTGCTTTTTGCCATTCTTTTCCTTATCTTTTCTATATCTCATTATTCTGCATAAACAAGGAAAATTCAAATAATCAGAAGGAAATCCAAATATTTTCTCATAAATATTGCATTAATTGTTGCCTAAAATAGGTAAAATAACTCTATTTTTATAGAGTTATCAGTACATATGAATGACAATTCTCGCAATCTTTCATGCATATGATGCATGCCCTAAGCTTATGCACTCTAGCCTTTCTTTTTTGCTCATGCATGCCATGCTCATTAAGCTTTTCTCTTATGCTCGGGACTCGAACCCAAGTCTTCTTGGAGCCATCTTGGGACTCGAACCCAATTCAATTCGAGCTTTTAAACCGGGCTTCGGCTTTTTGCTGGCTTCGGGACTCAAACCTAGTTAATATGCTTGAGACTCGAACTCAAGTCTTATGCTAGCCTTTGGGACTCGAAACCCAGTTCTTATCTTTGCTCGAGCACAAATCCCTTCTTGAGGGTGTACTCAAGTCTTATGCACGTGCCATGAACTATGCACTTTATGCTCAAACATGATGCACGTGCCATGCAATCATGAATTTCTTTATCAACAACATCATGAACAAGCCTAAGCCCAAAGCCTCGTTCGAGTAACAAGCATAAAGGAACCCTGCACCAATCCAAGACATGAATTCGGTACGCCTCAATACCGAATCACATCTTATGGCTATGGACAAACCTTGACTTGTATCGCTCGAAAGCTCTGAACCGTGACCTCGTTCTAGTCATACAATAAATTCAAGTACATGAACAAGTTATAGAATACATCAAACATCCAAGAATCAATTGACCTACCATCGGCTTGTTCGAGAGAGGATTTCCTTGAGTTGAAGACATCCCAAATGTTACTAAAAGAAGGAAGAAACTACACTTACCTGGATGAACCTCAAACTAAAGCTCGAACTACACAAGATGGGTGGCTTGCTTTGATGGCTGAAGGAGAGAGAGAGAGGGCGTGAGATTAGGGGCAACTAAGAAGGAGGAGAGAGGAGGAAATGGGAGCAAGGTGAAGAAATGAGAAAGGGCTCCTCCTATTTATAGCCCTTGGTGCCAACATTACCAAGCCACACAATCCAATCTTAAGTTTCCATGTGGCCCGCCTAGTATTCTTGAGTGGCAAGTCTACTTTGCCTCATGATTACACCTAGAAGATAAGTTGGCCAAGCTAAAAGATCATTGTTGGCATTCTTAGCCTCTAGGTGTCATTGATGATGGCCGCTCTTTGCTCTCCCATTAGTCCACCTATATGCCACATTTAATGAACATTTAGTGAAGTTTGACAATAATGGTGCTATAGTTGCCAACTCAGCAATTCTAGAACCTTCGGTCATTAATGATGGCTTGTGTATTGCTCTCTAATTGGTCCACATATGTACCTCTTTTTCTAGAATATCCAAAGATATTTTGGGCTATCATCATGACTTTTGAATATTCAAAGGACAACTCACCCCTTCATTTAATGAGGGGGCTCTAGAATTTTCTCTTATTTTGTACTTTTCTTCATCAATAAGGCAATGTAGAGAATTCTATCATCCAAGTTGATTCTAGGGTCAGAGAATGGATCATTAGGTACATCTCGAAAAATCGAATCACGTACACCTAAGGTTCGGCCATCACGCCCCATATTCGCCCAAACCGTCCCCTTGGAGGGTCGGTTGGACTACGGGTTGACATTGGTCGATACCTTGGCCGGCCCTTTGGTCGACACAACTGTGTCCGTCTAGGTCCAGGATTGACACTCGGGTTGGTCCTTAGCCTTTCATCGAGCATGCCGCAATCAATTTCCTTTATTTTCGATCCTTGGTCCTTTGATCGGATCAAGGTCAATTCTAAGGCTACCCATGGCTTAGCACTAAATCAAGACACTCATGGACCTTAGAATTTGTGACGGAATAGTCGGGTCTATCCCTGAGCTCATTCCAGTCGACACCCGACCATTGGTAGGGTTCGTGGTCAATGCATTACCGATCCACAATTGGACATCACAATTCAAGATTCGGTTCCGATCACTAAGAATTAAATATGGAATGATGCATTTTTGGTTTGAAGATGGTCGCATTTGATCAATTCGGATCATCCGTGTATCGGTGCATAACCGGGCGGAACCGCCCGCGGGCGAAAACTGCAACCGGTCTAATCGACCCATGATCATCCGCCAATCCAAAATCATATTGTGACCAATCCTCATGATCAAAAGGTCATCTTATGAGCTGGTGATCCTATCCCACTGGTTTGGTTGGTAGAAAATTCATGGCCAATACCTCGACCAATTTGTGACCGGTTGGTCGGTCGGTTAGTCGATCAGACCATGATCGATTCGTGATTCCTTGTCGATCGAACCGATCAATCCATGGCCAATGGCCCATGGTCGATTCATGTAGGAGCTTATGGCCAATTTTTATGGGGTCGATATCGAGGATGTTACAATGAGTCAACCTCCTTCATGAAAGAAGTTAAGGTGTTCTAGAGATTCCATTTTATCATTTTCGTCCTCAATAAGGTGGTCTAGAGAATTCCATCATCTAAGTTGGTTCTGGGGCTGGAGAAGGGATCATTTGGTACACCTCGAAAAACTAAATCACATACATTCAAGATTCGGCCATCATGCCCCATGCTTGCGCGAACTGTTCCTTTGGACAGTCGATCGGCCTAAAGGGTTAGTTGTCCGTCGATCGATTCAAGGCCAATCTTGAGGCTACCCATGGCCTAGCACTAGGCCGAGACACTCATGGACCTTAGAATTAGTGACGGAATAGCCGGGTCTATCCTGAGGCTCATTCCAGTAGGCACCCTATCCATCCGTATGCTCATGGTCGGTGCATTAGCAATCCATGATCAAACATCACCAATTCAAGAATCTTTTCCGATCACTGAGAATTAAATAGAGAATGATGCATTTTTTGTAGGAAGACGATCACATTTGATCAAGTTGGATCATTCATGTATTGGTGCACAGTTGGGCGGAATCACCCGTGGCTAGGCACTATGACTGATCATGAGTCAAAAAGTCATCTTTTAAGCTGGTGATTTTATCTCATCGGTATGGTCAGTAGAAATTCACGGCCGACACCTTGATCAGTTTGTGACCGATCGATCGGTCGGTCGGACCGTGACCGATCCATGATTCATTGCCAATCAAACTGATCGATCCATGGCCAATGGCCCATGATCGATCCTTTTAGGACCTAATGGCCAATCCTTCTGAGCTCAGAATCAAGGATGTTGCAACAGAGGTATGATTGACGATTCGCTCACCATGTCATCTACTTGACTCACTTTCGTCTATCCTAATAAAATTCCAACAATTTAAGACTGAACAAACAACGACACCTCAAGTGGATTTGCACAAACTGAACAATCACAATTTCGAACCATCAACCCCTAATCGAAACTCAACTAAACCATCACCAATCCGAGACCACCGAACCTCACATTTGAATTTCATAACCAAACCATCATGATCCTAAGACCACTGAACCCCACTATCGAACCTTCGACAACCCAAGACCACCAAACTTAACCCACGCCATCATCGCAACATGCAAATCCAAAATTAAGCTCAAAACAATTAAATTGTAGTCCTAATAATTCTACGACATCTCACAGCACAATGCATAGCATCCAAACCTCAGCCGACCCATGAACAACACCATAATCTGACCCAAAAACAATATAAACTGAATCAAGACAACACAAATCAAACACCATAGCACATCAAAGGCAAGATTCTTTGAATTGCACAATGAGTAAATCAACATAGCATAGAGAAAAGGAATTTCACTTGCCTCATGCCTTGGTGAGTAAAACTGAACCTAAACTCACGGAAAAACTAAACCTCGACCTTCGCGTTTGTTGGATGCAACTCGACATAGCTCCATCCTATGAGTGAAATTGAGAAAAATAAGAGTGGCAAGTGATCAATAGAAAGAGAACGAGTGATTGGTGAGAGAGAGAGGGAGTCGGGTTGAGCGAGATAAATGAGGGCGAAAGAGAGAGAGCCGAGAGAAAATAGAGAGGAGAGAGAGAAATAAATGATCTTATACCCAAATTAAGCTTCTTTGCATGTGATCCTAATGGTCGCATGGAGCGGTGGCACCAAATGGCCTAACGTCTTAACACGTGGTGAGAAGTGGGGGGAGAGAGAGAGAGAGAGAGAGGACCAGGTGGAAGAGAGAATGATAGAGAGAAGGGTAGGCCGGCTTATGAAGGAAAATGGGACCATTATGTCTAATTTTCTTGTAGATTAGATTCTAGGGACTATAATTTAAGTCTAGAATTCATCCAACGAGTCTTAAAAATTTACTGGTCAAAAACCGTTATCTTTCAATTCCAAAATAGACACAATTCAAATAGTGCCAATTTAATCGACCTAATTACCATCGCTAAATTCTATTCTCCTAGCTCACTCATCGGATGGGCCAAAAATCTAGATGTCACATGTTCCCATCTTGGGATATCAGCCATAAGTTCAGAGGGATTTTGCGGCTAAGCCTCATTCTCCACCTAAGGGGCAAGTTAATCAGGGTCATCAAACATAGGACCCACTAAGTGTGACATCCCAAGTTCTCATCTGCTGGTTTAGTAGAAATTGATTAGGTAGTGTTGAGGGGCATCAATTAGAATTTAGAAAAAAATCAAAATCAAAATATTTAGAATAACGGCCTTAGCCCGTATATTAGCCAAGAAATTTTATTTTTCTATTTTTATTTTGTGTTGATTTAGTTGTGGATGACGTCCTTTTTTTTTTATGCGATAATTAGACATGATTGGCACTAAGGCTTTCGAGGACATGACCCTTCTTGTTTTCTCTCTCTCTCTCTCTCTCTCTCTCTCTCTCTCCCACGCTCTCCTCTCCCGTCTCTTCCTTCTCCCTCACACTAGCCACCACCCCCCTCCAATGCATCCTTTTGCGTGCCTCATTTCCCCAAGAGGCCATCATGACCTTCCCTTTCCAATAGCAATGATTTGCCAGCATTTTTCCCATCTCTCTCCTCCCTTCTCCTTCTTCCTCCTCTCTCTCATTCTCTTCGCCGGACCTCCTCCTCCTCCTCCTCCTCTTCTTCTTCTTCTTTCCTCATTCCTCTCCCCCTGGCAAGAAGCTCTCTCTCTCTCCATCGTACCTCTCTGTTTCACTTGAATTGCTCTCTCTCTCTCTCTCTCCCCCCTTGTTTTCTCTGCCTCTCAACCTCTTCCATCGCGGCTTTGCCTTGCTGGACCATGAAGACTCAAGCCACGAGGAGCCTTGAGAAGCCCCATTGTGTACCTATTCCATCCTAAACCCGCACCGTGCTGTCGTCATTGTATCTTCGAGGCAAGTGAAGTTTTGTCATCCTATATCTTGTGATGAAATTGTCTTGCATGTTGATTGTGCCTATTCTTGATTTGTTGGGTGTTGGTTTTTGAGCGTCGTGTTATCATTGTGGGTCTTGTGAGTCATTGCTTCGGAATTGAAGGGCCAGATGGACCCGCAGGTGCATCTCAAAGGTGCAATGCCTTGACGTAGTCATGCGAGCCCGAAGGGGACCGCCGTGTGGCCATAAGCCACAAGGTGGGTTGGTGAGCCACGAGGTGGGCCGTGTGGCCATGGGATCGAGCTACAACTCGATGGGTTGTAGTTGGTGAGCCGTGAGGTGGGTCGTGTGCCCATGAGACCGAGCTAAGGCTTGGTGGGTTGTAGTCGAGCAAAGATGAGTATGGTCGTGAGAATTCGATGGGTGTAGTCGAGGATGAATCGGCTAAAACTTGCATGTGCTGGATTGGTTTCGTATATTCGGTGTGGACTAGGCTGTTTAGGGATCATCTTGCATGTTTCGATTCTGGGTCTAAAATGTTTTAGGTAATTGCCCAGAGTCGCGAAGTCCATGTGCTACACAAGATGGCTATAAGTCCGTGAGGTACTCGGTGAGAGCTATGAGATGCCTTGTGAGGCCCGAGTGCAGCATAGGTGAGGACCATGAGGCCCAAGTGTGGTGTGTGGGCCGCAAGGCTCGAATGGAGTGCGAGCAGGACGTGACGCCCGAGTACAACATAGGTGAGAGCCGTGAGGCCCGAGTACAGCATAGATGAGGGTCGTGAGGCTCGAGTATGGTGGTAATGGGTCGTGATTCTGGGTGTGTCTATGTAGACCGTGAATTGTCGAAACTTGTCGTGCAAACATGAAGACAGCGAGGTGTCTCGTGAGGATATGCTCACGTCAGTTGTTTGCATGCTTAATGAAAGAACTGATGGGGGAGCATCCAACTTACCTGCGTCAGCCCAATCCACACCATCATTGCTAATTCATGCCAAGATAGAATTTGGGCATAATGTGCTTCAATGGATCGAGATTGAAATTTCCTACTAATGCGATACCGAATCATTGTTACTAAGTTATCAATACCGATGATTGAGGAGTTACCGAAGTTATCAATATGGTATATTAGTCACTGCGTATGCTTTATTAGTTGTTAAGCTCAAAGTTTTTGAACAACATTTCAATAGGAGGCCGTTTTGAACAACTTTCTTGGATATTTGTTGAAATCTTGGGGTGTTTATCTCTTGGTCAAGGAGGGAGCACGAATTTTACAAGGCTGAAGAATAAGTTCCCAAGTCATTAAATGCATTTCTATTTTCCTAGAAGTCATTAAGGATAGTCATATAAGCATTTCTCTATCTTGTTTGTGCAAATGGAATACTTCATTGTGATAGATATGATGTGTAGCTCAGTTGTTTGCATGTTCCGAGCATGTATCAACGATTCAAGCGCTCATAATTGCCAATTGCCCAAGTCGTTTCACCATGCGAAAGAATGAGGCCATCCCATAAACCCTCAACCCTGCCCAATCCCTAGCACGATCTTTTTTAATAGATTTTTAATTTCTTTCTAGGAGTTTTATTTTTTTTTGACGATATATATATATATATATATATATTTTTTTTTTTTCACACTAGCAAATGTGCACACTTGTTGCTTTTATGTAAGAAATTGGTATTTCTAAGAAAACCAAAATTACCTTACTATGCAATATCCAAATAATTAAATAATGGAATTAAATAAATTGCTGAAAAACTTAATACGAGGAAATTGTATAAATATATTTGGAAAGCGAAGAAAATTCAATGATTTAAAATTTTCTTAGTAAATTTATGATAGGGAAATGAAAATTGTCCAAAAACTCCTAATGCCTATTACACTTTTACCAATTTAACTATAAACCTTCCAATTTGTCAATTAAATCTTTAAATTTTTCACATTTTGCTAATTAAGTCCATTTGGCTAGAAATCACAGATGTGAACATCCTTAAATAATATTCTAATATTTTTTAATTCTTTATAATTTTGTCTAATTTTTTTTTTTTTTTTTTTTTCTCCCCTTTTAATACGTGTTTCGCTAGAAGACTTAAAAAAAAAATACACCCAATATGCCCGCTTCGCTTGTTTTCATTCCATCTCTCTCTCTCTCTCTCTCTCTCTCTCTCTCTCTCTCTCTCTCTCTCTCTCTCTCTCTCTCTCTCTATTTTTCCTTTTTATGCATGTATAGTAGAGAAGGGGTGGGGACTGACTACGAAAAGAGAAGAGGATATCTTTTTCTTTTCTTTTTTTTGGTCAGAAGAGAGAAGAGTTTTTTGTGGCCTTCAAATGGAGGCTTTAGCTCTTTGCACAATATTTTTGATTTCACTGCTTGTAGAGAATTTTCTTTGTTGAGTGTAATATATCATGGCAGTTCTATAGAGATTTCGACTTGGCTAATCCTGTTCAAATGATTTGAGACGATTCTCGTTGGAAGGCTTAGTTTCCATTTTGCATAAGATGAAAGACATGACAAAACCTGTCCCGAGGCGGCTCCCCCTCATTCGCCCAAATGTTGTCATTGACATCTTCGACCCCTCGAGACCCAAAAACCCAGAGGACGATTCTTCACTAGATATTCAACACAAAAATTCACTACTTTCAACAAGATTTGCTTGAACCCAGGAACTGGCAATCTTGCTAAGCCTCACCTAGGTGACACCTAGCAATGTCATCCTAGCTTGGATGAGGGCTGATGTGACATCCCCCATTTCAGGTTCTGTTTTCGATTGAATAATTTAGGCTTTTAATCAACACACCTATAGTCATTTTCCCTGAGTTGATCATGTTGGTGAAATATTTCTTCTATATTTTGAAGCTGACAAAACGTTTCCAAGTGTAAAGACTTTCAGACTCATCTATCAAAGTCTGAAGACTTCCAGACTGAAGATCGCCAGACTCAAGTTTTAAAGTCTGCCATCGTTGACAGTTTCTAGATCATTGAAGAAGTCTTATCTAGATACGAGGTTATCCTTAAGGATTTGATTTGATTGATTGAAGATTATCTCACAGTTGGAGAAAGCACATATAGATCTATTATTCGTATGACAAGTAAATCGAGTAAGATAGATCCGTTGATTGGTGAAGTATACTTGGAAGGTTCTACTTATGGAAACCTAGATCCTGATTGTATTGGCGAACATGATTGGTGGGCTATCTTCATATTCCTTAAATAACAAGAGATCTCCCTAATTGATTTGGTCCAACGGGTAGATTGGATGAACTCCTTTGGAATGTGCCAACGGTTATGTAGGCATGGAGGAGTATAAAAGGAAGACGGTCTAGTTGTTCAAGTGTGTGCGAGACAGAAAAATTCCAAAGTCTGAAGCTCCCTACTCTTTGCTAATTCATTTGTTGAGCATTCATTGTACTCAAAAGAGAGAATTTTGTAAGACCTCGAGGAAGTGTAGTAGAGTCTCCCGCACTTTGTGGAATCGAGGACGTGAGATTGTAACATTTCTTTTGATTCATAGTGAAATCCAGCCGGTGGGTTGTCAGCGTGGGAGAGTGGACGTAGGCTTGGATTAAGCCGAACCACTATAAACCTTGTGTTCTTATTCTCTTCCCTATCTCCTTTGTTTTGTTCGAAGTTTATTTTATTCCGCATATATTTGCCAAGGTTTATTTTAAAACACCTATTCACCCCTCTCTAGGTGTTCATACTAGCACTTTCAATTGATATCAGAGCTCGTGTACTCATTTATATTGAAGTGTTTTTACTTCAAAGTTAACGATCCATGGCTAGTATGTTGGCTCCAGGTTTGGTTGAAGGGCAAAGCAACACCAGACCGCCTTACTTTGATGGGAATGAATACAGTATATGGAAGAACAAGATGAAGGCATTCCTAAGATCAAAAGATCATCTATAATGAGATGTGGTAGATAAATGAGTCATTCCTAAAGCTGTAATAGTCTTAGAAAGAGGAAAAGAAGCTGTTGAGTCCAGCGAGATGACTCAAGAAGAGATAACCAAGAGACAAGCTCTCGATGCAAAAGCAATTTATTCCTTATATTATGCATTATCTCCCACTGAATATAACAGAATATCTTCTTGTGAAACAGCTAAAGAAATCTGGGATAGATTGCACATCACCTATGAAGGAACTGATCGAGTGAAAGAAACCAGAATCAATATTCTACTCGATCAATATGAAGCATTCAAGATGAAACCAGGAGAATCTATCACTGACATGTTTAGTCGCTTTACAGAAATCGTGAATGGTCTTGAGTATCAAGGAAAACCAATCTCTAGACCCATGAAATTTAACAAGTTATTGCGTGGACTCTCCAAAGATTGGAATCACGTGAAGACCTCAATAAGGGAGACATAAAGGATCATGCCACTTTCTGTTGACAAATTGATTGGCAATCTTCAGTCTTATGAAGTAGAGCAAATCAATGAAGATGAGGATCCCAAAGGTAAAAAAATCTATTGCATTAAAATCTAATGATGATTCCGATGTTATAGATTTAGAAAACGATAGGGACAATGAAGAGCTTGCCCTCATGATAAGAAGGTTCAGAAAACTGCACAAAAAAGGGAAAAAGATTCAACTGGAGGAAACAAAGTTCTCAAAAGTTCCAAAATAAATTAGCTGAGGATGATGAATCCAATAAAGATGTGATCTATTTTGAATGCAATAAAAAGGGACATATCAGACCCAACTGTCCTTTACTGAAGAAAAAGAAAGGAAAAGTTGAGAAGTACAGAAAAGCTCTCAAAGCAGAAACTTGGAGTGATACTGAGTGTGAAGAAAGTGATAATGATTATGCTAATATTTGTCTGATGGCACAATCAGAATCAGATTCAGACTTTGAGACAAACTCAGACTCAGACGGTGAAATTGAGGTAAGTAATTTAAAAATTCCTACTAAAGTCTCTAAATATATTGACGAATTATGTCTTAGTCTCAAAACCTCTCTCAAGAGGATTTCCGAACTAAAAAGAGAAAATTTTGCACTAAAGCAACAGGAGATTGTTTTGAAAAAGAATGTCAAAAATTTAGATAAAAGTGTTATTACCTTGAAAGAAAATGCAGACTCTTTTTCAAAAGAAAATGCACTTTTGAAATATGATATTTCAAGTGTTACAAAAAAGTTTTCTATAGGATCTGAGAAATTAGAAAAGATTCTTTCAGCACAAAGACCTTACTTTAATAAATCAGGCTTGGGAATGACTGCTGAAACTATCCCTCCAATTGATTTTCCAAAAGTAAATGAAAGAATCAAACAAAGGCCTTCAAAAATCTTTTACAAGAATCATTTTCAAAAGGTGTGGCACCCCGAACCCCTCTTAGGTCGCCACAGGCACCAAACATTGCAACATGATTACATCTCTTAGAAGAAGTGTCGTAAAATCATAGACACACATTTTTTTTTTTTTTTGAAAACGGTCCCAGATCGACTCATTTAGCGGAAGCAAAATATAACATCGCCATCGCCCTCTCCATCAACCATGATACAATTGCACACCACTAAACATCATAATAAAAGACAAAGCCACAACACTTTATTTACATATTTTTCAAGATGGGTTTCCTTGGGTCGGTACATCAAAAGGTAAGACCAGGACTTATAGCCAACACTCGGCCATAGCCTCAAAAAGAAACATTCGACCCACTACGACAATTGTGAAAGATCCCCCATCACTCGTGTCGGCTAACCATCCCAAAAAGTTTCAGCAGCTACTTGTCACGTACGGGCCCTCACACCCATCCCGGTGCATCAGGCGGTGGCGGCGGTAACATTCCACGCATCACTCCATCCCGACGAACATGGACGAATACGAACTCCTGGATAACAGGGCCCCCAGCCAAGCCCACATCGTACATAACTAAACAGCGCACTCGAATATACGTCAGTCTAGGAACGGAGGGACAGTCAAACTCCTCGCACTCGACCTCTACATCGGAAGGTAGGCCGTAAAACACGCCCCGCGTGACAGCAGGGAGCGGCAGCCTACTAATCTGAAATGTTGGTCCCCAAAGGGGTGAGTACAGCCACTCGGCGGGTAAAAGATCGATAACCACTCAAAGCATCATACAATACAATCATAGCATAATACATGTCATACATGCATTCCAGGCATCACTTACCTTGAAGCCATGCATATACCATCATACATCTTCATCACAATCATGACACATACATGCCATCATGCCATAGGTTATCATCATCATGTCATACACATGCCATCATCATCATCCTCATGTCGTACACATGTATCGTCATATCACAGGTCATCATCATATCATACACATGCCATCATCATCATGTCATAGACATATCATCATCATCATATCATATATGCATATCATCATGCCATAAGTGATCATCGTCATATCATATCATATATGCATGCCATCATGCCATAGGTGATCATCATCATATCATATCATCATGTCATAGGTGATCATCATCATATCATGTCATATATGCATAATTCAATTTCCACTTTAGCTTTCAATTCGATCACCACATCACTCTTTCTCGGGATCATCAGTTTCATCCCATACTTTACACTCGCACCCCATCTTGGCATCGCGAGAAATCCCTCCGACATTCAGCCATTTAAGGCCACCGGGCATCCGGCAACCCCACTCTCCGGGCATCTCGCATCCCAACTGGCATCATGAGGCATCCCCTCGAGCAATGACCTCCGAGGTTTCCGGCACCCAACCATTCCGGGTATCTCGAAACTCCCGAGGACATCCGGCCATGTATCTCTATACATTCCAGCCATCCGGCACCCCCCATCCCGGGCATCCTGATACTCCCAGGGCATTATCGTCCGCCTCAAACAGTTTCCTCATTTATCATCGTTCACGTTTACCAATTCATACCTCAACTCAACATGGCACACAATATAATGGCAAACAAGATCACTTTCATCCTTTGATTCATACATGTATTTCTAATCATCATCATACATGCAGCAAGACATAATCATTGATAACAATGCCATTCATGGAGTCCATGCCATTTAAAATGGTCCATATTTCATGCCTTTTACAAAATTCCAGCATGTACCATTTTTAGAAAATATTCAAATTAAATATCCACATGCTTCTCAAAATTCATGAAATCAAGGCATGTGATAAACAAGACAATAAGATAGTAATTTCATGAGAAACACAAGCCCCATAGAGTTCCACACAAGTAGGTACAATTCACACAAAACAGCATGCAATTTCGGATAGAAACAGAATGCACAGTTTCCGAAATAATTTGATTAAAATATCTAAAAGACCTAAGAAAATTATGAAATTTTACCGGGTTATATCCAAGACACAAAAGTATATTTTCCATGAAGACTTATAAGCCAAATTAGTTTTAGCTTATTTTCTATAGTCATACGAAGCTTCTGGATCTAACACCGAAACGTCCAGTGTATGTTTCTCCGAAATACTGAGTTTTCAACCACTTATTCTTCTTCTTTTCCTCTGAAATTTGGATATGTTTTCCTCCAAAGGGTCCCCTACAACTTTCATTAAGGAATCTAAGTCAAATTTCCAAAGAATAGTCACCATATGGGTCCATGAAGTCTCGGGTGTCCAGTACCGTGTTTCCAGATCTACCATCTTCAAGAGTAAGTCGATTCACTAAGCTACACTTACTCATTGTACTTAAAATTTGAGTATGTTAGTCTTTAAGATGTTCTCTACAAGTTTCATGAATAAATCGAAGAGAGATTCTTAGTAAAAATCAACATGCAACCACAAATCCACCGAAAGGTCAGTGAAATCGTTCCAGATCTAGCGTCTTCGTAGAATAAGAGTTTAACCCCTTAAATCTCCATCCTTTTGTCCCAAATTTTAGTATGTTGTATTTTAAGATGTTGGATACAACTTTCATGAAGGAATAAAAGTCAAAATCGAACTCCAAACATGCATTCAAGCTCTCACAAGATTCTGGCTCAGACGGTTCATGCGAAAACAGCAGCATCACTCAAGAGTAAGTCATTCTAGCTTCGGTTTCTCCCTCCTAATCACCCAAAATTCGACACTACTCCAAACATACATGCAACACACACATGCAAGAGTAGAAAGCGGATCCCAACTTGCCTCTAGACCGAGGAGAACGACGGCACACAGCGGCGAACGGGCGGCAAACGGGCGGACGGACGGCGAGCTCCTTCCTCTCCCTCTCGGCTTCTCCTCTCTCGGCCTCACTCTCTCTCTCTCTCTCTCTCGCATGATTCTCTCTCTCTCTCTCTCTCACTTGGACGGTAACCCAACCGGCCACCCTCTCTCTCCTCTCCCTTTTATTTCCCCAATTCCTCATCATTTGCAATCATCACTTGCCTCTCCAATGGCCAATGCATGAAGACCTCCTTTTTGCCACTTGTCATGATACATGCATGGGCTTTGGTAGCAATTGGGCCAGCAAATGGGCCGGCCACTCCTCCCCCCTCTCACGGTCGACGGCAGCCCACTTGTGGGCTTCAATGGGCCAGCCAACTTGGCCCATTAAAATCCACCTTTGGGCCTAAGGCCCAAACCTAAATGAAAATCAAATTTTCCCCTTTCTTATTCTTCCTTTAGGAATTTAATTACTAAATTCCACATGGCCAAAAATCTTGTAAAATTTATTTATAGGAACTTAGTCTATAAAGTGCATAGCCAAGCATAGATTATCCTCATTAATTTATCTAATTTAAAATCTCATGAACACAAACGCATAGCCTTAAGAGATAATTAATGGCTAAAACATAAACCATAGGTAATTTCATTACCTAATTACGGGCTTTAATTTCTCTAGAGGTTGTCTTGAATTTTGGGATGCCACAAAAGGTCTTTGTAAAACCTGTTAGCCGAAGTGCTCTT
Organism: Eucalyptus microcorys; assembly: GCA_014182515.1. Taxonomy (NCBI): domain Eukaryota; kingdom Viridiplantae; phylum Streptophyta; class Magnoliopsida; order Myrtales; family Myrtaceae; genus Eucalyptus; species Eucalyptus microcorys. The sequence continues at coordinate 21,088,083 of CM024564.1, forward strand.
AGATGTTCTAAGTGTAATAGCTCGAACACTTTGAGAAAGAATGTTCTATGGTTTGGAAGCCTGTGAAGAAGGATTGGGCAAAGACTTTTATAGCACTAACTCTGCTGGACCCAAGAAAGTATGGGTACCAAAGAAAGCTTGAGTTTTCTTTTTAATTGCAGGTTACTATCAAGAAAAAGATAAAATGGTATTTGGATAGTGGTTGCTCAAGACATATGACTGGAGATTCAAATTGTTTTATCAAACTTACACAAGTAACAGGTGGAGAAGTTTCCTTCGGTGGAAACAGCAAAGGAAGAATTATTAGAAGTGGAACTGTAAAAATTGGAAGTCTCATAATCAACAATGTCTCTTTAGTGGAAGGACTTAACTACAACTTGCTCAAAGATCGCCAATTGTGCGACAATGGATTCAAGATCAACTTTCAAGAATGAATATGTTTTGGCACTAGTAAAGATCTTTCACAATCCTTCACTGGGTGAAGACATGGGAATATTTATCTTTTGGATATCAATCCAAAAAGATTTCAATGTCTAATCTTAATCCAAGATGAAGCAAATGTCTGGCATCAAAAGCTTGGTCATATCAACATGAAGCAAATTGCCAAGATCTCTTCAAATAAGCTTGTTTGTGGACTTCCCGACCTGAAGTATAAAAAATCAGACTTATGCACACCATGTGTATTGGGAAAACATGTTAGAAACTCCTTCAAATCAATAAATCAAGTTTCCACTAATCGTGTACTACAGCTCTTGCATATGGATCTCTTTGGACCAACCAGAACCCAGAGCATTGGAGGTAAGAAATATTGCCTAGTAATAGTGGATGATTATTCACGATTCACTTGGGTATATTTCCTGGCAAGTAAGTCTGAAACCTTTTCTTATTTTGTAAAATTTGCTAAGAAAGTTCAAAATGAGAAATGGTATGTTACTTCAAGAATACGGATAGACCATGGAGGTGAGTTTGAAAATCAAGACTTTGCTAAATTCTGTGATGAGTCTGGTTTTCAGCATGTATTCTCCTCACCATACACTCCATAACAGAATGGAGTTGTGAAAAGGAAGAATAGATATTTGCAAGAAATGGCTAGAACTCTTTTAATTGATTGCAATATTTCTTCTCGTTTTTGGGCTGAAGCTGTTTCTATAGCTTGTTATATTATTAACAGAGTTGTCTTAAGGCCAATTCTAAAGAAAACTCCCTATGAGTTATTCAAGGGAAAGAAGCCAATTGTTTCTTGCTTTTATGTGTTTGGTTGCAAATGTTTTATCCTGAAAAATGCAAATGATCGAATTGGTAAGTTAGAAGAAAAATTAGATGAAGGCATCTTCCTTGGATATTCAACCACCAGCAAACTTTATAGAATTTACAACAAAAGGACTCAATCTGTGGATGAATCGATGAATGTTAAATTTCAAGACTCTATTCAAAATCAATCGATTCAGACTCATCCTGAAGAATCTGAACCTGCTCCAGACTTTACAAAGTCTAAATCTCCAGAAACAACTCAAACTTCAGAAGACCAGCAACAAATGATCGATTCAAATAAAGAAAAAGATCAACAAAGTCGACAATTCAACCAGCAATTGGAAACACAAGTCTAGTCATCCCAAAGAACTTATTATTGGTGACATTAATGAAGGAATTCGGACAAGATCCAAAAGGCATGAAGAGTCTAGTGCTGTAGCTTTTATTTCTAAAATAGAACCCAAGAGCATAGAAGAACCTTTAACTGATGAAAGCTGGATTGAAGTTATGCAAGAAGAACCCATGCAATTCAGTATCAATGATGTCTGGGAATTGACTCCTAAACCAAAAGGTAAATCTATTATTGGAGCTAAATGGATTTTTAGGAATAAGATGAACGAAAAAGGAAAAGTCATAAGGAACAAAGCAAGACTCGTCGCCAAAGGATATACGCAAGAAGAAGGGATAAACTATTATGAGACTTATGCACCAGTAGCAAGGTTAGAAGCAATTAGATTATTATTTGCCTTTGCTTGTTATAAGAATTTCAGGTTATTCCAAATGGAAGTCAAAAGCGCATTCCTGAATGGATTTATCCAAGAAGAAGTCTATGTGGAACAACCTCCCGGTTTTGAAGACCCAAAGAAGCCAGATTCAGTATTCGGATTGAAAAAGGCTCTATATGGTTTAAAGCAAGCACCTCGAGCTTGGTACGACAGGTTAAGTAATTTCCTAACTCAAAACAGTTTTGCCAAAGGTAAAGTAGATACAACTTTGTTCATCAAAAGAGAAGGTAATAATTTTTTGCTTGTTCAAATTTATGTTGATGATATAATTTTTGGCTCTCCTAACGAAAGTCTTTGTAAGAAATTCTCTAAGACTATGCAGGACGAATTTGATATGAGCATGATGGGTGAACTATCTTTCTTTCTCAGACTACAAGTGAAACAATTGAAGGAAGGAACTTTCATTTACCAAGAAAAATATGCTAAAGAACTTGTTAAAAAGTTCGGTTTAGAGAATTGCAAAAAGGTTGAAGTTCCAATGTCTAGTTCTTTGAAACTGGATAAAGATGAAGGAGGAAAGAAAGTTGACCAGAAACTTTACTGGGAGTATTATTGGTTCACTTCTTTATCTCACTGCTTCTAGACCTGATATTTTGTTTAGTGTTTACATGTGTTCCGGATTTCAATCAGACCCAAAAGAATCTCATCTAAGTGCTGCAAAATGCATCATCAAATACGTTGAAACATCTTCAAAGATAGGTCTATGGTATCCCAAAGAATGAGACTTGACCCTTATTGGATATTCAGACACAGATCTAGCAGGTTGCAGAGTTGAAAGGAAGAGTACTTCTGGTACTTGTCAATTACTTGGTAATAGAACAGTATCTTGGTTTTCAAGGAAGCAAAATACAGTAGCCCTTTCAACAACAGAAGCAGAATATGTAGCTCTTGGAAGTTGCTGTTCACAAATCTTATGGATAAAACAACAACTGAGAGACTTTGGAGTCAAAGAGTCTTGCACTAAGATCAAATGTGATAACACCAGCGCAATTAATCTTTCCAAGAATCGTATTCTCCATTCAAGAGCAAAGCATATTGAGATTCGACACCATTTTATTAGAAATCACGTTCGGAATGGAGAAGTAATGATCCAGTTCATTGACTCTAAGAATCAACTGGCGGACATATTTACAAAGCCACTGGAGAAAAATCTATTTGAGTCTATTCGTACCAGACTTAATATCATATCTCTTACTCAGTGAAGTCTGGATACTCTCAAGACTCAAAGTTAGAAGTCTTTAAATACTAAGACTCAGAAAACCTCAAGCCTCGATGTAAGTTGTTCTAAATTTCAAATTTGAGAAGGTATGATTGTCTATTGGCTGATTAGTTGATTGATTTATCTTTCTTAAAATACTCCTTATTTCAAAAAGGCAGTTATCGATTTTATTTTTTAAAAGGAATTCAGTTAAATTCATAAAGGGAAGTTATTATTTGAAAAGACATTTTTTTTATGACGCTTCGTTTACCCCGCTTCACTTACTTTATATACCACTGTGTTTCACCTTCCTCACTTTTACTCCGAAACCCTAGAATACAATATTCCTATTTCTTTCACTTTTACTCTCGATTCGTTGGAAAGTTTTCATCTTTTCGAACAAGTTGGTGATTCTCTTCATTGGAGTGTCAATGTTGATCCTGTAAGAACTCTAACTCCAAAGAATGCTTTCAAACTCTACTCAAATTTGAAGAAAGGAGGTATGCCATTGTCCTTAATTGATGAGTTCTTAAAAGATAGGGGATTCAAGAATGAAACCCTGTTTTTTAGAGATTTGGAGAGGCTAAGAGTTGTGGAGAAAGGATCAGCTGAGAAAGCGTTTCAGAATATTCCAAGTGACCCATACTATAGCACTGCGAATCAACCACAATCTCTGGATGATGATGAACGGTTGTATTCTCATTTTCAACCTAGGTCTGGGTGGCTGCAAACATTACTGATGGCTCGAAACTTTTTAGGTCCAAGGATCATAAAAAAGGTTTATGCAAGTCTTTTGAAGAGAGGCGTGATGAATCCGGGATCGTTGACTTTGATTTCTGGATTCAATAAAAGTTAATTTGAGAGAAAAGTTTGCTTTATTGTAATTGGAAAAGTTCTCGTTCGATTCTAGTGTTGCATTTCCAGCCGATTGCTTACTTTTATTCGAATCTATCCTTCTTGGATGCACATAGCTTTATCTTCATTGTGAAGGACAGGGAATTTTTGGTGACCACAGTCATTTTGGTTGACATTATTGGGGTGGAAAGAACAAGTTTTCAATCGATTAGTGTGTCAATTGCTCATGCTATTCTGTCTTTGGTGAGAGACAGGGATATTGAAGGAAAACTTTCTTATTTAAGGATGAGTGCCTCGAACATTCTCTTGCACAAAATTGTGATTAATTGCATTCGCCCTAAATCGACATCCAAGACTGATGTTTCTCGATCAGAAGCCAAATTGATGTGTGCAATCAATACTTGTTTTAAGTTCTCTCTGCCTCACACCATATTGTTCCACATGTTTTGAACTGTGATGAAGAATAAGGGACAGCTTCCTTATTCTGCTCTTATCACACAACTTTGTAGGCACTTCAAAATTCATATCTCTGCACCATTGAGTCTGAAAGCCATCACTCTGATGGTAATTGGGTTCAAAATGGTGTCAAAGATGCGCTTAAAGGAGCTGAACAAAGTGCTGGAGCGAATGAAGGAGAAATCTCCTCTCAAGGCAAAGCAAGACTCTGCTATGGCTAAAAGAAAAGGCAAGGAGCCTATGGTTGCTCATGTAAAGAAGAAAAGAGCTCTAATTCTAGAAGATGAAGAAAATGATGATGAGCTTACTATTTCTACCTTGAAAAATCTAAAGACTTTTATTAGCTTTCCTAAGAAAAGAAAAGAGTCAGATGAAGGAAGAGAGAGAGAAGAATCGGAGAATGAAGAAGAACAGAGGGAAACAGAGGAAAGAAGAGAAGAAGAAGTAGAAGAAGAAGAGGAAGAAGAAGAAGAAGAGGAAGAGGAAGAAGAAGCAGAGGAAGAAATGGAAGAAGCTGAAGAAGAAGGGGAAGCAGAAGCAGAAGAAGCAGAGAGAGAAGGAGATCGGGGTACTCAAGACTCTTTCGAGCCAACCTTGGCTATCTCTTTGTCTAGTCATTCTGAGATAAGAGAAGAGGAATCTGTTGGAGTGCATCATTCTGAGACTGAGGAAGCTTTACCCACTCCTCCTGAGGGCATCAAAACAGGGGGAGCTGATGGTCATAAAGGTACTTCTTCACCCCTACTTACTAGTGATGTAAGTCGATCTGCAGCGGACCTAGAAGAAGTGCATGCCTCACATTATCCAGAAGATATACCTCTTCGAGACTCCATCATTTCTCAATTTCCCCGAGTTTCACTCTCTCTTGGTCCAAGTGATACAATCTTTGCTCAAACAACAGACTTTTCAAGACTGCTGGAAATTCTTTTGGATGTGTGGAGTCAACAATATGCTATGAGTTTTGAGATGCTGGATCTCAAGAATGCTGTTAAGGCCACTTCAGTGTCCCTTCATAAACAGCTAGATACCCTGAAGAATCAAGTTCACTCTTACGTGCAGGGTGAAGAATTTCAGGCGCTGAAGCAAAGTTTTGACAAGCTTAAAAAGACAGTGCACTCAATGAGAGAATACGAGCTTGTTCGCTTACCCAAGTAGCCTTAACTCTTGATCTTTTCAAATCTATCTTCTTCTTCTTTTTCGGTCTCCACTTTTTGCTGTTGACAAAAAGGGGGAGATGTTTATGCAGATTTGCTTGACTTGATGACTCGATGTTATGTTTTGTTTGGACTTTATCTTGTTTGGTGTGATTTCTATTTTGGGCTGGTTTGGATTACTGATGACTTGCTGAGTAACTTAAGCTATTATTATTGATTATGCTAAAGATAGTTGCATTTTTAGGACTAACATGTTTTTTGTGATTGCAGATTCGCTACTATCTTTATTCTAATCTCTAATAATTTTTTATATACAAGAAAATCTTGTTTTGCTTAAGTGTTGTAGGTCGAGTGTCTAAATCCGCAGGAAATTTTTGTCACCATCAAAAAAGGGGAGATTGTTGGTGAAATCTTTCTTCTATATTTTGAATCTAACAAAATGTTTCCAAGTCTAAAGACTTTCAGACTCATCTATCAAAATCAAGACTTCCGGATGAAGATCACGGACTCAAGTTTTAAAGTCCGCCCTCGTTAACAGTTTTTAGATCATTGAAGAAGTCTTATCCAGATACGAGGTTATCCTTAAGGATTTGATTTGATTGATCAAAGATTGTCTCCTGGTTGGAGAAAGCACATATAGATCTATTATTCGTATGACAAGTAAATCGAGTAAGATAGATCCGTTGATTGGTGAAGTATACTTGGAATCGAGGACGTGAGATTGTAACATTTCTTTTGATTCATAGTGAAATCCAGCCGGTGGGCTGTCAGCGTGGGAGAGTGGACGTAGGCTTAGATTAAGCCGAACCACCATAAATCTTGTGTTCTTATTCTCTTCCCTATCTCCTTTGTTTTGTTCGAAGTTTATTTTATTCCGCATATATTTTCCGAGGTTTATTTTAAAACACCTATTCACCCCCCTCTAGGTGTTCATACTAGCACTTTCAGATCACTCACGGGATAACTAATCTATCATGTGAAGTCGTTAAGGGATTTTAACGAGATAGACTTGAGAATTCGAACAGGAATTGATTACTCGACCGTGCTAATCTGCAAGGGTCATTACGACATAGACCGATTAGAGACGGAAGATAGGTCGACTCGATAGAATCATGTGATTAAGTACTCTTTTGTATCTTAAGAAATAACCAACTTTTACTTTAGTCCTAATGCTTTCGTTGACCCTTCATCCAAAATTGCATTTAGTGATATGACATTTCCACATCATTGCACCACTTTTTCCCCCATATTTCATATCCAAGAAAGCATCTTTTGGAGATGGATTTTCATGTCAGCCTAAATAACATTTTATTGAATCTAAAATTCAAGTAAAAACTGGAGCAATTAGGGTTGACTTTCTTCAAAGCTTTTACTCTTAAGAGAGTATTCATTCCATCTCGCTTCGTGATTTTCAATTTTACACTCAATCTTCAATATTTTGTACTTGGGAATCTTCCTTATCTCTCAGTCAAAGAGCTTATGCTCGAGACACTGGCCCAAAATGCTCAAACAGTTTGAGCTCGAGAGTTTTCCATCTCTTAGTTGTTAAGAGAAATTTGGATGGAAGGTTTATGGAGGCAGATTTGAGACTTAAGTACAAGTTGATGGTTTTTATGAGACAAAAAACAAAGTTTAGAGTAGAATTAGGACTAAACCTAAAGTTGGGGTTTCTTTTTATGAAATAAAAATTTTGCTATGAATTGAAATTTGACCTAAAATTAGGGTTATTTTGAGGATATTAGGCTCCATGTCAAATCCCATCCCATCAAGACGTGTTCATGTTATATTCGGATAATATTTCTTTTAAGTGATTCTTGAGTCAACTTTTCCCACACTTCAATTGGTTTATCTTCTCGAATGATGCGCTCGGCCTAATGCATTTAGGATATATTCATGGAGTATTCTCAAAGACTTGAACTTAAGATTATAAGGAGATGGGCAAAACCCTCTTGTTGTCTAGGCCAACATAGTCAAATGATTTTCAGTCCAAATAATTAATCGCAATGAACAAAAGAGATTGTGATTTAGAATCAAAAGAATAATAAAAAGATCTGAGGACACGTGGAGGAATCTTTTAGCACTTTCTAGGAGGGGCTAGGGAGATTTTGGGGTAGATGTTTGCTTTAAAGATGTCATTAATAAGATGTCCAGTGGCCATTATTCCCATATGGGAAGAGAGAGGTGGCGAGTTTAAATCTCCATCTTTTCAAGGATTGGGGTGAGGACATTTAGTTTTATATGTGAATTTCAACTCTCGTGCTCTGCAAACATATGGAGAGCTCGAATCCCCACCTTTTTAAGAACTAAGGTGAGGATGTTTAGTTTTAGATGTGGGTTTCAACTCTCATGCTTTGCGAAGAGGTAGGCTAGTGAATTGAGAGTTAGAGTAGAACAAATAAAATAAAATAAAATAAAATAAAGAACAAGATGCCATGAATCAATTAAGGGAATTTTCTACTTCTCACTGTGCTGAACACCCTTGCATGCCTGGAATATTGAATTGCTCCATATTAAGATTACATACCGAAGAAAAGAAAAACACTAAAAAGAGAGTTGGAACAAGGAAAGCGGCTAACCCACCACGCGCCAAACCAACCCCTCCCACCCCCTCAAATCCTCCTCCTTTTCCCTTTCTACCCCCAACCCTAACCCCCAACACCCTCCCACCTCGAAGTCGATAGCTTTCCTTGGACTCTCTCCTTCTCGCTCTCACTCTCGCGTCCGCTCCCTGGGGAAGCCTATAAAACAGGTGTCTTCCTCTCATCATCCTTCATCACTGTCGTCCCCCCCTTCAAATCCTCCTCCTTTCCCCTTTCTACCCCCAACCCTAATCCCCAACACCCTCCCAACCCGAAGTCGACAGCTTTCCTTAGACTCTCGCCCTCTCCCTCTCACTCTTGTGTCCACTCGCTGGGGAAGCCTATAAAACAAGTGCCTTCCTCTCATCATCCTTCATTGTCGTAGTCATTATCCCCCTGCCCCCCTTTAACCCCCCAACCCCTAACACCCTCCCACCCCGAAGTCGACAGCTTTCCTTGGACTCTCCCTCTCGCTCTCACTCTCGCGTCCGCTCGCTGAGGAAGCCTTCCTCTCATCATCCTTCATCGTCGACAAGACCAGACTCGCCGCCCTTCTTCTTCTTCTTCGAGGCCTTCTCTTCCCTCTCCACAGCCGCCGAGGCCCATCCTCACTCACTTCCCATGGTACTCTCCCTTTCTCTTTCTCTCTCTCTCCTTGTGAGCTCAGTAAATGTTTTAGGTTTCGTTTTGGTCAGAGACATATCATTGCTGTCGCCAGTACGCGTTCGATAGCCTTTTTGCCGGCGATGACAATTTATGCTTTGTTTATGATCTTTTTCCTTCTCCTTTCTTTTGCAATCTTCACGAGTCGAGAAAGTCAAAATCTCTTCTACCCTGGACCATTCGTATATCCCTTTCTGTATCTCTTCTGCTTTAAGATAGAGAGGAATATCATTGCGGACGCGCACCTGTGAAAAGCCCTCATTGGATTTGATTCCTCAATTTCTTTCTCGTAGTCTCTTTGATTGGGTCGATCCTCATCGTGACCCAAAATTCTATTTTTATCATCATTCCGGGTACCATGCATTTTTTTTTCTTTTTTCTTTTTTTTTTTATTGAATCTCGACAAAGAAAAATGACTTATTTCAACGTCCCCTAAACTCTCTTTAAGGAAAATAACTCATCACGAGCCCTCTCAGCTCCTTTTTTCCTTACTTTGGAATCTAAGGAGCGTAATTTGTGTTTAAAAATAAGCTCAGAACTAGTTGTGACCCCCCACCACCCCCCCCGAAAAAAAAAGAAGAAGATAATTTTCTCTTCAGTATTTCTTTGAAATTTTCGTGGTTTATGATTTGGTGTCACATGTATTGAATTGGGAAGCGAGGCCTGGTTGACATGGTGGAGAATCTCATAATTTTTTTTTTTCCATCTTACTTTACTCCTACTCTAATTTTCACTATTAGACTTTTGGCATACCTTCTTGTATGGCATGGGAGTTGAAAATTCACTCCTAAAACTAAATTGTCACCATCTTAATTCCTTAAGAATGTGGGGATTCATATCCTCCACCAACTCCTTTCCATGTGGAAAATGTGGCCACTGAAATAGACCTTAGTGGTTGAGAATTTGACGATTTTCCTCACCCACACTTTGCACATTCTTGAAATTTTTGAGCAAGGAATTTTTGAATCTTGGAAATCAATTTTGATCTCTCAATGTCGGCATACCTATTATGATTTTCAATACATTGAATTTTCTCATGATGAGTATAATTTGGAAATAAAAAATATTTATCTATCGAGTTACGTAACGAAACTATATATATATATATATACACGCGCGCGCGCAGTTCATGGCTTTGCTTTGAGGGGGCTTTTGCAAACCCGCTCTTTACTCAACTATTCCTTCGAATATTTTAATTTTTAACTATTTTAAATTTTTTGACGTGAGATTTTGTTTTGAGCATTTATTTTGTACGGTTTGATAGACGTGACTAATGAACGACAACATGCTAGTGGCAAATGGCACATCTAGCATGGCCGCATTGAACACTTCAAATGTCTTTCTTGGAACCATCGAAGAAGTAAAATACGATATGAAGGAAGGTGTCCGCAAATTCTTTATTTCATCTTTTGGCCCCTCATAATTGGTGGAGGAAAATAATTTAATGAATCAGTTACTTCCTATTTAAGTTAATCATTGACAATAATTTAATTTCACGCGCCGTGCTATATGGATTTGTATTTTGCGAAGTTGCCAATCCCAACTTTTCTTATTTATTGGGAAAAGCTTTCTCGCTTTTGTTCTCCCTCATCTATTCAGAATTTGCTGCCGCGTGCTTTATCTTTTGATTAATTTAAATTCAATTCATACTGATTATATGGGAGACAAGAGCACCATTATGATGATTCTTATGTAATTTGTGCACATCCTGTCCAAGTTGCTTTCCCATCTGCTCCTTATCTTGAGCATAAAAAAGTCAAGACAAAAAGTAAATTAACCAGTCCGGATTTTATATCGGGTCTTAAAGTTTCAAATTGAGATTTGTCAGTACTGACAACTTGTTGGATTTTTACTTTTAAGAACAAAATCAATAACTAGTAAATTTTTTTTTTCGTAAAATTTTAAATTTTAAATTCGTTTTGATGAGGCCAACACTGATAAGTTAAGACGAAAGTCAACTCTAATCGTTAAAATTTTTTCTATTTTTCGTTTGTCAATTTAGTGTTATTTCGGTGGAATCAACCAAATTTCTTTATTTCTGCGGTTAGAGTAGAATTGGAAAGAAAGTTTGGTTTTTTCTCAATATGGGTAAATCTCGAGCTAAAAAGCTTGTAATTGCGCAGGTCAACCAGGGATACGTCATTGTCATTATCCTACCCACCGATGGTAGTTTTTCTCTCGATATGCAGAGCTCCGCCTACCCACCGATGGTAGTTTTACTGCTCCATTGCAACCCTAACCCGATCTTTTCGGTTTTCTTTGTTCGATCTTCCCCCTTTGAAGTCTTCGACGATGGCGTCTTCAATTAGCCGCTTCTCCCGGTTGATTTGTTTTTGGACCTGAGTCGGTAACCCCTCTTGAACGACCTGTTTTTAGTTTCTGAATTTGGACAGTGGAATCCCTCAGATGTGGTTTCATTTTAAGAACTATTTGTTTCTGGTCACATATTCTGTACTCGGATAAGGGCAGAAAGTGCGATTCGCCTTTGTAAGCAATGGATTTTCAGGAATCCTTTTTTCAATCGGATTACCTCTGTTTCACGGATTGGGTCACGACGTCTGCTTTCTTGCAATCTCCATGTTGATACGGCTTTGCTGAACTTTGTACTGCTTGTGTTGCGACTTATGGATTCGGATAATCAAGATGATTCCTTGCGAATGGCTGTGTTGTGTAAACGTTTGAGGCGGCTTGGCCCTGCACTGGAAGTAGAAATTTTGGAAGAGGAACCCTAACCAGAACAATTAGAGGAATGTTGTTTATTACTAGTGGGTAAAGTACTCTCTAACTCAGCTATAAACTTTCAAGCATTCCAGAGTACCTTGAAGCGGATTTGGCGGACGACCCAGATTGACTTTTCCCAGCGAGAGGAAGGGCTATATACAGCAAAATTCCAGTCAAAGATGGTGGCTGGCGCTAAACAGCCACCGCTGCACAAATGAAGTTAATATATTGGAATTGTCAGGGTTTGGGCAATCCCCTGACAGTTCAAGCACTCAAGACCATGACGGCCAAGGAAAAGCCTGACTTACTATTTTTAATGGAAACCAAGAATCATGAACCGGTTCTTCATAGATTGCAACGCATATTACATTTCTAGATCTTTTGTATGCAACCCGGCAGGTCTAGTAGGGGGTTTGGCAGTTTTTTGGAATGAATCTATTTCTTTAGAGATTGAACAGCATTCGGAGTACCTTTTTGATATGCTTTGTCGGGATTCCATGGATAATAGGCTGACGCGGTTGACCTGTTTTCATGCTCCCTCTTCCTACCACAATCACCAGTTATTTTGGGATGAACTCAGAAGTATTAGCAACGCGAATACTCTACCTTGGCTTTGCGCAGGGGACTTCAATGAGATCCTCTATCCCTGGGAAGAAGTAGGTAGACACCAGTCAGACTGGTATCGTTTAAACTCTTTTCGGAATGTTATAAATGACTGTGCTTTGATGGAATTAGAGAGTAAGGGATGTGCCTTTACCTGGATGAATAATCGAGCCGGCGACGAATTAGTTAAGGAACGACTGGATCGTGTTTTGTCTACTGTTGATTGGCAATTTCAATATCCTGCTGCGGAGGTATATGCTTTGCCATCTTTGGGATCAGATCATTGCCCGCTTCTCTTGTCCACTTCAGCTACACATAAAAAGGGCCGACGGCCTTTCCACTTTGAAGCTTATTGGCTCCACGATCAAGAGTGTCACGAGGTCATCTACACAGCATGGAATTCAATTAAGGTAAGCCATTCAGACCTTGTATATAAAATAAGAATGGTTTCTCGAGCTTTACAAGTTTGGAGCCGTTCAAAATTTTCTAATGGCCACCTGAAGGTGCAAGCATTACAACAATAGCTTCAAATCATTATAAATCAACAATATAGTTCTAGAACTGAAATAGAGGAAGTTTCTTCTCTTCGGGATGAGATCAGAAATACATGGCAGCAAGAGGAAAAGTACTTGGGCTATGTGATCTCGAATTAATTGGTTGCAATGGGGCGATAAGAACACAAAATTTTTTCATGCAACTACTATTCGAGACGGCAGCAAGAACGGGATATGTAAGTTACGGGGACGAGAATCATAATTGGGTGCGGGACATTCAAGCTTTGAAGGATCTAACTACTGCCTATTTTTCACAATTATATACAACAGGTGGTCCACGCAATTATGCTCCAATTCTAGATCAATGCCCTCGGGTTATAACAGCTGAAATAAATGATCAGTTAATGAGTCCCATCACTGTTTTGGAGGTGAAACAAGCAGCTTTTTAGCTGGGGAAAATGAAAGCGCCGGGTCCAGACGGTTTAAATGGGCTATTTTATCAATGCCACTGGGATATCATTCAGGATGATTTGACAAACTTAGTGAGGGACTTTTTTACTTCTGGGGAGTTGCCATGTGAACTCAACAAGAAAATCATTGCTCTAATACCCAAAACCAGCCACCCAGAAAATCTGGATCAGTTCAGACCCATCAGCCTCTGTAACTTTTCATACAAGGTCATATCTAAGATATTGGCCAATCGCCTAAAACCATGGCTTTGTGAGCTTATATCAGAAGAGCAGGCTGCCTTTGTGCAAGGGAGACAAATACAGGATAATGTGTTTATCGTTCAGGAAGCTTTACATCAATTTCGCATTAGGGAAAGGAAGCGACACTTCAATGTACTTCTCAAGACAGACATGCAAAAAGCTTATGACAAAGTTGAATGGGATTTATTAAAGGATTGTCTACTGCAATTGGGATTTGATCCACGATGGGTTCAGCTGATAATGCAATGCATTTCAACAACCTCTTTAAGTGTTCGTTTTAATAGAGAACAGCTTTCATATTTTCGGCCATCAAGAGGAATACGACAAGGCGATCCTCTTTCTCCTTACATTTTCATTTTACTGGCCAATCTTTTATCCACCCTCATCAACCAAGCAATAAACATTGGCCATCTCACATGTATCAAGCTAAACAGGTCATGCCTGACACTATCGCATCTTTTTTTCGCTGATGATTCGGTTTTCTTTCTCAAAGGCACTATGATGGAATGTTAGAATCTTGCTAATATTCTAAATCAATACCTGTATGGCAACGGGACAGGTTATAAATCGGAACAAATCAGGCCTCTTTTTAGTAAGAACTGTCCGTTGAGTTTACAGGAAAACTTAGCAGGAATATTTAGAATGCCGGTGTTACACCGGTATGGAAAATATTTAGGTATTCCTTCAGAGTGGGGCAGATCTAAAAAGGAGATGTTTGCGTGGATATTAAGGTGAATCAATGCAAAGCTTGATGGTTGGAAAGAAAAATTTATGTCTAAAGGCGGAAAGGAGATCCTAATCAAATCTATTGTGTGAGCAATCCCTCAATATGCGATGTCCATTTTTAAGCTTCCAACATCTTTGTGTAGACTTATTGAACAGAAAATTTCCAGATTTTGGTGGACGTCTGATTATAGTAGGGTCAGAGTGCATTGGTAGAAATGAGAGTTACTTAAAGCTGACAAGGATGGCGGAGGACTTGGCTTTCGAGACTTGATGGCGTTCAACAAAGCGATGCTTGGGAAACAGGCTTGGCGCTTACTTCAAAAACTTTGCTCCTTGTGGGGTAAAATCTTTAAGGGGTTGTATTACAATTCAGCGAACTTCCAATCGGCGTCTAGAGGTACACGCCCTTTATGGGGATGGCAGAGTCTTCTTCTTGGCAGAAAGGCCATCCTACCTAATGTACGATGGTCGGTTGGGAATGGTAAGGAGATTAAGATTCGGGAAGATAGCTGGTTATCTACCGGACCTATAGTCGGCCCACCAGCATGAGAGGAGCCAGAGCGGGTGGCCGATCTTATTGATCCTCTCACCCTAAACTAGAAATTCCCTTTAATTCATCAGCTTTTTGATACTTCGATTAGTACTGAAATTGTCAAAATCCCTATTCGACCTGCCTATACTGCTGATAAGTTAGTATGGACACCTACCAAGGATGGCAATCATACAGTGAAGAGCAATTATTGATCAATGGTTAGCAATGCATGGAAAGAGAATGATCGGCAAGCATCTACATCACACCAAAGACCCCAAACTATTGTGGCGTAAACTCTGGTCTCTGCAAACAGAGCCCAAGATCCGAACTTTCCTCTAGACAGTCTGTCACAATGCCCTTGCGACTAAAGCTAACTTGTTTCATCGACATATTTCCCCAACTCCTATATGCAGTCTCTGTACTCAACGGACTCCGGAAACTATTGAACATCTGTTCTTTTTTTGCCCCTGGACTACGGGCGTATGGAAGCACCCTAAGATCAACATCTCTGTTTCACCTTCTACAGTAAAGCATATAGATGATTGGATCACAAAATGGGCAACAGATCAACGGCTCGTACCTGGTTTGGAGACAATAGCACAACTCTCGTGGCAAATATGGCGTCTGCGCAACAATTGGATCTTTCGCCGCCAGTTTCCAGACCCCAATTGGGCAGTAGCAGATGCCTTAGCACATAATCGAATCCAGTCATCTTCGCAAAGCCTCGCCACAAAGATAGGGGACTGATGATGGCGAAGCAGGAACTCAATGGAAACCTCCTGATTGCGACTCTCTGAAATGCAATATTGATGGCTCTTATTTCCTTGGTCAACAAGAAGGAACGATGGCGTGTATTAGTCGCAACCATCAGGGAATACTTACTGATATCTACACAGATCGCTTCCCTGCAGCTTCAACTTTTCAATCGGAAGTTCAAGCACTCACCTTTATGCTGCATCACCTGCGGCACCAAGGTCTCCATATAGCAAAAATAGTGATTGAGTCTGACTGCAAGATCTTGATCGATAGCGTCAACGGATAGACGACGCCGTCATGGGAAGAACGAATGCTATTCAACGAAATCATGGCTCGCTTCCTATTTACCCTAGCTTGCGATTGAAATTTTGTCGAAGGGAGGCCAATGGAGAAGCTGATTGGGCCGCAAAGGCCCATGGAAGATCTGACCTAGCCCGCAACTGGAATATTTTTACCCCTTCTCTGTTATAGGATATTGTTGCTGCTGATGCAATAGCTTTGGGATGTAATTTTGCGAATACTTAAATAATATTTACCTTTCCGACCAAAAAAAAAAAAAAAAAACCAGGGATACGTAACGAGGACGGCAGTTCTAACGGCGCCGTTATCGTTCGATGGCGAGTCTTAGGAGGATTATAGAGCACCGAATCTCCTACAACGCATCCTTGGCCTCTTGAGGAATGTACGGCCTGGATCGGATCTCACAAACCTCCAGGCAAGTCCACCTTCAGATGAACGGATCAGATGCGCGGATCCTGTGCATGCAAATAATATCTCACCGCACCCTACGCGTCCTCTGCTAAAGATAAGGGCCGCATGTAATTGAGATTTAAGATAAATAATGATTCCATCTCTCTTAATAAAATTATACGAGCGTTATTTTCAATAAGACTTTCGTTGTTTGTACATTTTAAATTGTTCACGAAAATAATATTTTCTTTCAAATAAAGGTTGGATTGTTTCATGAAAATAAACAATTAAAAAATATTTTTTTAAATTAATTACTTGAAATAATCAATCAAAGAAGATATTTTCATTATTGATAATAATTTATGTATAAATATTATTGTAAACGATGAAAATATTTCTCGGTAAGTGATTTTTGTAAGTAGTGCGATCAATCATTTTTAGGAATTTTTTTTCAAATTATTTATTTTTTGTGAAACAAACACACAAAATATCCGTTACTTGAGTAAAATTACCTCAATTTACTTACTTTGCCACCCATTTTTAGTCACATAATTAAGCATGTCAAATACGATTTATATGCACAATTTGATGGGATTACATCAGATTTATATTGATTAAGTTATGTAGTCTTGATTTCTTGTTAGACAATAACGTTTAGAGAAATAAAATTCAATTTGAAATAACATCCTTTTTAATTTTTTTTTTTTTTAAGGGTTGGATTTCAATATGCAAGTTTTTCTCGATTAAAATATATAGGTGTTCAACTCATGAGAACGGCTTCAAGTATCTGCCAAGTCCTTTCACTCTCCTGTACCAACATCATCCTATTGACGACGAACTTCGTGATCGTTTTGAACATGAAAAGTCATGGCCTCGCCATATAGAAGACTGCGGAATAGCAGCAGCTCGATGCCGAAACTTTAGAACTCTCTGTTGTGTTTTTGTAATTGCCGTGAAATTTGTTCTCGGGCTTGTGTACCATCGACGTTAGAAGCATCTCTAGACTGAATTTTGGCTGAATCTACATGACTATGGTTGAGGTTGTATCAAGTCACTAGATGATTTCATTCAATAGTCTCCTTCCGTTTTGAAGGCATCAATGAAACATGATTGTCGTGGAACGTACTAGGAATTGCACTCGGTCAACGGACACCGATGAATTTCGCTAAAACTACAGTTTTAGTCAGTTGGGACAAGACATTGTTAATGTTGTGTGTTCTTATCAATTGCAGCTGCCTCCTCTCTTCAACATTCCTAAGTCACAGCTCCAATGTTTCGGCGAGCCGCTGTACTGCACCAGAGAGGACATGTTGAGCCCGTGCTGCAGTGCTGAGAGCCCGCTGGAGAGACTGACTTTAGTCGTGGCGTGGAGCATCTCGATCACGCGGCCTTTGATCTTTGGCGTCGCCCCTTACAACCCCATTCTGGGCGAGACCCACCGTGTCTCCAGGGGAAACCTCAATGTTCTTCTTGAACAGGTGACTCGGTTTCTTCCCCAACGTTCATCTAAAGCTGTTTTCGCATGGTTTATTTAGTTGTGCAAGGAAAAAACATAGTGCGAAGTCTGTCGTTTTGATCAGATTTGTCTTCAATAAACCCATACTTCTCCCGATTAGTCTGGTAACTTGTCAATGTCACAGCTGATTGATGAGTTGAGCTTCTTCGCTCACAGGTTTCACATCACCCACCAGTCTCTGCTCTTCATGCAACAGATGATAGAGGAGAGCTTGAGATGATCTGGTGTCAACATCCTGTCACTAGATTTTACAGTATGGTGCTCTTGATCTTCACTTTCTGCTTCTTGATAGTGTTACTTGATCTCTGAACTGCTAGCATGATGCCGCTTGAGGCAAATGAATGCCGGGCATTTCACAATTCTTTGATTACAGTTCTACCAATCCTGAGACTAAAACAGACTCGAATAGCTTTGTTAAACTCGGGGTTAAAATGTGATTCAGGTACGTCCGTGGAAACGGAGGTGCATGGAAAGAGACAACTTAAGCTCCTCCGTTTAGGAGAGACTTATGTGATGAACTCGCCGAAGCTCTTGATCAGGTTCTTGCCCGTGCCTGGAGTCGACTGGGTTGGCAATGTCAGGATCACTTGCCAAGGAACGGGCCTTGGAGCCGAGTTGTGTTACCGAGGCCCTTCCTTGTTCGGCAGGAACCGCAGATCGATCAAAGGGAAGATTATCGATCTATCATCCTCGAAGATGTTATATGAAGTCGATGGTCACTGGGATAGTACCGTGACCGTGAAGGACGTCAGCAATGGGAAACAAAAAGTGATATACAATGCCGCGGAGATAATATCTGGGTCGAAGACTCCTCAAGTTAAAGACTCAAAGGTAATTGAAACCTTACCACCATATCTCTACGCTCGAAACCTGTTTTGACGACTATCAGAATACTCTGCAGTTAAATGAGCATGATTTTGTGATTCCATTTAACATTAATGTTTTCAATTTGTCATATGGGTTTAAGTGCGTTTCTGATTGTGTCGAGCAACCTTTCTTAGTGTGTTTTGGGGAGCGAATCGGCCGTGGTCTGGAGCGAAGTTAGCCGAGGGATTCTGAGCAAAGACTGGGACAAGGCAAGAGAAGCGAAGAAAGCCGTAGAAGAAGAACAGAGGAAGCTCAAAAAGGAAAGAGATTCGAGAGGAGAAACGTGGGTTCCGAAGCATTTCACCGTGTCTTACGACAAGAAAAACGGGTGGGATTGCTTGCCTATTGAAAATCGGTGCCCTCAGCACCTATTCATGTCCCATTTGATTGCTAAAACTTAGGAATGAGACTGGATTCTTCGGTGTATTGCCTCGAAGTTCATAATTTGTGTATATCTCGATGTTCTTACGAGTTAAGGGCTAAAAAATGACCTAGTGACCATAAATTTGTCCTTCCTGGAAAATATGGTATACATACACAGCAAAGCCGCTCCAGAATTTTTTGTTTATGGAATGATTGAGGGTTTCCTTTGATTGCAACAATGAGATTATCGTCTTAGCAGGAGGAGACTTGCTTGAAAATTACAAAGAGAAACCAGAGAAGCCTCCCCTTTCACCATCGACCGCCACTGCCATCGTCCAGCACCATCGCACGCCCGTCGCGTCGCCCGAGCCTTGCGAGCCGTTCACCTGCCCTGCTCGCATCCCACCTCCTTCTCGCGCCTCCTCACCGTCCCCTGAGCCACCCTGGTTGTCGTCAAGGTCGCCTGAGCCGTCTCCGTTGCCGTCCACCTCCACCGTCACTTGTTGCAGCCGCTACCGCCCGCTTGGTCTATTTCCAGCCATCGTAGCCAAGCCGAGCTGCCTCCCTCAGCCGCGACCAGAGACCGAAGCCCAACCCAGCCGAGGACTTCAAGGCTCGTTTTTAAGCCCGTCCAAACCTCCGTTGGCGTCGCCGCAGGCTTAGTTGTCGCCCGCCTTCGCGTCGCTGTCGCTGTGAACTCATCGAATCGCTAAACCGGTGAGTTTACTTGCTAAACTTTGCTTAAGGAGTTAATGACGTTTAGTAGATAATTAGTTTAGGCTAATTAGGGATTATTTGGTTAGTTAGTATAGATTAGTGATTTAATTATTCAATTGTGCATGTTAGGTGGTTAGAATGGATTAATTAGGGGCTAAAGAGGTCGTGCTATTTATCTAGATAGGTTCAGAAATTTTCTAAGCCCGTTTAGGTGGTTAGATTAGTGTTTCCGGCCTAAGTGAGTATTTATGATATTTAATTTGCATTATTTAATTAGTTTTGCTACTTATTTAATTATTTATTATTTTTCGGAAATTATACCGAGATAGTTGGTGATCGGAATTTCGTGCTGATTGCAGTGGTGTGCTTAGTTTATGCAATTGAGTGTTAATTTGTGTAAATTGAGTGGTGATTGGAATTTTGGTTATCTATTCTAAATTTGTGAAATTTTGGTATTTAATTAGCAAATCCCTAGTGTTGGGTTTTGACACCGAAAATAGTTTTAAATACTATATCAAATAGTGAGATTTTAAAAAGAAGGGTATCAATTTTTCTGGTTCAAATTGATTGTATACCCACACACGATTATTTTTACAATGTGTTTTTAATACGAAGAAAATGGGCCAAGTACATTATTTTAATTGGGACATTTGAGTGTAAAGCATGATGTTTTGGCCAGTATTGGGTGGGTGCATGAGTGGTATGAGAACCTGTCCCTAGAATGAGTTGGGTGGACGTGCCCCTATATAGGATGCCCTATCAATGGGTGTTGGTCACAGTAGAGGCTGGATCGATACTTCTTTGTGGAATGCCGTCGACGTAGTGACGTTGCTGTGCTTGATGGGGCGAGACGATGCCTGGTTACGCCAGAAGACCGCTGAACGTTGAGTAGGCTGTGCCCATGTGTGGCCGTGATTAACAATTGGAATGCATGCTGAGTAAAATTGACGCGTCGGATTATGGGACAAAATTATGTGGCACGGTATGGGACGTGTCATAATGATTTGGCCTTATAATCGGGACCCTTGTGCTTATTGAGATGAAAGTGGTGGCATTCCAATTGATTGAGTTTGATTACCATATATGGTTGTGTATTTGAACTATGCTAACCTGCAGGGAGGATCTGAGACGAGGTAAGCCTCTGTGGTTGTGTGATTGTGTGGCTAGACGTATTTCCTTCCTAGTCGGAGTTTAGGAGGTGAACTTACTGAGATGTTGTCTCACCTTGTCGTTGGCTCAATTCTTTTTAGGTCCTTAGATGACGGCCCCACCAGTTTGTTATGGCCAGCCTTGGAGGGTTATGGAGTTGGTTACTGACTTCCTTGTTCCTAGAGGCCACGAGGTCTAGGTCTATGAGCTTGTAATGACCACCATCTGAGTCGATGAGTGCTTACCTCAGAGGGTACCCCATCGATTTAGGGCGTGATTTCGCTATGGGCTCAATGGATACAGAGTCGGTTCCCTCTAGGGTTTTGAGGTCCCCGCTGCGGTTGTCGACGTTGCCTTTGGCGAGGGTACAGTTGACCATCCTGATGGTGTTATGGAGGACCCGGTGCCCTCGGAGCCTGTGGAGTCTGAAGGGTCGGTGAACGTGTCCAACTAGAGGGTCGTAGGACAGTTTCCTTTTTTGAGAGCTGATCTTTTTGGTAGTGCTCCCAGTTCCCTTGATTCATGGACTCTTGAAAATTCTGAGCCTGATCTAGTTGTGAATTAGCCCATGTATTGGCTTGGGCTAGCCCATAAAACCATGGGCTGGATAGAACTTGGACAGATAGCCACTAGATGGGCTGGCCCGGAATGGGTTGCCCCAGTTTGGCTGGGCCTGGAAGGGTTGCCATTGAATGGGCTGGGCTTGGACGAATTGCCCATGACTTGATGTGGGCGGTATGGCTCAACAGGCAGATCCGATCTAGGTTCTGTACGTGGAGATAGGTTCTTCACGCCCGAATGCTCTGCATTATGGTTCTCCTCTGGTAGTTGAGGTTCTGCCTGGTATTGGTAAGCCGGTTGGTTTCGTTTTCTTTGTTTTGGTTGCAAATGCTGATTCCTATACCGGAGCACTAACCTAATTTTGCAGGTTAGTGTTTCCTATAAAAACAAGGTAGAAGGCTGGATGGAGAGGAAAACACCGACAAGTGCGCGGAAGTTAGACCAAGAAATACCGTTCGGATACCATCTCACCAAATGGAAAGAGAAGAGTGGAGAAGAACCGAGAATGCATAAAGGACTTTGAGCTTCCTTTGCATGTACAGCGCTCTTTATGTAATGCAAAGGATGAATAATAAAAGGAAAAAGAAATCTCCTAGACGAATCTTACAAAATCAATTCTAATCCTAGATCGATCCATTTAATCAACTACAATTCTGGATTGATTTGATGTATTAATCGTAATCCATAATTGATTCCCGCATATCTTCCAACACTCAAGAACAAGACTGGGTTCTTCAGTGTGCTGCCTCGAAGTTCATAATTCTTGTATATGTCGATGGGTTAATAAGCTAAGGGCCCAAAAATTGACAGTGATCATAAATTTGTTCTTCCTGGAAAATATGATATACTTACACAGCAAAGCCGCCCCAGAATTCTATGTTAGAAGGCGTTAAAGGATGGAGTAACTTTTTTCGGTATTTCACTTCTTTATGAGATGATTGAAGGTTTCCTTTGACTGTAACAATGAGATTTTCGTCTTAGCTGGACACTTGCTTGAAAGATATTCAGAAACGAGTTCTCTTCCTGCAAACCAGTTAAAAAATGCTAGACACCGAAGCGAGCTAGCAGATCTATTGTAGCAGGAGATTACCCGAGGTCGTACTTTAGCTTTGTTTTTCCAGTGAACTTGGGTGACAAGAGATTGATTCGCGATGAACTGAGTGACAGAGACGAGCCAACTTCGGCAGAGCAAAGTTGAACTTGTAGAAGAAGCATCAATCAGTATATAACCACCCCCCCCAAACACCCCCGCCCCACCCCCAGGGCTATGGAGCATGGTTATTGGAAATTTAATCGTTTCTCTTACTTGATCTGATTGATACTGGAAACTACAATCACTTCACCATCTCTGAATGTTGCTCCAGCAAATCCGATTCGCTCCTCCTATTGAATGATTTCTCCTTTATTGGGTCCAAATTTGGCCTCCATGACCGGGCCCCACTAGACCTCTGCGCACCGCTCGCCGTGAGGTCTGTCTCAGTCTTGAGAGGCCGAACAGGACTCCTGCTCGGGGAAGAAGAATTGGCCCTGCCAGGGCTCGAAGCATAGCTCCTAGCCGGCGAGCTGCACATCGGGCTTGAGACATAAAGCCTCTCCGACAGACTAGTCCTAGGAGGATCCGCCATCATCACACGCTGTGTGCGCTTGGCCTGCGCGCTGAGCTTCCCAACCAGGACGGCCAGGTTCAATGGGGAGACATCAGCTTGGAGGGCTGAGAAGGGCAAGAGGAAATAGAGGTGGCCCGGCTCGAGGGCCTCGCCAGGCCTCAAAAGCTTGGACTTGGAGCTTGTTGTGGTGGAGAGAAGCTGCGAAGCCGTGCAGAGGAAGTGCCTGCTGGAGAGCTTATTGCCATTGCCAGTGACTTGGCCCACCGTGACAGGTGGTTCAAAGTACTCCAAGCAGCCATTCAGATGGACCACACGTACGTAATTCATCAACCCCTCAGCTGATGATCTGCTAGAGAGACAACCACCCATCTCTCTCTCTCTCTCTCTCTCAATTGAAGATGGAGATCAGACGGAGACTCTCTCTCTCAATTGAAGATGGATATCAGACGGAGACTGAGGCCACTTAGCTGTGTTTAGTGCATATATATACAACATGACTTGGACAAAAGACACATTGGGAGACTTGATCTGCAATTTCGTCGCCGTGTTCTCCACTTTCTTCGTGGGTCGTTAATGGATTTTTCTGATTCGGGACTGCTTCAAGCTTGACTTAGTAAAGATTCCATTCCAAGGAAGCCAGAGTGATACCAGTGTGGAAAAATTGGGCATATCTTGATGGTCTGTCTCTGTCCTCGACTCGAGAGAGAGCGACCATGACTGAGATTGCCGTGTCCGGAAAGGTTTGAAAGTAAAGGTCGCCCCTTTGCATGTTGCGGAGGAAGAAGGAATTTGGCATTGAAAAGGGCAAGGCGTGAGGTGAAGCCGAGGAAGACTAGACTCGGTCGTGGTGTCTGAAAATTCAATCCATTGTATCTGGGCAAAGTCTATCTGGTCACTTTCATGATGGTCCATCTGACTACATACATATCTCCAAAAGGCTACAAAAATTAAAGGTCCACACTGATGGGGACTGAGAGACAGTGTCTTCTGCTGGAATATATAGAAGATAAATTATGTAGTGGAAGAAGGATACGTAAGGTGATTAGTTCTTGCCAACGATGCTAAGGACTTGTTCGGTAACCGGCTAAATAGTAATTATTTTTGATCTTTTGTACAGGAAACAAAATCAAGAAATAAAAATGCTGCTCTTTCTTCTCGAAAACAACTCAAGAATCAAGCTCAAACCATTTTTTCCTCTTTTTTTTTTTCTTCTTTTCTTTTCTTTCTTTTGTCTTCCTTGGCCAAACGAGGCTCGGCGACCTCGCTATGGCTGGGCAAGGCCAAGCCTTGCCAACAATCGCAAGGGTCAACCTCGCCAGATCTGGGTGAGTCGAGCCTGGCTGGTGGGGGCCGTGACCATGTAGAGAAAGAAGAAAATGAAAAAAAAAAAAAAAAAAAAAAAAATAAAATTATTAAAAGAATAAAAGAAATTCTAAGGGGCAAAAAAATTCGAGAGTCGTACCAATTGCATTTCTATTATGAGAATATAATTTTTCTACAATCACCAAATGTTTTCAAATGTTCAGAAACTCGTCCAAGGAAAAGATTTAGAAAAAAACCATTCATGAGTAGAAATTGTTCATAAGAACAAATTAGTTATCAAACACACCTAAGCAACTTCGTAAATTATACCTTCTAAGATACAACACCTTGAACACTTCTTAAAGCTGACACTCTTAGAGAAAATTGAATTGAGGAGATGTAGGTGTTTACAGTTATGTTTGGAATGAAGATTTCAAATCTATTTATAAAGTTTGAGAAGTCATGTACTTAAGAGATACACGAACTAAAGAAATACATGAATTAAATAGATACAAGAACTTAAGAGAAACATGAATTAAGTAGATACATGAGCTCGAGAGATACATATATTAATAGCATACATGAATTAAAATACGTATTTTATTTTGCTCACTTTCGTTGATCTATTAATTTACCATAACTACAACACCTTCTTGGGATTTTCATTTGGATTGTTTTCAGAAACACCAAGGAGGAATTGGTCCTGGCGGATCGAATGCCAGGGGCTAATGACCGCCCTATCGTGAACGAAGGCCCCGAGCTTATCATGTCTTTTTAAAAATTGTTTTGACATCGGTAACTATTTTCTGTAAATACAATCTTAGATTTTGAGAAATCCAGTATCATACGTATGGTCGAAAGGATGAAAATAACCCTGTCGAAAATGCCAAACGTTAACTTTAGCTTCATCATTTTTAAAATTATTCATGCATCATTTAATATCTTGTTATCTTAAGATTCATGCATATTTGACACGGTATTTTATGTTATTTCAAAAGCACCAAACATAAAGGCACCCGAATTCGTGCATGGATGTAAAGTGAGATTTTCACTAGATTACGTCTTTGGTAAAACAAAAATAGCATTCGTAACTTTAGAAAGTTAATTTGATAACTGCATTCCACGACTCAATTGAAAAATGTCGTACTGAAATGGTGTCGTGGGAGTGCTAACCCTTCCCCACACGTAATCGAACCCCTTGGACCGTAGTGCTTTAGTTTTTTGATGACTAGTGCCTTCACACGTGCACCTAGTCTCCAACCATCCTAGGCTTTTAAAACATGATTGGGAGCAATTCTATCGATTTGCTATTATTTCTAGATAGATTTTTGATTCTCGGTTTTTCCTTCATGATGGTTTTAATTATTAATGTGATGGGCCTAAGTTGGCCCGTCCGCCCATGTTGGGCCTAAAAGCCCGGCCCACAATATTAGGGCCCATGGATAGAGGGATATGATGAAGGGACACGTTTCTTTTTGGAGGGGACGTATATAAAGGGGAAATAAAGAGGGAGAAAGGTACCTTTTGAAGCAACGTATGTTCCTCCTCCTGCTCTCCCTCAAAAACACTTCCAAAAGAAAGAACAGTAAGCAAGAGGCGACACCCTTCTTCCCTTCAAGGCGAATTGGTATCATCGAATCAAATAGGGCCAAATTCTCTTCCTCATATCGGCGTCGGTGCTTAATCTGTGGCTAACAAGGTACGTTCGATTCTGTGATGTGCCTTAGCATCGATGATGCATGTGTTTTTCCCAGGCTCGTTTTCCGCACAAGTTTAGGGGTTCGATTTAGTGTCGAATCCGGTTTTTGGGAATCCGACATTCCCCACATTGGTATCAGAGCCGTAGTTCTTGTTTCCTGATCCTTTTCCATGTTTTTCCTGACCCCTTTCATGTTTATGGATGATTTCTTATTGATTTTTCGTGAAATTAATCGGCCGACATCGATCGGGGCGGAAAAATCCCGACACCCGAGTACCTTGTTCATCCATTTTTTCGAGTTTCGTAAGTCGAAATCCATTTCTGATGGCGTTGGATGGAAGGTCTCGCCGAGACGAGTGCGACGAGTGGCGGAACGCCACCAAAAGCCGTCGAACGTGTCCCCACGCACAGCCGGAGCGAAAAGACGACTTGCACGCGCCGATTCGTAGGGGCAGGCGCGTGCATCGTATGCGTGTGCGTGGCCGACGCGCGCATGTGCGTGTGTGTCGTCGCGGCGCGTGTGAGGCACGCGCCAGCTGACGTCATCGTGACGTCAGCTGCACACGTGCCGCATGTGCCGAGTCGGTCCGTCTGACCCAGCTCGGCCCGGCTCGGCCCAGCCCGACCCGACCCGACCCGGCGACCCGACTCGGCTGACCTCGAACGTTGACTGTTGACCGTTGACCGTTGACGACCGTTGACCGTTGATCGTTGGCGACCGTTGACCGTTGACTAAAAAAAATGAGGAAGATAGGAAAAGAATGTGTTTCTTTTTCCAATTAAGTCTATGTGGATTATATGTGATCCCTTATTTGTTCTGCATTTGTTGCAGGAATAATGCCTCCCCTTAAGTTGCGCACACCTATTCGCGCAATTACCGATGAACAAAAGGAAATGCTTTCTAAGTTGATAGCTAAGCTGACTGATCATCGATGGGAGAGTGGCAACTTAATTGATCACGTTCTTGAAGTCAACGGGAAAATTCAAAAGGTTATATGGAATGGTCGTCCCATGCCACAGTCTGAGATGGTGCGATTTTTCATAAACACTCTTCCACCAGAATGGCAAGGAGTGTTGAATCGCATATGAGATGTCAACAAAGCCGCTTCATATAGGAAAATTGTGATGGATTTTATAGATGATTATTACTGGATTGTTACAAGGGAAAAGATCATGAAATTGAACGAGAAAAGAGCTTTCCCAGTTCATATATTGACTTGGGTTTAGATATTTCGAGTTGTCTTTCTTTTACTATATTTTATGGATACCTTATGTAAACGTTTTAATACCTGGTTGTTGTTGATGTAGCAACTGATATGTAAAGTTGTATTATGTGAAAGCATTATTATTCTATTAGATGTCAAATATTATTTGATTTATGTTATTGTTGACTGCTGTGGGTAGTTCATAGAAGTTTTTCTAGCTTCATAGAATTTATTTTGCATGGACAATTATATTAATGATAGTTTTAAGTTAGGATTTTTGGAGGATAATTGGAAACATAGTGACATTTTGATTCTGAAACCTTACTTGAAATTCTTCATTAATATGATGGGTCTGTGCAAAGTGGATGCATAAATGATAGGCATTAATTATTCGTGCATATATGCCTGATGTGTTCAGATCAATGGCTTTAGCCACAATTAGCATAGTTGCCGAGCTGAACAAAGGTGAAAAGCTCAATGGCGATAACTATGAAATCTGGCACATGAAAATCCAATATGTACTGGAAGAGCAAGAGGCACTAGAAGCTCTTAACCTAACCATGGAAGAGCTTGAAGATGGGAACACTGCACAACACAAGAGAAATAAGGATGCATTTGCTGCCTGGAAAAGAAAGAATTCTCTTGCTCGCATTACGTTGCTGAGTAGCATGGAAAATGACGTCATGCGAGAGTTTAGGCGTTTTTGAGAATGCCAAGGAAATGTGAGAAGCATTGGCATCAAGATTTAGTCATACTTCGGTGACCAAACTGAGGCAGCTCACTATTAGGTTTGACTCTTATAAGAAGCCTCATGGTCAGACCATGAAGCAACATCTTAGAAATATGTCAAACATGATTAATGAGCTAAAAGATGCTAGCCATGTCTTGACTAATGAGTAGCAAGTGCAAGCAGTGATTTGTTCCTTGCCTCAGAGTTGAGAGCATATGAAGGTGCACCTGACCCATAATGAGAATATCAAAACCTTTGAGGATGCAGTGCGTCATCTTAAGCTAGAAGAGGACTGCCTCTTGGCGGCTAAGCCGGAAACTGAAATTTATCATGCTGGTTCTAGCTCACATGGAGCTTCGAGCTCCAAGCACAAACGTCCCAACTGGTTCGATAAAAGGAAAAGTAAGGGAGCAACCTTTTCGGGGAAGAAACCAAAGGTTGACCAACATGAAAGAGGAAAGCGTCCTCGAATGAAGAAGCTGACAAGGGTGAAGTGTTACAACTGTGACCAGAAGGGTCACTATGCCCACGACTGTCGCGAGCCAAAGAAGGTACACACATCTTGTACTTTTGAGAACTTTGCTTATGTGTCAAGTTTTGTATTTTTAACTGAGTCTAATCCTTTGTGGACTGTAGATTCAGGAGCGACAGACCATGTAGCGAAGGATAGAGAATCCTTCGTGGAATTCCGATGAGTACCAACTGGAACTAAGTGGATCTATGTGGGAAACAACTCCAGAGCTGAAGTAAAAGGAATTGACACTTGCCAACTGAATATGCGTGGTGGACGCACTTTGTTCCTACATGATGTATTGTATGCTCTGGAAATTCGTCGGAATTTAGTGTTTGTTTTAGTGTTGGTCAAGCTAGGTTTTAATATGAACTTCCATAATAAAGGTGTGGATTTTTTTTTGGATACAAATTTCTATGGTTGTGGTTATTTTCTGGATGGTTTCATTGTATTAGATATTGACTATGTTAATGCAAAAGTTTGTTATTCCCTTCTCACGTCTTCTAATTCATATGATAATGATGTGAATGTGTGGCAGGCTAGACTTGGTCATATTGGCTAACAACATATGAATAGACTAGCCAAAGAGGGCTTGTTGGGCAAAATT
This sequence comes from Eucalyptus microcorys, assembly GCA_014182515.1. Lineage (NCBI taxonomy): Eukaryota > Viridiplantae > Streptophyta > Magnoliopsida > Myrtales > Myrtaceae > Eucalyptus > Eucalyptus microcorys. The sequence goes on from CM024564.1 coordinate 21,117,090, forward strand.
GAAAAAGTCGATTTGCCCATATGTGAGCATTGCCTAGTGGGGAAAACGACAAGGAAATCATTTGGAAAAGGTAAAAGAGCTTAATTTCCTCTGCATTTAATCCATTTTGACATCTGTAGTCCAATGAATGTGAGAGGAAGGCATGGGGCTGTTTATTTTATCACTTTTATAGATGATTATACTCGATTCGGATATGTCTATTTGATTTCTCAATAATCTTAAGCATTGAGTTGTTTTAAAAGGTTTATGAACTTGGTAGAAAATCAATTAGACAAGAAAATAAAACATTGAGATCCGATCGAGGTCGAGAATATTTATCTGATGAGTTTAGAAAATTATGTGATGAAAAAGGAATAGAAAGACAGTTGTCTATTCCCTATACTCCTCAACAAAATGGTGTTGCGAAGAGAAGAAACAGAACCCTACCTGGAAATGGTTAGGTCCATGATGGCGCTTGCTAACTTACCTATCACTTTTTGGAGTGATGCATTGTTAACTGCTGCCTATATACTTAACCGGGTGCCTTCCAAATCAGTTACTTCCACTCCATATGAGTTATGGACAGGTAGAAAACTGGACTTAAGTTTTCTTAAGCCATGGGGTTGTGCTGCCTATACTCATGAGCCCTCTCACAAGTTTGGGAAATTGGGTCACAGAGGAAAGAAGAGTATTTTCATAAGATACTCCGAACACTCGAAAGGGTATGTGTTCATAAGTAAGTAGGAAAGTGGGAGTATAACTGAATTTGAATCACGGGATGTCACATTCTTAGAGAATGAATTTCCTAAGAAGGGCGAAATAGGTGAAGATTACTCCCTATTTGAAACCTTGGATCAAGATAATGATATTAGTGGAGTTCGTCCAAGTGGGAGTAATATGAGAAGTGATGAATTAAATTCTACTCATTCTCAATTACAACCACATGATGAGATGACATCATCATTATCTAATCACAGTGGGAGCATAATGGGGAATGATGTGCAAAGTGTACAATCTCCCATACGGCGAATAAGTCACAAAAGTATTCCCCATCGACGTTTTGACATTGAAGGGGAAACTTTTATGATTGCTCCGCAAGATGAGGATGAGCCAAGAAATATTAATGAGGCTCTAAATTGCCCTAATAAGGAAAAATGGATTCATGCAATGGAAGAGGAGATTGAGTCAATGAAGTCAAACCAAGTTTGGGAACTGGTTGATCTTCCAAAAGAACGCAAAGCTATTGGGAACAAGTGGGTTCTCAAAATAAAGCAAAAAGTTGATGGCTCGATAGAAAGGCATAAGGCTCACCTTGTGGCGAAAGGGTATAATCAACATGAATGAATCTTGAGTTACATCAAATGGATGTAAAGACTGCTTTCCTCAATGGAAAATTAACGGAAGAAATATATATGGAACAACCTGCTGGTTTCATTAAAAAAGGCTAGGAAGGAAAGGTATGTTGACTTTTGAGATCGATATACGGCCTTAAGCAGTCATCGAGATAATGGTATATACGTTTTCATAATGCCATAATGGCATATGATTTTACAATGATAGATGAGGATTATTGTGTATATATCAAAAGATCCAAAAATCAATTTGTGATCATATCATTATATGTTGATGATATACTAATTGCCGGAAGCAATATGGAGTTTGTAAATACTGTGAAGAGTTGGTTATCTTCCAACTTTGAGATGAAAGATATGGGTGAGGCTGCATACATTCTTGAGTTAAGATTTCAAGAGATCGTTCGAAGATGTCGTTATCTCTTTCGCAAGAAACATATATAAATAAGGTTCTTGAACGATTTCGTATGCAAGATTGTAAACCCATAGACACTCCTATTGCAAAAGGTAAAGGATTGAGCCATAGACTGTGTCCAAGGACTCCACAAGAGAAGGAACAAATGAAACATGTTCCTTATGCTAGTGCTGTTGGGAGCCTAATGTACGCTATGATGTGTACAAGACCTGACATATGTTTTGCAGTTGGAATGGTGAGTAGATACCAATCCAATCCAGGTCAAGCACATTGGAAAGCCATTAAGAGAATACTGAGGTATCTGAAGAGAACTGCTGATTACAAGCTGAATTACCAAGGAAAGGATCTGCGACTTGAAAGCTATTCAGATGCTGATTGGGGAGGAGATTTAGATGAAAGGAAATCTACCTTTGGATTTGCTTTTTTACTGAACAATGGCGCCATATCATGGAGCAGTAAGAAGCAAATGTGTATAGCCTTGTCCACGATGGAAGCTGAGTTCGTGGCATTATCAGCAGCGGTACAAGAAGGAGTTTGGCTTAAGAGATTTTTGGATCATTTAGGTGTTATTGAGAAAGCTGCACATCCATTATTGGTTAACTGTGATAACCAAGCAGCTATAGCGTACACCAAAGATCCAAAATATCATGGCAAGACCAAACATATAGATACCAAGTATAACTTTGTCAAAGATATGGTTGCACAAAAGGATGTGAACTTACAATACATATCTACGCATAGAATGGTAGCAGATCCTATGACAAAGCCAATACCTAGATATGTGTTTTGTGGTCATGTAAAATCTCTAGGACTGCGTAGAGGCTGATGTACTAATATTGTAATTTCCCCGAAGTGTTCACATTTAATGAATTTATGTTTTTCATCATTAATGCCTATGAATCTTTGTTTAATCTTTATGCATCTTAATGCTCAGTGCATTACTTTAAGTTGAGAAAGTATGTCGGATAGATATAAGATTAGCCCACTCACACGAGTAATCGCCTCTATTTACTATGTGATAAATAGAGATGAGACGGTTTTTAAGCTTATTATCTAGGTGATAATTGAGAGCTCAAGCTTAAAATATATATGTCGCCTTAACTAAGTGTTAAGATGAGGACATGATATGTACTATGTTCGAAAGTAAAATAACTCACATATTTTACTTTATCTGTCTATGATGCCAAATGTGAGTTCGATGAATTTTGTGAATGAGTAGATACGTGAACTCAAGTTAGACATTAAATATGTTTGAACTATCATCTGTACGGTATTAAAGGTGTAGACATACGCTCCATGGGAAAGGAGTTAAATATCGTAATACGTATTTCATACTACGTATGCATGAGACGACCAATAAGAGTGACAAAAGTTTGATCTCAACTTTTATGCCGTGTGAGACTCTTAAGGAAAAGAGTTCCTCAATTTTAGTGCCCTCATGACTTTTACTTATTCTCAAGATTTCTATTTAGTGTTTGCTATCTTAGGATGTTGCCAATGGTCATGAGTTGATTCGATCTAATGGGACATTTCTAGAAAAGCAAGCTGAACTAAAATTGAGAGTTTGAAAGAAAGAGGAAGATCGAATTTGGAGAATCACATTGTAGTTTTGTATTCATTGGTCGACCAATTATGACTGTCTTTGGGATAATCATAATTGTAAATACAATATATATATATATATATATATCATTGTTTAAAAGAGATCAAGAGAGATATAAATGTGATCGATCGATCTAGGGTACTGCATACTAAATTTACTCAGAGTGTGATGCCCATTATGAGCTGCTATATATTCCTAACAGATGTATGGCAATGAACTCTCAAAGTATGCTGATCGCACAGATTATTCACCGGTATGAATGTTGAAGAAAGGTAAAGAGGATCCTGTTCGGCCCACCATGTGCGAGTGGGAGATGATGGTTTAATTATTAATGTGATGGGCCTAAGTTGGCTCGTCCGCCCATGTTGGGCTTAAAAGCCCGGCCCACAATATTAGGGCCCATGGATAGAGGGATATGATGAAGGGACACGTTTCTTTTTGGATGGGACGTATATAAAGGGGAAATAAAGAGGGAGAAAGGTACCTTTTGAAGCAACGTACGTTCCTCCTCCTTCTCTCCCTCAAAAACACTTCCAAAAGAAAGAACAGTAAGTAAGAGGCGACACCCTTCTTCCTTTCAAGGCAAATTGGCGTCATCGGATCGAACAGGGCCAAATTCTCTTCCTCATATCGGCGTCAGTGCTTAATCTGTGGCTAACAAGGTACGTTCCATTCTATGATGTGCCTTAGGATCGATGATGCATGTGTTTTTCCCGGGCTCGTCTTCCGCACAAGTTTAGGGGTTCGATTTAGTGTCGAATCCGGTTTTTGGGAATCCGACATTCCCCCCACTTCATACCACTTTACTTTTAGAGAAATGTTTACTCGATTGTCTTTAATCTACTATGAAAATAATAGTTTATTTTAGATTATAAAAAAATATTTAAAAATTATTATGGGATCTACTCCTTTAAGAATTTATAGTTCTTTATTAACTTTCTAGGATAACAATCCAGAGGAGAAGCACTACAAAGTTTTCGAAGCATGTTGGAGTTACCTCTTGTGTGCCTATTTTTTCTCAAAGGTCATTTTCATATATTTTCGACAAAACTGAAGACTTGGTTTTCCTCCCCAAAATATATATCAAAGTCAAATTCATTCATTTTTAGACTAGCAATTTCCAAAAAAAAAAAAAATTGGAATCAGATTTCTCAAAATATATCTTGGAACCTAAAAAGAAGGGAAAAATAAATCATTAGCGTTCATGGAACATATTATTAGTGCATCTCTTTTCCATTTTTTCCATCCTTTCCACATGCATTTAATTAACGAGTGGTTATGATGATGAATCTATTTAGAAGTTCCCGAATTTCCTTGAGGCACATAGCAGCTAACACATGACATCAACTATAAAAATATATATTAGGTGTGTTTGTTTCATGAAAAACGAATGGTTCGGAAAACATTTTTCTAAAATGGTTGTTTATATCACTTTACAAAAAAATTAATGAAAGATATTTTCATTGTTTACAAAAATATTTAGAAATAAATTATTGTTGATAATGAAAACATTTTCATGAACTACTTAGTTGATTATTTGGAAATTATTTTTCAAATTATTTATTTTCCACAAAAGAAACAAGTCTTCAGTAGATCTGGTTGACGAGCTTGTAGAGAACTTTCAGTATATGGCAATGTACGTCATGATCTTTGATTAGCAATCAATCCGATTAGTCATAGAATATTTTGAACAAAATTGGATCTAGTAAAATATAAATTGAAACATCCAGACAAGATCTTCTGCAACAGTTATAGATCATACATTTCCGCACTTCTAATCTTCAAAATATATCAAACTAGATCGAAGCATGTCAAAGTCATGTTGTGTGTTCATGTGTTCCCTTCCTTTTTTTCATACTTAAAGATGGATGTAACATAATGTCATGAATATCTCCATAGATTCTGAATACGTGAGATGGCATAAACTTGTAGAGGAATTTTAACCTACGATACTTCTTCATTATTCGCTTAAAGAACTCAATTTCATGGATTCCAACATTGGTTTTCAAATTATCCAACATTTGCGATTCCCTTTTTGAGACACTTCCAGCTTAAATCTTCCTTTCGAGGACGTACAAAGGAGATTTCTCTTTTTTCAAACTATACAAGTGACTTTAAAGTCATCCATCTTTTCGAATTTAACCTTTCAAACTTTGAAAAGAGAGAGGAGAGGAAATTGAGATTTCCTTTTCATGTAATACGTCTTCAAAGTTATTTCTCGAATGAAAAAGCGCTGAATATGTCGGTTGTCTTCTTCTATGTGTATGTTCTATTGTGGTATGATATCGGTAAAAGTAGGGATGTCAACGGTTTAGTTCGATTCAGAATTTTAGGAAATTCGAACCGAACCGAACTAATAGGGTGAGTAGTTGACCCTATCACAAATTGAGATGGAAGCAAGAAGAAGAAGAGATATCGTGCAGGAAAAATTGTATGCTATACACTACATTAGTGTATTCTCGATGTACAAGAGGTTCTCGATGTACAAGAGGATCAATATATAATACAAAAAAATTCAATATAAAGGAAAGGAGAGAAGGATACCTCGGAGTGCTAAAACTTGGCACAGGGGACACTTAAGTGCCAAAAGTTAGGAAAGTGACACTTAAGTATCAAAATCAAAGCAAAATGGATCAGTTAAATGACAAGCAACAAGACAATCCGGCCAAAATACTAATCTGGCGATTGTTTGGCGAGGCAAGTGCAAAATGATGTCGTTTTGCACGCTAATGTGGCTATATAAATGCAAAAATGATGTAGTTTTGTTGCTGACGTAGGTAAATAATTAATATAAAATTAAAACTAAATTTGAAACCAAATATATATATAAAAAAAAAAAAAAAAAGGGAAGGAAGAAAGCCCTCTTGTTGCCGCCTCCCTATTGTTGTCAAGAAGGACCGATAATGGTGGGGAGAAGGTTGGTCGGGGTCGCCCTGTCACGCCCCAAACCCGAGTACACGAACATCCATCAACGGTCAATTAAAAATGCAACGTCCCAGAACGCATCGCCAATCCATTATGTTTATCTTTCGATTATACGCATGTGGAAGCGACTAAATTAAACACCCAGTCAATCACCAATAACAGGGATAGTAAAACACAACAACGATTTTCCAAAAACAACGATTTATTTATCAACTGGTTAACCCAAGGAATTTAATATGTACATGCCTACAACAAAACGAAACTCCTATGCTACCTACAAGCAAAAAGGGTCAGAAGGTCAGGGTTAACTTCTAGCTATACAAGCTCCAACCACCTGCCCTAATATCCAGGTGCAAAGTCGAGCATGTAGCTAGGCGGGTACGGCTCCCCGGGCCTATCCGGATTGGAATATGGATTCATAACGACACCATTAGGATGTCGATGTCCATGGGGTCACCCACTTGCCCTTCCACGTTTCTGACGGGCGGTCCATCAAAACCATGAAACGGACCAATCTGATCATCGTTCGCCTCCCTAACAAACCATGCGTTGAAATTGTGGGGCACCACATGTACAAACCCCTTGTCTACCCATAATGTCATAACCACCAGCTCGCAAGTTCGGTTGGTCCTAGGGATAGGATATAGAGTAGTCTCCACTTCTATGTCCCAAGGGACCCCAAAACACATAGGGCGACACTCCATACTACAAACCTAAAAATATTTGATAACGATGGGATGAGATATAATCTCAGCGAGTTAAATCCCTAAGCCTCGATTAGGACACGAATTCATCTCGAAGGCGGGCTAAACATGCACCACACATAAACTTACCTCGCCTCGGCACACCCTTGCATATTAGCAATATTGCATAGCAATAATAGTGCAATGTGCATTAATAACAATTGGACACATGCTAAAATTTCATGCGCATTGTCGACACACGTGTTCAAATTATTATGACCCCTCGGGCCACAGCCAACACAAGTGTCGGCGGTCCTTCGGTATGACCGGGCATCGTCCCGCCCCATTGGGCACGGCATCTTCTAGAACCCCGCCTAAACAACATTCCATAAAGGAGCTTTGGTCAAGCCTCAAATGCAACTCGGCATCCGGACCCCTGCCGGACATCCAATAAAATTGGGTATTGTCCCCAAACTTTCGTTGGGTGATGGGTTCGATTAAGTGACCACTCAAGCACACCATCAATCAAGCCAACTTTTATTGTCGTTATTTAGCCAAGAACACAATACTTTATTTTCAAATAATAAACTTGGCAATTTTTCATATTTAAAAATCCCGGTAAAATATTCGTATGTGGTCACGTATTCAAAATCAACCAATCAAACTTAGCTCACTTCTATTTTAAAACTCCATTGTTTTATCTAGAACCTAAAATTTGGCATCCAAACCCGACACCTCACATTTTTCTATCCTATAAAACCATCTTTTATGATAATAAGCAAAAATTACCATAGAGTAATCAATAACATGATATCGCTTGTGCAAACAATCAAAATCACGCATAATCTCATCCAAGAAAACGAGCATAAATTTCTATTTAACGACTAGTCCGTCACTAATTACACTAATTGCAATTAATAAAATAAATCACAATTAATAACAACTAAAATCAATTAATTAATCTAAACCATTCTTAATCAACATTAAGAATAAACTAAGATTAACTAAGACTAATCACCATTAGTACTAACTAACCACCCCCTAAACTCAATTAATGCCATAATCCATGATAAGGAAATTAACTCAAGGGTTTTCGACGGCGGCGGGCTCATGGTGACGGTGACGCGACGGCATCGAGAACATGATGCTTGCGGCTCAAATGGGGGCAGTGGCAGATCCTCAAGCTCTCGGCCACCTAGGGTGGCTCGGCTTGTTGGTGGCCGCGGTGGAGGTGACGGATGCCACGAGCGGGTGGCAACAAGAATGGCGGTGGTGATCGACGATGGTGCAGCCAAGGTGGTGGTGATGGTGGCGGTATGATGGATGTTGGGTGATGGTGGCGTGGAGATGAATGGTGCTGGTGGTGGTGTGGGGGTGGCGTTGGATGGTGATGACGTGAAGATGGGGTGATGAAAGTGCTGGTGTTTTGATGGGGGTTGACGGCAGAGGGAGGAAAATGAAGGAAAGTGAGGAAGAAAGGGGGTTGAGGAGAGAATAGATGAAATGGAGGGAGAAGTGAAGGTCGGCAGAGACGAAAGAAATGGGAGGGAAGAAAAGAACGTGGGAGAAAGGAAGGGAAATGGGCAGAAGGATCGGCAGCGGGGGGGTTGCACGCGAGAGAGGAAGAGAAGAATAAAAGAATAAAACAAAAAATTAAAGGCTTCTAAGATAATATCCCAAAACCCATCATCACATTCTATCTACTCGGCCCAAAAGTCTTCTAAGCCTATCCTTACCCCCCCCTCCCCCAAAAAATATCTCCTTAATTCTAATTTCTCAAAAATAAAGCTTTTGGGTAGCAAAATTCCAATTTGGCCTCTTCATCCGAATTTCTTTTCCCATTTCTTCTTGTCCGAAAATCCTTTCTTTCGAAAAATTTGGGACTCGTCGAAAATTTCACAAACGATGAGATGATATCCAATAACTAAATCGCGAAACCCTCGAAAGTCCGATACCCGAAATCGAATTAAATTTCATGGTTAAAATCGATCGAGCGTTACGCCTAATTTATCGGGTAGCTTTTAGGGGTTCTCGCATGTTTGACTTGTGGTTAATAATTTTCAACCCACGTTTGTGCATCTTCGAATCGTAGACAACCCTCAATTGTCATGTAATCACGAGGGTGCAATTACGTATCCTGAATATAATATCAATAGAAAATCAGTTTATTGCCATTCGACGCGAATATTGTAATCATGTAGAACCACTTGCAATTCAACTACGTACTTCCATTGAATCGGCTTATATCCATTCACTAATTGATTTATAACAGTGTAGTATTGACCCTTGTCGATTATTATGGTTGAGCGATCGATTTCTGATCAAATTCTCTAGTTTATTGCGTTTATGACCCTTTACGGCCCCACCTAATAGATTAATTAACTCGTGAGTGATCAGTTCAGAGTAAAATAACCATTAGCGCGTCAATGAAATAACCATTTCATATATTCGAAATAGGGGCCAAATTTTGGGACGTCATAACTTTTCCCCTCTTACAAAAATTTCGTCCTCGAAATTTGAACCACTACAACTCTTTAACAAAAAGGTGAGGGTATTAACGTCTCATCAACTCTTCACTTTCCCACGTGCCTCCCTTCATTCTGTGGTGTTGCCAAACCACTTTAACCAAGGGAATCGTCTTGTTGCGTAGCATTTGCTCTTTTCGATCCATTATCTGAACCAGTCTCTCCACGTACGACACTCTCTCGTCCACATCTATTTCCTCAAAATTCACCACGTAGGTTGGATCAGGTTCATACTTCCTCAGCATCGACACATGGAAGACGTCATGCACTTGAGCAAGTCTCGGTGGCAACGTGAGACAATATGCTAAAGTCCTAATTCGCTCCAAGATTTCAAAGGGACCAACGTACCTTGGGCTTAACTTCCCTTTCTTGCCAAAACACGAAGTACCCCTTATCGGTGACACTTTGAGGAATACAAGTTCACCTACTTGGAACTCTAATGGTCTATGCCGCTTATCCGCATAGCTCTTTTGACAACTCTAGGCGGTCTTGAGCCTTTCTCGAATGACTTTGGCGGCGTCGACTGACTACTGAACCAACTCAGGGCCCATAATCTTATGCTTTCCAACTTCATCCCAACAAACAGGAGTCCTGTAGGCCCTATCATACAACGCTTCAAAAGGTGCCATCTTGATGCTCTGCTGAAAGCTGTTATTGTAGGCGAATTCAACTAGATGAAGCTGTTCCTCCCAACTTCCTTTGAAGTCCAATATGCAAGCTCACAACATATCCTCGAGGGTTTGAATAGTCCTCTCAGACTGACCATCCGTTTGTGGATGATAGGTCGTGCTGTAGTGCAACTTCGTTCTCAGGGTAGTTTGTAAAGTTTTCCAAAAAGCTGTCGTAAACTTTAGGTCTTGATCAAACGTGATCGTCACGGCATTCCATGAAGATGAATTATCTGTCGAATGTACAATTCAGCATACATGTCTAATGCAAAGTCCTTTCGTACGGTGATGAAGTGAGTAGACTTTGTCAACTTGTCAACTACAACCCAAATGGAATTGTTACCTCACTGACTCCTCGGCAATCCCATCACAAAATCCATTGTGATATGTTCCCATTTCCACTCAAGAATCTCGAAAGGTTGCAAAAGTCCTCCAAGCTTGCAATGTCATGCTTTCACTTGTTGGCATGTCAGACACTTGACAACATGTCTAGTGATATTTGCCTTCATAATGTTCTACCAATAGTATTGGTGCAGATTACGATACATCTTTGTACCGCCAGATGAATGCTATAACTTCTACGATGGGCTTTTGGCAAAATTTCCTCCTTAAGCTCCACATCGTTGGGTACGGACAATTGTCCACGAAACTTTAGTATTTTGTCCACAGTAACTTGAAAATCAACTTTCCTCTTTTCTGTATCCTCTTCAGAACTTTCTAGATTTCAGGGTCCGTCAACTACAATGTCTTAATCTTCACCTACACTTCCGGTTCAATTCGAGGGTAGCTATGAGACTTGAAAGATGGCATACCTCAAACTTGAAATTCGAATCTCGAACCCCTTCGAGTAGGATCCACTCTTGAACCATTGTCTACACAATCGACGACTTCTGACTTAACACATCTGTGACCTTATTGGCCTTTCCAGGATGATACAAGATGTTGCAGTCATAGTCCTTGAGAAGCTCCATCCAACGACGTTGCCTCATGTTCAACTCATTCTGAGAGAATAAGTACTTTAGGCTTTGATGGTTCGTAAAAATCTGGAATTGTTCTCCACACAAGTAATGCCTCCATATCTTCAGGGCAAAGATGATCACTGCCAGTTCCAAGTCATGGGTTGGATAATTCAACTCATGAGGCCTCAATTAACGGGACGTGTATGCAACAACTCTCCCATGTTGCATTAAAATGCAACATAGTCCTTTGTACGACGTATCATTGTAAATCTCGTATCCTTCAGAACTAGATGGAATGGTCAATACGGGTGTGGTAGTCAGCTTGTGCTTAAGTTCTTAGAAACTACGCTCACACTTATATGTTCATTCAAACTTTTCTTCCTTCTTCAACAATCGTGTCAAAGGCATGGCTATCGCAGAAAATATTTCCATGAATTGTCTATAATAGCTTGCCAATCTTGAGAAACTTCGGATCCCATCACCGTTATTGGTCTTGGCCAGTTCATAATAGCTTCAATCTTGGTTGGGTCCATGAAAATCCCTTTGCTAGAAATCACGTGACTCAAGAAGCTACATGAGTTAGCCAAAACTCACCCTTACTAAACTTGGCGTATAGCTCGTGTTCTTGCAAGGTCTGAAGCACCGTCCTTAAGTGTTGTTCATGCCCCTCTGGACTTCTCGAATACACCAATATGTCATCGATAAACACAATCATGAATTGGTCCAGGTACTCCTTGAGCACTCAATTCATTAAGTCCATGAAAGCAGCTGGGGCATTAGTAAGATTGAATGGCATTACGGTGAACTCATAATGGCCATAACGTGTACGAAAAGCCGTCTTCGGTATATCCTCCTTCTTAATTTTCAATTGATGGTAACTTGTCCTCAAGTCAATCTTGGAAAATATTGAAGCTCCCTGCAGCTGATCAAACAAGTCATCTATCCTTGGCAATGGATATTTGTTCTTAATTGTTACTTGGTTGAGTTGCCGATAGTCGATGCAAAAGCATAACAAATCATCCTTCTTCCTTACAAACAAAATTGGCACTCCCCAAGGCGATGCACTAGGACAAATAAATCCCTTTATTCAACAACTCTTGCATCTGCACCTTTAGTTCCTTTAACTTCGATAGCGCCATGTGGTAAGGAGCCTTAGAAATTGGCTTCGTCCCCGGGACCAACTCAATCACGAACTCTATCTCCCTTTTAGGGGGCAAACCAGGAAAAACGTCAAAAAATTAAACTACTTAAGTTAACCGGTTGATAAATAAATCGTTGTTTTTGGGAAATCGTTGTTATGTTTTACTATCCCTATTATTGTTGATTGACTGGGTGTTTAATTTAGTCGCTTCCGCATGCGTATAATCGAAAGATAAAAAGAATGGGTCGACGACGTGTTCTAGGATGTCGCAGTTTTAATCAACCGCCAAGGGATGTTCGTGTACTCAGGGTTCGGGGTGTGACATCCCCGTTTAAGTGGTATCAGAGCCTAGTCAAGACTTGGAGTGATAAGGTGCGATGGGTTATGGAATAGTTAGTTAAGAAAAACATTTTCCTTATGCTTATGCTTGTGATTAATTGATTATTTTGTGCGGGTTGCTCAGATTTCTAATTCTTTGTTAGACTTGGAAAGCAAGTTTTTGTAAGGACCCTACGAGATGAGCGATCCTAAGCAGAGAACTCCTTAGAGAAGGGTTGTAATGGCTTTATCAGGTGCCAGGGGAAGGGTATCGAGACGAGCGGATGCTAGAGAGAGAGTGCCGACTTAGGCTAGTACCGAGGATAGAGTACCGCCTCAGGTTGGTGCTGGAAGAGGAGCACCAAGTAATCCTAGGTTGGATGGGATTATGCAAGCGTAAGAGACTTTAGGGAACATGATCGATTAGCAGGCTCAGAACTAAGCTGCTACTACCGCCGCCACCAGTACTGCCGCCAATGCTATTGCCGCTATTGCCGCTGCACTTGCTGAAGTCCCACTTGGAAATGGGAATGGTGAATGACTTATGCATAAGCCGGTGGAGCAGTTCTTGAAACTAAAGCCGCCAAGGTTCACTGGAGCGGGCAATCCTAAGGCTGCAACCCTATGGATTCGAGAATTAGAAAAGGTTTTCGCACTACTAAGGTGCTCTGAAGAGGACAAGGTAGTCCTGGCTATCTACCAGTTGCAAGGTAACGTGAGTACTTGGTGGGAAGCCACTAAAAGGAGAGTGTTTACCAAAGGTACGGTCCTGGAATGGGATGCCTTTGTGGAGGCCTTCTACGGAAAGTAATTTTTAGGTTGTGCATGGGAACATAAAATGGCTGAGTTCCACGTCTCCTTAAGAATTAGATTTCCGTGGACCAATATGAGGCAAAGTTTGCTGAGTTGTCAAAGTATGCATCGAGGTTAATTGAGGACCTAATGAATAGGGCAAAGAGGTTCAGAGATGGTTTGAAGCCAAAGATTAAGGACCCACTGGTGCCGTTGAATCTCAAGGACTATGATGAACTGTATGAGAGGGCCCGGCTGATTGAGAGAAACTTGAATGAGCCGACCGCCGCATCTGGGTCGCGGTTTGTGCACAACAAAGATAACAACTGGTTTAGGAAGAGGCCAATGATGAGAGGAAAGTATTCCATTCCTCATAATCGAAAGGGTGGAATTGGAAAGTCGGCACCCAACTTGAATGACGTGTGCCGATTCTGTGGAAGGAAACATGGACTAGCAGGGCATTTTGAGTAGGCCTCCAATGCAAGGAGGGGTGTATGCTGTCACCCAAAGGGAGGCGGAGGACTCGCAGAACGCCATTACAGGTAGAGTCTCATTGAACGACCATGCTTCTTATGCTTTATTTGATCCTGGAGCCACACATTCATTTATTGCTGAGCAATTCGTTAAGTTAGTAGGGTTAAGTCTAGAACCATTAGAAGCAGCCATTAGTATATCCACCCCGTTAAAGGATAAAGTGTTGGCTACGATAGGGTGTCCTGGTTGCAAGTTAGTGATTGGTGATCGAGAGGAAAGAATAGATTTGATTGTGTTGGCGATGTTTGATTTTGATGTGATTATTGATACGGATTGGCTCACCAAGCAATGAGCTACCATAGACTGTTATTGTAAAGCGATTCAGTTTAACCCGTTAGCAGGCGAAAGTTTTGAGTTTGTTGGAAATCGAAGAGAACCTTTGATTACCTTAATTTCATCACTTGAGGCAACCCGATTGTTAAATGTGGGTTGCCAAGATTATTTCGCAACCATAGTCGATAAGTCAGTTGAGGAGCCAAGGATGGAGGACATCGCCATAGTGCAAGAATTTTCTGACGTTTTTCCTAAGGAGTGATTGTGGCAACTCAATCATGTTTGTGCATCTTCGAATTGTAGATGACCCTCGGTTGTCATGTAATCGTAAGGGTTCAATTACATATCCTGAATATAATATTAATAGAAAATCAATTTATTGCCATTCGACGTGAATATCGTAATAATGTAGAACCACTCGCAATTCGACCACGTACTTCCATCGCATCGACTTATATCTGTTAACTAATTTATTTATAACAATAGTATTGACCCTTGTTGATTATTATGGTTGAGCGGTCGATTTCTGATCGAATTCTCTAGTCGTCGCATTTAAAACCCTTTACGTCCCCACCTCGTAAGTGATCATTTTAGAGTAAAATAACCATAAGTGCATCAATGAAATAACCATTTCATATATTCGAAATAGAGGCCAAATTTCGAGATATCACATCGCCGAACCTAAGCTAGGAGTCGGCGACCTCGAACGACCAGCGATGAGGACTTGCAAGCCCTCACCTTGGGTGCCGGTGGTGGCCATTGGCTCGGTAGGGCAAGGGTCGGCATCCCTTGTTGGATCTAGGGGAGGGCCGCAACCCTCGTCCTAGATCTGGCAAGGGCTTGTAGGCTCTTGTCGTTGGTCAACTGGAGTCGCCAAGCTAGCCCTACCTGGTGACGGCGGGGAGTTGGTGGCGGTGGCGAGGGCTGAGCCCTCAACCACCTCCAACTATTCATCTTCTTCCTTCCTTCCTCTTTTTTTTTTTTTTTTTTTGGTTCTAGATTTAATTAATTTTTATATTAAAATTCAAATTCACGCCAAAATGACATCATTTTTGCATTTCTTTACTGAGTTAGCTCTCCGATGAGCCACGTGGGCTAGCATAATTAATAAAAAATTGCCGTGTAAGATTTCTAGTAGGGTTTGTCAGAGGTGAGACTCAAGTGTCCGATTTTTCAAAACAAGTGGCACTTAAGTGTCACTTTCCTAACTTTAGGCACTTAAGTGTCTCATTGTGTCAAGTTTGGTACCTTGGCTATTGCCAAAAGGAAATACTATATTCTTCTAATCTAGGAATATTATAAGAGACTCAGTGGAAGAAATGACTAATCCTTTCAATCCGCAATAAACAAATTACCAAAGGAATGTACATGGAATCACGAGCGAACAATAGACCATACGACTTCACGATGGTCCAAATATGATCACTAGAAAAGTATTCACATTCCACAACGTTAATGCCGATTATCTTCTCAATCGCCTTTAGAATTGCCTTTAGTTTTCTGATGAAGAGAGGTGAAGAAGACAGAACCATTTATCAGAATGTTCTTTTTGCAAGTAGTTATGATGGTTATCTTCAGAAGTTATTTATATAACTGTCTTCACACTTTTCCAAAAGGTGTCTCCCCATTGTTTCTCATTAAGATGAGTCGATGCATCTTAATTGCACCCCATCATGAATGCATCAACAATATATAACATCTCCCACTTGAACATGATGAAATTGATAGTGCTCTATCAAGAATATAAGGCATTTAACATTTATCTACTTTAAAAAAATTCACACTAGCAAGAAAGCCGTGCAACCAGTAAATATACCTTCACTTGAGAGCTCAAATTATGCATCTATTAGGGATAACATAATGGCTACAACCCCACAAAAATAAACAATTGACGTCTCACAGTGCCTTGACATATTTTGTTACATCGATCCAAGTATACCTATTCTTTAAAGGCTATACTTGACTATTCTCATAATACCATGTATTTACAATTATATCCAAAACTATAGAAGACAATAAAATTGATCAACTAGTAAATACATGTGATAGATATAAAACAACATAAGTCTTTTTTTGCACTCATGTCTCTCTCCATTTCGGAACAATTACTTTCCTAAATACACCTCATAAAGTCATATCTATTCATCACCATTGGTAACATGCTAAAGTAACAACATTTATATTTCACTTCGAGAACACAATTAGAAGTAACAAAATAAGGTAAATTATAAATTACCTCATGGGCTCACACGTTGAGAAAATAGAGATAATTTCTCTCACATTCCCTTGTCAGTTGTATAATGCACATATAGTATGAACTGCATGTCATAGTGGATTTCTCTTTTCATAACAGCGTATGTCATTTATTAAACACATCTACTATATGAATCTTAGCTTAAACATAGTCATGTGCTTCTCACATATTCATGTTTAGCTCGAGTGTTATATCAACTTGCATTCTACAGCACCCAATTAAGTACTCGCGTCCGGCATCTTTCAAGCATACGCGATTGTGGGACTATCATGTTTAGTCTTATCATATACAAATCACAAGCCTCATATTCACTCCAATCAAGGTGACGTAAAATTATTTTATGTACTAAACCTACTCTTCCAGCATTTATAGTCTATGATGTCTCATCTCAACATGCTTACTATAACACTTGAGGTGATTTATCGTGTGAGTGAGCCAATCACTGCCTACTAACATACTTTTCAACAATATATATGTGTTTGTGCTAGTCTCATAATGGCTTTGTACTTATTGATGAAATAGCATGTCACTAAAGACAAACAAGTACAATACATATGGTCACATATCCATAAATAAATGGTCCTCAATAATATTACATATCATATTCTATGTAACCCTAGAGACATCTTATGGGTCAAGAACATGTAGTTAGGAACAGCCCTCATAAGCGGATCAGCAACCATTCTATTGGTTATAATGTATTATAAGATCACTTCTTTCTACGTTATTATATCTCTGACAAAGTTGTTCTTTATGTCAATGTGCTTTGTCCTACAATGATACTTGAGATATTTCATATAGACAATGGTTGCTTGACTATCACAATAACCTGTCACTAATCTTGAAACCTCAATGATAGTGGCTAAATTTTCCAAGAATCGTTTTAGCCATATGGCTTCTTGGACTGCCACAAAGCACATAATAAATTTTGCATTTATCATAGATAAGATTGTGTATGTTTATTTCTTGCCATTCTAAGAAATTGTACCTTTATTGAGCAAGAACGCTTATCCATAATTTGATTTAAGATCATCTAGGTCTCCTCCCCAATCAGTATATGAGTAGCCTAATAAGCATAAATCATTCTCTTGAAAACAAAGTTGATAGTCCATGGTGCCTTTCAAGTATCCTAGAATCCTCTTCATTGCTTTCTTGTGTGTTTGATCACGATCTAATTGATATAGGCTCACCAATCCCATGGCATGACATATGTTGAGTTGAGTACACATCATAGCATGCATCAAACTTTTGAAGGCACTAGTGTAAGGAATAGTTTCCATTTCTTTCTTTTCTTCTGGAGTCCTTGGACACATTTAGTACTCAGACATTTGCCTTGCATGATAGGGGTATCAATGGGATTATAATGCTATATGTTGAAATGCTCAAGAATCTTCATTATATAAAACTCTTGTGACAGAGTAAGGAGTTTCCTTGATCGATCTCTTTCGATCTTAACTCTTAATATATAAGCAGCTTCTCTCATGTCCTTCATTTTAAAATTGGAGGACAACCATTTTTTATGGTGATAATCAAACCCTTGTCATTCCTTGCCAACAAAATATCATCTACATAAAGTAATAAAATGACAAATTTATCTTCAAACTGTTTGACATATACACAATGATCTTCTTCGATTATCGTGAACCTAAAAGACATTATGACTTGATGAAAGTAAAAGTACCACTTTCTAGATGATTACTTAAGGCCATATATCAAGCTATGAAGTTTGCAAACTTTACACTATTGACCTTCATATATGAAACCTACTAGTTGCTTCATATACATTTTCTCATCTAGTTCTCCATTGAGAAATGCCTTCTTTATATCCATTTGATATAATTCTACATCCAAATGTGCGACAATAGCTAGCATAAGATGTATATAGGCAAACATTATAGCTGGTGAAAATGTTTTCTCATAGTCTATACCCTCTTGCTGAATACATCATTTTGCCATAAGAAGAGCTTTATACTTTTAATGGGTCTATCTAACCTTCGCTTAATCTTGAAAACCCATTTGTTTCTAATAGCCTTGTGATTAGGTGGCAGATCAACCAAGTCTCATATGTGGTTTGCCCTTATTGACTCTATTTCATCTGCAAAAGCTTTTCTCCATTCTTCTTTATCAGAGGATGAGGGAGTCTTTTGGACAGTCTTAGGCTTGGCATTGTCTTGCGTATTAACCATAAATGCTTCCCTCTCAATCATAAAACGACAACAATGAATATTTTTACAATTACATTTACATAACTGAACTTTTTCTGAATTCAGTTCGTCAGACGATGTGACATTTTTGCTAGGTCTTGTATATTGAGGTAAATCTTCATTTCCCTCGACAACATTAGTGGGTGTGTTATCAATATCTTCAATCTCATATAATTGAAAATATTTGTCAATCTCATCTCTACTAAGAAAATCAATCTCTAGGAAGGTGACATCTCGTGACTCAATTTCAGTCACACTTTCATTAGCTTGTTCACCTAGGAATATGTACCCATTGGGTGTTTAGAATATCTTGTAAATATACATTTCTTCCTTCTATGGTCTAATTTGCTATATTTATGGGAACAATCATGAACATAAGTTGCACATCCCTAAGGTCGTAGGATATTTAAGTCTAGTTTTCTACTAGTCCAAAATTCATAAAGGGTGGAAATGACTAACTGAGAAGGCACACGGTTAAGTATATAGATAGTAATCAATAATGCATCTCTCCAATATAAGATAAATAGATTTGCTTGCACCATAATAGGCCTAACCATTTCCAATAAGGTTATATTTATTTTCTCAGCAACTCCATTTTGTTGCAGAGTACCAAGAATAGTCAATTGTCTTACAATTCCATTTTCATCACAAAAAGTCTTGAATTGCTCAAATAGATACTCATGTTCATGATTGGTTCTCAACGTCGTTATTGTTTTGTTCAACTAATTCTCTACCATAGCTATATATCGTCTAAAATAGTCTAATGATTATGACTTATGAGAAATCAGAAAGACATAATCGAAACATGTGAAGTCATCTATAAAAGTGATGAAATATGAGGCTTCATACCTCACCCTCACATTCGATGGACCACAAATGTTAGAATGTATGAGTTGCAACGAAAGTTCTGATCTGGTTCCTTTACTAAATGGTTTTTTAGTTACTTTTCCCATTAGACAATGTTCACATACAAGTAGCTCAACGTTAGCGAGTGACTTTAAAAGGCTTTCTCTAACTAACCTTTGTATTCTTTATAACCCAATGTGACCTAGTCTAGCATGCCAAGTACTTGCATTAATCTCAACATTACTACAATATGCAATTAAAGAAAAACAACCATCAACATTAACATTGTATACATTATAGTCAATATCTAACACCATAAAACCATTCAATGCATGATTAGAACTGTGATAAACTATTCTAAACAAAATGTCAACACAATCACCATGGAGATTTAATACATAACCTAAGCTTAGAAGAACCATTACAGAGACCAAGTTCCGTGGAGCATAGAGACGTCATTAAGATACATTTTGACCACCGCATAAGATAAATTTGAGTTTGGGACATCTAGAGTGCCATAACTTGGCACGGAGGGACACTTAACTGCTATAATTTCGGAAAGGTACACTTAAGTGCCAGTTTTGGAGTAAAGTGGAATATTTAAGTGCCACTTCAGCCAAAATCCGGCCAAATGGCTGACGTGGCAATTTTCCGATGAGTTGGGTGCAAAATAGCATTGTTTTTTGCACATCGACGTGACGAGAAAATGCAAAAACGACGTCGTTTTATATCCGATGTGTAAATAATTAATATAAAAATTAATTTTTATTTAAAATATTCTAAAAAATAAAAAACTTAAAATTAAAAATACTTAAAAAATTAAAAAATTAAAATTAAAACACTTAAAAATTAAAAACTTAAAATTTAAAAAATTTAAAATTTAAAAAACTTAAAATTTAAAAAATTAAAATTTTAAAAACTTAAAATTAAAAAACTTAAAATTTAAAAAACTTAAAATTAAAATTTTAAAAAAAGCTTAAAATTAAAAATCTTAAAATTAAAAAAAAATTTAAAAATTAAAAAAAATTTAAATTAAAATTTAATTTAAAATTTTAAAAAACTTCCATATTTAAATTTTAAGTTTTTTAAATTTTAAATTTTTTTATATTTTAAGTTTTTTAAATTTTAAGTTTTTTATATTTTAAGTTTTTTAAATTTTAAATTTTTTTTAAATTTTAAGTTTTTAAATTTTCAATTTTTTTTTAAATTTTAGTTTTTTTTAGTTTTTTAAATTTTAATTTTTTTAAATTTTAAGTTTTTAATTTTAAGTTTTTTAATATTTAGAATATTTTAAATAAAATTAAGTTTAAATGTAATTTAATTAATTTTTATATTAATTATTTACACATCACTCACAAAACGACATTGTTTTTGCATTTTTCGCCACGTCGCCGTGCAAAACGACGCCGTTTTCCACCCAATTCGCTAGAAAATTGCCACGTCAGCCATTTGGCTGGATTTTGGCCAGAGTGGCACTTAACGTACAACTTTACTCCGAAACCGGCATTTAAGCGTACCTTTATGAAGTTATGGCACTTAATTGTCCCTCCATGCCAAGTTATGGCACTTGGGTTGTTCTTCTACCAAATAAATTTACATGTGTCGATACCCTTCTTTTCAACTGTTGAGTTATTCCCAACATATATCCATATTTTTCTAAGCTATATTTGACTATATTCCACAAATGCTCCTCGGTCTTTAGTTACATGGTTTGTTGCTTTTGAGTTTATAGTCTACATGGGATGCGATTCAGTAAGTATTACAATGTTAGAAATAAAAATATTATTTAAAGTAATGAAGTAATGTGGTACCTATTTCAACTTAGTGCATTCACGAGAGAAATGACCTAGTTTACCACAATTGCAGCACTCATCTTAGCCTTGTCCTTCTTCCTACCATGCTTCTTGTGTCGAGGGTCTTAGCTCGCTTGGGTACCTAATCAGTTTCTTTTTTTTTTGTTGTTGTTGAATTTATGGTTCCCTTTGCACTTGAAGCCCGAAACTTTGTGCGAACCCGATTCAACAACAAAAGCATGGGTAAATGATCTCATAGCCTTTAGGCATTTATCCTTTAATTCCAAATAACACGCTATATCGTCAAAAGTGATAATATTCTCATTGTGCGTCAAGTTGATTTTCATATGCTCCCAGTTATTAAGAAGAGACCTTATAATAGCCTAAACATTCTGTCCATCAATAAGGGTGTGACCTTCCAACTTTAGCTCATGTATTATGTTTGACATCTCTTGAAAATGTTGCCTTATCATTAGATTTTGGCACTTTTTTTTATATATGAAACTTGATTGTGAGTCCCATCAACTTAGTTGCAAACGTACCCTAAACATATCTTTCAAGGCAGCCAACATTACTTGAGCTTTATTATAATCTTCAAACACACATGAGATCATCTTGCATAGAACTTAGTAACATGATGTAAGCAATGCTTTTTTTTTTTTCCCCAAACTTGATAAGCTTTTTGATCTCTTCTGTGGTAAATTGAGATTCCATGCTTAGGTTCATCCATATTATGGTGAAGGGTTTCTAAAACTTCTTGCTTTTTAAGGATGTACTGAACTTATTGCTGCCAAATATCATAAGTGTTACTATTTAGTTTCTCACCCTTATTGAGATTAGTCATAATGATTTTGGATACTGAAACCATAATCAATTGCCACTATACATTGACATAATAAATGCAGAATCAATACTAGCATGTTTTTCAAAGTAATACACATATTTATTTTGCAGCAAAGACAAAATAAATTAATGTTAATTCAACAAAAGACACATAAATGAAAGTTCATTATGTTCTCAATTAGCTTTTATACTATTGTTCTACTATTATCAACTAGTTTAATTTGTGCAAATTTTAATCTCTAGGTGAGAATTCCTTTGAATTCTACTAACCTATGTTCTCTTACTAGAAAAAATAATTATATGACCTCATGTAATTTCCACATTTTTCTATTAATAGGCATAGCATGACGTGAACCAACATACAAAACAATCATGTAGCAACTATAATCGAAAGTAGAATTCATAACAAAATGAAAAGGTCAAGGATCTCTAGCCATTGTTCGAGTTTGCCTAGAACTAGGAAATTGCAAGCATGTCAAATCATATACATGCTATCATCAAACCAAGCTCTATACAACACATATGTGGTTATTTGAATATAGGCTAGCTTTTGTATGTCTAAAATCATAATGAAATGCATGTTAAAGGGAATAAATAATTCATTTATACCTCAAAAATACATTTATTCAGGGTTTTGTACACATTTTTATATCGTCGACAACCTCAAACATGTAAAATAACTATACTATAATGTAGAGCACATTTATACAAACCAAATGCCACAAACCACTCTCCGATCGGAGCTCATACACACCTACATGCACTGCTTGAGTGCGCGGCGCATGTGCCATACACGCTGAGCCAAAAAGGCTCTATTAAGTCGGTTTGACTAGTTAGACCAGTCCAACTAGTCTAGCCGGCCGATCGATCAACCCGGTCCGACCATTGACTAGTCAACTAAGTCTGGTTGTTAGGTTGGGCCTTTGAACAAGTTGGGTCGTTGGTTGGGTTGGGTTGTCAGCTTGCGAATAGTTGGCGTATGATGTCATCGCTAACGTCAGCACATGTCAGTTTGTCGATGTGCCCATGGTGCTCAAGCATTGGGTAGCACGTGTCAACTTGTGGGGTACATTACGGTGGCACCGCACTTTTTGGCTATGCATGGAGGCATGTGTGGTGTTGGACATTAGCATTTGAATCGTCATTCTACTTTTCTCAATGAGTCCTTCCATCTCGTATATTCAAAAATTGAATTTTCCAAATTTTTTTTTGAAAATGGCAAAAATAGAATGGACGTTCGCAACCTTCAAACCCGTTTTTCGCTTTGGTTCGTTTTTGATAATTCATGTTGCAATTTTTGGACAATGAACATCTAGATGAAATGAAGTTCAACCTTATGATCCACATATCAAATAGCAAGCGAGAAAATTTGATGGAAAAACAAGGCAGAGATCATAGCACAAGCTTTAATACCAATGTTGGAAGAGAGTTGGTTGAAGAAACGACTAACCTCTTTGATGTGCAATAAATAAATTACCCAAGAATGTATATTGAATCACAAGCAAACAATGGACGATACAACTTTATGATGGTCTAAATACATTCATGAGGAAAGTATTCATATTCCATAGCATTAATGCCAATTGCCTCCTCAAAGTAATAATGGAATTGCCTTTAGTTCTTCAACGGAGAGAGGAGAAGAAAAGAGAACCGTTTTATCAAAACATTCTTTTTGCCAATAGTTATGACGGTTATCTTTAGAAGTCATTTATATAACTTCCCTCATGCTCTTTCAAAAGGTACCTCTCCATTGTTTCACATCAAGACGAGCTGGTGCATCTTAATCACACTTCATCATGGACATACCAACAAAATATAACAAGGAATATCAAATCTAATCTTAGATTAATTCAAATAATCAATTACAATCTTGAATATATCAACCATAATATGGATAAATCTCCAATATCTCGAGCATATTTGCAAACACTCCCCCTTAAGCTGGTGGCTTGTATATGTCCAAGACACCCAGCTAGCAACATCCACGATTTCAAGCCATTGGAAAAAAAAAGGTTATAGGATCAGAGCATCGATAGTAGGGATTGGCTTGAGACATGTGGCACCCTTCGACGGCCCCCAATCTGTTAGGGTCGCCACAAATCACTACCTTTTCTCTTGACCTGATAGTCTATTACTCTGATACCATAGAATTTCGGTAAGCCCATGAAGTTTAGGGGTCTATATTGTTTCCATTGGTCCCTGCGCAAATATGGCGGAAGCGTATCCAACATCTCCCTACCCATAATAAAAAACAATGCACACCAACTAAACTCTTTTATATTGATATGTAAAGGTCAGACACTTTTATTTACATAAGCTAGATGGACAATGGATTGTCAGTACATCAAAATGCCGTAGCTTTCTATACACGGCATACTCAAAAGATATCGACATTTCTAACAACTATAAACACAGAGTCCATCAGTTAGTGCCGGCATTCAAAAATTTCATTCCTTTGCTGTTCCTATCCCACAGTCACACCTAACCACCTGGCCCATTTACTGGTGGCGGTGGTAGCGGCTCCAGCGTGCGCCCATCTCGCAGACAAACATGGCTACAAAATCCTGGAGCACGGGGCCAATGGGAAGACCGACATCAAACATCATAATCACTGTCACCCGTACAAATATCAGTCCTCGAATCTCAAGGTCCTGGTACTTCGACCGCTCCCACTGCAGGTCGATCGGGAATCCATAGTATGTGCCAGGAGGTACGGGTAGCAGAGGCATCTTGTCTAGTCTGAAATGTTAGTCCTCAAAAAGGAGTGAGTACAACCACTCAGCAGTGAAAGATCCACTAAACTATATTGTGCATAACCATCATAATCTAATTTCATGCAAGATAGACAAAACATATAACCAAAGGAATGAGTATGCATCAAATCCATGGAAATTTTCAAAGTAATATCAAGTGCAGTTTCAAAACCAGAATGCACCAATTTAGTCACACGGGTCCCGATTATAAGGCCAAACCGTTATGACATGTCTCATTCCATGCCGCACAATTTTGTCCCATAATCAGGCGTGCAGAGTCATCAGTTTTAATATTCAAAAGATTTTTCCACCTAGAGGACCAGTGTTTGCGTCCCTCCGGGTATTCGCACCCAACCTGGCGTCGCGAAAGCCTCCAATTTTCAATTACCGGGCATCCAGAGCGTGTTACATTACACCTCTTAGGCATCTCGCACCCCACCTGGCATCACGAGGAATCTTTGGGGCTTGCCATGAAAATGGTTACCCCTATCCTCTGGAATTACGTACCGACATACAACCGGGCATCCCAACACTCCCGAGGAAACCTCTGGGGCTCTACGGACCCCAAGCATCCAAAGGGCATCGACTCATTTGAACCTTTGGGCCTCCCAACTCCCGAGGCATCGTCGACCCGAGGGTCCGACGGCAGCAATAACATCTCACATTATTTTAACATCAAAAACATTTTCAATGCAATGACATCGGAAGTCCCATGACTTTTCATCGAAATCTTAGTGTTGAATAATATGCTGAGTGCCAAAATAATCATATCAAATAATAACCAAGATGCATTCACCTTTGGGATAAATTGAGCAAATTCGGAATAAAGACAACCCAAAAATCAGAATGCACAGTTTGAGTAATAATTTTGGAATAACCCATAAACGAACTCAGAAAATTCTAAATTTTTGGTATGTTATAAATAAGATTTAAAGGAAAGAATTTCATGAAGAACACTAAGCCAAATTATTCATGTATAGAGAGCAATAAATCACACAACTCGGTCTCAGATTCCTTTCATCAACAGAATTTACATTTCGGCAGAAAGCATTGCACATTAAAAGAGGTTTATGTCACTATATTGATTCCAAAAAATCTGACCAAAAACGTATGTCCTAGTTTAAACAATCCCTCACAACTTTCATGAAGAAATCGGGACCAAAATCGCACTAGAGCTGTCCCTAGAAAATTTACAAAATTGCTGAGTTATACACGATTTATTTTGGACAGTGCGGACTCAGTAGGATCTCGCACCTATACCACGACTATCTCACTTCCAAAAGTCCACCACAAATCGGTCTTTCGATCATAGTTCAGCAGAATCGAAATTGCATAGAGAAAACCAAAGCATTTCCTCAATTCCTTAATTTCAATCTACTTCAATCACCCAATAACTCAGCTTTCAGCATCCAACTCAAACATTTTCCAAATCTAACTGCACTACATCAGACAATAACAGCGTTGCATTATATAGGCTAGTAGACTTCCACTTGCCTTAAATCCGATGGTGTCAATGGCGAGAAATCAAGAAGCTCGCGGTCACGGACACGGCTCGGCAACAACAATTGCGAGCGGCGTTGGCGTCGGCAGCGCGTGTGCATGGGCGAAGGGGCGGTCCTTTCCCTTCTTTCTCTCTGCTCACTCTCTCGCCGGTTGCTCTCTCTCTGTTTCTCTCGCTCACCCTCTCTCTCTTTCGCTCGCTCGCCCGCTGCTCACTCTCTCTCTCTCGGCTTGCTCGACTGTTTTCTCCTCTTTGTTAGTTGACTTTAAGAGTCAATAAACGTGAAGCTCGGTGGCCGCACGCGCAAGGGTTAGCTTTTGAAGACGTGGCCTCTTGCATGCGGATTCATCTCCTTGCCAAGCCAGCAAAGCCACGCTCTCCCACTTGCTGTCCACCGAAGGAAGTGCTACGTGGCTTGGTCAAATGGGCTTCTTTGGTTGACTCCAATTTGTCGACCAAGAGGAGAGAGGGCTCGGGCAGCTTGGGCCAACAATTCGTGGCTGCATGGCCTCCCTGCATGGCCCAACTTCTCCCAAAAGTTGACCATTAATTTCTACATGTACATGAGTTGCATGGGCCATTCGTCTGGCCGTCTAAGGGAAGGATGGTGGTGACGGAGCGCATGAAAAATTCGAGGTCTTCAACTTAGTTAATTGGCGAGACGGCTCGGGGTTCACGCTTGTTGATGATACAACGGGGTCCAAAATCGGTGCCGATGACGAAATCCGATAACAATTTCATCAATCCGCGACGTATCATTATTTTTCCGAGGTTGGTAAAAATACGGATGCCACAAGACAAGGGCATCGTGCCTTGTCTTGTGTCCATGAATGAAGTCATCGTGCCTTGTACCATGCCAATGCACAAGAGCACCATGAATTGGTTGCTCGACCATAAAGGTTGGTCATGGGATGGTCACATGCTACCATGGAGCCAGGGGCGTTCATGGATCGATTTTGCGCGACTCGTGCACTAGTTGTTGGTGATTCCGCTCGGGCACATACAGATCATGGATGACCATGACTCGATCCCGTTTGATCATGTGTTTGCCGCGAATCGATCAATTCCACGTAACCGTATGGCAATCAAGGGTCAACCCTGGATCGATTGCAATAAGTCACGGATAGGCCAGGGTCACTATGGGCCTGCTAGAACCAACCTTGTGCTAGGCACAAAGCTAGTTAGGCCAAGCCACGATCTGGCTGGGTGCCAAGCATAGAGCCAAGCCAAGGGCCCGGTTTACCAAGCTACAAGCCAGCTAGGGCCGGCCAAGGAGCTGCTCACAAGACCCACTCAAGGGGCACTAAACTAGCCAACACAAATAGGATAGGTTGCAACCAGCCTTACTTGAGCATAGAACGGCCCCACGTCTTGAGCCAATTGGTATACTCGACCATGGATAAGCCTAAAAATCTCTCACCCAATGATATCGACACTTCTATCAATCTTATTCTCATGATTGCCTTAATAATTTTGAAAGCTTGTAAGTGAAGTAGGCTTGGTCAAAAGTTCTAGATAACCAAACTTAGAGAGCAAGTCGTGGAAGCTTGTAAGTGAAGTAGTCTTGGAAGCTCGTAAGTGAAGTAGGCTTGGGGCAAGGTTCTAGAGAATCAAAATTTGGAAAGCAAGTTAGTAAATGAAGAAGGGATGGCCTATCAGTAGAGGCACCCTCCTCACATTTTTTCACCCCACCTTTTCTCCCTCACTTCCTTTCTCTCTTTCTCTCACGCCCTCTCATCACTACCCCTCTCTCTTGGCTGCACTTTTTCTACCGGCGTATAGTAAGTGAACTTTCTAACCCTTGCCTAGGGCAGAGTGCTATGTTGGTTGAGCGGGTTATGTTCCGAACCGTGCTTGAATGCATGTTAATATTGATGAATACTTGCCTATGACTTGTTCATGTGCAATTTTACATGGTTTGCTCATGTTCCTTGTTGGTAAGTGGGCTTTCTAACCCTTGGCTAGGGTGTTATGTTGCATCGGCAGAGCAGATTGTGTTCGCGACCATTGTTTGTAATTATATGTGTTGCTTGATTGAACTTCCATTGCTTATTCCTAAGAGGTTTTTATGTTTTGCTCATGTAAGATTTTTTATTATTTGCTCATATGTTTAAAAGCATGCCTCGAGCTATGGATGGGTCTTGCTCGGTTTGAATTGACGTCGAGGCGTATTGGAATGAACCTTGCCTAGTGGGTCAAGATTGAGGTATACTGATCCAAGGCCTTGCTTGGTCTAAGTTGGCACTGTGATTGGTCGATTCAAGCCATGAACCTTGTGCCATGCCTGGCATTGTGTAAGATTGTGGAGAGGTAAGACATATTACTCACACCTACCATGATTTATGCCCTTGAGCCTTACTTGTATTGGCTAACGAAATAAAAATAAGAAGCTAGATTATGATGTTTGTTTGCATGGTTACACAAGGGAATAAATCTAGCCGTCACCCTTGGATTAGGGTATGTTGCCCGATTAAATTTGGATGCCAACGAATTTGTCGGAGGAGGATCGTTGTCACCCTTGGATTAGAGGACATTGTTTAACTACATTTGGATGCCCAATGGATTTCGGATGATAGTCATTACCCTTGGATTAGGGAATGTTACCTACTGATTTCGAAAGAACCATGCAAATGGATATGATGATAAATCAACCCTCTCATGCATGCAAAGGTTGATGTTCTTGAATTGTGAGGGCTGCAAAGGTTGGAAGAGCTCTTTTCATGCACATAGTTGAATTGATGAAATATATTTGTTATTGACTTGCCATTGACATATTGATGTGGTTATGTTCATGTGCTTGTTCTGTCACGCCCCGAACCTTGAGCGTGCACACATCCCTTGGTGGTCGATAAAATTGCGATGTCCCAGGACACGTCGCCAACCCATTCATTTTATTGCACATGCGGAAGTGAATAAACAAATCCCCAGACAACACAAATATGGGATAGAAAAGCAGGATACCATTCTCACAAAACACTTTTCATAAACAAGCTAAGTTTATATACAACATTAGACTATAAACAAAGGTTTACTTCAAAAAGAAGAGCCACCTAGCTAACTAAGCACAGGACTCCTCAGCCGAGACCTCTGAGACCCCTCAGCCGAGACCTCTGAGACCTCTGGGGGATCTGGGTCTTCCACAATACCATCAAGGGGATCAGCTACCCCCTCATTTGCCGCGGTGTTGACCATAACGGCAGGGATGTCAGAACCCTACAGGGGACCTTCCTTGATCCCATTGATCCCATGGCGAAACCACGCCCTAAATCGATGAGGTACCAATTATGGTCGGCCCTCATCGACCAAGATAGTGGTCACTATGAGCTCATGGAGCCAGGGACTCTCGGGGACATGGACGTCAATACTCTGCTCTGTATACCCCCTCGGCTTCCCAAAACATATTGGAGGGACCGCCATCTACGAACCTGAAAATAATTAAGCCCACGACGGGGTGAGACAACGTTTTAGCAAGTTCACCCCGTAAATCCCGATTAGAAAGAAAATACACCTAGAGGCGTCCTAACCACACAACCACAGAGACTCACATCTTCTCAAATCCTCCCTGCATATTAACACAGTTCATATCACAGACATATATAGTAATCAAGCTCAATCAATTGGAACACCACATCTCATATCTCACACAGCCACAGAGGTCCCGATTATAAGGCCAAATCGTTATGACACATCACATACTGTGCCACGCTATTTTGTCCCGTAATCAAGCGCATCAATTTCAATCAATTATGCGTTCCAATTTTATCACGGCACAATGGGCACAGCCTACTCGACGTTCGGTAGTCTTCTGGCATAACCAGGCATCGTCTCACCCCATTGAGCACGGCAGCATCTACTCGAGACGACAATCCCGAAGGAACATCAGTCCAGAATCTATTGCGACTGGCATCCGTTGACTTGGGGTATCCCATACAGGGGCAGTGTCCACCCGACTCATATCGGGGATAGGTTCTCATATCCATACATGCACCCATCCAATCTCGGCCAAGACATCGTGCTTTGCACTCAAATGTCCCAATTAAAATAATGTACTTGGCTCATTTTCTTCGTATTAAAAACACACGGTAAAAATAATCGTGTGGGTACACCGTCAGTTTGAACCAGAAAAATTGATATCCTCCCTTTTAAAATCCCACTATTTGATATAGGATTTAAAATCATTTTCGGTGTCAAAACCCGACACCCGGTAATTTCTAATTAATTACCCAAATTTCGTAATTTTGAAATAAATACTCAAAATCACAATCACCATTCAATTTGCACAAATTAACACACAATTGCATAAACTAAGCACACCACCGCAATCAGCACAAAATTTTGGTCATGACTATCCCAATATAATTTTCGAAAAATATTAAATAATTAAATAAATTACAAAAATAATTAAATAATGCAAATTAAATCCAATAAATGCTAACCTAGGCCGAAAATGCTACTCTAACCACCTAAACGAGCCTAAAAATTAATGCACATATCTAGATAGATAATACAATCTAATTAACCCATAATCAATCTATTCTAACCACCTAACATGCATAAATAAACAATTAAATCACTAATATAAACTAACTAACCACCTAATCCATACTTAGTCTAAACTAATTATTCACTAAACGTCATTAACTTCCTAAGCAGATTTTAGCAAGTAAACTCACCGGTTTTGCAGGCCGATGAGTTCACTACGACGGCGACGCGAAGGTGAGCAACACTCGAGCCTGCGGCGACACCAACGGAGGTCTGGACGGGCTTGGAAAAGCCTCACAAAGCCCACAGCCCATTGTGAGGCTCGGCTTCTATCCTTGGGCTGAACTGAAGGAGCTCACGGTCGAAACAGGTTGGGCTAGCGCAGATGAGGGCTAGGTGGCTGCAACAACTCTTGGCAGGCTCGATGGAGGCAGACGGTGGTTGGAATGGCGACAGAGGCTGTGACATCCTGAATTTCAGGTTCTGTTTTCAATTGAATAAGTTGCGCTTTTCATCGATGTGCCTATATTTATTTTCTCCGAGTTGGCACTCACGAGATAACTTGTGACATCCCAAAAATTCACCGATCCTATTAGTGTAATTGGTTTGTTAAGGGCTTGGATTATTTTAAATCAGGCGTAAAGCAAGCCCAATGGGCCATGAGGATTTTGTGGGCTTAAGCAGTTAGCGGGCCACACGAGTTATCGAGATGGGCTTGATTAGCTGAAAGATAGGTTATGGACTTGGGCTTGGCTTGGAGCGGGCCAAGAATCGGATTCGTTAGAATGATAAATTAAGTTTAGTGGGCCATGATTGTCGTAGGATAAGCCCGGTGGGCCGAGACAGGTATTTAGGCCCGAGTGTTTGCACTTTTGATTAAGTTTATAGATTATAGTCATGAGGATTTAATTAGTGATTGTAATGCTAATATCGATTACTAACTTTAGCATATCTCGCGATAGATTCTTCATAGATTAACTCTGAGTTGTTAATGTGTCATGTGATTTCATAAATTTGTATAATTACAAGGTCATTGAAATTTAGTGGATTCGGAATGAAATTAAGTGAAAGGCATTAAAAACTAATAAATCGACTAACGACATGGATTAGAAACTAATCGGTATCGAATGCTAGACGTCGAGAAGGAATCATGCATGAAGGCCACTACCCCCACTCTTCTCTCTTCTCTCTCTCTCTTCCTGCCCTTGATTTTTCTTCTTCCCTTCTGAACCGAAGCTGTGAGGGAACATAATCATTAAGTTTGTTAATGATTAAGCTACTCTAGGGATTAGACCTATAGCCTATTTCCCTCATAACTCACGTCATTTCCTCCTCTCTCTCTCCAAGACAAACCGAAAACTCTCTTCTTCTTCCCCTCTCTCTCTCTCGGTTCGAACAGAAGCAAACTAGCAGCAGCTCCGGCAACTTTGCTTCTTCTTGCGCGAGTTTAGGTGCAGATTCTCGAAGGATCTTGAGTCACCAACGAAGCTAAGCAATGGTAAGGAAAAGATAAGTCTCTAAACTAGAAGTTATCTGCTGTTTTGTCGAGGGAACTCGCGGAACTAGCCGAATGGTGGAGGATTAGGTGTGATGGTTCTGTTTTGTGTTGAAATGAGCTAGATGAACTCTAGATTGAAGCTGTGAGTCCTTGTATGTCATGTTAGAGCCTTGCATGTTTCAAAAGTTGAGTGTGTGTAAGCTGAGTTGGTCGAGTAAGATGGAAAGGTGGCTGTCGAGTGAGGAAAAGTGCTGCATGTTGCTGTAGATGAGTCGAGATGCAAGTATTTGCCTTGGATCTAGTTGTGGACGGTTGTAGGTAAGTGAAGACCTGCTGTGGCTACCTTTAGATGCTGTGGAGAAGTGTCGGAATACTAAAAGAGGAATTTTTAGAGAAATTAAATGGTTTAGTTGAGCTGAAGATGAAGAAAACGGTGCAAAGCCTTCTGTTCTAGAGAAACAGAGATAGAAAAACCTTTTGTTATGTGTCGCCTTGAATTTTAATGATGTAGTTAAGGAAAAGAACAAGTTACTTAAGAGTATACTAATTAAGTTAGGTTTCTATCTCAAGTTAAATTGATATTCATGTGAAAATGTGTTGGCGAGAGCAATTCTCCTTGAAACAGTAAGCTGTTCTGCTAAAGATAGCAAAACCTTCGATAGTTCTACAAATTTTCTGTAATTTTCTAGAAATAATTGGACCTTAAACCCATCATGAAAGTTGTATAAAAAATCTTTAGGAATAACATGTCAAAATTTGAGAACAAATGGACAAGGTTCAGGTAGTGAAATGATCTTTCTTCTGTCGGTACTAAATCTGGAAGATGCTGCATAATTTTAGAAAGAAGACAGCAAATTACTTCTCTTTATACATTGAGATATAGGCTTAGGTTTCTGAACAGAAAATGTTAATATATGTCTCTTCTATAACATACTAAAATTGCGTAATATTCCAATAAGAATAGATTTACTTTCTGTGTCTATGTTCGAAACTGCCCACAATTGCTCATATACTGCCTTGATCCGAGAATGTGCATTAGTTGTTGTGTCTTTTGTACTTGACTTTCATGACATATATGGAGTCTAATGATCTCATGATAGTAGCATGAGCATGCCTCTTCCATCATTTGAAGTGAAGTCCTTGTATAGTTACCAAGAGTGACATGCGCATGCAATGAATGCAATGCGTTGCGCTTGATTATGGGGCAAAACTGTTAGGCATGGAATGGGACGTGCCAAAATGGTTTTACTTTATAATGACCTATGTGGATGTTTGGCACACGTGTGGCTCCCCTCGATGGCCCCCAATCCGTTAAGGTCACCACATTGTTTCCTCTACCTGGATATCCCTTTTCCTTTAGCAATGGACTTCCGAGAAGTCATATGGGGGTTCTTTCATATACTTGATTGGTCCATGCGCAAAAGTATGGCGGAAGCATATCCAACAACTCCCTTCCCTATATTAAGAAATGATGCACACCAACTAAATATTTTATAGGTAAAAGCCAACCATTTTTATTTACTTAAACCAAATGGACATCACGGGTCGATACATCAAAATGCCAAGGTTTTCTATACTCGGCTATACTTCAAGAGATGATCGACATCTTTTCCAACAGTCGTATACTTAAAGTCCATCGATCAGTGTCGGCGTCCAAAAGTTCCTTCTGTTGCTGTCCTCCTCCTCGCAATCATATCCAACCACTCTGTCCATCTGCTGGTGGCAGTGGCAACAGAGGTATCTTGTCTAGTTTAAAATGTTAGTCCCCAAAAGGGGTGAGTACAACCACCCAGCAGCAAAAGATCCATTAAACTATACTATGCAAGCCATCACGATCCAATTTCATGCAAGATAGACAAGACAGGTCATTAAAGAATGAGTATGCATCTAAACTCTATAACTCTTCAATGTAAGGATCGGTGCAGTTTCAACAAGCAAGATGCATCATGTCCAGTCACACAAGTCCTGATCATAGGGCCAAACTATAATGACACGTCCCATTTTATGCCATACAATTTATTCCCATAACTAGACCACACGCACACTTAGTAGAACATCAGTTTTAATATTCAAAAGGTTTCATCCCCTAAAGGACCAACGTTTGCATCCTTCTGGGATTTCGCACCCAACCCGCGTCGCGAAAGCCTCCGGCATTCCGCCACTAGGGCCACCGGGTATCCAAAGCGTGTCTCGCCACACCTCTAGGCATCTCGCACCCCACCTGGCATAACGAGGAACCTCCGGGGGCTCTCCATGAAAATGGTAACCCCGACCCTCCGGATTTACGTACCGACAAGCATACAACCGGGCATCCCGAAGCTCTCGGGGAAAACCTTTGGGCATGTATTCATAATACAACCAGGCATCCAAAGGGCATCGACTCATTCAAACCTCTAGTTATCCCAACTCCCGGGGCATCGTTGACCCGAGGGTCCAATGGTAACAATTAACATCAAATCTTCATTTCCAAAAACACTTTTGAATGCAATGACCAAATGTCCCATGATGTGGCACCCCTCGACGGCCCCCGATCCGGTTAGGGTCGCCACAGTTCGCTTACCATTCACTTTTCCTGATAACATGTCACTCTGATACCATTTCAATTGCAACGGGTCCATACAACCTGGGGGTTTACATCTTTTAGATCGGTCCCTTGCGCAATTCATATAACGGAAGCATATCTAAACAACTCCCTTCCCTATATTCAGAAAACGATGCACACCAACTAAACATTTATAGGTAAAAGCCACACACTTTTATTTACTTAAACCAGATGGACATCATTCATCGGTACATCAAAATGCCATAGGTTTTCTATACTTGGCTATATTTCAAAAGATGACCGACATCTCCTCCAACAGTCGTATACTTAAAGTCCATCGATCAGTGTCGGCGTCCAAAAGTTCCTTCCTTTGCTATTCTCCTCTTCGCGGTCATATCAAATCACTTGATCCGTCTACTGGTAGCAGTGGCGGCAGAGATATCTTATCTAGTCTGAAATGTTATTCCCCAAAAGGGGTGAGTACAGCCACTCAGCAGGTAAAGGACCAATAAACCACTCAATGCATCATGCATCACACAATCATCACAATCATAGCATCACACGTCATTAAAGCATCCATGCACAATTTACCTTGATATCACGCACATGACATCATACCTCATGTACATACATCATCATATAGTCATCACCATCATGACATACACTTACCATCATCATGTCACATGTACCATCATGCCATAGGTGCACATACATCCATGCACTCATCATCATCATATCACATGTACCATCATCATTACCATGCATCCATGCACTCATCATCTTCATATCACATGTACCATCATCATTACCATGCATCCATGCACTCATCATCTTCATATCACATGTACCATCATCATTACCATGCATCCATGCACTCATCATCATATCATGCATATATCATCATGCATAATTCAATTTCAATTTCTCAATTTCATCCTTTCATTTTGGACCGCCACATTTCCCTTTCCGGGACCAATGTTTGCATCCCACATGTATCCAAGATACAATCGGGCATCCGGCTCCCCACTCTCCGGGCATCTCGTACCCCAACTGGCATCACGAGGACCCTCCGGCATTCAACCATTTAAGGCCACCGGGCATCCGGCATTTACACTCCCTAGCCAGGCATCTCGCATCCCAACTGGCATCACGAGGCATCCCCTCAGGCAAAGACCTCCGAGGCTCCCGGCACGCAACCATTTCGAGCATCCTGATACTCCCAGGGCCATCCGGCCATGTATCTCTATACATTCCGAGGATCCGGCACCCCCCATCCCGGGCATCCTGATACTCCCAGGGCATTATCATTCGCCACAAATAGATTCCTCATTTATCATTGATCATGTTTACCAATTTAGGTCTCAACTTAACATGGCACATGATGTAATGGCAAACAAAATCACTTTCATACTTTGATCTATACATGCATTATCAGTCATCATCATACATGCAGCAAGGTACAATCATCCATAAAGATAAAATTCATGGAATTCATACAATTTAAAATAGTCCATTTATCATGCCTCTTTTTGAAATTTATTTAAATCCCAGCTTGTACCATTTTCGAAAATATTTAAATTAAATATCCATATGATTCTCAAAAATCATGAAATTAATGCTAGTGATAGACAAGATAATAGGGTAATAATTTCATGAAAAACACAAGGCCAATCGAATTCCACACAAGATTATAATTCCCACAAATACAGCATGTAATTTCGGATAGAAACAGATTGCACAGTTTTTGAAATAATTCGATTAAAATACCCGAACGACCTCCGAAAATTATGAAATTTTAGCAGGTTATAGTTAAGACACTAAAGTATATTTTTCATGAAGACATCTAGGCCTGATTAGTTCTAGATCATTTTTAATAGGCGTCCGAAGCTCCTGATTCTAGCACCGAAACGTCCAGTATAGCTATCTCCGAAATATCGAGTTTTCACCCACTTATTCTTCTTCGTTTCCTATGAAATTTGTATATGTTTTGATTCAATAGGTCCCCTACAACTTTCATCAAGGGATCTAAGTCAAATTTCCAAAGAATAGTCACCATATGGGTCCAAGAAGTCTCGGGTGTCCAGTACCGTGTTTCCAGATTTACCGTCTTCAAGAAAAAGTCGATTCACTAGGCTACACTTGCTCATTTTACTTCAAATTTGAGTATGTTAGTATTTAGGATGTTCTCTACAAGTTTCAAGAAGAAGTAGAAGTGAGATTCTCGGTAAAAATCAACATGCAACCCTCAAAACTACCAAAAGGTCAGCAAAGCAGTTCCAGATCTAGTGTCTTCGTAGGACGAGGGTTTTGCCCCTTAAATCTCAACCATTTTGTCTCAAATTTTAGTATGTTATAGTTTAAGATGTTTTCTACAACTTTAATGAAGAAGTCGAAACCACAATCCAACTCGAAATCCACATGCAAACCTCTACAACGTTCGGGGTCAGGCAGCACACACGAAAACAGAACACGTTTTCAAGAACAACACACTCTAGCTTCGGTTTTGCATACCCTAAACATCCGAGATCTACCACCAAACAATCACACATGCAAGAGCAGAATATAGATCCCAACTTGCCTCCAAACTGAGCAAGCACGAGCACATGACGGACGACGGACGCACGGCGACGGGCGACGGACTTCCTCCTTCGCGCGGCCTCTTCCCTTCCCTCTCGGTTCCTCATTCTCTCGGCACCCTCTCTCTCTCTCACTTGGCTTGGACGACAACCCCCTCAACCGGCCACTCTCCCACTCTTAATTTCCCTTTCCTTTAATCATTGCAGCTGCATGTGGCCGCCCAAGATGGCCAATGGGGGCAGCCACACCTTGCGCAACCCTCATGCCACTTGGCAGCTTGCATGCAAGGCTTGTGGGCTTGGCCGGTCTGGGCCGGTCTTGGGCCTTCATGAGCCGGTCGACCAAGGGGCTGGCGTGGGCTGGTTGGACGGGCTTTTGGGCCTAAAAATCAGCCCACCCTCTCCTATTCCTACTCCATTTAACCCTTATTTAAATAAACTTCTAATTTCAACTTATAAGCCCACAAAACTTTATAATTTAAATCAATAAAATTCTACTTATAAAGTCCACCACCAAGAATAAGATTTCTATATCAATTTGCACTTTAATAAATCCTTGGGTCACTTGAAGATACATCTCCATCCAAGAAATCATCCTTTACAATGCTCGGCCTTAAATTAATTGAAATTCGTCAACTCAATGGCTAATACAAAATCAAATGGTACTTCCATTACCTAATCATGGTTCATGGTATATCTAGGGGTTGTCATGAAATTTTGGGATGCCACACATGAATCTTCATCAAATCTCAATGTTGCATGATATGATGAATGCCAATATCATTATGTCAAATAACAACTCAAGATGCATTCACCTTTGGGACAAATTGAGTAAATTCGGGACAAAACAGCACAAACCTCACAATGCACAGTTTTAGTAACAATTTCGGAAAAACCCGTAAATGAAATCAGAAAATTCTGAAATTTTGATATGTTATATAAAATACCTAAAAAAAAAAGTTTCATGAATAACACTAAGTCAGATTCATTGTATATCAAGAG
Organism: Eucalyptus microcorys; assembly: GCA_014182515.1. Classification (NCBI taxonomy): domain Eukaryota; kingdom Viridiplantae; phylum Streptophyta; class Magnoliopsida; order Myrtales; family Myrtaceae; genus Eucalyptus; species Eucalyptus microcorys. The sequence continues at coordinate 21,155,551 of CM024564.1, forward strand.
AAGTAGTTGCTATATTCTTTATTAACGTTCTGTAATAGCTTCCAGATTTAACATTTACAGAGAAAATCGTGTTACTGACCAAAAATTGTTCATTTATTCTCAAATTTTTATATGTTATTCCTAAGGATGTGTCCTACAACTTTCATTAAGGGTTCGAAGTCCAATTCCAACTAGATAATTACAAAAAATTCACGGAATCATCAAAGGTCATGCTGGTTCCTACGAGACTGTTTACTAATTCAAAGAGAACTATTTCTGCTCATTCAAAATCCAGCATCCAACATCCACAACCCAAACATCTCCAAGTCTATTGCACTCCACTAGACAACAACAGCACAACATGATATAGGTTAATGGACTTTCACTTGCCTTAGATCCTACGACTCAACGGCAGCAAAAGAGGATGGTTGCAGGTTTTGGTTGCGGCCCCACGTTGGCAAAGACGAATGGTATCGGCAGCGCACAAACGGAGGGGCAGTCTTTTCCCTCTTCCTTTGCTGTTCTCTCTCGCGCGCGCCCTCTATTCTGTCTCTCTCTCACTCGCTGAACTCTCTCTTTCTCTCTGTTACGAGCACAATGGTCACTGGTTTTGCTAAAAACTAGTCAATAAAGAGAAGGTTTTCAGCGGTTAATTAGGTGAGTGGCAGCTGGATTATACGTGTCCAGCAAATTTAAAATTTTCCTCTTAGTCACTCGACACCTTGCTTCTCCATGCAAGGAACGTGTCCTCAACAACCGTACTCCTCCTTGTTGCTGTCCACCGAAGGAAGAGCTACGTGGCTCTTGGTCAACAAACTCCTTTCATAGTTGACTCCTCACTCAACGGGCACATGTGCTGCATGGTGGCCGAATCTTTTCTATCATTACATGGTAGGAATTTGTGGCCGTTGGTGGGGCTCTCCGCATGGCCATTCAAGGAGAATTTCATTCTCTCCAAAAGTTATTACCTCGAGACGTCGAGTGGCGATGAAACGGGGTTGAATACGGTGCCGACGGTAACGAATGTCGCGCAAGTGAAGAAACGTGCATGGTCCTCACGCACGGTTCAATCTCTCCAGAATTCAACTCTTAATTTCAGCATGTGTAAGTGCTGAAAAATAACTACTTCCATGGCTACACGAGGTTGCAACAATGTACCGGGGTTCGGTTAGTAGGGTACATAATTGGATGGCCAAAATAAATATAGAAAATATCTGCATCTTATGGCACAAACCTCAGTCTTACTGGGGATAGTATTTAGGGACAAGGCTATAACTCATTCGACAATCGAACTATTTCTAAATGAGGCATAACGGTCCAATGATAATATCAAAATGATGTCCGTAAATAATACTAACGACACAGTCCGACGATACTCCAGTCGATCAGTCACGGACCGTCGCATAACCGAGGATCGTGAAAATTTTCGGATGCCACAGCACGAGAGTGATTGTGTTCTGATTATTGATTATGCTTGAGTGAATTGTGTGCTCTTGAGGTCTTGTGCGTGTTGTGATGACATTAATCAAAGGTGTGATGTGTGGAATGTGTGCTTGAAATGAGTAAGAGATTTCCATCGGTACTGAGATGCCAGTGATGCCCCGGGGAGTGGGATGCCCATGCTGTGTGTTCTCATATGCCTCAGTTGAGTGAGACGCCAAGATGCCTCGGAGTGAGATGCCCCTGTGTGTGATCAGGGATGCCTCGGTTGTGGGATACCAGGATGCCTCGGAGTGAGATGCTCCATGTTGTGTGTTCTTGGGATGCCTCGGTTGTGTGATACTGAGATGCCTCGAAGTGAGATGCCAATGATAGAAATATTGTGGAAGTCCAGATGTGGGATTTCAGAAGTGACTCGATTGGGCTGGCGGCATTCCAGGGGTAAATTGATCGAGGGTGGACTTGATATTCACACTATAATATAAATTCCACTTGGCGTGTGAGTTCATCCGCTGTTATTGCATTACATCTTGGCACAGATTTAGAGCTATACATATGCATTTGACATTTTAGTATGGTGTGATCATTCCTGTGATGTCCCAGTATTCAATTAACCATACTTGTGACAATTGTGTCTTAGTATCTTAAGCTATTTGGTTATGCTTCTCTTGTCTTCTTGGCAGCTATGGATTGTCTAGGTTAGAGTTTTATCATTTCTTTATTAGGCATTGCTCATTCCTTATTTTATTTTTTTTCATATCGTTAGTATGGACGTGCCGCCGATAGCTCGTTACGGGGTGATTGCGAGTATAGATGTATCTTTCCATGATGTGTATGATCTTGATATCGAGCCGATCTATACGAAGTACGAGGCTACACTATGGATGGACGACGGTAGGGTAGATTTGATTCCGATGAGGTTTGTAGCATGGTTCATAAACCATGAAGGAGAGTTATTTGGCCCCTTTCATTTTGGTACTGGAGGACCTGGAGCTGGGACGGATGGCGCTTAGGCGCCCAGATCGTGTTGAAGCTGGAGGAGACATCTTTTGTTTTTTGATGGACGTGGGCTAGAGTGGGATAGTGGAGTTAGGAACCCCCTCACCCTTTTCCTTGGCTGTTTACTTACGCCTTTGTTTTTGAACTTGTAAGTATGTTGTATATAGGTGAAAAACTTGTAAGTAATCTGGGTTGATTTTTGTAAGCCCGAATGATCTTATCATGAAAGAAATGAAGCTTCTCATGATCTTTATATATGATTCTGGTTGGATTGTCTAATGTTAGTTGACAAGACTATTGTAGGATAACCTTGTTATATAAAGTTTAGATCTCAAAATATCCATGTTATACATGCTAACCTTTAAAGGTGGACGATGTAGTCCGACAATTGAGATTAATAAGTCCTGTAAGATGATAATCCATTTAATTTCTGCTTGCACTTAGTATGTTACGCTATAGGGACATCACATAACTAGTCTATTAGGTGAAGCCGTTAAGAAATCTAAACGCAATAGACTTGAGAATTCGACCAGGAATCGACTGCTCGACCGTGCTAATCTGCAAGGGTCATTACAGCACTGTCAAAATCGATAAGAGACCGGAGATAGGTCGATTCAATAGATGTATGTGATTAGTGTATGGGTGATTCCACCTAATTAAAAAATTTCTGTCAAACGACACTAGATCGATTTTTTTGTCATTTCTGTACCCCGTGTCCATATTTGAAATCTCAAGATTTTCATGACAATTGAGAGTCGCTAATGTGTTGAAGATGTACAATGTTGCTCCAAAACAGTCGACCACTAGTCAATTGTACCAAAAATTCCTAAAAGCTACTGAGTAGGTTAGGTCACGCAAAATTCGCGCTAGATTGAAATTAACCACGAATTTGAACCGAATTACAGAAATTGAAAGTTCTGTCGTGTCATGATTCATTTTAGGACCATCGACTCACATTTCGAAAAATTTTCTACAAACCAAGATTTTTGGCAAAAATTCAAAGTAGGGCCGTTTTTGACCGGGAAAGAATTATTTAATTAATTTTTGGTATTTATTTAATTAATTAATATTTTTCAGAAATTATACTGGGATAACCAATAATCGGAATTTCGTGCTGATTGCAATGGTGTGGTTAATTTCTGCAATTGAGTGTTAAATTATGCAAATTGAGTGGCGATTGCAATTTTGGGTATTTAATTCAAAATTTGGAAATTTTGGTAATTATTTAGAAATTACCAGGCGTCGGGTTTTGACACTGAAAATGATTTTATATACTATATCAAATAGTGAGATTTGAAAAGGAAGGGTATTCGTTTTTCTGGTTCAAATTGACCGTGTACCCACACACTACTATTTTTACCGTGTATTTTTAATATGAAGAAAATAGGCCAGGTTTACTATTTTAATTGAGGCATTTGAGTGCAATGCATGGGATGCCCTACCAATGAATGCCGGTCACAGTAGAGGCTGGACCAATCCTCCTTTATGGAATGCTGTCGACGTAGTGACCTTCCCATGCTTGGTGGGGCGAAATGATGCCTGGCTACACCGGAAGACCGCCGAACTTCGAGTAAGCCATGCTCATATGTGGCCGTGATTAACAATTGGAACACATGCTAAGTGAAATTGACACGCCGGATTGTGGGACAAAATTGTGTGGTACGAAATGGGACGTGTCTTAACAATTTGGCCCTATAACCAACACCCCTTGTGTTTGTGGAGGTTAAAGTGTTGGCGTTCCAATTGTTTGAGCATGAATGCTATTTATGTCTGTGATATGAATAGTACTGACATGCAAGAAGGATTTGAGACGGGGTAAGTCTCTGTGATTGTGTGGCTGTGTGATTAGGACGCCCTAGGTTTATTTCCTTCCTAGTTGGAGTTTAGGGGGTGAACTTACTGAGACATTGTCCCACATTGTCAAGGGCTCAGTATTTTTAGGTCCTTAGATGGCAGTTCCTTCGGAATGATTTGGACAGCCGTGGGCTATTACTGAGTGAGGGATAGATGTTCAAGTCCCTTGTAGTCATTGGGTCTATGAGTTGATCATGACCACCGTCTGCGTCAATGAGGGCTACCCGAGAGGGTACCTTATCAATTCAGCGTGTGGTTTTGCCATGGAATCAAAGGGTACAAGGTGGGTCCCTTCCAAGGTTTTGAGATTCCCGTGGTGGTTGTTGACGCCACTTTTGGTGAGGGTGAAGCTGACCCTCCTGATGGAGCTATAGAGGACCCAGTGCCCCTGGAGCAGGTGGAGTTCGAAGGATCGGTGAACGTGTCCGACTAGTAAGTCGTAGGACAATTCCTTTTTGAAAGCAGATCTTTTGTAGACCTTTGTTTATAGACTTAGCTTGTGTATAAAGGTGTTTGGTTTGATGTGATTGTCCTACTTTTCAATCCCATGTTGTTTGTTGTCAAGGGTGTTTAATTCACTTCCACATGTGCAATAAAATGAATGGGTCGGCGACGCGTCCTGGGACGTCGCAATTTTTGTCAACCACCGAGGGATGGGCACGTGCTCAAGGATTGGGGCGTGACATCCCCTCCATTTAGTGGTATCAGAGTTGGTCGATAATTGGAGTGATAAGGTGTGAGGATTCATGGGATAGTTAGTAGGAATAGCCTTTATTTGGCGCTGATGCATGTGATTAATAGATGGTTGGTAAATTGGTTTGTGGGGATCACTCAGTTTCTAATTCCAACTACGCCCTATGAGATATGGCATAGTAGGAAACCTAGTCTTAATCATATTAAGATTTTGGGTCGTCCAGCTTTCGTGAAAAAGCTAAAAATGGAAAAATTAGAGGCAAGATCTAAACAAGGTCGCTTCATTGGATATCCAAAGGAAACTCTTGGATATTATTTTCATTTTCATTCGGACCAAAGAATTTTGGTGAGCAAGCATGCTTCTTTTCTAGAGAATCAGTTCATCCAAGAAGGTGGTGCTGGGCAGAAAATAGTCTTACAAGAAGAAAATAATGAAGTACCAAACAATTGAGTTCAAATACCAATCTCTGATTCAGTGGGAGCTTTTGATACACAACCTCTTAGGAGAAGTGTGAGAATGTCTCGCCTACTTGCTCGTTATAGACACTCGGTTTATCATATTGAACCATTAATCATTGTGAATGATAGTGATCAACCTGGTGATCCTAAAACCTATGAGGAGGCGATGTCGGACATCGATTTTGGTAAATGGCTAGAAGTCATGAAATCCAAAATGGATTCAATGTATTCCAATGAAGTTTGGACCCTAATTGACCTACCTGATGGCATTATATCAATTGGTTGTAAATGGATCTTCAAGAGGAAGATGAATGCTTAAGGTCAAATTGGAACTTAGAAAGCACGATTGGTGCATGTTAAAAAGAACGAATTGATTATGACGAAACTTTCTCACTTGTGGCCATGCTAAAATTCATTTGGATTATATTGGCTATAGCTGAACACCTTGATTATGAGATATTACAGATGGATGTCAAAACGGCTTTTCTAAATGGTTTTCTCGATAGGACATCTATATGGAACAGCCACGGGGTTTTGAATCCAATAGTGAAAAAACGGAAGGTGTGTAAACTTAAGAGATCCATTTATGGACTCAAACAAGGCTCTAGAAGTTGGAATATCCATTTTGATGAGGTAGTCAAATCATTTGGCTTCATAAAAAATCAGGATGAACCTTGTGTATACAAGAAGATCAGTGGGAGTGCAATTGCATTTTTAGTTTTGTAAGTCGATGATATACTTTTCATTGGAAATGATGTACCAATGATATCATCAATAAAACTATTCTTGTCATAGAAATTCTCCATGAAAGATTTAGGAGGGGCAACCTACATTTTAGGTATCAAGATCTATAGAGATAGATCAAGACGATTGATTGGCCTCTCACAGTCTACGTACATAGATAAAGTGTTAACACGTTTTCACATGCAATGTTCCAAGAGATTATTATTGTCTTTTAGGCAAGGGATTCGTCTTTCTAAAGAGATGTGTCCCAACACTCCTAAAGAAAGAGAGCATATGGCAAAGATACCATATGCATATGCTATTGGAAGCATAATGTATGCTATGCTATGTACTAGACATGATATTGCACATGCTGTAAGTATTACTAGCAGATATCAGTCTGATCCAGGAGAAAAGCACTGGATAGCAATCAAGAATATTCTTAAGTACTTGCGAAGGACTAAGGATCTATTCTTGATACATGGAGAAGGAGAATTTAAAGTTGTAGCTTATATTGATTCCGATTTTCAATTGGATCCTAATGATTATAAGTCTACATTTGGGTTTGTCTTTACATTCAATGGTGGTGCAGTTAGTTGGAAAAGTTCTAAACAAAGCATAACTGCCGATTCCACCACTGAGGTAGAGTATGTAGCCACTTATGAAGTAGCAAAGGAAGCCGTTTGGATGAAGAAGTTTATTTATGAACTTAGAGTCGTTCCCTCAATTGAGCAACCAATTATATTGTTTTGTGACAACAATGGGGCGATAGCTCAAGCCAAGGAACCAAGGTCTCACCAAAAGTCCAAGCACATTGAGAGACACTTCCATCTCATCAAAAAAATTGTTGGGAGATGTGATATCGCTTTGCAGAAAATTGCCTTAGCAGAAAACGTGGTAGATCCCTTCACTAAGACCTTACCTCAGTCTTTTTTTGATAGACATATTGACAAAATGGGTTTGAGGTACTAGACAAGTTGGCTTTAGTGCAAGTGGGAGATTGTTGGATGTATGCCCTAAAGCTAGTATGTAATAGTTACAGGTTAGGGATTTCAGTTGTACTATTATTATTATTATTATTTAATTAATGGCAATGACGTATTTATTCATTTGTCCAATTATTTTATATTTATGAATGATTCCATAAGATCAGTTGCAATGGACCTATTCTTGAGACGTCAAGAATATATGTGACAGTTCATAGTTACACTGAATCTTTAAACCGTTCCTGGTCAATGGATTATTGAGTGGATATTTATAATCTTGTTGAGACCGGTGTGTTCTTAACTTCACCATTAAGTATTGGATACTTAAGGGAATGATGAGTCACATGTCATTAGGTATTATGATGCCTGAGTTAGAACACAGGTCTTTGTATGAGACAAGTTCACTGAATGTGACGCATATGGAACGATTAGCGACATAGAAGCTTTTAGCGTGGTCAATGTCTAATTGTTCATGCTTTGGTCTTGTGTAAATAATCCTTAGACCTGAGGCACAATGTTAACTTGTGTGTCAACCAACTATGGTTCACAGGTGCATATAATGCTCGGTCGTTGATCCATCTTTATACCCGATGGTCATAGTTTGTTCATATACGAAGTTGCATGTGTGCGCAATATGAAATCTGTCTTCTTGTTAAATGCAAGGTATAATAACGATTTCCTTGTTAAATGTGATCTAATTATGACACTGCATTGAAATCCTCGGCTGGGGTTATAATCGAGAATAAATTATTTATGTCTCAAATAAAATGCATGTCAATTAAATTTGTACATATGATCGAATTAGTGACTTGACAAATATTCCATGGTCTTTATTTGATCGGGACATAGTAAGACAGAGGGATTGAATTACACTGTAGCCAAAACTGATAGGTTTATTATGTTCTTAAAGCATTCACATTATCTGGGTAGTCATGACATATTACTGGATGTCAATCATGGCTTGTAGGAATCAAAGATTAGTCGGGACAATTAATTTTTTTGGGAGTACTATTGTGTTAGTAGTATAAGTCTTACTACCAGCTTAGTGATGAACTTAGAAATGTCACACACCATAAACAATTAAGATAACGTGGCACAAAAGAGAGAAATATTGTTGCAAATGTGTTTGCAATTACAGAAATCGAATTCATTCTATTTGAAATTAAATTAAATGAGATTTAATTTAATTTGTAGTCACAAGCCTACTTGCATATGATGCACATGATGCACATGCATGCCCAAAGTGGATACATTTAAATGTACCCTAATTGCACACACAAAAATTATGTTCCTTTTATTTTTGTTTTAGAAATTGATTAATTAATTATTTAATTAGATAAATTATGCACACGGTCAGCAATTGTTGCTGACCGTGTGCAACGCACACCATGTGCGTTCCTTTTAATAAAAAAAAAAAAATGAAGCTTCGTTCACTTGCACGAAGCCTGATGGTTAGCGGTCATGCACAAGATCGTGCATGAGCATTCGCGTGCATGCGGATGATCAGCAACAGTTGCTGATTTAAATATATATATATATATATATATATTTATTTATTTATTTAAAATGCAGTTAAGGGACATAACAAAGGGTTACTGAAAAATAGAGAGAAAGGTGTGTGCGTGTTCTTGTGTTTTCGAGACATGAGAAAGAAGAGTGTTCTCTCATTCGAGCTGTGACTAAATCATCAAGGATATGACAGATTGTCTCCACGAGATTGTTAGCACGATCATAGTGGTGATTATCCGAAAGTTCTCTCTTCCATTCAATGTTCTTGTTGGTGTGTCTGAACTAGAGGTTTGACAATTGTAGGGCTCAAACTGTAGAACATCTGAACCAATTCGTTTAAAGCACACTTCAAGAGGTAATTCGTTTAACTCTCTTTTTATATTTAGTTTTTTTTATTAAAACGCACGAACAACGCCTTCGGAAAATCATGTATAATATATCATTTTTGTTTCTGCTACGTTCTTTTTGTTAATTTTACCTATACATGATTCATGAAACCCAACAGAAAGACGCAATAGAAGTTGGTTCAGGTGTTGTTTGGATTAAAATGAGTTGTCGTAGTAGCAAGCTTTCCTAAGTGTGGCTAAAGAATTTAGGTTTCGACGGTTCCCATAAAATAGCGAGCTGACCAGTATGAAACCGAAGTACCTAGGGACAATCTGAGAATTTTCTGCACTTTTAAGGAATTAATTGGAATACTCTCCATGAAAGTTGTAGAGCACATTCTTAGGGATAACATATCAAATTTGAGAACAATTGGTCGAGATTTCGATAGTGAAACGATCTTTCTTTAGTAGACGCTCAATCTAGAAAATTGCTACGGAATTTAGGGGTTGATACAGCAAGTTGCTCCTCTTTTTATGGTGAGGAATAGGCTTAAGTTCCTCCACGGAAAATGTTAATCTACATCTCTTCTACAACATATTATAATTTCATAATTTTTCAACAAGATTTAATGCGCTTTTTGCTTCTGTGTTTAAAACTGCTCGAATCAGTCTATGTTCTGTCTTGGTCCGAAATTGTGCATTTGATAGTACCCTCTTGTTTATTATTCTAGTGACTTTTAGGAGGTCTAATAGTCTTTCATTTATTATTAGTTGATCCATATATATGTATTTTCTATATTCGAAGTGAGACAATAGAGTGGTTGCAAATTGTGTCACATGAGGGCAATGAGTGTGGCATGTTTTGAGATAATCTGTATGTGGATGGAATTTATACCTTGAAGTGGCATATGTGCACCTAAATAGATATGCATGCTATTGCGATGATGTGATTCAAAAGTGTGATGCTTGAAATGTGTGAAATAAAATGAGTTAAGAGATTTCCATTGGTCTTGAGATATCGGTGATGCCCTAGGGAGTGGGATGCCTGTGCTGTGTGATATAGGATGCCTCAATTGAGTGAGATACCAAGATGCCTTAGAGTGAAATGCCCCTGTGTGTGATTAGAGATACCTCTGTTGTGGGATATTGGGATGCCTCGAGTGAGATGTTCTATTGTGTGATAATGGGATGCCTCAGTTATGTGATACCGGGATGCTTTGGAATAAGATGCCCATTATAGTGATATTGTGGAAGTCCAGGATGTTGGATTTTGAAAGTGACTCGATTGGGCAGACTTGTGATCTGGTAGATAAACTAATTGAAGGTGGATTTGATATACACACTATAAAATGATTCAACTTGGCGTGTGAATTCGCTTGTTGTTGTTGCATCTCATCTTAGTTTTGGTTAGTAACATAAAGTATGTATGCATATTTAGCGAGTTTAGTATGAGATGGTTAATTATTGGACATCATAGTGTCTATTTAATCATACCTATGATAATTCTGTCTTAGTACGCATGAGCTATTTAGTTGCGTCTCTTACATTCTTTGGCAACTATGTATTGTGTAGTTTAAAACCTTATTATTTCTTTATTGGACATTGCTCATTCCTTTTTATTTTTTAGATCATTGGTATGGATGTACCACTAGTTGCACAATACGGGGTGATAGCCTACATAGATGTTTCCTTCCAAGATGTGTATGACCCCTATATCATGCTGACATACATGGGCTATGAAGCTACACTCTGAATGGATGACGGACAGGTAAATTGGATTCCAATGAGATTCGTGGCATGATTTATAAAGCATGAAGGGGTGTTATTTGGTCTTCTTTCAATTTAATGCTGGTGGACTTGGAGCCGAGGCGGGTGGTGCTTAGGCACCCAATTCATGATGAAACTGGAGAAGACATCCTAGTTTTTTGATAGACGTGAGCTAGTTTAGGGAGTAATGATGTTAGGAACACCTTTTACCCTTTTCTCTAGTTAAATACTTACATTTGTTTTAGCATAAACTTGTAAATACACTATGTACATAGGCGCAAAACTTGTAAGTATTCCAAGTCAATGCATGTAAGCCTGAAACATTTCAACAGGAAATGTAACAAAGTCCATGATCTTTGTATACGTTCTTAGTTGGATTTGACTAATGCGAAGTGATAGGATTGATACAATATGATCATATTCTAGAACAATTTCAGATCATGTAATATCCATGTTATACATGCTAACCAATTAGGTCAGAATACTTTAACAAAGATAATTAAGTTGAACAAGTCCTATCATGACACTAAATTATATAGTTTCCGCTTGCACCTAGTATGTGACGTTGCTGGAACGTCACAAATTGTCCATGCTTAAGATAGTCTAGTGCATTCAAATTGACCTAAATTGATGACACAACTCTTAGGCCAAAAATGGACCGAGGTCGATTTTCTTTTATTCAAGAGAGCAAAATTCCTCAAATTGGGAGGCTCTTGAGTGAATTTCTCAAAACGGATCTCAAATCGAGACTTATCTTAAGAAAATAAGTAAAATACAAGTATCCATTTGCAAATCACGAAGGATCGATTCAAACCCCCTAATTAGGGCTAAAAAAGGTAATTTGCCTTTCGACATGACCATTCTCGAAATTGAGTGAACAAGTGAATAAGAAATAGTCCCTAGACTAAATGTCATCAAAGGAACTAGACCTAATTATAACTAAAACAAAATTAATTTTATTTTTAGTCGATTTTGAACCTAAAACTGAAAAGTTCATAAAACAAGGTTCTTAATCAATTTTTGCAAACTTTTCAACAATAAAGTTAAATTGACACCACAACAAAGTGCGTGTGGATTTTTTATTTTTCCAAATTTTTGGTCAAAGGTTTGATCGAGAGTCAATCATTTAGTTGACTTTTCCTAAAATGTTGATTTTTAGTCAAATCTTTGAAGTTTTTGAAAATTAACTAGGCTAAAATGAAATTGAAATCATTTGACATATTTTTGTGCAAAAAGCCAACGTTTGACTTGGGATTGATTCTTGGTCAAAGAGTTGACCGAAAGTCAATCCAAGAGTCGACAGTTGATTTTTCGGTTTTTTTATTATTTAAAAATGGATAGAAAATTGCTTAAAAATGATTAATCAACAAGAAGAAATTAAAAGTGAAAAATTTTATTTTTATCAAGAAATGGGCTCCATCGCGATCAAAAACCCTAATATTGATTTTCACATTTTGTGGCGCATCAACTAAAAATCTGATGCTAACAACTAGCCTCAAGCTTAGCATACGGCCGAGCTCCTAGCATAGTCCATGGTCCTTGCTACTAGGTCCAAGGCCTAGTCCAAGGCTAGTCTATGGCTTGGCAAGAGGCCTAGTTCATGGTTCGACACCTATCCTAGTGGTGGGGTGGCCGAGCCAATTCGAGAACTATCTAGGGTTGGTCCATGATCCATTACAAGGGGCTTATGGCTAATTCGCGACTAGTCCATGGCTGAGCATACTTGGTTTGTGGTCCACTCTCGATTGTAATGTTGATTGCTTGGGATTGGTCGATTCATGACCAACACGCGATCACACTAAATAGACTCATGGTCATCCACAATTGGTACATGATCAAGCAGAATCACTTGCAATCAAAAGATGATTGTTATGTCAATCCGTGGTGGTATGTAATTGCTCCACAACCAACTCTTATGGTCGAGTAGCCATTCCATGCTCGAATAACTCAGGTCCACTTGCGTGGTCACAAGATTGGTTCAAAACCTATGAAGCACGAACACATTGCCAAAGCTTTCGTGTTGTGTCGGATAAGGGTGATTGGGTCCAAGGTGGGTAGGGTCTAGAACTTGACCTTGTACCCAACCCTATTATAACTGATTCCCCTTTTTTTGGACCCTGTACCTTGACCCACCTTGTTTTTCCGGTCCAATTCCAGAGTTAACCCTGTTTTCATTGGAGCCTATTTTGCAATCTCTCGATATCCTATACGATTTCGAATTTTATATTAATATGCGAGAAAATAACGTAATCTTCATAATTTGTATCAAAATATTAAGCACTTGTAATAAATAAATACATGAACTTTTTGACTAAACGAAAAATTAAGGATCCATGGGGCTAGTTATAATAAATAAAATCATAAGGCAAAGAATTAGCAACAAACATGAGTCTAATATTGGTCTTATTCCCATAACTACTATATGGAGCTACTCATTTATCAAGCATAAATCCTCCAACAAAAGAGAAATTAGGCGAGCCAATCAACGTGGTACACAAGAATTTGGTGGCGACGAACATCGTCCATCCATCGGATGGTGCAAGAGGGAGCCAATGAGGGAGGGAAGCAAGTGAGAAAGATGAATGACGAAGGAGGAGTGCCGTGCGTGTTTGAGAGAGCCAAGAGGAAAAACGCCATGTGATTGTGGGAGTAAGAATAGAAATAAGGGGAAAAATAGAGTTTTGGACCTATACTTACAAAACTGATTCCCAAGCCCGTTCCAAAATCGGTTCGGGAACGGATTCCTAGGTGGGTAATCAATCGGACCTAGTTCCCAAATCGGTTTATACCGATTCCGAATTTTGGGAACATGTTCTCGGACTGGTTTCAACGGGAATCGGTTCCCGACCCTATTTTTCGGGTGGCCTGGTCTGGTTCCCAGGTATACCCGGTCCGGTTGCACACCCCTAGTGTCCGAGACACTCCAACATGCTCAGACACGCGGTCAACATGTGTCCAATTTTCTGACACGTGGTCAACTCTTCTCAACACATTCTGACACGTATGTCCAGAAGATAGAATTGTTGAAGAAGATGATGGAGGGCGGAGGCTCAGGCGAGGGAGTGGAGACAAGGCCGCAAGCGATGGCGAGGGAGGGATAAAGGAAGAGTAGAGACCCAAGTGACCCAAAGGGTCGTGACTGTGATAAAGGGCTAGCGGCGAGGCTACGGTTGCAAAGGAGGAAGCATCAGAGGCAAGGTGGTGAGCGATTGTGATGACTGATAAGGTGACCAAGAGAGAGCAGAGATCAAGAGGAAGAGGGTCATGTGATGAGGAGGAGGAGGAGGAGGAGGCTATAGCTAGGGTTTTTGAGGGAGAAAACTCAAAAAAAAAAAAAAAAAAAAGGATTTTGCTGGTACTTTGGCATGGTTTTTCTTTCCGCAGGGTGGGTGGACGAGAAGGTGACTTCTATTTTTAATAAAGGAAGTGAAGCCTGACAGGTGGTTAGGGGGAGGGGGAAAGAAGAAACGAGGGAAAGATATGAGGGAGTGAAATAAATTTGGGCGTGACGGCTAGGGTGGACCTCGAGGGGAGGAGAAAAATAAATAAAGGAGGCTACGTGATTTTGGAAAATAAAAATACTAATTGTTGAATAATGATAATTTTTTTATCATTGTAGAAGATCATAGATTTATTTAAATAAGTTAATTCTAATTTTTTATTAGTCATTAGTTTCATCAATAACTTTTATTAGAGTTAAAAATATGTCCCCAAACATGGATACGCATTAATTATGAATATGTCTTTCGAATTTCCTATTAATAGATTTATTAATATTATTAGTATAAATTCATTGTAGGCTCTTTTGTTATTATTTATTTAATTGTGAATTTAGATCAAATTAATTAAAAATAAAAATATTTATTTAATATACAGCGAGTCCCAATGTATTGAAATTCTCTATTTTTAACAAATGACGTGTTGCCGTGTCGTGTTATGTCGTATCACGTGTCCATGTCTCGTGTCGTGCTACTTAGTCCACAATCCATTCCCCAATCTATTCATGGTCAATTCTTCGATTGGATCATGACTAATCCCTTGGTCACTCTTTCGATCTGGCCAATCGGTCTAGTACCGATTCTTGTAGCAGTTCATGGCCAATCCTCACCATTGGCATACCAAACTCATAGCCAATTCTCATGAGATCAGAAATCATGGATGTTACAAGGACACAAGTTTCATATCAAATTGGGAACAAAAACCAAAAATCTCTAATTTTGGTTGATTTCCTTCATCATTAGTTCAAAATCTTTAACTATTTTTTTTTTGTCGGTCCTACTCTATTCCTATGCTAACTCTTACTCTCAGACTTTTGCCCTACCTCATTGTAGGACGTGAGAGTCGAAACCCACTCCTGAAACGAAATCATCCCCACCCCAACCCTGCCTGAGAAGGTGGGGATTCGAAACCCCCACCTCCCCTTTCCATGTTGAAAGTCTTGAAATCATTCAATGAAGTCACAAAAATCTCTTCCTTTATTTATGCTTCACGGGTGCTACAAATGACTTAGCAATTTTGGCTAAAGGTGCATTAATAGCACCAAAGAACTGTAGAATCAAGTCCTTTCGATATCAAACAATTCAAATGGCTAGACTCCTTCAAGCATACTGCCCCCACTTTGTCGTTTTCATGTTCACAAGTTATATTTTTCCCCTTGGTAAAGAGAAGATCTATGTTACATCTATTTCCTCAACAAGCATAATGTGGGGTTTTTAAATTATCTGCCTTTTTGTTTCAAAAAGCGGGATCCATAATCAAGACAACCGTGGTGAAGGGTTGCACTGAGTATCTAGGAGTATGTAATGCTAGAGGCAATGATTGCTAGTGAAGGTGCTATACATAGTTTGGGGTCTCAGCGCACCTGCTACACCTCCATGTGTCCTTCGTGCATCTATTCGTGCCCTCCAAGCGCTTAATCGCATGGCAAACAAGTTCTTGCCATGGATGTCTAGGTTGCGATAGCAACATTGAAACAAGTGCTTGTCCCAACTTGCAAGAATGTTATTTCGTAGTTTCTAGAAGCTCTATGCAATTAACTACAAAACAATGATAAGTCATGGCTAATTGACAATCCGGTTGATGAGTACATCGTGTCCTTTCATAGTTTCATGGTTATTTACATTTAACTTGTGTGCCATCTAGTATTATCTTCTTATCTAAATATTAGCATGATAAAATCAATCCTTCCTACATTGTTGGAGATTAATCAAGCTCCAATATGGATTATTTCTGTTAACTCTTGCAACTCTAAATTGCTCTAATGAAATCAACTTCAGTTAAATTCCTCCCACATTGTAATAATTGCAATGGTCGGTTTTTATCACTTAACAATCACATATTTCTCAAGGACTCAAAACAAATGACGACTTTCTGTTGACCCAAAAAAAATAAAATCAATCGAATTTTCATTCAATCAAGAAAAATTTGGGTCCGTTCTTATTGACCAAAAAAAAAAAAAAAAACAGCCAAGCCTAGCCAATAGAATTGTTTAATGAGTGGCCTGATCTGACCATGACCATGGCATATCCACGTGGAAACTCAGAAATTGCCTCTAGACAAACTGCTGGAGCAGCGTCCAATATCTACTACTTGAACTTTAATTAACCACTGGGGTTTACCTCAATAGCCACCCTTTCAACTTCGAAGGGAGAGGTGGGGGGTTCGAGGGGGAGGGGGATTGGAGTGGGGACGAATTAGTTTTAGGAGTGGGTTTCGACTCCCACGCCCTGCAAGGAGGCAGGACAAAAGTTTGAGAGTGAGAGTTAGAATAGAAGTAGAATAAGACCGACCCAAAAAAAAAACTTTAATTGGTTTAATTAATGAGGTGCTAAGAACAACTTCCAATTCTACCTCTTTTAATTCAATAGTAAACCGACCAAAAAAAACAATTCAATAGTAAATGCAATTGATATCTCAAGCATCAAGACCCAATGCCAACTTTAATCAAAATCATTTTCTTTCACCTATATATAAAGATCACATCTCCAAGATATCACAAACAAGAACCTACAAAAGCAAAAAAAAAAAAAAAAAAAAAAAAAAAAAAAAAAAAAAAAAGCCTATAGATTTTCTTTCATATTCTTTTTTTTTTTGGGTCGAACATTTTCTTTCAAATTCGTTTGATCATCTTTGCTTTTATTTTTTTCTAAAAAGCCCATTCTCCCCTTCTTCCTCGTTCTTCTTCTTCTATGGCCTTCAGGTTATTTGCCACTGCTCTACCGAAGCCTTTGCCAGACTTCCCGATGACCAAACTTGGCCAATCAGTATGTCACTCCCCCCTTTCTGTGCTTGCCGTTTCGTCAATCTCCTTTGTCTCCCCAAGGGATTGTCGGCCATGGAGGTTGCGAAGCATGGAGGCCAGGGCCAAGGAGGTCAAGGTTGCGCTTCACGGCGACCTCAATCTCCATTGCCACGGGGAGAGAGAGAGAGAGGGAGAGAGAAGGGTAGAGATGTGAAGCGCAGGAGACCGATCGGTGAGGGTGATGGTAAACGTTTATGGAACAACGAAGGTGGGGGCTCCTCGTCTTACTGTGGTTGCTAGGTTTGGACTTGCAGAGTAAGTGATGAAGATTAATAAAGATCAAATGAGAGAGAAAGAAGTGAAAAAAATCAAAGGTAAGAGATTAGAAATTATGCCTATGAATGCAAGGATATATTAGATAACATACACAAATATACGTATACATACCTTTTGATATTTCGCAAGCATTTTATTTTAACCATATATATGTATTTATATTCATGAAAATAGAATAATCTATTTCTCCTTTAATTGGTAGAGCACTCGTATTTTTGTGAAGTCATTTCATTCAACATATAAGCTTGAAAGGATTAGGATATCTCCACATGTGGATACAATGCAATCTATGTATAAAGCATCCACTGATTTATTTTCAGAAAATTATCAACAAAGAACAACCTTTGCAAGATTTATAATTGATACCAGTTTTAATGAATGCATTTGGTTTGATTATATCTTTACCATGTGTCATTATATTATAGTTCATGTATTTTGACTGCACAACTTTTATTTAATGTGGTAAATCGATTATGAAAATTTTGATTTACTTTATACCACTACTAAAAGATATTTTCTGAAAAAATTAGAAATATGATAAAGTTAAATACATTAACAATACTAAACATCCATTATATACCATGCCAATTTAAAGCTAAAAAACTCCCTTAATGATCATTATTTGGAATGTTATCTTTGCTTGATTATATTGAATAATTAGTTGTTGACAAAAAAGTTGTTGCAATTGTAATTGCATTATAAGATAACCCATTCAAAATATTTGCGAATATAATTACTTTTGTGCCAATTCTAAATGCATCAAAATTTCCATATAACCATTAAAGAAGAAGAAATATGATCTTCAAATCAGGAACGTAGTGCGATAGGAGCAAGTTGCATTGGCAACTTAAAAAAACATTCTCCATTTAGCTACTTAACTGCCCTTTTCAAAAATTACTCTCTTGTAAAAAGATATATTAGCTAAATCAAACAAATACCATCTAATAATTTTGAATGTTATAATGCGAAAGACTCAAACCCTAGAATTGGCCATGCAAGTTAATTTTTGCGTTTATGAATCCTCTAGCCTCTCTTGTGGAGAAGAGAGACAGCAATTTCTTATCAAAAGGGAGAAGAAAAAGAAAACAGAGATAAGAAACCAAGAGAAGAAAAAAAAGATAATAAATAATCTTAAATTAGGACTAGACCCCAAATTTCACCTTAGACTTGTTTTGCAAACAGATTGTGGTCCTAATGCGTGTCTGATTATATTTCCTTCATCATTATTCCAAAATCTTTAATTGCTTGAAAATCTTGAAATCATTTGAATGAAGACACAAATAACTCTTCTTAATTTATGCTCCACGGGTGCTATAAATAACTTAGCAACTATAGATAAAGATGCATTAGTAGCTTCATAGAACTATTGAATCAAGTCATTTCACTATCAAAACAATTCAAATAGCTAGACTCCTCCAAACATATTGCCTCCTCCTCATCTTCTGCCTGCTCACAGGTTATATTCTTCCCTTTCAGAGAATAGAGAAATCCATGTTACATCTACTTTCTCATTAGGCATGAATGTGGTACCAAAAATTATTTACTTTTTTGTTCAAAAAGCGGGATTGATGATCAAGACAACTATGGCGAAGGATTGCATTGAAGATCTAGGAGTATGTAATGCTGGAGGCGATGATTGCGAGGGAAGTTGCTATGCAAAGCATGGTCCGGGGTCTCAAGGCACCTCCGACACCTCCATCAGTCCTCCATTTTGTTCTTGCATCTATTCGTGCTCTCCAAATGCTTAATCACAAGGGTAGACAAGTACTTGCCATGGATGTCGAGATTGCGATAGCAACATCGACACAAGTGCTTGTCACAACTTGCATGAATGTTATTTCATAATTTCTAGAAGCCCTATGATATTACCTATAAAACAATGATAATTCATGACTAATTGACAATCCAATTGATGAGTATATCGTATCCTTTCATAATTTCATGTTTATTTACATTTAACTTGTGCGCCATCTATTATTATTTTCTTATTTAAATATTAGCATGATAAAAGTCAATCCTTTATGCATTGTTGGGGATTGATCAAGCCCAAATATGAACTTTTTCAGTTAACTCTTGCTATTCTAAACTGCTCTCACGAAATCAGCTTCAATTTCAATTAAATTTCTCCCATACTGTAATCATTGCCACGGTCGGTTTTTATCACTTGACGATCACACTTTGTCGAGTGCTCAAAACAAATAACGACTTTCTTTTGACCAAAAAAAGTTCAATCGAATTTTCATTAAATCAAGACAAATTTGGGTCTGTCCTTAATGACAAAAAAAAAAAAAAAAAAAAACTAAGCTTAGCCAGCATACATCTCCCAGATATCACAAACAAGCACCTACGAAAAGCAAAAACAAACTTAGACTTCTTGTACAAATGGCCCTATTCCAGGGTTTGGCCTTAATGCGTGTGTGACTATATTTCCTTAGTGATCAGTCCAATCTTTAATTGCCCAAAAATCTCTAAGTCATTCTAATGAAGACGCAAATATCTCTTTCTTAATTTATGCTTCAAAGGTGCTATAAATAACTTAAAAACATGCATTAGTAGCATCATAGAACTATTGAATCAAGTCTTTTCAATATCAAAACAATTCAAATGGCTAGACTCCTTCAAGCATATTGCATCCACCTGGTCTTCTTTGTGTACTGTTATACTCTTCCCTTTTAGAGAATAGAGAAGATCCATGTTACATCTACTTTCTCATCACGCATTAATGTAGTACCAAAATTATTTACTTTTTTGTTCAAAAAGCGGGATCAATGATGAAGACAACTGTGGCATAGAGTTGCACAGAAGATCTAGGAGTTTGTAATGCTAGAGTCGATGATTACGAGCGAAGTTGCTATGTGAAGCATGGTTCGGGGTCTCACGACACCTGCGATACCGCCATCAGTCCTCCGCTATGTTCGTGCATCTATTGGTGCCCTCCAAGCGCTTACTCTCAATGGTAGACATGTACTTGCCTTGGATGTCGAGGTTATGACAACAACATCGACACAAGTGCTTGTCCTAGCTTGCGAGAATGTTATTTAGTAGTTTCCGAAAGCCTTATGCAATTTGCTATAAAACAAAGATAAGAGTACATTGTCCTCTTATTACTTTATGAATATATATACTCGTCTTGTGCGCCATCTATTATTGTTTTCTTATCTATATTTTAGCATGATAAAGGCCAATCCTTCCCACATTGCTGGAGATTAATCAAGGTCACATATGTATAATTTTGGTTAACTCTTGTAATTCTAAACTGCTCTAACGAAATTCACTTAATTTTCAGTCAAATCACTCCCACATTGTAATCATTGCAATGGTCGGTTTTTGGTCACTTGACAATCACGTTTTCTTGAGTGCTTAAAACAAATAATGACGTTCTTTTGACCCAAAAAAAGAAGAAGAAGAAAACAAAGAACTTGATCTAATTTTAATTGGTCTCATTTAAAACAAATACGCGTTGCATCATACATGTTTATAACTCATACAAACATAAAAAAGAAGCTAAAAACCTCAATCCTTCCATTTATTCCTCGATTCTTCTTCTTCTCTCGCCCTCAGGTTGTTTGCCACGGCTCTGACAAAGCCATTGCCAGACTTCCCAATGACCAAACTTGGCCTATCAGTGCGTCTCTCTCCCCCTCTGTGTGCTTGCTGCTTCGTCACACTCATCCATCCCTCCATGGAAATGATGGCCATAGAGGTCACGGGACATGGACGTCGAGGCAATGGAGGTTGAGGTCGCCCTTGACGGCTGCGGGTCATGACCTTGACCTCCATGGCCATGGGGAGAGAGAAAAGGGGAGAGATGTGCAGCGGAGGAGATTGGTCTGCGAAGGCAACGGAGCATTGGCCTACGGAGCTGCGAAGTTGGGGACTCCTCGTCTTACTTTTGTTGCTGGGTTTAGACTCGCAGATGAAGTAAAGAAGAAGAATAGAGACCAAAGGGAGAGAAAGAAGTGAAAAAAAAAAAAAAAACTAAATAAAAGAGATTAGAAATTGTGCCTGTGAGCATAAGGGTATATAAGATAACATATATAAATATATGTATATATACCTTGTAATCTTACCTCATGCATTTCAATTTAATCATATATATGTATATATTCGTCAAAATAGAATAATCGGATTTTTCCTTTGACTGGCAAAGCACTCGTATCTTTGTGAGGGCATTTCATTTAACACAGGCCAGAAAATATCACGAAATCTTCACATGGACACAATGCAATCAATATATAAAGCATCTATTGATTTACTTTCCTAAAATTATCAAGAAAGAATAACCTTTAAAAGGTTAATAATCAGTACCAGATCGTCATTCCTAATATATCACCATTATGTCTATATTGCCATCGCTATAAATGTGCGGGTGATGCTGTTTTGCGACAAAATAAGAAGCAATTGAAGCCAAATCCGTGGAAAACAAATAATGGCCGAAGTCTTCCGGAAGTGTTGCCTTCTCATCGTCCTCGTTGTACTCGCAGGTTTGTCTCTCGTCCTTTTGCTTCATGACCATGGTGAGACAAAGACATTGAAAAGCATTTCCTGCTCTCAATCAAACCTTGTAATGTAGGGTTCTAACAGTGATACCATGTTTTCCTTTTTTCTCTTTTCTATGTTTTGGAGGAAAGGCGGGGTGATAGAGATGCTTAAGGTGGATGCATATTGCAGTGAAGGGATAGGGCTATGTGGGAAGGGCAACGAGTGCGAGCAAAGATGCGACGCAAGACACGGCCCAGGCTCGCAAGGATCGTGCGACTACATCATCAAGCCTCCACTTTGCACTTGCTACTACGATTGTCCCACACCGCCGCCGCTCCCAAAATTGTGCAATGGTGGCGGGGTTTGTGCAGCTACGCCTGTGAGGACCAGTGTTGCAGCGATCGATGTGCCACCAAGTTCAGTCAAGGCCGAGGGTATTGCGATGATAGTGCTGGTCCTTGGCTGTGTCAATGCCAATACCCTTGCTAATTCTTGTCCCTTATTATTGCTATTATTAGTATACTTGCTATTTTTTTTTTCGTTTCTAGTATTATTATTATTTTTTTCTATTGATATTTATTTGGGTTTTTAATGCTCGTGTGATTCTAATGAGAAAGGATCAGAAGTTACATAGTGGACTTGGTATGCAATTTCTTTTTCAATTTGAAGGAATAAAATATGCCTTAATTGCTCATAACCGTAGTATTGTTTATTGGATACAATACCCATTTAAGAAAAGACCGGTTAAAAATGTGATGTATGTTAGAAAGTAAATACAATCGTGTATATGAAGAATAAAAGATGACCACTCATGTTTAGCGGCGGGTTGTACATTCGAGGAATAAGATAGATTCAAACACAATGCACGTACGAGAGCATTTCTCGGATAGGTTTCTTTCACCCTAATTTTGTTTCAAGCAATTGGATCCAAACTGATAAATGTGCTGATAAGGCGCATAGATACTTATAACTGTTACTGTGTTTAATGAAAGTCTCGCTTATCCTAAGTCGTACATATTTATATTTTTAGATTATCTTAGCTAATTACTCAAGATACAACCCTAATTATGATACCAAGTCAAATAATGTTTAGTGTTAGCTGTTTCACCAAATTCTTCACCATGAACCCCATTCTATGTGGGTGCATGTGAATCATTATCATATTGATTTTTTCACAATAACGATGTGCTTTAGAATACAACTAGCGTAGTCGTAGTTTAAAGATAAATTAATAAACGGGAAACACGTCTGGCGTGTATATAAGAAATCAAAATTTGAAAGATGAGGCAAAATCATTCTATTAAAACAATATTTAATCAACGAACCCGTGAAAAGTACACCATAGATAGAAAGTGATAAAGATACACAATGGATATAAACGGATTACATATAAATAGAAAGTGAAAGATATTTTAGGGTTCGGGCTTTTCTTGGAAGGTTAGTGTAAGATACGAAAGATCCCAAGTGTAAAAATAAAATATGCGAGAAATAACACAAAATTATTAGCCTACACATTTATCCATTCACATAATAATTGTAATATAAGTATTTGAGGATATTTGAGAAAGAAAAAAAGTAATTTAGACCCTTGAAAGTATGTAAGGGTCACTTCTTTTCTTTTTACTTTTTTTATAAAGACTCTTGCCTGAAATATGTAAGAAAAAAAACCTTGGTAATCTAGCTTTTTTGATGAAAGTAATTAGTCAAATATAAAAAAGAAAAATACAATTATCATACAGCCACAAAATGGCAAACTTACTATAATTTTTTCCTGTCGGGCAACTTGTTACGTATCACTATCGTATATACTACAAAGTACTAGTCCCAAAACTGTAAAATGCATTCCATTATGACCATTACTAATAGTATAATAGCCACTCGGGAATAATAATTACAGGTGGTAATTATATTTTTAGACCTATAACTTATGCCAATCGTGCAATCGGTCCTTCAATTTGTATAAGTTGCGCAATCAAGCCTTTTTGTTATTGACATACTTAATGATGTTGACGTGGCGGTATGGAATAGGAAAGTTTGAAAACCAAAATACATTAAACAAAAAAAGTAACAAGCTTTTTTCATTCTCCCTTTAACTTCCGCACTTCTTAATACAGTATTTTGACTATATTATCTTTTATGATCCCACCTTTTTAGAACATTACACCCACTGACAACAATTAATACAGTATTTTGACTATAACTCTTACAAACATAAAAAGAAGCTAAAAACCTCTATCCTTCCCTTTATTCCTTGTTGATGGAATTCATGTCAGCGGAAGACGACTTACCTGATTTCGATGCTCAAATAGCAAATGGCCTCGGAACGAACGTTGAATTGCCGATGAAACACGAACAACACTTCCTCACGTTAGTCTGGATGCAATCACAAGGAAAACACCCGATTTTCACGGCGTAAATAACGATTGTTCTTGTAAAAGTGAAAAATGGAATGCCTTCTTCTATTGATGGAAAGGGAGAGAAAATTGTGGTGCGAATGATCTGAAAAAAAAAAAAAAAAAAAAAAACTCCAACAGTTGTGTTCGTGAGGCTTTTATACGTCTCCCTTTGTACCCTTCCATAAGTGTCTTTCCAACATAACCTATCAAGTCGATACGGTGCGATCCAATCGCACCCCATCATGGACGTACCAACTAGCTAAAGTACAACATCTCCCACTCGGACATGATGAGCTTGATAGCGCTCTATCAAGAATATAAGGCATTCAACATTCATCAACTTTACAAAATAATTCATACTGGCAAATAAGCCGTGCGACCAGTGAGTACACCTGCACTTGGGAGCTCAAATTATGCACCTGTTAGGGATGACATAATGGCTACAACCCTGAAAAGAAATAAACAATGGATGTCTCACAGTGCCCCAAACATATTTTGTTACATCAATCCAAGTATACCTATCCCTTAAAGGCTATACTTGACTATTCTCAAAACACCATGTATTTACAATTATATCCGCTACCACAAAGGATGATATAATTGGTCGACCAGTAAATACATGTGATAGATGTAAAACAACAATAGTCTTCCTTCGCACTCATGTCTCTCTCAATTTCATAATAACTGCTTTTCTAGACATGTCCCATAGGCCATATCTATTCATGACCGCTCGTAACATGCTAAAGTAGCAACATTGATCTTTCACTTCGAGAACATAGTCAGAAGTAACATAGGGCACAAAATTGAGGTAAATTATAAATTACCTCAAGGGTTTACACGATAAGTAAATAGGGATAATTTTACTCATCTTCCCTTATTGGTCGTACAATGCACATGTAGTATGAATTACATGCTATAGTGGATTACTCTTTCTATAAGAGCGTATGTTATTTATTAACCATATCCACTATACGGATCTTAGCCTAAACATAGTCACGTGCTTCTCACGTACTCATGTTTACCTCGAGTGCTATATCAGCTCGCTTTCTATAGCGCCCAATTAAGTACTCGCATCCGGCATCTTACAGGCATACATGATTATGGGACTATCATGTTCGGTCTTATTATAAATAAATCACAGACCTTATCTTGACTCCAATCAAGGCGACATATCATTTTATGTACTAAACTTGCTCCTCAACATTTATTTGTACATAACATCTCATCTCAACGTACTAACTATAGCACTTGAGGCGATTGCTCGTGTGAGTGAGCCAATCATTGCCTACTAACATACTTTCCAATAATATATGTGTGCAGTGCTAGTCTCATACTGTATTCATACTTATTGATAAAATTTCAAGTCACTAATAAACAAACAAGTACGATACATATGTTCACAAATACATAAACCAATGATCCTCTATAATAACACATCACATTC
Source organism: Eucalyptus microcorys (assembly GCA_014182515.1). Taxonomy (NCBI): domain Eukaryota; kingdom Viridiplantae; phylum Streptophyta; class Magnoliopsida; order Myrtales; family Myrtaceae; genus Eucalyptus; species Eucalyptus microcorys. Next base: position 21,181,185 of record CM024564.1, read on the forward strand.
TACGCAATCCTAGTGACATCCTGTGGGTCAAGAATATGTCTCTAGGAATAGCCTTCGTAAATGGATCAGCAACCATTCTATTGGTTGAAACGTATTGTAGGATGTGGCACCCCGAAACACCTAAGATCACCACAGATACCAAAGAAGAACCTTAGTTCCTAGGCTAATATATATATAAATATATATATATATTTATAACGGTCCCAGCGCATCTTACTTGGAAGCATAATCGAGTCTTACTAATTCTCCCTCCAACCATCATGATACAATTGCACACCACTAAACATCATAAGAAAAGATAAAGCCAAGACACTTTTATTTACATATTTTCGGGATGGATTTTCTCGGGTCGGTACAACAAAAAGAAAGGCCAAGACTTTTAGCTACACTCGGCCATAACCCTAGAAAGAGACAACTCGACCCACTACGTTGATCATGCAAAATTCTCCATCCACTAGTGTCGGCTGTTGTCCAAAAAGTTGCAGCTCCTACTTCTCATGCACGGGCCGTCACACCCATCCCAGTGCGTCAGGCGGTGGTGGCGGCAACATTCCCCTCATCACTCCGTCTCGACGAACGTGAACGGATATGAACTCTTGAATGATCGGGCCCTCAGCCAGGCCCACGTCATACATCACTAATGCACGAACCCGAATGTACGTCAGACCAGGGATGGTGGGACAGTCGATCTCCACACACTCGACCTCTACATCCGAAGGAAGGCCGTAAAAGACGCCCCGCGTGACAGCAGGGAGTGGCATCTTTCTAATCTGAAATGTTGGTCCCCAAAGGGGTGAGTACAGCCACTCAGCAGGTAAAGGACCCAATAAGCCACTCAATGCATCACACAATACAATCATGGCAATCATAGCATAACACATGTCATTCATGCATCCATGCATAACTTACCTTGAAGCCATGCATATGTCATTACACCAAATGTACATACATCATCATATAACCTTCACCATCATGTCATACATTTACCATCATGCCATAGATGCACATATATCTATGCACTCACCATCATCGTATCACATATACCATCATGCCATAGGTGCACATACATCCATGCACTCACCATCATCATGTCACATGTACCATCATGCCATAGGTGCACATACATCCATGCACTCACCATCATCATGTCACATGTATTATCATGCCATAGGTGCACATACATCCATGCACTCACCATCATCATGTCACATGTACCATCATGCCATAGGTGAACATGCATAATTCAATTTCAATTTCTCAATTTTATTCTTTCATTTTGAGCCGCCACATTTCTCTTTCCCAGGACCATTATTTGCGTCCCACATTTATCGCTCGCGTCCCACCTGGCATCGCGAGGAACCTCCGGCACAAACCTTCGGGCATCCGGCACAATACCTGCCAGGCATCCGGCTCCCCACGCTCCGGGCATCTCGAAAACTCCCGAGGACCCTCCGGCATTCAGCCATTTAAGGCCACCGGGCATCCGGCATTTACACTCCTTGGCCAGGCATCTCGTACCCCAACTGGCATCACAAGGTATCCCCTGGCACAATACCTGCCGAGCTTCCGGCTCCCCACACTCCGGGCATCTCGAAACTCCCAAGGCATCATCGGCTCACACCTCCGACGGCCTTCTCACTTATCATAGTTCACATTTACAATTATGGCTCAATCTCAACATAGCATATGATGTGATGGCAAACAAGATCATTTTCATCATTTGATCCTTACATGCATTTCCAATCATCATCATACATGCAGCAAGATACAATCTCTCATGAAAATTACAATTCATGGTGTCCATACAACTTAGAAAATCCATACATCTTGACTTTTTGAGATTTAGCAAATTCCAGCTTACACAATTTCGGATAATGTATAAATTAAATATCCATATGATCTTCAAAAATCATGAAATCATAACATGTGATAGACAAGACAAAAAGGTAGCAATTCCATAAAGAACACATGCCCAAAAGAGCTTCACACAAGAAGATATAGTTCACACAATACAGTATGCAAAATTCGGATAAAATCAGTTTGCGCAGTTCTTAAAATATTTCGATTAAAATACCCGAATGACCTCCAAAAATTATGAAATTTTACCAGATCATATTCGAGACCCTAAGGTATATTTTTCATGGAGACATTTAGGTCAGATTCGTCCTAGATAATCTACTATGGCCGGACGAAGCTACTGTTCCTAGTACCGAACAGTCCAGTTTAGCTGTCTCCGAAAAATCGAGGTTTCGCCTACTTATCCTCCTTCGTTTCCTCTGAATTTTTGATTTACTTTACCTCAAGATGTCCACTACAACTTTCATTAAGGGATCTAAGTGAGATTCTCAAAGGATAGTCACTTTACAGTTCACGAAGTCGCTGGAGTCCAGTACAATACTTCCAGATCTACCGTCTTCAAAAGAAAATCGTTTCACTAGGCTAAAATTGCTCGTTTTACCTAAAATTTGAGTATTTTTATAATTAGGATGTTCTCTACAACTTTCGTGAAGAAGTCGAAGTGAAATTCTTAGTAAAAGTGACATGCAACACACAAAACCACCAAGAGGTCGACGAAACAGTTTCAGATCTAGCGTTTTCGTAGAGGACGGGTTCACCCCTTAAAACTCAGCCATTTTGTCTCTAATTTTAGTATGTTATACTATGAGATATTGTTTACAACTTTCATGAAGAAATTGAAGCCAAAATCCAACTCAAAACCCACATGCAAACTCCTACAACGTTCGGTGTCAGGCAGCACCCACGAAAACAGAATACATTTTCAAGAACAACACACTCTAGCGTCGGTTTTGCATACCCTAAACATCCGAGATCTACCACCAAAAAATCACACATGCACGACACACATGCAAGAGTAGAATATGGATCCCAACTTGCCTCCAAAATCGAGCAAACAACGGCACACGGACGGCGACGGACGAGCGGACGGACGGGCGAGCGACTCCTTCCTCCTCTCTCTCGGTTTCCTCTCTCGCAACCCTCTCTCTCTCACTTGGCTTGACGACAGTCCCTCAACCGGCCACTCTCTCCCTTTTGTTTCCCCTAAATCACAATCATTTGCAATGATTGAGAAGCCACCCACAATGGCCAATGCATGGAGTCTCCTTTTTGCCACTTGGCAAGACTCATGCAAAATGGGCTTGGATGAATTGGGCAGCCTCTCCCCTCTCTCCTTGGTCGACGGCAGCCCTCTCCATGGGCTTCATGGGCCAAGCCAATTTGGCTCACTTTAGGTCCATACTCTTGGGCCTACAGGTTTAACCCTAATAAACCCCAATTTCACTTTTAATTATTCATCTTTAATTCTTTCTTTTTTATAGATCTCAAGTTTTAAATTTCATATGGCCAAAATCTTGTAACACTTAATCTATAGGGATTAAATCTATGAGGTGCATAGCCAAGAATAAATTCTTCTCATTAATTTATCCTATAATACTAACTTTAATAACTCATGAACGCAAATATAAATAACACTTGGTCTTAAAAGAAAACCAATGGCTAAAGCATAAACCAAAGGAAATTTCATTACCTAAGGCTTTAATACATCTAGAGGTTGTCTTGGATTTTGGGATGCCACATAGGATCACTTCTTTCTGCGCTACAATATCTCTGATGAAGTTGTTCTTTATGTCAATGTGCTTCGTCCTTCCATGATACTATAGATCCTTCACATAGACAATGGCTGCTTGACTATCGTAATAAACTATCATCGGTCTAGGAACCTCGGTGCGGTGGCTAAATTTTTAAAGAAACGTTTTAGCCATACCTGCTTCGCTTTGTAGCAGAACATGCAATAAATTCCGCCTCCATCGTAGACAAGGCCGTGCATGTCTGTTTCTTGCTATTCAAGAAATTGCACCTCCATTGATCAACGCATATCTGTAAGTCGATTTACGCTCATCCAGGTCTCCACCCCCAATTAGCATTTGAGTAGCCCAATAGGCGTAAATCATTCCCTTGGTAACAAAGTCGATAGTCCATAGTGCCCTTCAAGTATCTCGAGAATCCTCTTCACTTTTGTTTCCAGTGTGCTTGACTGGGATTTGATTGATATCGGCTCACCAATCCCACGGCATAACATATGTCGGGTTTAGTACACATCATAGCATACATCAAACTTCCGACCGCACTAGCATAAGAAACAGTTTCCATTACTTTATTTTCTTCTGGAGTCTTAGGACACATCTCAGTACTTAGGCCTTAACCTTGCATGATAGGGGTATGAATGGGATTACAGTGCTACATATTGAATCGTTCAAGAATCTTCATAATGTAAGACTCTAGTGATAAAGTAAGGAGTTTCCTTGATCGATCTCTTTCGATCTTAACTCCTAATATATAAGCAACTTCTCCCATGTCCTTCATTTCAAAATTGGAGGACAACCATTCTTTATGGTGATAACTAAAACCTTGTCATTTCCAGCCAATGGAATATCGTCCACATAAAGTGATAAAGTCACAAATTTATCTTTGGATCGCTTGACATATACACAGTAATCTTCTTTGATCATCATAAAACCAAAAGTTGTTATGGCTTGATGAAAACGAAGATACCATTGTCTAGATGATTGCTTAAGGCCATATATGGAGTGATGAAGTTTGCAAATTTTATGCTCTTGACCTTTAGCTATGAAATCTATTGGTTGTTTCATATAAATTTCCTCATCTAGTTTTCCATTGAGAAATGCCGTCTTTACATCCATTTGATGTAATTCAAGGTCCAAATGTGCAACGAAAGCTAGAATAAGGCGTATTGAGGCAAACCTTACAACTGGTGAAAATGTTTCCTCATAGCATACCCTCTTGTTAAATATAATCTTTCGCCACAATGCAAACCTTATACTTTCAATAGATCCATCCGCGTTTCGCTTAATCTTAAAGATCCATTTGTTTCCAATGGCCTTACACTTGGGTGGTAGATCAACCAAGTCCCAGACATGATTTGCCCTCATTGACCCCATTTCATCTTCCAAAGCTTTTCTCCATTCTTCCTTATCAGAGGATGTGAGAGCCTCTTGAACAGTCTTAGGCTCGGCATCGTCTTTTTAAGCGATCATAAATGAGTGTTATTAGGATTACTTTTACGCAATCTCAAAACGACGACGGTGAATACTTTTACGATTACTTTTACGCAATTGAATTTCTCTTGAATTCAATTCGTCAGGCGATGCAACACTCCCACTAGGTCTTGTGTGTTGAGGTAAATCTTCATTTCCTCTATAACATTAGTGGGTGTGTTATTAGGATCTTCCATCTCATATAATTGGAAATCCTTATCAATCTCACCTCTATTAGGAAAATCGTTCTCTAAGAATGTGACATCTCGTGACTCCATTTTCGGTCACACTTCCATCAGCTTGTTCACCTATGAACATGTACCCTTTGGACTGTTGGAATATCTAATAAAGATACATTTCTTCCCTCTAGGACCTAATTTGCCATATTTATGGGAAGAATCATGAACATAAGCTGCACATCCCCATGGACGTAGACTACTTAAGTCTGGTTTTCTACCGGTCCATAATTCATAAGGGTTGGAAGTGACCGATTTTGAGGGCACTCGGTTTAGTACATAGGTAGCAGTCAATAACGCATCTCCCCAATAAGAGATATGTAAATTTGCTTGCGTCATCATAGACCTAATCATTTCCATTAGGGTTCTATTCCTTCTTTCAGCTACCCCATTTTGTTGTGGAGTACCAGGAATAGTCAATTGTCATACAATTCCCTTTTCATCACAAAGAGCCTTGAATTGCTTCGATAGATACTCACGTCTGTGATCGGTTCTCAATGCCTTTATTGTTTTATTCAACTGATTCTCTACCATCGTTATATATTGTCTAAAGCAGTCTAATGCTTCTGACTTATGGGAGATCAGAAAGACATAACCGAAACGCGTGAAGTCATTTATGAAAGTGATGAAATATGAGGCTCCATGCCTCGCCCTCACATTCAAAGGACCACAAATGTTAGAATGAATAAGTTGCAATGGAAATTCGGCTCTAGTCCCTTTACCGAATGGTTTTTTTTCTAGTTGCTTTTCCCGCTAGACAATGTTCACATACAGATAGACTAACATTAGTGAGTGACCCTAAAAGGCCTTCTCTAGCTAGTCTTTGCATTCTTTGCAATCCAATGTGACCTAATCTAGCATGCCACGTACTTGCATCAATCTCAGCATTATTAGAAGATGCAATTAAAGAAAAAAAACCATCAACATTAACATTGTCTTTGCGATCATAGTCAATGTCTAACACCATAAAACCATTCGATACATGACTGAACCATAATAAACTGTTCCATACAAAATGTCAACACAATCACCATGGAAATTCAATACATAACCTAAGCTAAGAAGAACAACTACGGAGACCAAGTTTCGTCGAATATACGGAGCATAAAGGACATCATGGAGGAATAGGTTTCGACTACCACGTAAGATTAATTTACATGTGCCGATACCTTTCATTTCAACTCTTGGGTTATTCCCAATATATATCTATCTTCTTCCAGGTGGTATCCGACGATACTCCACAAATGCTTCTCGGTCTCTAGCTACATGGTCTGTTGCTCTTGAGTCTATAGTCCACATTGGATAAGATTCAGCAAGCATTACAAAGTACTAGAAACAAAAGCATTACTCAAAGTAATGGAGTAATAGGGTACCTTTTTAGGCTCGGTGCATTCACGAGCAAAGTGACCCTAGCTTTTGCACAATTGTCAGCACTCCATCTTGGCCTTGTCCTTCTTCCTACCACGCTTCTTGCGTTGGAAAGTCTTAGCCCTCTTAGGTGCATGATCGAGTCCTCTTCCCTTTGTTGTTGAATTGAGAATTCCTTTTGCGCTTGAAGCCTGAAGCCTTGCGCAAACTCGATTCAGCAACATAAGCATGGGTAGAGGATCTCGCAGCCTCTAGGCGCTCATTCTCTAATTTCTAATGACGCGTAATATCATCAAAAGTACAATATTTTCATTATGCGTCATATTGATCTTCATATGCTCTCAATTGTCAAGAAGAGACCTTATAACAGCCTGAACTTGCTGTTCATCGGTAAGGAGTGACCTGCCGACTTCAGCTCACGAATCATGTTTGACATCTCCCGAAGATGCTGCCTCATTGTTACATTTGGGCGTTTTGAATGTGTCAAACTTGATGGTGAGTCTCCTTAGCTTAGTGGCAGATGTACCCCCAAACTTATCCTTCAAGACAACCCACATAGCTTGGCTTTATCATAACTTTCAAACTCACACATGAGATCATCTTGCATACGGCTCAGCAACATGATCGAGCAATGCTATTTTTCTTTTCCAAGCTTGATAAGCTTCTAGATCTCTCCTATGTTGAGCTGAAGTTCCATGCTCAGGTTCATCCATGGTATGGTTGAGGGTTTCCAAAACCTCTTGCTCCTCAAGGATGTACTGAACCTTTCGGTGCCAAATATCACAATTGTCACCATTCAGCTTCTCACCCTTATTGAGGTCAGCCACAACGGTCTTGGATGCCAAAGTCATAATCAATTGCTATAACACATTGACATAATAAATGCAGAATCAATACGAGCACACTTTATAGAGTAACACACATATTTAATTTGCAGCAAAGACAAACTAAATTAGTGATAATTCAACAAAAGACACAAAAGCAAAGTTCACTATGTTCCCAATCAACTTCTATGTACAATTGTTCTATTATCATTAATTAGTTTAATTTACGCAAATTTTAAGTTCTAGGTGAGAACTCCTCAATTCTACCAACCTACGAACACCCACTAGGAAAAATAATTACATGACCTTATGTAATTTCTACATTTTTCCATTAACACGAAACATAGCATGATATGAATCAACTTACAAACAACAATCATGCTTCAACTATTAATTAAAATCGCAATTCAACATGTAATAGATTTCCCTACCATTGTTGGAAATTTCTAGCAACTAGAAAATTACAAGTATATTAAACTATATATATGATATCATCGAACCAAACTCTACACAGCATATATGACATCACTTCTATATAGGCTAGCTACTGTATTTCCTAAAGCATAAGAAAATACAAGCCAAAAAAAAGAATGACTAGTGCATTTAAATCACCAAAATACGCGTACTTAGGATTCCTTACACATTTCATACATTTATAAAATTCAACATTGAAAAATAATTACACCACAGTGTAGACGACATCCATACGAACCAAACGCCACCGACCACGCTCCCATAGGAGCTCGCACGTGCCCCCATGCGCCGCCTGAGTGCACGGTGCATGTGGCGCACGCGCCAGCGAGCCAAACAGCTCCTGGCCGGTCCGACCAATCCAATCGGAGACCGGTCCGACCGGACCCGGTTGGTCCAACCGACGACCAGTCCAACCGTTGACCGGTCAACGGGAGTCAACGGGTTGGAGTCACCGGTCGGGTCGGGTCACGAGTCGGGTCGCCGGTCGGGTTGGGTGGGTGGCCGGCCGGCCAACAGCCGCCGATGCTGACGTCATCGATGACGTCATCCCAACGGTTACCGAGCGTTGGATGAGGTCATGGATGACGTCTTCCGTGACGTCATCACGCGTCGTGTCGGTTCGCCGATCGACGCGTGCTGCTCACGCGCTGGCGTAGCCAGCGCTTCAGGCGCGTGGCGCCCACGCGCAGCGGCTTCTGGCCGCACGTGTAGACGCGTCCGGCGTCTTGGCAATGCTCGACCCATTGCCGGACTCGTCTTGACAATCTCTATCATCTTGTATATTCAAAAGTTGATATTGGCCAAAAAAATAATTCGAAACGGCCAAAACCTCACGGATGCACGCGACCCCAAAATCATTCTTTGCTTCGTTTGAATTCGAGTTTTTAGATTGCAATTCCGACCAATAAATATCAAAAATAGTGTAGAATACAATCTCTTGATCTCAATTTCAAATGGTAAATGAGAAAACTCGATGAAAACAAGGCAGAAATCACGACCCGGGCTCGATACCAATGATGGAATTCATGTCGGTGGAAGACGACTTACCCCACGATTCGATGTGCAAACAACAAATGGCCCCGGAACGAACGTTGAATTGCCGATGAAACACGAACAACACTTCCTCACGTTAGTCTAGATAAAATCACAAGAAAAACACTCGATTTCCACGGCGTAAATACCGATTGTTCTTGCAAAAGTTAAAAATGGAATGCCTTCTTCTATTGATGGAAAGGGAGAAAATTGTGGTGCGAATGATCTGCAAAAAAAAAAAAAAAACTCCAACGGTTGTGTTCGGGAGGCTTTTATACGTCTCCCTTCGTACCCCTCCATAAGTGTCTTTCCAATGTAACATATCAAGTCGATACGGTGCGATCCAATCGCACCCCATCATAGACGTACCAGCTAGCTAAAGTACAACACTCGTTCTTCTTCTTCTCTCGCCTTGGGTTGTTTGCCACGGCTACGACAAAGCCATTGCCAGACTTCCTAATGACCAAACTTGGCCTATCGGTGCGTCTCTCTCCCCCTCTCGTGCTTGCTGCTTCGTCACTCTCCTCCATCTCCATGGAAATGATGGCCATGGAGGTCACGGGACATGGACGTCGAGGCAATGGAGGTTGAGGTCACCCTTGATGGCTGCGGGTCACGACCTTGACCTCCATGGCCATGGTAGATAGAGAAAAAGGGAGAGATGTGCAGCGGAGAGATTGGTGCGAAGGCAACGGAGCATTGGCTTATGGAACTGCAAAGTTGGGGACTCCTCGTCTTACTTTTGTTGCTGGGTTCAGACTCTCGAGATGAAGTAATGAAGAAGAATAGAGACCAAAGGGAGAGAAAGAAGTGAAAATAAATAAATAAATAAAGAGATTAGAAATTGTGCTTGTGAGCATAAGGATATATAAGATAACATATACAAATATATGTATATATACCTTGTAATCTTTTCGCATGCATTTTAATTTAATCACATGTATGTATATATTCGTCAAAATAGAATAATCGGATTTTTCCTTTGATTGGCAAAGCACTCGTATCTTTGTGAGGGCATTTCATTTAACACATAGGCCAGAAAATATCATGAAATTTTCACGTGGACACATTGCAATCAATATATAAAGCATCCATTGATTTACTTTCCTAAAATTATTAGTACAAGTTCGTCATTCCCTAATATATCACCATTAGGTCTATATTGCCATCGCTATAAATGTGCGGGTGATGCTGTTTTGCGACCAAAATAAGAAGCAATTGAAGCCAAATCCGTGGAAAACAAATAATGGCCGAAGTCTTCCGAATGTGTTGCCTTCTCATCGTCCTCCTTGTACTCACAGGTTTGTCTCTCATCCTTTTGCTTGATGACCATGGTAAGACAAAGACATTGAAAAGCATTTCCTGCTCTCAATCAAACCTTGTATTGTAGGGTTCTAACTAGGGTGTGCAACCGGACCGGATATACCTAGGAGCTGGACCAGCCCACACGGAAAATAGTGTCGGGAACTGGTTTCCATTAAAACTGGTTCGGGAACCGGTTCCCAAAATTCGGAACCGGTTTAAACCGGTCCGGGAATCGGTCCGATTGATTACCCACCCGAGGAACCGATTCCCGGACCGGTTTTGGAACCTCCCGATCCTTGGGCACGCACCCATCCCTTACCTGTTCGATTAATAGTGACGTCTCAGGACGCATCGCCGACCCCTTTCATTTTAATACGCATGCGGAAGTATATAAAATCCCCAAACAATATAATTATGGGATAGGAAAGTAGGACTCCAAATTTCACACTTTAAAAGCAACCACACTTATATACATTGCAAATCATAGTGCAAATATATAAAAGGCGAATTGTTAGATCAGGTTTTAAACCACCGGTTTATAAAACAAAGCCTGCAAAAAGGAATCAACTTCCATCAAAAGAGAATTGTCCTATGACTAACTAGTCAGACAGGACTGTCAATTCTTCAGGCTTCACCTTCTATTCTTTGGGCCTCTAGTCCTTCACCAACGCTATCTAAGGACTTGAAAATGGTTATACAATAATTAGTGAGACAACATCTCAACGAGTTCTACCCCATAAGACCCAATTAGGAAGCCAATACACTCTAGAAGCTGCATAAGCACAACACGAGTAAGAGAATTTACTTTGGCCTCAGTTCCTTCCTGCAAGTCAGTATATATATAAAATATACACGATCACATCACATCACATCAATCAGATCGAATTATCGATCAATCGACTTAGTGGGTTACATGTCACAACAACCTTTCCCTCGTTGGTACATTCAATATCATCTACTCTCTAAGATAGTATATATAGTCATCGAGCCAACGTGCATTCTCCAGGTTAACGTACTTGGTCACCGAGCCCACATGCCTTCTCCAAGATAGTATATCTAGTCATCGAGCCCACGTGCATTCTCCAGGTTAACGTACTTAGTCACCGAGCCCACGTGCCTTCTCCAAGATGACTTGCTTAATCACCGAGCCCACGTGCTTTCTCCAAAGTGATATATCGAATCGCTGAGCCAACAAAATATAAAGTTTTTCTCCAAGATGACATCCTTAGTTATCGAGCCGACGTAGTCTGGCATTCTTTCTCACATTCTATCATACCCGATAAAATAGTCATGTGTGGGTACACGGTTGACTTTAACTAAAACATAACAATTTCACTTTTCATAAGTCCCACCATTTTCAACAGCCCATAACATACTTTTGGTGCTGTAAACCGACGCTCGGTTAATTTCCAATCAATTATCAAAATTGATTAATTTAGGAATAAAATCCTAAAAATTCAATTAAATCATTTCAGTACAATTTAAGCTCAATTAAATAAACGGACTGCACCACAATAATCAGCATAAAATTTTGGTCGTCGACTATCCCAACCTAATTTTTGGTAAATAAACAATTAATTATATAATTATGGAAATTATTAAATAAATGCAATAAATCCAATTTAGGCCCGTAATGCCTAATTGGAAGCAGAGACGAGCACGAAAAATTACCAAGACTCATTCAATAAATACTAGGACCTATTTCCTCGCTAACTACACTAACCAATTGTCTAACATGCATCAATAAGTCTCTAATTTAATTATTCTAATCTAATTTATCCACCTAATTGCACTTAATTAAATCTAATCAACCCCTAAGCATCATTAGCATACTAATAAGGGATTAGTGAGCAAAACTCACTTGATTTGCGGTTTGTCCGGTTCAAAACGTCGGGAACTCAACAGGGACCACTTTCTCCAAAGCGGGCCAAACTTTCGAGGCCTGGAACCACCTCAAAACGGGCCTTGAAGGTGGCTGGATACCCACAAACTCAGCCTCTGTATTGATCAGCAAAAACAAGGAAACAAGGGTTGGTTCGGCTTTTGCTTCTGCTTTCTGGACTACAGAGAAGAAACCGGCGACTTCAATAGTGAAAACGGGCCGATCGGAGCTCCGATGAGCAGGTGGTTGGCAACCGGTGGCTCACGGGGGTTAGGGGGATGTGATGGTGGTTGGAATGGGCAAAGGAAGGGTTGGAATTGGGAGAAACTCACGAAAAACGCAAAACAGTTCACTCGGTAGGGCTCGAGACGGTCCGACGACCGGTAACTTCACACTGGCGTACCGGACGGCCGGCGGCTCCGTTCGGGGCAAGGTCGAACTTGATGGAACGGTTTGGATGTCCTCGTCACGGAGATAGGTGGCTCATTTGCTAATTCATCCTGGAAGTCGAATTTTTACTCGGATCTTTGGCGAAAGGTCGGCTGGAGCGGAAACTGGAAGAAGTGAAAACAGGGAAGGAAAATGGTCCGGCGGTGGTGTGGCTATCTTCCTTGGCTGCTAGCGTGTCGAGCAAGGCAAGGAGGAGAGAGAGAGGTGGGATGGACGGCAATAAGGAGAGAGGGGAAGGAGTGAGGGGCAAGTTGGCTCGGTGGGGTCTCCTTGGCCTTGATTTTCCACAACTTGTCCCCCAAGACTAATCCTTGGCCAAGCATCCTCCTTGGCTGTCCATGAGCTACCAAGGCTCTCTATTCAACCTTGAATTGGTCCATTTTGGCTAGGGGAAGGGGGAATATGAATTTGTTACAAATGTTTCGCAATTGGACATCGATCCTCGCTCGATTCAACCCAATTCGACCTTGAGAATTTCCGATGTTGAGTCAATACTCAAACTAGTATTTTTCCTCATTCATTTATCCATCATGCATCCCAATTGCATGATAAAAAACGATCCCGGCATTTTCTAAACAAAAACGGCCCTGCGACGACTTTTTTCTAAAAAGTTTCGAGTTGTAGAAAAATCTTCTAAGACTGAGTCGACGTTCCTAGAATTTATTGTGACATGACAGAATCTTCAATTTATGAAATCGGACTTAAATTCGCGGTTAATTTCACTTAGATGCGTTTTTAGCGTGACCTAGGCTACATGGTAGTTTTTGGAGATTTTTAGTGCAAATGACCCGTGGTCGATTTTCTTCAAACCACAATGAACCAACTCGACACATTGGCGACTCTCGATTGTCGTGAAAATCTCGAGGATTCAAATACGGATACAGGGCACGAAAACGATAAAAAAATCAGTCTAGTGCCGGCTGACGAGAATTTTCCAATTTAGTGGTGTCACCCACGATTAGCCACTCATCTCAGTTGAACTGACCTATCTCTGATCTCTAATCGATTTATATCTGTGCCGTAATGATCTCGATAGATGAGCACGGTCGAGTAACCGATCTCTAGTCGAATTCTCAATTCTATTGCATTAAGATTCCTTAATGGCTTCCCCAGATAATCTAGTTATCTCGAGAGTGATTAGCTCTGAGAACAGCCCTATAGGCATGTCGATGAAAGGTCCGATTTATTCAATTGAAAACAGGATTGAAAATTCAGAATGTCACAACTCTTCCTCTCTTATAAAAATTTCGTCCTCGAAATTTAAACATTTACCAATTCTTAAACAAAAAGGTGGGGGTATCATCATCTCATCTAGTCTCACTTTTCCCGGTTGCTTTTTCAGTCCCGTGGCATTGTCAGATCACTTTGACCAAGGAGACTATCTTGGTTCACCGAATCTGTTTTGAACCACAATCTAAACTGGGCTTTCCACGTACGACACTCTACCGTCCACGTCTAATTCTTCAAGATTTAGGACGTGGGTCAGGTTAGGCTCATACGTCCTCGACGTCAACATGCGAAAGACATTATGCACTTGCACCAATCTCGGCGATAATGCAAGACGATACGTTAGAATCCCGATTCTTTTCAGAACCTTAAAAGGGACCTACATACCTCAATTTTAGTTTTTCCCTCATTGCCAAAGCGCAAGGTATTCCTCATTGATGACACCTTCAAAAGAATGTATTCACCAATTTGGAACTTTAAGGGCCTTCAATGCTCAACAACATAACCTTTTTGGCAGCTCTGAGTGGTCCTTAATCTGACTCTGATCACGACAACTGTAATCACTGACTCTGGGCTTGTGATCTTTCTTTGCCTATTTTCCTTCCCGTAACTGAAATTCTGCACACTCTGCTATGCCAAGCTTCAGTAGGAACCATTTGAAAGCTCTGCCAAAACTGGGAACCTCTGATCTAGATTTGAAATAAATTTGTCACTGGCATTCCATGTAGACAAACTTTCTGACACACATACACTTGTGTATGCATATTCAAATTGAGATCTTTTCGTACTATCTTGAAGTGAGTCGGCTCCATCCATCTATCGATCACAATCCAAAATAGAATTAGTACTCCCCTGACTCCTTGGTAAGTCTGCCACAATGTCCCATTGTGATATACTTCCATTCCCACTCGGGACTCTTGAGTAATTGTAAAAGTCCTCCTGGCTCGCAATACTGAACTTTCACTTACTAGTACATCTGACACTTGCAACCTATTCGACGATAACTATCTTCATATTGGTCTACCAATTGAGCTGACGTTGATTCTGACTTACCTCGCACTGTATGGTCGAATACTGCAACTGCTACCGTGAATTCTTGACCAAGTCTCTCCCCTGAGTGTTATATCATTAGGTACACCCAATCACTCTTGGAACTTGAGTATTTCATCCTCAGAAATTTGAAAGTCAGCATCTCTCTTATCAGTATCCTCTTGCAGGATTTTCTGAACATCCCGGTCTGTCAACCGAAGCGTCTGGTTCTAACCTAAATATCTGGTTCAATTCTTAGGGTGGCCATAAAATTCGAAAGGTGCCCTACCGCAAATTTGAAAATCGAATTTCGAACTTTCTCAAGTAAGATCCATACTTTAACCAGTATATGAGTCACTGAAGATTCCTGACTCACACATTTGCGAACTTATTCGCCATTTTGGGGTGATACCAAATATCACCATCCTAGTCCTTTAAAAGTTCTGATTCACAGTGCTATCTCACATTCAATTCCTTCTAAAAGAATAAATATTAGAGACTTTGTTGGTCCATGAAGGTCCAGAATCTTTCTCCACACGACTAACGCCTCCAAGTCTTCAGTACGAAAAATTTATGCTCCAAGTTTCAAGTCACGCATCGGGTAGTTCAACTCATGAGGTCTCAATTGATGGAGGCATACGCAACAACTATGCCATGTCGAATCCTCCAGGACCGAATGAAATGGTCAGCAAAGGTGCGGTAGTCAGCTTTTCCTTAAGCTCTTGGAAACTACTCTCACACTTGTCTGTCCGCACAAATTTCTCCTCTTTCTTCAAGAGTCTTGTCAAAGGCAATGCTAATGATGAGAACCCTTCCACGAACCGTCTGTAATACCCTGCCAAACCCAAAAAACTTTTGATCTTTGTTACTGTAATCAGTCTTGGCCAATTTATCACTACTTCAATCTTGCTCGGGTCCACTGAAATTCCTTCACCTGAGATCACATGTCCTAAGAAAGCAACACTAGTTAACCAAAACTCGCACTTACTGAACTTGGCGTACAACTGATGGACTCTCAATGTCTACAGTACTATTCTTAAATGACTCTCGTGCTCTTCATCACTCCTCGAATACACCAGAATATCATCAATGAATATGATCACAAACTAATCTAAAAATTCTTTGAATATTCGGTTCATCAAATTCATAAAGGCAACATGAGCATTCGTCAACCCGAATGGCATCACTGTGAACTCAGAGTGACCATATTGAGTACGAAATGCTGACTTAGGAACGTCCTCCTTCCTGATCCTCAGCTGATGATATCCTGTCCTCAAGTCAATATTTGAAAATATCGATGCTCCTTGTAACTGATCAAACAAGTCATCAATGTTTAGCAGTGGATACTTGTTCTTGATCGTTACCTGATTGAGTTGTCGATAGTCGATGTACAGGCGCAACGATCCATCTTTCTTCTTTCCAAACAGAACTGGTGCTCCCTAAGGTGATGCACTGGAACAAATAAATCCCTTATCCAATACCTCTTGCATCTACACCTTCAGTTCTTTCAACTCAGATAACGCCATCCGCTAAGGAGCTTTAGAGATTGGCTCTGTCCCGGGTGCTAACTCAATCACAAACTCAATTTCTCTCTCTAGCGGCAATCCTAGCAATTCCTTCGGGAATACATCTGGAAATCCTTACACAACTGAAATATCTTCAATTTTTAGTTCCTCAATTGTCGTATCCACGACAGTCGCCAGGTAACCTTGACAACCCATGTCTAACAAACGAGTTGCCTCTTATGACGGGATTAGGGAAATCGAGGGTCCTCCTCGACTTCTGATAAATTCGCAATTTTCGTCTGTCGACGGATTAAACTGTATAGCATTGTAACAACAATTCACTACACCAAAAGCTCCTCGAGCCAAACCTTTTTATATATGGTATCAAAGTTATACATAGGCAAACCCGTCAAGTACAACTATAGTCAGAGATTCATCTTTCTTTCACTTTATTACAACAATGGAAATTTTACAACCTTCACTCAAAATCCCTTTGCACTACTTTGATAAAAACACCTCAAAAACATTCTCCTTTTGCTCGGTGCCTAGTCAGTCCATTCCTATTCCTTTCGTCAGCCTACTGGCATTTTATCCGTGGTGCTTTCCCTTTGTCTTGTCCTCCGGTGATGGCGTACAATGTGCCCTGAACTGGTGGTCTCAGCTGACCTCCTTACGGCGCGTTCTGAGGCGCATATCCCCTAAACTGGCCCATCGGCGGCGGTCGTGGTGGCAACTACGGTTGTTCTCTTGGCTTTCTAGAACAATTTCTGGCTAGGTGGTCCTGCTGGCTACATTCAAAACATGCACCCAGCCTAGATGGGCACGGGACTAACTCGTGTTGTCTTCCACAAAAACGACACATTTCATTCCTATTAGGCATTGACCAACTAAATCCACCCTTCTTGTTAGGCGGGGCTTAGAACCTACCTCCAGGCATAGGCCTCTTTCCTTGGCGAATTCGCTCTCGGTGAGCATTAAACCTTGATCCAGACGAGGGGACTTGCTTAGTCAGGCTTCTCAACGATAAACCTCTTGATAATCAATCAAATCAAATGGCACCAACGGCTGTTTCAACTTGCATCGAAAGCCATCCTTGAACCTTTAAGCTTTCTCCTCAGGGTCTTCGATCAATCTTGGAGCATACTGAGATAGCTCCGCAAATTTGACCCCATATTGGTCAACAGTCATTGACCCTTGATGGAGTCGCGGAAATTCTTCAATCTTCTGCTGTCTCACGTTCCTCTAGAAGTATTGTTCGTTGAACGCTCTGAGGAATGCATCCCACAGTGGGACCACTCTTTCTAGAAACACTGTCTCTTTAGCGTCTCTCCACCAGGTGTTGGCATTGCCTTGCAACTGATATACTGCCAGGTTTACCTTTTCTGCCTCAGTACACATCAGGAATGCGAAGGCTTTCTCTAGATCTTGTATCCACAGTGAGGTGGCCTCAGGGTCTCCAATACCCAAAAATCTTGGTAGACTCAGTTTTAAAAACTTCTCCACTAGCTTGTGGATTGGTCTTTCTCTCTGCACCTCTATGTTCTCAGCTGGAACATCAGTAGGTGTGGTAACGGCAGTGGCCTCAGAAGCGGCGGCAACAGTAGCGGTAGCGGCGACTTGAGCGATAGTAAATGCGGCGGCTTGATCCCGGGCTTGTTGCCCCATCAACTCTCTCATGGCATCTAAGGCCTGATCAATCCGGATAGTTCCCTGATCACTTGGGGCTGCAACCCTGGCACCAACAGGAGGTGGTGCTTCGCCACTAGCGCTAACCTATGCTGGCGCTTTACTGCAGCCTCCTCGGGTATCGACCCTAGTCGGCAACCTAACTTGAGTCGTAGGCCTAACAGTTCTCTTACTCGGAGTTTTCTGCTCCGGCTCGCTCATGGTTAAGTCTTTTCTACTAAAACCCGTCTTCCAAATCCACATTGGATTAGAAGATGAGCGACACACAACAAGCAATATTATCACACAACTACCATCGACATGCACCAACATGAATTTAAATGTTTTTCCTACCACTATCCCGTGATCCATCACACCTTATCACTCCAATCCCTAACCATTGCTCTAATACCACTTAAACAAGGATGTCACACCCCGATCTCAAAGAAATAGAGAGAGGAAACAAGCTGGGACAGGGCAAAGCAAGACTGGTGGAAGGCTTGGCGAGGCAAACTCGGAGGCCGAACGGCTAAGAAATGGGTTGATCGGAGCTCAGGCGAGTGGTGGGGCAACCGATGGCTCCGGGTCAAGGGGGATGTGCTGGTGGTTGGAATGGGTAAAGGAATGGTCGGAATTGAGAGAAACTTGCGAAAACACGAAACAGTGCAGGTGGGCAGGGGGACCGATAAAACCGGCGACCGGTGGCTTGCAAAGGCCGTACGGGATGGCCGCCGGCTCCGTTTGAGGCAAGGTCGAGCTCGTTGGGACAACTGATGTCCTCATGGAGATGGGTGACTCATTTTACTTATTCATCAGGAAGTCTACTTTTACTCGAATCTTTGGCGAAAGGTCGGCTAGAGTAGAAACCGAGTAGAAGTTAAAAACGAGAGAAGAAAACGGTTCGGCAGTGTGCGGCTTGATTCTTGGCCAGCTGTTGGCTTCCATTAGCTTTGAGAGCAGCTGCTTTAATACTTCCCTGAAGTGAGAGCAGAGCACTTTGCTGTCCTTGTGAGAGACATACCTCCTGCCCCAGAAGGTCAAATTATGAAGGAACAAGTTGATTCATATTTCAAGTCTATTTATCCCGATGCATTTTACAGGTCGATGATAGTGACTAATAACAAAGAGGTATGCTTTATAATGTTTCTTTCTAGAATACTCTATTTGTTCCTCAGTTGTTGCTATGCTAAGTCTTGCTATAAGTTCTGCAAACTTTGTCCTTTTTTTAACTATATTGACATGCATGTGAGTATATATTGCAACTATTTAAAGTATCTGGTTGCTGGCTAGAATACACAGAGGTGAGAATATCATAAAAAAGACTGTGTGGTTCCTGATGGTTAGTATTTTAATGATTTCTCCACCACAGTGGCGGTGCAGCTAGTGCTATTTATCATGGTACTGGTTAGGAACTGCTGACCTGGCTTTGGACTATTTTCATAATTAATTCTAGTTGAGGAGGATTATAAATTACTGTGGGGCTTGATGAGTAATTATGTATTATTGTGGGGCTGGATGAGTATTGAGCCCTTTTGTTATGTAGAGGTTCTCAAGGAAAGACCCAAGCAAAAGGGAGATGGCAGTTTGTTGGGCAGTTTTAAGTGGGGGTGTGATATGAAGTCACAAAACAAGGAAGTGCATTTATGTGGTTTGTCATATGGCAGAAGTAGCCGCACTACTATTAATGAACCAAAATAAGACCACCATAGAGAGATAGTCCTACTTAACTCAAATAGTTGAGGTCATGACTTCATTGTATGTGTATTGAAAACAATCATGGTTGAACCTTACCCCACTGTATGGGTGCTCTCTGATTTATTAAAGGACAAAATAGGTGTTTTTCAGTACCAAGAGAGCGGTTGTGAATGCAGTATTCAATAAACCGTACTTTACTTCCCGGTTCACCTTAAAAGAAAAATAAAAAAAATCATGGTTTATGGACTTCTTTACTGTGCCACTGCCACAAACCCGTATTGTTCATAGAGGCA
Organism: Eucalyptus microcorys; assembly: GCA_014182515.1. NCBI lineage: Eukaryota > Viridiplantae > Streptophyta > Magnoliopsida > Myrtales > Myrtaceae > Eucalyptus > Eucalyptus microcorys. Next base: position 21,201,245 of record CM024564.1, read on the forward strand.
TTATCTCATCCATGCCCAGAAATACTTGGAGGGATAAAGATCTGTCGTATACTTAAAGTTCCTCTTGTGAAAGTTTTGGTCATATATCGTGACAGAGAATGTAGGCATAGTAGAACAACTTGTTCTTTCATCTTTTGATTTCATCCATTGAGAGAACTTTCCTTGTTATATGTTATCATGTAGGTTAACAAAATCTACAAAGAGTTGGAAGGGTACAAGAAAAAGCTTGCACGTGCTGAAACAATTTATGCAGAATCAAAGACACCCGGCAAACCGGAAGGAGTAAGACCCACAAACAAAACCGGCTTCCTAGGTCTTATTGGGGAAAAGGTGGACAGTATAGAATACTACAGTGAGAAGATCAGTGAACTGACTCCAAAGCTTGAAGCTGAGCAGAAAGCCACGTTGAGAGATAAGCAGCAAGCAGCGGCTCTGGTCTTCTTTACTAACAGGGTGACCGCGGCCTCTGCAGCACAGAGCCTGCATGCCACAATGCCTGACACATGGATTGTGATGGATGCACCTGAACCTCGTCAAATCATATGGACTAATCTTACGATTAAGTTTTTTCAGCGACAGCTACGGCAGTACGTCATCTACATTATAGTGGCTCTGACCATTTTCTTCTACATGATTCCGATCACGTTTGTTTCCGCCTTTACGACTCTGGAAAATCTGAAGAAATATCTCCCGTTTTTGAAGCCGATTGTGGATATTGCAACGATCAGAACTTTGTTGGAAGCTTATCTCCCTCAGATTGTGCTCCTCGTGTTTCTGGCTTTGTTGCCCAAGTTGCTGTTGTTTCTGTCCAAGCTAGAGGGGATTCCTTCCCAGAGCCATATAGAACGTGCTGCCTCTGAAAATACTTCTACTTCACAAGTTTGAATGTGTTTATTGGCGTTACTGTGGGTGGAACCTTGTTTGCTACATTCAAGAAGATTGAGAAAGATCCCAACTCTCTCCTCACAATACTGGCGGCCAGTCTACCTGATAATGCAACATTTTTCCTCACTTTTGTTGCTTTGAGGTAAGATGTTTTTGTTCCTCCTCAGTCTTCTATTAACTTCTAACTTGCTGAGTGACAGATTCTGATATTCTTAATTTGATGCGAAAGGGAACATAAAGAAAAAAAATGGAGTTGGATTTACTTATGTGTGCATTAGGGCAGTTTGTTATTCTCATAATTTGTACTTTCTATGTTCCTTAAAATGAATTCTAGTTTCCTATGGCCATCATGAAATCAATAGTATGGTTACATTTCACTTCATAGTTCTTGCATGGACTTTTTCCTCTGCTTTCTTGGTAGAGTGATGATGCTAATGTCTGAATTTGGGGAAATGGCCATCAGGTCCTTCATTGGCTACGGTCTCGAGCTTTCTCGGATCGTTCCTCTGATTATTTTTCACTTGAAGAAGAAATACCTTTGCAAGACTGAAGCTGAAGTCAAAGAAGCATGGTATCCTGGAGATCAAGGATACGCAACCAGAGTTCCCGGAGACATGCTGATCGTCACGATTACCCTCTGCTATTCTGTCATTGCTCCTCTGATCATCCCATTTGGTGTTGTATACTTCGGCTTAGGATGGCTTATTCTTCGAAATCAGGTTGAGTGGCAAACTTGACATCGTACTTTAGTTTCAAGTCAAAGACTTTGCACATCTTTGCCTCTTCTAGAGCATTCCTTAACTTTCATATGATCGTTTTGGTCGACAGGCACTTAAGGTTTATGTTCCATCCTATGAGAGTTACGGAAGAATGTGGCCGCACATCCATTTGCGAATCCTAGCTTCTCTTGTCCTTTACCAGCTCACTATGCTTGCCTACTTTGGGGCGAAGAAATTCTACTATGCGCCTCTCCTGCTACCGCTGGTCATCTCGAGCCTTATCTTTGCCTACGTGTGTAACAAGAAGTTCTATCGCTCCTTCTGCTGCCCAGCGCTGGAAGTTGCCTCGCACGAGCTGAAGGAGATGCTGCACATGGAGCGCATCTTCCGAGCTTACGTCCCTCCCAGCTTGTGCTCGGAGAAGGTGGAAGATGACCGCATCGAGGATGCTCTGTCTCGTGTTTGAAGGGCGGGCTCATTTGCTTGATGTAAATATCAGTATATTTCCTCCCCACTGGAATGTTTCTTTCTTGTGTTTATCAAAGCAGGCAAACTTGTAGGAAGTTACGCTAGATTTGGTCAGTAATGTCATAGGAAGCGAATCGGTTTGTGTTTCATCTGTAGTTTTTAGTGTAATTTTGTGCGTCTTTTGTAAACGTGTTATTGTTCAAGAAAAGATAAAAGAGTGCTTTTAGTCAGGTCTTCCCTTTCTGCTTAATTACTTTTAACTAATCTTATTTAATCATCGATATTAAGTGTTTTAAGTGGTTACTCTTGATGTGTGGCTACAATAAGACTCCCGTAGAAATTACACTATATAATTTAACTAAAATGACTTTTGTGAAAGACTAATTTCGCAACACTAATTAATGGGAAAAATAGGAAGAAACACGATTTGTCTAGAGACTTAAAGAATTGACATCGCGGATATTACATGAAAACAACCTCCTCTGTATTTCATAGATTTACACTTCTAATCACACTCACTGCTGCTTAACAAGTGTCCTTTTAACGTGTTTTTTTATTAGAATGCGTAGAATGACATTATGGGAAAATTGCCCAATCAGTCCTAATAATGTAAATTAACTTTTAATTTTATCAATTTATTTCTAAAACTTTGCGCAAAATTTTGATATGATCACTCTAATCAATTTTTGTTGAAAATTGCCAACATAGTGGTCTAGTTATTGCCGGCTATCTTACGTAGCGCATTACCACGTTAGCGGTTTCTAGTGAAACTTGGTGACGAGGTTTATATTGAAATTTCATGCAAATGTTGAACTAAATTGAAGTTTATAACTGAATTGACATTCATACAATATGATCAGAATTGATTGGACAATTTGCCCATTTGTAATTTGTAATATGTAATTTGTAATTCTTCCTCAATGCAAGAAGGAGATGAGTGATGAAATGATGGGATGAGGACACCACACATGCCATAACTTTCATATAATGCTAACTCTGGTGCCATAACAATTTCAATCGATAACCTAATGCCATAACTTTTAAAAGTTGTCCACCACAAAAGCCATTAGTTTTAACATCCTAAGAAATTTTCAAACATTTAGGTGATTAATTGAAAAGTTATGGCACAAAAGTGAACATTTTCTAAAAGTTATGACATCGATTAAAAATTAAAGTGATAAGTGTACTAGAATTCCTAGAACTTGTCATGAAGATGAAATTAAATCATAAAACTTATCATGAAAGTATAATTAAGTTCTAAAACTTTCAAAAAAAAGTAATTAAATCCTAAAATTTGTCAAATTGGTTCAATCAAGTCCTTACATCAATTGCTTTTTAAAGGTTGCAAGACTTAATTATACTTTCGTGACAAGTTTTACGATATAATTGCATTTTTGAAATTTTTATAAATTAATTGCACTTTCGCGATAAGATTTAGAGTTTCAGCGCACTTATACCATTATTTTTTTTAGATTAATGCCACAAAAACCCAAATCTAGTGCATTAGTGACAAAAAAAAAAAATCAAATTGGTATACCCATGACAAATTTACCCTATATTAATTTTTTTAAAACTTTATCATCAAGTTACTGAATTGGATTACACATGGTAGTTGACGGGTATACGAATTTGGGGTTTTACAATTCGTATGTTACATGTATACCATTTTGTGATTTTTTATGGCATTAATCTAATTAGAAATGTATTAGTTTGAGGAATTTATTACAGAAGTATCAGTTTGGAATTTTTGGTTGTCAAAAATTAGCTTAGGGTAAATTAATTATTGATACTGTTTGTGGTTTTTGGTGATATTATTCTTATTTTTTTTATGGTAGATGTTAACAAAAGGGAGTTCTTCGAAAAGATGGATACAGGCGATGATATTTCAAGTGACAAGTTGATGGAAGAAATGAACGAATTAAAAATAATTTACATATCCGAAATTTGTGTTTGTCAATCAACCAAAAGCTAAGTCTTGGTCAAGGTATTAAATATTTATTTTCTACAGCTCTTTTTCGATATAGTACAAGCGTGATGTGAAGTGCGATGAATCTGTGCATGTAGTGCATGTTCTAAAGTTGCAGCATTTCAAAACCAAGCGAGATAGCCTCTCAAAGCTATCATAAGCGGCTGCAATCGTGAGGATAACGCATATGTGAACAGTTGGCCAAACACATAGTATGACTCATAGCACTTTTTTTCTAATAGTTGCATTATTTTAATGTTGAAAGGATGTATCAAACAAGTTTGTCAGCAAACAAGCTTGTGAGCTTTATTGTTTAAAAAAAGAGGAATAAGTACATTGGAAGTCCTAAAACTTATAATAAAGTATAGTTAAATCATAAAATTTGTTAAATTGGTATAATCAAGTTTTTCCATTCACTCTGTTCAATTTGGCTAAATGAAGATGTTGATGTGGTTAAAACGAATTCATTTTAGTATAAATATGATTTTGTAATACAAAATTTATAAAAGTTATATTAAAAAAAGAAAAAAATACAAAAAATAGAAAAAGAACAATAAAAAAAGGAGGAAAAATGTAGGTGAGGGTTGCAAGCCCTTGTCGTCGTTGCCCTAAGGATGATTGGGGGGAATGATTGGCGACTAGCGAAGCAAGGGCTTGTAGTTTCTTATCTAGATCTAGGTAAGGCACCAACCCGAGACCAAGGCTAGGTGATAGTCTATGTAGCACGGACATTCTCCGAAAGCCTTCGTGTCGTGTCCGACACTCCGACACGTGTCCGACACGCTCCGACACGTCCCGACACGCTTCGATATGCAGTCAACGAGTGTCGAAAAATCTGACACGTGGTCAACTCTCTCCGACACGCGAGTCCAGAATTCCGACACGCGATTCCGACACGCACGGGGTCAATTTTAAAAATTTCTAATACTTGATGGGTTAAAATATAAATATACACAAAATAAGAATAAAAGAAGTAATAAAATTGCTATAAATATACATGCACGGGGTCAAATTTTTTTTTTTTCAGTTTTGTTTTTTTAGAATTGTTTTATATTTTTTAAAAGTCTTTTACTATGAAAGAAGTAATAAAAAAATGTTATATATGGTAAATAAATAAATTTAAAATATCATTTCAGCATTTTTCTTTAAACGATGTTTTTTTCCTCTAAGTTTTGTGTATTATTGTAACAAATTAAAATAATGAATGATATTATTTAATATTTTTCGTGTACGTGTAAATTAATTATAGGTTATTTTTATTATTATTTATTTATGTATTTATTTATAAAAATATATTTAATATATAACGTGTCGGAACGTGTCAAAATTATCTATTTTTAAGAAATGACGTGTCGGCGTATTGTGTCGTGTCGTGTCGTGTGTCGCGTGTCCGTGTCGGTGCTACATAGGGTGATACTTGCCAACCATTCCCCTACCATCACTAGCCCTTCTTAGCGATGGTGAGGCGGCGGCAAGGGTTAGAGTTTTTTTTTTTTTTTTTTTGTGTTTTTAAGTTTGCTTATTTTTAATAAAATTAAAATAAATTTTATAAAAAAATCAGATTTGATCAAAATGATATCGTTTCAAATATGTCATCACCATGTAAGAGAGAAAATAATTAAAAAAATTCAGGTCAGCATTTTTCGCTAGACAAGTTGGACAGAGCAAATGGAAGGATTTGTTTACATTAATTTGATAAATTTTACGACGTAATTGTACTTTTTGAAAATTTTAAAATATAATTGCACTTTCATGACAAATTTTAGAATCCCCTCCCCCTCCCCCCACCCAAAAGAAAATAATAAGAGAGAGGCCACTTTGTATATCGACATTTTGATTTCCTTCTTAATCTTGCGAGATAGCTTTGGTTTTTACTATTTTTCAATGTTTCAAATTCCTCCTAGCAGGGCTTGAGCTAGTCTCATCTTCCCCTTCATATGTTATTGATTTTTTAAAAATTTTCTTGGTCTTTTCTTTTCTTTCCTAATAAATATCTAAGAGCTCTTTTCTTTCGATTTAGTTCTAAATCTAAGAGTTGGAACCCTCCTAATCTAGTTCCAGACCTAGAAGTTCTTTTCTCCCGATTTAGATCTGGGAGTTTAATAGTGTGTTTGGGGATCCGATATCCTTGTGTGCTGTCCATGTACAAGTCCTTTGCCTTCAATTTCAATGATGATCTCAAAAACTCTAGCATTTCGTTAAACTACGAAGATTTGCTCTTCGAAATGTTAGATCTGTGTTTATTCAACCTATTTTGATTGTCTTTGTATGATGCAGAGGAAGCCGAACCTAGGCACGCACTGCCAACTAGCAACACTGTAGTTATTAGACAATGAATTTCTGACGTGTGCTCATCATTGACGATGATACACGATTCAGTGATTGGTTGCCAATTATTTTATTTGACAGATTCGTTCCATAGGAACAGTGTGTGCTTAAATCTGCGATGCTCTACTGATCTTTCTTGTTTTTTAGATTTGGCCTTTTTTTTTTTTTTTTTTTGGGTAGTATTTTGGCCTTAACTCTGCTTTGATTTGTTTTATCATGAAGTCTATGTCCTTTTTATATATCATTTTTAGTAAAGAATACACTTTTCTTTTGACCAAAAAAAAAAAAAAAAAAAAAAAATTCCTCTTGGCACGCTCTATTCAAAATCTAAACAATAATATGATAGTTTTTCAAATTAAAGGAAAAATAACAGTGTATTTGTTTCAGGAAAAAAAATCATAATAAAGGAAAATGTTTTCCCCTTTTTAGATTATGGAATCCATTTTTCCTATTTTAAGCATGAATGTTTTCTTTTTCCATAATTGATTTTCCATTAACTAATCATTTTTAGCAAATCAAACGCTTGAAAGTCCCAAAAACTAATTTGTGGAAAGTTCTTTCACTAAGAAAAACAGACCCAAAGATGTGGTTATTGGGGCAAAACGAATTGAAGTCACGAAAATTAGAAAAGCAGAACAATTGGGCAAGGTATCTCAATAGATAGTCTTAAATATAGTGATTTCGCAAATAAATACGTAATCTTATGTAGCTGGCTATAAAGGAGGTCCTATCCTCGGAATATGGAAAAATTACGAATTCACTCCTTGTCAACTCCTAACTTTTGGTGACCCATTTATTGGATAGAAATTGACCCTGGCTCCTAAACAAAAATATTATTGAATTGCATATTAGGAGCATTTGCACTGTTAACACACATAAACTGCATTATGATTGGACTAATTTAAGCATGGAAGCTCTGAGCTTAATTTAATATCTATATTGAACCCACGAGATTGTAATTTTTGGCCAAGCCCATTAAGGGCGCGTTTGGTAACCATTATGTTTCGAGAATAATTTCTGATCAGAAATGATTTATTTTTTATTCTGTTCTTGTGAATAATTTTTAAGTATTTTAAACTATTTGGTAACTGTCCAAAATTTTTATTCCTAGAATAGAATTGCTGTTGGTACCGTTCTGAAAATTTCTAATCCAAATAATTTTCTTTTAATTTTTTAATAATTTTATTACTTCTTCTTCTTCTTCTTCTTCTTCTTCTTCTTCTTCTTCTTCTTCTTCTTCTTCTCTGCATTATGATTGGACTAATTTAAGCACGGAAGCTCTGAGCTTAATTTAATATCTATATTGAACCCACGAGATTGTAATTTTTGGCCAAGCCCATTAAGGGCACGTTTGGTAACCATTATGTTTCGAGAATAATTTCTGATCAGAAATGATTTCTTTTTTATTCTGTTCTTGGGAATAATTTTTAAGTATTTTAAACTGTTTGGTAATTTTTGGCCAAGCCCATTAAGGGCGCGTTTGGTAACCATTATGTTTCGAGAATAATTTCTGATCAGAAATGATTTCTTTTTTATTTTGTTCTTGGGAATAATTTTTAAGTATTTTAAACTGTTTGGTAATTGTCCAAAATTTTTATTCCTAGAATAGAATTGCTGTTGGTACCGTTCTGAAAATTTCTAATCCAAATAATTTTCTTTTAATTTTTTAATAATTTTATTACTTTTTTTTTTTTTCCTTCTCTTCTTCTTCTTCTTCTTCTTCTTCTTCTTCTTCTTCTTCTTCGGCCCCGCTGGTGGCTAGACGAGCTTTCGACGAGCTTGCCAGACTTTGCCTTGGCTCGGCGAGTCTTTGGCAAGCTTGCCGGGACCTCGCCCAACCGGGCCGCGGCGGCGGCAATGGTTGAAGAAGAAGAGAGAGGGAAGAAGAACAAGAAGAAAGAAGAGAGGAGAAAAATAGGTTAGCTTGATTTTGAAATTGTTCTTGGGAATAAAGAATATTTTTTTTACTTCTCGATTTTGTTTTAAATCTACTTCTGAAAATAAAAAAATAGAAATTTATTTCCGGAAACAAAAATTTTACCAAATTCCAAATCTAGTCCTGGGAACACAAGAATAGTAATTTTCACTATTTGGTCGGTTGTCAAATGCGCCCGAGTATCTATAGTGGCAAAAAATATGAGGTGCACATGAGGGTGTTAACATAAGAAAGATCGCGTTCTCCGTTTGAATTTGGAAAGTAAGAAAACATACTTCTTGAAAATTTCAGCCCAAATAAATGCAAAGGGTTCTTATTTCTCAAAAGAGAAGGTCATATTTATTTTGATCCAAATTAGGAATTGTAGGAATCGAAAGCAAAAGATCATCGCTTATAAAGGAAATGTGGGAATTCTCGTGCCTGGGGAGAGTTAAAAAAGGAAAAGGAAATCAAAGAAGAGAGTTTAAAAGAGAAGAGAATCTTCAGAAGAAAGGCATTTTGCTTGATATGCAGTATGCTTAGGCAAATATAAAAGAACATCATAAACAAAAAGTACACAAACGTGCATGGGGCATTATAACAGAAAAAGGCTACGTACACAACAGCAAAAGAGAGCACACACTTGAGAGCAGCACACGGAATTCACCGGGCAAAAACAGACGCCTAGACAAGCGCTTCAAATTCCCATGCTGCTGAGTCTCGACGCTGATCAATCCAGACAGACGACCACTACAGAGCCGGGACCTCATCAGTGATTATCCTAGTAAAACAAGGTTTTCTGGTGTTTTTCCACCGCACCAGCGGAGGTCGCGTTGGTGTCTTTGCCGAGTCGCTCGTTGTTCTTGCTCCCCGTTGACGCCTCTGCCCAGAACTTCCCATCGCCCCACCGCCGATCACAACCTCTTCCACCAAGTCTCACTGATCCTGCAAACTTGGCGCCATTGTAGGGACTCACCGCACATCCGTGTTCTAACCTCATCGTCACTTTTCATCCCTTGCCGGTCACGCCCGTAGCTTCACTGGTTATCACGAGTCCCTTGCCGCTGGTCACCGAGAGTCCCTCGCGGTCGTCCTTCAAATTGAAGGATCGAACTAGGTAATCTCCTAATTCATACCTTGATTTGAATATATGGTTGCCTAACTTAAATTATTTTCATTCTAACGTGATTTGTTTTGAGATTTTAGGGGATTCCTAAATAGAAAAAGTTATTGTTTGAGCGATGCATATAATCAAGGTTTCGATCTTTAAGACCTAAGATTGGATTCCCAAATTACCTTTATTTCATATTTGGATGTAGCGAATATTTGATTATGTGGGCTTATATATTACATGCCATTGATTTAGGAAACAATCATATTATGAAAATACAAAAAATATTGCATTGCATTGCATTTAGGATAAATTGCATTCATTTAGTTCCGTAATTTGGCATTGCATAGCGTAGGAACTATGTAGTAATTAGGAAATTACCTAATTTCATTAGAATTTAATATAAAATATTTTCTTATTTAAGTTAGGTCATCACACATTTAAGTATTTTCCTATTTTAACTTTCAAAAAGAAAATATCAAAATATCACATGCATGCTATTTGTTTTATAATACTCATATCATATATTGCATGTCATCTTAGATTAGTTCATATTTCTTTTGCTCGTCATTAGTATATAAATTTAATTAGTTTCATGATATCCACATCATTTAGCAATCACATGTGTAGGTCATGTCATACAGATTACTCATTGTCTTTCATGCATTGCATACAGTTTCTTATTTATTAAAAAGGAGACACAAAAAATAATCTCACAAGTAGGCTAAATAATAAGGTTAATTTATAATTGATCATATCCCTTGTCGTTAGAACCACATATAGGTTGGATTCAATTTAATTAAAATAGTGCATATGTCATTTAATGTTTCTTGTAAGTTCATCAATGCACGCTAGAGTATAATAGTCATAGCATTTAATTAAATCATGTTTTTGTTAAACAAGAAAAGCCCGATATGAATTGATTGTCATTGCATAATCATATTTAGAAATCATGTCTAAGTTATGCATACATCACATTGTTGCTTTGTATTTAGTTAAAATCTTGGAGAACATTTATTGGAATATTTGCATAACACATCGGGGTTTTTCTATCTCGTCAAGTAATTTATTTATTGCTTATTGCTTAGATCATTGAGTGTTGGATTCTGACTTTGTGCACTCGTGTGATTATCTCTCACATGTTAGTAGTTTAGCCCTAAAATTGACTTAGATAGCTTGTAAAATAATTTTCAAATAAATTAAAGATATCGAAATGGCCTTATATATATCTAGCCTGATCAAGTCCCCTTATTCATGAAATCTCTAGTTCAAAGAAATAAAATGTTCTCCCACATTTTACTTGAGTTTCTAATTGACTCATAATAAATTCATGACGACTCCTAGTAGAATTGAATGGCGTTTTTATTTGATTAAATTAAAATCTCAACGTTACGATTGGTATGAGCTTGGGAGAGCTTGCACTAAGTGTTGACTTAGTAACTCATTAGCTTTCCCTTAGCGGTTTAACTTTTGGAAGGTCACGACAGCTTGGCACTTTACTAGGGATTTGAGTTAAAACTTATAGTGGACCTAGGCCATGAACTTTCTCTTTTCAAATATATTTTTGTGTGGCAGCATGTAGACCACTAATTATTGTGTTAAATGGTTATTGTGTTAAATGGTCTTATAGATAAGAGTTATAAAGAGAGTAGTCTTTTTTTTTTGGTTAGAAGGAACATTTTTATTTCACACTATAGAGATACATAATTTCAAGATAAAACCACCCAAAAAGTTACACTATAGTGCAAATCCAAAAAATGAAACTTAGTATAGCTTGTAGAAACTTGCTCATTCCACAAGAATGGATCTTTCGTAACTTCAAAGGATAACTGGCCAAAAGGTGGTGCGTGCGTAGTTTCAGCGTCCTCAGCACCATTACTGTTTGGAGACAACAACAATGCCAATAGGTTTAAGAGCACTAATAATACATTGTAAATCCCAGATCTATAGTTAATAGAAGAACACCTAAATCTAGATTTAATTTTAAATTAGGAGAGGAGTTACACAAAATAGATACTAGTTGATTGCAAAATCACTTTCAGATAAGCCAACCATTAAGCCAACCATTGAACGCAATAGACAAGCATTGGAGATTTGTAGGGCGCTCGACTGTATGGAGCAAGCACCTAGAGTCAAAGTAAGCGATCAAATTCGGAGGGAGCAAATTCTTCTGAGGCGCTCCTGCTTCGATCTTCAGAGCCCACGGCGACAAACCTCACCACTTTCGGGGAGGATGTCCATAGCGTTGTCCTCGAAATCAACGAACATTAAGAGGTCTTGAAAAAGTCTTGAAGATAAAGAGATAGGGAGATAGAGGGGGGGAGGTAGAGGGAGAGGGAGAGGGAGGAAGGGAGAGGAAATCCTAAGAGAGGGATCTCTCTCTCCCTCTAGAATGTAGCTTGAAAAAAGGGGGCTGGCGGCTTTGGAAAGAAAATAACCCTAAGAGAGGGAGAGCGAAGGGCGGACATTCTTAGAGATTGATTCTCTTAATTGGTGAGTAGTCTTTTCTAACCTTTATTTTGTAGAATGGTGTTGAGAGTTATTGCTTTAATTTAATATTGAAGCAGTGATTGCATCATAAGTTGTTGTGTATGCTTTTAATGCATTAGCACTACATTCTTGCACATACAACTTGCCATAGTATCTGGATCGCAATTTAGGAAAAGTTAGGCTGGTGTTGAGAGGGATGCAACCTTATCTGCAAGACCGCAAGACTAAAGGTTACCCTTTTCAACTCCAGAATTTCTTTTTGATGTCTAAAGTGTCATAAGATAACCTTTCCATTGAACCAGAGTTAGGAGGACCCAACCTTAGTCCGTGAGACTGCTATTGGTCTGCTCACCCTCTTGGCCCCATTTGTCAAGTCTTTTAAGTTGTAGGCGTCAAACCTCACATTGTCATTTGTTGCCATCTTTTGATGCTCAGGTAAGTTTCACACACTCTTCTCTATGCTACTTAGCTTGTCGTGTTTCTAATTTAGCGTCGGTCCATGACATGGGTCAATGGCCATACCATTTGAATAATACTTTAAACTTATGGTTTTAAAGTTCTCAATTTCAATGTTTCATAAATGAACAGTCTTTCACAACTAACAAGGTAGGCGTTCGACCATTGTCGTGGACCGACCTTTACTTGCTATGCTTACTGCTCCATTTTCCAAGTCAATGGGATACTCCACAGATAATTGTCTCCTCCTGAAGTTGAGCCTTCAATTTTACTATGAAACAAAGTCCAAGATTTGATAGAAGCAAAGGTGTTCTCATTCCGCAACCCACAACCCAATCGTGAAGAAAGCACCGATCTGATCATTGAGTAAAATTGAAGGCTCAACTTCTCATCCCTCTAGAGTAGGGACATTTTTAATTTTTGCACACTCCTCTGTATAGGAGTATTTATTACTTTTAGGTCTACTTCTTAGGATTTGATTATTTTCTAGGATTTCCCTTTCCAACTAATCTAGTTCGTTGATTTCCATTCAATAAAATGCAATTCATTAAAATTTTCATATTTTGAGGACATGTTGAAATATATCAAATTAACCCCATGATTAAATCCTACTAATAAAAAATGAGGCAAAAAGTAATTTTGAAGATTGGGCTTCTTCGTGTTCCTTCCAAAATTTTGCAAAAACATTTTCGAAACGACATGCATAACATCTTGCATATTACAAATAAAGCCTGTTGTGGTTTAAAAACAAACGTGAGGTGCATAAGCCATTTTCTATGCCAATCAAGTGGTAACTTGATCTTGTTTTTGCATAACAGTCGTGCGCTATAGCCTTGGTTTCTAAGAAAATTGAGCTGAACTGACAATGATTCTTGTCTATACTAAAATGATCTTTGCAAGATTGTCTGAGAATATTTTGGATCCGATTGATGTGACGCAAAGGATCACCTTCTATCTGGGCATGATGCCAACTCCGCAGAGCCAAAAGGAGTGCTTCACACATTTCAACTTCAAGCTTGATGCAATCCTGCACACTGATGATAAAGTAGGGGCAACTCAAAAGAGAGACATCCGATCTTTGGAGAAAAAGGTGCACCTCGTCTGGAACATATTTAATTTTGGAAATGACATTTTGTTATTCTTTTTTGCAGATGATGAATTGAGAATAGCGAAAGTAGATTGAATGATCTGATTAAGATAGTGCCTTGATGGATAGTAGGATTATCCAAAGTCTTAGCTTGCATTTGCCTTTGCATCACATAATATCCTATTCATGCACATTTGCTTGTATAGGGGCAAGAGTAAAGCCAAGGCATCTATCAAATCGTAGATCAGACTTCCAATACCGACTATTCAATTCATTTGTCCTTTCCCCTTAAAATAGGGACAATCCATGAACACCATTTCTACGCGTGGAATTATAACTTCCAAGCTTTTTTTTATCTACTCAAATAGCCCTCATTTCTAGGGCCATTTTGACTGGTCATCCCCTCACGCAAAAAATATCAGCCGGGGGGTTTAAAAGCTGCAAGGGGAAGCCTATTTACTCTAATGAGATTAAACCAAAAGCGGCTTCCTTACTAGGACCAGCTATCTAGGCATTTGTCTAGTGGGTTGTGTCCTCACTTGGTCTAGGTGGGCCACGGAACCCAAAGATGGGTCCGAAGAGGTCCTCATCGAACCACACATATTGTGCCCGGCAGTTGTGTGGGATAAGGTCGAGGGGTACCCCTCGTCAACACAGACAGTGGTAGTGACCTATTGAAAAGCAGCATCCTCCCTAATCACGTTTATCACTGTGACCTCCATGCTTACAAGCACTCCAAAACGCATGAAGCGGTGAGGTAAGGTGTCCATACCTATTGACCTGAAAAAGGTTAAATAACAACAGTGAGTTGAAAACTCAATAAGTAAATATCCTAAATCTTATACAAGCGGATACCTCACATCGGAGCCTTACGATTTCCTGATCTAAACATGTTGATGGCGGATCAATAGCAAAATCTACGCTTTGCCTTAACTATATACATGATGGAACCAACCCTCAACCTAAGTCCCTTGAGTCCTAGGCAAAGGCATACAAATCCACACTGTGACAAATAGTGCAAATTATAGCCAATAATATTAACACGTGACAGATATTAGCATCCACAACATTATTAAAGCCTTCAAGACTCAAACAACCTTTTTCAGGACATCCACGTGCCCCTCACTTCATGAACAATGACGATCATAACGTGCACATGCCTTCTAATTCATTGAAAATGACATTTAAATCATGCATGTGTCTCATGCATCTTATATAAGTCCATGTCAAACATACGTGAGCCATAAAATAACTTCTAGAGGATGCACATAGCACTCAAATACTTCACACACGTTTAGTGACTCGAGAATCACATGGCATTCCATACTACCATGCTATCTCGAGTCTAATCATTAATCACATATAGCCAAAACTTTACAGCTTTTCCAAAATCTCTGGGATTTCATTTTGCTCCATCGAGCACAGTATTCGAAATCCATCGGGTGCCCTTGTGGGTATCGTTTTGATATAACACATTCCGTGAATGACATCCCATTAACGTGGAGGCATTGTCCCTCGAAACCTCAGTGACAAAATTCCTTGTATGATCACATGAATCAAGCATTCAAGTAATCGATTATATCTTTCACTTTAGTCCAAGTATGAATGCCTCAAGGGCGTGCTAATCGATGTGTAACTCATGACCTATCGTAAATGCGACAATAAAGTATGTTGAGTATGAAACTGGAATCGTTGCTTGACCCATTGTTGGCACCTAAATTTTGGCGACCCAGTTATTTATTTATTGCATTAAAAAATTAGGGATTAATTTTTAATCTCTAAAAAAAAAATAGAATTAAGCTGCATAGCATATAGTTTTAGGAGCATTTATTTATTTATTTGCATTAGGCCGGTGACGGATGAGTTTGCTTTGGTGGTTCTGAAATTTAATTTGGCAAGTTGGATTAAGCCCACGAAGAAAGCAACTTGGCCCAAGCTCGTATTCTTGAGGAGATATTACGAGCTAATCTTTGCTAGATTTGAGATCTGAAGAAATCCTATTGCAATTTTGAATCTTTAATATGTGATAAAATCGGTGGAGAATATTCATTTTTGCAAAGGAAATCTAGAGGAGATATCGAAAAGAAATATTACGTTCGAGAAGATCTTTGTGGATGTTGATTTGAAGAAGAAAATAAAACCCTAGTCCTTGGCCCATAAATAGGTTGCTACAAGGGGGAGGGGGCCACACATTCAATACACGGCTGCACGGGAGGGGGTTTTAATTTTCGAGACTTTTCCTTCATTCCTTTAGTTCAAAATTCAATACAAAAGGGGGGTTTCCTTCGTTTCTAGGGTCAAGAGAAAACAGCACAAAAAGAGAAAAGAAAAAACTCAATTGAGGGAAAGTGTTGGAAGATATTATTTAGCAGATCATATCAATTGTAAATTGAAAGAGAATCGTGTCTATTTTAGGATTAGAAAGATAGAAGAATACTTATTTTCCTTTTATTAATTCATTCTCTGTAATTAAATATACAGTCTTGTACAAGGAATTATAATCAATAGTGAGATACAAAAATTTCCATATCTCATTCCCTTTCGACTTCGAGACATTTTTCAACTCTAGAGACATTTTCTTCTTTATTTCACTTTGTTACATGGTATCAGAGCCTTCGGTTATGATTTTTTCTGCTTCTGCTCCGGTTACCTCATAAGGAACTCCAATCTCTAAAAGAGTTGCCATAGGAATCAAAGCTTCAATTGCCTCAAGAGGAACTCCATCTACAAAAGGAGTTGCCGAGGGAATCAAATTCTTTATTTACCATGACCAAGCTAGAAGACCTTACCTCAACTCCAGTCGACCAATTTGGTGGAGAAGCAACGCCACAAACTTTGGGCAACCAGGACTTGTTTGTCGTGATCTCTAAATCTAAGCAGCAGCAGGGCCAGATTCAAACCCAAGCCCATCACGTGCAATGGCAGCAATTCGAGGCTTAGTCTAATCTGGGGTTGCCTTTCTCGGGCCATCCTTACCAGTGGATACATTATCCATAGTACCGTGGGTCGGGCCCAAATGTATCATTGCTGGGCTACCGAGAGCAACACACAAGCCGATGGAGGCCCGCCAACCAATAATGGGGCAAGCCCAACCATTAGCCCGGCGAGACGGGCGGATCAACCGGACCGGGTATGGGAACGAATCCCTACCCGAGATTTTACAATGCGGGGCCTGCAATTGGGTTGAGCAATTCGGATCGGGATGCAAATCCCTACCCGAGCCTCGCGCTTGGTTTTCTTTCCGTCCATTCCTCACCGTGGCCGGCCGGAACTCGGCGACCCCCTTTACACAACAAATGGCGATGGACCGGAATTGAAAATCATCAGCCAATAGTTAACCGGTGCCGACAATTATTCGAGCTGGTCGCGTGAGTTCCGGCAAGCACCGGTAACGAAGGACAAAGAGGTTTTCATTGATGGGACATTTCCAATCCCGTCCGACGAGAGAATGGCATGACTTTAGAAGAGATGCAACCAATTAGTCAGGACATAAATTGGGAATTGTATCTCGCCCGAAGTCACGGCCGGACTTCCCCCGACGGAAGACTCCAAAAAGATGTGGGAAAACATAAAGGAGATGTACGGAAAACTCGACCAAGTGAAAATATTTTATCTCACACAACAGATCTCAGATTTGAAACAAGGGAACATGACGGTCGTAGCGGTTTATAATAAGCTTTCGGCTTTGTGGAACGGATTAGAAGCAGCCAAAGAAAAGTTTGACTGGCTTGAACATATTTAGCAGTAGTACAAGAACATGCGAGAAAAGGAGAAGGCGACGAGGTTCCTCCTCATCCTCAACGAAACTTACCTGACGTTTTGCTCCCAAATCTTAACCATGGAGCCCATGCCGAGCCTCGGCCGCATCTACAACTTGCCATTCAGAAGAAAGTCAGCAGAGGATGGCGGACCATGGGAAGGGAGGAGATGGAATGGTGCGGCAGCAAGGAGCCATCTTTGCTCCTCACAAAGGAGCACAGGCAGAGGAAAAGAGGCGGATCTAGGGTTCTTCGACGAGAACCCTAGAAATATCAAAAGAACCACCGACAACCTATATTTCATTCAACAATCGGACGGTTCACGCTTACTTCTAGGAGTGACTGGATCCGAGAGCTCGCAAAGCATTAGTCTCGGTGGATCGGACGGTTCAGTGAACTTCTATGGGGCGGATGGCCCACACGACACTTTCTTCGGTGGACCGGATA
This sequence comes from Eucalyptus microcorys, assembly GCA_014182515.1. Lineage (NCBI taxonomy): Eukaryota > Viridiplantae > Streptophyta > Magnoliopsida > Myrtales > Myrtaceae > Eucalyptus > Eucalyptus microcorys. The sequence continues at coordinate 21,218,875 of CM024564.1, forward strand.
GCTTGTATGGCCCAACTTTGACCCAAGTTTTTCAGCCCATGACCAGGCTCTCCTTAGTTGCAAAAATAGTGGCCCAAAAGGGAAAGGTAAATTGTATCGTGATTATTGCAAGCACCCACACCATACAATTGAAAACTGCTGGAAATTACATGGAAAACCAGGATAAAAGGAAAAAGGGAAGTTTTCAACAGTTTTTCAGGTATCGGGCCAACAAATGAGAAAATCAATTACCCATGAACAATATCAGGAGCTGATGGGAGCATTGAGGAAATTGGATGCTTCTGATAAAGCTGGAAGCTTCACAAGTACATCTTATTGTCTGATGAACTCAATTTTGCAGAATGCATGGATTATTGATTCAAAGGTGCTAATGACCACATAGTCTGCAATAAGGTTTACTTTTCCGACGTTAAGAAGTTGTCTTACCCCATATCAGTACAACTTCCAAATGGAAACACCACTAAAGTCACCATGTCTGGCATTGTGAATCTTAGTTCTCTTATTACACTTCCTAATGTACGTTATGTCCCTGATTTCCATTTCAACCTCATATCAATTTCCCGAGTTTGTGAAGAAAATTCATGTCGCATCTTATTCCATTATGATAATTGCTTCTTTCAGGCCCTTTTGACTGGTAAACTGATGGGCTTAGGTAGAGTCGATCAAGGGCTATATTTTTGGATGGATTTTCCACAACTTTTTAAATTACCCCCTGTTGAACTCAATAAATCATTGTGTAATGCTACTACCAATGATATGAATTTTCTTAATTATCAAAGATTGGGTCACAGTGCATCATTTCCTTGTCCTTAGTGCCCCATCCGCCCCATGACAAAACAAACTCGTGCTCCTTTCCAAAGTAGTACTTCCCGAGCAGATGATATTTTTCTCTAATTCATGCTGATGTTTGGGGGCCCTATCATACTTTGAATCATGATGGGTCTTGATTTTTCCTTACAATCGTAGATGATTTCTCCCGTGTGACATGGATATTTCTCATGCAGTCTAAAAATCAGGTTCTTTCGCATTTGTGAACTTTCCTATCATTGTCAAAAACTCAATTTGGAAAAACAATCCGTCGGATTTGAACTGATAATGGTAGAGAGTTTTTCAATGGTGAATGTGCTTCTCTATTTTCCCTAAATAGAATCTTACATGAGAGTTCTTGTACTTATACACCTCAGCAAAATGGAGTTATTGAGAGAAAGCATCGTCACCTCTTAAAAGTAGCACGTGCCCTTAAGTTTCAAGCATCTATTCTTGAGAACTTTTGGGGAGATTATGTGGTCACGCGTAGCATATCGATCAATTGCATGCCATTACGCATTCTGAGAGGGAAGACACCTTTTGAGTTATTATATGGAAGGAAACCAGATCTGAGTCATCTTAGAGTTTTCGGGTGTCTATGTTATGTGACTACAGTGGGGCATAGGGATAAAATGGCACCTCATGCTCATCAATGCATATTTATGGGCAATCCAGCCTTAAAAAATGGGTATCGAATTTACGCACCATCTACAGGAGAATTTCTTGTAAGCAGGGATGTTGTCTTTCATGAGGATATTTTTCCTTTCCAAAATCTCACTTCTTCATCTGAAAATGAGAAGACAATTAATAAGCGATTCTTATTGGAAGATGATTTATCTTTTGGAGGAACATTTATTGTTACTTCTCCTTCAAGACTAACCGGTGTATCGCCTCCAATGCCTATTGAGATCTCTACGGGTCATTCCATTGAAGAACCTCCTAAAGAGCTAGCACAGTTGACATGTCATTTCATAGAAGAGCTAGCGTAGTTGACGGACCCTTCGAAGCAAGCCATATTGAAGTAAGCCCTAATGGAGAATCGTCCTCAATACAACATGAGCCGCCACGGCGTCCTAGTTGCATTACTCGTCCACCGACTTGGACTAAGGATTATATATGTGGTTCTTCAAGATCGTTAGGTACTCATTACCCTATCTCGTCTTATATTTCATTTGATAGGCTATCACCAGAACATTTGTGTTGCATAAGCCGTATTTATGAAGAACGAGAGCCTTCTAGTTATAACGAGGCAAGAGATGATCCTCATTGGCAAAAGGCCACGGAGGCTGAGTTACATGCTTTGATAGAAAATCACACTTGGGATGTTGTACCATTGTCGCTGATTGCAAACCAATTGGATGTAAATGGGTATATAAGATTAAATATAGAGCATACAGTTCGGTAGAAAGGTATAAGGCCCGATTGGTAGCCAAAGGCTTTACACAACGAGAATGTTTTGACTACCATGAAACCTTTTTGCTCGTCGCAAAGGATGTCACAATTCGTTCTTTTCTATCGGTTGCTGCTTTTCGTGACTGGCCACCAAATGGATGTCCATAATGCTTTTTTGCATGGTGATCTGGATGAAGAAATCTACATGGATCTTCCACCAGGATTATGGAGACAGGGGGAGTCTAAGGTATGTCGTCTTCGCAAATCTCTCTATGGACTAAAGCAAGCCTCTCGACAATGGTACGCCAAGTTCACTAATGCACTAATGGCCGCTGGATTCAAACAGTCCAAATATGACTATGCTCTATTCACTTGGACAAGAGGTATGTCATCTATTTACTTGATGATTTATGTTGATGACATACATATCATGGGAAATGATGATTATGCTATGAAGAAACTTAAAGAGTATCTACATTCCACCTTCCATATTAAAGATTTAGGGCCGCCTAAGTATTTTCTTGGAATTGAGATAGCTCGTTCAAATAAGGGAATCTCTCTCAGTCAATGGAAATTCGTAATGGAGATTATATCGAAACGGGATGTTAGGCTGTAGACCAGCCATTATCCCTATCGAGCAAAATGCCAAGCTGACTTTTGTCATCTATGATGTTGGCATATCTTCTTCTTTAGATGATCCGCTATTAAAAGATCCGTTGGGATACCAGAGACTCGTGGGAAAACTTATTTATCTCACTATGACTAGGCCAGACATTTGCTATGCAATACAAACTCTTTGTCAATTTATGCATAATCCAAAACAATCTCACATGAATGCAGCCTTGAAGATTGTGAGATACTTGAAGACATGTCCAGGCTTAGGGATACTCCTTTCTCGAAAGTGCAATATGGAAATGATAGCCTATTGCGATGCGGATTATGCCACATGTCCTATGAGCAGGAGATCTATCATTGGATTTTGTATCAAATTTGGGGAATCATTACTTTCATGGAAGACAAAGAAGCAGTCCACCGTGTCCTTATTTTCAGCTGAAGCCGAATATCGATCTATGGCCAAGATTGTTTGTAAAATAGTTTAATTTAGGGGTCTACTGGATCTCGGGGCACAAGTTAAAGGACCGACTACACTCTTTTATGACAATGATTCAGCACTCAAACTTGCAGCAAATCCTATGTTGCATGAGAGGACAAAGCATATAGAGGTCGATTGCCACTTTACTCAAGAAAAGATTCAAGAAGGAGTTATCGAGACAAGAGGGATCAGAACCTCGGAGCAACCTGTGGACGTATTCACTAAACCGCTTTGTCAAAGACAACATGCATATCTTCTAAACAAGCTTGGTGTCTTGGACATATACAGCCACCGGCTTGAGGGGGAGTGTTGGAAGATATGATTTAGCAGATCATATCAATTGTAAATTGATAGAGAATCGTGTCTATTTTAGGATTAGAAAGATAGGAGAATACTTATTTTCCTTTTATTAATTTCATTCTCTGTAATTAAATATACAGTCTTGTACAAGGAATTATAATCAATAGTGAGATATAGAAATTTCCACATCTCATTCTCTTTCCAGAGACCTTTTCTTCTTTATTTCACTTTGTTACGTGAGCAAAGCAAAGGGCTGAAATGCGGAAGCATAGTGTATGGTTAGCGGGAGCTTTTACTTTCGCTGAAAAGTGCAACAACAAAGAAAGACGAGAGAGAAGAGACGTGAAAAGAAAACAAGAGGAGAGAGAGAAAGAAATCAAAAAAAAAGAAGAACAAGACTATTCTTCTTCTCCAACGGCTCGGCCACCTTTGTGCTTGCTCGCGCCCGCCTCCGTTGGCCACCACCGCTTGAACCCTCGTGACGCCGCAGCTCGCTTTCCCCATTTGCGCTGTCGCTACCATGCAACGATTGCGACCCGACGCCCGCCACGCCCGCCGCTGCCTCGGCCGCTCCGCCATCGTGCCGCCGCCTTGTTGCTCCGCCCGAGCTCCGTCATCAATGACAATAGCTTTCCGTCCGCGATGACCCGACACCGCGGATCCCGAGCTGCCACTCCGCGCCCGAGTGATCGCTTGCCACCGTCGCTCGTTGCTCCGCCGAGCCCCGGCCGCTTGTCGGCCTCCCCGTCCTCACCGCGTGACGACCTGCACGCTGCTCCTATCCCGCCATTTGTTGGTCCGCTTGCGGCCGGTCCACCCGCCACCCGCGGGTCCGCTCGAGCTTCCCCTCCGAGCGATGCCCACACTTGTAGCCCGAAAGCTCCGCCTCACCCGCTCCTACTTAACCCGCGACCAGCCGCGGTTGCTGCATCTGCCAACCGCTGGTCCCCTTCGCCGGAGCTCTGACAACGAACCACCGCCCTTGGCTGCCCACCACCATAGCGGCCCCTTGTCGAGCCACGCCGAGCCACCGTCACGCTATTTGCTAAACTTTGTTTAGGGGCCAAATTTCGAATTAGGTAGATTTTAGTTTATTTCATTTTTTTTAAATATTTTGCTTCTTTAGTAGGATTATTCTGTAATGTATGATTAAAATTCTCGACATGAAGTAGTCTCTTGAATTAGGGATTGACAGTCTGATTTTTGTGCCTGAAATCTGACTCGCAATTGCTTGAACTATCGCCAATTCAATCTCACGTTCGAGATTCGATTTGCGGTTTATTTAAAATTGACCAATCGGATCCCACGCATGGGATATGATTCGTCAATTTGTGCATGTCGATCTTATTTTGCCTGATTTGTTGTCGTGTCGTTCGATCGATTTTGTTTTCGTAAAAAGAAAAATCCGAAAATAATTTGAATTAGGATTAGGTTCGTTTTAGAATATTCATCATCTTAGTGTCATCTTACATATTTAGAATAGGAAATTTATCTATTTCGAATTTTTGAAAAAATAAAAATCCAAAATAAGATGCATTCATTTAGGATGTTAGTTTTTTTTTTTTTAAAAATTTTAAATTGCACGTTTAATTATGTGTCAATTTTTAATTTCGAATTTCATGAAAAGAAAAAAGAAAAATTAGAATTAGGGCATTCTTTGCACGTCATTACATGTTAGGATAATATTGCATGTTTGTTTTTTTAATTAATTATAGGTTTAGATAATTTCTCCTAGATAGATTGCATGTTCATTAAAAAAAAACACACAAAATATTTCACTTTTATCATATAGTTTAGGTCATATTGCCATGTTATATCATTTCATGTTAGATTAGTAGCATGTATTGCATCAAGTATGATTCTCATTAAATAAGTGAAAATAAGTAATTGCGTGTTAATTAGAAATTATATTTATGACTATAATTGTGAATGCTGATCAAACATTGCGAGATGCTTTCGTTGTTATGAGCTAAGTTCTGCAATTTATTCATTGCTTTATTCATTGCTTTTCTTGGATGTTAAATTGGTGGTTTGCGCTCCCGCATGATCACCTCACATGTTAGGGAGGTAAATTAAAATCAATTCAAGCTGCCTGCAAAACGTTTTTCTTCAAAATAAAAGAGAAAGGTACCGAAACGGCACTAGAGAAATCTAGCGTAATCAAGTCCCTGAACTCACAATCTCTGGTTCATAGGAGTAAAGTAAATCTTCCGTTACTTTACTTGGGTTTCTAATCGACCCACTAAAAATAGATTAGTGGCGACTCTAACTAAAAATCAATTGAATGATAAGAACTTGAACCTAAGTCGCGAATTTATATGAGCTTGGGAGAGCTTGAGCTAAGTTTAGGCTTAACAATCCATTAGCCAAACCCTAGGTTCATCCGAAAATTTGGTCGCAACACCCGTGATGCTCAAGTATCGGCCTAGGTCAAACTCGGATTGAATGATATGCCTCAATATTGCTAAACCAAGAGAGTGACCCGCCTGATGCACTTCCAAGCATGTCCCAGAACCAACGCCGTTCTAGATTCGACCGCTTGATATGAACTCAAGCTTTGACCATGACCTACGAGCATTTATATGCAAAGATCATATCACATAACGCTCATACAACCATCCATAGCATTCATATATGGAGATCAAGCATAAGTAACAATGGCAAACGATTCACAACAATCACAGCAAATCTAAGCCTTAATGAACCATTTCCACAACTCATGTCAACCCCAACAACCTCGGCTCTCACATACTTATTCCTTGCTCAATCTTGAACCGTATAGCTTAAGTATATCATGAACAAATCATACAAAATTAATCATATGAGTTTCGCAAGCTAGGATAGTTTTATAACATTAGAGGCAGTCCTAAATCTGAGTTGCGTAACATAATGGCCTAGCCAACATTTAGGAAATCTACTTACAAACAACTAAAATGGGACGGGGGTGGTCGGGTGGTGGCTCGGTTCACGGCAGTAATGACCAGGTGACAGCAAGGACAGCGGACGGCAGCAATAGAGCAGTGGATGGCCTCTAGGCGGGTTTATGAACAACGGCGGTGGCGGCGTGCAGTGGTGGACGGCGAGGCGAGCGGCCAGGGGGCGATGAGGAAGAAAGGGAGGAAAAGGAATAGAAGAGAGAGAGAGAGAGAGAGAGAGAGAGAGGAAAGGGAAGAGGAAAGGGAAGGGGGGTTGACCAAATGGGGTGGGAGAAGGAGAGAGTGAAGAAGAAGAAGAAGAAACTTCAAAAGAAAGATTACCTTTCAAACATTAAATGCTCTCGAACCACCTGGGGTTTGCCCCGGTGGCCACCCTTCCAACTTGGAAGGGGAGGTGAAGGTTCAAATCCCCACCTTCTCAAGGGGATTAGGGTGTGGACGATTTTATTTCGGGAGTGGGTTTGACTCACACCTTGCAAGGAGGCGGGACAAAAGTCCGAGAGTGAGTATTAGAGTAGCTTAACGTAGGACCGACAAAAAAAAAAAAAAAAACATTAAATGCTCTTAAATTATTGTCATCCTCTCATGATGACAATCAAACTTGGAAAGCAAGATGAAATCTCGGTCATCCATCTTGCCTAAGTCCTTATCCAAGATCAAGGGCTAGGATGGCTTCTTGAATTTCAATTATTGGATAGACTTAAGAAGGGCAATTTGGTCTATTCCCTTGTCTACCCCAAAAGTGGTGCCTATCCATTGTCCATGGCCTAACAAAGTTTGTCTCATCTCAATTTAAATTTTAATAAGCCGAATTGGTCTCGTCTCTAGGTTCGTTGAAGTTTATATTCTCAAATTAGTGCATTTCTCTAATTAATGCACAAACATGTTCAATAAAATCATTCAATTGGAAAAGAATGCCTTGATAACATCTATAGTCGATACCCGCAATTGAATCGGGGCTTGTGACTAAGTTTTGATCGGAAACAGCTTTAACGCAACCTACGCGAATTTAGGTGGCATTGGTAGAATTCTTGCAACTAGACTTGAACTGAGTTGATGCCTATTTAGGGTTTTACGCGTGGCTTTTAGTCGAGCTCGATCGATCCATGAATGATCCTCGGTTGTTATGTAATCGAGTAGGATTGATCAGCCTTTCTTGACTCATGATCGTTCAGGATCGGATTAAGGTCGTTCGCGAACAGTATATTGACCATGTGATGTCACATGCCATTGGTATATACTCGAGTTGAATCGATCTATATTAGTCCATTAATTGACTCATGATGGCACATGATCATCCACAATGATCCTTGTGGTCAAATGATCCTTTCATGGTTAAATGCTTTGATCTATTACAACCCTAATCCTGAGTTGTCTTGCCTCTAATCAACTAGTCAGCTCGTGACAATCCATGGGATTCACGGTCTATTCTCATTATTGACGTGCCGTTGCTTAGTCCATCTCTCGCGGTGTAAATATGGGGTTGAATCGAGGATGTCAGATTCTTACCCTCACTTGAATCAATCTCCGAGTGTATTATGACTCAAATGAGAATTTAAGTACCTTAAAGTGATGAAGAAAATTTATTTCTTTATCATACACAATTTTATCTCTTATATAGCCCAATAGAACCTGCAAATTCATTTACGAAAAGCTAGTTAGTGATCATCCTCGTACTGGGGCAGGAATTTAAATCACCACGAAGGAACACTATCGTCTGGAGTGTTGATTAAAGATGAAAACCTCGAGAGTCTAAAAATGCCAAATTGTTCGAGAGTTGATGGCATCGCAAAAACCAACGTCTGGTTGGTCCAAGAATGCATAGCAAGAAACGTGTCAGGAAAAAGAGAAGTGAACAAATCGACAAAAAGATAGAAAGAGATGAAAAAAAAAGAATTCGAAACAAAAGTTCAGAAAACGAGAGCAAAAAAAAAAAAAAAAGTACCTTATATCCGTTTGGCATAATTTATACAGTACTTACCTTTACCACAAAAAAAAAAAAAAAAATTTCAAAAAACGAGAGCAAAAAGTGAGAGCAAAAAAAAAGGAAGAGCGATAAAAATGGTGATGCAAGGCCCAATTGTTGGTGAGAACGAAAGAGTGTCTATGTTAAACTCGCAAAGTCAATCCCAATGAAAGGGTGGTGATTTCGCAAATTTCAAAATCAGTGCAGGACTCTCGTGGTCGAAGATGCATCAATACAAGAAGACAATCCCCAACGAAGGAGAAGATTGATAATGATATTGAGATGCTTACCAACTTCAAACCCTTTCAATGAAAAGTTGTTGAGCTAACAAATCCTTTCGTTTCTCAACCCATTAACCAAGTTTACGTTTCGTCTCTTATACTGAATAGGGCACTTGAATTAACATAGGAGATTCAGATGTTAAAAGCTTCTCCCAAAAAAGTGCGACCAAGATTGCTTCAGACTCATTTGCATGGTTTTTGACTAGTAATCCCGGTGGAGATGCCAAATTAATGAAGAATATTCCTTTCAAAGCTACGAATAATCACTTTTTGCAAAGCCGATGACAACTCCTACGTTATGGTCCTATTAAAAAGACCTCTTCCATTGGTAAGGTTATATTGCTCGTGAGACAGCTCGGACTCTTGTCGATATGATGATAATGATAAGATAGAGGGATTCTCCTGTTCCCAAATCAATGGTCAGGAAAAATTATCCTTCAAAATGAGAACAACTGAAGCTTTTTTTTTGGCAAAAAGTCTTTCGTTTAGTATTTTTAAGAAATCCAGAGTGAAAAACCTTAGATGATTTAAATCTTAATAAGTGAAAAACCTTAGATAATTCAAATGGTAAGTGAAAAACTTTAGACAATTCAAGTAAAACCTAAGGCATACCAAGTCCTAGGATGGCAAACTTCGGACAGCTTCGACATCTGAGATGAAAACTCTAGGTAGGTCCAAAATCCTATGATGAGAAACTTTGAGCGCCTTTCTAATCCGTCAACAAAGCCCTGCGATGAGAAACTCTAGGTAGCTTTTATCCGTCGCCAAAATCTGCGAATGAAGAGAAGAGAACGAGAGAGAGAGAGATAGAGAGAGAGAGAGAGACAGAGAGAGAGAGACTGGAAGAGGATGCAGATTTTTTGTCTTTTTAAACTTGAGTTCTTTATAGCCATTGCAATTTGGGAAGAGCAAGGGAAGGGGAAAAGCGTTGCTTCTGATGAGAAAGGACCAAAAACCCTAACGGATGCGGGGTTGGAATGACACATCGCAATGTGGTCCAACTGATCTGGGGATGTTGGGATGAAACCTCGGCCCGAGGAGGCCACTGGGTATACCAATCCTTGCCTCACCACAGTCGTCTGCCATGGGAATTGCCCCAACTTTTGTTGATTGTTCGCGATGGCCGGCGACGAATGGCAGTGGCATGACCGTCTGCTGGAGAATGCATGCCCGGCGGCGGGGCTTCGCGAACAATTTAAATATGGATAACAGAAAGTCCAAATCTATGTTAGTGGCGAACAGAGAAAATGCCAGGCCCATGTCCAACGAAGAAATGGAAGATTGGGGTGGTGGAAGACGAAACGGTATCATTTGATCCGACCACCTAGATAGGAACGGAGTTCACTATTTATAAACCCACAGCGCTAAGGCTTGCGCACCGACAATCATCAGAGAGAGAGAGAGAGAGAGAGAGAGAGAGAAGCTAGCGAGGTAATATAAAGGGTTCCAATTCGCGTTCCATTTTGCAAAACCCGTGAGAAAGATAAATTACACAACTATCATTCAATTTATCAAACTAATTATTCTGAGTTCAATCAATCTGATGTAACAACTCAGGGGACATGTTCACTCCAGCTTTAAGGGCACCGACGCACGTGGCTTTGGCGACATTATACCGGTGGCGATTAAAGTGCCATCGACTTTTGTTTTGTTTTGTTTTGGGCCCGCTTCCAGATTATTAGTAGTATGATAAGTGAAGAAAGAACATATCGTCCCTTAAAATTGCTAAAAGGCTCGCCACCAAACTTTGTACCTGTTAGTGGCGATGGTTATAATCTCCGATCTCTTAGGGTCAGTGAGGAGAATGAAAAAACGGCACGAAGAAATATCACTAATTCTATGATTTCTCGTGGGACACTCCAAAAGCAAAACTTTGTGCACTTGCATGGGTGCGCTTTTCAGGTGACATTGCGAAATTTAACGATGGTTTTTTGCATGAAAAGCGGATGGAAGTGCCGAAGGTTCTTGCCGATGCAATGGCTATGACGAGTGCAAAAAGTGTTCTGTGGTTTTGTTTCTCTGAAGAGAGTATCGCTTGGCTAACTTCTTTCACGGGGAACAGCTAAAGATTCCTTTCACGAGAGGATCCGTAGTTGAAGAACAACAGAAGATCCATGAAATGGAGCTAGAGAGCTCCTTTCCGTAGTACATTGGATTGATAATTACACATCTTCTCGCGACTGTTCACGTTTGGACTCATCGAGGAGAAGATAATTAAGTGTTGCATCCAGTTGGATAGGAGCGAATACTTTGGAAAGTAGGATTCCTCATCTATACTTTTGGAAAGTAGGATTCCTCATCTCTCTCTCTCTCTCTCTGTCTGTACTAAAAGAATGACGTGACTCAATCCACGACAAATCCAGAGAAAATGGAGAAAGATAACTCCCACACAGAGAGAGCAAGCAAAAGCAAGGTGTTTCACGAGGTCTGTACTAAAAGAATGACGTGACTCAATCCACGACAAATCCAGAGAGAATGGAGAAAGATGACTCCCACACAGAGAGAGCAAGCAAAAGCAAGGTGTTTCACGAGGCCACAATCGAATTTTTCTATCATTAAGCACGACAGCTTTGTCCGTCTTTGCCCCCTCTCTTTCTCCCGTCCATATCTTTGAGTTATAGTAACTCCACCACTACCATGGCCGCCCCCCCTCGCTCTCCCTAACACTGTTGACAGAGCTTAGTGACGAGGAATAGGAGGCAATAGCAGAAAGACCTGGATGGATTTGAGCTCATACCTGACGTCGCTGATCACGGCATTCGTGATCTTCATCGTCCTCATGGTCCTCTTCCCGTGGCTGTCCGGCCGGCCCGGGAACAAGGTGGTGTACTACCCCAACCGCCTCCTCAGGGGCGTGGACCCCTTCGAAGGCGGCAACCACGCCTCCGCAACCCCTTCGCCTGGATCCGCGAGGCCCTCTCCTCCTCCGAGCAGGACGTCATCGCCGTGTCCGGCGTCGACACCGCCGTCTACTTCGTCTTCCTCAGTACCGGTGTGTGCCGTGCCTCTCTCTCTCTCTCTCTCTCTTTTTCAGTTGTCTGATCTTTTCTTGCTTTGTTTGGGTGCTTATAATGAGACGTTGGTGGTTCTTCTGGGGGAGTACCGGCTGCCGGAGGCGGCTGGGTCCGTCGTTGTTTATGGGTTGGTTTGAACTCGGCGCTTGGATGTGTCTTTTTGCAATTCGAGTGGGACTAGTGGACCGTTCTTTCTGAATATGATCGCTTCTTTTTGTGTTTTCTGGTGGTTCTCAGGTGAATAGATCGCTTCACTTTTTTGTTCGTTGATCTTTCTTTTATGGGTGTTGGTTTGGTTTGGCTCGTTTATGGTATGATTTTCAGTCTGTTTCATGGATTTTAGAGGTTGATTCGGTGTTGTTAATTCATGCCTTTAGGGCAGTCCATTTCAAGGGTTACATTAACACTTCTAGCAGCATTTCACTTTCATGCCATTACTGCAATCCAATCCTTCATCACTTGATTAAGTGCACAATTTGTGCAGTAAGAAGTTAGACTCACCTTGACCGCAATACGAAAATACGTCTTTATTCGTGATTGTGAGTGGATTTTGAGTTTCTAGGGCCAAATATGCATCCTTTTACTGGAGCATAAAGCCTTCAGCACCTGCAATTTGTGCTGCTGATCATCCCAACTGATTGTCATCGCTCTTTTTTCGCATTGTGGTTGGTGAACCCAACCATTTATTTGAACACATACTGTGGGGCTGGTGATACATGCCGCTTGCACTAACAGTTATGCTTAACCGGAAGAGTTGATATTGGAACACTCACCATACTTGCATTCTGTTGTTGCAGGAAATTAGCTATAATCAGATTTTGACGAGCATTCATATGTTTATAACCTCTCAAATAAGTTAGGCTTTATGACATGGGAAGAGGGGGGGGAATGGATTTCTTCATTTTAAGGATATTTTCCTAAGAATTTATGTTGGACAGTATTTTTTTTTTTTTTTTGTTGGGGGGGGGGGAGGGATGGATTTCTTCATTTTAAGGAGAAAAGAGAATTAGACTTCCTATTTTCCTAAGAATTTTACCTGTGTAATCCTATATATTGGAAAGTAATGGTCGTGTATTCAAATTGCTTTTGGCATTCTTAGTTACGTAAGGGTTCCACATTCAGACAGGAAATCTGTCGTCGGCTATCAATAATTACAGGCGATTGAAATTCCCGATAAAAATGAGGAGGGACTTATAAGGAAGCCTAAAGTTGCCATTTTTCTATTTTCCTTCACTTCCCTTTTGCGTATTCTTTACAATCACTCAATTTATGGCATACATATTGTATCAAGCTCCCCTGGATGGTTAGAACTCTGTTTTGCATGTTTTAGATTCCATAATTGTGGAAGCTTTCACTTTAGTTTTTCTTGTATTGTTTTCGATGAACTCTTGTGCTTGTATCTTTGAAATACTCCGCCGTCTGTAGAAGTGACAATTCTGAAGACTTCTCCCTTTTACTCCGTAACAGTGTTGGGAATTTTAGTATTATCCGGCATTGTGCTCCTACCGGTTCTTCTACCTGTTGCTGCCACTGCCAAAACTCCAAAGACATCATCGGACACAAACACAACCAGCAATGGGACATTCAATGATCTTGACAAGTTGTCAATGAGAAATGTGGCAGTAAGTTTTAGAACTCTCGTACAAGGATTTTCTTTTTCTTGTCTTATCAAGGGTAGAGAGAAATGTTTTATTCCCTATTTCTACCATAATTTTAGGACATTGATTGAAGTGGATTTTGGAAACTATGGAGGTATTCATCATATCATACTTGGTGGGGGAAGGAATTGGTGGATGATGTTGTTGTGTAGAGAAAATCAGTGCTAATTTTCTAAGTCACATCCTTTTGTATGTACAGGAGAAAAGTTCAAGGTTGTGGGCATTCCTGATAGCTACTTATTGGGTCTCAATCGTTGCATACTACCTGTTGTGGAAGGCATACAAACACATTTCAGCTTTGAGAGCTGCTGCTTTAGAATCTCCCGAAGTGAGAGCAGAGCAATTTGCTGTCCTTGTGAGAGACATACCTCCTGCCCCAGAAGGTCAAACTATGAAGGAACAAGTTGATTCATATTTCAAATCTATTTATCCCGATACATTTTACAGGTCGATGATAGTGACTAATAATAGAGAGGTATGCTTATTATAATGTTTCTTTCTATAATACTCCATTTGTTCCTCATTTGTTGCTATGCTAAGTCTTGCTTTATAGTTCTGCGGACTTTGTCCTTTGGATAACTATATCTACATGCACGTGAGTATATATTGCAACTATTTTAAGTATCTGGCTGCTGGTTAGAATACACAGAGGTGAAAGAATATCGTAAAAAAGAACTCTGTGGTTCCTGATGGCTAGTCTTAATGATTTCTCCACCACAGTGGCTGTGCAGCTGGTGCTATTTATTATGGTACTGGTTGGCTCTGGACCCTTTTCATAATTGATTCTATTTGAGGAGGATTATAAATTACTGTGGGGCTTGATGAGTAATTATGTACTATTGTGGGGCTGAATGAGCATTGAACCCTTTTGTTATGTAAAGGTTCTCAAGGAAAAACCAAGTAAAAGGAAGATACCAGTTTGTTGGGCAGTTTTAATTGGTAGTGTGATATGAAGTCACAAACCAAGAAGTGCATTTATGTGGTTTGTCATATGGCAGAAGTAGCCGCACTACTATTAATGAACCAAAATAAGACCCACCATAGAGAGACAGTCCTATTTAACACAAATAGTTGAGGTCATGACTTCATTGTATGTGTATTGAAAACAATCATGGTTGAACCTTACCCCACTGTACGGTTGCTCTCTGATTTATAAAGGACAAAATAGGTGTTTTTCAGTACCAAGAGAGCGGTTGAATGCAGCATTCAATATACGTAGCTTACTTCCCCTTTCACCTTAAAAAAAAATATCATGTTTTATGGACTTCTTTACTGTGCCACTGCCACAAACCCCGTATTGTTCATAGAGGCATTATCTCATCTATGCCCGGAAATACTTGGAGGATAAAGATCTGTCGTATACTTAAAAGTTCCTCTCGTGAAAGTTTTGGTTATTTATCGTGACAGAGAATGTAGGCATAGTAGAACAACTTGTTCTTTCATCTTTTGATTTTCATCCATTGAGACCTTTCCTTGTTATATGTTATCATGTAGGTTAACAAAATCTATGAAGAGTTGGAAGGGTACAAAAAAGCTTGTACGTGCTGAAACAATTCATGCAGAATCAAAGACAACCGGCAAACCGGAAGGAGTGAGACCCACAAACAAAACCGGCTTCCTAGGTCTTACTGGGGAAAAGGTGGACAGTATAGAATAGATCAGTGAACTGACTCCAAAGCTTGAAGCTGAGCAGAAAGCCACCTTGAGAGATAAG
This sequence comes from Eucalyptus microcorys, assembly GCA_014182515.1. NCBI lineage: Eukaryota > Viridiplantae > Streptophyta > Magnoliopsida > Myrtales > Myrtaceae > Eucalyptus > Eucalyptus microcorys. Next base: position 21,234,036 of record CM024564.1, read on the forward strand.
CAGCAAGCAGCGGCTCTGGTCTTCTTTACTAACAGGGTGACCGCAGCCTCTGCAGCACAGAGCCTGCACGCCACAATGCTTGACACATGGAATGTGATGGATGCACCCGAACCTCGTCAAATCATATGGACTAATCTTACTATTAAGCTTTTCGAGCGACAGATACGGCGGTGCATTATCTACATTATAGTGGCTCTGACCATTTTCTTCTACATGATTCCGATCACATTTGTTTCCGCCTTTACGACTCTGGAAAATCTGAAGAAATATCTCCCGGTTTTGGAGCCGATTGTGGATATTGCAGCGATCAGAACTGTGTTGGAAGCTTATCTCCCTCAGATTGTGCTCATCGTGTTTCTGGATTTGCTGCCCAAGTTGCTGTTGTTTCTGTCAAAGCTAGAGGGGATTCCTTCCCAGAGCCATATAGAACGTGCTGCCTCTGGAAAATACTTCTACTTCACGGTCTTGAATGTGTTTATTGGTGTTACTGTGGGTGGAACCTTGTTCGCTACATTCAAGAGTATTGAGAACGATCCCAACTCTCTCCTCACGGTACTGGCGGCCAGTCTACCTGATAATGCAACATTTTTCCTCACTTATGTTGCTATGAAGTAAGATGTTTCTGTTCCTCAGTCTTCTGTCAACTTCTAACTTGCTGAGTGACAGATTCTGATTCTTTTTTGATGCGAAAGGGAACAAAAAGAAAAAAAAATGAGTTGGGTTAGCTTATGTGCGCATTAGGGCAGTTTGATATTCTCATAATTTGTACTTTCTATGTTCCTTAAAATGGAATCCAGTTTCATATGGCCATCATTCTTGCATGGACTTTTTCCTCTGCTTTCTTGGCACAGTGATGGTGCTAATGTCTGAATTTGGGGAAACGGTTGTCAGGTTCTTTGTTGGCTACAGTCTCGAGCTTTCTCGGATTGTTCCTCTGATTATTTTTCACTTGAAGAGGAAATACATTTGCAAGACCGAAGCTGAAGTCAAAGAAGCATGGTATCCTGGAGATCTAGGATATGCGACCAGAGTTCCTGGAGACATGCTGATCGTCACAATTACCCTCTGCTATTCTGTCATCGCTCCTCTGATCATCCTATTTGGTGTTGTGTACTTTGGCTTAGGATGGATTATCCTTCGAAATCAGGTTGGGTGGCTAACTCGACGTCGTACTTTAGCTTTGAGTCAAACACTTATGCAAATCTTTGCCTCTTCTAGAGCATTCCGTAACTTTGAAATGATCGTTTTGGTCCACAGGCACTCAAGGTTTATGTTCCATCCTACGAGAGTTACGGAAGAATGTGGCCGCGCATGTATTTGCGAATCCTAGCTGCTCTTGTCCTTTACCAGCTCACTATGTTTGCCTACTTTGGGTTGAAGAAATTCTACTACGCGACTTTCTTGGTTCCGCTGATCATCTCGAGCCTTATCTTTGCCTACGTGTGTAATAAGAAGTTCTATCGCTTCTTCCACTGCCCAGCGCTGGAAGTCGCCTCGCACGAGCTGAAGGAGACGCTGCACATGGAGCGCATCTTCCGAACTTATGTCCCTCCCAGCTTGTGCTCGGAGAAGGTCGAAGATGACCGCTTCGAGGATGCTCTGTCTCCAGTTTGAGGGCGGGCTCGTTTGCTTGATGTAGATATCAGTATATTTCCTTCCCACTGGAATGTTTCTTTCTTGTGTCTATCAAAGCAGGCAAACTTGTAGGAAGTTACACTAGATTTGTTCAGTAATGTCTTAGGAAGCGTATCTGTTTGTGTTTCATCAGTGTAGTTTTAAGCGTAATTTTGTGCGTCTTTTGTCAAACGTGTTATTGTTCAGGAAAAGATAAAAAGAGGGCTTTTGGTCAGGTCTTCTCTTTCTGCTTAATTACTTTAACTAATCTCATTTAATCATGGGCAGGAATTGTTTGAGTGTTAAACTCTTGATGTGTGGCTACAATACAAAAACTTTTGTAATTTCACAACACTAGTTAAGGAAAAAAATAGGATAAAAAAAAAAAATTATGGCTAAATACGTTAGAGAATTGACATCGCGGACATCACATGGAAACAGCCTACTCTAAATTTCAAAGATGCACATTTCTAAATCATAGTTAACGCTGCTTAACTGATGCCCTCTTAACATGTTTTTCTACTAGAATGCAGGGAGTGGTATTGTAATGGTAGAATTACTCAATCAGGTTCCAAATATGTCAATTCAGTTTTAAATTGTTTAGTTATGTTAATTTAATTCTAAATCTTTGCACGAAATTCTAATATAGTAATTCCGATTAAATGGTATTGGGAATTGATGATTTAGTGGTCCAATTTTTGTCTACCATCCTACACGCACATTGCCACATCAACGATATTTGGTGAAAATTGGTTGGAAGGATTATATTGAAATTTCGTGCAAATGTTTGTAACTAAATTAATAAAATTGAAAAGTTTAAGATGAAATTAATATTTGTACAATATGTTTAAGATTAATCGGACAAATTTCCTATTTGTAATTTGTAATTTCTCCATCTAGTGCGAGAAGGAGATGAGAGATGGAATGATGGGAGAGCGCACGATAAGTGTCAAAATTTTTGTACAACTCGCTTTGATGTCATAAAAATTTCAATCGATGATTTAATGCCATAACTTTTAAAATATGTCCACCATAAAGCCATAAGTTTAAATGTTAGGACAAATTTTATGGCAATCACATGATAAACGAAAAGTTATGATACTTAAAGTCAACACTCTATAAAAGTTATGACACTCGTATGATCGATTGAAATGTCATGGCACAAAAGCAACAAAAATTATGATACTTGTGGTGTTTTTTCCTTCGAAATGGTCATGTCTCTATCTACACGAGGCAATTTTTTTTTTTTTTTAAAATTTGTTAGCAAGAAAAAAGTATTTTGGATCCAGATCCATTTATTATTCATGTTAGATACTAAGAAAGGGGACGGATGACAATTTAATGGAAGAAATTAGTTTAAAAACTAAAAGGGTTAATACCACAAAAAACCTTAGACTAATACACTTGTAACAAATTTATTCTAAATTAATTTTTGAGTCATTAAAATTTCCAAATTAGTTTACTTGTGATATATTGACCCTTCATTAGCTTTCGTCAAATTTTACAATGAAGTTGTTCTAAATGACACATGGTAATAACTCAATTAATATGGCAAGTCTACGTGAAAATGTATCAATTTAGGATAAATTTGTCATAAATGTACTAATTTGAGATAAATTTGTTACAAGTATATTAGGTTTAAGATTTTTGATGACCAAAAAAATAATTTGAGGTAGATTTATTACATATATACCAATTTGAGGGCATTTTGGATTTTTTTAATTATTAAAGGGTGTGTTTTAACCATAATGGCTGATGACATGGAGTCACAATAGATAATTATGTAATAATATACATGCGATCTTCTCTCGCTAAATAAATTCAAAGTTTTTGATCAATCAAAAGAAAATTTTAAGTTTTTGGGTTTTACATTCTAATATAATACATGATAAGGGTTTAGATTATTGTTTTCCCTTCTCAAACTCATTTCTTGTGGTGGGCTCAACAATTTACTTGCATCATAAGAGTCGGGTCAGCTCGTAACAGTCGAGGCAAGTCATGCACATGTAAGTGATCAGCTTACGTGCGATGAGGTAATTTAAATAGAATCTCATGTCATTTAAATACGCCGTTGTAATATGTTTAATATACATATAATATGAGGACCGCGAGCTAAGATTGCCCCACGGGGCAACGCCCATACAGACGAAATAGCCTTAATTAGTAGAAAGGAAGGATTAGTCTCACTTGTGGATATTGGAGAGTTGGGAAAGTTTCGACCATCACATGCCAATCAACGTGGGACAAAGTGAAGATGAGGTACTTCGGAAACAATTGTCTCGCAATGTTTATCTAGGAAGCTTTCCAAACTTGTATCTCCTGTAAAGACAAAAGACTTATAGGTGAAATTACCCTGAAAAGCTTTGTCCCCCATTTGTTGAGCAATAAGGATTATGAGCTGGTCTTCCTTGATCTTTACTAAAGGCGGATTAAGCCAAAAAAACATTTTTTTTTCCCGAATAGTCTCAACATCCTCATTGAGAGTTGCTCTGCGAGACGTCCAGTAGTCTTTGACTTGGTCTTCGAATCACACATCTTATAAAGAAATGATTAATGTCACGAAAATTCTCAAATTAGTACACTAATAATAATTTATCTTAAATTAATTTTTTGATCACAAGAAGCCTGAAACTAATACATGCGTGACATATTTACGCTCCGTTAAATTCTGTAAATTGCTGACTTGGATCTTGAAAATGCTAGTACTACCACCTAGAGGGAAGAATAGGTGTTTAAAATAAACCTTGACAAATGAATGTGAAATAAAATGAGTTGTAAGTAAAGTTTGAAAAAGAATCGAGTACGATTAAAAGCGTCACCAGACTTCTTGTGAAAATTCAGAATTGGATAAGAGATGGAATATATTTTTGAGAAACTTAAAAAAAAAAAAAATTGCAACGGATAAAGCTGAAAAGAGTTAAGGGAATAGAAAATTGCATGTGAGATTTATAATGGTTCGGCTTAGATTAAAGCCACGTCCACTCTTCCACCCCGACAATCTTCTAGCTGAAATTCACTAAAGTATCAACAAAGAAGTATAATATTTCGAGTGCAAACACTCAGGGAAAATTTCTTTTCCCATACTAAGTCCCTCTTTTTGTGATTTTCTCTCTTGAATACAATTTGTAAGAGCTGTCGTTGAAGAACAAGTGGTTGGAAAGGCTTTAGACTTTGGAAATTCAATTTTTACACTCTTTTCAAATAGACTGAATGACCTCCTTAAATACTTCTCCACGCCTTATTAGCTGTTAGCATTTTTTAGAGGAATTTCTTCCAATCAACCTATTAGACATAATCGATTATGGAAATCTTGTAGCCGTTTGAAGATTGAGATGAAAATCTATTGATTCTGTTTTGCCCATACAACCAGAATCTATGTTTCCATAAGTAAATGCTTCTTAAAAGGAATTTGTCTTCAATATTGATTTCATCAATCCGTGATTGATTTCATCAATGTATTTATAAAAGGTAAGTGAGATTTTTCGCCAGAAAGCCAGATATTAAAGAATAAATCTCTATTATGTTCGTACTGAATTCTTGTTATAAAATCAATAAATCTGAGTTTGATTATATCTTCGTTTTGGACATGGTTTCAATCTAGATTGCGTCAGAATGAGAAAGACTTCTGGAATAAATAGACTTTGATAAGAGTCTACGATATGACTTCAGAAGTCTACTATTCTTCGGAATAAGAATAAGGACAAGAACAAGAACAAGAAAATTTTGTCAACTTCAACACTTCGTAGGAGTTTTCTCAACAGATCTCACGTGACAAGTCCACATGGATCAAATAACGAGCTAATATTACAAAGAATCTCAAATTGGTACACCGTGACAAATTTACTTCAAACCGGTATATTTACGACACCAAAACTAATTTTTGAGTTACCAAAAACCTCAAACCAGTACACACGTTACACATGTATCCTCCATTAGTTTTGTCAAATTTTACTGTTAAATTATGGTCTCGTTAGCTTCTATCAAATTGTCATAGGAAATTTATGGTCTCACCCATATAATGAAGTGCCTTAAAGCAAGTTTATGCTAAATGTTTGGGTAAAATTATGTCCTGGGCATTATTCAGGGACCATAATTTTATGCTTTGAGGCACTTGTATATTTTGGGTTAAGCGCTTGCAATTTTTACTCGACCTTCTGTCGATACTTCCTTTTCAAGGTGGGCATAAGCAATGTCTCTTTCACAGGTGTTACGTTGAAATTGTTAGAATCCCAAGCCCCATTCAAAAAGGGTACCGAGCATTTGAGGTGACAACTTTTCTTGACAAATCTAAGTAAAATTTGATAGACGCTAACGGAGGCCTTAATTTCTCCATATGATTATTTGAGGTGCTTGTATAGTTTGAGGTAAAAATCCTATACTAATTTACTCGTGGCAATTTTTGAATATGTTGCTCTCCAAAAGCAATTCCAAAAGGTTTTCCTGGGTATAGTTTTTCAATTAGGGATAACTCTATAAAAATAGAGTTATTTTACCTATTTTATGTAACAAATAATGCAATATTTTAAAGAAAGTATCTAGATTTCCTTTTATTTACTCAAAATTTCATTGTTTACTCATAATGAGACATTGAAAAAAAAAAAGAGGAAAAAATGGCAAAAGAAAGAAAGGAAGACCCCATCTACAGAAGCGTCGGAAGGAATCAGGAATTTTGTGATTTATTTTTTAATTTTATGCAAAAAATAAACCATTGCCTTGTGCTAAAAGTCTTGTATGTATCTTATAAATATGATAACATTGGGAGCTTGGAGAGTACAGCTAGGTTTTTACTCTTAGATCATTTTTTTTCATTCATCTGAGAGTTTTTCAAGTATTTTAAAGAGAATACAAAAAGTGATGACAAAATTCTTGTTTTTTGATTTAAGATGTTGGGTTTAATTTATATTTTTGTTTCTTCTTCTATTATGCTCTAATTTTCTTTTGTTGGGGTTATGATGTAACTTGACTATGATGATATGAATTTCATGCTTTTTAAGTTTTTCAAATAATTTCATTCACATGAGTAATATATTATTGTACTTAATGCTTTTATGTGTGACTACCATTTGAATAATTTGATATGCATGTCTAAGACTGAAAAGCGATAATATGCGATTACTCCTTATGATATATAATTATGAATTAAATGGGATTGAGGTATACCATGTTATGTTTACTTAAATTCACATAGAGATATGATGGATTGATAAACAAAGTAAGTTTGCTATACTTAGAAATATGATAATAAATAGATTAGGAAATTCCGCTATTATAAGTTTGATATTGTTAGAGGTGCGCAAAATGGACCACCCGAATCGGGAATAACTTGGACCAAACCGGACCAAATCGAACCGATCGATTAGGTCCAGTTCTCAATTCCTAAAAGTAGAACCGGTGTTCGGATGGTTCAATTCTCGGCTCCAAGGGAAACCGAACCGGATCGACTACATATATATATTTTTAATTTCTTCTAAAAATAAAAGTGACTAGCTTTTTTATTTTATTTTAATTTAATTTCTTCATAATAGAAGGCATCAATTAGTGGGGGGAAAAAAGTCCCACCCATGCATGGTTGTGTTGGTTGAGGCGTGGCCCTCGACGGCCAGGTCGGGGGTTCGAGCTCCGAGTCGTTCACAACTCCTAGAAGAGTTCCGTGATTTAAGCGGGGGCCTCGGTGGTGGGTTGCTGGGCCGTCTCTCTTGAGGTATAGTTGGTGCTGTGCTCTCGTAAGGTAAGCTAAGCCGGATCCTTGGCATAAAAAAAAAAAAAATTATGGGGAAAAGTGCTCATCGATTCCTAATTTGGGAATCGATTCTCCCGAACTAGAAAGTGATTGCCCATAGATATCATTTGTGTTTGCGTAATAATCTAAATTTCATTTCTAGTTGTTATGGTAAAATCATATGCTTTAACGTATTTATTTGATTAATTAACTGCATTTGGTTCAAAATTTTACTTCTAAAATTGTCAATTTTAATTTATTCTCAATCTTATTTTGATGTGTCAGATAAAGTTTTAGAATTAGTCCATTTTAATATTTAATTGGTTTATTAATCATCAATCTCTATGAGATGATATCATTTCTCATCATTGACACGTTCATTTGCGTTTAGAATTTGACAAACAGTTAGCATAAATGTGCTCGCAATTAGCATAAATGTGCCGAGCACAACCATATGCTCTACTTTGAAGCCAAACTATGGTCTTCGAACATTGCATGGCGACATAATTTTGCAAAAATATACTAGTGCCCCAAAACATAAAATTATGGTCACATGTAAAATTATGGTCCTTGAATAAGGCGCAATGACATAATTTTACCCAAACATTTAGCATAAACTTGCTTTGAGGTACTTGATTATGCGGGTGAGACCATAAATTAACCAATTGATAAAAGCTAATGGAGATCATAATTTAATTTTAAAATTCGATGGAACCTAACTAAGAGTACGTGTCACACGTGAACTAGTTTGGAGTTTTGATGAAAAAAAATTAATTAGGGATAGTTTGAGATTTTTGTGATATTAACCGTCATCAATTTAACGGTAATATTTGATGGAAGCTAATAAGGGATAAGTATATCACGCGGGTATTAGTTTGAAGTTTTTGGTAGTCAAATAATTAAATGTCACTAATGTATTAGTTGGGGATTTTTCGTGCCCTCCAAAAAAAGAAGAAGAAGAATGAATAAGCTATCCTCTATTTTCAATTGAGTTTAATACTTGGGTGCTAGCTCTTGGTACAAGAGCTAGTGTCCATAATCCGTTCACCAGTTTGAACTGAAATACCAAATAAATCAGCAAGCCCTACCGCTAAAAGTATCTAATTTCACCAAGGCGAACGGTACATTTTATCATAAAATCAACTCATGCCTGCTTTTCGAGAAAAGAGTTCTGCATGTATCATGCTGACGTCCTGGGAGTGTGTCGGTCACTTCATCAGAATGTTAGGCCTAGGGCTTCCTCGTCAGGTTTGGCTAGACTTTCTTGGGGCCTTCCTTTGTTCAAGAGGCTGGCATTGGGCTCCAGCAATCCTTTTTCAGGCTTAAGAAACATCGGGCTTGAAATCTAAACTCTATCCTGTATCCCAGAACTTTGTGAGTAGATCCCCTAGTCTTTCCCTTGCCGTCTGTTCAGCATCTCGGGTGCGCTTGGTTAGACTCTAAGGAGGTGATATCAGTAAATGGCGTGAAAATATTTTCCTAGCTGCTGCAAGTGATCGTTGAATGCTGCAATCAGAAAAGACCTATAAAAAAAAGAACACGTTAAGCATGGTGGTTCCTGCTGGGAAACTTGTTGGCGAGGAGAGGAGTGCTGGGGATTGTCACGCCAAAGTTGGTGTGGAGGACTGTAGAGTACGCTTGGATTTATCATGGACGAAAAGATTGCATGAGTCACGAAACAATTGGCAATTTCGACGGGAACAGCGACCGTGTGCTGGGATCCCGAGTTGTGGCTAGTGAGACGGAGCAGCAAGTCAGCCACGGCATCAATAGCAAAACCAGCGAGTCGTCGTTGCAAGTTGGATCAGCTTCATCAAGGCAACATCCGCGTCGGTAAAGGGTGCAGGAACTTGAAGGTACTCGTCGTTGATTCAGGGCAGCAACCACGCGTCGCAAAGTTAGACCCGACCGCAGCAACGTCTTCGTGGATTGACGCTAACTCAGCTAGGTGGAGCGGTTCAGGCGCTTGTTGGGGTACGTGGTCGCAGCTGACTTTGCTGGTCGCTTCGCCAAGAGACGTGTCTCTCTCTACTGGTTATGTCAACCTTCGAGCGGTGCTGGTCAGATCATGGGATAACCATACGACCACCCATGATCGTGAGGAATAGTAATATGGTGGAGAGAAAGAAGAAAAGGCAGAAGCCCCTATGTGGTTATGGGAGGGAGAGAAATATAAAAAAAATTCTGTATTGAGGCCGTGCTTTTCTCTCGGTCTCTCACTTTCCAATGGCTGCCCTCACGAAGCCTCACCAACAGATTGCCAATTTTTCCCTTTGAGTTGATTTTTTTTTTCAGCTCCCCTCAAATGTGGCCGTTTGTATCGATTGTGTGGCCCCTTTTATAGTGATTTTCAGATGGCCATTTTTATAGCAACTTTCGACTTTCTATCTTAAATCGCATTAAATCAAGACCCTGAATCGGAGCGTGATTTGTAATCAGCTCGATTTTGATTTATTCTTTCCATTTTATCGAAATAATTGCCCTTTATTCACCTGATTTTTAATTGCTTCTACATTTATCAAAATCTGGATATTCATCAATTTTCAAACTTCCGTGCATAATCAATCAAATCAATTGTCTCATTTTTCATTTTATTTGTTCTGATGCATTTTTTAGGAGCTAAAATTAATCTTTTTTATGCAAAAATCAATGACTGGTAAAAGCAAAATTTAGGTGTCAACAGTCGCCAAAATCTGCGAATGAAGAGAAGAGAACGAGGAATAGTTAGTGAAGAAGAGAGAGAGAGAGAGAGAGAGAGCAAGAAACTGAAGGAGGATGCAGAATTTTTATTTTATTTAAATAAAAAAAAAAAAAAAAAAAACCGAGTTCTTTAGAGCCATTGCAATTTGGGAAGAGGAAGGAAGGGGGAAAGCGTCGTTTCTGATGAGAAGGGACCAACAACCCTAACGGATGTGGGGACGGAATGGCACTTCGCCATGTGGTCCAACTGATTTGGGATTTTGGGATGAAACCTCGGCCAGAGGAGGCCACTGGGTATACCACTCCTTGTCTCACTACAGTCGTCTGCCCCAACTTTTGTTGACTGTTTGCGATGGCCGGCGATGAAGTGACGGTGGCATGGCCGCCTGCTGGAGAATGCATGCCAGGCGGCGGGGTTTTGCGAACAATTTAAATATGGATAACAGAAAGTCCAAATCTATGTTAGTGGCGAACAGAGAAAATGCCAGGCCCATGCCCAACGAAGAAATGGAAGATGGGGGTGGTGGAATACGAAATGGCATCATTTGATCCGACCACCTAGATGGGAACGAAGTTCACTTTATAAACCCACGGCGCTAAGGCTTGCGCACCATCAATCATCATAGAGAGAGAGAGAAGCTAGCGAGGAAACATCGAGGGTTCCAATCGCGTTCCTTTTTTCAAAACCCGTGAGAAAGATAAATTACGCAAATTTATCAAACTAATTATTCTGGGTTTAACCAATCTGGTGGAACAGTTCATGGGAGATGTTCACTCCAGGTTCAAGGGCACCGACTCACTTGGCTTCGGCGACAATGTACTGGTGGCAATTACAAAGTGTGGCGATGGTTATAATCTCAATCTCTTAGGATTAGTGATGAGAATAACCTGCGCAAAGAAATATCACTAATTCTACGATTCCTTGTGGGAGACCTAAAAAGCAAAACTATGTGTAGTTGCGTGGGTGCGCTTTTCAGGTGACATTGGAATATCCGACGATGGTTTTTGCATGAAAAGCGGATGGAAGTTCCGAAGGTTCTCGTCGATGCAATGGCTATGACGGATGCAAAAAAGTGTTTTGTCGTTTTGTTTCTCTGAAGAGTGTATCGCTTAGCTCACTACTTTCACCGGGAACGGCAAAAAGAGTCCTCCCGTGAGAGGATCCGTAGTTGACGACAGAAGATCCATGAGCTTTCCTTTCCGTAGTACATTGGACTGATACTTACGCATCTTCTCGTGACTGTTACCGTTTGGACTCATCTAGGAGGAGACAATAAATGTTGCATCCAGTTGGAAAGGAGCGAATACTTTTGGAAACTAGGATTCCTCATCTCTCTCTCTCTCTCTCTCTATCGTTAAGCCCAACAGCTTTGTCTCTCTTTGTCCCCTCTCTTTCTCCCGGCCACATCTTTGAGTTCTAATAACTCCACCACTACCATAGCCGCCCCCCCTCGCTCTCCCTGACACTAACAGAGTTTAGTGACGAGGAATAGGAGGCAATAGCAGAAAGTCCTGGATGGATTTCAGCTCATTCCTGACGTCGCTGATCACGGCATTCGTGATCTTCGTTGTCCTGATGATCCTCTTCGCGTGGCTCTCCGGGAAGCCCGGGAACAAGGTGATCTACTACCCCAACCGCCTCCTCAGGGGCATGGACCCCTTCGACGGTGGCAACTATGCCTCCCGCAACCCCTTTGCCTGGATCCGCGAGGCCCTCTCCTCCTCTGAGCAGGACGTCATCACCATGTCCGGCGTTGACACCGCCGTCTACTTCGTCTTCCTCAGCACTGGTGCGTCCGTGCCCTTTGGTTGTCTGTTTCCTTCTTTGCTTTGTTTGGGTGCTAGTAATGTGATGGTGGTTCTTCTGATGTGATTTTTCCTTTGTCGATAAATTATTAAGGGTAGAGGGGCGGGGGCGGAGAAAAGAGTACTGGCTGTGGGAGGCGGCTCGGTCCGTCGTTGTTTATGGGTTGGTTTGAACTTCCGTCGTTGTTTATGGGTTGGTTTGAACTCGGCGCTTGGGTGTGTCTTTTGCAATTCAGTGGGAGATTTGGACTATTCTTTTAGAAATGATTACTTCGTTTTGTTTTTCTTGTGTTTCTCAGGTGAATAGGTTGTTGCACTTTTTTGTTGGTTAGTCTTCCTTTATGGGTGTTGTTTTTTTTTTTTTTTTTTGGGGGGGGTCTCTGTGGGTGTTGGTTTAGTTTGGCTCGTTTATAGTATGATTTTCAGTCTTTTTCATGAATTTTAAAGGTCGATTTCATTGCTAATTCATGCCTTTTAGGATAATTTCCATGTGCTACATTAACACTTTAAGCAGCATTTAACTTTCATGCCATGACCGGAATTCTATCCTGCATCACTTGATTAAGTGCACACTTCGTGCGGTAAGACATTGTACTCATGTAGGTCTCACAATAAGAAATAGGTCTTTTTCATCATTGTGAGTGGATTTTGAATTAGGTTAAATACTAAGAAAAACCCAAATTGGTATACAAGTGATAAATTGACCTAAAAAACTAATTTTCTAACATAAAAAACTCAAAATTGATATATTTATGATAAATTTACCTTTTGTTAGTTTTCATTAAATTACATGAATAACAAAAAATCACAAATTAGTACATCTATGACAAACAAAGGATAAAATCTCAGCGATAAACATGTCAACTACCATGGTATCCAATTTACCAATTAGTTTCCGTTATATTAGATTAAAACTACAAAAACTACAAATTAGTACACTTATGACAAATGAGGAATATAATCTCAAATTGATACACTTGTCAACCGTCACGTGTTATCTAATTCGGTAATTTGATAGTAAAATTTAACGGAAATTACAATATGATAAATTTGTCACAAGTTTACTAGTTTAGGTTACTTGGTGGTCAAAAAGTTAGTCTATGGTGAATTTGTCACATATATATTGGTTTATGGTATTTCGTTATATTAACCCTTTTAAACTTCTAGGTCAAGTATATATCCTACGCTCAAGCATAAAGCCTTCAAAGCACCTGCATTTTGTGCTGCTACATTGTCTATGTTGAAAATATATCTTGAATTTGGGGAATAGTAACAAAAAAAGTCATACACATATTGTATTAGTACTAATTCAGTCATAAAGCTTTTAATTAGATCAATTTAGTCTTAAAAACCATCATTTTGCCAATTCGGTTTATCGGCCGAAAATTGTTAATGTGGACTCTAGTCATCCTATGTGGCACGATTAGCATTGATGTTGATATTTTTCTTTTATAATTCTTTAATAATTTTTAAAAAATTTTGAATTATTATTTTGAATTTTTTTCTTTTCTTTTCTTTTCCTTTCTTTTTCCCCTCTATGGTTGGAGCAAAGCTTGCCGGTTGGTCCCACCTAGATGTGGGTGAGGCGCTAAATGGCCGTGGGGGGCCTCGCCAACAGGTGGGCGAGGTGGCCATGGCCATGCTAGCTATGGTTGAGGCCGCCTTTGCTTGAGGCTAGCTAGGCCATGGTGAGGCCTTGCCTGTGAACGCTTATGCCTTGCCCAGATTGTGTGAAGGTTATGACCTTCAATGGCCAAAGTGGAAAAAAGAAAAGAGAACAAAAATAGAAGAAAAATAAAGGAAAATTAATAAAAATTCAAAAAGTATCCAAAAATTTTAAAAATTTTAAAAATTTTGAAAAATTTGTTCACATCAACAATTTCCAGCCTAAATTGGTTGGATGGACTTGATTAGTAAAGCGTGAAAAATGTTTAGGACTAAAATAGTTTGATTGAAAGGTTTAGAGTTAAATTAATACAAATGCAATAAGTTTAAGGCTTTTTGGTACTTTTCTCTCAAATTTGAACCTATGAACAAGCCTGATCTATATTAGGAGAGTCCGAAAATTGAATATTTATGGACATCCACAATTGTGTACAATAGAATCCCATATTTTCTGTTTGGAATAGGTGTATTGGAAATCCTAAAATTTGTAACAAAAGTGAAATTGAATTCTAAAACTTGTCACGAAAGTGCAATTGAGTCATAAACTTGTTACAAAAGTACAATCGAGTTCTTAAACTTTCAAAAGTACAATCAAACCCTAAAACTTGTTACGAAAGTACAATCGAGTTTTAAAATTTTCAAATGTGCAATCGAAAAAAGGACTTTGATTGAATCAATTTGACATATTTTAGAAGTTGATTTTATTTTTTGAAAGTTTTAGAACTCCAATTGTATACCGTGACATGTTTTAATACTTAATTACACTTTTCAAATTTTTTAATATTTAATTGTACTTTCGTGATAAGTTTTATGACTTTCAATGTATTTATCCTTTCTTGTTTGGTGAGAGTCCATGATCGGATAGTTTCTATTTTGTCTGGATACCAAAATGATGTGCAAGAGATGTCGGCTGATAAAAAGAAGAGAAAAAAAGAAGAAGCTTGGACTTTGCTAACCGGTTGACAGAATATTGATGTTGTACATGGATTTCCTATTCCGTGTTGGAGTCTGCCCCACCGTTCTTTCTTTCTGCTATATATTGTGTTCTCACTCTTTGAAACTCAGTGAGTCGTTAAATTGCCGTCCGAGTGCTTAATAGTGGATATTCTTTGTGGGCTTTCTTCGTGAATTGCATCGTGTGAAGTTAGTCTTCAAGTTTTTAAAATCTTGTGGTAAGATTTGTTAATTCTTTCATGAGATTGAGAAATTATTTGAGAGGAATTGTGGGCTAAACATTGTGTGAGATTATTGGATTAAATTGAGCTAGGAAACATCAAGAGTGTTTGAGTGTGGTTGTAATATCTAGTACATTGTTTGATTTATAGTGGAATTTTGTATTGCGCTCTTCGTAAACGTAGGTCACATTGATCGAACCATGTAAATTTGGTATCCAATTCATTCTTTTTGTTCTATCTATTTTATTGTTCGATCGATTGCTTTCGCGACAATCTAGCTAATTGTCATCGCTTCTTTTCGTGTCGTGGTTAGTGAACCCACCCAACCTACATTTGCTATGTAAATGGGGCTGGTGGTACATACCGCTTGCACTACCTGTTGTGCATAATCGCAAGAGTTGACAGCCAGACACTCACGGTGATTGCATTATGTTGTTGCAAGACGTTAACTATAGTTGTATATTGATGAGCATTCATATGTTCATAATCTCTGAAATAGTTAGGCTTTGTGACCTGGGGGTACGTAAAGAAAGAGGGAGGGGCAAAGACGGATTTCTTCATTTTAAGGAGAAAAGAGAAGTCTATGCATTTCCAAAGGAATTTACCCAGTAATAAAATGTATTGGAAAGTAATGATCATGATTTCATTGTGTTTTAGAATTCTCAGTTACACAAAAGTTCCATATGCAAGCAGGCAATCTAATTATATCTGTCGTCAGCTTATTAATAATTACAGGCGACGGAAAATCTCGATAGAATGAGGTGGGACTTCGAAGGAAGCCTAAATTTGCCATTTTCTATTTTCTTTTGCCTCTGGTTTGCATATTCTCTACAATCATTGATTTATGGCATACGTATTGGTATCAAGCTCCCTGGATTGTTAGAACTCTGTTTTGCACGTTTGAGAACCACACTTGTGAAAGCTTTCGCTTTAGTTTTTCCCGTGTTGTTGTCGTTGAACACTTGTGCTTGTATATTTGGAAACACTCCTCCATCTGTGGAAGTGACAAACTCCGAAGACATTTTCCTCCTTTTACTCTGTGTAGTGTTGGGAATATTAGTTTTATCTGGCGTTGTGCTGCTACCGGTTCTTCTACCTGTTGCTGCTACTGAATCCTCCAGCGATGGCAGATTCAGTGATCTTGAAGAGTTCTCAATGGGAAATGTGGCAGTAAGTGTTAAAACTCTCGTACAAGGATTTTCTTTTTCTTGTCTTGTCAATGGTGAGAGAGAAATGTAGCATTTCTTAATTTAACCATAATTCTAGGACATTGATTGTATTTTTGGAAATTATCAAATTCCTACTTTTATTTAAGCTCCATTTATATCGTGGAACATGATATTATTTTTCGATGTTTGACTGAAACCTTAAAATGAACTGAAAAATATTTTTCATCATTTGGTTAAGAAAATTCATAAAATTTGTGACATATCTAATTCGGGTGCTCGTAAGAAAATTTGTTAGAATTGGAAAATGATCAATATGGGCAGTTGGAAATCACGTACAAGCACAAGGAACTTGGGTTCAACCTCAATGGACCCCTTCCCAGGGCACAAGCACAAGATTCGATCTTGGGTCCGGTCTCGATGGACTTGGGCATTAAGGACCTAAGTCTCGAGCTTGGACTTGATGGACTCGGGCATGGGTAACGGGATTCGAGCCTAGCCTCAATAGATAGGGGGAGTGGGCATTGGGGACCCAAGCATGGCCTTGATGGAATTAGGCCAAGGCAACGAGGTCCCAAGCCCAGCCTCCTAGCCTTGATGGACACAAGCTCGGGCATCAACATCACAATCCCGGGTTTGATGGACCTAGTCTCAAGCATGAGGTCTTGGACCGGGCACTTTGTGGACCGAGCCCGAGCCTTAGTGGATTCATGTCCACGGTACCGTGCACTAGGGACCGGGCATGGGCACCAAAGTCTTGGGCCCATCCTTTGTAGACTTTGTCAAGACGTTGGGGAGCCATGCAATGGTACTAGAATCCTAGGCATGACCATTAGCATTGGTGTCCCGAGCGTAAAACTCTTTGGATCTGGGCTTGAACTCAATGAACCTCGGCAAACCCGGCCCGGCCCTTAGAATAGGGGTCTATTGCCAAGGACCCAAGAACAAGTGTTTGGGGATCCCATGCCTAAGCGTAGAATTTCTAATCCAAATGCCAATATCCAATTATATTTTAGAAAATGGTTTTCGATTTTTAAAAGAGGAAATCATTTTGCTAAATTTAATCATAAATTTTCATTAAATCATTTTTCCTACGCCATCCAAATACTAGGAAGATGAGGAAAATGTTTTCCAAAAATATCTTTGCAAAACGAACGGATGCTATTTTCTCATCAGATCGTACTTGGGGGAGGAGGAATTGGTGGATAATGTTGTTGTGTAGAGAGAACCAGTGCTAAATTTCCTAGTCACATCCTTTTTTGTATGTACAGGATAAAAGCTCAAGGTTATGGGCATCTCTGATAGCTACTTACTGGGTCTCAATCGTTGCATACTACCTGTTATGGAAGGCATACAAACACGTTTCTGAGTTGAGAGCAGCGGCTTTAATGTCTCCCGAAGTGAGAGCAGAGCAATTTGCTCTCCTCGTGAGAGACATACCTCCCGTCCCAGAAGGTCAAACTAGAAAGGAACAAATTGATTCATATTTCAAGTCCATTTATCCCGATACCTTTTACAGGTCGATGATAGTGACTAATAATAAAGAGGTATGGTTCTATCATGTTTCTTTTTAGAATATTCAGTTTGTTCTTCAGTCGTTGCTATGCTAAGTCTTGCTCTAAGTCTTACTATAATTTCTGCAAACTTTGTACATTTTATAACTTTATCTGTATGTATATGAGTAGATATTGCAACTATTTTAGTATCTGATTGATGGCTAGGATGCACAGAGGTGAAAAAATATCATAAAAAATGGTGTGATTCTTTATGTTTACTATTTCAATGATTTCTCCCCCTACAGTGGCTGCGCAGCTTTGTGCTATTTACGATGTTACTGGTTGGAACTGCTGAGCTGGCTTTGGACCATTTTCATAATTGATTCTATTTGAGAAGCGTTATGAATTGCTGTGGGGCTGCATGAGTAATGAACCTGGTCGTTAAATATAACGTTTTTGTGAGATTTTATAGGACTGCTGTCAACCATTCTCAAAGCTTTGTTATGTGGAGGTTCTTGTGGGATTCTGTGGACCTTCTAAGCTATTAGATAAATGTGCCGCTTAATATTTAAATATTAACTCTGGATCTTCTATTCCGATACCATGTGAGATTTTGTTGACGACTATCAACAATTCTAAAAATTTAAATTGTTAGATGAATGCGTGATTTAATATTTAGATATCCTCTTAGTTCTAAATGAAAGACCCAAGCAGAAGGGAGATACCAGTTCGTCGGCCGATTTTAAGTGGTAGTGGGATACGAAGTCACAAAACAAGGAAGTGCATATTTGTGGCTTGGTCATATGGCAGAAGTAGCCGCTCTGCTATTAATGAACCAAAAATAAGACCGTCGGGGACAGACAGGCCCACTTAACACAAATGGTCGAGGTAATGACTTCATTGTATATGTATTGATAACAATCATGGTTGAACCTTACCCCACTGTACGGTTGCTCTCTTGGCAATGGACTCTGCAAATCCAGCATATGGCCTGGGAAGGAAACAGTTGTGCCGACTGGATAGCCGGCAATGCTTTTGATCAGGCCCATAGTTTTGAGTTTTATTCTAGCCCCCCTCTTGGACTGGATTTATTAAAGGGACAAAATAGGTGTTTTTAGTACCAAGAGAGTGGTCGTGTATGCAGTATTCAGTATACCGTAGTTTACTCCCTGTACACCTTTAAAAAAAAAAAAAAAAAACAATCATGGTTTATGAACTTCTTTACTGTGCCACCGGCTTGCAACCCCGTTTTGTTCATAGAGGCATTATCTCATGCATGCCCAGAAATACTTGGAGGGATAAAGATATGTCGTATATATGAAGTTCCTTGCACGAAAGTTTTGGTCATACATCGTGACAGAGAATGTAGCCATAGTAGAACAACTTGCTTTTTTATCTTTTGTTTTTCATCCATTGAGAGACCTTTCCTTGTTATATGTTATCATGTAGGTTAACAAAATCTACGAAGAGTTGGAAGGGTACAAAAAAAAGCTTGCACGTGCTGAAACAATTTATGCAGAATCAAAGACAACCGACAAACCAGAAGGAGTAAGACCCACAAACAAAATCGGCTTCCTAGGTCTTACTGGGGAAAAGGTGGACAGTATAGAATACTACAGTGAGAAGATCAGTGAACTGACTCCAAAGCTTGAATCTGAGCAGAAAGCCACCTTGAGAGATAAGCAGCAAGCAGCGGCTCTGGTCTTCTTTACTAGCAGGGTGACTGCAGCCTCCGCAGCACAGAGCCTGCACGCCACAATGCTTGACACATGGAATGTGATGGATGCACCGAACCTCGTCAAGTCATATGGACTAATCTTACGATTAAGTTTTTCGAGCGACAGATGAGGCAGTACATTATCTACATTATAGTGGCTCTGATCATTTTCTTCTACATGATTCCCATCACGTTTGTTTCTGCCGTTACGACTATGGAAAATCTGAAGAAATATCTCCCGTTTTTTAAGCCGATTGTGGATATTGCAGCGATCAGAGCTGTGTTGAAAGCTTATCTCCCTCAGATTGCGTTCATTGTGTTTCTGGATTTGCTGCCCAAGTTGCTGTTGTTTCTGTCAAAGCTAGAGGGGATTCCTTCCCAGAGCCATATAGAACGTGCTGCCTCTGGAAAATACTTCTACTTCACGGTCTTGAATGTGTTTATTGGTGTTACTGTGGGTGGAACCCTGTTCGCTACATTCAAGAATATTGAGAAAGAGCCCAACTCTCTCCTCACAATACTGGCGGCCAGTCTACCTGAGAATGCAACATTTTTCCTCACTTTTGTTGCTCTGGAGTAAGATGTTTCTGTTCCTCCTCAGTCTTCTATTAACTTCTAACTTGCTGGGTGACAGATTCTTCTTCTTTCTTCTTCTTCTTCTTTTCTCTTTTTTTTTGGCGAAAGGGAACAAGAAAAAGAAAATTGAGTTGGATTTTGCCTATGTGCTCATTAGGGCAGTTTGTTATTCTCATAATTTGCACTTTCTATGTTCCTTAAAATGGATTCCAGTTTCATATGGCCATCATGTAATCAATAGTATGGTTACGTTTCACTTCATAGTTCTTGCATGGACTTTTTCCCTCTGCTTTCTTGGTACAGTGATGGTGCTAATGTCACAATTTCGGGGAATGGCTGTCAGGTTTTTTTTTTTGCTACGGTCTCGAGCTTTCTGGATTGGTCCTCCTGAGTTAGCACCATTTGAAAGGAGGGAAATACCTTTAAAGACTAGAGGAAACTGAAGTCAAAGAAGCATGTTATCCCGGAGATCAGGGTACGCAACTGATCACTGGACATGCTAAAAAATGAACTTAGGAGTAAAAATTCAGTCTGTAAAATTATGAAGAAAAACGACAAAATTGGTCAGAGTTTGGGAGTCACAAGTGCAAGTTTTACTTATAACTATGTCCTCCATTATTGCAAATAAAATATCCTTCTAAGCTGAGAAGGAGCAGCGAGATTTTGCCTTCCTTACATAGGATACTTTCAAATGTTGACCATATAGGTGTGTGCGTGTATATGTGTATGTGTCGTTGTACATATGTATACGTTTTGAGTTCAGTGCTATTGTCATCATTGTCTGCACTTGTCCATTTATGCTTGTCTACATGATGAGTTCTGAAAGATATTTGTCATATTCTTGAGACATGACGATCTTTTCTAAGTCATTTAAAAGGTTGCTTCGAGTGCACTGGGCTTTGGACCTCAAACAGCAATGCAATTAGCTGAGAGACTATACACTCAAGGTTTCATCAGGTGGTTCTTGGAACTTTTCTTCTTCTTTTTTTCCCAATAATTATCCAGTATTTCTGTAATTTTGGCTCAATTGTAGGCCTGTCATGCTTGTGTAATTTCTTCTTCATTTTTTGGATTTAATTCTGAGCATTAATCATTGATTGTTGAAAATTTCTTGTGAGGGGGCATTGAACTCTTTATTTCTAAAAATCTTTCTCCTTGTGTGATACTTTCAGTTGAGTAGGTTTGGTGTTAAAAATATACCTGCTTGAGTAAGTTTGGCTGCCTATTGATTCATCTATTAAATTGTGAACGCTAGTCGGGATGGAAAACTTTGACTCTTTGCCTATAAACATGCATTGCGTTGAGATTCCCACTCAATAGTCAATGTGCAGTATGGTGTGCAGCACTTTATGGGACATCCACGTTTTCTTTATTTGTTTGAAATGTTTGAAATCAATATCCCTTATTATTCTTTTAACATCAGAAGTTAGTCTTCCTTCTAATAGCAAATGGATATTCTAGCTATCCACGCACAGAGAGTACAGCCTACCCTGCTTCGTTTGACTTTAGAAGTACTCTTGCTGCACAAGCAAATAATCCTACTTGGGGTAGTTATGTGGAGAAGCTTCTAGTTGACGGTTATCATAAGCCAAAGTCTGGAACAGATGCTGGTGATCATCCTCCTATAACTCCAGTAAACTCAGCAACAGAGGATGTGCTTGGGAATGATGCTTGGAGACTGTACCAGTATGTTTGCCAACACTTTCTGGGAAGCATCTCTCCTGACCTCAAGTACATTAGGTAAAACATTCATTCCCCATTTTTAAGTACTCTTTTGTCATCTGGTAATATGTATTGATGGGGTCTTTCTTCTTTGGTTATCAAAACGGATTTAGAATCAGAGTGCATAGTGTTGGGAGTGGAGGCAAAAGGAGAGTTACTGTTTTTGTCTACTTTCTGTTAGCCTTTATTGAATCGCTTTGAAGAAAAATTGGCATGTTGGCTAGGCTGTCAATAATTGCCTCTAATTTTTTTTTTTTACGAAGAGAGATGTAGTACATACATTGACTTATTAGGTAATGGCCCAGAATATGTTTTCTGATCCTTTTTGTTTCCAGGAAAAAAGTCAAATTCACAAGTGGAGGAGAATCATTCCATTGCGTTGGACATCATATCACAAGCAAAGGGTTTACTTCTATCATGCCATGGTTGGCCATAAATGAGAAAAGTCTACCTCAATTCACAAAAGGCGAAGTTAAAAACTTCAAAAGTGGATTTGCATGAGGTATTGTTCTATGCGTGCAAAGCATGTTTCCAACTCATATGCAGAGTGTCATTGTGTCTGCCTGTGGCGTGTTGATCAAGACTTTTTTCTGCCCATAAAAGTGCTTTGGTCATAGAATTCTTGTGAGTACAGGCCAAAGGGAGAAGAAAGAAAAAGAAAAAGAAAAAAACTAGTATACTTGTGAGTGATGTAATGATGCTAGCACCTTCTTTTATGGGTTTTAACTATAATGGATGGATGACTACATATTATGGGTTGTTTAACAGTTGTTGGGGAGAAAGATCCATTATATTAGTCCAATTTGATTTTCGAGCGAGGTTTACTTGCTTGGAAACCTTTCTTGTCCAAGATGTTGCTCCGCCAATTCAAGAGATCTTACTAGTGCTTCCTATTACATCCTCAACTAAAAAAAAAAAAAAAAAAAAAGAGGTTTTTCATATGGATAATATCACTGGAAAAATGTGGCATATACAAAGTGGACTTGAATGGTTTGGCTTTGTGACATAAGCAGACATTAGGTTGGTGGCATTTTCTCTTCTCCTTTGGTAACAGTGTGTTAATGCTTGAATTTTTTCAGAAGACGATCAGTAGTATGCAAC
Organism: Eucalyptus microcorys; assembly: GCA_014182515.1. Taxonomy (NCBI): domain Eukaryota; kingdom Viridiplantae; phylum Streptophyta; class Magnoliopsida; order Myrtales; family Myrtaceae; genus Eucalyptus; species Eucalyptus microcorys. The sequence goes on from CM024564.1 coordinate 21,256,493, forward strand.
CAAAGCAACATCTATGTGGTGCTCCTAGTTCTATGAGTTTTTGGATTACCAGATTTGAGCTGGAGAATACGTGGTTTAGTACTATTAACGAATCAATTAGGAGAATATATTATATTCTTGTCATATGTCAACCTTACTCGATGATAGGTTTTGGTGCGAGATCAAGAATTGTGATGGCAGCAAATGTAAAGTTGTTCAACAAGTAATTGGAAAATAGAAGTGGGATCTTGATTATGTCTATTGGATGAGTTAACTATATTTTGTCCATTGTTAATTATTTGAATAGGAATGTTTGGGTGAACAAGGCACCACTAGGAATTTCGATTCATATCGTGTGGAAGTATGCAGAGTTGTTTTTCTGGGCCTTATTTCATTGTTTCCCCTTTTTGTCCTCCCTGTTTTCTTTGTTCTTTTTATGGCTCCCAAATGAATGGAAAAATTTTTTTTGAAAGAAAAGGATGAAGTTATTCCGTCGACATCTCCAACTAACATAATCTATTTGCTCCTAAGATAACATCTGAATATTTTTGTGAGAAGAAAGCGCACATTGACTTTACTGTTGTTTTTTTGCTCTGTTCTTGTTTTATGGTTTATCTTTTTGGAGTTTTGATGTTGGAGTAGCAAGGAGGCAAATAGTTAATCATATATCGGGTTATATTCAGTGGGGACTACACTTTTGCAGTAGAAATATGTTAGGCAGTGGTCTCAGCTCAATCTGTTGAGTCTATTAATTTTTGTAAAGTGTGGTTTGTTTGTTATTGATGACCTCTGAGTTCCTATCTTGTTACAGGGGAATACAACTGCCCCTGATTTTCTTAGTGAAAGTGAGCTGATTTCTTTGATGGAGAAGAATGGAATTGGAACTGATGCATCTATCCCTATGCATATCAACAATATTTGCGAACGCAACTATGTACAGGTGGGTGATGTACCATTCCATCTGTTCAGTGGTTCAGAATGTTTAAGTATCAGAGACAAAGAAAGTTTCTTTGTTCACACCCAATCTACTTGCAGGTGCAAGCTGGAAGGAAGTTGGCTCCAACTGCCTTAGGTATAAGCTTAATAAGAGGCTACCAATCGATTGATGCTGATCTCTGTCTACCTGACATCCGCAGCTTCATTGAACAGCAGATTACTCTTGTTGCGAAGGGTCAAGTGGATCATTCTCATGTTGTGTCTCATGTGCTTCAGCAGTTCAAGCAAAAATTCTTGTACTTTACTAAACAGGTTAGCATTCGGCTTTGATCATTGCGTCTTTTGTTCAGTAAATTTCCAGAGAAGGGGCTCAAAATGATTTTATCCGACATTCATGTGGTCTAAGGTTGAAAGTTAAGTCAGGGTGATTTGTATTGCTTTTTGCCTCCTGCGACTAGAGCTCGTTGCATGAAGTTGTCAGAGTGAGTGAGTGAGTGAGTGAGTGTGTGTGTGTGTGTGTGTGTGTGTGTGTGTGTGTCATATCTAACCAAGGAGCAATGAGATATTATATTGATAATTTGAAGTATTACACGAATATATTAATTGCACCCCCTGGGAGCACTTCAATTAACTTGAAAAAAAATGACAAGCAATAAGCTCGGTAATGTTGAGTACAGATTCATGGATACATTTACATCACATCAGAGCAGCACAATATTTTGAGGGCAATTCTTTTATTAATCTGCATTTATATATATTGAAATGTTCATAAGCTTACTGCACGTCCAGAAAATGGACGATATTTAGTTGTTCTTAATCTAAAGTTTGTTCTTCCTCATGTATTTAATGGAAGTGTACTGATAGTGTTTCTGCTAAGTGAAAGATACGGCCTGTTTTAACTGGTAGTTTCAACTTTTATTATGGATACGACACAGGCACATGATTAAGACCTTACTATTTTATCATTCTTTCCTTGTGGTTATTTCAGATTGGAAACATGGATGTGTTGTTTGAAGCTCAATTTTCTCAACTTGCTGATTCAGGCTGCCCTCTCAGTAGATGTGGCAAGTGCCTCCGATACATGAAGTACATTTCTACTCGGCCACCGCGTCTGTATTGTAATACATGTGAGGAGGTTTATCATCTTCCTCAAAATGGAACAATCAAGGTGAACCTTCATCATCTCATGTTAGTTTGCTTTGTTGAGCTTGGGTAGTTTAAGTGGGTATTGGGATGTAGCTCACTGTTTGACCTGCTTTAATGCAAAGCAGACTTGAATGTTTAAATTTGTGCTGACAAAAGCTTAGAGAAAGTGAAAATTCATAGAGTATGAAACTCCTTATTCTCATTTTATGTGTCAGGGTGTGAACTATTCTGATGTGCTCAATTCTGCTGATTTTTTATTAGCATGTTCACGCCTCTGGATTACCCCTATTCCTTACATTTTCTGCCTTTGAAATGAAGTTGAGTACCTCAACTTGCCAACTGTACTGATGGGAGTTAAATTCCAGTATCTATGGCAAATATTTCTTAGTTGCTTTTGCAACTAGGCCACAAGATGATAGAAGGAAATTGAAGAACTTCATTTTCTCCAATTAGACTTTTATACTCGTCTCACCGATGAACACTGATCAATTTTCTCATCAATCTATTTGTTGCAGCTGTACAAGGAACTCACATGTCCTGTGGACAGCTTTGAACTCTTGATCCTCTCCATGCCTGGTCCTGAAGGCAAATCTTTCCCTCTCTGCCCATATTGTTACAACAGTCCACCCTTCGAAGGTATCGATATGCTTTTCGGTGCTGGCAGGATGGGTAACTCTAACAATCCTGGGAAAGGAGCCGGCATGCCATGCTTTCTCTGCCCCCACCCAACATGCCGGCATTCTCTGATAACCCAAGGAGTATGTGCATGCCCAGAATGCAATGGTACCCTCGTACTAGACCCAATCAGCGCCCCAAATTGGAAGCTCTTCTGCAACATGTGCAACTGCCTCGTTCTTCTCCCGCAAGGTGCTCACAGGGTGTCGACTACTCCCGACCGGTGTCCCGATTGTGACTCGATGATCATAGAAGTGGACTTCAATAAGAAGGCAACGCCTTTAGAGGATGGGGCCACGCTGCATAAAGGTTGCATCCTGTGTGATGAGTTGCTTCATTCTCTTGTGGTGGTGAAGCACGGCAAGTCATTTTCTAGACGAGGTGCGAGAGGAAGGGGCCGAGGAATGGGAAGATCTGGGAGGGTGCAGGCCGCGGCAGTTCGAAAATGGTCGATCCTAAGATGTCTTTTCGAGGTTTCTAATGGTTGTTTGTGTCAGCACTAACCAAATCTGATTGACAACCACCTCGATAAGCCATCTGACATTTTACTTTCATAGTTCTCCTTTTCTTTTAGTCGGGCGTATCGAATGCATATAATGCATGATTTGTTAAATCATAGGTGAGCATTTTAACTGAGGACCAATCGAAGAATGCAGAATGTTCTGTGAATGTGTACATGTGAGTATTGTACAAGAATGATGCTTGATATATGAAAAAAAAAAATTGCGTTTTTAACGAAAATGTGAATATCCCTTTGAATGCGAAGCAGTCAGTTTTTTATTATTCGACTTTTGGCAAACAACAACAACAATTAATAACAACAATGGTGATAATAACAACAACGAGGGGTAATGATAGGCCTTTCTTTCTTTCAGTTGGACCGTATTATGAGTGATATCATGCTTTAATGTTGATATCATTTTAGTGCACCACCCTACTTCCAGCATCAACCTATGTTGATCTTTTTTTTTTTTTTTTTTTTTTTTTTTTTTTTGTGAAATTTTATTTTTCTGTTAACATATCTTTCGGCCTTTTTGGTATTTGTAAAAGTCAGGTAGTAGGTGTCACGTTGGCGATGGATGGCTGCCTCGTAAGCACTGACCAGCCATTTGACTCCCACATTAGTAACTCCGTCCGAGCATCTCAAGAAAGGATCCGAGCATCTGGAGGAGGACTGAAATTGCAACAATGGAACATGTTCGAGGACCCGATTGTGAAAAAAACAAAAAATCTAAGGCTGATATTGCACAAATTGAAAAAGTCCAAGGACCCAATGCCATAATCGACTTTTATTTTAAATGATGAGGAAGCGAACTTTATACACGGTTTTTGTTATTCAGTCTTAATATATCAACTTATCCTAACGCGGAATTAACTTAAAAAAAGAAGTAAGCTTTGCCCTGATAAAAGTGAACGACAGCTATTATCAGCAAGACATGAGCTTCGCCAACAGAGTTTGAAAACATGGATGACCATTTTCTTTTTTATTTATATTTCATGCGAAAGTAGTGCTTTGTACATATATTGTGGACGACAACTCGTACCGGCAAAACATGAGCTTCTCAGAAAGGGACCAAGACAGGCTCGTCAAAAACCACCAAATGAAACGAGACTTCTATATTTACAATGCACTTTCAAAGTCGAGGTTGGCGACGAAACTTATGTGTCCCAATGCACGATGGCTCGTCTTCAACTTCATGAGGTAGACATTGTTATATACAGCACTCTCATTCTCTCTATATTTGTACACGCATCATTATAGAATCGTTACATCGGATGACCACACATTAACTGGAGAAAGAATGATGCTTCGAAGGGCGTCTCTCGTCTTCCTTCTTCTCCTACTCCTTTCCTGCCACACTACCATCTCTTCAAAAGTCGCCGCCGCCTGCCCAGCGAGTAACGGTAAGCATTGTTATTCTCGATGGATGGATGCAAAATGAGAAAAAAACACCAGTCATGGGTTGATCTGATAAACTGCCAAAGTAATGATTGAGAATAGTCGCTTTTCGGGAAAGTGATTATGGGGGATCCAAAAGAAAACGATTTCACATTGAGGTCCTTTCAGATTTCGAAGTTTGAAGACAGCGTCTAAATTGAAGACGGGAAAATTATTTAAAAAGTCCTAAATGTTTTGCAATTGTGTTAATTCAGTTATAAACTTATTTTTTTAACTAATTGAGTTCTAAATCTTTTACAATTATACCAGTTCAGTCATTTTGACTAAAATTGACCGGCCGGCGTTCATGTGGCTGTTGGCGGTGCTGGCAACAAATTTTTTATAATATTTTATCTTTTTGAATTATTTTATTAATTATTAATTTTTTTTTTTTATCTTCTCTCTCTCTCTCTCGGGCTCACCTTGTTGTTGCGGGGGCGAGGAAGGGTAGCTAGCCCTTGCCGGATCTCGGCGAGGGCTCGACTCGCTAGCTCGAGTGACGGTGAGGCCCCCCTCATTGGATTTGGCGAGGACTCACCTCGTCGTCACTTGGGCTAGTGAGGGGGGCCTTGCCGTTGCTCGGGCTACTGAGGTGAACCTCGCTAGATCCGGCGAGGGTTTGCCTTGCCAGTGGTTGGGGGAGCTCCCCTTCGCCAAGTGATAGCAAGGGAGTCCTCGCCCCTCGCCGTTGTTGGGCTAGTGAGGCGAGCTTGCTTGATCACCTTAGTCCGGTGACTAGCGAGGGTTGGTTGGTCACCGGAGCCAAAGGAAGGAGGGAGGATGGGGAGGAGGAAGGAGGAGGGAGGAAAAAAAAAAAAAAAGAGAAACAAAGGTAAAAAAGATTAAAAATTAATAAAATAATTTGAAAAAATAAAATATTATTGAAAAATTTGTTGCTAGAGGCCACGTCAGTGCCGTCGGCTAATTTTGGCTGGAAGGACTGAACCGACACAATTGTAAAAGATTTTATGACTCAATTGTCAAAAAAAATAAGTTTATAATTGAATTGGTATAATTGTAGAAGGTTTAGGATTTTTTTGGTAATTCTTCCAAGATTGACTAAGTGCACGTTTTCAGGAGGAAGCAATATTGAAAAGATGGTGGTGAGCAAGATCGCTGTTAATGGAAGTAAATCTAAGCCAGACGGGATAAAATTCGGATAGGATATGATTTATCCTATTATATGTTTGGTACTCACTCGGGACAGGATAAACTCGGATATAAGGGGGATATAGGTAGGATAAAATTATCCTACGGGGGAGGTGGGATAAATGTGGATATGATTTTTAATGTTCATAATAGGAAAGTTATTTTTCTTGAATAACAAACTTATTAAATAAACAAAATTGAAATTATATTTCAATATAAATAATATTTGAATTCTAATTTAAGAAATTAAAAATGAAAAAAATAGAAATTTATTTTAAATTAATCTTATTTTAATTTATATATTCAACTTTAATTCTATCTTATAATAAACATTTAATCTATAAATTAAATATTTATATTTATTATATATTTTAGGTATTTTTGTATTTTAGGTATGTTAGTACAGTTTACTATTTGATAAAATTTTATTAAAGAATGATGAAAGGGGAAAAAAGAAATAATAAAGAAAATAATGTAAAAAAGAGGAAAAAATAAAAATAAAAATAAAAATAAATTAATAAATTAATAAATAATGTTACGAGAGATTTTCACCATCTCCGTTTATGAACATTTAGGTTTATTTATAATGATATGCCATATATATATAAATGTACATGATATGATGTGAATATATCCGACTTTAAGACTACGGTTTACCAAACGATGGATTGGATATAAAAAAATTTCAGGATTTCATATTCTATCTTATCCAGTTCTATCCTGATTAGAAATCCGGATGAACAAACGACGTAGCCTTAGCGAGCCTTTCGAAGCTCCTTCCTCAAAGGCCATGCCTGCCATAGGGAATCTTTCAAGTGATTCTCAATTATTAGTTTCTCTGTTCGGTTGCTCCTAATATTTGTTGGTGTTATTAAGAAATGAATAATTCTTTTTCTATACTCTTCATGGTTAATTAGGGTTTTCCAGATACTTTTGTTCATGGAGCTCAAATGATTTCTTTGAATCCATTACGAATGGGAAAAGATTTAAATTGATCGTCCATTGAATTAATATCCCTATTACTTTTTCCCCAAACCTCATTTTATTTATTTCATTCTCCAGCAATACCATATTATCCATAGCGCAACCCAATTACCGCATTCCAATTCTTATCTATTCGAGTGCATATATGATAATTACAACATTTTGTATGTTTTGATTTGGCTTGCACCGATTGGAATGGCATTAAAATTTTTTTCAGAGAAAATGCGAGATCTCAACTTTAATCTTACTTAGCACCTCTTGTAATTCTCTTGAAATTTTATGATAAGAAAGCGGAAAAACGGTCGCCTTTTTTTCTACTCCATCTTTCACTGTCATAGTGAACCCAGAGACACAGAGCTCACAAGAAGTCAGTGGAAAAATTTTAAGACTATTTGCAATGCCTTGAAAAAGGTAAAATGACCAAAGAGAAGAGGGAACATAACAGAGACTCAAGCTAAACAATGTTTTCAAATTTAACCGCATGAGAAGCTTTCTGGATGCTTTTCTCATAACCCGTAAGGCAAAATCTAAGACAAGATCGAAGAGAGCGAGAGAGAGAGAGAGAGAGAGAGAGAGAGAGAGAGAGAGAGAGAGAGAGAGTCGATGATGGTGAGAGGGTCAGAGGATTGAAGAAGAGAGAGGAATTTTTTTAATGTTGTGCGTATAAATTGAGGACTGGGACTCTCTAGGGAAGAAAAACATAATAGGAGGGGGGACATCGCGTTTGATCAAAGAGAAGTAACCATGGAATGCAAAAAAATAAAAATAAAAAAGTGGCTACAAGGATAAAAAAGTCACGGGTCTCATTTGGTTTGGTTTTGGGGAAATGTCTTTGGGAAAATGCAAATATTTTTGGGTTGCAGGAATTTTCTAAAATACAAATAGTGTTTAGTGAATTATAATTTTAAAGTGCATTGGGAAACAGCTTTGGTCTAAATGCTATTTGATAAAAAAATACAAATGTAAATGACTTTCACTAAATTTTAAAAAAAGATTTTTACATTTTTTTTTGGAAGTTCAGCCATCGATGGTTAGGTTTGGCCACTAGACAGCCTCGCTTGAGGTCGGTCACCTCAGGTGAGGTGCTTGAGGTGTTGCAACCTCAAGTGGCAACCCTTGGGTTGTGCGAACCCATGCGGTGACCTAGGTGTTGCCTAAGGTTAGGTGGCAATCGTTGGGCTTGGGCAATCCTCAAGCGGCGGTTGCCGGTCCGTGACCCCTTGGTTGACGGTTATCGGTCTATGATTGGTTTTTCTGTGTGGTGGTCTTCTAAGAAGATGAATAGTAAACAAAGGGCCAGGACTTACATTCCAAGAATGCAACTTCCCAAAAGACCTTTGGACCTATTTTGGGCTAAAAGCCCTTAGAACCCTTTGGAAATACAATTGTGTTTCTCTAAAATTAAGCAAAAAGCAAATCAAATGCTATTTGCATTTGGCCAAGAAACTTTAGAGTCCTGAAGCCCATTTGGAATACTGAACCAAACATGGCCAAAATATTGTGAAAGAGGGTAGAAAAATGGTGACTTGGAAAATATTAGCAAACCCACTAGCCCATAGTATAGGTGTATGAGAATATTACTGTGGTCCTATCCATGAGTTAAAAGCCAAGAACTTTCTCCATATTATTAATAATTGTCCATGGCACAATTTGACTAGAGATCCGCTTCAACATAACTTGAATTTGTGATCTTTTGGAAATAATATGACTCCTTTATCATTGGGTTATCATACTCGATAATTTCAATTTGTTCGTTTTATCACATCTCTTAAGTAGTGCATTGTCTAGGATAAACTACTCCAACTTGATCTTCATTCAACAAGAAAATTAAATCCAATGTAAGAGTAGATCTATGAGAAGCTTGTCAATGATTTCTAAATGCATGGTTTTTTTTTTTGGTCGAAAAAGGTAAATAAACATTAACTAGCAGCAGAATTACAAGAGTTTAAAGCTTCAGTACAGATGAGATTGAACAAGAAGGGAGGGGGGGTCTCGGCCGGTTAGAGGGTAAAAGATGAAACCCATGGGCTTTAGCGGCCCAGTCTGCGACAAAATTGATTTCCCGTCGACAGTAACGCAAAGCTAGGTTAGGGAAGAGACGTAGGCTGCGTTTGGGAAGGACTTTGCAAAGTCCTTTGGACCTCCAAAGCCCATTGGGCAAATGTATTTGTGTTTGGCAATTATATTTGGAAGGCCATTTGGGAAATGCTTGCATTTGTAAAGGCCCTCAGCTCAAGGCACCCTCTCCCTTGCTTTGGCTTTCTGGCTTTCTCGGCATTCAACAGTGAAGGGCTAAAAAAATTTTCTCTTCCTAAATTATCCTCATTGATTTTTCGTTTTTCCGGTTTCGCCCTCACTATTCATCGTCTTCTTCTTCTTCTTGGGCGAGTGGTCGCCATCGAAGGTCTTCTTCTTCTTCTTCCAAGAGCGATCACCGGCGAAGGTCTTCTTCTTCTTCTTCCACAAGCAGTCGCCGGTGATCATCGCCCAGACGACTGTCGTCGGGGGGTGGCGCGACCGCCGCGCCATTTGGGTCGCGACGAGGTCTGGGTTGCTGCGACCCAGATCTGGGCAGTAGGGTCGCGGCCACCCTCGATGCAGGTCGTGCGACCTCACCGCCCCCGGATCTGGGTCGCGGTGGTGTCGCGCGACCTCCTGCGACCTCGCCACCCTAGATTCGGGCGGCGAGGTCGCGTGACCCCACCGCGACCTATATCTGGGGGCGGCGAGGTCCTCCCGCAACCTCGACACTCCAGATCTAGGTCGCCGAGGTCGAGGTGGCGTTGCGCGACCTTGCCGCCCCATTCGGGGTCGCCGGAGGTCTAGGTGGCGTTACGCGACCTTGCCGCCCTAGATTCGGGGTTCTTTGGAGGTCACGGCGGCGTCGTGCGACCTCGGGCAGCCTTTGTCGGTGGTCTTCGAGGGTCGGCGGGGTTGGCGGAGGTCATCGAAGATCGCCGGCGACCGCCCGCCCTTGCCGGTCAATTTTTTTATTTATTTTTAATAATTTTTTTATCACAAAAGTCATTTACAAAGTAATTCCTCCAAACATCATTTTGCTCAAAGGTGCTTTACAAAAGGCTTTCAAACTACAATTTACCAAACACAATTTGCATTTTGGAAAACACCTTTAACTCAAAGGTCTTTGCATTTTCCTAAAGACTTTCTCCAAAAGTCTTCCCAAACGCACCCGTAGTAGAGCAGCCGCTTACGCAAAGAGTGACTGTTTTCCCAAGGAGTGCGACTAGGGTGTTGAAGTGTCGTACCATCTCCAGCGAGTCGAGATTCTAAAATAAGATGATCTTGAGTTTGTCCTTTGTGTTGCAAAAAATGGAGCGATAAGTTGAGGGCTTGTATTTTGTTTTGCGGGGCGAGAGGCGAGGTGGTTCGGCGGTGAATCCATCTATCGGCCGTCCGAGGAGTCGCAATGGACACAAGCGACGCAGATCCTTCATGAGAGCCCATAGGAAAGGAGCCATCAATATTTACCTTCAGCACACCCGGATTAGGGGGATGCTAGTGCTGAATCAAAGATCAAGGACATGGACGGCGGTTCTGCGGCGATCTGGAACAAGATCGAGTAGATCCATTAAAGGTAAGGGTCCCTAAAGCAGCTTGGTTCAGATCTGATCCCTGATTGTTAAGTAGATGAGGCATCTGTGATCTTTGCTGTAGCGACGTCAACATGCAACTTTGATATGAACGGGCATAGGCGATGGCAACAAGAACAACCTGGTCAGGGTTGGGGGTTCTTCGGCGGAATAGAAATTCATTCCCGGCTTTCCATATATGCCACAAAACAGAGGTTATAAGCGCAGGATCCGGTAAGAGATCTTTTTCTGTGATATTTGTAGCAACCATGCATCAAATCAATGAGTCTGATATTTCTGAATATTAAGTCGGAGTTGTGGATGAGACCAGACTGCATTTGTCCATGGGCAGTGTAAAAATATGTGTTCTATGGACTCTGGGGCTGGGTGAATGTTGCTGTTTTTGCATAACCTGCATATAGGGTCTAGAATAACATGACGCTAGTAAAGATTTTCACCTGTTGCTATTGCATTCTGACACAAAGACCATAAAAAGATACGCAGTTTGGGACTGGTCTGCATTGTCCAGATTGTATTCCATAGTTGTCGTGGAGGATGATAGGAAGATGGCACCTGATTTTGACCTTGCTTGTTCTCACCTACCGTGATAAGATTATATCCGCTTTTAACAGTGTAAAGCCCATTAGCTCGCCCCATCCAGATTAGTTGATCTTCTGTGTATTGCGGTCTGATTTGTATTCTGAGAATTTAATCTATTATCCTATCATCAAAACTACCCCGAAATAAGGGCAGATTCCATGATTGTTGCTCCGAACATATAAAGTCAGCAACCATTGTAGGTTCATTCCTAGGTGCAGGTCCACCGATTATGCCAGTAGGGAGCCACTTGTCTTCCCTGACTCAAATATTCTGACCATTGCCTACTGACCACCGTAGCTTGTTTGAAATGGACTCCCGGCCGAGCAATATGCTTTGCCATCCCCAAGAGGGTTTGTCGCCTCTTTTTGCATGCCAGAATTCTTTTGAAGGGAAATAAAGCCCTTTAAAGATTCTACTCCATAAAGACGCTGGCTGTTGGAATAAACACCAAGCCTGTTTGGCTAATAGTGCTTTATTGAAAGTAATAAGATCTCGAAAACCAAGACCTTCGGTGTCTTTGCAATTCTTTAGGATTTCCCAGCTTTTCCAATGTATTCCAGATCTATTACCCTGTGATTGCCACCAAAATCTAACTATCTTCCGCTCGATATATTTACAAAGGGAAATTGGTATCTTAAAGATAGACATGGCGTATTGAGGAACTGCCTGAACAATTGCTTTGATCAAAACTTCCTTACCTCCCTTGGAAAATAAGTTTTCTTTCCATCCATCTAGTTTGGAGTTTACTTTTGCCAATATCCAAGAAAACATATCTTTTCTAGATTTCCCCCAGTCTGAAGGTATGCCAAGGTATTTCCCTGTCTTTTTCATCACTTGGACACGCAATTCCCTGGCTAGACTCTCCTATAGATTATCAGGACAAGCAGTACTGAAAAAAATTCCAGATTTATTTCGATTGATAGCTTGTCCTGTTGCTTGACAGTATTGGTTTAAAATATTAGCTAGGTTCTGGCATTCTAGCAAGGTTCCTTTGAGAAAGAAAATGGCGTCATCTGCAAAAAATAGGTGTGAGAGAGTACACCTTGGATTGAGTTTTATACCTTCGATGTTACCCATGTCCACTACTTGATGCATGAGAGTCGAAAGAACATTTGCTACCAGGATGAATAAGTAAGGGGAGAGTGGGTCGCCCTGTCGAAGACCTCTCGTCATAAGAAAAGGCTGAAGTGGTTCGCAATTGAATTTGATACTTAGAGAAGCGGTAGTCACACACTGCATCACCCTTTGGACCCAAATTGCGTGAAAACCCAGCCTAAGAAGATAATCTTGAAGAAAATCCCATTCAACGCGATTATAGGCTTTTTGCATATCTAGCTTGAGGATGGCATGAAATTTTCGCTTCCATTTCCGAATTCTGATTTGATGTAGAACTTCCTGCACCACTAGAATATTATCTTGGATCTGACGCCCACTAATAAAAGCACTCCGTTCCATAGAGATGAGTGCAGGTAGCCATGGTTTTAATTGATTAGCTAGGACCTTTGAGATGATTTTGTAAGTGAAGTTGCAGAGACTAATCGGTCTATATTGGTCCAGTTTTTCAGGATGAGAAATTTTTGGTATCAAAGTAATGAGAGTCATATTAATCTCAGGATCCATGACGCCAGTAATAAAGAAATTTTTTACCGAGCTGATAATGTCTTCCTTTAAAATGTCTCAATGAGCTTGATAAAACTGACCGTTTAATCCGTCTGAGCCAAGTGCTTTTGAAGCTCCAAGTTGAAAAGTTGCACGTTGGACTTCCTCGGGAGTCACCTCAGCTATAAGAGTGTTGTTGATATCATCTGTCACCACGGCTGGACATTGAGCCAAAAAGGGGCCATAATCTCGTTGTCCCACCGAGGAGTATAGGCTTTGGAAGAAGTCCCGAGTCAGTCCTGTAATGAGTTGTGTTCTTGGACCCATTGGTTTTCTTCATTTTGGAACATGCTAATTTTGTTACGTTGACGCCGTTGGATAGTAGTCGCATGAAAATACCTAGAATTCTTGTCTCCCCACTTCAACCAATTTACTTGAGAATGCATGACCCAGTATTGTTCTTCTTGTTGCCATAAACGTTGGATTTCATTTTTGAGGTCTTCTATCCTTGCCTTATCAGACTGAGAGTTTTTTTTTCTATTGAGCAGGTGTTGGAGTTGATGCTGCATTTCCTGTACTTGCCGATGACTATTTGAAAATCTGGACCTACTCCAACTAGAAAGGGCAGCCGAAATCATTGTCAACTTCTGAGGTAAGGATAAGTTTTGTTCTTGAGTGGATTTCAAAGCGTATGAAATTACTAAGTGACACTCTTGATCTTGAAGCCAAAAAGGATTCGAAAGTAAAGACCCTTCGTCTCCGAGGTTTGGTCGCTGAGGTTTGCAAAAGCAGCGGGATGTGGTTTGATCCGATGGCAGGTAGAGTGAAAACTTCAGTAGTTGGAAAGGTTAGTCTCCATTCCAAATTACAAAGGGCTCTATCCAGCCTTCCTTTTACCGTATCCTCCCTTCTCTGTTGTTACACCATGTAAAAGAGCAGCCCTTGCTTTCTAAGTCTAAAAGTAAGCAGTCATTCAAGAGTTCTCGAAAAGAATGCATGCGCTGGGTGTTGGCTAGATGCTTACCCTCTTTTTCCCAAGGATACATAATTTCATTGAAATTGCCAATACATAGTCAAGGTAAGGTATTATGGTTGCTCATGATTTTCAAATTTTCCTAGAATTGTTGCCGAATTGGGAACATAGCGGGCGCATAGAGACAAGTTAGGTGCATAGTAGTGCCATTGTCCCTGTCATCACAAATCAGATCGATGAAGTTTGAGGTCTGTTGCTCCACTGCCAGATAAATCTGCGCTTGCCAGAAAATTGCGAGACCTCCAGCTAGTCCTGTTGGATGTTCCAAAATACCGTGAGGATACTTAAGTCTTTTTATCGACGAAGTACTAATTCCTGATTTTTTGTTTCCATCAAAAAGATAACATCGGGCTTTTCTCGGGCTACCAACGCCCTCAAGGCTTGAACTGTTAGGGGATTGCCCAAACCCCAACAGTTCCAACTGATTAGTCTCATTTGTCTGTTGGTGGCTTATTAGGGCCAGCCACCAAAGCCCAACAAGAATAATCTTCTGCCTCGAAAATGGGAGTTTCCAAAAGATGGGATTCATCGATCCCCTCTCTCAACGGGTTGGAACGTCTAATCTTCTTGATCGGCCCTGCCTTTGTACTCAACCTGGAGTTTCTAGCTTTTTTTGTTGTGATGGAGCTGGCTGACCCCTCTACTACTAGATTGATTTTATTTGCAGGAGGATGAAAAAGAGGAGCCTGTTAATATATCTGCCCTGCTGGTTGTGGTCGCCAACTGATGGGCTCAGCTTCAATAAAGAGTGGGCGAACCTCAGCAGGCTGCAAAGGTGTTTTTCCTTTATTCAGGGGGGGAGGATCTGTTGGAGGTTCAGTTGTAGGCATCACCGGGGTCTCAAGGACAAATTCATCAACCTTTGGAAGTGTTGGAGGTGGGGCGTAATAGGTAAGCTAGAAAGGGCTAAATTCCCGAACCTCTGCCCTTAGCCATTGTCCATAATATAAGTTTTCCCTGCTGTCAAATTTCTCTTCATCATAGGCAAATTCTTTGTAGGACATGGCATAATGTCCAAGCTTGCCACACGAATAGCAGAAATGTGGTAGGCGTTCATACCTAAAGTCTAACTAGATGTTTTTGCCTTCTATTATGAGGAGTTGGCCTGTTTTGAGAGGCTCCTGTAAATTTATCTCAACATGTGCTCTGCCAGTTCGGAAATATGTACCATCTTTACCATCAATTTTAACTTCTATAACCTTGCCGACATGACAAACCACTTTACTAATCATTTCCTCTGTGCAGCATTCCAAAGGCAGACCAAAAACCTGAACCCAGAAGGCACAAGTGGAGAAGTTGTAGCAGTGAAAGGGTGTGTTTGGTTTCCAGGGTTTCAAGATTACTAGATTACTCACAAAAAGCCAGGGTCCGGTATCAAGGACTCACTGTTTCTCTATTTCAGATCTGAACTTGATGACATATAAGCCTCCTTCGCAGCGAAATATCTACTTGGTCAGTCTTCCAAGCTCTCCTCATGGTGTTTTGAAAGGCTGTGAAATTGATTGAAGAATTTGATATAATCTTACCTATGAGACTGAGCTTACATTCTTCCATTTTTTCCGCCGCGGCGCATCCTCCCACACCTCAATGCTCTGTTCGGGCCAGAGGCGACCCAGACGATTACACAGAGCGGCAAGGCGAGCATCTTCGTGGGGGTTAGAACGCCGGATGTCTGGGCTGGAGGGGAATGAATCCTGTTGGGGGTTCTCCATTGAAGAGACCCACTTAAGATCGAAGCTATCCGGGCAGAAGGGGAAATTCAAAAAGATGATACCCAGATAAAGAAGCAAGGGCTGTAATCAACCCAATTGTAAGTGATATAGAAAGGAAAATCCAGCTTCAAGACATGGGAATTGATGGAATCCATTGCATGCAGAAGCTTGAGGAGGGCAAACCAGATTAACGAAGCATCAGTGGCATCTCGGGGAGAAGAGATTGGTAAGGGTAAGTCGATGTAGAAAGTGAACGAGTAAAATGGAGGGCTCGGCGGACGGAATTGGGTTTGTGGAGGTGGGAAATGTGGTCGGAATAGGAGTGAGGTGGAAGAGGGATCAATTTAGGGTTTGGGTAGAGAAACTGTAGCTACCATGGCTGGTAGAGAGAAACTCGACAAAACGAGAGAGAGTAGACTAATTATGAATCCATTCTAAATGCATGGTTGCCCAACCAATTGATGCATGAATTCCCATTTTTGACAAACATGCCTCAAACGGACCTTCCACTTTCCCTGTAGTAACTCCTAATTTATATTAGCAAATTGTCGCACTTAATGGATTGTTTCTTTGATATGATGGCATGGATGGTTCTTGAAATCTTCCAATTTGCGTAGTGTGGTCCTTAGACCAACCAGCTAGTGGCCAGGTCTGTGGCCTTCCGCACCATTTTTGCAATCATCCTCATATGAAGTTTCATTTTTGTTTTTTGTTTTATAATTATTTTCTTTTTCAAAAGATCAACTTTACATTCCTTTTAATTTTAAAAATTAATAAAAGCCATGTGTGCACTATTGGAGAAAATATTTTTCAATAGGAAAGCAATTCTAAAAATTGCTTCCAATCAGATCAAGACTAGTCATGCAATTTTTATACTACTGGCAAAGTGCAGCGAAGTTTCGAAAGTTGACAAACTCATTAAATCTTTCTTAATATAAAGGATGTTATCTTTTCTTGTATAAAGGCCCTAGCTTAAGAAAGTTATTCTAGCTAATATCTCTTTCGAAATCAATGGCTACCTTGTACTTTAGATACACATAAAAAATAAAAGTAAGGGGCATCTTGTCCATTTCTTCATGGTATCAGAGCTTATTATTCACAAGCATATTGTTCAACTTTTTTTTTTTTCAATGGCAAACGAATCCTCAAACACTGGCACCCCTCTGATAGTCATTGGCCCCTCTTCAAATAACGTCACGGTGCTAGTGTTGATTAATGTAGTTGTGCAACTACCCCTCAAGCTAACAACCATGAATTATCACTCATGGTTAGCTCGGATTAATTCTTTTCTCCTAGGTTATGATTCAATGGGGTAAGTAGATGGAATCATATTGTGTCATTCCAACACCATTATTACCAATGGCAAAACAACTACCGATCCATCTTATTCTCATTGGGTATGCCGAGATAAATTATTCCTTCATGCAATCATGGCTTCCACTTCGGGCTTGATCATGCCTCTTCATTGCATCTACCAGGTCAACACACAAGGTTTGGAACAAATTTTCACATCTCTTTGCCAACAAGACACGTTCAAGTGTCATCAATCTCAAGGAGCATCTAATCCTCACAAAACATGACACTCGATTAGTAGCTAGGTATTTACGAGTCATCAAAGAAATTGTTAACAAACTTGCCATCATCAAGTTTCCCATTAGTGATAATGATTTGATCATACATGTTCTAAATGGGCCCAACTTCGAATTCAAGGAAATTTCTATCATCATCAATGCTTGTGAATTACCCATTTCCTTTGAGGAACTCCATAATATGCTTGTTGATTTCGAGCAATTTTTAAAAAGGAAAGAGAGTTAGGGTCAATCAACTTGTGTCACAGTAAATATTGCCAAGAGAGTTTCTCACACAAATACTAACTAGTATCCTATTTCAAATTGAGACTCAAACTCCTTCCAGTCAACTCAAAATCTCATTGGCGAAGAAGCAACAATTATGGTCATAATTGGCCCATTCAAAAAGAACGAGTCCAATGGCAATTATGTGAATGAGATGCCTCTCAGCCAAGCAATGCTATTAGGCCAAACAATTACTCCTTTCCTCCTATTGCAAACGGCATAGTGTTGTCTCACCAAGCCAAGCAAGGATAGCTCGTGGACTTTGGAGCATCTCATCATGTCACTTCAAGTCTAAAAATCTCTCTCTGCATTTTGATTATGAAGGCATGAACACAATTGTTATTGGTGATGATTTGAGTTTGCAAATAACATATACAGGTGGATTAAACTTTCCTCCCCCACTGTTTCATATTAATTGTCATATATTTTGTGTATTCTTGATATCAGTGAAAACTTGATATATGTTTTAAAGTTTTGTAAGATTTACCAAACGTCCATGGAATTTTTCCCAACTATTTTTTGGTGACATATCTACGTACGGGGGCGACTCTCACACAAAGTCTCAATAACAATGTTATCTATGAACTTCCATCCTCACTCCATACAACTCATACACTACCCTCCACTATGATTGGTGTCCATGCATCTTCTAGTGATTTGCATCGACATCTTGTTCATTCCTTCATCAGATCTTACGGTTTCTTTTAAATCGAAGTCAATTCCTTTACGTCATGTGAATGTAATAAAAGTCATAGACTTCCATTTGGTGCTTCTACATTGTCTAGCAGACAACCTTTTCAAATTCATTTATAATAATGTTTGGGATAGAGAATGATAATCAATCGAGAAATAGATATGGTGTGGATTTCCTTAGTTGTCTGATGGTGTGCTTCTATCAGACAATAATAGATATAAGCAGAGAGATAGAGAATGATGCACTTAGTGCTTTATAGTGGTTTAGTTGGGTGTAAACCTGCATCCACTCTTTCAGACAAACAACCTACTAGTTAGATTTCAGTAGAAATCTTTGAGTAGTTATAGTAGTGTGTGCGGCTTATACTCAAGCACTTCATCTCGAAGCTAGTGTTGCTTATACTTAAGTGGATGGATTTAAATATCTCACATTTAACCACAAACTATAACACTAATATACTTCTTAGGAGATTACACTTTTAGTTCACTCAAAAGATAGTATGAGGATGTAAAACTTCCTCCGTTAATGGATTGTTCATCACTTTTGATCTCATTGCTTATTCGACATATGTTGATCTCCTTTTGTACTTCTCGGTGTCCAATCTTCTCATTGGATAATATTTAAGGCTACATTTGGTCATTTGGAATTTTAATCAGGATAGGACTAGATATAATAAGATATGAAATTGAGGAATTTTGCTATATCTTATCAATTATTTGGTAAATAGTGGTAATAAATTCGAATATATTCATATCATATCATGTGCATAACGGTATATTAGCTTATATGAACCTAAAGTTACACAAATAGGGATGCTGAAAATCTCTCGCGATATTCTTTGCCTACTTTATTTTTATTTGCTTTATTTTATTTTATTTTATACTTTTTAAAATATTTTATTTTTAATTTCTTTTTTCATCTATCATTCTCTAATTAAAATTTATGAAATAATAAATTGTACTAAATATATCTAAAATACTAAAATACCTAAAACATTAAATATTGAATTTATTTTATAAGATAGAATCAAATTCGTATATATAAATAAAAATAAGCATAAATTAAGAAACTAAATTGTTGTTACTTTTTGATATTTTGAATTTCTTATACTAGAATTCAAATATTATCTATATTGAAATATAATTTTAATTTTATTAATTTAAGAAGTTTGATTTTCAAGACAAATAACTTTCCAATTATGGATATTAGAAATCCTATCTATCTTTATTCAATCTTCCTTATAGGATAATTTTATCCGGGTTATATCCCTATTATATTAGACTTTATCTTGATTTGAGCAAGCACTAAATGCAAGATATGATAAATTTTTTTATTATATCCTAAATTTTAAAGCTATCCGTTGGACAATTGTTGAGCAAATCAATTTTACCGATGAAATTAATCAATGCGAGATTGGGGAGATTTGCTCACCTATATAATCAAATCTTATAGTTTCCAAAAATAGGGTAGCTCGAACTATGAACAATAATCAATCGACTGTTTATCAATCAATCAAGATATCACACATAATTAGCATCTTCAACTTAGATATTTCTTGAGATTGATAATCAATCAATTTATTCTAAAAATGGAATCCAAACCATATTGGTAGCTGTCAAATAATTCAATGAAACAAATCATCACGAGATATTTTCTTTTGAGCACATGATAAAGTTGTTGTCACAGGTAATATAGTCTCTCTACTAATATTAGCAGTTTTAAGTTATATCTAGTTTCCTAGTGATATCAGATTTCTTGCTTATATTAGCTACATCTTGACAGGCAATTTAAGTACCTTAGAGATGTCAACCCTATGGTCCAATTCACCATGGTACCTCCAAGTCTTTTCACATTCCTCTGGACTTATTCACACTTAGGTTCATCCAGTCTTCACGAATCTTTTTTCTTTCATACAAGTTTCTTTTAGAACGAGTATAACCTGATATGTAAATGTTTCCATCTTTTAAGTTTGTAAGCTATCATGGATTGTTTTTGTTTTCTGAATAGTTAGTATACTTTAGTTGACCCATAACTCATTGACTTAAGTTTTTTAGTGATGATAATCCAATTGGATATATTGATAGGCTTGAAGTTGAGCTTTCTCTTCGCAATTTCTTCTAGCAAATGTATCAGGTACTTGTTGTGTTCTTCCTAATATCATCTTTGTCCATTCTTATTTTGACTCATAATTTTGTACAAAAGCCATGTTTTGTTTAAAATCTTTATGTGGCCTTTTATCGTTTTCTTTAAGCAGTTGCTCATATTTAGATACTCGTATTGCCAACTAAATAAATCGGCAAAATTCTAACCTTAGGATCTTCTCCAAGACTAAAATTTTAGTCCATGGAAGACAAATTTGTAAATTCTTTTTTCTGAAAGCGAAGTGAAACATCTATTTCCAACCTTTTCAAATCAAGCAACAAATTGATCATTTGACTCACTATAATGTTAACTTATTGACCAAATCAGTTATTGATACTCCATGTTACATTCTATAGAATTAAGAATAGAAGTGTCTTTCCATCTTTATCAATTACAAACAAAATTCGGTGGCAAGTTAGTATACCAAGTCAAAGCTATTTTTCGATAAAGACTAAGGGAAAAGTCTAGGCCTTAAACATCATATGTTCCTGCACTGTATTCAATTACAAATCGATTGACATGTTCAACTGTCGATGATAATCTTTACTAAGAAAATAGACAAAGTCAGGAATCTTGAAGCATTTAGGAAAAAACTGATTATTGACCCACTCAACGTAAGGTTTCTTGTAGAAAGGTTAAACAACTCTTCTATCTAGCCGAAATGACTGTAAATAGCATTTTTACCAACTGCTTAGAGGTCAACTTGTTGTTTGGCTGCCCATCTTGTTGTCCCCCAGGCGACGTTGATGTTGTCGAATTATTTACGTTAATTATAATCGGTATTTTAGGGTTGCATTGCCACATTCGGTGGCATACTTGTCCCAATCGGTCTTACATTTCCAATATTTGGCACTCGTCTGTTGTGTCGACCAGTTTGATTTGTCTAATCGTGGGATCCATTTAACTACTCCGACCTACATTATTTTGATTATTAACAGTATTTTGGCCAACAGTGTTTTGATTATAGTCATTATTCTGCATTAACTCGTGGAACCTAGAGCCGTGGCAAAATTTTATTAGGGGTTGAAACATCTAGCCTAGTTTATTAGCATTATTAGTTGACCAGACGGTCTAGGAACATATTCTAGCACCCCAGGATTTCCTTGGAATGATGGTGGTTGACTAGATGATCACGATCTTAGTATGACCTCATTGACAGCATTGATGACCATAGGCTTGATCGTGTCCGACATGCGCCTTGCATTGTAGTTAGCTATGCCATTGTCTTGTTCTTCGCGCAATCTTCATATAGTTGACATCATATTAGGATTTAGGGCATCTTCTCTCCATTGCTCTTCAGTGAAATGCTTTGGAAGATTGGCATCTTCGAGACGGTTATCTTTTGCTGATCTTCCAGTGGCTGAAGATTCAGAATGCGCAGCCATCTCATTACCGGCATATGGTAGTTGCTTCTCGTCAGTAGCACTGTCGCTTATTAATTTCTGGTTCTCTCCATTGCATTTTCTCAAATTAACAAAAGGTCCCATTGGGTGTGCCCAAAGATGTTCCACCAAAAAGTTAGAAATCTCAAAAGATAAGGATGAATCAAATTGAATTGACAAAGATTCAAAAATGGTCATTTGTTCATTTTGGAAAGGAATGCAAATGGAAGTGAATGTATCTAAATTGTGAGTACTGAACTTCAGATGTTGCAAGAAAAAAAGGGTGCCGGAAAGTTAAAGGTACTGCAAATTGCAGGAAAGTTAAAGACGAAAATATATGCAAAAACAGATGTTTAGATTGATTCATTATGTGCAGCTCACAAAGATTACAACACGAGCTCTCATATCCCACAGTAGCAGTTATTTACAAGCAGTGTTTGGATTTTGAATTTAAGGATATATGCATTGAGTATCCTAAAACTTATCTTAAAAGTGCAATTGAGCCTTAAAGTATAATCAAGTTTTAAAACTCGTCAAATTGGTTCAATCAAGTCCTTCTGTTAACTTAGTATAATTTGGTTAACAGAAAATACTAATATGAATTTTTTTTATTATTTTCTCTCTCCTACATAGTGCTAATATGGCTAAAATATACAAAATAAAGAGAAAACGACGTTGTTTTAGCCTAAATTTTATTTTTTTACTCTAAATATTAATTACCGACCAAAAAAGATCTAAATGTTAATTAAATTAAATTTAAATATAAGCTAAATTTTTAAAAAGGGAGGACAACAACAACCAAGCGAGGGCCTATCATTGCAAACCCTTGCCTACGGTCAGCCAGGGTGTTAGCTAGTTGTTTTTGCCCCACTATTGTAGGCCCTCGCTTGCAATTGGTCATTGGCCAGTGCGTGTTAACTGTAGTCGAACCTCACCCCACCTTTCTTGGCCCCTTTCGGTGATGGTGGGGTAGCAACAACAAGGGCTTGCAGGCCCTAGGTGCTCCTACCATTGCAGACCCTTGCCTACGGTCAGCCAGGGTGTTAGCTAGTTGTTGCTACCCCACCATTGTAGGCCCTCGCTTGCAATCGGCCACTAGCCGGTGCGTGTTAACTGTAGTCGAACCTCACCCCACCATTCTTGGCCCCTTTCGGCGATGGTGGGGTAGCAACAACAAGGGCTTGTAGGCCCAAGGTGCTCCTTCCCCCCCGGTTTCTCTATTTATTAATTTTAATTAATATTTAGATTAAAAATCAGATTTGAATCAAAACAGCATTGTTTAACCTATATCCTTTATGTTTTAGTCATGTTAGTGACACCTAAGAGAGTGAAAATAATAAGAAAAAAAACATATTAATATTTTTTGTTGGCTAAATTAGACGGAATTAATAGAATAACTTAATTGAACCAACTTGATAAGTTTTAGTGCTTTGCTTGCACTTTTTAAAAGTTTTATAAGTTCTAAGACTTTTAGTGCACATATCTCTTAAAAATATACAAACTTTCTAGTATGATCTATAATTACATTCTAGACATGATTATACACAAGAACATGAAAATCCCTAGATTGTATGCCTAATCATCTCGCAATCATGCATTTGAGTCAATAAATTTTCTTCATTTTTGACTGATCTATTAGCAAAACTCTAGTTTGTTCACTAATGACACTATCTCAACACTTAGCCAAAACTTGAGATTGTCTATGGTGGATGATTTTGTCAATCAATTTCCTTTAAGTTGCTGACTGGTGAATGCTCTCGTCGATAATTTTTGCACCGTGATGACTTTATAAATGAGTTATCGATTTCCTTTTCTACCATTGAGCCTAACAGGTCTCCCTTTGTTTTTTCTATTGATGACTCCTCCTTTTAGTTATCACGATACCAATCAAGAGTTGGTCGATTCTTTTTTTGTGTCAAACACTTCCTTACTTCTTTCTCATTTTCGCTGCAAGCGCTGGCAGGTTTCTGATTGCTTCCCTCACAATCATTCAATACCAATGAAATAGAGATATTCAGACTCCCCTTTATGTCTTCCTACAGCAGAAGAAGAAGGGTTGAGGCTAATCGAGTGGTTCTCCGACAAAGTAGTGGGAGGAGACGTGGACCACAAGGCCAACGCGGGCACGGCTTGGAGCCACTCCTACCTCAACTAGAAGCCCCAGCATCCCCTCTTCTGCCAAACCAAGCGCCGCGAGTGGATCGTTGTGCAGCTCCACGCCGAGAGCCAGCGCTGCGCCGACAACATCGCTCGTTTGCGATCTCTCTCTCTCTCTCTCTGTCTCCCTACTTGCCTCGTCCTTTCCCGATTTGTTTTCTGTGTGATTTTGACTGATTGGTTCGTTGGCTGGTTACATTTCTTCTCGATTTGTTTTTCTGTGTGATTTTGACTGATTGGTGACTGATTGGTTCGTTGGCTGTTTACATTTCTTCACATTTCTTCTCGATTCGTTTTGTGTGATTTTGACTGATTGGTGACTGATTGGTGACCGATTCTATGTTATTTTGACTGATTGGTTTGGTTTTGTGTGATTTTGATTGATTTGTGACGGATTACATTTCTTCGGTTCGTTTTCTGTGTGATTTTGACTGATTGGTGACGGATTGGTTCGTTGGCTGGTTACATTTCTTCTTCTTCTTCTTCTAACCAAATGTCATTTGGTTTTGACAAATACACATTTATTCAAAGATACTTGGGAAAATGGCTTTACATTCTCAAAATTGAACCAAATGTAGCCTAAGTCCGAGCAAATTTGGTTGGGTAAAAAATGGATTACACCCAAATTAATTTAATTAATCAATGTCCATCCATTTTTATGTAAGACAATTTTAACGATTTATATTTGAGACAATTTTAGTTATTTATATTTGACCCAACCTTACTTAGCCCTTGCTCAAGCCAACTTGGGCTATAATTCTTAGCAATTTCTCTCTTAAATATTAAAAATAATAGCATATTAAAAAAGAACTAATCTATTAAAAAATCAATTAAACATGACAGATAAGAAATTTCTAATTTGGTTCACGAATCGAGCTACTAAAAAATCTCTTGTTATTTCTCGTGGTGCTTAAAATTTGATTTAATTAAGCAAAAAAAGACTATTGCCTAGAAAGATTTATCAACTAGGGTAATCAGTTCCTGAGCAGTCCAATTCTTCCCACTCCGGAACCGATTGAAGGGACTGGTTTGCCATTTCCGAATGTGAGGATCCGAGGACTAGACTGAAGAAGGCTGGAACCAAGGATCGAATTGATCTGTCCGAATCAGTTCCCGAATAGTCCAATGGAATTAATTGCATGTACTTCCAACACTTTATACGTATGTGAAAAAATATTTTGACTGTCTCAAGCATGAGTGTGAACTTGTTAATTGACTGCACCACAAAAATTTCACGCTTGATCACGCTTGATCTTAGGCAAAGGGCCATAGTATAGGCTCAGGAAGGAGCTGCCGGGCTTGTGATTTATACACGAAATCTCTTAGGAGGGAGGGAGGGAGGGAGGGAGAGAGGGAGGGAGAGAGACAGAGAGAGAGAGACAGAGAGAGAGAGACAGAGAGAGACAGAGAGAGAGACAGAGAGAGAGAGAGACAGAGAGGGAGACAGAGAGAGACAGAGAGAGAGACAGAGAGAGAGCGCGCGTGGGACGAGAATAGTAGAGTTGATAGTGAACAGTTTCACATCGGCTGAGGGAAGAGACTAACAAGCAAGTTGCCTCTTTAACAGCAAGTTGATGGTAGCTGCAATTTAGTGTGATGTTGCATTGAGAGAGACCTTGTCTTTGCATGAAAATTTTAGTATAAATTACTTCCTCACAATTTTTAATAAAAAATTGAAATTCATAAAATTAATAATTGATTTGGTTTGAACTATCGGTTTTATCTTTGGAATTGGGAGCTGAATTAATATTCACCGGTTCCAATTTTGTGAAATTGGGAATTGGACTAGCATCATTGGGAACTGGATGATTCTCGGTTCGGATGCTCACCCCTAATACTAGGGAAATGCACAACCACACCTTCAAGCATAAAACATCTAGAGTTTAATTTTCCAATCACATCTTGACACACGTCTGTACTGCTCTCCAAGCGTGGCGGTGATATAATCAACACATCGCTCTCCTTCCTTACGCAGCTCTCCTTACGTAGCTCTCCTTACGTAGCTCTCAGAAGTAGTTGAGCTTTTTGCGTCCGTTGTCACTTAAAACTTCTTTGGGAGAAACGATTTTTCGTGGACAACGTTGTTGTACACCCTATCATAATTACAGGCTTCCAAGCAAACTGGTGGTTCATAGATTTTCATTTTGCAACAATTTTTCGTGGCCAGAGGACACATGATTGTTATCCGACGAGACCAACGATGGGAGTTGGATCACTCATGTAAAATGCAATAAATAAAACGCGGATCCCAAGTGAACGCAGAAACAATAACGCGCAATGCTTTGAGAATGGCTCGAGTAAATAAAAATATTCTGCTCCCGAAGCAGCTATATACTTTCTTCATGATTGATGCTCCCCAATAACACCTATATAAAGGGCGGTTAGCAAACTGAAAGATTGCAACAAATTTCGCAATGGCTCTTCCTGCTTTGTTCACAAGCTTCCTTCCCTCCTTGACTGGCTATAACCAACCCTCTCTCTTTTTCTCTAGACTCCCTCGCTCCTCCTCTTCCTCCTCGTCCTCCTCCACGGCCTCCGGCCCTCAATTTATGACACGCGCTTTGAAGATTGAAGGTCAAGAGATTGTGAGACGTTCGGCAAACTGGCAACCTAGCGTTTGGGACTATGGCCTTGTGCAGTCGCTTGGTGTTGATTACTCGGTAATGATTTTTTGTTTTTTAGGGCACAAAATCCAACTTACCATAAATACTATGGAAAATAGTCACATTTGGTCCTCAAACTTGGAAAATTTTCCTATCAAATTTTTCGGTCTATGGTTCTGACAATTGCAGCTTGTGTCCACGATAATGCTAGATAAAAGTATGATGTGGAAAAACTAGGCACTGCTGCGGATATTCAATTCGCGAAACTACAAAAACAATAACTCCAGATAAATTTAAGCAAATTTCAGCAACACTTTATTCCATGATACCACTGATTATTTGAATATTGGACTTTTGTTTGGCATCAATTAATATCTCGGCTTCGCCTTGCTGCGTTCAAATTTTAAGTCACCACGCTGACGACAAAAACAACATAAGTTCGGTGACCGAAGTATACTTTTTCCCTATTTTCTATTTACTTTGATGGGATGAGTCCACAAATCCCAAAACGCCGTTGAAGCAAAAGAAAAACTGTACTTTGAATTAGATATATGGATGTATACCTCTCGTGTATTTCTATATATGATTCATAACAACATTCGAGATATGTAACATCAATTTACACATTCATCCATTGCCGCAGTATCAAATGTAAGACTAACCACAACTATATTCTATAGGAGATATCGATAAGCCTAGTCAAAATGGCATATCTCAGCATGTAGGCAAGAGCTCAACAGTGCTTGTGCATTAACTTTGATTGACATCTCATTTTTCTGAGCTTTTCATGTGTCTAGGAGGATCAATATACGGAGCAAGTCCAAAGGTTGAAGAAAGAAGTCAAGGGTCTATTTGAGAGGGAGATGAATCAGGTGGCCAAGCTCGAGTTCTTTGACGTGGTTCAAAGGCTAGGACTAGGTACCATTTTGAGATGGAGATCAAGAGCGCTCTAAGTTCAATCTATAACAACACCGAAGATGCTCAGCTTTTGGACAATCTCTATGCCGCTTCCCTTCGATTTCGGCTACTCAGACAACATGGATACAATGTACCACAAGGTAGTCGTCAACTAGTTAACCTTTTGTGAGTCATGTTGACACATCAAATTTTACTTGACCACTCCTTTTCTTCTGCACATATAGATGTGTTTCAAAGGTTTATGAACATGACCGGCACATTCAATGAATCCCTCAGTAAGGATGCAAAGGGGCTTCTTGGTCTCTATGAAGCTTCTTTTCATGGATTGGATGGTGAAACCATACTCGATGAAGCCTGGAACTTTGCTTCTGAGCATCTGAAGGATCTAAACCTTGATGAAGTTCCCAGCAATTTAGCAAGCAACGTGAGTCATGCATTAGATATGCCGATCCACTGGAGGCCAAACAGATTGGAGGCTCGGTGGTTCATGGACATGTACGAGAAACAGCAAGACATGATCCCCTCTTTGCTACATTTGGCTAAAATAGACTTCAATTTAGTGCAGTCAATCCATAGGAAGGAAGTTAGCAATCTGGCAAGGTATACACAAGCACTCTATAGTTTATAGATGCAATCTGGCTACGTAGGAGCGCATTTTTATTGACTTGGTTTTCATATAACAACTATTTCAGGTGGTGGGTTGAACTTGGGGCGAACAAGATGACCTTCTTTAGGGACAGGCTAGTGGAAAGCTATTTTTGGAGCTGTATAATGGTCTTTGAACCACAATATACAGCTTTCAGAGAAATGAGTACGAAGATCGGTTGTATGGTGACACTTATTGATGATGTTTATGATATATATGGGATGCCAGAAGAGCTTGAGCTCTTAACAGATTTCATTATTAGGTTTGTTTAGTGTCACTACCTTCATCATTTTCCTTTTAACAGTTATTGCTGAGAAAATGATAGGGAATTAATTAGTCTATGAACGTGATGCATAGAACAAATACTCAAAATTATATTATTATAAAAGCAATTCTTCCATGTGTTTTGGACAAGTCATTTTTTATGTCAGCTTGTTGTTCTTCTACGTAATTGATTGGTTTGGATTAATTGAGGAACGGTAAGCACTAATTTTCATTGTTATTACTAAAATAAATATCGAGTGGAGGTAAAATTTATAACATTGTTGAAATGGTGATGACTTATTTAGGTGGGACATCACAGACATCGATAAGCTTCCTCCAACAATAAGGAATAGTTTCATGGTCTTGTACAACACGACCAATGAAGTTGGGTATCAAACGATGAGAGCAAGGAATCAACCCCATCCCTTACTTGCGGAAAGTGGTAATCTCGACTTACTAAATCTTTTACCTAATATTTTCTAGCCCGTGTCAGAAAACTCATTTTTCTACCTCGAACTTTCGTCATGACTTCTCTTTGAACATTTGAGAATTCGAACAAATAGGAGAAAAGAACGTCCCTCGACTTGGTCATTGACGCACTTTTTGAACTTCAATCCTATAGTGGGCCGATGAATGCAAGGCATACATGAAGGATGTCCATTGGTACAATAGTGGCATCAAACCGGCACTGAAGGAGTACATGGACGTTGCGGTGGATTCAATCGGAGGGCTGATTTTGCTGTTACATAGCTACTTCCTAACCACAGACAAACTGACGAAAGAGGGACTTGATTACATGTCGAAAATCCCATGTGTCATGCATTCCTCTGCCAAGATCCTTCGATTCAACGATGATCTCAGTACATCATCGGTAACTTACTTTGATAGTTGTCCTTTCCTTGTAGATAATCTCTTACAAAAAATATACATTATTGGAATATTCATAGCAATATTATATTCTTTTTATTTCTCTAATACAAATGTGAGATGAATCAAGGGCTTATGTTTGTTACCCATCATTGTCATCCATGCTTAGCATGAATTGGCACGAGGAGACAACTCCAAGGCACTAGAATGCTACATGAACGAAAGCGGCGCTTCGGAAGAGGTCGCAAGGGAACATATTAGGCATCTGGTGTGCAACATCTGGAAAAAGATGAACAAAGATGTGTTTGAGGACTACCCATTCTCCGGGTTTGGGCCTTTTCTAGGTGCATGTTTGAACTTGGCACGAGCTTCTCATTGCTTTTATGAGTATGGAGATGGACACGGCCTTCCCGGTCACCAAACCAAGGACCATCTTGTGTCAACCATATTCAAATCCGTGCCCCTCGACTAGGGATGCATTATTGACCAAGGTCTCGCTATTGCAGAAAGCCTTTAATCTTTTTTGTTGTTATTAGCTTTTGGGGTGGCTCTGTGAGCTCTAAGTTATTGAAACCATGGTAACTGAAGTCTGTTGAGGGGTGTTCGTATAGGCTTGATAAAATTCGGCAGAGAAGCACATGCTATTTCGTGTTTTCTGTTGTGGCTGATTGCGTAATTGTTGATGGTATCTGTATATTTTGACATCATTCTTTGCCCGGTGAGGCTGCTCTACACTGGGCGAGAGCTGGCCTCGCTAGATTTGGCGAGGGGAGCCCTTGTTGGGGCTCACCCTCTACCAAACGAGGCCAGGATCTGTTGAGGCCAACCTGGGCGACACCCCGCTAGGGGAGCCCTTGTCTAGGTGAGGGTCGGCCTTGTCTAGGCCAAATTTGGTGAGGCCGACCCTTGCCAGGGCTAGACATGGGCATAGCTAGTGGCTAGTCACTGGCAAAAAAACAAAATAAAATGAAATGAGAGTAAAAAAAAAAAATTGAAAAATTATTAAAATATCATTAAAAATTATCCACGTCGCAGTGATGGTGCCACGTAAGTAGGTTGACACCCATGTTAGCAATATCCGGCCAAACTTAGTTGGAAGAACTGAATTGACACTAAGTCAAATATGTAGGACTAAATTAATACCACTAAAATGTCTAGGATTAAATTGACACAAATGCAATAAGTTTATGATTTTTATAACACTTTTTTCCTAAGAAAACCTCCTAACATATTTTGAAGTTGATAAAATTATCCATAGTTTATATTGATCTTGATTAATGCAAAAGTCGTTTGCGTTGCAGGTAATATCCGCTTTAAAAGGACCTTTGATATGATCGGTGAAAAGATCCTAAATGATTGAAAGAACAAGGGTTTAAGTCATAGGATTTAAATCACTATCGTTGCTAAAGTGCCTCGGTAAAAATAGTTAAATTCAACCGGGAAGACAAAATTTCAACTACTGCATGGCTGTAAATGGCTTATGTGTGGATATAAGCAGCATTCTACATGGATATCAGTAGTGTGCTGAGTGGATATCGACATAGTATTGCCAAAGCTTAATATAAGCAGCTACCTGTGAAAGTCTAATATCATAAGAAAACGGGGAGCTGGATATAACCGGTGACTATGAATATAAGCGCAGGACCTATACTATTTGTGACGTCAATTTTGCCCTGATCTTCAAGATAATTGTCTTTGACAACTTGTGATTAGATATGGATTTCTAACTCAGAAGATTTTGATTGACCATCAATCTAAAGATTATATATATATATATAAAAGATAAATCAATAATGTGAGATTTCTTTCTTGATTGACAATCGTCCCAAGTGCAAGATACTTTCTATAGTTGAAGCAATCCAATTTTGAGAATCGAGATTTGATTTTATAAGCAAACAAATCTATGGGGATTATGATTGATCGACATCAATGGCAAATCTACTCAACAATTGTCCAATGGTTAGATTGGAAATTGATCATCTTGAAGATTGTCCAATGGGAAGTTTAGATGCCGAGGTATATAAAAGAAGACCAATGCACTGAAGAGATTAGAGGGATCAATAGTTTTTTTTTTTGATATCCAGGGAACCCTGTACAGCCGGCAGCCGGCGGGTAAACCCTGGGGCGACGCTAGCGGAGGACCCACCACCCCGGTATCGCGCTTAAGATCCGTGCATCCCGCGGGATTTGAACCCCTCCGTCTTGGGTAGACTTCATGGGAGCTCTTATCCAGCAAGGCCACCGTAGGCGGTGGTGAGGGATCAACAGTTCATAATTCTAAATTTCAAGAAAACTCTGCATACTTTTCTATTGTCTTCTAGGAGTCTCGTATTGTAATCTTTTGAGAAGTGTTGGTAGTATAATAGTTTGTGTAGATGTGAGATCTATCTGCTTAAATATATAAGCGGCATCAATTTTGAGATGTTCTTCAATATAAGCTGCACAATCTATTGTAACTTCTCAATGATTGATTAGCGAAGTCCAGCCCCCAATAAATTGTTAGTTTAGGAGAGTGGAGATAAGCTTACACCAAGCCAAATTACTATAAGTTTTGTGCGCATTGTTTCTCTATCTCTCAATCAATGGTTTTTAATTTAGTAAGGGTAACTTTAGAGAGCAAAAAGTAAGACAAACAGTGATTTTTTATTTACATCTGTTAAGAGATAAATGATGTGGTTCCACGTGACCATTTGGTCCGTGTCTCTCTCCCAAACATGTGCACGCTCACAGACACAAAACTCAAATATCTCTTCCAAAAGGGTGGTCCTTAAAATGGAAGGCCCCAAGTCATAAGGCAATCACCTGAGTCGCACTCACCCACTAGAGAAAAAGCTTATGGGGCCTTTGGCCCCATCGTTAGGTGACATGGCCCATAGCATTAGGGGTGTGCATGGTCTGGGTGGACGGTTCCCGACCTAGAACCGGGAACCGCCCGCTAAGAATCGATTTCGAAAAATTGGAATCGGGAACCGCCTTCTAGTTGCATGGATCCACCCGGGAACCGAACCGCCAATCTGGTCTAGTTCCCAGGTGGATCCATAGAACCGGTCCAACCTTCACGCCTTCCCCTTTTTGCCTTCAACAGGTTGCGACCTCACTCCACTTTTGACTCGGCCACCACCACCATCTTGGCCACCGCCTTCGTCGTCTCCCACTCTTCCCTCAAGATTGACAATGAGGAGGACAACGAGGACGATGAGCTGTTCTTAGAACTAGAGTTTGCCCGTCCTCGAAGATGAGGATGATGGGGAGAAGCCTGAGGAGGGGGAGGAGGAAGAGGGGAGGTAGAAGCTGGAGCCTATATAGGTACTTTTGCTAATTTTGAATTTTTTTAATATTAAAAATTAATATATTATTATAATATAACTGGTCCGGTCCGAGTGGGCGGGTGGTCAAATCCGCCCATGGAACCGGGAACCGGACCAGTACCCACCGATTTTCATAAATTGGAACCGGGAACCGGACCGATTCCCTTAAGAATCACCAGTTTCGGGAGGTTTCGGTCCGATTCTGGGTGGTCCGGGCGGGTCCTAGTTCTTTTGCACAACCCTACATAGCATGCACAATCAAGCAAGTCTTTCAAGTTCAATGGTTGGAGAAGTTCTAGATCAACATTCGAATGGCCTCAAAACTTTAGTGGAGAACACCAATTTAATGTCCCTACCATTGTAGATCTATCATTAACCATTCAAGCTTCATCTATGCCTCCCACGGATTTAATCACTTCATTTGGCCCTCTACACCACAATTCCATCAATGCCCATACGTTTTCATATATAACATTTACTTTACAAACCCAAACATTAGTTGCAACTGAATATTTCGAATCAAGGGAAACTCGAATGGTAGCATAGTTGGTACAAGGCATGACTTGTGGTGAAGGGATCCCACCAACAGCCATGACTTGACTATAATCATATTGACTATAATCATATGTTTAGTTTAGTTGTTAAACCCACTACAATACGGGTTGTCCTTTGTCAAGCCTTATCAAATGGTTGGCCCCTTATACAATTGAATGTCAACAATGCCTCCTTACATGGAACTCTTATGAAGGAAATCTATATGCATCATCCATTGGGCTTCATTTATTAGTCACATTTTAATCACATATGTCAATTGAAGTAGTCTCTTAACGGTCTTAAGCAAGCTCCTTGAATGTGGTATCAAGAACTCAATTCCTTTGTCATCTCATTTGGATTTATCTAATCCAAATAAGACTCCTTGCCCTTTGTATACATACATAATGGCGTCATTACTTATTTCTTGGTTTATGTAGATAATTTGATCTTGAGAAAAAGTGATATAAAGTATTTGCAAAAGTTTATGAGAGCTCTTGTAGGTAAATTTTCGTTAAAGGATCTGAGGAATCTATATTACTTCTTAGGAGTTCATGTGATACACACTAAGTATGGTCTCTCACTCACACAACACAAGTATATAAGGGGCATTCTTGATTAAGCAGCCATGTCATGAGCCAAGGAGAGTGCTACCCCAATGGCTATTGACAGCTTTTTCACTCTTGTCGATGGGTCACCTCATACATATGCAACTAAATATAGGAAGATTGGTGGTGCTCTTCTATGTCTTGCATTAAGGCCTGATATTGCTTCTAGTGTCAACAGACTCTATTTATGCATCAACCAACCGAGTTCTATTGGAGTGCCATTAAACGTGTTTCACGTTATCTTAAAGGACCTATAAATTTAGGTCAGGATTCTCCATTGCACCATCAGGAGGATCCAGCTCCATGGGATCTCAGTCAGCGTCCTCGGGGCCCTTACTGGGTGGCCCATCAAAACCTCTCAGGGGATTGATTAGCAAATCGCCATCCCGGATGAACCATACTAGGAACCTATGGGGTATCCATTGCCCCGGTCCCTCATCCACCCAGATGGTAGATAGATACTTCTCGTATAGATGTGCCCGACCCGAAAAGCGGTGGTGCGTCACAATAGTATCCCGGTCCTTAGGGATACCGAACCTCATTAGCGGAAATGCCATCCTAAGGACCTGAAAGTGGTTATACAATAACCAGCGAGATAAAATCTCAACGAGTTCTCCCTTAAGCCCTCGATTAGAACACCAACTCAACTCGGGATATTTCTCCAGAACCACCCCACAAACTTACCACAACTAACAACCAACAATCAACAAATCACAACAGCCAGGGTCAACAACTAACCACATAGTTGTGTCACATGCAACCTTACCTGATATACCATACCCCGCACGTTGAATCTCAGCATAATACACGCAATGCACATGGCCATTAGATGATGCTGATCATCAATCACATATGAGTCGCGTCAACACGCTGCATGTTATCGATTCATGCGTGCGTACCATAAACAATGTGATCAACTCATGCATAGCCAAAATCAATGATTCCATGATTATCATACACTCTTGCACATTAGTGCGCGACACTATGAAGCACAGACATGTTGCTCGTGCTTCCGTGTCGTGTCCAACACGTGTTAGAGCGTGTCGGATATGTCAACACGATCAAAAACGCGGTCAACGCATGTTGGATTTTTCAACACGTGGTCAACTTTTGCCTGACATGTTTGGACACATGTGTCCGGCAAACGATGAAGGGTAGAAGTGACGATGAGGGAGCAGAGACGAGGCCATGAGGGACGGCAAGCCCGCGATGGCGAGAGACGGCCAGAGAAAGAGCATAGATTGAGGTGAGGGCCACCACTCTGATGCTATGATGGATCCGACAAGGCTGCAGCTGCAAGGGAGAAAGGGCCGAAGGCGAGAGGAAGAGGAGAGGAAGGCGGTCGTGTGACGAGGAGGAGAGGAGAAGGATCAAGAGGAAGAGGAGAGGAAGGGGGTCGTGCGGCGAGCGGCTAGAAAGGAGAAGGATCGAGAGGAGGAGAAGAGGAAGGGTCGTGCGGCGAGCGGCAAGGTGGAGGAGGTAAAGCTAGGGTTTTTTATAGGAAACTCAAAAGTAATTAAAAAAAAAGGGGACTTTGATGGCCATCACGTATTTTGGGGGGGGAAGTGACAGGACAGCTTGTCTGTCACTGTCAGTGGTAGGGAGGGAAAGAAAAATAAAGTGAGGGGAATGGACGATGGTGGGGAGGGAAAGAAAAATAAATTTGGGAGGAGGGGAGATGGACGAGGGAAAGAAATTTCTTTTTAATTAGAAAAAAATAGATAAATGAGTTTAAAAAATAATTTTGAAAAATAAACATATTGAATTTGAATTAAATTAATTAAAAATAAAAATATTTATGTAATATACAACGTGTCCCAACGTGTCGGAATTATTTATTTTTATAAAATAACGTGTTGACATGTCGTATCGTGTCGTGTCGAGTGTCTGTGTCGCGTGTCAGTGCTACTTAGGCGCCACATAGCCCATATCAATTAATCACACGAGTCCCGATTATAAGGTAAAATCGTTATGACACATTCCATACCGTGCCACACAATTTTACCTCATAATAAGACTCAACCATTTCAACGTTCACACGTGTTTCACTTATTAATGACCTCCTGGCCATAGCTAACTTTCCAGTTAGCAATCATCCAACTCTTGCCGAGCTACCGATAAAAATCGAGCTTCGTCCCGCCCCGTCGGGCACCGCAATCTCTAGAACTTCCGCCTAGACGTTATCTCAGAAAATGGATATTGGTCTAGAATCTACTGTGACCGGCTTCCGACTCCCGCAGGGTATTGCCCCCAAACTCCCGTTGGGTGCCGGTTCGACTTAGCGATCACACAAACATACCCCCTCAACTCACTACGCATCGCCCCCAAACTCCCGTTGGGTGACGGATTCCACTTCTTGATCACGCAATCACACCACTAAGACTACCTTTCTATCTTTGAGTATTTAGTCAAAGCACCAAGCTTGCAACTACAATTTCCAATCATTTTCTCCTTAAGGCGGTCCATTTCCGATGTCCCTCGGACAAAGCATATTTTCCCTTTTTTTGAACTCCACGCGATTTATGCGGATGTCCAATCAATTACACAATCAATTCACTTCATAAAATTAAAACACATGAAACGAGGCAATTTTTCACTCTTGGATGAAAAGTGCAAGTGAACAGTAACTCGTGAACAGTACTCATGAATAGTACATTATGAACAGTGAAATTCCATAATTCAATAATTAATAAATTAAATTCAGAAATCATTAAAAAAATTAATTAAAGTAAACAACCAATAGATTAAAACTAAACATGCTTAATTAACCACATATGCCACATTAAGCAAATAAAGTGAGATTAAGCTAAATTAATCCTAACCATCCATCTAACCACCTATCTTAAAACTAATATAACTTAATTAAACCTCTTGCTTTCAAATGATCCTCGACTATTAAACTTTCTGTTCGATTGCTCCTCATTTCCGATGCTGTTTTAAGGAAACAATAGACATAAAATTCACTGTCGATCCTCTCCACCGTTAATTAGGGTTCCCACATACTTCTGTTCATGTAGCTGAAATGATTTCCTTGAATGCACAGCCAATGGGAAAAGAATTCAGTTTGGTTTGTTTGTCGAGTCGATATTGCTATGCCTTTTCGCCACGTCTCCGAAAAGTACTAATAAGAAGCTCAACGTAGTAGTTAAAAAGCATAATTTATCATGACTTTCAGAATGACTACCGGTGAAGATTGATAAGCTACAACAAGCCTCGATATATTTATTTCCTGCTCCACGAAAGTCGCGTAATCCACCATGCAAGCCGATCACCGCATGTCAAGTCTAGTCTATTTGAGTGAAAGGATGATATTTGCAACATTTTATATATTTTTATTTGGCTTTGGCGGACAAAGTTTTTCAGAGACAGCGTAAGATCTCGAATTCAATTTTCATTTAGCGTGACTTCTTAAAGTCCGAGGACACAAAAGTAAAAATCTCAAAAAATCGACTAATCAATTGTACTGATCGTAAAACAAAAGTATTGGCTAATTTGTCTCCTCAAAAGGGCATTATCATATCCAAAAACCTCTCGGAGAAAATATTTTGAACTTTTATTTCAACGTAACGTTGATGTTTTGTCAAGAACACAATGAGTTGCAAACATGGATGTCCTTGTCAGGTTCGATCACAGGCTTCTTTGCTCCCTCGTCCTCGCCTCCATCCTCCATCGTCTTTTCGACACGCGTGTTGAAACGTGTCGAGAAAAGTTGACCATATGTCGAAAAATCCAACATGCAGTCAACGCGTGTCCGAGCATGTTGACATATCCGACACGTGTCTGACACGACACGGAAGCACATGTAATGTGTCCGTGCTTCATAGAGCCTTGCTCGCAGCCGCAATGGCCTAGCCCAAATCTAAACGAGGGCCACGACCCTTGCCTATAGCCACCAAGCCAGCCATAGTATATAAAAAAAAAGAAAAAAAGAAAAGGTAAAGATAAGAAAACAAAATAAAATAAAAATTCCAAAATAAAAATTTAAAAAATTTTAAAAAATTGTTCACATCGGTCTTGACTATACCATGTAAAATAGCTAGCATCCATGTCATTGATTTCTGATCAAAATTAGTCGGATTGACTTATTTGGCAAAACATGTAAAGTTTTAGGATTTAATTCGTAAAATTAAAAGATTTAGGATTAAATTAGTAAAAGTATAATAAGTTAAAACTTTTTTGGTAACTTTTAATTTTCTAAATTTGTACAAGCCACATTGACAATATGTTGTTGCCTCTTAAGCACTTCACGGCCATTTGACTCCACATCAACACTTTCATCCAAACATCTGGCCGAAGAACAGCAATCGAACATGTTCAAGCACTTGAATGTTAAAATATCTATATATATAGACACACACACACATGGATGACATTGCATAAATAAAAAATGCTAGGACAACAATGCCCTGATCAACTTTTTCTTTAAATGTAGGAGGAAGCGAGCTTTAATATAGGACTTTGGTAAATTAATTTTGATATATAAACGTTAACCTATAACTAAGTTGATTTTTCTATTTATGACAATAAAATAAAGTTGATTTATTCACCGGCTACCTTGACTTCCAACTTTCCATCTTCTTTTCTGAGTTCATTCTTGCAAGACCAAGTCAGCTCACACCAATGACAGCTCGGATCGGTCGGAGTACCCAATCGAAAAAAAAATTTATGCGCTTGGAGTATGTGAGCGCATTTTATCTTAATTATTAGATAGCGTGGCCTTCAAGCAAGACCTCAATGATCCGACGGTTAGTATGAAATTGGCTCAGATTCGTTGTCCACAATCAACCCACCAGGTCCGTCACGATGCAATGGACCCTTTAGTCAAAAGATAGGAGAGAACTCATGCGTGCAATCCACTGTTTCCAAAGTCAGGTTGGGGGCGAAACGTCTGAACCACAGTACACGGCTGATCGTTAACTCCGTTGGGTCGACATTGTTATATATAGCACTTTCACTGATTCTATGCAAGTACACATGGTTATCGTAGAATCATACATCCCAAGAGAGAATGATGCTTCACAAGGCCCATCTCGTCTTCCTTCTTTTCCTAGCCCTTTCACATCGAATACATGCAATCGTCGCTCACGATCAACCTGCCGGGTCCGTCACGATGTAATGGACCCTCTAGTCAAAAGGAGGGAGAGACTTTTTGCTCATATTATGCGTACGATGCATGGAATTTCAAAGTCAGGTTGGGGGCAAAACGTCTGAACCTCAATACACGGCTGCTCGTGAAATCCGTTGGGTCGACATTGTTATATATAGCACTCGCACCAATTCTATGCATGTACACACGGCTATCGTAGAATCATACATTCCAAGAGAGAGAATGATGCTTCACAAGGCCTATCTCGTCTTCCTTCTTCTCCTAGCCCTTTCATCTCACGTGATCATCTCTTCGAAGGTCGCCGCCACCACCCACCCAGCGAGCAAAGGTAAGCACTTCAACCTCTATAGATGCATGCACAAACGAGAAAACGCAAATCGTGGGCTGGAGGGATAAACAGCCGATGTGATGATTAAGAACGGTCTGCTTTCGGGGTACAAAAGAGATCGGTTTCACATTTCGAAAGTTATATTCTTTTAGAATTCAAAGTTTGAAGACGATAATGTATGAGTTGGAGACTAAATAGACGCTTGTTTTCAGGAGAAAGCAGATCCGGGGTGATGGCGGTGAGAAAGATTGGTGTTGTTCCAAGTAGATCCCCGCCTGCCGATGGACATTATTAATTAGGGTTTTCCACATACTTCTGATCCTCGACTATTAAATTTTCTGTTCGATTGCTCCTAATTTCCGTTGGTGTTTTAAGGAGATAATACAAATATAATTCACTTTCAATATCCTCCATGGTTAATTAGGGTTTTCCACATACTTCTCTTGATGGAGCTCAAATGATTTCCTTGAATACATTGCCAATGGCAAAAGAATTTAGTTTGATTTTTTTGTTGAATGCGTATCGCTATGCCTTTTCGCCACATCTCCGAAAAGTACTCCTAATAAAAAGCACAACGTAGTAGTTAAAAAGGCATATATTACCAGGAATTTCTGAATAACTACTGATAAAGATTGCTAAGCTACTGTGAAGATCAATATATTTATTTCCCGCTCCCCAAGTTTCGCATTATCCACCGTGCAAGCCAATCACAGCATGTTCGAGTCTATTCTATTTGAGTGAAAGGATGATATTCGCAACATTTTGTATATTTTTGTTGGGCTTGAGCTGACAAAAACAGCGTGTTCCGAGGTACCTTCAAAATTTTTTTGAGAAAGCGTAAGATCTTGTACGCATCCGGAGGACGCGAGGCCGTTCCATTTCGCCCATTGAACAGTATAGGTTTCACATAAGATTAAATGATTCAAGAATTGGAATGAAGTGCATTCGCATTGACTGGGTTCATGCAGTTCTTGCTCGCGACCAATCTACCAGGTTGGTCCAAGAGAGGCTCGTCAAAAGCTCACCCAATAGTGATTCTTTCGGAGAAAATGCTCATCCGTATTTCCAAAGTCGGTCGACGGAGAAACTTTTGAATCGCAATCAGCGGCATTTCTTCAACTCCATGTGGTCTATATATAGCACTCTCATTCCTTCTAAATTTGTATACATTGTACAACCACACAACAGTAAAGAGAACATATGATGCTTCCCAAGGCCTCTCTCGTCTTTGGCGCCCGCCCAATGAGCAACGGTGTGCTCTATCTCTATACGTGCATGCAAAATGAGAAAACACAAAACCTGGGTTGACCAGATAAATCGCCGACTTAACGATTAAGAAAAATCGCTTCTGAGAGAAGTGATGATGGGGGATACAAAAGAAACCGGTTTCACATTTTACAAGTTATGTACTCTAAGATTTCGAAGTTTGAAGATAACAATGTCTGAATTGGAGACTAATTAACTAAATAGTAAGTGCACGTTTTCAGGGGGAAGTAATATCGAAAAGACGGTGATTAGCCAAATTTTTGTTCGTGGAACAAGTCGGATAGTAAACGTCACCCTCGTCGTAGCATTTCGAAGCTTCTTCCTTGGAGACCATGCCTGCCGTGGGAATCTTTCAAGTGATTCTCGATTATTAGCTTTTCTGTTCGGTTGTGCTATCAAGAAATGAAAAATTCGTTTTCTATACTTTCCACGGTTAATTAAAGTTTTCCACAAATTTTTGTTTATGGAGCTCAAATGATTTTTTGAATAACCTGCGAATAGAAGAAATGTAAATTGATTGTTTATCAAACCTATGCCTTTTCGACGAATCTGAATATCTTTATTTCAGGCTCCAGATCACAGCATACCAAGACTTATATATTTAAGTACAAATGTGGTATCCAGAGCAATATGTATAGTCTTATTTGGCTTGAATTGATAGGAACGGTATATTCTGAAAGTATTTAAAAGTTTTTGGAAGAAAGCAGGAGATCTCAAATTTGATCTAATTTAACATAAACTGTTGTAATTCTTTTGAAATCAGATAAGATAGTGAAAAAGAAGAAGAAAAAACTACAAACCCACTAACCCATGGTATAGGTGCATGAACCCATTACTACAGTCCTACTGATGTCTTAAAAGAGAAGAAGTTTAAATAATTAATGCCCAGGACACAAGTTGGCTGGAGATCCACTCGTAAAATAACTGAAATTTGTGATCTTGTGAAAAATAATATAATTCCTTTATTAGTGGGTTACCACGCTCGATGGTTCGAATTTGTTCGATTCATTGCATCTCTTAAGAAGTACATTGTCTAGGATAAACAGCTCCAAATTGACCTCCCGTAAACAAGAAAACAAAATCCGATGTAAGACTAGACCTATGAGAAGCTTGTCCGCAATTTCGAAATGCATAGATGCCCAACCAGTTGGCTCACAAATTCCCTTTTCAACAAACAAGCCGCAAATGGACCTCTCACTGTCGCCGGAGCTAGTCCTTATCTATATAGCAAATTGTCACAATTTTAATGGATTTTTTTTTTTTTTTTTTTTTGGGGGGGATAATGGCATGTGGGTTTCTTGAACTTTTCAATTTGCGCGGTACAGTCCTTAAGACTTTTTTTATGCAACTGAACTTCGTATTTGTACATTCATGCTCGTCCTTCCATTATTTACTTGGACGGAAATGCTGAGATCACATCCATATTTGCGTTACATAATTGTCATCGTTTTAGATAGGTGCCACCGCCTCCGATCACCTCGAAATGAAGATCCTCGGACTGAGAGAGAATTGGACAGAGATACTCAGGCAGGTTCGAATTGACCTAGCCGATCTTTGTCCTTGTAGGTGGGCGGGTGGCTGAACCTCGTGGCCCCCTGCGCCATCGGCCATCATCGATTGTTGAAGGTTCTTTGTTATATTGTGTTTTCAATTCTTTTCTGTTCAGTGATATTAACTTCATGTATCTTTTAATTTTCTAAAGCTGTAAAAGCCTTATCGACAATATGTGGCTGCCACGTAAGCACTGAACAACCATTTGACAGGTGAATATTCCTGTACTACCCTTGTTTGTCCCAAGGGACAGAGGAGGAACTGATTCAAGAATAACATTTTCGTCCAAGCATATGACTAAAGGACTCCCCATTGTAAATATACATACTTATAACTAAAGGACACCCCATTGTAAATATACATATATATATATATATATATATAATTGCGCAAATAAAAAATGCTTGGGAACACCAATGCCATAATAACCTTTTCTTTCAATGTACGAGGAAGTAAGCTTTAATATAGGACTATTGTAAAGTAATCTTAGGCTTTCATCATTTCGTAGAAAATGTGGTGTTTTTAAAATTTTTTCCAAAAACCCATTTTCCAAGAAAATAACTATATTTCCACCATTTAGTAAGGAAAATCTTTTCATGTATGCACTCATTTTCATCATTTTTTTAATTTTTTAAAATCGATTTTTTTTTTTTTTCCTTTCCTCTTTTTTTTTCTCTTTTCTTTCTTTCCTCTTAAGCTCTCTTCCACAAACTAGTTCGAGCCTTGCCCCAGGCTAGCAAGGCTTGAGCTCGCTAGATTCCAGCAAGGTTGAGCCTCGCTTGATCGGCGAGTGAGCTCCAGCAAGGTGGAGCCTCGCCATAGGCTAATGAGGCTCAACCTTGCCAAAATTTGGTGAGTTTGAGCCTTGCCGACCTGGGGTGAGGCTCGAGCTAGCTTGTGGCTAGTTGCTAGCCACATGCCGTGGCCAACAACCAGCTAAGGTGAAGGAAGAAGAAGAAAGCCGAAAAGGAAAGAAAGAAAAGAACAAAAAGAAAAGGAAAAGAAAAATTAAAAACTCGATTTTAAAAAATGAAAATATAAAAAAATGAAAATATGGTTAGTGAAAGAAAGTGAGGTGGAAAAAGTGGAAAACAATTTTCCCAATTTTGAATGTGTTTTTCTCCAATAATGGAAAACTTTTTCTTTGACTAGTTTATTTTGTGTGAAACGAATACCGAAAAATTCAGAAAATATTTTCCTAGAAGTTATTTTCCATGAAACGAATAAAGGCACAATATATCAATGTTATTCTAAAATTAAGTTGATTCTTTAATTTATACCACAATAAAATTAAGTTGATTTATTCACCGTCTACCTTGGCTTCCACCTCGTCCTTTCTTTCCATTGTTCTTTTCTGAGTTCGTTCTTGCAAGGCCAAGTTAGCTCACACCAATAACAACTTCGGTTAGTCAGAGAACCAAATCGAAAAAAACTTTTGTACACGCTTGGAGTATATGAGCCCATTTCTCGTTAATCATTCAATAGCGTGGGCTTCAAGTGAGATCGAAATGATTTGACGATTAGTATGAAATTGGCTCATAAACATCGACTACATGCAATCGTGGCTCACGAGCAGCCCGCCGGGTCCGTGTAATGGACCCTCTAGTCAAAAGAGAGGGAGAGACTTTATGCGTACGATGCACGGATTTCAAAGTCAGGTTGGGGACGAAACGTCTGAACCCCAATACACGGCTGCTCGTGAAATCCGTTGGGTCGACAATGTTATATATAGCACTCTCACCGATACTATGCATGTACACACGGCTATTGCAGAATCATACATTCCAAGAGAGAGAATGATGCTTCACAAGGCCTATCTCGTCTTCCTTCTTCTCCTAGCCCTTTGTCTTACGTGATCATCTCTTCAGAGGTCGCCGCCGCCGCCCGCCCGGTGAGCAACGGTAAGCACTTCAACCTCTATTGATGCATGCACAAATGAGAAAAGGCAATTCGCAGGCTCAACGGATAAACAGCCGACGTGATGATTAAGAACGGTCTGCTTTCGAGGAAAGTGATCATAGGGGATGCAAAAGAGATCGGTTTCACACTTCGAAATTTATGTTCTTTTAGATTTCAAAGTTTGAACACGATAATGTCTGAGTGGAGACTTACACGTTTTCAGGTGGAAGCCGATCCGGAGAGATGGCGGTGAGCAAGATGCGTGTTAGTGGAAATGGAACCGGGCATGTCGACGGGCACTGGTGAAGCTTTCAAATGAACCTCGACTATTAAACTTTCCGTTCGATTGCTCCTCATTTTCGATGCTGTTTTAAGGAAACTATAGAAATAAAATTCACTGTCGATCCTCTCCACCGTTAATTAGGGTTCCCACATACTTCTGTTCATGTAGCTGAAATGATTTTTCCTTGAATGCACAGCCAATGGCAAAAGAATTCAGTTTAGTTTGTTTGTCGAGTCGATATCGCTATGCCTTTTCGCCACGTCTCTAAAAAGTACTAATAAGAAGCTCAACGTAGTAGTTAAAAAGCATAATTTATCATGACTTTCTGAATAACTACCGGTGAAGATCGATAAGCTACAACAAGCCTCAATATATTAATTTCCTGCTCCACGATAGTCGCATAATCCACCATGCAAGCCAATCACCGCATGTCAAGTCTAGTCTATTGGAGTGAAAGGATGATATTTGCAACATTTTGTATATTTTTATTTGGCTTTGGCGGACAAAGTTCTTCAGAGAAAGCGTAAGATCTCGAATTCAATTTTCACTTAGCGTGACTTCTTAAAGTCTGAGGACACAAAAGTAAAATTCTCAAAAAATCGACTAATCAATTGTACTGATCATCAGCCCAAAAAAAAAAAAAAAAAAAAATTGTACTGATCGTAAAACAAAAGTATTGGCTAATTTGTCTCCTCGAAAGGGCATTATCATATCCAAAAACCTCTCCGGAGAAAATATTTTGAACTTTTATTTCAACGTAACGTTGATGTTTTGTCAAGAGCACAATGAGTTGCAAACATGGATATCCTTGTCAGGTCCGATCACAGGTTGAGGTTAAACTAGAAGATAGAATTTGAATTGACCAACCTAATTTTATTTAATCTATTTAATATCAGGAAAAGTACCAAAAAAAATATTAAATATGTTGCATTAATATCAATACAAGCGTAAATTTTTTAATTGAATTAATTTAATCCTAAATATTTTTACATTGGTACTAATTTAGACCATTTTACCAATTTAAATCAGATATTGTTAATGTGAACATCGACCATATTATATGGCAC
Source organism: Eucalyptus microcorys (assembly GCA_014182515.1). NCBI lineage: Eukaryota > Viridiplantae > Streptophyta > Magnoliopsida > Myrtales > Myrtaceae > Eucalyptus > Eucalyptus microcorys. The sequence continues at coordinate 21,301,309 of CM024564.1, forward strand.
GACTAGTATTGACATAAATATTTTTTAATAATTTTTTTTTTTTTGTCCTTTCATGGCCTATGCCAATGAGGGTTGGCATCACTTGAGCAATGGTGGCGAGGGTCATGCTAGCAATGAGGGCGACCCTCACTGAGTCTCGCTTAGGTAAGTCTCGCTTAGGTGAGGGCAAGAGCTGACAAGGTCGCCTTCGCCAAATCTAGCAAAGCTAACCCTTACCTAGGCTAGGCCGGCCTCAACAAGGCGCGACAAGGCCAACCCTTGCCTAGGCAATGCCTAGCAAGGCCACCCTTCGCTAGACAAGGGTCGACCTTGCCAAATCTAGTGATAGTGACCTCACCAATGCTTGCCCTTTTTAGCCATGGTCTCTGTTGGACCAGCACAGGCTATGAAAAAAAAAGAAAAAAAAAAGAAAAGGAATTCAAAAACTTATTAAAAGTTATAACAAAAATATTCACGTCAACACTAGCTATGCCATATAATGTATCACGTAATACGGCCGACATCCACCTCAATCATTTTTAGCTTAAATTGAATGGATGGACTCAATTGGTACCTATATGAAATGGTTTAAGGCTAAATTGGACTAATTAAAATGTTTATAACTAAATTGGTATCAAGACAATAGGTCTAGGGCTTTTGTAATACTTTTCCCGTTAAGTATCTATTGCACTTGTAAATTAAGATGTTGATGAGTCAATTAATGGTCGGTAAATCAACTATTTCTTTTATTTTTTGTCACTAGAACTCTTACAATCTCGACTTGCAATGAACAAATAAATGGTCAATGAAGGAAAAATTCCAAATAAAGGCTTAAAGTGTTCTCATTTTCCTAAAAAAGTTCTAAATTGGATTTTATTTCAAATAAGAGCATAAAGTGGCCACCTCAATCTCAAAGAAGGGTTTGACCTTGCCAATCAACAAAATCTTCCAACCAGTAAAGGGCATTTTTGTCCAAGGACAATTTTTCTTCTTTTCTCCAATGTTCATCATCTTCGGGCACGCATGACAACACTTCTTGGCTGGGGAAGAGTTTTTTTCTCAAAAATAGTTCTTTTCTATTTTTATTTCGGGAACGATTTCTAAGTAAAAGAACACGTTTGGTAACTACACAAAATTTCTACTCTTGGAATAGAAAAGAATAAAAATGCGTTTGGTAACGTAACGGTTTCTTTTTATATTTATTCATTTATTATTCTTGCTCACGGATCGCTAACCGCCAACCACCGCCCGCCACCGCTTGCCGCCGCCCGCCACCGCCACAAAGACGATCGCCGCCGCCGACCGTCACCGCAAACCACCGTCGCACAGCCCATCGGCCGCCCCCTGCAGCGGCCATCCGTCCTCGGCGGCTGCCGATAGCCAGTGGTGGCAGCAGCCGGCAGCGGCGGTCGGCGGCAGCAACGGGCGATGATGGCGGCGGCAGTCGGCGGCGGCGGCGGCAGTCGGCGGCGGCGACGGGTGGCGACAGGCAGTCGGCGGCAGCTCCAGGCGGTTGGAGGTGGCCACAACAAGAAGGAGGAATAAAAGAAAAAGAAAAAAGAAAATTGGCTTATTTCTAGAAATTGTTCCTGAGAACAAGAAGCAACTTTTTTTTGTTTCTCGTTTCTACTCCAAATCTATTCCCAGGCTAACTTTCTATTCGGGGGAATAGAAAAACAACTTGGCATTACCAAATGGATTTCTGTTCTTTTTTTGTTCCGAGGAACAAAAGAACAGAAATCTAGAGGAACAGAGAAACGTTCTCATGCATAGTCTTCTTCGTCCAGCAAGATGAAGAAGATGAAGAGCGAAGAAAAGAAATGTTAGCTTGCTTTGCTGAGATGAAATGCCTTCTCTTTTCGTCTATCGCCATCGACGACCATTTTTACAGCTTAGACGGTATTTTCATTTCAAAATCATCTATCTGGGTTCACAAGGGAACGACTCTCTGTGGCCTTCCTCTGAAAATTTCAATTCTTGTTTGCTCTCTCCATCGGTTCCTTCATTTTCTCCTATGGTCAATGCTTTATCTCTGAAGGTGTATTCGTTGGTTGAGTCGTTGCTGAAGCTCTATTTGAAAATCAGGTGCCTAACTTCACAAGGGATCGAATCTCTCTCGCCCTCTCTCGTTGATTTGAACAAAAATTTGCCCCAAATTCTTGGGTTGTCATTCTCTCTCGCTCTGAAATTCTCAATTCATGTTCGCTCTATTTTTTTTATCGGTTCCCCCACATTCTGTAGTGGTCGATGACTCCATACTCTCTTTATCGGTCTGGGTAAGGCCCACCTCCCCTGTGGCCGCAATGGCCTGCCCAAATTTGGGCGACGGCCCTGACCCTTGTCACAAGGGCTGATGAGCACTGTCAACCCTTGCTGGCCACAATTAAAGGAAAAAGAGAGAGAGAGAGAGAGAGAGAGAAGAGAAGCAAAGAGAAGACCTGGCGGTGAAAAAAATGTAGAAGTGGGTAAGAAAATAAAAGGAAAAATAATAAAAGGTACCCAAGCAAAATCCACTGACTTTTTGCATTCGAGAAATGTAGTATGGAGCATGAAGACGCAAATTGAATTTGTCGGTGACAATTTCTTTTTGTTGCATTTTGGCTAGACTTTGCGCAGAATTCGACTTTGAATAGTTTGATATTTTCTTATGTTTATGTAACATTATGCTTAGTCCTTATTTGATCTTCAAGGCAATAAATAGGGAAGAAAAGGAAGAAAAAATTATTGTCTTTGGATGAAAATGCTCTTTACTAACTAGAAGATTTGGTCAGCCAATGAGGTTAGACCCCCTTTTTCTGAGACTAATATGGCCACTTTTTTTCCTTATTTGACACAAAATCTATTTTGGACCTCTTTTGAGAAAGTGAGGACTCTTTAAATCCTTATTTAGAATTTTCCCGGTAAATGAATGAAGATTCTTTAACGAAAGGGTGTTGATGGTTTGGTGGAACATGTAGGAAGTAGGTAGAAGTCTGCGATTGGTTAATCACACCTTAAAAGAGGAAAGCCAACATTTCTCTCCTCTTGGAGCATATTTAATTTGCGCTATACCTTGCTTGTTCCTATTCCTCACGCTGTATCTGGTTTCTCGTTGCTCGAAGCAGTTTAATGCCAGTGCTAATCCCCTCTCTCAAAACAGAGTTTTCTCATTCGTTTACCACACTTTGGAATGATGCAATCGCTCCAATGTTCAGTCACAGAAATTCAGCAGAAACCAACACGACGAGCATTGTAGCGACCTCCTGCTTTTAAGTTCTACATACATTGGAACTAAAACTCTGCTGAAATTCCAACGACATTGTTATTTTGGCTCCAACTGCAAGAACCACGGATGGGTCGCGTGGGCTGTAAATCCTAGTGGAAGCAGAATGGTCGGGCGGCAAACTTCGATTGCTCACAAGGAAGCAAATTGGTCAATGGCTGCGAGGACTTTCAAGGTGGTTTTCGTGCAAATTAGTCGGGGTAGGCGAGACTGCGTACAAGTTCTCCAAGGCAGAAGCCGAGTGTAAAAGGAAGACGTTCAGAATGTTCGAGGTAGTCGGGCTTCCGAAGGAGACGATGGTATTGAATTAGGTTCATGCAATCAAATCCTTCCATTAATTCCGCCCAACTTGAACAACGAAATATGTTAATAAGTTTTAGAACTTGATTACAATTTTTGAAAGTTTTAAGATTCAATTGCACTTTCATGACAAAACTTAAGACTTCTAGTGTACTTATCCAATATCCCTTTATTTACTAACCACGATCAGCATTTGCAATGGAATGCCTCGCTAACAGGGGCGTAATGAGGAAAATAGCTCTTAACAACAAAGCAATTCTAAAAATTACTCTCAATCACGTCAAAACCAGTTAAGCAATTTTTATACTATTGGCAAGAGAAGCAAGAATTTGCAAAATTGATAAACTGTTTTTATCTTCCTTTATGTAAGGATTTTATCTTTCCGTATATAATGGCCGCAGCACATGAAAGTTATTTTATTGTATTTATTCTAACTAATGTCTGTCTATAAACCACTAAAATCTTGTCCAATTCTTCATACCCCTCGTTGGCAATGTGTGGCTGCCACATACGTAGGTAACGAATATTTAATTGCCAAATCAGTATATCCGTCCAAACATGGCGGAAGGACAAACATTACAACAACCGAACTTATATTTGACTCAGTTGTAAAAAAAAGTTTAGAAACAATCATTTACAAATAGAAAAGGCTCAGGAATACCAATGCCATAACCACGTTTTCTTGAGGAAGTGAGCTTTAGTACATGACTTTCGTAGATTAATCTTAACATATTGATTTTATCCTAAGGGTGTGTTTGTTTAATGCAAAATGAATATTTGAAAAATCTTTTCCTGAGAATAATCACTTATATAATTTAAAATAATTAGTTAATAAGAAATTTTTTTCATTGTCGAGGACAATTTGTCTAAATATTTTCGTTTGTTTAAATTTAAAAGTGATATGAGCAATCTTTTTAAGAAAATAATTTTCAAATAATTTATTTTTTACGAAATAAATGGAGTCTAAAATTAAGTTGATTTTTTTATTGATGCCACGATAAAATCAAGTTCATATATCTACCATTGACCTTGACTTCCTCTCGTCCTTTCTTTTCATTTCCTTTTCTAAAATTGCTCTTGCATGACCGGGTCATCTCACACCGAAAACAACTCGGATTAGTTAAAATGAGAAGCAGGTTTAACACTAGCCTCGGAGGACCCAATCGAATAGCTCCTGTACGTGCTCGAAGTATGTGAACTCATTTCATCTCAACCATTAAATAATGTTGGCTTTTTGTAGGATCTAAATGATCTGATAATAGGGATGACGTGGACTCCCATGCACCCGATACCCGCAATTCTTGCTCGCAAGTCGCAACCAATTTACTGGTCCGTCATGTGGAATGGACATTTTGGTCCAAGAGAGGCACGTCAAAGACTCCCATGGTAAAACGAGGAGAGACTTTGTGAGGTTAGTGGCAAGACTTTTGAACCACAATAGACGGCATAACTTTGAAGTCAGGGCAGAGACGAGACTTTTGAACCCCAATACACGGCATGACTTTGACTCCATGTGGTCAACATTGTTATATATAGCACTCTCGTTCGTTCTATATAAATTCAAAAAGTACATCGTCTGACCACACATCAGTTGGTGAAAGAATGATCCTTCCAAAGGCCTCTCTCGTCTTCATTCTTTTCCTAGTCCTTTCACCTAACACGATGATCTCTTCAAGAGGCGTCAACGCCCGCCCGATGAGCAACAGTGAGCACTCTCATTATACATGCCCACAAAATATGGGTTGATTGGATAACGATTAAGAACAGTCGGCTTTGACAGAAGCGACGATAGCGGATAGGAAAAAAAAAATCAATTTCACATTTTGCAAACAATGTTCTTTTTGAATTCGTAGTTTGAAGATAAGAATGTATGAAGTGGAGACTTAACTAAATGCATCTTTTCAGGAGGAAGCAATATCGAAAAGATGGTGGTAAGCAAGATTTATGTTCGTGGTGTTGCGATAGGGCGAGCGATCAAACAAAATATAGATAGATGAAGAAAATAAATCGGACACAGATTTACGTGGTTCAGTCGTAAAGACCTACGTCACGGGGAGAGAGCAGCAGCGAATTTCACTATAGATCAAGCGATACAAGGAGATTACACATTCAAGTCACTCAAACACTCTCTCGGTGTTTTCCAAACCCCAATTACACCCAAATAACACACACGGTGTTTAGCCCCGAAATTCCTCACGAAATAATCTCTCAATCTCACGAAGGAATTACATGCAAATCTTATCACAAGATTTAATTTGGCTCGAACACTAAATCTTCTTGGATGTAATTCATGAACAAAGAAAATCCCTCCCAAGCACTCGACGACTAGACGGCGCTTCAAGACCAATTCTTCATGATCAACTTTGGCGGAACACCAAACACTCACGCGGCGCTTCAGGACAATTTGTGATCCACATCTATCACCCATGACCTCAAGTCTATATATAAGTAAAAATCTTATTATTTTGCCAACTTCTCATAGGATTTTGTTTCCTATCCAAAACATATCTTTGTATATTTTAAACAAAATCCAAGTCCTAGTTAAAGTTGGACTTTCCTATTTTAGTAGCCGACTTTCCAACGCAGATTCAAATTTGAGAAGTTGATCTTCGGATCTTCTTTGCTCGATTTCAAACGTTCGCAACATATTCAATTCAGAATATTCGGAATTTCACATTGGACTCAAACTCGAGACATATTTTAACAATCTCCACCTTGGCTCGACGTTTGAGCCAAGTTGCAATCGCTTCGCAAAAATTCAAACTCGCCGCTACTTTCCCATAGCCCCGATGGGCTCAACCGCCACGATATTATTCAAGTCCAAGCTTCGCTTGAACTTCGCCATAATCGAGGACCTCATCGAATACCAACTCCACATGCACCTTTAAGCGCTCCGCAAGGATTTTCGACACAACCTCCTCAACCGCAGATAAAACAAAACCATTATTGCATCCATATCTATCGGGAGATTGAATACATACCTTGTTAGTTTCAGCGATTACAGAACCATTGGCTCTATAGGCTCCACTCGTTATGAGCACCATCGGTGTTGATTATTTTGCTAGTACTCGTATATGCTACCTCAGGAGTTTTTGGTCGCAATTCCACCTCAAGCTGAACACCATCTAGATCCGTATTAACACTGCCACAAACACTCCTAACCAGAAGTACTGAAGATTCATCAAGAGTAACTTCTGTCAGCACATTGATGATGAATTTATATTCCGGGCACCACAACCGATTGCCCCACTCACCTTGTGCATAGCCATGGAATATGCACTTTGCCCTCTAATCAAGCTTACCATCACTCACTCGAAAATAACACGGGCAACCAAACATTCTAATAATAGAATAATCAGCAACGTTACACGATCACACTTCTTCAAGAGTCGCCATTCAATAGCAATTGATGGAGATCTATTCACCAGGTAGCTTACCGTACTTAGCACATCAACCAGGAATCTCCTAGCCATACCAGCACTAGAGATAATTTTTCGGGCCATCTCTAGTAATGTTCTACTCGTCAATTCTGCAAATTGTTGTGATTTACCGGCACTAGTGCGATATTTCACTATGCCCTCTTTCATGCAGAATTTATTTGCCAGCTCCGAGCAAAACTCCATGCTATTGTCAGTCTGCACATGCTTGATCGACTTACTAGTCTTCGTCTCGATCAAAGCTCTTGACTGCAAGATCCTGACACCAGCATCAAACTTGTGCCTTGGCACAAACACCTAGGTCTTCCTCGAGTAGTCAATAGACTCGAACAGATACATCCGACGTCTTCGCAGCGAAATTTGTCACCGTGTCACCTTGAAGTTTATACAAGCCATCGTGCTTGATTCCTTTCATTATCACCAGGGCACCTCGAACAACCTTCAGAATTCCACCTTTTGAAAAATACCTGCAACCAGCTGAATCTAGGGCACCCAAGGAAATTAAATTCTTTTTTAATTCTGGAATATGCCTCACTCCAGTCAATGTCCTCATGATACCATCATGCATTCGATTTTAACATCACCAAGACCCACAACATCGCACTCAACGTTGTTTCCTAACTGGACTTTACCACTACCCGTGCACTGATAAGTGATAAACCAGTTTCTATTTGGTGTGACATGAAAAGAACAACCAGAATCCATAATCCATCCATTAAACGATGAATAATCAGTGATAGACAAGACATAATCAGCATTATCTGCTACAGCTGCAACATTATATGCAGAATCAACTATAATTCCCTTACCCTTCTCATTTTTCAGCTTAAGGCAATCCCTTCTAAGATGCCCCCTCTTGCCACAGCTCCAACAGACAACATTAGTAGTCCTAGATTGACTACGCCTGTTCATATTAGTACTACCATTACCCACACGTGTTACAGATCTTCCTCTATTTTCACCTACTAGAGCAGTAGATACAGATTCGCCAGATTCTCTTCTACGAATGTCCTCGCTCAGAATCAAATCTCGAACCCCATCAAATGACAAACTTGTTGACCCAGAGGAATTACTAACAGCAGTAACGGTAGTATTCCAACTATCAGGCAATGAGGATAACAGAATCAAAGCACGTACCTCATCTTCAAAGTCAATCTCAACTGAACTCAATTGACTAACAATCACATTGAATTCATTGATATGATCTGCAACTGACATACCTTCTCTCATCTTCAAATTAAACAGACCTTGTTGATCGCAGAGGGCTTCTCGTACATATCCGACATGGCTTGCATCAAATTAGTAGTGGTCTTCTCCTTCAAGATGTTAAACGCGATGTTATGAGCCAACGTCAGCCGAATAACACCCATAGCTCGTCTATCAAGCAATTCCCAATCAGCTTGCTTCATCATCTCTGGTTTCTCCCGCACAAGGGCAAGTGCAATTTCATCAGTAAAGATAATCTTCATTTTGTATCTTCCAGAAACTAAAATCCTTCCCATCAAATCTGTCAATTCTCACTTTTACTTCTTCTGTCGCCATCGATTCGCTTCAACTTAGTCAAGCCTGGCTCTGATACCACTTGTTGCGATAGGGCGAGCGATCGAACAAAATATAGACAGATGAAGAAAATAAATCGGACACCAGATTTACGTGGTTCAGTCGTAAAGACCTACGTCCATGGGGAGAGCAGCAGCGAATTTCACTATAGATCAAGCGATACAAGGAGATTACACACTCAAGTCACTCAAACACTCTCTCGGTGATTTCCCAAACCCCAATTACACCCAAATAACACACAGTGTTTAGCCCCGAAATTCCTCACGAAATAATCTCTCAATCTCATGAAGTAATTACATGCAAATCTTATCACAAGATTTAATTTGGCTCGAACACTAAATCATCTTGGATGTAATTCACGAACAAAGAAAATCCCTCCCAAGCACTCGACGACTAGACGGCGCTTCAAGACGGCGCTTCATGATCAACTTCGGCGGAACACCAAGCACTCACGCGGCGCTTCAAGACAATTTGTGATCCACATCTATCACCCATGGCCTCAAGTCTATATATAAGTAAAACTCTTATTACTTTGCCAACTTCTCATAGGATTTTGTTCCTATCCAAAATATATTTTTTGTATATTTTAAACAAAATCCAAGTCCTAGTCAAAGTTGGACTTTCCTATTTTAGTAGCCAGACTCTCCAACGCAGATTCAAATTTGAAAAGTTGATCTTCGGATCTTCTTTGCTCAATTTCAAACGTTAGCAATATATCCAATTCAGAATATTCGGAATTTCACATTGGACTCAAACTCGAGACATATTTTAACACGTGGAAGTAAAACTCACCTTGGCCCTTCACATAGGCACCCTCCTTCGAGTCCATGGCGACCATAGTGAATCTTTCAAGTGATTCTGGATTATTAATTTTTCTATATTGCAGCTAATATTATTGTTGGTGTTATAAAGAAACATATAATTCGCTTACCATACTCTCCATGATTGATTAGGGCTTTCCACGCACTTGTGCCCAAGGAGCTCAAATTTTTCTCTGAATACCCTGCTAACAGAAAGCATGTAAATCGATTGTTAATTGAATTGATATCCCTATGCCTTTTTGCCGAATCTCAATATCTTTGTTTCATGCTCCCAATCTTCACATGCCGAGTCTTATCTATTTAAGCAAAAATATGACATTCACAATATTTTATATATTCTGATTTGGCATAAACTGATAGGAACCATATATTTCGGAACTACTTAAAAGTTTTCCAAAGGAAGCGGGACATCTCAAATTTGATTAGCGTGACCTCTTGTAATTCTCTTGAAATCAGATATGATTGTAAAAAAAGTACTGATAAACCCACTAACCCATTAGGTATATAAACCCAATACCACCGTCCTACTGATGTCTTGGAAGAGAAGATTAATTAACAATTGCTCAAGTGACAAACTGATTAGAGATTTGCTTGTAACGCAATTCGAATTTCTGATCTCATAAGAGCAATATGAATCCTTTATCGCTGAGTTACCAAACTTGATGGTTCCAATTTGTTTGATTCATTGCATCTCTTAAGAAGCACATTGTCTAGGATAAACAAATCCAACTTGACCTCCCGGAACAAGAAAACTAAATCCGATGTAAGAGTAAGCGTATGAGAAGCTTGTCAGTGATTTCGAAATGCATAGATGCTCAACCTATCGGCGCACGAATTCCCTTTCCAACAAACATGCCGCAAATGGATCTCTCACTGTGGCTGGAGCTAATCCTTATCTATATTAGCAAATTGTCGCATTCAATCGAATTTTTGGGGGATAATAGCACGTAGGTTTCTTGAACTTTTTCAATTTATGCGGTGTAGTCCTTAGAATTTTTCATGCAACTGGGTCATTGAACTTCGTGCGTGTTTGTTCATGCTCGTCCTTCCATTTTACACTTGGACGGATTTGCTGAGATGACATCCAGATTTGCGTCACATAAGTGTTATCATTTTAGATTGGTGCCACCGCCTCTAATCAACGATTGTCGAATGTTTCTTTTATTTGTTTTCAAAATTTTTCTATTTAGAAAAAGCGAAAATTGCCAAAAAAAAGTCTCAACACTTATTGTGCTTAATTCTAAACCTTGTAATTTTGTCAGTTAAGTCTTAAACATTTTCACAATTTGCTAATTCAGTCAATCTAGTTAATTTTGGCTGAAAATTTCCTGTGTGAATACTGGCTGTTTACGTAATGCACGGTTGGCTCTAACGTAGATAATTTTTGACATTTTTGATATTTTCTTTATTTCTCTTTTCCTTCTTTACTTTTTTTAACTACAGTCGGCAATGGTTGTCGGGGCCTTGCCGGGCAAGGTAGCCTTGCTCTCCGTTGCCAAGATTGAAGGAAAAAAAAAATACAGGGAAAATAAAAGAACAATAAAATTTGATAAAACTTCAAATAAAAAATTTAAAAATTCAAAAATATTGTTCACGTTAGTATCAATCATGCTATGTAGGATAACCGGCATCCACGTCAGTGATTTCTAACCTAGTTGAGTGGACTAATTTGGCAAAATGTAAAATGATTTGGAATTTAATTGATAAAATTAAAAGTTTATGATTGAATTGGTAAAAATGCTATAAGTTTAAAACTTTTTAATAACTTTCCCCAAAAAATTAACTTCATGTATCTTTTAATTTTCTAAATTTGTACAAGCCATATTGACAATACGATCTTGCCTCTTAAGCACTTAAGGCCATTTGACTCCACGTCAACATTCTCATCAAACATTTGGCAAAAGAACAACAATCGAACATGTTCAAGGACTCCAATGCCATAATCACCATTTTCTTTAATTGTATGAGGAAGCGAGCTTTAATATAGGACTTTGGTAAATTAATCTTGATATATAAAAAGTTAGCCTATAAGTAAGTTGATTTTCTATTTATGCCGCAATAAAATTAAGTTGATTTATACACCGGTTACCTTAGGCAGCGCATGGTAATGTTTCTATTCCTCCGAATTTTTGTTCTTTTGTTCTTTGGAACAAAAAAAAAAGAACAGAAATCCGTTTGGTAACACGAAAATTATTTTTTTATTCCCCGAGAATAGAAAGTTAGCCGGGAATAGATTTGACAGAAAATGAAAAACAAAAAAAAAGTTGTTTCTTGTTCTCGAGAACAATTTGTAGAAATAATAAGCCAATTTTCTTTTTATTTTTTTTATTCCTCTCTCTTGCCGCGGCCACCTCAACCACACAGACAGCCCCGCTGGCCACCGTCGCCACCCGCCGCCACCAAGCGCGCTCGCCACCCGCCGCCGTCGCCGCACCGCCCGTCCGCCTCCGGCCATCGCCAACCGGTGGTGGGTGGCGACTGTGGCCGGCTGGCAAAGCTCCCGGCAGTTAGCGGCTCGCAATCCGTGAGTAAGAATAAAAAACGAATAAATACAAAAAGAAACTGTTGCGCTACCAAAGTAGCATTTCTATTCTTTTTCTATTCCAAGAGTAGAAATTTTGTGAAGTTATCAAACGTGTTCTTTTACATAGAAATTGTTTTTCCGAAAAGAAATAGAAATGAACTATTTCTGAAAAAAAAACTCTTCTCTAGCCAAGAAGCATCGTGATGCGCAACCTTAACTTTCCAACTTTTCATTTTTCTCTTCTAAATTCTTTCTTGCAAGACTGAGTCAGCTCACACCAGTAACAACTCGGCTTGGTCAGAGCATTCGGTATCAAAACAAATTTGTACGCTCGAACATGTGAGCCCAACCATCTTAATCATTGAATAATGTGGGTCTTAAGCGAGATCAAATGATCGACGTTTAGCATGAAGGGATTGTTCTCACATATGTCAAATACGTGATTGTCAGCTCTGCCAATCAATCTACCGCGTCCGTCACGACGGAATGCACCCTTTAGTCACACACACACACACACACACACAGAGAGAGAGAGAGAGACTTTCTATACAACGCACTATCTTTGAAATGACGCATTTCGATCGAGAGAGAGAGCTTTCTATGTACAAGCAGTAACGAATTTCACTATAGATCAAGGATGTAAGATATTCACATCTCCAGCTCCTCAATCAGTCATCCCCACCATTTCTGAAACCCAATTAGAGACCTAAATAACACACAGTGTTTAGCCCCAAATTCCTCACTAAATAACTTCCAATCTCAAGAAGTAATATATGCAAATCTTATCATAAGATTTGGTTCTTGGTCAACATCAATCATCTAATGTAATTCTACGAACAAAGAAATCCTCCTCAAGACTCGGACTATCAACATCACATTTTATATATGATCAACTTCAAGTGAACACCAAGCACTCACGCGGCGCCAAGACAATTCTAGATCCACATCTATCACCCATGGCCTCAAGTTTACATATAAAACTCTTATTACTTTGCCAATTTCTCATAGGATTTTGTTTCTATCCAAACATATTTTTGTATATTTGAAACAAAATCCAAGTCCTAGTCAAAGTTGACTTTCCTATTTTAGTAGCCGACTTCCTCCAACGCAGATTCAAATTTGAGTGTTGATCTTCGATCTTCTTTGCTCAATTTCAAACGTTAGCAATATATCCACCCGTATCATCTTGAATTTCACATCGGACTCAAACTCGAGACATATTTAACACGCGGAAGTAAACTCACCCTGGCCCTTCACATAGGCAATCTCTCTCCTTCGAGTCCATGGCGACCATAGTGAATCTTTCAAGTGATTCTGGATTATTAATTTTTCTATATTGCAGCTAATATTATTGTTGGTGTTATAAAGAAACATATAATTCCGCTTACCATATCCATGATTGATTAGGGCTTTCCACGCACTTGTGCCCAAGGAGCTCAAATTTTTTCCTCTGAATACCCTGCTAACAGAAAGCATGTAAATCGATTGTTAATTGAATTGATATCCCTATGCCTTTTTTGCCGAATCTCAATATCTTTGTTTCATGTGCTCCCAATCTTCACATGCCGAGTCTTATCTATTTAAGCAAAAATATGGACATTCACAATATTTATATATTCTGATTTGGCATAAACTGATAGGAACCATATATTTCGGAACTACTTAAAAGTTTTCCAAAGGAAGCGGGACATCTCAAATTTGATTAGCGTGACCTCTTGTAATTCTCTTTGAATCAGATATGATTGTAAAAAAGTACTGATAAACCCACTAACCCATTAGTATATAAAACCCAATACCACCGTCCTACTGATGTCTTGAAGAGAAGATTAATTAACAATTGCTCAAGTGACAAACTGGTTAGAGATTTGCTTGTAACGCAATTCGAATTTCTGATCTCATAAGAGCAATATGAACTTTATCGCTGAGTTACCAAACTTGATGGTTCCAATTTGTTTGATTCATTGCATCTCTTAAGAAGCACATTGTCTAGGATAAACAAATCCAACTTGACCTCCCCGAACAAGAAAAACTAAATCCGATGTAAGAGTAAGCGTATGAGAAGCTTGTCAGTGATTTCGAAATGCATAGATGCCCAACCTATCGGCGCACGAATCTTTCCAACAAACATGCCGCAAATGGATCTCTCACTGTGGCTGGAGCTAATCCTTATCTATATTAGCAAATTGTCGCATTCAATCGAATTTTGGGGGGATAATAGCACGTAGGTTTCTTGAACTTTTTCAATTTATGCGGTGTAGTCCTTAGAATTTTTTTCATGCAACTGGGTCATTGAACTTCGTGCGTGTTTGTTCATGCTCGTCCTTCCATTTTACACTTGGACGGATGCCGTTGAGATGACATCCAGATTTGCGTCACATAAGTGTTATCATTTTAGATTGGTGCCACTGCCTCTAATCAACGATTGTCGAATGTTTCTTTTATTTGTTTTCAAAAATTTTTCTATTTAGAAAAAGCGAAAATTGCCAAAAAAAAAAGTCTCAACACTTATTGTGCTTAATTCTAAACCTTGTAATTTTGTCAGTTAAGTCTTAAACATTTTCACAATTTGCTAATTCAGTCAATCTAGTTAATTTTGGCTGAAAATTTCCTGTGTGAATACTGGCTGTTTTACGGGGTAACGGTTGGCTCTAACGTGAGATAATTTTTTGACATTTTTGATATTTTTATTTCTCTTCCTTTCTTTACTTTTTTTTTTAACTACAAATAAGTAATGGTTGTCCTTGCCGGGCAAGGTAGCCTTGCTCTCCGTTGCCAAGATTGAAGGAAAAAATACAGGGAAAATAAAAGAACAATAAAATTTGATAAAACTTCAAATAAAAAATTTAAAATTCAAAAATATTGTTCACGTTAGTATCAATCATGCAAGCATGTAGGATAACCGCATCCACGCAGTGATTTCTAACCTAGTTGAGTGGACTAATTTGGCAAAATGTAAAATGATTTGGGAATTCAATTGATAAAAATTAAAAGTTTATGATTGAATTGGTAAAAATGCTATAAGTTTAAAACTTTTTAATAACTTTCTTCAAAAATTAACTTCATGTATCTTTTACTTTTCTAAATTTGTACAAGCCATATTGACAATACGATCTTGCCTCTTAAGCACTTAAGGCCATTTGACTCCACGTCAACATTCTCATCCAAACATTTGGCAAAAGAACAACAATCGAACATGTTCAAGGACTCCAATGCCATAATCACTCATTTTCTTTAATTGCATGAGGAAGCGAGCTTTAATATAGGACTTGCAAATTAATCTTGATATATAAAAGTTAGCCTATAAGTAAGTTGATTTTTCTATTTATGCCGCAATAAAATTGCTGATTTATACACCGGTTACCTTAGGCAGCGTATGGTAATGTTTCTATTCCTCCGAATTTTTGTTCTTTTTGTTCTTTGGAACAAAAAAAAAGAACGTAAATCCGCTTGGTAACACGTAAATTATTTTTTTATTCCCTGCAATAGAAAAGTTAGCCCGGGAATAAATTTGGAGCAGAAATGAAAAATAAAAAGTTGTTTCTTGTTCTCGAGAACAATTTGTAGAAATCAAGCCAATTTTCTTTTTATTTTTCTTTATTCTCCCCTCTCTCTTGCCGCGGCCACCTCCAACCACTGACGGGACCACCGCGACGCGGCCACCGCCGCCACCCGCCGCCACCAACCGCCGCGCCACCCGCCGCCGCCGCCACCGCCCCGTCCGCCCGCCACGCCAACCGGTGGTGGGTGGCGACCGCGGTGGCTGCAGCAACCGACGGTTAGCGGTCGCAATCCGTGAGTAAGAATAAAAACAGAATACAAAAAGAAATCATTATAAGCACTAAACACATTTCTATTCTTTCTATTCCAAGAGTAGAAATTTTGTGTAGTTATCAAACGTGTTCTTTTTACATGAAATTGTTTTCCAGAAAAGAAATAGAAATGAACTATTTCCCTGAAAAAAAAACTCTTCTCTAGCCAAGAAGCATCGCGGATGCGAACCTTAACTTCCAACTTTTCATTTTCTTCTAAATTCTTTCTTGCAAGACTGAGTCAGCTCACACCAGTAATAACTCGGCTTGGTCAGAGCATTCGATCAAACAAATTTGTACGCTCTCAGAGCATGTGAGCCTAATAATCTTAATCATTGAATAATGTGGGTCTTAAGCGAGATCCAAATGATCTGACGTTTAGCATGGTTGGCTCACATATGTCAAATACGTGATTGTCGCTCACAATCAATCTACCGCGTCCGTCATGACGGAATGCACCCTTTAGTTAGAGAGAGAGAGAGAGAGAGAGAGAGACTTTCTATGTAATAACGCACTATCTTTGAAATGACGCATTTGATCGAGAGAGAGAGAGAGAGAGAGAGACTTTCTATGTACAACGCACTATCTTTGGAAATTATGCCCATCCATGTTTTCAAAGTCAGGTTGGCGGGGAAGACGAGAGAGAAAGAGAGACTTTACGCACTATCTTGGAAATGATGCCCATCCATGTTTTCAAAGTCAGGGGGAACGTCTGAACCACTACACACGGCTGATAGTCAACTCCATGGAGTCGACATTGTTATATAGCACTCTCACTGATTCTATGCATGTACACAAGGTTACCGTAAAATCATACATTCCAAAGAGAGAAGGATGCTTCCTAAAGCCTATCTCGTTCCTTCTTTTCCTAGCCCCCTTTCATCTCACGTGACCATCTCTTCAAATGTCGCCGCCGCCGCTGCCCGCCCGGTGAGGAAGGGTAAGCACTTCAACTCTCTATAGATGCATGCGCGAATGAGAAATGCAAATCATGGGCTGGACAGATAAACAGCCAACGTGACGTGATTAAGAACTATCTGCTTTCGGGGGTACAAAAGAGATCGGTTTCAAAAGTTATGTTCTTTAGATATCAAAGTTTGAAGACGATAATGTCCAAGTTGGAGACTAAATAGACGCACGTTTTCAGGAGGAAGCAGATCTCGGGGTGATGGCGTGAGCAAGATTCGTGTTCTGCGGAAGTAGATCCCGCCTGCGCGTTCAAAATATGTTCCAAGCCCGCCGTCAGATTTCAAATGATCCACGACTATTAAATTTTCTTCCTAATTTTTTCGTTGTGTTTTTTAAGGAGACAAGACAAATATAATTCACTTTCGATCCACTCCATGGTTAATCAGGGTTTTCCCTATACTTCTGTTGATGGAGCATAAATGATTTCCTTGAATACACAGCCAATGGCAAAAGAATTCTTGGTTTGTTTGTTGAATGGATATCGCTATTCCTTGCCACATCTCCGAAAAGTACTCCTAATAAAAAGCACAATTAGTAATTTAAAAGGGGTATTTTACAATGTTTTTACGAATAACTACTGGTGAAGATTGCTAAGCTACGGTGAAGCCAAATATATTTGTTTCCCGCTCCCCCAAGTGCCGCATTATCCACCGTGCAAGCCAATCACCGCATTTCGAGCCTATTCTATTTGAGTGAAAGGATGATATTTGCGACATTTTGTATATTTTTGTTTGGCTTGAGCTCACAAAAACAGCATGTTTCAGTACCTTCAAAATTTTTCAGAGAAAGTTGTTTTGCGTACGCATCCAGAGAAATGTGAGCCCGTTCCATTTCGCCCATTGAACAGTATAAGTTTCACATAAAATTCAAATGATCCAAGAATTGGAATGAACTGCATTCGCATTGACTGGGTTCACAGTTCTTGCTCGCGACTAATCTACCAGGTTGGTCCAAGAGAGGCTCGTCAAAAGCTCACCCAATAGTGATTCTTTTCGGAGAAGATGCTCATCCGTATTTCCAAAGTCGGTCTGCGGAGAAACATTTCTTCAACTCCATGTGGTCTATATATAACACTCTCATTCCTTCTAAATCTGTATACATTGTACAACCACACGACAGTAAAGAGAACATATGATGCTTCCAAGGCCTCTCTCGTCTTCCTTCTTTTTCTAAGTCCTTTCATCTAACATGATCATCTCTTCAAGAGTCACTGG
The DNA here is from genome assembly GCA_014182515.1 of Eucalyptus microcorys. Lineage (NCBI taxonomy): Eukaryota > Viridiplantae > Streptophyta > Magnoliopsida > Myrtales > Myrtaceae > Eucalyptus > Eucalyptus microcorys. The sequence goes on from CM024564.1 coordinate 21,319,184, forward strand.
CACCCGCCTAATGAGCAACGGTGAGCCCTATCTCTATACATGCATGCAAAATGAAAAAACACAAAACCTGGGTTGACCAGATAAATCCCCGACTTAACGATTAAGAAAAATCGCTTCTGAGAGAAGTGATGATGGGGGATACAAAAGAAACTGATTTCACATTTTACAAGTGATGTACTCTAAGAATTCGAAGTTTGAAGATAACAATGTCTGAATTGGAGACTAACTAACTAAATAGTAAGTGCACGTTTTCAGGAGGAAGTAATATCGAAAAGACGGTGATGAGCCAAATTTCCGTTCGTGGCACAAGTCGGATGGTAAACGTCACCCTTGTCGTAGCATTTCGAAGTTCCTTCCTTAGAGACCATGCCCGCCATGGGAATCTTTCAGTGATTCTCGATTATTAGTTTTTCTGTTCGGTTGTGCTCTCAAGAAATGAAAAATTCGCTTTCTATACTTTCCACTGTTAATTAAAGTTTTCCACAAACTTTTGTTTATGGAGCTCAAATGATTTTTGAATAGCCTGCGGGTGGAAGAAATGTAAATTGATTGTTTATCAAACCTATGCCTTTTCGACGAATCTGAATATCTTTATTTCAGGCTCCAGATCACAGCATACCAAGACTTATCTATTTAAGTACAAATGTGATATCCACAGCAATTTTTATATTCTTATTTGGCTTGAATCGATAGGAACGGTATATTTTGAAAGTATTTAAAGTTTTCTAAGAAAACAGGAAGATCTCAAATTTGATCTAATTTAACATGAACTGTTGTAATTTCTTTTGAAATCAGATAAGATAGAAAAAAAAAAAAAACTACAAACCCACTAACCCGTGGTATAGGTGCATAAAACCCATTACTACAGTCCTACTGATGTCTTAAAAGAGAAGAAGTTTAAATAATTAATGCCCAGGACACAAGTTGGCTGGAGATCCACTCGTAGAATAACTCAAATTTGTGATCTTGTGAAAAATAATAGGATTCCTCTATTAGTTGGTTACCACGCTCGATGGTTCCAATTTGTTCGATTCATGGCATCTCTTAAGAAGTACATTGTCTAGGATAAACAATTCAAAATTGACCTCCCCTAAACAAGAAAACTAAATCCGATGTAAGAGTAGACCTATGAGAGGCTTGTCAGAAATTTCAAAATGCATAGATGCCCGACCAGTTGGCTCACAAATTCCCTTTTCAACAAACAAGCCAAAAATGGACCTCTCCCACTGTCGCCGGAGCTGGTCCTTATCTATATTAGCAAATTGTCACAATTTTAATGGATTTTTTTGGGGAGGGGGATAATGGCATGTAGGTTTCTTTGAACTTTTCATTTTGCGCGGTACAGTCCTTAAGACTTTTTTTTTATGCAACTAACTTCGTATTTGTACATTCATGCTCGTCCTTCCATTATTTACTTGGACGGAAATACTGAGATCACATCCATATTTGCGTTACATAATTGTCATCGTTTAAGATAGGTGCCATCGCCTCTAATCACCTCGAAATGAAGATCCTCGGACTGAGAGAGGATTGACAGATACTCAGGCAGGTTCGAATTGACCCAGCCGATCTTTGTCCTTGTAGGTGGGTGGGTGGCTGAACCTCGTGGCCCCTGCGCCATCGGCCATCATCGAATGTTGAAGGTTCTTTGTTATATTGTGTTTTCAATTCTTTTCTGTTCAGTGATATTAACTTCATGTGTCTTTTAATTTTCGAAAGCTGTAAAAGCCACATTGACGATAAGTGGCTGCCACACAATCACTGAACGGCCATTTGACATGTGAATATTCCTATACTACCCCTTGTTTCTCCCGAGGGACGGAGGAGGAACTGATTCAGGAATAACATTTTCGTCCAAGCATATGACTAAAGGATACCCCATTGTAAATATACATACTTATATATATATAATTGCACAAATGAAAAATGCTTGGGAACACCAATGCCATAATAACTTTTCTTTCAATGTACGAGGAAATGAGCTTTAATAAAGGACTATTGTAAAGTAATTTTTTAGGCTTTCATCATTTCGTAGAAAATGTGTTTTTTAAAATTATTTCCAAAAACCTATTTTCCATGAAAATAACTATATTTTCCGATGCTCAGGTGAAATTTAAAGATGAACTAGAAAACATTTTCCACAATTTAGGCTCCATTCGTTTTGCGGGAAAATAATTTTTGGAAAACTTTCCGGATTTTCCGGCGTTCGTTTCACGGAAAATGAATTCCTTGGGAAAAATGTTTTCCATCAAAAAGAAAAAAGTCTTCTAAAGTAAGAGGAACATGTGGCTCACTTAATCTCTCTTATCTCACACATTTACAAATCCTCACTTCCTCCTCCCCTTTCTTCTTCTTCTTTTCTTTTTATTTTCAAATTATTTTTTTAATTTCCTTTTTCTTTTCTTTTTCTTTTCTTTTTCTTTTTCCTTTTTCTTTTCTTGTTTCCCATCTTTTCTTTCTTGGCTAGTCGTCGAATTAGGTGAAACTCAAGCTCGTCGATCTCAAACTTACACTCGTCGATCTAAGCGAGCCGCGAGCTTGACGCTCGCGCTCACCAATTTGGTGAGCGAGAAAATATTTTCCTTACCAAACACTAGAAAATATTTTCAAACATTTTTCGGTTTTAGAACACTGTAAAATATTGTCATTTTCCTAGAAAATGACTTTTGGTAAAAACATTTTCAGAAAATGGCCAATTTTCCGAAAACGAACAGACCGTTAGTAAGGAAAATCTTTTCTCGTATGCACTCATTTTCAATTTTTTATTTTTTAAAATTGATTTTTTTTATTTTTTTATTTTTTCCTTTCCTCTTCTTTTTTCTCTTTTCTTTCTTTCCTCTTAAGCTCTCTTCCACAGCGCCGAGCCTTGCCCCAAGCTAGCGAGGCTTGAGCTCGCTAGATTCGAATGAGGTTGAGCCTCACCTGATCCGGTGAGTGAGCTCTAGCGAGGTGGAGCCTCGCCATAGGCTAATGAGGCTCAACCTTGCCGGGAATTTGGTTAGTTCGAGCCTTGCCGATCTAGGGTGAGGCTTGAGTAGTTTGTGGCTAGTTGCTAGCCATGTGCCGTGGCCAACAACCAGCCCAAGGTGAAGGAAGAAGAAGAAACCCGGAAAGGAAAGAAAGAAAAGAACAAAAAGAAAAGGAAAAGAAAAAATTAAAAACTGATTTAAAAAAAAGAAAAAAAGAAAAAGAAAATATAAAAAAAAATGAAATTATGGTTAGTGAAAAGAAAGTGATAGTGTATATGGGAAAACATTTTTTCCCAATTTTGAATGTATTTTTCTTCTGAATGAAAATTTTTTTCCTTGATTAGTTCATTTTGTGGAAATAAACACCGAAAATCCAAAATATTTTTCTAGTTATTTTCCGTGAAACTAACAAAGCCACAAAAGATATCAATGTTATTCTAAAACAAGTTGATTCTTTAATTTATACCACAATAAAATTAAGTTGATTTATTCACCGTCTACCGTGACTCTAATTCCTCGTCCTTTCTTTCCATTGTTCTTTTCTTAGTTCGTTCTTGCAAGGCCGAGTTAGCTCACACCAATAAACAACTTGGTTAGTCGAGAGCACCCAATCGAAAAAAAAAAATTGTACGCGCTGAGGATATGAGCCCATTTCTCGTTAATCATTGAATAGCGTGGGCTTCAAGTGAGATCGAAATAATTTGACGATTAGTGTGAAATTGGCTCATAAACATCGAATACATGCAATCGTGGCTTGTGCCAATGAGGGTTGGCGTCGTTGAGCAACGGTGGCGAGGGTCATGCCGGGCAAAGGAGGGCGACCTCACTAAGTCTCGCTAGGCAGGCAGAGCTGACAAGGTCGCTTCGCCAAATCTAGCGAGGCTAACCCTTGCCTAGGCTAGCCCGGCCTCAACAAGGGCGACAAGGCCAACTCGCCTAGGCAATGCCTAGCAAGGCCACCCTTCACTAGAGAAGGGTCCACCTTGCCATGAAGGGTGGCCTTGACAAATTTAGTGATAGTGACCTCACCAATGCTTGCCCTATAAGCCATGGTCTCTATTGGATCATCATAGGCTGAAAAAAAGGGGGAAAAAAAGAAAAGGAATTCAAAAAATTAATAAAAGTTAGAACAAAAATATCCACGTCAAAACACTAAATGTGCCATGCAATGTATCACGTAATACGGCCGACATCCACCTCAATCATTTTTAGCGTAAATTGAATGGATGGACTCAATTGGTACCTATATGAAATGGTTTAGACTAAATTGACTACTTAAAAGATTTGTGACTAAATTGGTATTAAGGCAATAGGTCTTGGGCTTTGTAATACTTTTCCCATTAAGTATCTATTGCACTTGTAAATTAAGATGTTGATGAGTCAATTAATGGTCGGTAAATCAACTATCTCTTTTATTTTTTGTCACTAGAACTTTTACAATCTTGACTTGCAATGAACAAATAAATGGTCAATGAAGGAAAATTTTCAAATAAAGGCTTAAAGTGTTCTCATTTTCCTAAAAAGTTATAAATTGATTTTATTTCAAATAAGAGCATAAAGTGGCCACCTCAATCTCAAAGAAGGGTTTGACCTTGCCAATCAACAAAATATTCCAACTAGTAAAGGGCATTTTCGTCCAAGGACAATTTTTCTTCTTTTCTTCCCATGTTCATCATCTTCTTCGTCCAGCAAGATGAAGAAGATGAAGAGCGAAGAAAAGAAATGTTAGCTTGCTTTGCTGAGATGAAATGCCTCTCTTTTCTTCTATTGCCATTGACGACCATTTTTACAGCTTAGACGGTCTTTTTCATTTCAAAATCATCTATCTGGCCTCACAAGGGAACGACTCTCTGTGGCCTTCCTCTGAAAATTTCAATTCTTGTTTGCTCTCTCTCCATCGGTTCCTTCATTTTCTCCTATGGTCAATGCTTTCTCTCTGAAGGTGTATTCGTTGGTTGAGTCGTTGCTGAAGCTCTATTTGAAAATCAGGTGCCTAACTTCACAAGGAACGAATCTCTCTCGCCCTCTCTCTTGTTGATTTGAACAAAATTTGCCACAAATTCTTGGGTTTGTCATTCTCTCTCGCTTTCTGAAATTCTCAATTCATGTTTGCTCTATTTTTTTTTAATCGATTCCCCCACATTCTGTAGTGGTCGATGACTCCATACTCTCTTTATCGGTCTGGATAAGGCCAGCCTCTCCTGTGGCCACAATGGCCTCCCCCAAATTTGGGCGAGGCCGTGACCCTTGTCACATTGGCTGATGAGCACTGTCCCCAACCCTCACTGGCCACAATTAAAAAAAAAAAAAAAAGCAAAGAGGAGACCTGGCGATTTAAAAAAATGTAGAAGGGTAAGAAAATGAAAGGAAAAAGAATACAAGGTACACAAGAAAAATCCACTGAGTTTTTGCATTCGAGAAATGTAGTGTGGAGCATGAAGACGCATATTGAATTTGTCGGTGATAATTTCTTTTTGTTGTATTTTGGCCGGACTTTGTGCAGAATTCGACTATTGTATTTTGCCGGACTTTTGTGCAGAATTTCGACTTTTGAATAGTTTGATACTTTCTTTTGTTTATGTAACATAATGCTTAGTCCTTATTTGATCTTCAAGGCAATAAATAGGGAAGAAAAGGAAGAAAAAAATTATTGTCTTTGGATGAAAATGCTCTTTACTGACTAGAAGATTTGGTCAAGTGATGAGGTTAGACTCCTTTTTTTGAGACTAATATGGTCACTTTTTTTCTGTATTTGACACAAAAATTCATTTTGGACCTCTTTTGAGAAAGTGAGGACACTTTAAATTATTTAGAATTTTCTCGGTAAATGAATGAAGATTCTTTAACGAAAGGGTGTTGATGGTTTGGTGGAACATGTAGGAAGTAGGTAGAAGTCTGCGATTGGTTAATCACACCTTAAAAGAGGAAAGCCAAACATTTTCTCTCCTCTTGGAGCATATTTAATTTGCGCTATACCTTGCTTGTTCCTATTCCTCACGCTGTATCTGGTTTCTCGTTGCTCGAAGCAGTTTTAATGCCAGTGCTAATCCCCTCTCAAAACAGAGTTTTTCATTCGTTTACCACACTTTGGAATGATGCAATGCTCCAATGTTCAGTCACAGAAATTCAGCAGAAACCAACACGACGAGCATTGTAAAGGACCTCCTGCTTTTAAGTTCTACATACATTGGAACTAAAACTCTGCTGAAATTCCAACGACATTGTTATTTTGGCTCCAACTGCAAGAACCACGGATGGGTCGCGTGGGCTGTAAATCCTAGTGGAAGCAGAATGGTCGGGCGGCAAACTTCGATTGCTCACAAGGAAGCAAATTGGTCAATGGCTGCGAGGACTTTCAAGGTGGTTTTCATTGCAAATTAGTCGGGGTAGGAGCGAGACTGCGTACAAGTTCTCCAAGGCAGAAGCCAGTATAAAAGGAAGACGTTCAGAATGTTCGGGGTAGTCGGGCTTCTGAAGGAGATGATGGCATTGAATTAGGTTCATGCAATCAAATCCTTCCATTAATTCCGCCCAACTTGAAAAATGAAATATGTTATTAAGTTTTAGAATTTGATTACAATTTCTGAAAGTTTTAATACACTTTTATGACAAAACTTAAGACTTCTAGTCTACTTATCTAATATCCCTTTATTTATTAACCACAATCAGCATTTGCAATGGAATGCCTCTCTAACAGGGTCGTAATGGGGAAAATAGCTCTTAACAACAAAGCAATTCTAAAAAATTACTCTCAATCAGGTCAAAACCAGTTAAGCAATTTTTTATACTATTGGCAAGAGAGAAGCAAGAATTTCCAAAATTGATGAACTTTTTTTATCTTCCTTTATGTAAGGATTTTATCTTTCCGTATATAATGGCCGCAGCACATGAAAGTTATTTTATTGTATTTATTCTAACTAATGTCTGTCTATAAACCACTAAAATCTTGTCCAATTCTTCTTCATACCCCTCGTTGGCAATGTGTGGCTGTCACATGCGTAGGTAACGACTATTTAATTGCCATATCAGTATATCCGTCCAAACATGACGGAAGGACAAACATTACAACAACCGAACATATATTGACTCAGTTGTAAAATAAGGTTTAGAAACAATCATTTACAAATAGAACCCAATACCACCGTCCTACTGATGTCTTGGAAGAGAAGATTAATTAATAATTGCTCAAGTGACAAACTGGTTAGAGATTTGCTTGTAACGCAATTCGAATTTCTGATCTCATAAGAGCAATATGAATCCTTTTATCGCTGAGTTACCACACTTGATGGTTCCAATTTGTTTGATTCATTGCATCTCTTAGAAGTACATTGTCTAGGATAAACAAACCAACTTGACCTCCCGGAACAAGAAAACTAAACCGATGTAAGAGTAAGCCTATGAGAACTTGTCAGTGATTTCGAAATGCATAGATGCCAACCTATCGGCGCACGAATTCCCTTTTCCAACAAACATGCCGCAAATGGATTCTCACTGTGGCTGGAGCTAATCTTATATATATTAGCAAATCATCACATTCAATCGATTTTTGGGGGGATAATGGCACGTAGGTTTCTTGCACCTTTTCAATTTATGCGGTGTAGTCCTTAGAATTTTTCATGCAACTGGGTCATTGAACTTCGTATTTGTTTGTTCATGCTCGTCCTTCCATTTTACACTTGGACGGATTTGCTGAGATGACATCCAGATTTGCGTCACATAAGTGTTATCATTTTAGATTGGTGCCACCGCCTCTAATCACCGATTGTCGAATGTTTTTTTTTTCAAATTTTTTCTATTTAGAAAAATCCCGAAAATTGCCAAAAAAAAAAAAGAGAAGGTCTCAACACTTATCATGCTTAGTTCTAAACCTTGTAATTTTATCAGTTAAGTCTTAAACATTTTCACATTTTACTAATTGAGTCGATATAGTCAATTTGGCTGAAAATCTCTTGTGTGAATGCTGGTGTGGCGCAGTTGGCGTAAATGTAGATAATTTTTTGATATTTTTGATATTTTCTTTATTTCTCTTTTCTTCTTTACCTTTCTTTTTTCTTTTTACTATGGTTGGCAATGGTTGTCAAGCCCTTGCTGGGCAAGGTAGCCTTGCTTTTCATTGCCAAGATTGAAGGGAAAAAAATAAGAAAAGAAATACAGGTTGTTGGAAAAATTTCTATAATATTTTGAAGTTGACAAAACTTATCCAAAGTCTATTATGAAGATTTCCAAACTTTAAAGTCAAACAGCTAGAACTGTCAAAGTCTGAAGATTACAGACTTTAGTGTCAAAGTCTGCATTCTACTTCAGAAGTCTACCCACATTGGCAAATTCTAGACTGAACGCAAGTGAAAAATGAAAACTTATCCAGACGCGAGATTATCTTTCTTACTTCAAGAGTTCAATTCGTACAGGTTATATATGGCATTCTGGATGGAAATATCACCTACGAGATTAATTATCTTTATTGGAATCAATTTAGATACATCAAATCTTTTTGGATAGCAAGTAAATATGGAAAGAATTTACTTATGGAAACCAAGATCTGTATTGTATGGGCTTTCATGATTGACGGGCTTTCATCACAATCTTCAAACGGCTCGAGATCTCCTTGATTGATTTATGTCCATAGGTTGATTGGAAGAATTCCTTTGGAAAGTGCCAATGGTTGAGAAGGCATGAAGGAATATTTAAGGTGGACTCTCTAGTTGTTCGATAGAGTGCGTGAAAGAGAGATTTCAAAGTCTGAAGCTTCTTATTTTCTTGTTACTCCAAATACTGAGCTCAAAGTTGTACACAAAAGAGAAAGAGACTCATAGTGTGACTTCGTGAGAGAGTAGTAGAGACTCTTCATTGTGAAGTCAAGATCGCAAGACTGTAAATTCTCTTTTGATTTTTAGTGGAATCCAGCCAGGAGGCTGTCAGCGTGGGAGAGTGGACGTAGGCTTGATCTAAGCTGAACCACTATAAATTCTGTGTTCTTATTCTCTTCCCTAAACTCTTTTATTTTGTTCATAATTCTATTTAACTGCTAAAATCTGAACTCACTCAAAGTTTGTTGTTGTTCAAACTTAGTTTAAAAGCAAAATATTTTCTATTGTTCTTGCAAAAAATTGTCTTCACACCTATTCACCCCTTTAGGTATTCATACTAGCACTTACAATTGGTATTAGAGCATGTATGCTTAATTATTGAAGTGTTTTACTTCTACGCTAAAGATCTTCTATGGCTAGTATTTTGGCTTTAGGATTGGCTAAAGGTCAAAGCAACACTAGACCTCCTTACTTCGATGGGAAGGAGCACAATGTGTGGAAAAACAGGATGAAGACATTTATGAGATCGAGAGATCCCCTGAAGTGGGATGTTGTTGAAAAATGGATTAATCCTAAAGCAACATCAACCTCATACAGAGGAAAAGAAGTTGTTGATGCTGACGAGACAACACAAGCTGAAATTACCAAGAGACAAGCTCTTGACGCTAAAGCTATTTACTCTTTACATTGCACTTTATCTCCCACTGAATATAACCGAATTTCTTCTTATGAAACAACAAAAGAAATTTGGGACATATTACATATTACCTAACTAACCGTGTGAAGGAAACCAAAAACATTCTGCTTGGACAGTATAAAGCCTTCAGAATGAAGCCTGAAGAATCTATAACTGATATGTTCAGTCGCTTTATAGAGATTGTAAATGGCCTGGCGTATCAAGGTCAGCCAATCTCAGGACCAATGAAAGTCAACAAACTGTTGCGTGGGCTTTCAAAAGATTGGAATCATGTAAAGACCTCAATTAGAGAGACTCAAAGGATTATGCCTCTATCAGTAGATGAATTAATAGGCACACTTCAGTCATACGAAGTGGAGCAGATCAATGATGAGGAAGATCCTAAAGGTAAGAAGTCAATTGCTTTAAAGTTTAACATTGATTCTGATGATACAGATTCGGATTATGATATGGACGATGAGGAACTAGCACTTATGATCAAGAAATTCAGAAAGCTGAATAGAAAGGGATGAAGATTCAACTGGAAGAAACATAGCACGCAGAATTTCCAGAAGAAATTGACAGAGGACAATGAAACCATCAAAGATGTGATATGCTTTGAATGCAAGAAAAATGGGCATATCAGACCAAATTGTCCACTGTTGAAGAAGAAGAAAAGAAAAATTGAGAAGTACAAAAAGGCTTTCAAAGCTGAAACTTGGAGTGACACCGAGTGTGAGGAAAGCGAAGAAGAATATGCTAACATATGTCTGATGGCTCATTCCGAATCAGAAACAGACTCTGATTCAGATTCAGACAAAGAAATTGAGGTTAGTGATTTAAAAATTTCTATCAAAATCTCTTAATACATAGATGAACTTTATTTCAGTCTCAAATTCTCTCTTAAAAGGATTTCTGAACTAAAAATGGAGAATTCTAAACTTAGGCAATAGGAAGGTTCTTGGAAAGAAAAATTTGAAAGTCTAAAAACAAGTTTTGATAATTTGAAAGAAAATTCTGATTCTATTTCAAAGGAAAATACTATTTTGAAAATTGATATTTCAAATATAACAAAAAAGATTTTCAAAAGGATCCAAGAAACTAGAAAAAATTCTTTTAGCCTAAATACCTTACTTTAACAAATCTAGTTTGGGTATGACTTCAGAAATTGTTCCATTAATTGATTTTCCCAAAGTAAAAGAAAGAATTAAACAAAGACCTGCAAAGGGATTTTACAAAAATCATTTTCAAAAAGTTTTTGTAAAACCTATTGGCCGAAGTGCACTTAGATGTTTAAAGTGTAACAGCTCAAAACATTTTGAGAAAGAATGTCCCAAGGTTTGGAGACCAATTAAGAAGGACTAGGCTAAGATTGTTTTTAATACTAACTCTCCCGGACCCAAGAAAATCTGGGTACCAAAGAAAATTTGAGTTTTTCTTTTGATAATAGGTCACTATTAAAAGGAAGATCGAATGGTATTTGGATAGTGGCTGTTTGAGGCATATGACAGGAGACTTAAGCTGCTTCATAAATCTTGTTAGATCAAATGGTGGAAAAGTATCTTTTGAATGAAACAGCAAAGGAAAAATAGTAGGATGTGGGATTGTGAAGATTGGAAGCTTGACCATTAACAATGTTTCCTTGGTGGAAGGTTTGAACTACAATTTACTGAGTATAAGTCAGCTTTGCGATATTGGTTTCAGAATAAACTTCCAAGAAGGTATTTGTTCTGGAACGAGTCAAGACTTCTCTCAAACCCTTACTAGTCGAAGGCATGGCAACATTTATCTTCTGGATATAAATCCAGAAAGGTCTCAGTGTCTTATTTCTATTCAAGATGAAGCGAGTTTGTGGCATCAGAAGCTTGGTCATGTTAATATGAAATAGATTGCCAAGATTTCTTCTAAGAACCTTGTTCGAGGGCTTCCTAATCTGACTTACCAGAAGAATGAGTTATGCACTCCCTATGTCTTAGGAAAACATGTCAGAAGTTCTTTTAGACCTGTGAATCAAGTTTCTACCAGTCGAGCTCTGCATCTGCTTCATATGGACCTTTTCGGACCAACCAGAACTCAAAATATTTGTGAAAAGAAATATTTCCTAGTAATCGTGGATGATTATTCTCGCTTCACTTGGGTTTATTTTCTAGTAAGTAAGTCTGAAGCTTTCTCTTATTTCTCAAAGTTTGCGAAGAAAGTTCAGAATGAAAAGGGTTATGCTATTTCGAGCATACGAACTGACCATGGAGGTGAGTTTGAAAATCAAGACTTTGCGAAATTCTGTGATGAATATAGTTTTCAACATGTTTTCTCTTCTCCATACATTCCAGAACAAAATGGGGTTGTGGAAAGGAAGAACAGATCCTTACAGGAGATGGCCAGAACTCTTTTGATAGAGAACAAGATATCCTCTCGATTTTGGGTAGAAGCAGTCTCCACTACTTGCTATATTATCAATAGAGTATTCTTGAAACCTATCCTAGAGAAAACTCTTTATGAAGTATATAAAGGAAAGAAGCCGAATGTTTCCTACTTTCATGTCTTTGGCTATAAATGTTTTATTTTGAAAAATGCGAATAATCGATCTGGAAAATTTGAAGAGAATTCAGACGAAGGAATCTTCCTGGGTTATTTGACTTCAAGCAAAGCCTACAGAGTCTTTAACAAGAAGACTCAATCCGTATAAGAGTCCATGAACGTTAAGTTTCAAGAGTATGTGCAAAATCAACTAGATCAGACTCAAGTTGAAGAGTTTGAACCTGTTCAAGACTTTACAAAGTCTACTTCCTCCGAAGAGGTTCAGACTTCTGAAGAACAACAACAAGCAGAATGAGAAGATTCAAATGAAGCAAAGGATCAATAGACTCTCAGACCAAACAACAACTAGAAGCACAAGTCAAGTCATCCCAAAGAACTCATCATTGACAACATTGATGAAGGGATTCGCACCAAATCCAAAAGAAGAGAAGAGTCTAGGGCTCTTGCACTTGTTTCTGAGATAGAACCAAAAGGTGTAGACGAAGCCCTGTCTAATGAAAGCTAGATAGAAGTTATGTAGGAAGAACTCGGACAATTCAGTATTAATGATGTATGGGAGCTGATTCCAAAACCCAAAAGAAAATTTGTGATTAGAATGAAGTGGGTTTTCAGGAACAAGATGGATGAAAAAGAAAAAGTGGTCAGAAACAAAGCAAGACTTGTGGAAAAAGGATATACACAGGAATAAGGGATAGACTATGATGAGACATATGCACTAGTAGCGAGATTAGAAACAATTAGATTATTACTTGTTTTTAGTTGTTATAAAAATTTTAGGTTATTCCAAATGGATGTCAAAAGTGCATTCATGAATGGGTTCATACAAGAATAAGTCTATGTGGAACAACCACCTGGATTTGAAGATCCAAGGAAATCAAACTCAGTTTGTAGACTGAAAAAGGCCTCGTATGGACTGAAGTAAGCACCTCGAGCCTGGTATGAAAGGTTGAGTAAGTTTCTAACTCAAAATGGTTTTGAAAAAGGAAAGGTTGATTCTACTCTGTTTATAAAGAGAGAAGGAAAAGATTTTCTGCTGGTACAAATTTATGTAGATGATATTATTTTTGGTTCTCCTAACGAAAATCTGTGTGAGAAATTCTCTAGATCTATGCAGGTTGAATTCAAAATGAGCATGACGGGTGAGTTAACTTTCTTTTTGGGATTGCAAGTTAGACAATCGAAGAAACGTATATTCATTCACCAAGAGAAATATGCCAAAGATCTCATCAAGAAATTTGGGTTGGAGAATTGTAAGAAAAGAGACACCAATGTCGAGCTTTTCGAAACTGGACAAGGATGAAGAAGGGAAGAAAGTAGATAAGAAGTTATATAGAAGCATAATCGGTTCACTTCTCTACCTTAATGCTTCTAGACTTGACATTTTATTCAGTGTTTGCATCTGTGCTAGATTTCAATATGATCCTTGAGAATCTTATTTAAGTGCTGCAAAACGCATCATTAAATATGTGGCGACTTCTCCAAAGCTGGGTTTGTGGAATCCAAAAGAATGAGATTTTACTCTTATTGGATATTCAGACGTTGATTTAGCCGGTTGTAAAGTCGATAGAAAGAGCACATCTGGCACCTGTCAACTACTGGGAAATATGCTGGTGTCTTGGTTCTCAAGAAAGCAAAGTACTGTAGTATTATCGACATCAAAAACAGAGTATGTTGCTCTTGGGAGTTGTTTTTCTCAAATTCTATGGATTAGACAACAACTAAGAGACTTTGGGATTGAAGAATCGTGTACCGAGATCAGATGCGATAACACCAGTGCTATTAATCTCACCAAGAACCCAATTCTTCATTCAAGGGCAAAGCATATAGAGATTCGACACCATTTCATAAGGGATCATGTCCAGAATGAGGAGATTATAATTCAGTTTATTGATTCGAAAATCAGTTGGCAGACATCTTTACAAAGTCTTTGGAGAAAAATCTATTCGAGTCTATTCGTAGCAAGCTAAATATTATATCTCCTATTATTTAAAGTTTGAAGTTGATCAAGACGCTACTTTAGTATGAGAATGCCTCGAATCCAGGTATTTTAATTTTTGGTATGAAAATGTATGATTATACGAATCGTCGCTTGCCTAATTTATTTTTAGAAATTAATTATTTTCTTGATAATTTTTGGTTTTTAAATTTTTGGAAGTTACCTTTTTAAAATCCGTTCTGAAAAGGAATTTCTCTTGTGACGTTTCAAATACCCCGTTTCACTCTATTTATATACCCTCTTGTATTTCTTTCAAATACACTGCTTCAAAACCCTAAAATACAGACTCTTTACTCCCTCGACTTTCACTCTCAAGTTTGCTCTGCAAGTTTTCATTTTTCTACACTTGAACTCGTCTTCGAAATCCTCCTAGTCTGCAAACATGTCATACCAAAGGAAATCCTCTTAAATTGCAAGCAATGCGCCTTGGAATGTGCCAGAGGGGCAAACACATTTCAATCTCACTGAAGAAGACTCTCCACAACAATCTCCGCAGAAGTCTCCGCATAATCCTCCGCGCCAACCATTGAAAGAGGAAGTCGAGCAAGATGTTGTTCCTCTCAGAACTTTAACCCCCCAAGTTATTTATAAGCTTTATGGTCATCTGAAAAAGGGTGGTACTCCAATGTCCTTTATTACTAATTTTCTAAGAGGACATGGCATAGGAATGAAACATTGTTTTTGAGAATGATGGAACGCTTAGGAATAGTTCTGAAAGGAGCGGCAGATGAAGCTTTTCTTAACTTTCCTGCTGACCCTAGGTTCAGTGCTGAGCATCCTGAAAACAAGGGTGATGATGAAATGATGTTTTCAAATTTTCAACCCAGAATGGTGTGGTTGCTAATGAACTGGATGATAGAACGAAACTCTTTTGTTCTAAGGAACACAAAAATGTTTACAACCAAATGCTGAAAAGAGGGGTGATGAACCCTCGAACTATCGATTTTGACTTTCTGGACTCAATCGAGGTGAACTTAAGGGAAAAGTTGGCTTTCCTTTAACTTGAGAATTTCTATTCTGAGACGGCTGTTGCATATCTTGAATTGACAGCGTTTTTCTTCTCGAATTTGTCTTTTCTTGACCAAAATCGAATCCAGTTTACTGTGAGTGATAAAGACTATGTGGTGGATGTTGACATACTGGCAGACATTATTGGGATGGAAATGAGTGGCTTTCAACCGATCAGTGTCTCCATAGGACAAGCCACCGGATTTCTTTTCAAGAATAGATTACGAGAATGAGGCATCACATATTCTCGACAGTCAACCTCAAATGTTTTGTTGCACAAATTTGTCATTAACTGCATTAGACCAAAGTCTGCATAAAAAATAGATGTTTCTAGATTTGAAGCAAGACTAATGTTTGCTATCTGTAATGGGAAGAGATTTTCACTCCCTCATACTATCCCAATGCACATGTACATGACAGTTATGAAAGATAAAGGAGAGTTACCTTATTTAGTGCTGATTACAAAGTTGTTTAGACATTTCTAGATCTAGTTTCTTGCCTCATGTTGCTCTCAAACTATTGCTCCTATGGTCATAGGGTTGAAGATGATTTCAAAGATGCGATTGAAGGATCTGAACAAAGCTATTGGGCACTTGAAGAATGAGTCCTCAAGCAAAACCAAGGAAGATTCTGCTGCAAGAAAGAGGAAAGGTAAGGAAGTTGTGAAAGAACCTGTCAAGAAAAGAAGATCCCTCATCCTGCAGGACAAAGATGATGAAGATGATCTTACAATTTCTATAATTGCCTTAAAGAATCTTCAAGGTTTTGTTGGTTTTCAGCAACCAAAAGAATGAGGAGACAGAGAAGAAATAGAGCCAGAAGAAGGAGAAGAAACAGAGAAGGAAGAATAGGAAATAGAAGAAAGAGCAGGAGCTAAAGCAGAAGAAGGTCATTCTGGAAAGAAAGGTGAGGATGACTCTTATGCAGAGACAGTTGTGATCACATTGTCTGAAGATTCAGAAGTAACTAGGAGTGGAATAGTAGGAGTACAAACAGAAAAAGAACATCACTCTTGTTCTGAAAACGAGAAGACACAAGAAGAAGGAATCCATTTTCCACATGTAGGCATAGAAACAGGGGGAGCTGTTGAGAAAATATGGACTTCTTCTCCTCATTTTGCGAGTGATGGCATTAGTTGATTTCCTGTGAACCCAGAAGATTGCTATGCTTCTAAATTTCCTAAAGCTGACATTGAAGAATCTACTCCGAATCTTGGAACTAGACAAGTTGATGTTCCCTCAACTCTGGACTCTCAACGAAATCAATTCGTTGAAGCTAGTGCACAAACTAAACCAACTAGTGACTATCCAATGATGATAGAACTCCTTTTGTAGGTAAAAGCTTAGCAATATGCTATGGAGATTGAGATCCAAACAATTCACATCGCCTTGAGATCCTCTTCTGATTTTCACACTAGGAAGATACAGTCTTTAGACAGTCAGGTACAGACTTTAAATCAACAAGTTTCTCAGACTATGGCCAATAATGTTCAGACTATTCAGACTCTCAAGACTGTTCAGACTCAAGTCGAGAATGTTCATCTCTAGTGCCAGAAGGTTGAAGAGGCAGTGCAGTCCATGGGGGATTTCGAACTAGTTCGAGTTCCTCGACAACCTTGATTTCATTTAACTCTTATCTATTTTTTTGACTTTATCCACTTTTTGCTGTTGACAAAAGGGGGAGAATGTGCAGATTTGAACTTTTGAACTTTTGCAGATTTGATTTGATTTTGTTTGATTGTTTTGAACACTTATAATCTACAACAACTTTTGTGGTGATGTTTATGGATATGGATGTTTAAATCTTGATGTTTTTTTATTTTTATTTTTTCAAGATTAACTTGTTTTCTATGGTTGCGAGAATTGATACTATTCAGATCCTTAACTATTTGTTTTTATAAGACATCATGTACTGCTCAAGAGTTGTTTTGCATGGTATAAATCTTTAAATCTACAGGGAAGTTTTGTCACCATAAAAAAGGGAGAGATTGTTGGAGAAAACTTTTTTGATATTTTGAAGTTGACAAAACTTATCCAAAGTCTATTTTGAAGATTTCCAGACTTCTGTGTCAAAATCTGAAGACTACCAGACTTTAGTGTCAAAGTCTATTCTACTTCAGAAGTTTGTCCACTCTGACAAATTCTAGACTGAATCCAAGTGAAGAATGAAGACTTATCCAGATGTGAGATTATCTTTCTTATTTCAAGAGTTCGGTTCGTACATGTTATATATGGCATTCTGAATGGAAATATCACCTACGAGATTGATTATCTTTATTAGAATCAATTTAGATATATCAAATCTTTTCGGATAGCAAGTAAATATGGAAAGAATCTACTTATGGAAACCAAGATCCTGATGGTATGAGCGAACAACAGGCTTTCATCACAATCTTCAAACAGCTCGAGATCTCCTTGATTGATTTTGTCCAATAGGTTAATTAGAAGAATTCATTTGGAAAGTGCCAATGGTCGAGAAGACATGAATGAGTATTTAAAGTGGACTCTCTAGTTGTTCGATAGAGTGCGTGAAAGAGAAATTCCAAAGTCTGAAGCTTCTCATTTTCTTGTTACTCCAAATACTGAGCTCAAAGTTGTATATAAAAGAGAGAGAGACTCATATTGTGACTTTGTGAGAGAGTAGTAGAGACTCTTCATTGTGAAGTCAAGATCGTAAGACTGTAAATTCTCTTTTGATTCTTAGTGGAATCCAGCCAGGAGGCTGTCAGCGTGGGAGAGTGGACGTAGGTTTGATCTAAGCCGAATCACTATAAATTATGTGTTCTTATTCTCTTCCCTTGAACTCCTTTATTTTGTTTGTAATTCTATTTAACTGATAAAATCTGAACTCGCTCAAATTCTGTTGTTCTTCAAACTCAGCTTTAGAAGCAAAATATTTCTACCATTCTCTACGAAAAATTGTCACCCCCCATTTAGGTGTTCATACAAAAATGCTATAGCAAAAATTAACTTATGTATCTTTTAATTTTCTAGCACTTACAAATACATGTGATTGTCGCTCACAATCAATCTACCGTGTCCGTCACGAGGCAATGCACCATTTAGTCAGAGAGAGAGAGACTTTCTATGTACAACGCACTATCTTTGGAAATGATGCCCATCCATGTTTCCAAAGTCAGGTTGGCGGGGAAGACGAGAGAGAAAGAGAGACTTTACGCACTATCTTTCGAAATGATGCCCATCCATGTTTTCAAAGTCAGGGGAACGTCTGAACCACTACCCACGGCTGATCGTTAACTCCATGGAGTCGACATTGTTATATATAGCACTCTCACTGATTCTATGCATGTACACAAGGTTACCGTAGAATCATACATTCCAAGAGAGAGAACGATGCTTCCCAAAGCCTATCTCGTCTTCCTTCTTTTCCTAGCCCTTTCATCTCACGTGATCATCTCTTCAAAAGTCACCGCTGCCGCTGCCCGCCCGGTGAGGAAGGGTAAGCACTTCAACCTCTATAGATGCATGCGCGAATGAGAAAATGCAAATCATGGGCTGGACAGATAAACAGCCAACATGACGATTAAGAACTATCTGCTTTCAGGGGTACAAAAGAGATCGGTTTCAAAAGTTATGTTCCTTTAGATATCAAAGTTTGAAGACGATAATGTCGGAGTTGGAGACTAAATAGACGCACGTTTTCAGGAGGAAGCAGATCCGGGGTGATGGCGGTGAGCAAGATTCGTGTTCATGGAAGTAGATCCCCGCCTGCGCGTTCAAAATATGTTCCAAGCCCGCCGTCAGATTTCAAATGATCCACGACTATTAAATTTTCTTCCTAATTTTCGTTGGTGTTTTAAGGAGACAAGACAAATATAATTCAGTTTCGATCCACTCCATGGTTAATTAGGGTTTTCCACATACTTCTGTTGATGGAGCATAAATGATTTCCTTGAATACACAGCCAATGGCAAAAGAATTTAGCTTGGTTTGTTTGTTGAATGGATATCGCTATGCCTTTTGCCACATCTCCGAAAAGTACTCTAATAAAAAGCACAATTACTAGTTAATTACCATGATTTTATGAATAACTACTAGTGAAGATCGCTGAGCTACGGTGAAGCTCAATATATTTATTTCCGCTTCCCAAGTGCCGCATTATCGACCATGCAAGCCAATCACCGCATTTCGAGTCTACTCTATTTGAGTGAAAGGATGATATTTGCGACATTTTGTATATTTTTGTTTGGCTTGAGCTGACAAAAACAGCATGTTTCAAAGTACCTTCAAAATTTTTCAGAGAAAGTGCAAGATCTTGTACACATCCAGAGGACGTGAACCCGTTCCATTTCGCCCATTGAATAGTATAAGTTTAACATAAGATTCAAATGATCCAAGAATTGGAATGAAGTGCGTTCGCATCGACTGGGTTCATGCAATTCTTGCTCGCGACCAATCTACCAGGTTGGTCCAAGAGAGGCTTCCGAAGGAGATGAAGGTGTCGAATTAGGTTTGCACAATCAACTCCTTTCATTAACTCCACCCAATTTGACAAATGAAAAATGTTAACAGGTTTTATAACTTGATTACACTTTTCAAAATTTTAGGACTTGATTAAGCTTTTGTGACAAGACTTAAGACTTCTTGTGTACTCATCCGGTATCCCTTTATTTACGAACCAAGATCGACATTTGCAATGGAATGCCTCTCTAATGGGGGCATATGGGAGAAAATAGCTCTTAACAATAAAACAATTCTAACAATTACTCTCAATCAAATCAAGACCAGTTAAGCAATTTTTGTACTATTGGCAAGAGAAGCAAGAGTTTGCGAAGTCGATAAACTCTTTTATCTTCCTTTATATAGAGGATTTTATCTTTCCATATATAAATGCCGTAACACATGAAAGTTATTTTATTGCGTTTATTCTAACGATTATCTGTCTATAAACCATTAGCTACCTTGTATTGTAAATACATGTTAAAAAAATAACAATTAAGTGCAATCTTGTCCAATCCATCATTCACCACGTTGGCAATGCGTGGCTGCCACGTACATAGGTAACAACTATTTAATTGCCATATCAATATATGCGTCCAAACATGACGGAAGGACAAACATTACAACTAGGGGGTGAGCATGGTCCGGGTTGGGCCAGTCCACCCCCTAACCTTAGGACCAACCTGCATAGTGCTAGTCCTCAATTTTTGGGACTGAGAACTGATCCTATTAAGCTTGGGACCGAGAACCGAACCGACCCAATGGATTCAGTCCGGTCCCATAGTCAACCCGGGACCAATAGATAATATTTCATTTTATGTACTCCTTAAAAAAACGATTAAGGACTAGACTGACCCAATGGGTTCAATCTGGTTTCCAGGTCAACTCAAGACTAACCAATAATTTTTTATTTCATTTTTTGTACTCCTTGGAATGGCAACCAAGGACCGTACTGACCCAATTTGTTCGATGATGAGTAAGGTCAGCTAAGAAAGGCAAGCGATGAGGGTCCTGTGGGGGTGAGCGTCGAAAAGAATGAGCATCGAATGTTGAACAGGGAGCAACAAGCCAAGCGAGCATCGAGTGGCGAGCGACATGAATGACCCAAAGCGAGTGAGGTGAGTGTCAAGTGGCGAACGGAGAAATTGTTTCTTTCGATTTTGGCAAATTGAAGACTAAGATGACTAATAAAATAGAAGAGAATGAATACTAGAGGAGGATGCCATAAGGAACTGTTTATGCCTTTTTGGACGCCGTGAGAACTCCTCGCAAAAACGTTTTCCTCCTTTGTAAATTATGACTATTGACACTATAAAAGACATTAAAAATATAAGTTATTAAAGAATAATGTAAAATTACTTGAACTCCTCACTAAAGAGCCATTTTAATGTTGTTGATGCTTTTATTTTAAGGTCTTTTATATATAAAAAAATTATATATAATATATTAGATAATATATATAGTCGAGGTTAGTCCGGGTTGGATCAACCCGAAACTCTTAGGATGACGACCGACCCGCACAATGCTGGTCCTGGAATTCTAGGACCAAGGATCGACCCAATCTTTTCCGGAAACTGGACCAAGACCGGCAAGGTTGGGCTGGTCTAGGGTCGGTCCAGGGTTGACCCTGGACCAATGCTCACCCCTAATTACGACAACCGAACATATTTATTGACCCAATTGTTATAAAAAAGAAAAAAAGTTTAGAAACAATCATCATAACCACGTTTTCTTAAGGAAGTGAGCTTTAGTACATGACTTTCATAGATTAATCTTAACATATCGATTTTATCCTAAGAGTATGTTTGTTTGATGGAAAATGAATAATTTGAAAAATCTTTTCCTAAAAGTAATTGCTCGTATAACTTGAAACAATTTATCAACAAAAAATGTTTTCATTGTTGAGAACATTTTTTAGGAAAATAATTTTCAAATAATCATTATTTACGAAATAAACAAAGTCTAAAATAAGTTGATTTTTTTTTTTTATTTATGTAGAAAGAAGATCATGTTGATATATATACCATTGACCTTGACTTCCTCTCTGTCCTTTCTTTTCATTTCCTTTTCTAAAATTGCTCTTGCTTACCCGGGTCACCTCACATCAAAAATGACTTGGATTTGTTGAAATGAGAAGCAAGTTTAACACTAGCCTTGGAGGACCCAATCGAATAGCTCTTGTACATGCTCAAGGTATGTAAAATCATTCTATCTTAGCCATTATGTAATGTTGGCCTTACGTGGGATCTAAATGATCAAATAATAGGGATGACATGGACTCCCATGTGTTGAGGAAATTTCCCAAATTGATTCTAAATATTGACAAAACTTATCTGGAATAAAGACTTTGATTTTAATGATAAGTATTTTTTAGGTCGAAAGTATGATGGGATATGATCAGATGATATCAAGTCATGGCTTAATTATTTCCTTCCTTATCTACTTTGTCAAACCGCTAGGAATGAGATAATATTCTCATGTAACTGCTAATGGTGATTGATTGGATTTCTTGCCTTATATATAAGGAGTTCTAAGGGAAAGTCTTTCGAATGTCTCTCGAGAAATTCAGCTTTCTTGGAATGATATACATGAGACAAAATATTCTTTTCAAGATGAAGCACTCGACTTCTAAAAACCCAAACTGTTGTATGGGCAACAGAATCTACGGAAAGCTTTATTCTCGGCATCCTTGAAGCAATAAGATCTTCTAAGCAAGATCCAAGCCAACAAGTAGATTGGCTAGATAATCATGTGGGAGATATATTCAACAGTTAGTTTGGATAGGGAGGAGTATAAAAGGAAGTCTCGAAGCTGAAAGGAAAAATGCAACACAAGAGAATCGAAGCTTACAATTCCAAAGTCTAAAGAGTGTTCTAAGATCAAATACATCCGTCTATGTGAGCATCATTGCATAATAATTTTGAGGTTGAGAGTATATGAGGAGTTATACACAAGAGCTTGAGTATTGAGATCTCAAATCTTATAACCTCCGATTGGTTCTTCATGGTGGAATCCAGCCAATAGGCTATAACACGGGAAAGTGAATGTAGGCTTGCAAAAGCTGAACCACTATAATTGTTATGTGCAATTTTCTCTATCCTTTAATTTCGTTTATTATGTTTATTGCACAAAGGATCATTGCATAGTTCTTCATCAAACGTTGCACAAAATCTGATCACTGCAAAGTTTTTCATCAAACTTTGTTCTTTCAAGATATTAAACTTGGTTGTTTTAATTTCGACTTTAATTGTTTATAATAATATATTCATCTCCCTCTAGGTGATAGTGCAAGTCCTAACACCCTGTACCCGATACCCGCAATCCTTGCTCGCAGGTCACAACTAGTTGATTGGTCCGTCATGTGGAATGGACATTTTGGTCCAAGAGAGGCTCGTCAAATTTAAACGAGGGACTTTGTGAGGTCAGTGGCGATACTTTACTTTTGAACCCCAATACACGGCATAACTTTGAAGTCAGGTCAGAGACGAGACTTTTGACTTTTGAACCCCAATGCACAGCATGACTTTGAAGGTCAGAGACGAGACTTTTGACTTTTGAACCCCAATACACGGCATGACTTTGAAGTCAGGTCAGAGGCGAGGCTTTTGAACCACAATACACGGCATAACTTTTCCTTCATGCGGTAGACATTGTTATACATAGCATTCTCGTTCCTTTTATGTATAATCATAATTCAAAGAGTACATCGTACGACCACGCATCAATTAGTGAAGGGATGATGCTTCCCAATGCGTCTCTCATCTTCATTCTTTTCCTAGTCCTTTCACATAACACGATTATGTCTTCAAGAGGTGTCAACGCCTACCCGACAGCAACAATGAGCATTGTCGTTATCCATGCACACCAAACACAGGTTGATTGGATAACGATTAAGAACAATCGGCTTTGACAGAAGCGATTATAGGAGAAATCAAGCGATTGTTTCCTACTTTCATGTCTTTGGCTGTAAATGTTTTATTCTGAAGAATGTAAATGATCAATCTGGAAAGTTCGAGAAGAAATCAGACGAATGAATCTTCCTTGGCTATTCGACTTCAAGCAAAGCCTACAGAGTCTTTAACAAAAAGACTCAATCCGTGGAAGAATTTATGAACGTCAAGTTTCAAGATTATGTGCAGAATCAATCAGATCATACTCAACTTGAAAATTCTAGCAAGCAGTGAAACTTGGTTCTACCCAAAAATGAGAGGATATTTTGCTCTCTATTAAGAGAGTTCTGGCCATCTCTTGTAAGGATTTGTTCTTTCTTCCCACAACCCCATTTTGTTCTAGAGTGTATGAAGAAGAGAAAACATGCTGAAAACCAGATTCATCACGAGAATTTCACAAAATCTTGATTTTCAAATTCACCTCTATGGTCAGTTCGTATGCTCGAAATAGCATAACCCTTTTCATTCTAAACCCTCTTGGCAAACTTTGAGAAAGAGGAAAAGGTTTCAAACTTACTTGCCAGAAAGTAAACCCAAGTGAAGCGAGAGTAATCATCCACGATTACTAGACAATATTTCTTTCCATCAATACTCTGAGTTCTGGTTGGACCAAAAAGATCCATATGAAGAAGCTGTAGAGCTCAACTGGTAGAAACTTGATTAAGAGGTTTAAAAGAACTTTTGACATGTTTTCCCAAGACACAAGGAGTACACAACTCATTCTTCTAGTAAGCCAGATTAGGAAGGCCTCGAACAAACTTCTTAGCAGAAATCTTGGCAATTTGCTTCATGTTAACATGACTAAGCTTCCGATACCAGAGACTTGCTTCATCTTGAATAGAAATAAGGCACTAAGAACTTTCTGGGTTTACATCTAGAAGGTATTTGTTACCATGCCTTCAACCAGTAAAAGATTGAGAGAAGTCTTGACTTGTTCAGAACAAATGCCTTCTTGAAAGTTTATTCTAAAACCAGTATCACAAAGTTGACTTATACTCAGTAAATTGTAGTTCAAACCTTCCACCAACGAAACATTGTTGATAGTCAGGCTACCAATCTTCACAGTTACACATCCTACAATTCTTCCTTTACTATTTCCTCCAAAAGACACTTTTCCACCATTTAGTCTAACTAGCTTTATGAAGCAGCTTGAATCTTCTATCATATGCCTCGAACAGCCACAATCCAAATACCATTTGATCTTTCTTTTAATAATGACCTATAGTCAAAAGAAAAACTCAAATTTTCTTTGGTATCCAAATTTTCTAGA
The DNA here is from genome assembly GCA_014182515.1 of Eucalyptus microcorys. Classification (NCBI taxonomy): domain Eukaryota; kingdom Viridiplantae; phylum Streptophyta; class Magnoliopsida; order Myrtales; family Myrtaceae; genus Eucalyptus; species Eucalyptus microcorys. The sequence goes on from CM024564.1 coordinate 21,343,858, forward strand.
GTTATTATTAAAAACAGTTTTAGCACAATCCTTTTTAAATGGTTTCCAAACCTTGGGACGTTCTTTCTCGAAATGTTCTAAGATGTTACACTTTAAACATCGAGTGCACTTCGACCAACAGGTTTTACAAAAACTTTTTAAAAATGATTTTTATAAAATGCCTTTACAGGTCTTTGTTTAATTCTTTCTTTTACTTTGGGAAAATCGATTAATGGAACAGTTTCTGAAGTCATACCCAAACCAGATTTGTTAAAGTAGGGTATTTAAATTTGAAAGAATTTTCTCCAATTTCTCGGATCCTTTTGAAAATCTTTTTGTTATATTTGAAATATCACTTTTCAAAATGGTATTTTCCTTTGAAAGAGAATCAAAATTTTCTTTCAAATTATCAAAACATGTTTTCAGACTTTCAAATTTTCTTTCCAAGAAACTTCCGTTGCTCGAGCTTAGAATTTTCCCTTTTTAGTTCTGAAATCCTTTTAAGAGAGGATTTAAGGCGAGCTAGAGTTCATCTATATACTTAGAGACTTTGACAAGAATTTTAAGTCACTAACCTCAATTTCTTTGTCTAAATCTGAATCGAGTCCGTTTCAGTTCCCGAGTTTGAATCAGAATGAGTCATCAGACATATGTTGGCATATTTTTCTTCACTTTCCTCACACTCGGTGTCACTCCAAGTTTCAGTTTTGAGAGCCTTTTTGTACTTCTCAATTTTTCCTTTCTTCTTCTTCAACAGAGGACAGTTAGGTCTAATATGCCCATTTTTCTTGCATTCGAAGCATATAACATCCTTGCTAGATTTATTGTCTTCTGTTGGTTTCTTTTGGAAATTTTGCGTGCTTTATTTCTTCCAGCTGAATCTTTTTCCCTTACTATTTAGCTTTCTAAATTTCTTGATGATAAATGCCAGCTCCTCATCGTCCATGTCATCATCTAAATCTGTATCATCAGAATCAATATTAGACTTTAAAGCAATTGATTTATTACCTTTAGGATCTTCCCCATCATTGATCTGCTCCACTTCATACGACTAAAGCATGCCTATCAGTTCATCAACTAATAGAGGCATGATCCTATGTGTTTCTCTAATTGAAGTCTTCACATGATTCCAATCTTTCAAAAGCTTACGCAACAGTTCATTGGTCTTGAGATTGGCTGACCTTGATATTCCAAGCCATTTACAATCTCTATAAAGCGACTGAACATATCAATTATAGATTCTCCAGGCTTCATTCTAAAAGCTTCATACTGTTCAAGCAGAATGTTTATTTTGGTTTCCTTCACACAGTCAGTCCCTTCGTAGGTAACATGTAATTTGTCCCAAACTTCTTTTAGTGTTTCACAAGAAGAAATTCGATTATATTCAGTGAGAGATAAGGCACAATATAAAGAGTAAATAGTTTTTGTGTCAAGAGCTTGTCTCTTGGTAATTTTAGCTTGTATTGTCTCATCAGCATCAACAACTTCTTTCCCTCTGTCTAAGGTTGATGTTGCTTTAGAATTGATTCCTTTTTCAACAACATCCCACTCCATGGGATCTCTCAATCGAGAAATGCCTTCATCTTGTTCTTCCATACATTGTACTCATTTCCATCAAAGTAATGAAGTCTGGTGTTGCTCTGACCTTCAACCAGTCCGGAGAAGCCAAAATACTAGCCATAGAAGATCTTTAGCTTAGAAGTAAAACACTTCAATAATTAAGCACACGGGCTCTGATACCAATTGAAAGTGCTAGTACGAACACTTAGAGGGGTTGAATAGGTGTGAAGACAATTTTTTGCAAAGATTAGTAGAAATATTTTACTTTTGAAACTAAGTCGAAGAACAACAGACTTTAAGCGAATTCAGACTTTAGTAGTTAAATAGAACTACGATCAAAATAATTGAGTTCAGGGAAGAGAATAAGTACACAGAATTTATAGTTGTTCGGCTTAGATCAAGTGTACGTCTACTCTCTCACACTGACAGCCTCCTAGCTGGTTTTCACTATGAAGCAAAAGAGAATTTACAATCTTACGATCTTGAATTCACAGTGAAGAGTCTCAACTGCTCTCTCACGAAGTCACACTATAAATCTCTCTCTCTCTCTCTCTCTCTCTCTCTCTCTCTCTCTCTCTCTCTTTTGAGTACAATTTAGAGCATAGTATATGGAATAACAAGAAACTGGGAAGCTTCAGACTTTGAAATTTCTCTTTCATGCACTCTATCGAACAACTAGAGATGTCTCTTTAAATACTCCTTCATGCCTTCTCGACCGTTAGCACTTTCCAAAGGAATTCTTCCAATCAACCCGTTGGATAGAATCAATTAAGGAGATCTCGAGCCGTTTGAAGATTGTGATGAAAGTCCGTCAATCTTGTTCGCCCATACAATCATAATCTTGGTTTCCATAAATAGATTCTTTCCAAATTTACTTGCCTTCCAAAAAGATTTGATGTAGCTAAGTTGATTCCAATAAAGATAACCAATTTCGTAGGTGATATTTGCAACCAGTAGACCATATATAATCCATATGAACTGAACTCTTGAAGAAAGAAAGATAATCTCGTGTCTGGATAAGTCTTCATTCTTCACTCGTATTCAATCTAGAATTTGTCGGAGTGGGCAAATTTCTGATGTAAAATAGATTTTGACCCAAAAGTCTGGCAGTCTTCAGACTTTGACATAAAAAGTCTAGAAATCTTCATAATAGAATGTCAGCTTCAAAACATCAAATGAGTTTTCTCCAATAGAAGCAGTTTAATGACAGTGCTAATCCCCTCTCTCAAAACAAAGTTTTCTCATTCTATTACCATACTTTGGAGTGATGCAATCGCTTCAATGTTCAGTCATAGAAATTCAGCAGAAACCAACACTACGAGCATTGTAACAACCTCTTGCTTTTAAGTTCTACATACATTGGAACTAAAACTCTGCTGAAATTCCAACGACATTGTTATTTTGGCTCCAACTGCAAGAACCACGGATGGGTCGCGTGGGCTGTAAATCCTAGTGGAAGCATAATGGTCGAGTTGCAAACTTCGATTTCTCACAAGGAAGCAAATTGGTCAATGGCTGTGAGGACTTTCAAGGTGGTTTTCATGCAAATTAGTTGGAGGCGAGACTGCGTACAAGTTCTCCAAGGCAAAAGCCGAGTGTAAAAGGAAGATGTTCAAAATGTTCAAGGAAGTCGGGCTTCCGGAGGAGATGATGGTATTGAATTAGGTTTATGCAATTAAATCATTCCATTAATTCCGCCCAACTTGGAAAATGAAATATGTTAATAAGTTTTAGAACTTGATTACAATTTTTGAAAGTTTTAACACTCAATTATACTTTCATGACAAAACTTAAGACTTTTAGTGTACTTATCCAATATCCCTTTATTTACTAACCACGATCTGCATTTGCAATGGAATGCCTCTCTAACAGGGGCGTAATGGGGAAAATAGCTCTTAACAACAAAGCAATTCTAAAAATTACTCTCAATTGGATCAAAAGCAATTAAGCAATTTTTATACTATTGGCAAGAGAAGCAAGAATTTCCAAAATTGATAAACTTTTTTTATCTTCCTTTATGTAAGGATTTTATCTTTCTGTATATAACGGCCGCAGCACATGAAAGTTATTTTATTGTATTTATTCTAACTAATGTCTGTCTTTAAACCATTAAAATAACAATTAAGTGCATCTTGTCCAATTCTTCATACCCCTCGTTGGCAATGTGTGGCTGCCACATACGTAGGTAACGACTATTTAATTGCCATATCAGTCTATCCGTCCAAACATGACGGAAGGACAAACATTACAACAACCGAACATATATTTGACTCAGTTGTAAAAAAAAAGGTTTAGAAACAATCATTTACAAATGGAAAAAGCTCAGGAATACCAATGGCATAACCACGTTTTCTTGAGGAAGTGAGCTTTAGTACATGACTTTCGTAGATTAATCTTAACATATTGATTTTATCCTAAGGGTGTGTTTGTTTAATGCAAAATGAATATTTGAAAAATCTTTTCCTGAGAATAATCACTTATATAATTTAAAATAATTAGTTAATAAGAAATTTTTTCATTGTCGAGGACAATTTGTCTAAATATTTTCGTTTGTTTAAATTTAAAAGTGATATGAGCAATCTTTTAAGAAAATAATTTTTAAATAATTTATTTTTTACGAAATAAATGGAGGCTAAAATTAAGTTGATTTTTTTTATTGATGCCACGATAAAATCAAGTTGATATATCTACCATTGACCTCGACTTCCTCTCGTCCTTTCTTTTCATTTCCTTTTCTAAAATTGCTCTTGCATGACCGGGTCATCTCACACTGAAAACAACTCGGATTAGTTAAAATGAGAAGCAGGTTTAACACTAGCCTCGGAGGACCCAATCGAATAGCTCCTGTATGTGCTCGAAGTATGTGAACTCATTTCATCTCAACCATTAAATAATGTTGGCTTTTTGTAGGATCTAAATGATCTGATAATAGGGATGACGTGGACTCCCATGAACCCGATACCCGCAATTCTTGCTCGCAAGTCGCAACCAATTTACTGGTCCGTCATGTGGAATGGACATTTTGGTCCAAGAGAGGCACGTCAAAGACTCCCATGGTAAAACGAGGAGAGACTTTGTGAGGTTAGTGGCATGACTTTTGAACCACAATAGACGGCATGACTTTGAAGTCAGGGCAGAGACGAGACTTTTGAACCCCAATACACGGCATGACTTTGACTCCATGTGGTCAACATTGTTATATATAGCACTCTCGTTCGTTCTATATAAATTCAAAAAGTACATCGTCTGACCACACATCAGTTGGTGAAAGAATGATCCTTCCAAAGGCCTCTCTCGTCTTCTTTCTTTTCCTAGTCCTTTCACCTAACACGATGATCTCTTCAAGAGGCATCAACGCCCGCCCGATGAGCAACAGTGAGCACTCTCATTATACATGCCCACAAAACATGGGTTGATTGGATAACGATTAAGAACAGTCGGCTTTGACAGAAGCGACGATAGCGGATAGGAAAAAAATAATAATTTCACATTTAAACAAGGTTCTTTTTGAATTCGTAGTTTGAAGATAAGAATGTCTGAAGTGGAGACTTAACTAAATGCATCTTTTCAGGAGGAAGCAATATCGAAAAGATGGTGGTAAGCAAGATTTATGTTCGTGGAAGTAAAACTCACCCTGGCCCTTCTCATAGGCACCCTCCTTCGAGTCCATGGCGACCATAGTGAATCTTTCAAGTAATTCTGGATTATTAATTTTTCTATATTGCAGCTAATATTATTGTTGGTGTTATAAAGAAACATATAATTCGCTTACCATACTCTCCATGATTGATTAGGGCACGCACTTGTGCTTAAGGAGCTCAAATTTTTTCTCTGAATACCCTGCTAGCAGAAAGCATGTAAATCGATTGTTAATTGAATTGATATCCCTATGCCTTTTTTGCCGAATCTCAATATCTTTGTTTCATGCTCCCAATCTTCACATGCCGAGTCTTATCTATTTAAGCAAAAATATGATATTCACAATATTTTATATATTCTGATTTGGCATAAACTGATAGGAACCATATATTTCGGAACTACTTAAAAGTTTTCCAAAGGAAGCGGGACATCTCAAATTTGATTAGCGTGACCTCTTGTAATTCTCTTGAAATCAGATATGATTGTGAAAAAAGTACTGATAAACCCACTAACCCATTAGGTATATAAACCCAATACCACCGTCCTACTGATGTCTTGGAAGAGAAGATTAAATAATAATTGCTCAAGTGACAAACTGGTTAGAGATTTGCTTGTAACGTAATTCGAATGTCTGATCTCATAAGAGCAATATGAATCCTTTATCGCTGAGTTACCACACTTGATGGTTCCAATTTGTTTGATTCATTGCATCTCTTAAGAAGCACATTGTCTAGGATAAACAAATCCAACTTGACCTCCCCGGAACAAGAAAACTAAATCCGATGTAAGAGTAAGCCTATGAGAAACTTGTCAGTGATTTCGAAATGCATAGATGCCCAACCTATCGGCGCACGAATTCCCTTTCCAACAAACATGCCGCAAATGGATCTCTCACTGTGGCTGGAGCTAATCCTTATCTATATTAGCAAATTGTCGCATTCAATCGAATTTTTGGGGGATAATGGCACGTAGGTTTCTTGAACTTTTTCAATTTATGCGGTGTAGTCCTTAGAATTTTTTCATGCAACTGGGTCATTGAACTTCGTGCTTGTTTGTTCATGCTCGTCCTTCCATTTTACACTTGGACGGATTTGCTGAGATGACATCCAGATTTGCGTCACATAAGTGTTATCATTTTAGATTGGTGCCACCACCTCTAATCACCGATTGTCGAATGTTTCTTTTATTTGTTTTCAAAATTTTTCTATTTAGAAAAAGCGAAAATTGCCAAAAAAAAGTCTCAACACTTATTGTGCTTAATTCTAAACCTTGTAATTTTGTCAGTTAAGTTTTAAACATTTTCACAATTTGCTAATTGAGTCAATCTAGTCAATTTTGACTGAAAATTTCCTGTGTGAATACTGGCTGTCTTACGTGGCACGGTTGGCTCTAACGTAGATAATTTTTGATCTTTTTTGATATTTTCTTTATTTCTCTTTTCCTTCTTTACCCTTTTTTTTTTTTTTTTTTTTAAACTACGGTCGGCAATGGTTGTCAGGGCCTTGCCGGGCAAGGTAGCCTTGCTCTCCGTTGCCAAGATTGAAGGAAAAAAATACAGGGAAAATAAAAGAATAATAAAATTTGATAAAAATTCAAATAAAAAATTTAAAAATTCAAAAATATTGTTCACGTCAGTATCAATCATGCTATGTAGGATAACCGGCATCCACGTCAATGATTTCTAACCTAGTTGAGTGGACTAATTTGGCAAAATGTAAAATGATTTGGAATTCAATTGATAAAATTAAAAAGTTTATGATTGAATTGGTAAAAATGCTATAAGTTTAAAACTTTTTAATAACTTTCCCCAAAAATTAACTTCATGTATCTTTTAATTTTCTAAATTTGTACAAGCCATATTGACAATACGATCTTGCCTCTTAAGCACTTAAGGCCATTTGACTCCACGTCAACATTCTCATCCAAACATTTGGCAAAAGAACAACAATCGAACATGTTCAAGGACTCCAATGCCATAATCACCATTTTCTTTAATTGTATGAGGAAGCGAGCTTTAATATAGGACTTTGGTAAATTAATCTTGATATATAAAAGTTAGCCTATAAGTAAGTTGATTTTTCTATTTATGCCACAATAAAATTAAGTTGATTTATACACCGGTTACCTTAGGCAGCGCATGGTAACGTTTCTATTCCTCCGAATTTTTGTTCTTTTGTTCTTTGGAACAAAAAAAATAGAACAAAAATCCGTTTGGTAACACCAAATTATTTTTTTATTCCCCATAATAGAAAGTTAGCCCGGGAATAAATTTGGAGCAGAAATGAAAAACAAAAAAAAATTGCTTCTTGTTCTCGAGAACAATTTGTAGAAATAAGCCAATTTTCTTTTTTATTTTTCTTTTATTCCTCTCTCTTGCCGCGGCCACCTCCAACCACCCGGACCCACCACCGACCGACCGCCCCGCCGCCACCCGCCACCACAAGCGCCACTCGCCACCCGCCACCGCCGCCGCCCACCGCCCGTCCGCCTCCGGCCGCCGCCAACCAGCGATGGGTGGCGGTGGCGTGGCCGGCGGTGGGCGGGCAAAGAAGCCGACGGTTGGCGGTCGGCAATCCGTGAGTAAAATAAAAACGAATAAATACAAAAAGAAACTGTTGCGTTACCAAACGCATTTCTATTCTTTTTCTATTCCAAGAGTAGAAATTTTGTATAGTTACCAAACGCGTTTTTTACATAGAAATTGTTCCCCAGAAAAGAAATATAAAAGAACTATTTTTGAAAAAAAAAAAAAAAACTCTTCTCTAGCCAAGAAGCGTCGTGATGCGCAACCTTAACTTCCAACTTTTCATTTTCTCTTCTGAATTCTTTCTTGCAAGACTGAGTCAGCTCACACCAGTAACAACTCGGGTTGGTCAGAGCATTCGATCAAAACAAATTTGTACGCTCTCGGAGCATGTGAGCCCAATAATCTTAATCATTGAATAATGTGGGTCTTAAGCGAGACCCAAATGATCTGACGTTTAGCATGAAGTTGGCTCACATATATCAAATACGTGTGATTGTCGCTCACAATCAATCTACCGCGTCCGTCACGACGGAATGCACCCTTTAGTCACACACACACACACACACAGAGAGAGAGAGAGAGAGACTTTCTATGTACAACGCACTATCTTTGGAAATGATGCCCATCCATGTTTCCAAAGTCAGGTTGGCGGGGAAGACGAGAGAGAAAGAGAGACTTTACGCACTATCTTTCGAAATGATGCCCATCCATGTTTTCAAAGTCAGGGGAACGTCTGAACCACTACCCACGGCTGATCGTTAACTCCATGGAGTCGACATTGTTATATATAGCACTCTCACTGATTCTATGCATGTACACAAGGTTACCGTAGAATCATACATTCCAAGAGAGAGAACGATGCTTCCCAAAGCCTATCTCGTCTTCCTTCTTTTCCTAGCCCTTTCATCTCACGTGATCATCTCTTCAAAAGTCACCGCTGCCGCTGCCCGCCCGGTGAGGAAGGGTAAGCACTTCAACCTCTATAGATGCATGCGCGAATGAGAAAATGCAAATCATGGGCTGGACAGATAAACAGCCAACATGACGATTAAGAACTATCTGCTTTCGGGGTACAAAAGAGATCGGTTTCAAAAGTTATGTTCCTTTAGATATCAAAGTTTGAAGACGATAATGTCGGAGTTGGAGACTAAATAGACGCACGTTTTCAGGAGGAAGCAGATCCGGGGTGATGGCGGTGAGCAAGATTCGTGTTCATGGAAGTAGATCCCCGCCTGCGCGTTCAAAATATGTTCCAAGCCCGCCGTCAGATTTCAAATGATCCACGACTATTAAATTTTCTTCCTAATTTTCGTTGGTGTTTTAAGGAGACAAGACAAATATAATTCAGTTTCGATCCACTCCATGGTTAATTAGGGTTTTCCACATACTTCTGTTGATGGAGCATAAATGATTTCCTTGAATACACAGCCAATGGCAAAAGAATTCTTGGTTTGTTTGTTGAATGGATATCGCTATGCCTTTTTGCCATCTCCGAAAAGTACTCCTAATAAAAAGCACAGTTAGTAATTTAAAAGGGGTATTTTACAATGTTTTTATGAATAACTACTGGTGAAGATTGCTAAGCTACGGTGAAGCCCAATATATTTGTTTCCCGCTCCCCAAGTGCCCCATTATCCACCGTGCAAGCCAATCACCGCATTTCGAGCCTATTCTATTTGAGTGAAAGGATGATATTTGCGACATTTTGTATATTTTTGTTTGGCTTGAGCTCACAAAAACAGCATGTTTCAAAGTACCTTCAAAATTTTTCAGAGAAAGTGCAAGATCTTGTACGCATCCAGAGGATGTGAGCCCGTTCCATTTCGCCTATTGAACAGTATAAGTTTCACATAAAATTCAAATGATCCAAGAATTGGAATGAACTGCATTCGCATTGACTGGGTTCATGCAGTTCTTGCTCGTGACCAATCTACCAGGTTGGTCCAAGAGAGGCTCGTCAAAAGCTCACCCAATAGTGATTCTTTCGGAGAAGATGCTCATCCGTATTTCCAAAGTCGGTCTGCGGAGAAACATTTCTTCAATTCCATGTGGTCTATTTATAACACTCTCATTCCTTCTAAATCTGTATACATTGTACAACCACACGACAGTAAAGAAAACATATGATGCTTCCCAAGGCCTCTCTCGCCTTCCTTCTTTTCTAAGTCCTTTCATCTAACATGATCATCTCTTCAAGAGTCACTGGCACCCGCCTAATGAGCAACGGTGAGCCCTATCTCTATACATGCATGCAAAATGAGAAAACACAAAACCTGGGTTGACCAGATAAATCCCCGACTTGACGATTAAGAAAAATCGCTTCTGAGAGAAGTGATGATGGGGGATACAAAAGAAACTGATTTCACATTTTACAAGTGATGTACTCTAAGAATTCGAAGTTTGAAGATAACAATGTCTGAATTGGAGACTAACTAACTAAATAGTAAGTGCACGTTTTCAGGAGGAAGTAATATCGAAAAGACGGTGATGAGCCAAATTTCCGTTCGTGGCACAAGTCGGATGGTAAACGTCACCCTTGTCGTAGCATTTCGAAGTTCCTTCCTTAGAGACCATGCCCGCCATGGGAATCTTTCAAGTGATTCTCGATTATTAGTTTTTCTGTTCGGTTGTGCTCTCAAGAAATGAAAAATTCGCTTTCTATACTTTCCACTGTTAATTAAAGTTTTCCACAAACTTTTGTTTATGGAGCTCAAATGATTTTTTTGAATAGCCTGCGGGTGGAAGAAATGTAAATTGATTGTTTATCAAACCTATGCCTTTTCGACGAATCTGAATATCTTTATTTCAGGCTCCAGATCACAGCATACCAAGACTTATCTATTTAAGTACAAATGTGATATCCACAGCAATTTTTATATTCTTATTTGGCTTGAATCGATAGGAACGGTATATTTTGAAAGTATTTAAAGTTTTTCTAAGAAAACAGGAGATCTCAAATTTGATCTAATTTAACATGAACTGTTGTAATTCTTTTGAAATCAGATAAGATAGAAAAAAAAAAAAACTACAAACCCACTAACCCGTGGTATAGGTGCATAAACCCATTACTACAGTCCTACTGATGTCTTAAAAGAGAAGAAGTTTAAATAATTAATGCCCAGGACACAAGTTGGCTGGAGATCCACTCGTAGAATAACTCAAATTTGTGATCTTGTGAAAAATAATAGGATTCCTTTATTAGTTGGTTACCACGCTCGATGGTTCCAATTTGTTCGATTCATGGCATCTCTTAAGAAGTACATTGTCTAGGATAAACAATTCAAAATTGACCTCCCCTAAACAAGAAAACTAAATCCGATGTAAGAGTAGACCTATGAGAAGCTTGTCAGAAATTTCAAAATGCATAGATGCCCGACCAGTTGGCTCACAAATTCCCTTTTCAACAAACAAGCCAAAAATGGACCTCTCACTGTCGCCGGAGCTGGTCCTTATCTATATTAGCAAATTGTCACAATTTTAATGGATTTTTTTTGGGGGAGGGGGATAATGGCATGTAGGTTTCTTGAACTTTTCAATTTGCGCGGTACAGTCCTTAAGACTTTTTTTATGCAACTAACTTCGTATTTGTACATTCATGCTCGTCCTTCCATTATTTACTTGGACGGAAATGCTGAGATCACATCCATATTTGCATTACATAATTGTCATCGTTTTAGATAGGTGCCACCGCCTCTAATCACCTCGAAATGAAGATCCTCGGACTGAGAGAGGATTGGACAGAGATACTCAGGCGGGTTCGAATTGACCTAGCCGATCTTTGTCCTTGTAGGTGGGTGGGTGGCTGAACCTCGTGGCCCCCTGCGCCATCGGCCATCATCGAATGTTGAAGGTTCTTTGTTATATTGTGTTTTCAATTCTTTTCTGTTCAGTGATATTAACTTCATGTGTCTTTTAATTTTCGAAAGCTGTAAAAGCCACATTGATGATATGTGGCTGCCACGTAAGCACTGAACAGCCATTTGACATGTGAATATTCCTATACTACCCCTTGTTTCTCCCAAGGGACGGAGGAGGAACTGATTCAGGAATAACATTTTCGTCCAAGCATATGACTAAAGGATACCCCATTGTAAATATACATACATACATACATATATATATATATGTATATATATTTACTAAAGGATACCGCATTGTAAATATACATACATACATACATATATATATATATATATATAATTGCACAAATAAGAAATGCTTGGGAACACCAATGCCATAATAACCTTTTTCTTTCAATATACGAGGAAGTGAGCTTTAATATAGGACTATTGTAAAGTAATTTTTTAGGCTTTCATCATTTCGTAGAAAATGTGGTGTTTTTAAAAATTATTTCCAAAAACCTATTTTCCATGAAAATAACTATATTTTCCGATGCTCAGGTGAAATTTAAAGATGAACTAGAAAACATTTTCCACAATTTAGGCTCCGTTCATTTTGCGGAAAATAATTTTTGGGAAAACATTTTCCGGATTTTCCGGCGTTCGTTTCATGGAAAATGAATTCCTTGGGAAAAATGTTTTCCATCAAAAGAAAAAAAGTCTTCTAAAGTAGAGGAAAATGTGGCTCACTTAATCTCTCTCTTATCTCACACATCTACAAATCCTCACTTCCTCCTCCCCTTTCTTCTTCTTCTTTTCTTTTTATTTTTAAATTATTTTTAATTTTGTTTTTCTTTTTTAATTCGAATTATTTTTAATTTCCTTTTTCTTTTCTTTTTTCTTTTTCTTTTCTTTGTTTCCCATCTTTTTATTTCTTGGCTAGTCGTCGAATCAGGTGAACCTCAAGCTCGTCAATCTCAAACTCGCACTCGTCGATCTAGCGAGCCACGAGCTTGTCGCTCGCGCTCACCAATTTGGTGAGCGGAAAATATTTTCCTTACCAAACACTAGAAAATATTTTCTGAAACATTTTCAGGTTTTAGCCGAACACCAGAAAATATTGTCATTTTCCTAGAAAATGACTTCTAGGAAAATATTTTCCGAAAATGGCCAATTTTCCGTGAAACGAACGGACCGTTAGTAAGGAAAATCTTTTCCTGTATGCACTCATTTTCAATATTTTTTATTTTTTAAAATCGATATTTTATTTTTTATTTTTTCCTTTCCTCTTCTTTTTTTCTCTTTTCTTTCTTTCCTCTTAAGCTCTCTTCCACAGGCCAGTTTGAGCCTTGCCCCAAGCTAGCGAGGCTTGAGCTCGCAAGATTCGAATGAGGTTGAGCCTCGCTTGATCCGGTGAGCGAGCTCTAGCGAGGTGGAGCCTCGCCATAGGCTAATGAGGCTCAACCTTGCCGGAATTTGGTGAGTTCGAGCCTTGCCGACCTTTGGTGAGGCTTGAGCTAGCTTGTGGCTAGTTGCTAGCCATGTGCGGTGGCCAACAACCAGCTAAGGTGAAGGAAGAAGAAGAAAGCCGGAAAGGAAAGAAAGAAAAGAACAAAAAGAAAAGGAAAAGAAAAATTAAAAACTCAATTTTTAAAAAAAAGAAAAAAAGAAAAAGAAAATATAAAAAATGAAAATATGGTTAGTGAAAGAAAGTGAGGTGTACAAGGGGAAAACATTTTCCCCAATTTTGAAGGTATTTTTCTTCAGTAATGAAAATTTTTTTCCTTGATTAGTTCATTTTGTGTGAAACGAATACCGGAAAATCCGAAAAATATTTTTCTAGAAGTTATTTTCCGTAAAACGAACAAAGTCACAGTATATCAATGTTATTCTAAAATTAAGTTGATTCTTTAATTTATACCACAATAAAATTAAGTTGATTTATTCACCGTCTACCGTGACTTCCACCTCGTCCTTTCTTTCCATTGTTCTTTTCTTAGTTCGTTCTTGCAAGGCCGAGTTAGCTCACACCAATAACAACTTCGGTTAGTCAGAGCACCCAATCGAAAAAAAAAAAATTGTACGCGCTTGGAGTATATGAGCCCATTTCTCGTTAATCATTGAATAGCGTGGGCTTCAAGTGAGATCGAAATAATTTGACGATTAGTATGAAATTGGCTCATAAACATCGAATACATGCAATCATGGCTTGTGCCAATGAGGGTTGGCGTCGCTTGAGCAAGGGTGGTGAGGGTCATGCTGGCAGTGAGGGCGACCCTCACTAAGTCTCGCTTAGGTGAGGGCAAGAGCTGACAAGGTCGCCTTCGCCAAATCTAGCGAGGCTAACCCTTGCCTAGGCTAGCCCGGCCTCAACAAGGCGCGACAAGCCAACCCTCGCCTAGGCAATGCCTAGCAAGGCCACCCTTCACTAGAGAAGGGTCCACCTTGCCAGCGAAGGGTGGCCTTGCCAAATTTAGTGATAGTGACCTCACCAATGCTTGCCCTTATAAGCCATGGTCTCTGTTGGATCATCATAGGCTATGAAAAAAAGGGGGAACAAAAAGAAAAGGAATTCAAAAAATTAATAAAAGTTATAACAAAAATATCCACGTCAACACTAGCGGTGCCATGTAATGTATCACGTAATACGGCCGACATCCACCTCAATTATTTTTAGCGTAAATTGAATGGATGGACTCAATTGGTACCTATATGAAATGGTTTAGGACTAAATTGGACTACTTAAAAGATTTGTGACTAAATTGGTATTAAGGCAATAGGTCTTGGGCTTTTGTAATACTTTTCCTATTAAGTATCTATTGCACTTGTAAATTAAGATGTTGATGAGTCAATTAATGGTCGGTAAATCAACTATCTCTTTTATTTTTTGTCACTAGAACTCTTACAATCTCGACTTGCAATGAACAAATAAATGGTCAATGAAGGAAAAATTTCAAATAAAGGCTTAAAGTGTTCTCATTTTCCTAAAAAAGTTATAAATTGGATTTTATTTCAAATAAGAGCATAAAGTGGCCACCTCAATCTCAAAGAAGGGTTGACCTTGCCAATCAACAAAATCTTCCAACCAGTAAAGGGCATTTTCGTCCAAGGACAATTTTTCTTCTTTTCTCCCATGTTCATCATCTTCTTCGTCCAGCAAGATGAAGAAGATGAAGAGCGAAGAAAAGAAATGTTAGCTTGCTTTGCTGAGATGAAATGCCTTCTCTTTTCTTCTATCGCCATTGACGACCATTTTTACAGCTTAGACGGTATTTTCATTTCAAAATCATCTATCTGGCCTCACAAGGGAACGACTCTCTGTGGCCTTCCTCTGAAAATTTCAATTCTTGTTTGCTCTCTCTCCATCGGTTCCTTCATTTTCTCCTATGGTCAATGCTTTCTCTCTGAAGGTGTATTCGTTGGTTGAGTCGTTGCTGAAGCTCTATATGAAAATCAGGTGCCTAACTTCACAAGGGAACGAATCTCTCTCGCCCTCTCTCTCGTTGATTTGAACAAAAATTTGCCCCAAATTCTTGGGTTGTCATTCTCTCTCGCTCTGAAATTCTCAATTCATGTTCGCTCTATTTTTTTTATCGGTTCCCCCACGTTCTGTAGTGGTCGATGACTCCATACTCTCTTTATCGGTCTGGATAAGGCCAGCCTCTCCTGTGGCCACAATGGCCTCCCCAAATTTGGACGAGGCCGTGACCCTTGTCACATTGGCTGATGAGCACTGTCTAACCCTCACTGGCCACAATTAAAAAAAAAAAAAAAGCAAAGAGAAGACCTGGCGATTTAAAAAATGTAGAAGTGGGTAAGAAAATTAAAGGAAAAAGAAGAAAAGGTACACAAGAAAAATCCACTGAGTTTTTGCATTCGAGAAATGTAGTGTGGAGCATGAAGACGCATATTGAATTTGTCGGTGACAATTTCTTTTTGTTGTATTTTGGCCGGACTTTGTGCAGAATTCGACTTTAATAGTTTGATACTTTCTTTTGTTTATGTAACATAATGCTTAGTCCTTATTTGATCTTCAAGGCAATAAATAGGGAAGAAAAGGAAGAAAAAATTATTGTCTTTGGATGAAAATGCTCTTTACTGACTAGAAGATTTGGTCAAGCGATGAGGTTAGACTCCCTTTTTTTTAGACTAATACGGTCACTTTTTTTCTGTATTTGACACAAAATCCATTTTGGACCTCTTTTGAGAAAGTGGGGACACTTTAAATCCTTATTTAGAATTTTCTCGGTAAATGAATGAAGATTCTTTAACGAAAGGGTGTTGATGGTTTGGTGGAACATGTAGGAAGTAGGTAGAAGTCTGCGATTGGTTAATCACACCTTAAAAGAGGAAAGCCA
Organism: Eucalyptus microcorys; assembly: GCA_014182515.1. Lineage (NCBI taxonomy): Eukaryota > Viridiplantae > Streptophyta > Magnoliopsida > Myrtales > Myrtaceae > Eucalyptus > Eucalyptus microcorys. The sequence goes on from CM024564.1 coordinate 21,359,760, forward strand.
ACATTTCTCTCATCTTGGAGCATATTTAATTTGCGCTATACCTTGCTTGTTCCTATTCCTCACGCTGTATCTGGTTTCTCGTTGCTCGAAGCAGTTTAATGCCAGTGCTAATCCCCTCTCTCAAAAGAGAGTTTTCTCATTCTTTTACCACACTTTGGAATGATGCAATCGCTCCAATGTTCAGTCACAGAAATTCAGCAGAAACCAACACGACGAGCATTGTAGCGACCTCCTGCTTTTAAGTTCTACATACATTGGAACTAAAACTCTGCTGAAATTCCAACGACATAGTTATTTTGGCTCCAACTGCAAGAACCACGGATGGGTCGCGTGGGCTGTAAATCCTAGTGGAAGCAGAATGGTCGGGCGGCAAACTTCGATTGCTCACAAGGAAGCAAATTGGTCAATGGCTGCGAGGACTTTGAAGGTGGTTTTTGTGCAAATTAGTCGAGGTAGGCGAGACTGCGTACAAGTTGTTGTACTTTAGCTAGCTAGCTAGTACGTCCATAATGGGGTGCGATTGGACCGCACCATTTGGACTTGATACGGTACGATGGAAGGACACCATTTGTAGGGGTGTTATGGAGACGTATAAAAACCTCCCGAACACAACCGTTGGGGTTGGTTGGCCATTCATTCGCACCAAATTTCCTCTCCATTCCAATCAAAGAAGATCAAGGCGTTCCATTTCATTTTTGCAAGAACAATCGACATTTACGCCGTGGAAATCGGGTGTTTTCCTTGTGATTGCATCCAGACTAACGTGAGGTAGTGTTGTTCGTGATTTATTCGCAATTCAATGTTCGTTCCGAGGCCGTTTGCTGTTTGCGCATCGGAATCAAATAAGTCGTCTTCCGCCGACATGAATTCCATCATTGGTATCAGAGCCCGATCATGATTTTTGCCTTGTTTTTCATCGAGTTTTCTCATTTACCATTTGATATTAAGATCAAGAGATAGCATTCTACACTGTTTGGATCTCTGATAGTCGGATTTGCCATATGAAAAACTCGAAATTGAACTGGAGCAAAGAACGGGTTCGGGGTCGCGTGCATCCGTGAGGTTTTGGCCATTTTTCGAAATAATTTTTTGGTCAAAATTAATTTTTAAACATACCGGGTGAAAGAGCTCGTTGAGACTAGTCCAGAGATGGGTCGAGCGCCGCCGGGAGACGCTGGACGCGCCCACACGCGCGGCCAGAAGCCGCTATGCGTGGACACCACGCGCCTGAAGGGCTGACACAGCGAGCACGTGCGCCACACGCGCTGGTCGGCGAACCGGCGTGTCCGCGACGCGCCCCAGCTGGCGAACCGACACGCGCCAGTCGGCGAAGCGGCGCGTGGTGACGTCACGGTGACGTCACCCAATGGTCGGTAACCGCCGGGATGACGTCATCGATGACGTCAGCGTCGATGACAGTTGGCCGGCCGGCGACCCGACCAGACCGGCGACCCGACCCGAGATCCGACCCGACCCGTTGACCTGACCGACAGACCGTTGACCGGTCAACCGGTCCGGCGGTCAAACCGGTCGGACCGGTCGAACCGGCCAGGAGCCGTTTGGCTCGCTGGCGCGTGCGCCACACGCGCCGCGCACTCAGGCGGCGCATGGAGGCGCGTGCAAGCTCCGATTGGAGTGTGGTTAGATGCGTTGGGTTCGTATGGATGTCGTCTACACTGTGGTATAATTATTTTTTAATTTTGAACTTTATAAATGTATGAAAATGTGTAGTAAACCCTAAGTGCGTGTATTTTGGTGGTTTAAATGCACTAGTCATTCATTTTTTGGCTTGTATTTTCTTATGCTTTAGGAATACAGTAGCTAGCCTATATGGAAGTGATGTCATATATGCTATGTAGAGCTTGGTTCGATGATATCATGTATATAGTTTAATATACTTGCAATTTTCTAGTTGCTAGAAATTTCAAACAATGGTAGGAAATCCATTACATGTTAAATTGCGATTTTGATTAATAGTTGAAGCGTGATAGTTATTTGTAAGTTGATTCATATCATGCTATGTTTCTGTGTTAATGGAAAAATGTAGAAATTACATAAGGTCATGTAATTATTTTTCCTAGTGGGAGTTCATAGGTTGGTAGAATTTGAGGGAGTTCTCACCTAGAACTTAAAATTTGCGCAAATTAAACTAATTAATGATAATAGAACAATTGTACATAGAAGTTAATTGGGAACATAGTGAACTTTTGCTTTTGTGTCTTTTGTTGAATTATCATTAATTTAGTTTGTTTTTGCTGCAAATTAAATATGTGTGTTACTCTGTAAAGTGTGCTAATATTGATTCTGTGTTTATTATGTCAATGTGTTATAGCAATTGATTATGGCTTTGGCATCCAAGACCATTGTGGCTGACCTCATTAAGAGTGAGAAGCTAAACGGTGACAATTATGATATTTGGCACCGAAATGTTAAGTACATCCTTGAGGAGCAAGAGGTTTTGGAAACCCTCAACCATACTATGGATAAACCTGAGCAAGGAACTTCAGCTCAACACAGGAGAGATCTAGAAGCTTATCAAGCTTGGAAAAAGAAAAATAGCATTGCTCGCATCACGTTGCTGAGCTGTATGCAAGATGATCTCATGTGTGAGTTTGAAAGTTATGATAAAGCTCAAGCTATGTGGGTTGCCTTGAAAGATAAGTTTGGGGGTACATCTGCCACTAAGCTGAGGAGACTCACCATCAAGTTTGACACATTCCGAAAGCGCCCAAATGTAACGATGAGGCAGCATCTTCGGGAGATGTCAAACATGATCTGTGAGCTGAGGTCTGCAGGTCACTCCCTTACTGATGAACAGCAAGTTCAGGCTGTTATAAGGTCTCTTCCTGATAATTGGGAGCATATGAAGATCAATATGACGCATAATGAGAACATCGTCACTTTTGATGATATTGCGTGTCATTTGGAATTAGAGGATGAGCGCCTAGAGGCTGCCAGATCCTCTACCCATGCTTATGTTGCTGAATCGAGTTCGCGCAAGGCTTCGGGCTTCAAGCGCAAAAGGAATCTTCAGTTCAACAACAAAGGGAAGATGACTGATCAGGGACCCAGGAGGGCTAAGACCTTCCGACGCAAGAGGCGTGGTGGGAAGAAGGATAAGGCCAAGATGGAGTGCCACAATTGTGGCAAGTTGGGTCACTTTGCTCGTGAATGCACTGAGCCGAAAAAGGTACCCTATTACTCCATTACTTTGAGTAATGCTTTTGTTTCTAGTACTGTAATGCTTGCTGAATCTCATCCAATGTGGACTGTAGACTCAGGAGCAACAGACTATGTAGCTAGAGACCGAGAATCATTTGTGGAGTATCGTCGGATACCGCCTGGAAGAAGATGGATATATGTTGGGAATAACTCAAGAGTTGAAGTGAAAGGTGTCGGCACATGTAAATTAATCTTACGTGGTGGTCGAAACCTATTCTGCATGATGTCCTTTATGCTCCAAATATTCGACGAAACTTGGTCTCTGTAGTTGTTCTTCTTAGCTTAGGTTATGTATTGAATTTCCATGGTGATTGTGTTGACATTTTGTATGGAACAGTTTATTATGGTTCAGGTCATGTATCGAATGGTTTTATGGTGTTAGACATTGACTATGATCAGTACTATGTTAATGTTAATGGTTGTTTTTCTTTAATTGCATTTTCTAGTAATGTTGAGATTGATGGAAGTACTTCGCATGCTAGATTAGGTCACATTAGATTGCAAAGAATGCAAAGATTAGCTAGAGAAGGCCTTTTAGGGTCACTCACTAATGTTAGTCTATCCGTATTTGAACATTGTCTAGCGGGAAAAGCAACTAGAAAACCATTCGGTAAAGGGACTAGAGCCGAATTTCCATTGCAACTTATTCATTCTGACATTTGTGGTCCTTTGAATGTGAGGGTGAGGCATGGAGCCTCATATTTCATCACTTTCATAGATGACTTCACGAGTTTCGGTTATGTCTTTCTGATCTCCCATAAGTCAGAAGCATTAGACTGATTTAGACGATATATAACGATGGTAGAGAATCAGTTGAATAAAACAATAAAGGCATTAAGAACCGATTGCAGACGTGTGTATCTATCAGAGCAATTCAAGGCTCTTTGTGATGAAAAGGGAATTGTACGACAATTGACTATTCCTGGTACTCCACAACAAAATGGGGTAGCTGAAGGAAGGAATAGTACCCTAATGAAAATGGTTAGGTCTATGATGGCACAAGCAAATTTACCTATCTCCTATTGGGGAGATGCGTTATTGACTGCTGCCTATGTACTTAACCAAGTACCCTCAAAATCGGTCATTTCCACCCCTTATGAATTATGGATTGGAAGAAAACCAGACTTAAGTAGTCTACGTCCATGGGGATGTGCAGCTTATGTTCATGATTCTTCCCATAAATATGGCAAATTAGGTCCTAGAGTGAAGAAATGTATCTTTATTAGATATTCTGAACACTCTAAAGGGTACGTGTTCATAAGTGAACAAGCTGATGGAAGTGTGACTGAAATGGAGTCACGAGATGTCACGTTCTTGGAGAACGATTTTCCTAGTAGAGGTGAGATAGATAAGGACTTCCAATTATATGAGATGGAAGATCCTGATAACACACCCACTGATGTTGAAGAGGAAAATGAAAATTTACCTCAACACACAAGACCTAGTGGGAGTGTTGCATTGCCTGACGAATCGAATTCAAGAGAAATTCAATTGTGTAAAAATAATCGTAAAAGTATTCCCCGTCGTTGTTTTGAGATTGAAGGGGAAGCATTTATGATCGCTCGAAAAGACGATGTCGAGCCTAAGACTATTCAAAAGGCTCTCTCATCCTTTGATAAGGAAGAATGGAGAAAAGCTTTGGAAGATGAAATGGGGTGGTTGATCTACCACCCAATCGTAAGACCATTGGAAACAAATATGTCTTTAAGATTAAGCGAAGGGCGGATGGATCCATTGAAAAGTATAAGGCTCGTCTTGTGGCGAAAGGTTATACTCAACAAGAGGATATAGACTATGAGGAAACATTTTCACCAGTTGTAAGGTTTGCCTCAATATGCCTTATTATAGCCATCGTTGCACATTTGGACCTTGAATTACATCAAATGAATGTAAAGACGGCATTTCTTAATGGAGAAACTAGATGAGGAAATCTATATGAAACAACCAATAGGTTTCACAGCTAAAGGTCAATAGCATAAAGTTTGCAAACTTCATCGCTCCATATATGGCCTTAAGCAATCATCTAGACAGTGGTATCTTCGTTTTCATCAAGCCATAACAACTTTTGGTTTCATGATGATCGAAGAAGATCACTGTGTATATGTCAAGCGGTCCAAAGATAATTTTGTGATTTTATCACTTTATGTGGACGATATTCTGTTGGCTGGAAATGACAAGGTTTTGGTTATCACCATAAAAGAATGATTGTCCTCCAATTTTGAAATAAATGACATGGGAGAAGCTGCTTATATATTAGGAGTTAAGATCGAAAGAGATCGATCAAGGAAACTCCTTACTTTATCACAAGAGTCTTATATTATGAAGATTCTTGAACGATTCAATATGCAGCACTGTAATCCTATTGATACCCTTGTCATGCAAGGTGAAGGCCTAAGTACTAAGATGTGTCCTAAGACTCCAGAAGAAAATAAAGTAATGGAAATTGTTCCTTATGCTAGTGCGGTCGGAAGTTTGATGTATGCTATGATGTGTACTAGACCCGACATATGTTATGCCGTGGGATTGGTGAGCCGATATCAATCAAATCTCGGTCAAGCACACTGGAAAGCAGTGAAGAGGATTCTGAGATACTTGAAGGGCACTATGGACTATCGACTTTGTTACCAAGGGAATGATTTACGCCTATTGGGCTACTCGGATGCCGATTGGGGTGGAGACTTGGATGAGCGTAAATCGACTTCTGGATATGCGTTCTTACTCAATGGAGGTGCAATTTCTTGGAACAGCAAGAAACAGACATGCACGGCATTGTCTACGATGGAGGTGGAATTTATTGCATGTTCTGTTGCAGTGCAAGAAGCAGTATGGCTAAAACGTTTTTTTTTTTTTTTTTTTTTTAAATTTAGCCACTGTCACTGAGGTTCCTAGACCGGTGATAGTTTATTGCGATAGTCAAGTAGCCATTGCCTATGTGAAGGATCCCAAGTATCATGGAAGGACGAAGCACATTGACATAAATAACAACTTCATCAGAGATATTGTAGCGCAGAAAGAAGTGATCCTACAATACGTTTCAACCAATAGAATGGTTGCTGATCCATTTACGAAGGCTATTCCTAGAGACATATTCTTGACCCACAGGATGTCACTAGGATTGCGTAGAATGTGATGTGTGTTGTTGTAGAGAATCATTGGTTTATATATTTGTGAACATATGTATTGTACTTGTTTGTTTATTAGTGACTTGATATTTTTATCAATAAGTACAAATACAGTATGAGACTAGCACTACACACATATATTATTGGAAAGTATGTCAGCAGGTAATAATTGGCTCACTCACACGAGCAATCGCCTCAAGTGCTATAGTTAGCATGTTGAGATGAGACATTATGTACAAATAAACGCTAAGGAGCAAGTTTAGTACATAAAATGATATGTCACCTTGATTGGAGTCAAGATGAGGTCTGTGATTTATTTATAATAAGACCGAACATGATAGTCCCATAATCATGTATGCCTGTAAGATACCGGATGCGAGTACTTAATTGGGCGCTATAAAAAGCGAGCTGATATAGCACTCGAGCTAAACATGAGTACGTGAGAAGCACGTGACTATGTTTAGGTTAAGATCCGTATAGTGGATATGGTTAATAAATGACATACGCTCTTATAGAAAGAGTAATCCACTATAGCATGTAATTCATACTACATGTGCATTGTACGACCAATGAGGGAAGATGAGTAAAATTATCCCTATTTACTTATCGTGTGAGCCCTTAAGGTAATTTATAATTTACCTCAATTTTGTGCCCTATGTTACTTCTGACTATGTTCTCAAAGTGAAAGATCAATGTTGCTACTTTAGCATGTTACGGGCAGTCATGAATAGATATGGCCTATGGGACATGTCTAGGAAAGCAGTTGTTCTGAAATTGAGAGAGACATGAGTGCGAAGGAAGACTATTATTGTTTTACATCTACCACATGTATTTACTGGTCGACCAATTATATCGCCCTATGTGGTTGCGGATGTAATTGTAAATATATGGTGTTTTGAGAATAGTCAAGTATAGCCTTTAAAGGATAAGTATACTTGGACTGATGTAACAAAATATGTCTGGGGCACTGTGAGACATCGATTGTTTATTTCTTTTCAGGATTGTAGCCATTCATTATGTCATCCCTAACAGGTGCATAATTTGAGCTCCCAAGTGTAGGTGTACTCACTGGTCGCACGGCTTATTTGCCAGTATGAATTGTTTTGTAAAATTGATGAATGTTGAATGCCTTATATTCTTGATAGAATGCTATCAAGCCCATCATGTCCGAGTGGGAGATGTTGTACTTTAGCTAGCTAGCTAGTACGTCCATGATGGGGTGCGATTGGACGGCACCATTTGGACTTGATACGGTACGATGGAAGGACACCATTTGTAGGGGTGTTATAGAGACGTATAAAAACCTCCTGAACACAACCGTTGGGGTTGATTGGCCATTCATTCGCACCAAATTTCCTCTCCATTCCAATCAAAGAAGATCAAGGCGTTCCATTTCATTTTTGCAAGAACAATCGACATTTACGCCTTGGAAATCGGGTGTTTTCCTTGTGATTGCATCTAGACTAACGTGAGGTAGTGTTGTTCGTGATTTATTCGCAATTCAACGTTCGTTCCGAGGCCATTTGCTGTTTGCACATCGGAATCAGGTAAGTCGTCTTCCACCGACATGAATTCCATCACAAGTTCTCCAAGGCAGAAGCCGAGTGTAAAAGGAAGACATTCAGAATGTTCGAGGCAGTCGGGCTTCCGAAGGAGATGATGGTATTGAATTAGGTTCATGCAATCAAATCCTTCCATTAATTCCACCCAACTTGAAAAACAAAATATGTTAATAAGTTTTAGAATTTGATTACAATTTCTGAAAGTTTTAAGACTTAATTACACTTTTATGACAAAACTTAAGACTTCTAGTGTACTTATCTAATATCCCTTTATTTATTAACCACAATCAGCATTTGCAATGGAATGCCTCTCTAACAGGGGCGTAATGAGGAAAATAGCTCTTAACAACAAAGCAATTCTAAAAATTACTCTCAATCAGGTCAAAACCAGTTAAGCAATTTTTATACTATTGGCAAGAGAAGCAAGAATTTCCAAAATTGATAAACTTTTTTTATCTTCCTTTCTGTAAGGATTTTATCTTTCCGTATATAATGGCCGCAGCACATGAAAGTTATTTTATTGCATTTATTCTAACTAATGTCTGTCTATAAACCACTAAAATCTTGTCCAATTCTTCATCTGTCAATGTCTGAAGACTATTAAACTTTAATCTCAAAGTCTGACCTCACTGACAGATGCCAGACCAACGAGAGAAGACTTATCCAGATGTGAGTTTATCTTTAAGGATTCGGTTCGTACGGTTTGTGGAAGATCTTACGGTTGGAGATAGCACCTTGTGATCAATTATTCTTATTGGAATCAATTCGGATAATCAGATCTTTTGAAAGGCAAAGTATACTTAGAAGGTTCTACTTAGAAACCAAGATCTTGATTGTATGAGTGAGCAGTATTGATAAGCTATCATCACATTCCTTAAACGACTCGAGATCTCCTTGATTGATTCTGTCCAACGGGTAGATTGGAAAAACTACTTTGGAAAGTGCCAACGGCTATAGAGGCATGAGGAGTATATAAGAAAGACTCTCATGTTGTTCGAGTGTGTGCGTGAAAGAAAATTTCCAAAGTCTGAAACTCTTAGTTCTTTGCTATTTCAATCGTTGAACTTAACTTGTACTCAAAAGAGAGATCATACACTTGTGAGACATTGAAAAAATGTAGTAGAGTTTCTACACTGTGAAGTCAAAGACGTGAGACTGTAAAAACTTTTTTGGTTCATAGTGAAATCCAGCCAGTGGGCTGTCAATGCGGGAGAGTGGACGTAGGCTTGATCTAAGACGAACTACTATAAACTTTGTGTTTCTATTATCTTTCCTGAACTCCTTACTTTAATTCGTAACTTTATATAACTGCTTATAGTCATTTACATCTTCAATCTATTATTTTCTAAAGGCGATCTATTTTCATTAAGTATTGCGAAAATTTCTTTTAACACCTATTCACCCTCCTCTAAGTGTTCTTACTAGCCCTTTCAAAATATTTTCTCTGAATACCCTGCTAGCAGAAAGCATGTAAATCGATTGTTTATTGAATTGATATCCCTATGCCTTTTTGCCGAATCTCAATATCTTTGTTTCATGCTCCCAATCTTCACAGGCCAAGCCTTATCTATTTAAGTAAAAATATTATATTCACAATATTTTATATATTCTTATTTGGCATAAACTGATAGGAACCATATATTTCGGAACTACTTAAAAGTTTTCCAAAGGAAGCGGGACATCTCAAATTTGATTAGCGTGACCTCTTGTAATTCTCTTGAAATCAGATAAGATTGTGAAAAAGTACTGATAAACCCACTAACCCATTAGGTATATGAACCCAATACCACCGTCCTACTGATGTCTTGGAAGAGAAGATTAATTAATAATTGCTCAAGTGACAAACTGGTTAGAGATTTGCTTGTAACGTAATTCGAATTTCTGATCTCATAAGAGCAATATGAATCCTTTATCGCTGAGTTACCACACTTGATGGTTCCAATTTGTTTGATTCATTGCATCTCTTAAGAAGCACATTGTCTAGGATAAACAAATCCAACTTGACCTCCCCGGAACAAGAAAACTAAATCCGATGTAAGAGTAAGCCTATGAGAAGCTTGTCAGTGATTTCGAAATGCATAGATGCCCAACCTATCGGCGCACGAATTCCCTTTCCAACAAACATGCCGCAAATGGATCTCTCACTGTGGCTGGAGCTAATCCTTATATATATTAGCAAATCATCACATTCAATCGATTTTTTGGGGGCATAATGGCACGTAGGTTTCTTGCACTTTTTCAATTTATGCGGTGTAGTCCTTAGAATTTTTTTCATGCAACTGGGTCATTGAACTTCGTATTTGTTTGTTCATGCTCGTCCTTCCATTTTACACTTGGACGGATTTGTTGAGATGACATCCAGATTTGCGTCACATAAGTGTTATCATTTTAGATTGGTGCCACCGCCTCTAATCACCAATTGTCGAATTTTATTTTTTTTCAAATTTTTTCTATTTAGAAAAATTGAAAATTGCCAAAAAAAAAAAAAAAAAAACAGAAGGTCTCAACACTTATTGTGCTTAGTTCTAAACCTTGTAATTTTATCAGTTAAGTCTTAAACATTTTCACATTTTACTAATTGAGTCGATATAGTCAATTTTGGCTGAAAATCTCTTGTGTGAATGCTGGTGTGGCGCAGTTGGCGTAAATGTAGATAATTTTTTGATATTTTTGATATTTTCTTTATTTCTCTTTTTCTTCTTTACCTTTCTTTTATTTTTTTTTACTATGGTTGGCAATGGTTGTCAAGCCCTTGCTGGGCAAGGTAGCCTTGCTTTTCATTGCCAAGATTGAAGGGAAAAAAATAATAAAAGAAATACAGGGAAAATAAGAGAACAATAAAAATTGATAAAAATTCAAATAAAAAATTTAAAAAATAAAAAATATTATTTACGTCAGTATCAATCATGCCACGTAGGATAACCGGCATCCACGTCAGTAATTTCTAACCTAGTTGAGTGGACTAATTTGGAAAAATTTAAAATGATTTGGGATTCAATTGATAAAATTAAAAAATTTATGACTAAATTGGTAAAAATTGTTGGAGAAAACTCCTTTGATGTTTTAAAGTTGACAAAATTTATCCAAAGTCTATTTTGAAGATTTCCAAACTTCTGTGTCAAAGTATGAAAATAGCTAGACTTGAGTGTCAAAGTCTGAAGATTACCAGACTTTAGTGTCAAAGTCTGTTCGACATTAGAAGTCTGCCCACTTTGACAAATTCCAGACTGAACACAAGTGATGAAAGAAGACTTATCCAAACGCGAGATTATCTTTCTTACTTCAAGAGTTCGGTTCGTACAGGTTATATATGGCATTATGGATGGAAATATCACCTACGAGATTGATTATCTTTATTAAAATCAATTTAGATATATCAAATCTTTTCGGATTGCAAGTAAATATGGAAAGAATCTACTTATGGAAACTAAGATTCTAATTGTATAAGTGAACAGAATTGATGGGCTTTCATCACAATCTTCAAATGGCTTGAGATCTCCTTGATTGATTATGTCCAACGGATTGATTGGAAGAGTTCCTTTAGAAAGTGCCAACGATCGAGAAGGCATGAAGGAGTATTTAAGGTGGACTCTCCAGTTATTTGATAGTGTGCGTGAAAGAGAAATTTCAAAGTCTGAAGTTTTCCATTTCCTTGTTATTGCAAATACTAAGCTCAAAGTTGTATACAAAAGAGAGAGACTCATAGTGAGACTTCGTGAGAGAGCAGAAGAGACTCTTCACTATGAAGTCGAGATCGCAAGATTGTAAATTCTCTTTTGATTCTTAGTGGAATTCAGCCAAAAGGCTATCGGCATAGAGAGTGGACGTAGGCTTGATCTAAGCTAAACCACTATAAATTATGTGTTCTTATTCTCTTTCTTGGACTCCTTTATTTTATTCATAATTCTATTTAACTTGTAAAGTTTGAATTCGCTCAAAGTCTGTTGTTCTTTAGACTCAGTTTTAAAAGCAAAATAATTATACTGTTCCTTGCAAAAAATTGTCTTCATACCTATTCACCCATTTCTAGGTGTTCAAACTAGCACTAACAATTGGTATCAAAGCCCATGTGCTTAATTATTGAAGTGTTTTACTTCTAAGCTAAAGATCCTCTGTGGCTAGTATTTTGACTCCAGGACTGGTTGAAGGTCCAAACAACACCAGACCTCCTTACCTCGATGGAAAGGAGTACAATGTGTGGAAGAACAAGATGAAGGCTTTTCTCAGATCCAGAGTCCAGAGATCCTTTAGAGTGAGATGTTGTAGAAAAATGGATCAACCCTAAAGCAACATTAGCTTCAGACCGAGGGAAAGAAGTTATTGATGCTGACGAAACAACTCGAGCGGAAATTACCAAGAGACAAGCTCTTGACGCTAAAGCTATCTACTTTTTATATTGTGCCTTATCTCCCACTATATATAACCGAATTTCTTCTTGTGAAATTGCAAAAGAAGTTTGGGACAAATTACTTGTTACTTACTAAGGAACTAACCAAGTGAAAGGAAACCAAAATTAACATTATGCTTGGACAGTATGAAGCATTCAGAATGAAGCTTGGAGAATCTATAATTGATATGTTCAGTCGCTTTATAGAGATTGTGAATGGCTTGGCTTATCAAGGACAATCAATTTCTGGACCAATGAAGGTCAATAAAATGTTGCGTGGACTTTCTAAAAACTGGGATCATGTGAAGACTTCAATTAGAGAAACTCAGAGAATTATGCATTTATCAGTTGATGAACTGATAGGCACGCTTCAGTCATACAAAGTGGAGTAGATCAATGATGAGGAAAATCCTAAAGGTAAGAAATCAATTGCTTTAAAGTCTAACATTGATTCTGATGATATAGATTCAGATGATGATATGGACGATGAGGAACTAACACTTATGATCAAGAAATTCATAAAGCTGAATAGAAATGGAAGAAAATTCAACTGGAAGAAACAGAGTACGCAGAATTTCTAGAAGAGACCAACAGAGGACAATGAAACTAGCAAAGATATGATATGCTTCAAATGCAAGAAAAAGGGACATATCAGACCAAATTGTCCACTGTTGAAGAAGAAGAAAGGAAAAACTGAGAAGTTCAAAAATGCTCTCAAAGTTGAGACCTGGAGTGATACAGAGTGTGAGGAAAGCGAAGAAGAATATGCCAACATATGTCTGATGACTCATTCTAACTTAGACTCAGAATCGAAATAGATTTTGATTCAGATTCAAACAAATAAATTGAGGTTAGTAATTTAAAAATTCCTGTCAAAATCTCTAAATACATAGATGAACTTTGTCTTGGTCTCAAATCCTTTCTTAAAAGGATTTTTGAACTAAAAAGAGAGAATTCTAAGCTCGGGCAATAGGAAGTTTCTTGGAAAGAAAATTTTGAGAGTCTGAAAACAAGTTTTGATAATTTAAAAGAAAATTATGATTCTCTTTCAAAAGAAAATACTATTTTGAAAGAGATATTTCAGACATTACAAAAAGATTTTCAAAAGGATATAAAAAACTGGAAAAAATTCTTTTAGCCCGAATACCTTACTTTAACAAATTTGGTTTAGGTATGACTTCAGAAATTGTTCCATTAATTGATTTTCCCAAAGTAAAAGAAAGAATCAAACAAAGACCTACAAAGGCATTTTACAAAAATCATTTTCAATTTTTTTTTTTTTTTTGTAAAACCTGTTGGCCGAAGTGCACTTAGATGTTCAAAGTGTAACAGCTCAGAATATTTTAAAAAAGAATGTCCCAAGATTTGGAGACCAATTAAGAAGGACTAGGCTAAAAATTTTTTCAATACTAACTCTCATGGACCCAAGAAATCTAGGTACCAAAGAAAGTTTGAGTTTTTCTTTTGATAATAGGTCACTATTAAAAGGAAGATCAAATGGTATTTGGATAGTGGTCATTTGAGACATATAATAGGAGACTCAAGCTGCTTCATAAAGCTTGTTAGACTAAATGGTGGAAAAGTATCTTTTGGAGGAAACAGTAAAGGAAAAATAGTAGGATGTGGAACTGTGAAGATTGGAAGCCTGACAATTAATAATGTTTCCTTGGTGGAAGGTTTGAACTACAATCTGCTGAGTATAAGTCAGCTTTGTGACACTGGTTTTAGAATAAACTTCCAAGAAGGTATTTATTCTGGAACAAGTCAAGACTTCTCTCAAACCTTTACTAGTCGAAGGCATGGCAATATTTACCTTCTAAATATAGACCCAGAAAGTTCTCAGTGTCTCAATTCTATTCAAGATGAAGCAAGTTTGTGGCATTGGAAGCTTGGTCATGTTAATATGAAACAGATTGTCAAAATTTCTTCTAAAAAGCTTGTTCGAAAACTTCCTAATCTGACTTACCAGAAGAATGAGTTATGCACTCCTTGCATCTTGGGAAAACATGTTAAAAGCTCTTTGAAACCCGTGAATGAGTTCTGACTTACCAAAGCTGTGTCTGTGGTATCTGAAAAAATGAGACTTTACTCTTCTTGGATATTCAAACGCTAATTTAGCCTGTTGTAAAGTAGATAGAAAGAGCACTTTTGGAACTTGTCAACTGCTGGGAAATAGGCTGATATCTTGGTTCTCAAGAAAGCAAAGTACTGTAGTTTTATCAACAGTAGAAGCAGAATATGTTGCTCTTGGGAGTTGTTGCTCTCAAATCCTATGGATAAGACAACAACTGAGAGATTTTAGAATTGAAGAATCGTGTACTGAGATCAGATGCGACAACACCAGTGCTATAAATCTCACAAAGAACCCAATTCTTCATTCAAGGGCAAAGCATATAGAGATTCAACACCACTTTATAAGAGATCATGTCCAGAATGGGGAGATTATGATTCAGTTCATTGATTCGAAGAATCAGCTGGCAAACATCTTTACAAAGCCTCTAAAGAAAAATCTATTTGAGTCTATCCGCACTAAGTTGAATATTATTTATCCTGTGGTAATCTAAAAAAGGGTGGTTCCCCAATGTCCTTTATTATTGATTTTCTAAGAGGACACATGCATAAGAATGAAACATTGTTTATGAGAATGATGGAACGGTTAGGAATAGCGCCGAAAGGAGGGGCAGATGAAGCTTTTCTTAACTTTCCTGCTGACCCTAGGTTCAATGCTAAGCATCCTGAAAACAAGGATGATGATGAAAGGATGTTTTCGAACTTTCAACCTAGAATGGGTGTGGCTGTAAATGAACAGGGTGATAGAACGAAACTGTTTCATTCTAAGGAACACAAAAAGGTTTACAACCAAATGTTGAAGAGAGGGGTGATGAACCCTTGTACTGTTGATTTTGATTTTCTAGATTCAATCAAGGTGAATTTGAGGGAAAAGTTGGCCTTCCTTCAACTTGAGAATTTTTGTTCTGAGGCAGCTATAGTTTATCCAGAGTTGACGGCATTTTTCTATTAGAATCTATCTTTTCTTGACCAAAATAGAATCCAATTTACTGTGAGTGACCGAGCCTATGTGATGGATGTTGACACACTGGCAGACATACTTGGGGTGGAAAGAAGTGGTTTTCAACCCATCAATGTCTCAGTTGGTCAAGCAACAAGGTTTCTTATTAAGGATAGATTACCAGAAGGAAGCATCACTTATTCCAGACTGTCAGCCTTGAATGTTCTGTTGTACAAAGTTGTGATTAACTGCATTAGACCAAAGTCTGTATCAAAAACAGATGTTTCCAGATTCGAAGCAAGACTAATGTTTGCTATATGCAATGGGAAGAGATTCTCACTCCCTCATACTATCCTAATGCACATGTACTAGACAGTTATGAAGAATAAGGGACAGTTGCCTTATTTAGCATTGGTTACAAAATTGTTTAGACATTTTCAGATTGAGTTTCCCGCCTCTCTTTGCTCTTGAACTATTGCTCTTTTGGTCATAGGGCTGAAGATGATTTCAAAGATGCAGTTGAAGGATTTGAACAAAGCTATAGAGCGCTTGAAGAAGGAGTCCTCAAGCAACGAAGGAAGATTCTATAGCAAGAAAGAGAAAAGGCAAGGAAGTTGTGAAGGAACCTATCAAGAAGAGAAGATCCCTCATCCTGCAGGACGAAGAGGATGAAGATGATCTTACAATTTTTGCTATTGCCTTAAAGAATCTTTAAGGTTTTGTTTGTTTTGAGCAACCAAAGGACAAGGAAGGAAGAGATAGAGAAGCAATAGAACAAGAAGAAGGAGAAGAAATAGAGAAAGAAGAAGAAGAAAGAGAAGAAAGAGGAGGAGCCAAAGCGGCAAGAGAAGAAGGAACAAGAGCTAAGGAAGAAGGAGAAGGTCATGAGGATGACTCCTATGCAAAGACAGTTGCGATAACATTGTTTGAAAACTCAGAAGCAACAAGGAGTGGACTTGTAGGAGCACAAACAGAGAAAGCACATCACTCTCGTTCTGAAAATGAGAAGGCTCAAGAAGAAGAAATCCTTTCTCCACCTGTAGGCACCAAAACAAGGGGGCTGTTGAGAAAATAGGGACTTCTTCTCCTCTTTTTGCAAGTGATGGTATTAGTAGATCTCCTGTAGACCCAGAAGATGTCTATGCATCTCATTTTCCTGAAGCTGAATCTACTCCGACTCTTAGAACTAGACAAGTTGATGTTCCCTCATCTCTAGACTCTCCACAAAATCAATTCGCTGAAGCTAGTGCACAAACTGAACCAACTAGTGACTATCCAAGGATGATAGAACTCCTTTTAGAGGTAAAACCTCAGCAATACACTATGGAGATTGAGATTTAGAGACTTCACAATGCCTTAAGATCCTATTCTGAGTTTCACACTGGAAAGATACAATCTTTGAATACTCAGGTACAGACTTTGAACCAACAAGTATCTCAGACTGTGGCCCAAAATGATCAGACTGTTCAGACCGAAGTTGAAAATGTTCATCACTAGTGCCATAAAAACGAAGAGGCAGTGTAGTCAATGAGGGATTTCTAACTGGTTCGAATTCCCAAATAGCCTTGATTTCATCTCTCTTTTCTTTATTTTGACTTTCTCCACTTTTTGTTGTTAACAAAAATCGGGAGAATTTGTAGATTTATTTTTGATACTTTTGAACTTAACCATTTGTCCAGACTTGATTTTGTTTGACTGGTAACTCCTATAATTTGCAGCAACTTTTTGTGGTGATGATTTTGGATGTGGATGGATGTGGATGTTTAAATCTTGGTGTTTGATTATTTTTCAAGATTAATTTGTTTTCTGTGGTTGCAGAATCGATGCTATCCAAATCCTTGTCTATTTGTTTCTTAGATATCATGTACTGCTAAAGTGTTGTTTTGTAAGTTACAAGTCTTTAAATCTGCAGGGAAGTTTTGTCACATCAAAAAGGGGGAGATTGTTGGAGAAAACTCCTTTGATGTTTTGAAGTTGACAAAACTTATACAAAATCTATTCTGAAGATTTCCAAACTTCTGTGTCAAAATCTGAAAATGGCCAGACTTTAGTATCAAAGTCTGAAGATTACCAGACTTTAGTGTCAAAGTCTGTTCGACATTAGAAGTCTGCTCACTCTGATAAATTCTAGACTGAACGTAAGTAATGAAATAAGACTTATCCAGACACGAGATTATCTTTCTTACTTCAGGAGTTCGGTTCGTACAGGTTATATATGGCATTTTGGATGGAAATATCACCTACGGGATTGATTATCTTTATTAAAATCAATTTAGATATATTAAATCTTTTCGGATTGCAAGTAGATATGGAAAGAATCTATTTATAGAAACCAAGATCCTGATTGTATGGGCAAATAGGATTGATGGGCTTTCATCACAATCTTCAAACGGCTCGAGATCTCCTTGATTGATTTTGTCCAACAAGTTGATTGAAAAAATTCCTTTGAAAAGTGCCAACGGTCGAAAAGGCATGAATGAGTATTTAAGGTGGACTCTCCAGTTGTTCGATAGTATGTGAAAGAGAAATTTCAAAGTTTGATGCTTTCCCTTTCCTTGTTACTCCAAATACTGAGTTCAAAGTTGTATACAAAAGAAAGAGACTCATATTGAGACTTCATGAGAGAGCATAAGAGACTCTTCACTGTGAAGTCGAGATTGCAAGATTGTAAATTCTATTTTGATTCTTAGTGGAATTCAGCCAGAAGGCTGTCAGCGTGGAGAGTGGAGGTAGACTTGATTTAAGCCGAACCACTATCAATTCTATGTTCTTATTTTCTTCCCTAAACTCATTTATTTTATTCATAGTTCTATTTAACTACTAAAGTCTGAATTCACTCAAAGTCTGTTGTTCTTCAGACTCAGTTTTAAAAGCAAAATAATTATACTGTTCCTTGCGAAAAATTATTTTCACACCTATTCACCCCCCTCTAGGTGTTCATACTAGTACTAACAAAAATGCTATAAGTTTAAAACTTTTTTAATAACTTTCCCCAAAAATTAACTTCATGTATCTTTTAATTTTCTAAATTTGTACAAGCCACATTGACAATACGATGTTGCCTCTTAAGCACTAAACGCCATTTGACTCCATGTCAACATTCTCATCCCAACATTTGGCAAAAGAACAACAATCGAACATGTTCAAGGACTCCAATGCCATAATCACCGTTTTCTTTAAATGTATGAGGAAGCGAGCTTTAATATAGGACTTTGGTAAATTAATCTTGATATATAAAAGTTAGCCTATAAGTAAGTTGATTTTTCTATTTATGCCACAATAAAATTAAGTTGATTTATACACCGGGTACCTTAACTTCCAACTTTTCATTTTCTCTTCTGAATTCTTTCTTACAAGACTGAGTCAGCTCACACAAGTAACAACTCGGCTTGGTCAGAGCACTCGATCAAAAAAAAAGAAAAAATTGTACGCTCTCGGAGTATGTGAGCCCATTAATCTTAATCGTTGAATAATGTGGGTCTGAAGCGAGATCCAAATGATCTGACGTTTAGCATGAAGTTGGCTCACATATATCAAATACATGTGATTGTCGCTCACAATCAATCTACCGTGTCCGTCACGAGGCAATGCACCATTTAGTCAGAGAGAGAGAGAGACTTTCTATGTACAACGCACTATCTTTGGAAATGATGCCCATCCATGTTTCCAAAGTCAGGTTGGCGGGGAAGACGAGAGAGAAAGAGAGACTTTACGCACTATCTTTCGAAATGATGCCCATCCATGTTTTCAAAGTCAGGGGAACGTCTGAACCACTACCCACGGCTGATCGTTAACTCCATGGAGTCGACATTGTTATATATAGCACTCTCACTGATTCTATGCATGTACACAAGGTTACCGTAGAATCATACATTCCAAGAGAGAGAACGATGCTTCCCAAAGCCTATCTCGTCTTCCTTCTTTTCCTAGCCCTTTCATCTCACGTGATCATCTCTTCAAAAGTCACCGCTGCCGCTGCCTGCCCGGTGAGGAAGGGTAAGCACTTCAACCTCTATAGATGCATGCGCGAATGAGAAAATGCAAATCATGGGCTGGACAGATAAACAGCCAACATGACGATTAAGAACTATCTGCTTTCGGGGGTACAAAAGAGATCGGTTTCAAAAGTTATGTTCCTTTAGATATCAAAGTTTGAAGACGATAATGTCCAAGTTGGAGACTAAATAGACGCACGTTTTCAGGAGGAAGCAGATCCGGGGTGATGGCGGTGAGCAAGATTGGTGTTCGTGGAAGTAGATCCCCGCCCGGGGGTTCATCATATGTTCCAAGCCCGCCGTTCAAATGATCCACGACTATTAAATTTTCTGTTCGATTGCTCCTAATTTTCGTTGGTGTTTTAAGGAGACAAGACAAATATAATTCAGTTTCGATCCACTCCATGGTTAATTAGGGTTTTCCACATACTTCTGTTGATGGAGCATAAATGATTTCCTTGAATACACAGCCAATGGCAAAAGAATTTAGCTTGGTTTGTTTGTTGAATGGATATCGCTATGCCTTTTTGCCACATCTCCGAAAAGTACTCCTAATAAAAAGCACAATTACTAGTTAATTACCATGATTTTATGAATAACTACTGGTGAAGATCGCTGAGCTACGGTGAAGCTCAATATATTTATTTCCCGCTTCCCAAGTGCCGCATTATCGACCATGCAAGCCAATCACCGCATTTCGAGTCTACTTTATTTGAGTGAAAGGATGATATTTGCGACATTTTGTATATTTTTGTTTGGCTTGAGCTGACAAAAACAGCATGTTTCAAAGTACCTTCAAAATTTTTCAGAGAAAGTGCAAGATCTTGTACACATCCAGAGGACGTGAACCCGTTCCATTTCGCCCATTGAATAGTATAAGTTCAACATAAGATTCAAATGATCCAAGAATTGGAATGAAGTGCGTTCGCATCGACTGGGTTCATGCAATTCTTGCTCGCGACCAATCTACCAGGTTGGTCCAAGAGAGGCTTCCGAAGGAGATGAAAGTGTCGAATTAGGTTTGCGCAATCAACTCCTTTCATTAACTCCACCAATTTGACAAATGAAAAATGTTAACAGGTTTTATAACTTGATTACACTTTTCAAAATTTTAGGACTTGATTAAGCTTTTGTGACAAGACTTAAGACTTCTTGTGTACTCATCCGGTATCCCTTTATTTACGAACCAAGATCGACATTTGCAATGGAATGTCTCTCTAATGGGGGCATATGGGAGAAAATAGCTCTTAACAATAAAACAATTCTAACAATTACTCTCAATCAAATCAAGACCAGTTAAGCAATTTTTGTACTATTGGCAAGAGAAGCAAGAGTTTGCGAAGTCGATAAACTCTTTTATCTTCCTTTATATAGAGGATTTTATCTTTCCATATATAAATGCCGTAACACATGAAAGTTATTTTATTGCGTTTATTCTAATGATTATCTGTCTATAAACCATTAGCTACCTTGTATTGTAAATACATGTTAAAAAAATAACAATTAAGTGCAATCTTGTCCAATCCTTCATTCACCACGTTGGCAATGCGTGGCTGCCACGTACATAGGTAGCAACTATTTAATTGCCATATCAGTATATGCGTCCAAACATGACGGAAGGACAAACATTACAACTAGGGGGTGAGCATGGTCCGGGTTGGGCCAGTCCACCCCCTAACCCTAGGACTAACTTGCACAGTGCTGGTCCTCAATTTTTGGGACTGAGAACCGATCCTATTAAGCTTGGGACCGAGAACCGAACCGACCCAATGGGTTCAATCCGGTCCCATAGTCAACCCGGGACCAACAGATAATATTTCATTTTATGTACTCCTTAAAAAAACGATTGAGGACTAGA
Organism: Eucalyptus microcorys; assembly: GCA_014182515.1. NCBI lineage: Eukaryota > Viridiplantae > Streptophyta > Magnoliopsida > Myrtales > Myrtaceae > Eucalyptus > Eucalyptus microcorys. The sequence goes on from CM024564.1 coordinate 21,380,916, forward strand.
CTAACCCAATGGGTTCAGTCTGGTTTCCAAGTCAACTCAAGACTAACCAATAATTTTTTATTTCATTTTTTGTACTCCTTAGAATGGCAACCAAGGACCGTACTAACCCAATTTGTTCGATGATGAGTAAGGTCAGCTAAGAAAGGCAAGCGATGAGGGTCCTGTGGGGGTGAGTGTCGAAAAGAATGAGCATCAAATGTTGAGCAGGGAGCAACAAGCCAAGTGAGCATTGAGCGGCGAGCGACATGAATGACCCAAAGGGAATGAGGTGAGTGTCAAGTAGCGAGCGGAAAAATTGTTTCTTTCGATTTTGGCAAATTAAAGACTAAGATGACTAATAAAATAGAAGAGAACGAATACTAGAGGAGGATGCCATAAGGAACTATTTATGCCTTTTTGGACACCGTGAGGACTCCTCACAAAAACATTTTCCTCCTTCATAAATTATGACTATTGACACTATAAAAGACATTAAAAATATAAGTTATTAAAGAATAATGTAAAATTACTTGAACTCCTCACTAAAGAGCCATTTAATGTTGTTGATGCTTTTATTTTAAGGTCTTTTTATATATAAAAACATTATATATAATATATTAGATAATATATATAGTCAGGGTTAGTCCGGGTTGGATCGACCCAGAACTCTCAGGACCGACGACCGACCCGCACAATGCTGGTCCTGGAATTCTAGGACCAAGGACCGACCTAGTCTTCTTGGAAACTAGACCAAGACCGGCAAGGTTGGGCTGGTCTAGGGTCGGTTCAAGGTTGACCCTGGACCAATGCTCACCCCTAATTACGACAACCGAACATATTTATTGACCCAATTGTTATAAAAAAAAAGTTTAGAAACAATCATCATAACCACGTTTTCTTAAGGAAGTGAGCTTTAGTACATGACTTTCATAGATTAATCTTAACATATTGATTTTATCCTAAGAGTATGTTTGTTTGATGGAAAATGAATAATTTGAAAAATCTTTTCCTAAAAATAATTGCTTGTATAACTTGAAACAATTAATCAACAAAAAATGTTTTCATTGTTGAGAACAATTTTTTAGGAAAATAATTTTCAAATAATCATTATTTACGAAATAAACAAAGTCTAAAATAAGTTGATTTTTTTTATTTATGCAGAAAGAAAATCATGTTGATATATCTACCATTGACCTTGACTTCCTCTCTATCCTTTCTTTTCATTTCCTTTTCTAAAATTGCTCTCGCATACCCAGGTCAGCTCACATAAAAAATGACTTGCATTTGTTGAAATGAGAAGCAAGTTTAACACTAGCCTCAGAGGACCCAATCGAATAGCTCTTGTACATGCTCAAGGTATGTAAAATCATTCTATCTTAGCCATTATGTAATGTTGGCCTTACGTGGGATCTAAATGATCAAATAATAGGGAAGACATGGACTCCCATGTGTTGAGGAAATTTCCCAAATTGATTCTAAATATTGACAAAACTTATCTGGAATAAAGACTTTGATTTTAATGATAAGTATTTTTCAGGTCGAAAGTATGATGGGATATGATCAGATGATATCAAGTCATGGCTTAATTATTTCCTTCCTTATCTACTTTGTCAAACCGCTAGGAAGGAGATAATATTCTCATGTAACTGCTAATGGTGATTGATTGGATTTCTTGCCTTATATATAAGGAGTTCTAAGGGAAAGTCTTTCGAATGTCTCTCGAGAAATTCAGCTTTCTTGGAATGATATACATGAGACAAAATATTCTTTTCAAGACGAAGCACTCGACTTCTGAAAACCCAAACTGTTGTATGGGCAACAGAATCTACGGAAAGCTTTATTCTCGGCATCCTTGAAGCAATAAGATCTTCTAAGCAAGATCCAAGCCAACAAGTAGATTGGCTAGATAATCATGTGGGAGATATATTCAACAGTTAGTTTGGATAGGGAGGAGTATAAAAGGAAGTCTCGAAGCTGAAAGGAAAATGCAACACAAGAGAATCGAAGCTTACAATTCCAAAGTCTAAAGAGTGTTCTAAGATCAAATACATCCGTCTATGTGAGCATCATTGCATAATAATTTTGAGGTTGAGAGTATATGAGGAGTTATACACAAGAGCTTGAGTATTCAGATCTCAAATCTTATAACCTCTGATTGGTTCTTCATGGTGGAATCCAGCCAATAGGCTATAACATAGGAAAGTGAATGTAGGCTTGCAAAAGCTGAACCACTATAATTGTTATGTGCAATTTTCTCTATCCTTTAATTTCTCGTTTATTATGTTTATTGCACAAAGGATCATTGCATAGTTCTTCATCAAACGTTGCACAAAATCTGATCACTGCAAAGTTTTTCATCAAACTTTGTTCTTTCAAGATATTAAACTTGGTTGTTTTAATTTCGACTTTAATTGTTTATAATAATATATTCATCTCCCTCTAGGTGATGGTGCAAGTCCTAACACCCTGTACCCAATACCCGCAATCCTTGCTCGCAGGTCACAACTAGTTGACTGGTCCGTCATGTGGAATGGACATTTTGGTCCAAGAGAGGCTCGTCAAATTTAAACGAGGGACTTTGTGAGGTCAGTGGCGATACTTTACTTTTGAACCCCAATACACGGCATAACTTTGAAGTCAGGTCAGAGACGAGACTTTTGACTTTTGAACCCCAATGCACGGCATGACTTTGAAGGTCAGAGACGAGACTTTTGACTTTTGAACCCCAATACACGGCATGACTTTGAAGTCAGGTCAGAGGCGAGGCTTTTGAACCACAATACACGGCATAACTTTTCCTTCATGCGGTAGACATTGTTATACATAGCATTCTCGTTCCTTTTATGTATAATCATAATTCAAAGAGTACATCGTACGACCACGCATCAATTAGTGAAGGGATGATGCTTCCCAAGGCGTCTCTCATCTTCATTCTTTTCCTAGTCCTTTCACATAACACGATTATGTCTTCAAGAGGTGTCAACGCCTGCCCGACAGCAACAATGAGCATTGTCGTTATCCATGCACACCAAACACGGGTTGATTGGATAACGATTAAGAACAATCGGCTTTGACAGAAGCGATTATAGGAGAAATCAAACGATTGTTTCCTACTTTCATGTCTTTAGCTGTAAATGTTTTATTCTGAAGAATGTAAATGATCAATCTGGAAAGTTCGAGAAGAAATCAGACGAATGAATCTTCCTTGGCTATTCGACTTCAAGCAAAGCCTACAGAGTCTTTAACAAAAAGACTCAATCCGTGGAAGAATTTATGAACGTCAAGTTTCAAGATTATGTGCAGAATCAATCAGATCATACTCAACTTGAAAATTCTAGCAAGCAGTGAAACTTGGTTTTGCCCAAAAATGAGAGGATATTTTGCTCTCTATTAAGAGAGTTCTGGCCATCTCTTGTAAGGATTTGTTCTTTCTTCCCACAACCCCATTTTGTTCTAGAGTGTATGAAGAAGAGAAAACTTGCTGAAAACCAGATTCATCACAGAATTTCACAAAATCTTGATTTTCAATTCACCTCTATGGTCAGTTCGTATGCTCGAAATAGCATAACCCTTTTCATTCTGAACCCTCTTGGCAAACTTCAAGAAATAGGAAAAGGTTTCAAACTTACTTGCCAGAAAGTAAACCCAAGTGAAGCGAGAGTAATCATCCACAATTACTAGACAATATTTCTTTCCATCAATACTCCGAGTTCTGGTTGGACCAAAAGATCCATATGAAGAAGCTGTAGAGCTCGACCGGTAGAAACTTGATTAACAGGTTTAAAAGAACTTTTGACATGTTTTCCCAAGACACGAGTACACAACTCATTCTTCTAGTAAGCCAGATTAGGAAGGCCTCGAACAAACTTCTTAGCAGAAATCTTGGCAATTTGCTTCATGTTAACATGACTAAGCTTCCGATACCAGAGACTTGCTTCATCTTGAATAGAAATAAGGCACTAAGAACTTTCTGGGTTTACATCCAGAAGGTATTTGTTACCATGCCTTCAACCAAGAAAAGATTGAGAGAAGTCTTGACTTGTTCCTTAACAAATGCCTTCTTGAAAGTTTATTCTAAAACCAAAGATCACAAAGTTGACTTATACTCAGTAAATTGTAGTTCAAACCTTCCACCAACGAAACATTATTGATAGTCGCTACCAATCTTCACGTTACACATCCTACAATTCTTCCTTTACTATTTCCTCCAAAAGACACTTTTCCACCATTTAGTCTAACTAGCTTTATGAAGCAGCTTGAATCTTCTATCATATGCCTCGAACAACCACAATCCAAATACCATTTGATCTTTCTTTTAATAATGACCTATAGTCAAAAGAAAAACTTAAACTTTCTTTGGTATCCAAATTTTCTTGGGTCCAGGAGAGTTATTATTAAAAACAGTTTTAGCACAATCCTTTTTAATTGGTTTCCAAACCTTGGGACATTCTTTCTCGAAATGTTCTAAGATGTTACACTTTGAACATCTGAGTGTACTTCGGCCAACAGGTTTTACAAAAACTTTTTGAAAATGATTTTTATAAAATGCCTTTACAGGTCTTTGTTTAATTCTTTCTTTTACTTTGGGAAAATCGATTAATGGAACAGTTTCTGAAGTCATACCCAAAACCAGATTTGTTAAAGTAGGGTATTTAGGCTGAAAGAATTTTCTCCAATTTCTCGGATCCTTTTGAAAATCTTTTTGTTATATTTGAAATATCACTTTTCAAAATGGTATTTTCCTTTGAAAGAGAATCAGAATTTTCTTTCAAATTATCAAAACATGTTTTCAGACTTTCAAATTTTTCTTTCCAAGAAACTTCCTGTTGCCTGAGCTTAGAATTTTCCCTTTTTAGTTCTGAAATCCTTTTAAGAGAGGATTTAAGACTGAGCTAGAGTTCATCTATATACTTAGAGACTTTGACAAGAATTTTTAAGTCACTAACCTCAATTTCTTTTGTTGAATCTGAATCGAGTCCGTTTCGATTCGAAGTTTGAATCGAATGAGTCATCGACATATGTTGGCATATTTTTCTTCACTTTCCTCACACTCGGTGTCACTCCAAGTTTCAGTTTTGAGAGCCTTTTTGTACTTCTCAATTTTCCTTTCTTCTTCTTCAACAGACAGTTAGGTCTAATATGCCCATTTTTCTTGCATTCGAAGCATATAACATCCTTGCTAGATTTATTGTCTTCTGTTGGTTTCTTTTGGAAATTTTGCGTGCTTTATTTCTTCCAGCTGAATCTTTTTCCCTTACTATTTAGCTTTCTAAATTTCTTGATGATAAATGCCAGCTCCTCATCGTCCATGTCATCATCGAATCAGATCATCAGAATCAATATTAGACTTTAAAGCAATTGATTTATTACCTTTAGGATCTTCCCCATCATTGATCTGCTCCACTTCATACGACTAAAGCATGCCTATCGGTTCATCAACTAATAGAGGCATGATCCTCTCGTGTTTCTCTAATTGAAGTCTTCACATGATTCCAATCTTTCAAAAGCTTACGCAATGCAGTTCATTGGTCTTGAGATTGGCTGACCTTGATATTCCAGGCCATTTACAATCTCTATAACGCGACTAAACATATCAGTTATAGATTCTCCAAGCTTCATTCTAACAGCTTCATACTATCCAAGCATAATGTTTATTTTGGTTTCCTTCACACAGTCAGTCCCTTCGTAGGTAACATGTAATTTGTCCCAAACTTCTTTTAGTGTTTCACAAGAAGAAATTCGGTTATATTCAGTGAGAGATAAGGCACAATATAAAGAGTAAATAGTTTTTGTGTCAAGAGCTTGTCTCTTGGTAATTTTAGCTTGTATTGTCTCGTCCAAACATGACGGAAGGACAAACATTACAACAACCGAACATATATTTGACTCAGTTGTAAAAAAAAAAGGTTTAGAAACAATCATTTACAAATAGAAAAAGCTCAGGAATACCAATGGCATAACCACGTTTTCTTGAGGAAGTGAGCTTTAGTACATGACTTTCGTAGATTAATCTTAACATATTGATTTTATCCTAAGGGTGTGTTTGTTTAATAGAAAATGAATATTTAAAAAACCTTTTCCTGATAATAATCACTTTTATAATTTAAAATAATTAGTTAATAAGAAATGTTTTCATTGTTGAGGACAATTTATGTCTAAATATTTTCGTTTGTTTAAATTTAAAAGTGATATGAGCAATCTTTTTTAAGAAAATAATTTTCAAATAATTTATTTTTTACGAAATAAATGGAGACTAAAATTAAGTTGATTTTTTTATTGATGCCACGATAAAATCAAGTTGATATATCTACCATTGACCTCGACTTCCTCTCGTCCTTTCTTTTCATTTCCTTTTCTAAAATTGCTCTTGCATGACCGGGTCATCTCACACCGAAAACAACTCGGATTAGTTAAAATGAGAAGCAGGTTTAACACTAGCCTCGGAGGACCCAATCGAATAGCTCCTGTATGTGCTCGAAGTATGTGAACTCATTTCATCTCAACCATTAAATAATGTTGGCTTTTTGTAGGATCTAAATGATCTGATAATAGGGATGACGTGGACTCCCATGCACCCGATACCCGCAATTCTTGCTCGCAAGTCGCAACCAATTTACTGGTCCGTCATGTGGAATGGACATTTTGGTCCAAGAGAGGCACGTCAAAGACTCCCATGGTAAAACGAGGAGAGACTTTGTGAGGTTAGTGGCATGACTTTTGAACCACAATAGACGGCATGACTTTGAAGTCAGGGCAGAGACGAGACTTTTGAACCCCAATACACGGCATGACTTTGACTCCATGTGGTCAACATTGTTATATATAGCACTCTCGTTCGTTCTATATAAATTCAAAAAGTACATCGTCTGACCACACATCAGTTGGTGAAAGAATGATCCTTCCAAAGGCCTCTTCGTCTTCATTCTTTTCCTAGTCCTTTCACCTAACACGATGATATATCTTCAAGAGGCGTCAACGCCCGCCCGATGAGCAACAGTGAGCACTCTCATTATACATGCCCACAAAACATGGGTTGATTGGATAACGATTAAGAACAGTCGGCTTTGACAGAAGCGACGATAGCGGATAGGAAAAAACAAATCAATTTCACATTTAAACAAGGTTCTTTTTGAATTCGTAGTTTGAAGATAAGAATGTCTGAAGTGGAGACTTAACTAAATGCATCTTTTCAGGAGGAAGCAATATCGAAAAGATGGTGGTAAGCAAGATTTATGTTCGTGGAAGTAAAACTCACCCCGGCCCTTCTCATAGGCACCCTCCTTCGAGTCCATGGCGACCATAGTGAATCTTTCAAGTGATTCTGGATTATTAATTTTTCTATATTGCAGCTAATATTATTGTTGGTGTTATAAAGAAACATATAATTCGCTTACCATACTCTCCATGATTGATTAGGGAAAGACTTGTGCTCAAGGAGCTCAAATTTTTCTCTGAATACCCTGCTAGCAGAAAGCATGTAAATCGATTGTTTATTGAATTGATATCCCTATGCCTTTTTTGCCGAATCTCAATATCTTTGTTTCATGCTCCCAATCTTCACATGCCGAGTCTTATCTATTTAAGCAAAAATATGATATTCACAATATTTTATATATTCTGATTTGGCATAAACTGATAGGAACCATATATTTCGGAACTACTTAAAAGTTTTCCAAAGGAAGCGGGACATCTCAAATTTGATTAGCGTGACCTCTTGTAATTCTCTTGAAATCAGATATGATTGTGAAAAAGTACTGATAAACCCACTAACCCATTAGGTATATAAACCCAATACCACCGTCCTACTGATGTCTTGGAAGAGAAGATTAATTAACAATTGCTCAAGTGACAAACTGGTTAGAGATTTGCTTGTAACGCAATTCGAATTTCTGATCTCATAAGAGCAATATGAATCCTTTATCGCTGAGTTACCACACTTGATGGTTCCAATTTGTTTGATTCATTGCATCTCTTAAGAAGCACATTGTCTAGGATAAACAAATCCAACTTGACCTCCCCAGAACAAGAAAACTAAATCCGATGTAAGAGTAAGCCTATGAGAAGCTTGTCAGTGATTTCGAAATGCATAGATGCCCAACCTATCGGCGCACGAATTCCCTTTCCAACAAACATGCCGCAAACGGATCTCTCACTGTGGCTGGAGCTAATCCTTATCTATATTAGCAAATTGTCGCATTCAATCGATTTTTTGGGGGATAATGGCACGTAGGTTTCTTGAACTTTTTCAATTTATGCGGTGTAGTCCTTAGAATTTTTTTCATGCAACTGGGTCATAGAACTTCGTATTTGTTTGTTCATGCTCGTCCTTCCATTATACACTTGGACGGATTTGCTGAGATGACATCCAGATTTGCGTCACATAATTGCTATCATTTTAGATTGGTGCCACCGCCTCTAATCACCGATTGTCGATTTTTTTTTTTTTTTTTTTACCTGTTTTCAATTTTTTTCTATTTAGAAAAAGCAAAAATTGCCAAAAAAAAAAAAAAAATCTCAACACTTATTCTGCTTAGTTCTAAACCTTGTAATTTTGTCAATTAAGTCTTAAATATTTTCACATTTTGCTAATTGAGTCAATCTAGTCAATTTTGGCTGAAAATCTCTTGTGTGAATGCTGACTGTCTTACGTGGCACGGTTGGCGCTAACGTAGATAATTTTTTGATATTTTTGATATTTTCTTTATTTTTCTTTTCCTTTTTTACTTTTTTTTTTTTACTGTGGTTGGCAATGGTTGTCAAGCCCTTGCCAGGGGGAAAATACCAAAATTGTCCTAAACATTTTCCATTAGTACCTAGTTAGTCTTAAACTTTTCAATTTGACCAATTTAATCCTAAAATTTTTCATATTGGTATTAATTCAGTCCTTTCGGCTAATTTAAGCCGGAAATTGCTAACATGGCTGCTGGCGATCTTATGTGGCACCACATGGACAAATTTTTTAATTTTTTTAATTTTTTCAGACTTTTTAAATTATGTTTTTTTCTTTTTTTTTTCTCTTTTCTTTTTTTTTTCTTTTTCCTTTTTCCTTACCCCTTGGCCGGTGAGGTCACCAACCAACCATCGCCAACCACAGGCTGGTTGGGGCGAGGGCCTTCATGCCTTGCCGACCACCGGCGAGGGTCGCCACGCCCTTGTTGGCCACAAGTGAGGGCGTCAACCCCCACCCAAAGCCAGGTGAGAGTGTTGGCCCCCACCTAGATCTAGGCAAGGGCCCAAACCCTCACCAGCTAAGGGCGAGGGCCTCCGCGCCCTCGTCAGCCATAGGCGAGGGCGCGAAGGCCCATGCTCGTGGCCGGCAAGAGCTACGATGCCTCAGGCAAGTGCCCTCGCTCATGGCGAGCGAGGGTGTCATGCCCTCACCTGGATCTGGGCGAGGGCTGCCACACCCTCGTTTGCCACGAGCGAGGGCACAGAGGCCCTCGTTGGCCAACGGGCGAGGGTTTCAGCCCTCGCCTGGATTTGGGTAAGGGTCGACGCCTTCACCTGTGATCGGCGAGGGCGCAAGGGCCCTCGCCGACCAGCCTAAGGTGATAAGGAGAAAGGAAAAAGAAAAAAAAAGAAAAAAAATTATAATTTAAAAAAATTGAAAAAAATTATAAAATTTGTCCACATGGCACCACATAAGACCGCTGGCAGCCACGTCAATAATTTCTTGCTTAAATTAGCCGAAAGGACTGAATTAGTACCAATGTGAAAATATTTAGGACTAAAGTGGTCCAATTGAAAAGTTTTAGGATTGACTTGGTACTAATGGAAAAGGTTTAGAACTATTTTGGTACTTTTCCCCTTGCCGAGCAAGGTAGCCTTGCTCTTTGTTGCCAAGATTGAAGGGGGAAAAATAAGAAAAGAAATATAGGGAAAATAAAAGAACAATAAAAATTGATAAAACCCACCCCGCTGTGGGCATGTTGGTTTGGGCCTTTTCCCCTCTAATTGCGGAAGGAGGGAGGTTCGAGTCACCGCGTGCGCATTAGCGCGACTTAAGAGGGGTGCCATGGGAGATGGGTCCCCACGCTAGTGCCCCTCGGGGTTTTACGCCAAGCGCTCACTGTGAGGCGGTTCCTTCGGTCCCAAAAAAAAATATTTAAAAATTGATAAAAATTCAAATAAAAAAATAAAAAAAATAAAATATATAAAAATTCAAAAATATTCTTCACGTCAGTATCAATCATGCCACATAGGATTACAAGGATCCGCATCGGTGATTTCTGACCTAGTTGAGTGGACTAATTTGGCAAAATGTAAAAGGATTTGGAATTCAAATGATAAAATTAAAAAGTTTATGACTAAATTAGTATAAATGCTATAAGTTTAAAACTTTTTTAATAACTTTCCCCAAAAATTAACTTTATGCATCTTTTAATTTTCTAAATTTGTACAAGCCACATTGACAATACGATGTTGCCTCTTAGGACTCAATTACACTTTTGTGACAAAACTAAAAACTTCTTGTGTACTTATCCGGTATCCCTTTATTTACGAACCAAGAACGACATTTGAAATGGAATGCCTCTCTAATGGGGGCATATGGGAGAAAATAGCTCTTAGCAATAAAGCAATTCTAACAATTACTCTCAATCAGATCAAGACCAGTTAAGCAATTTCTGTACCATTGGCAAGAGAAGCAAGAGTTTCCAAAGTCAATAAACTCTTTTATCTTCCTTTATATAGAGGATTTTATCTTTCCATATATAAAGGCCGTAACACATGAAAGTTATTTTATTGTGTTTATTCTAACGATTATCTATCTATAAACCATAAGCTACCTTGTATTGTAAATACATGTTAAAAAAATAACAATTAAGTGCAATCTTGTCCAATCCTTCATTCACCACGTTGGCAATGCGTGGCTGCCACGTACGTAGGTAACGACTATTTAATTGCCATATCAGTATATGCTTCCAAACATGACTAAAGGACAAACATTACAACAACCGAACATATTTATTGACCCAGTTGTAAAAAAAAAAAAGGTTTAGAAACAATCATTTACAAATCGAAAATGCTCAGGAATACCAATTCCATAACCACGATTTCTTGAGGAAGTGAGCTTTAGTACGTGACTTTCATAGATTAATCTTAACATATCAATTTTATCCTAAGAGTATGTTTGTTTGATGGAAAATGAATAATTTGAAAAATATTTTCCTGAAAATAATTGCTTGTATAACTTGAAACAATTAATCAACAAAAAATATTTTCATTGCTGAGAACAATTTTTTAGGAAAATAGTTTTCAAATAATTTATTTTTTACGAAATAGATAAAGTCTAAAATTAAGTTGATTTTTTTTTTATTTATGCAGAAATAAAATCATGTTGATATATCTACCATTGACCTTGACTTCCTCTCTATCCTTTCTTTTCATTTCCTTTTCTAAAATTGCTCTTGAATACCCGGGTCAGCTCACATCAAATACAACTTGAATCGGTTGAAATGAGAAGCAAGTTTAACACTAGCCTCGGAGGACCCAATTGAATAGCTCTTATACATGCTCAAGGTATGTAAGCTCATTATATCTTAGCCATTAAGCAATGTTGGCCTTACGTGGGATCTAAATGATCAAATAATAGGGATGACATGGACTCCCTTGTGTTGAGGAAATTTCCCAAATTGATTTTAAAGATTGATAAAACTTATTTGGAATAAAGACTTTGATTTTAATGATAAGTTTTTTTAGGTCGAAAGTATGATGGGATATGACCAGATGATATCAAGTCACGGCTTAATTATTTCCTTCCTTATGTACTTTGTCAAACCGCTAGGAAGGAGATAATATCCTCGTGTAAGTACTAATGGTGATCGATTGGATTTCTTGCCTTATATATAAGGAGTTCTAAAGGAAAGTCTTTCGAATGTCTCTTGAGAAATTCAGCTTTCTTGGAATGATATACATGAGACAAAATATTCTTTTCAAGACAAAGCACTCGACTTCTGAGAACCCAAACTATTGTAAGGGCAATAGAATCTACGAAAAGCTTTATTCTCGGCATCCTTAAAGCAATAAGATCTTCTAAGCAAGATCCAAGCCAACAAGTAGATTGGCTGGATAATCATGTGGGAGATATATTCAACAGTTAGTTTGGATAGGGAGGAGTATAAAAGGAGGTCTCAAAGCTAAAAGGAAAAATGCAACACAAGAGAATCGAAGCTTACAATTCCAAAGTCCAAAGAGTGTTATGAGATCAAATACATTTGTCTATGTCAGCATCATTGTGTAATTATTTAGAGGTTGAGAGTATATGAGGAGTTATACACAAGAGCTTGAATGTTTATATTTCAAATCTTATAACCTTTTATTAGTTATTCATGGTGGAATTCAGCCAATAGGCTATAGCACAGGAGAGTGAATGTAGGCTTGCAAAAGCCAAACCACTATAATTGTTGTGTGCAATTTTCTCTATCCTTTAATCTCTCATTTATTCTGTTTATTGCACATAGTAAAGTCTGATCATTGCGTCCATTGAATATACCTAGACTTAGAACCAGGGAGGACAAAATCAATTTTCTGCAGGTATGCCTTCCCACACTGGGCAAACAACTATCAAGCCCTTCAGGGACAGCCTTTTAGCAGAAAATCATTCTACCCTTTAGTTCAGAGCCTAGAGACACCTAGATAGAACCAGGATGATAACATTTCTAACTATCCGAGCTACATTTCTCAGAGGATCCTACTAGGCTGGAGAAGAAGAGAAGTTTAGAAAGCCATAGAGAATTACACAAAGCACTCACTTTACTTCAAGGGACTCTGCCCAACACATTATAACACGCTTACCTTTTATAGGCAAATAGAAGTTACAAACAAACAAGGACCAAGACACATGGGTCCTGAATAGACGGAGGCTTTCGAAAATTTCGGTTGGGAATTATTCACACGGTATAAACAATGACAGTGAACAGTGATTTCCCTAGCCTACTGCTACAGTAAAAGTGAATAGTAACTTGCTACAGTAACTTGTACGGACATCGATTTTTCAGCGGTCTCGTCCGTCACGAGCATTATAACTGTAGTCTGAGTCATCTGAGCTGTGTTCTGTTGCTAGAACATGTGCATCATATTTTTGTTCAAGTGCTTCAAGATCTTCTAGTGTGAGAATCTGGTTCAGTTGATGAGAAGAGGATGCTTCTTCTTGAGGATACGTTGCAGATGCTAGTTCTTGCTCCCAATCTGTGTTGTCATCTATTGTGTTAGTAGGAAGACTTGGCTAGGGCCAATTGGATGGCTGTGCATAGAAGGATGTGTCTATGCCTTGAGATAAGGACAAAGGTCTTTGATCATAGGGGTCTTAGGACAGAGGACCTCCCCATGTAGTGTAGGGGTCTTGAGAGGACTGTGCTATGTCATCTTTGTCTGCCATTTGATGATCTTGTGATGATACAGCTTGTTTGAATTCTTCGAGCGCTTCTTTGGCTTCTGGTGCAAGGCTATAATGATCACATACTGTGGGTACATCATAATTCCATGCATCTAGAGGAATGGTCTTGTTTTCCTGGCATAGGATTCTTTGGAGTTCTTGATATTGGTGTTCAGAACAACCAACAGGACCTGGATAAGATTTATGAACTCGAGCATCCTTGTTGTCTAGCCGAGGTTTATAGGATGTGGTACCTATATTTTGAGGGGCATCGATAATGTGACCATTATTGGTAAAGAAATGCCATGATCGTCTAAAGAACAGAATAGTGTGAACTTCAGGGTTTGGTTGTGTGGTTCTCAGTTCTTTCTCGATGAGCCATTTCCAGTAAGTTAGAGGATAAAACCAATTAAGAAAATCTAAAAGATTTTTGTCATTTTCATTTTTAATCTTACCTCTGGGAAGTCCAAATATTCTGGTGAGGTTGGCAATGAATCTTCTGGTTGGAATTTCAATAGCTATCAAGTACTTATTGGTTAAGTACCACAATAACCATCGAAGTTGGTCTGGAAAATTATCTTCTTTCCAAATCGGAGGATGTATGAATGGATAATCTGCATTTAATCCAAAAGGATAGAGAATCGAACCTCCATTAAACCTGAACAAATTTGCGTGACAATGCCACATGAGTTTATCCAGATTTTCAATGAGATTGTCATTCTGGATGTATTCAATGATTTCCTGGGAATACTTCCAACTTGGCTAGTCTTTGATCTTCTCGATCTTATATTTTTCACCATACTGACGCATATGAAAAGCACGTCTCATGACATACATGTTGATTTCAAGCGGTGCTTTTGGCCTTGAAAGGAAGTCGGCAAGCACATTTTTGTCTCCAAAGCAATATGCTTGGTCTCGAAAGAATATTTTGAAAACCATTCAGCCCATCTCAAAGAATCGGGAATTTGGAACCTACTTCTGTTTGAACCTGGTCATCTGAGGGAAAGATGCCATATCCAGTTCAACTAGGAAGTGATGGCCAATAAGATGGAATTCGAACTTTTTTATTCCATTTTTTACTGTCAGGATTTCTTTAAAAGTGGAATGATAATGCATTTCCGCATGAGAGAATGCACACAAATGTTTCTTACCATCAATTTCTTCGAATAAGACGGCAGTCCAATATTCATCACTAGCATCAGTCTGGAGAATTCGTTTTCCTGTTGATGGAATTTGCAGTGGAGGAAGAGATTGCATAAGTTCTTTGAGTTCAGCAATTGCATTGGTCTGAGACTTTCCCCAAGGTGGGGGATTCTTTTTCAACATTGTCTGCAATGGGATTAGCAATTTTGCAATGTGTGGAACAAAATCCCTGAGATAAGTAATTATCTTAAGAAATTGCTTAACTTGCTTTTTTGTAAAGTTTTCTTCATGAAACTTTAGCAATTCCTGAGCAATATGTGGCCCTAGATAGTATGTCCCTTTGTTAAGGTGCATACCAAGAAATTCAATTTCTGTCTGGGCAATATTCATCTTTCTTTGGGAAAGCATAATACCATGCTTTTTCACAATTTCAGCAAACTGTTCAAAGAGTTAACAGTGTGACTGCTCATTAGGACTATAAAGCAACATATCATCAATATAAACTGCTGCGCTTGCCAGAATTGGCTGGAAAATTCGGCACATTGCCTTTTGAAAGAGGGATGGAGCAAAATTTAGGCCGAAAGGAAGAACTTTCCATTGGAAATGCTAGTTTGGGATACAAAACCCTATCTTGGGTCTGTCTTCAAGATGAATGCTCAATTGCCAAAATCCGGCTTTGAGGTCAAATTTGAAGTAAATTTGAGCTTTAGATAATCCAACAAAAAGAGAGTTTATGGAGGGTAAAGGGAATTTATCATCTTGGAGAAAAAGATTAAGTGGCTGGTAATTAATTACCATTCTCATTTTTTCTCTGGTTTGCTCAGCACGCTTGTTGACATAAAAGGCTTCACAAGCCCATTGAGAGTGTGAGACCTCAATAAGGCCTTGTTACAATAAGTCTGAGCATTCTCTTTGAGCCAAAATCAAGTGTTCTGGATTCATTCCCATATGACTCGCCTTGGTTGGATTAATATCTTCATTTTTCTTGAAAGGAAGGCGAACAAAGAAGTCTGGATTTTTCCATAAAGGATGGGAACATTTCTGAGCAAATTCATAATGAGATTCCAAACAGGATTCCAACAACTTTTGCATGATCGGATCAAGCAAACTCATTTCAATGGAGAAAAGTCTTTGAATATTGACAAATTCAGAGAATTGGTCTTTATACTTAAGACATTTTCCAAGGATGATGCGGAGTTGAGAAATTTGAGTCATGATATCCCAACCAATGATCAAATCTTTGTTGGGAAGACTAGAGCCAAAGATTTTTGTGGTTATAGAACACTGTGGGAAGAACTGAACAGTTATGGGAGTGGTTCTCACATTTGTAGAGAAAGTATCTCCTAAGGCGGAATTGAAATACCGGACACAAGAAGTCCAATATTCTTCAAGAAGAACTTTAGTGTCTAAGATTGAGGAAGAAGCTCCAGTATCTATGAGAGCAATGACGGTGATTGGTTTAGCAAACTTTGAAGTGAATATTTTCACAAGAAAATGAGGACAATGAGTTTGGCTTGAAAATATGTCAATGCTTTCCTTTGAAGGAGCAAGAGATATGTGAAAAATATCTTCATGGTCTGAGTCTGAATCAGTGTCACTAGGAGTTTGGTAACAAGGAATGACACAAAGAGTTTGTTCACATGGTTCTTCATCCGCAGAAAATAAAGATTTGATATCATCATTTCCTAGAGAAATACCAGTTTCATTCTCTATATGATGTATCAAGTGATTCTGACCTTTTTTCGCCTGGGGACAATTTTTGGCAAAGTGTCATTTTTTGTTGCAGATGAAGCATCGATTTGATTTTTTGTGGCCCGAGCGATCCTTCCTTTTGCGTAGATATCGCCATTTCTTCTTTCTTCGGAGGTGCTTGGAGCCATGCTTGGATTTGTTTATCCACATCTTCTTGAAATGCTTCTTTTTCCTGGAGGATTTTCCGCAAGAACCGTCACAATCTTTCTTGGAGCATTTGATTTTCAAGTATTGTTGAGAACATGCCCTGTCAAGTTCTCTATTGTCATGAACATAAGATTGAATCATTTGACACTTCATACACAAGTCTTCTAAGCACAAATGGATTTCTTGTTGGAGTTCTCCCAACGTAACATCCTGGATTCTCCGTTGTCTAGAGAGAAAATTTCTCTCTACCGGTTGAGATAATTCTTTA
Organism: Eucalyptus microcorys; assembly: GCA_014182515.1. Lineage (NCBI taxonomy): Eukaryota > Viridiplantae > Streptophyta > Magnoliopsida > Myrtales > Myrtaceae > Eucalyptus > Eucalyptus microcorys. Next base: position 21,397,580 of record CM024564.1, read on the forward strand.
GGAATGGAGGTTAGGAAAACATGCTTCAAATTTGCATCAACTCCGACTTGGTAAAAGAGCTGAAGCATTTCTCGATAATGCTTATCAAGATGTTTTTTCTGAAGAGAACAGCACCTTTTTTCAAAAAATTCTCTTCTTCTAAGCTCCATGAGATCAACGGGTTTTCCCACAAAGAAGTGGTACATAAGGGTGATGGCATACTGAAAATTTGGTGCAAGTAAAAAGTGAAGTTGATCTTGTTCTGACACAGATGCCCACCAAAGTTTGAGACTACTTGTGAATCTTGTGACAAAGTTAAAAAGAACATCATACTTGTCATGATTGGTAATGGCTTGGGTGTTGAGCCAAGTATGAAATTCTTCAAATCTTTCAGGCCATTTACGATAAGGAATATCATCAATAGTGAAAAACTATTTTGATGAAGTGACAATATTTTGAGAGGTATTGTTTGGCTGAACAACTTCTGGTTCATAATGATTTGAATCCATGTCATAATCCGGGGGATCAGCCATGAATACTAATGAAGTTACTGGTGCTATGGGAGGAGATTCAATGGTAGGGATTGAAAAGGAGGATGAAGATGCAAAAGATACCGAATTTGATTCAGTTTCAAAGATGTTAGGAAAGGCTGGTTCTGTTGGGAACAGAATCTGATCTGTTGGAATGACAGGATCAATCTGTTGTGGAGTCGGTGTAGGATCAGGCTAAGATTCCCGATTACCTAAATCTCTAAGAAAATATTCTAATGGGTTTGACAACATTAATTGATCTAGCCTTTCTCTTATAACAAGCGAAGATTCCTCTTTCTTCTTTTTTTTCCCTTTCCTTAATCGATCTAATTCTTTGAGACGATTTCTCATCTCAGCCACATCTGTCTTTTGTGTGACAAGAATATCTGGAAGAGTGGCAAAGATAGATGTCTGAGGTGGCGGAGGTAAAGAAGGAAGAATTTATGTCCTCAAAGTGGAAGGGAATGGATTGATTTTCCCTGGGTTGAGCTTTCCTTCTTCAAGGATTTGGATTTGCCTTTTGAGCTTATCTATCTCAGCCTTAGGACTTTCAAGATAATGGTAGCCCAAAATTCTAAGGCATAAAGCCTCCAAGCATCTTCTTGGTGGTTTCATCATATCTTCGTAGGTCTTGTTGCACATTTCCAATCTTGGAATCAATTGCTTTGAAAGCATTGTTATGTGCAAGAAGAGTCTCGATTGCCAATTTAGAACAGCTTCAAGCAACGGGAGTTCTTTTCTGTCTTCCATGCTCATCCACATCAGTAGGGGCATGTATCTTTGGAACATGTCGATATATGCTTTGTGGATCAATAAACTCTTCCGGTGCAAGAAACGAGAGTTTAGAGCTTTCACGAACAAGAGGAGGAAAGTCTGTTTCATGGAACATAGCAATGGTAGAGCTAGATGGTGTATCTTTCGGAACTTCAAGTAGGTATGAGTGTTTCTTTGCCCACTTAACGATTGGCTTATAGAATGGAGAGATGGCTGATTTTTTTTTAGGAAGAGATGGAGGAGGTGATGGTGATGGATCTGGTGATACAGAAAGAGAAGTATTGAACTCTGGTGGCGGAGTTGGGGCATAGGAAACCATGAATTGATACTTATCACATTCACCAAGAGTATCAATGGAAGAATCTCCATTTAAGTGCCTCCGATACATAAGATCTTTTGGCATTTTGTGCTTCCTACGAGGTGGAGGCTTTGTAAATGGATCTACCTCGTCAGGGGAGTTTATGCAATAAGAACATTGACAGAATGGATCCCAAAAACAATGACCATACTGGTCTTTATAATAATGGACAGGATGCCCATCACTTTTAAAATATTTGACAAGCTTTTTGGGGTCTGGTTCGGAAATTGACTCAGGAACACATGGTTCAATCATGAAGGGAGTCTGGAAGATGGAAGGACTTTCTTCCTTTTCCTTGCCAAATTTGATGGAAACAGTTCCATCTTTTTTTCTAACAAATTCAGAGTCTGAGGACTGGAAAGGCTTGTTGCTTTGATGCAATTTTTCATAGTTGGTGATCCATGTTTCTAGAAAGAGGGTAGCCAACTTTTCTTTTGGGATTTGTCTGGGAACATGAATACAAGAGGCCTGGTCATTCTACATGGAAATGAATAGGGCATCTTCATTTCCGTTGTGGAAGTTTAAGTTAAGAGCATGATTCTGCACTCGATAAACCATTTGGTAATGCAGTGTTGCTGCTATTGAGTCAGCAGTCTGAGGGGCTCCAGTGAGCTGGATCTGGACTTTTAGAAAAGAGAGCAACTATGGGTCTGAAAGGGCAATATTGAAATTTGGATACAGAGTTACAAAAATTGTTCCAGCATTTAAGGTGGTTTGAATAGTACCTATGCAGGCATGCTGGTATTCTAAAAACCTGGTATCCAATAGAGCAATCCTTGCCACAATTGGCAAACCTTTTCGACCATGAAAAGTAAGAGCAAGACGAACAGCCCCATAATGCACATGGGAGTATCCCTGCTAAGTCCACTGTCTGGGGAATTCTGGAGGAATTTGAAAAGTAACAAAGTACTCCTTTTCAGTGGCAGGAATAGGATGTTGGTTGAATTTGGAAGATTGCACATACTCTTTCACTTCCTTCGGAGTCTGGCGAATGAGTTGTCAAATAGAGCGAATGGGAGAAAATGACGAAGTGGGTTTAGCAAAAGCATAATAAGGGTTCATTAACGGGAGTTGGGTTTCAGAGATCTTGGTTTCATCACTAAGAGAGACTTCATAAAGATAGTATATCTTAGAAGCATTTGAAATCCGGAAATCTGAAGAGGATGAAGAAGAAGGAGTCGTAACTAGTGAGACAAGTGCTTCGAGTATTTCTAGTTGATCTGACATGATGTGAAGAGTTCTTCTCAGCACTAGATTCATCTACTAAGCGCATGGAACGGATTCTGCTAAAAATGAAACCATTGATTATACCTAGACTTAGAACCAGGGAGGACAAAATCAATTTTCTGCAAATATGCCTTTCCACACTGGGCGAACAACTATCAAGCCCTTTAGGGACAGCCTTTTAGCAGAAAATCTGACCAATGCAAAGTTTTTCATCAAACTTTGTTCTTTCGTGTTATTGAACTTGGTTGTTTTAAATTCGACTTTAATTGTTTATAATAATATATTCATCTCCCTCTAGGTGATAGTGCAAGTCCTAACACCCTGTACCCGATACCCGCAATTCTTGCTCGCAAGTCGCAACTAGTTGACTGGTCCATCATGCGGAATGGACATTTTGGTCCAAGAGAGGCTCGTCAAATTTAAACGAGGAGGGACTTTGTGAGGTCAGTGGCGAGACTTTACTTTTGAACCCCAATACACGGCATGACTTTGAAGTCACGTCAGAGACGAGACTTTTGACTTTTGAACCCTAATACACGGCAGTCAGGTCAGAGGCGAGGCTTTTGAACCACAATACACGGCATAACTTTTACTTCATGCGGTAGACATTGTTATACATAGCACTCTCGTTCCTTCTATGTATAATCATAAATTCAAAGAGTACATCGTACGACCACACATCAGTTAGTGAAGGGATGATGCTTCCCGAGGCATCTCTCGTCTTCATTCTTTTCCTAGTCATTTCACATAACACGATTATCTCTTCAAGAGGTGTCGATGCCCGGCCGATGAGCAACAGTGAGCATTGTCGTTATACATGCACACAAAACATGGGTTGATTGGATAACGATTAAGAACAATCAGCTTTGATAGAAGCGATTATAGGGGATAGAAAAGAAATCGACTTCACATTTTGCAAATGATGTTCTTTTTGAATTTGAAGTTTGAAGATAACAATGTCTGAATTGGAGACTTAGGCCATGTTTGGTAACGTTTCTATTCCTCCCAATGTCTGTTCTTTTGTTCCCCGGAACAAAAAAAAAAATAGAAATTTGTTTGATAATGTCAATTAATTTTTCTATTCCCCGGAATAGAAAAGTGGCTGGAGAATACATTTTGAACAGAAACAAGAAGTAAAAAAAAATGGCTTTTTATTTCCGGGAACAATTTCTAAAAATAAGTTATTTTTTATTTTCTTCTTTCTTGCCGCCCCTTCCCTTCGCCGTTGCCTCTGCTGTCTAGCCGTTGCCGTTGGCCAACCGCCATCACCGGCGCCACTGCCTACCTCCTGCCACCGCCCGCCACTTGTCAGCCAACCACCTCCCACTGCCCACCCACCAATCGACCGTCGGCCGGCCACCATCACCGCCACTACCACCCACCATGGCCCACCACCGATGACCATTGAGGCCACTGCTCACCGGCTGGCCAACAACCGCCGCCATCACCACCGGCTGCTGCACCCACCGCGGATGACGATTGATGCTGCCCCCGCTGGCTAGTCGGACCGACTAAGCGGCGCTAACAACCATCACCGCCCGTTGATGTCCGCCGACAACAACAACGGTAACGAATATTTAATTGCCATATCAGTATATCTGTCCAAACATGACGAAAGGACAAACATTACAATAACTGAACATATTTTGACCTAGTTGTAAAAAAAAGGTTTAGAAACAATCATTTACAAATCGAAAAAGCTCAAGAATACCAATGCCATAACCACGTTTTCTTCAGGAAGTGAGCTTTAGTACATGACTTTCGTAGATTAATCTTAACATATTAATTTTATCCTAAGGGTGTGTTTTTTTTTTTTTTTTTTTTTGGTAAAGATCCTAAGGGAGTGTTTGTTTAATGGAAAATGAATAATTTAAAAAATCTTTTCCTAAGAATAATCGCTAATATAATTTGAAATAATTAATTAATAAGAAATGTTTTCATTGTCAATGACAATTTATGTTTAAATATTTTCGTTCTTTTAAATTTAAAAGTGATATAAGCAATCTTTTTAAAAAATAATTTTTAAATAATTTATTTTTTACAAAATAAATAGTCTAAAATTAAGTTGATTTTTTTTATTTATGCCACAATAAAATAAAGTTGATATATCTACCATTGACCTTGACTTCCTCTCGTCCTTCCTTTCATTTCCTTTTCTAAAATTGCTCTTGCGTGACCAGGTCATCTCACACCTCGATTAGTTGAAGTGAGAAGCAGGTTTAACACTAGCCTCGGAGGACCCAATCGAATAGCTCCTGTACATGCTCGAAGTACATGAACTCATTCCATCTCAACCTTTAAATAATGTTGGCTTTTTGTGGGATCTAAATGATCTGATAATAGGGATGACGTGGACTCCCATGCACCCGATACCCGCAATTCTCGCTCGCAAGTCGCAACCAATTTACTGGTCCTTCATGTGGAATGTGGAATGTGGAATGGACATTTTGGTCCAAGAGAGGCACGTCAAAGACTCCCATGGTAAAACGAGGAGAGACTTTGTGAGGTCAGTGGCAAGACTTTTGAACCACAATAGACGGCATAACTTTGAAGTCAGGGCAGAGACGAGACTTTTGAACCCCAATACACGGCATGACTTTGACTCCATGTGGTCGACATTGTAGCACTCTCGTGCCTTCTATGTATAATCGTAAATTCAAAAAGTACATCGTACGACCACACATCAGTTGGTGAAAGAACGATGCTTCCCAAGGCCTCTCTCGTCTTCATTCTTTACCTAGTCCTTTCACCTAACACGATTATCTCTTCAAGAGGCGTCAACGCCCGCCCGATGATGAGCAACGGTGAGTACTGTCATTATACATGCAGACAAAACATGGGTTGATTGGATAACGATTAAGAACAATCGGCTTTGAGAGAAGCGATTAATGGGGATAGAAAACAAATCAATTTCACATTTTGCAAATGATGTTCTTTTTGAGCTCGAAGTTTGAAGATAGTAATGTCTCAATTGGAGACTAACCAACTAACTGCTCGTTTTCAGAAGGAAGCAATATCGAAAAGATGGCGGTAAGCAAGATTTCTGTTTGCCGAAGTCAACCTCAGCCTGGTCCAAAGGGGGTTCGGCGACGGCCATGCACACCGCCACACAGTTGATTCTCAGTTATAAGTTTTTTTCTGTTCGATTGCTCCTAAAGAATGTTGGTGTTACTAAGAAATGAATAAATTCCCTTTCTATACTTTCCATGGTTAATTAGGGTTTTCCACATACTTTGTTCGTGGAGCTCCATTGATTTTTTTTTTTTATACCTTGCAAATGAAACAATGTAAAAAGATTGTTTATCGAATTGATATACCTATGCTTTTTGCCGAATCTCAATATCTTTATTTCATGTTCCTGATCACCACATGCCAAAATTTATCTATACATGTAAAAAAACGCGATATTCACAACAATTTGTATATTCTTATTGGGCTTGCACCGATAAGAATAATATATTTTGAAACTACTTAGAAGTTTTCCAAAGAAAGTGGGACATCTCAAATTTGATCTAATTTAGCGTGACCTCTTGTAATTCTCTTGAAAGGAGATAAAGATAGTGAAAAAGTATTAATGAACCCACAAATACATGGTATAGGTGTATGAACCCATTACCGTTGTCTCCTACTGATGTGTTAGAAGAGAAGTTTAAATAATAAATGCCTAAGACACAAGCTGGTTAGAGATTCGCGCGTGACTTAACTCTAATTTCTGATCTCATTAAAGCAATATGAATCCTTTATCAATGAGTTACCACACTCGATGGTTCCAATTTGTTCGATTCATCGCATCACTTAAGAAGCACAATGTCTAGGATAAACAACTCCAATTTGACCTCCCATGAACAAGAAAACTAAATCCGATGTAAGAGTAAGCATATGAGAAGCTTGTTAGTGATTTCGAAATGCATAGATGCCCAACCAGTCGGCGCACGAATTCCCTTTTCAACAAACAAGCCCCAAATGAACCTCTCACTATCGCCAGAGAGTTAATCCCTATCCATATTAGCAAATTGCCACATTCAATGGGATTTTTTTTGGTGGGGGTGGGGGGTAGATAATGGCATGGAGGGTTTTTCAACTTTTTTTTTTATTTGTGCGGTGTAGTCCTTGAGACTTCTTTTATGCAACTGGGTCATTGAACTTCGTATTTGTTTGTTCATGCTCGTCCTTCCATTATATACTTGGACGGAAAGGCTGAGATGACATCCAGATTTGCATTACATAAGTGTTATCGTTTTAGATAGTTGCCAAATGAAGACACTCGGACTCAGAGAGGATTGGGCAGATGTACTCAGGCAGGTTCGAATTGACATGTAGCTTATCTCCGTCATCGTAGGCGGGTGGCTGAATTCCATGGCCCCCCTCACCGTTTCTGCCATCCTCCTCGTCATGTCCGCCATCATCGATTGTTGCATTTTTTTTTATTTGTTTTCAATTTTTTTCGTTCAGAAGAATTAGCAAAAATCATAAACCTATTACACTTTTATTAATTTGGTTATAAACCTTTTAATTTTACTAATCGAGTCCTAAATCTTTTCATATTTTTCCAGTTGAGTCTATCCAGTCAATTTTAGCTAAAAATCACTAATATGGACATTGACTGTTATACATGATACGGTCGACGCTAACAATAACATTTTTATTACTCTTTTTTTATATTTTATATTTTCTCTTTTCCCTCTTTACTTATTTTTACTGTGGTCGGCAAGGGTCGTCGAGCCCTTACCAGCCACAGGCGAGGTCATCACAGCCACGAGCAAGGCTAGCCTCACCCAAAGCTAGGCAAGGTGCCCTTGCCTCCGGCCACCAAGCTGGCCACAGTAAATATATATAATAAAAGTAAAATAGAAAATAAAATAAAAATTAAGGAAATTTTCAAAATAAAAATTTTTAAAATCCAAAATATTATCTACGTTAGTGCTGGCCATGTCACGTAGAATAATCGGTATTTATGTCAATGATTTCCAATTAAAATTAGTTAGATGAACTCAATTACTAAAACGTAAAAAGATTTAGAACTCAATTGGCAAAATTAAAAAAAAAATTATGACTCAATTTATAAAAGTATAATAAGTTTAAGACTTTTTTGGTAATTTTCTTGAAAGTTAACTTCCTTTTCTTTAAACTTTCTAAATTTGTAAAGGCCATATTGACAATATGTTGTTGCCGCTTAAGCACTTAGTGGTCATTTGACTCCACATCAACACTTCAATCCAAATATCTGGCCGAAGAACAGCAATTGAACATGTCCAAGGGCTCAATTGGAAAAAAAAAATACATGGACGACATTGCACAAATAAAAAATGCTAGGACACCAATGCCATAATCACCTTTTCTTTAAATGTATGAGGGAGCAAGCTTAAATATAGGACCTCCGTAAATTAATCTTAATAAATGAAGGTTAACCTATAATTAAGTTGATTTTTTCTATCTTAGCCACAATAAAATTAAGTTGATTTATTTACCGGCTACCTTGACTTCCAACTTTTCATTTTCTTTTCTGAATTTGTTCTTGCAAGACCAAGTCAGCTCACACCAATAACATCGAATTGGTAAGAGCACTCGATCTACAAAAATTTATATGCTCTCAGAGTATGTTAGGCCCTTTTTTTAATCATTAAATAGTATGGGCCTTAAGCGAGATCAAAATGATTTGACGTTTAGCATGAATTTGGCTAACATACATCAAATACATGGGATTGTCACTCACAATCAACCTACCGTGTCTGTCACGATGTAATGCACCCTTTAGTCACAGAGAGAGAGAGAGAGAGAGAGACTTTATATGAACAATGCACTATCTTTCGAAATGATGCCCATCCATGTTTTCAAAGTCAGGTTGGCAGAGAGAGAGAGACTTTAAATGAACAATGCACTATCTTTCGAAATGATGCCCATCCATGTTTTCAAAGTCAGGTTGGCAGAGAGAGAGAGACTTTATATGACCAATGCACTATCTTTCGAAATGATGCCCATCCATGTTTTCAAAGTCAGGTCGGCGGGGGTGACGTCTGAACCACAATGCACGGCTGATCGTCAACTCCACTGGGTTGACATTGTTATATATAGCACTCTCACTGATTTTATGTATGTACACACGGTAATCGTAGAATCATACATTCCAAGAGAGAGAATGATGCTTCACAAGGCCTATCTCGTCTTCCTTCTTTTCCTAGCCCTTTCATCTCAGGTGATCATCTCTTCAAAGGTTGCTGCCGCTGCCCGTCCGGTGAGCATCGGTAAGCACTTCAACCTCTATAGATGCATGCGTGAATGAGAAAATGCAATTCACGGGCTGGACAGATAAACAGCCGACATGATGATTAAGATCTGTCTGCTTTCGGGGTACAAAAGAGATCGGTTTCACTGATTTCGAAAGTTATGTTCTTTTAGATATCAAAGTTTGAAGACGATAATGTCTGAGTTGGAGACTAAATAGACGCACGTTTTCAGGGGGAAGCAGATCCCCGGTGATGGCGATGAGCAAGATTCGTGTTGATGGAAGTACATCCCAGCATGCCCCTTCAGGATATACTCCACCGTGAGCTTTCAAATGATCCACGACTATTAAATTTTCTGTTCGATTGCTCCTAATTTCCGTTGGTGTTTTATGGAGACAAAGCAAATGTAATTCACTTTCGATCCTATCCATGGTTAAGTAGGGTTTTCCACATACTTCTGTTGATGGAGCTCGAATGAATTCCTTGAATACACTGTCAATGGCAAAAGATTTTAGTTTGGTTTGTTTATTGAATGGATATCGATATGCCTTATCGCCACATCTCCGAAAAGTACTCCTAATAAAAAGCACAACCTAGTAGTTAAAAAGGCATATTTTACCATGACTTTCTGAATAACTTCCAATGAAAATCAATAAGCTACCGGGAGCCTCAATGTATATATTTCTCGCTCCCAAGTGCTGCATTATCCACCATACAAGCCAATCACCGCTTGCCTAATATTATCTATTTGAGTGAAAGTATGATATTCGCTACATTTTGTATATATTTATTTGGCTTGAGCTGACAAAAACAGCATGTTCCAAAAGTATCTACAAAATTTTTCAGAGAAACCGCAAGATCTTGAACTGAATTTTAATTTAGCGTGACTTATTAAAGTCCGAGGACACTAAAGTAAAAATCTTGAAAAATCCACTAATCAATGGTACCGATTGTAGTACAAAAGTATTCGCTCATTAGTCTCCTGGAAAGGGTTATCAGTATATCCAAAAACCTTTTGGGATAAAATATTTTGATCTTTTATTTCATCGTAACTTTGATGTTTTATCGAGAGCACAATGGGTTCCAAATATACATATTCTTGTCAGGTCCAATCATGGGTTGAGGTTAAACTAGAAGACAGAATTTAAATTGATTAAGCTAATTCTATTTAATCCCTTAAGTATGAGGGAAAAGTACCAACAAAGTGTTAAAACTTGGTACTAATTTAGTAATAAACATTTCAATTGGATCAATTTAATCTTAAAACCTTTTTATATTAGTATCAATTAAATTCATTCGACCAATTTAAAATGGAAATTTCTCGTGGAGACACCAACCGTCCTACATGACATAGCCAGTCCCATAGTTCTTGCCCATGGCTGACGAGGGCCACCGAGCCTCATCTGATGGCTGATGGCCCCCTACCAACCCTTAATAGTAAAAAAAAAAAAAAAAAAAAAAAAAAAAAAAGGAAAAAAGGAAAAGGAAAATATAAAATCAATGAAAAATTATAAAAATAATGACTACTTCAGCATTGACCATACCACAAAAGATGGTCGGCATTCAAGTTAGTAGTTTTTCGGTCTAAATTGGACAAATCGACTCAATTGAGACCTATACGAAAGGTTTAAAGCTAAATTAATACAATTGAAAATTTTAAAACCGAAGTTGTATCAATACATTAAGTTTAGGATTTTTTTGGTATTTTTTCCCTAAAAATGGACAACTAATTGTCATCAGCAAGACACGAGCTTAGTTCGCTGTGTATATGAAGTGGGCGACAGCTCATGCCAACAAAACACGAGCTTCGCAAAAATGGTGGAAGAGAGGCTGGTCACGTCATAATCTCACATAATGAAACGAGGGACTTTATATGTACAATGCACTGCTTTCAAAGTGGGTTGGCGGGGAAACGTATGGACCCAATACATGGCTCATCTTCAACTCCATGTGGTCAACATTGCTATATATACCACTCATGCCTTCTATATCTGTATAAATTGTACAACCGCACAACAGTAAAGACAACACACGATGCTTCCCAAGGCCTCTCTCGTCTTCCTTCTTTTCCTGGTCCTTTCATCTGACACGATCATCTCTTCAAGAGTTGCCGATGCCCGCTTGTTGAGCAACAGTGAGCTCTATCTCTATACATGCATGCAAAACGAGAAACCACAAAAGGTGACTAGATAAACTGCCAACATGACGATTAAGAAGAATCAGTTTTGAGTGCGGCGATTGTAGGGGATACAAAAGGAATCGATTTCACATTTTGCAAGTGATATTCTTTTATAATTCGAACTTTGAAGATAATAATATCTAAAACTAACTAACTAAATGCACGTTTTCAGGAGGAAGCAATATCGAAAAGATGGTGGGGAGCAAGATCTCTGTTAGTGAAAGTCAATCTAAGCTAGACGGTAAACATTACCCTTAGCATAGCCTTTCAAAACTCTTTGGAAAGAATGACACTAGAAATGTCATAAGTTGTGTACAGTACTCACTTTAATACTAAAAGTTTTCGTTGAATCACTTAAGTACCAAATTTTTTGAAAAATGATATTTTCAGTGCCAATTTTGATCTATTTGGCCGGAAATCTAATGTAGCCTTTTTTATTAATATTTTTAGCTAATGTGATTTGCCGAAGATTTGAATCAGCATAAAAAGCACAAAACAACGTTGTTTAAGTAGTTTCATATACCAGTACAATCCAAAACAACGTCGTTCGCAAGAAAAACGAGGCAAAATTTTGTTCTGAACGGCGTCGTTTGCAATAGAAATCCTAAAACTTATTACGAAAATGTAATTAAGTCCTAAAATTTGCAAAAAAATGCAATTAAATCCTAAAACTTGTCAAATTGGTTCAATTAAGTCCTAAAATTAACACCGTCAAACTTATTAACAGAAAATACTAACATGGCGCGAATGTGGCATTTTAAATAAATTTTCATTTTTCACATGACTTTTTAATTATTTTTTATTCAAAATTAGATTTAAAAAACTAAAAATGAAAATCTAAAATTTATTTTAAAAAACTATTAAAAAAAAACAGACAAAATGGCAGCTCCTCTACCGTCGCCGCCCATTGTCGAAGGGGCCGGCGATGGTCGCCGGCCTTGGGCAAAGGTCGCTAGTCGCCGCCCGACTAGGGTAAGGGCGCCCGATCTGGGCGCCCTCACCAACGCCTAGCAAGGGTCGCCAGCCTCGCTTGGGGCTGGCGAGGCCTCACCCTAGTCGGGCGGCGGCCGACGACCTCTACCCAAGGCCGGCAATCATCGCCAGCTCCTTCGACAATGGGTAGCGGTGACGGCAACGGAGGAGCTGCCATTTTCTTTTTTTTTAATAGTTTTTTAAAAATAAATTTTAGTTTTTAAATCTAATTTTAAAAAATGAATAAAAAATAATTTTAAGAAGCCACATGGAAAATAAAAAATCATTTAAAATGTCACGTCCGCGCCATGTCAGCATTTTCCGTTAGTAAGTTTGATGGTGTTAATTTTAGGATTCAATTAAACTAATTTGACAAATTTTAGGACTTGATTGCACTTTTTGCAAGTTTTATGACTTAATTGTATTTTCATAACAAGTTTTAGGACTTCTATTGCACTTATCCCTAGCAAAAACTCTACCATGTACCATTGGAAAGTTAGGATCCGTGGACCTAATTGATGATTCTTGGAGAATTGCTGAATTTTGACTTTGATTTGTCACCAAGAATTAACTGTGAATCTCGCTAATTCACTTTCAAATTAACGCATCAAATCTTTTGGTTCCTTGTTAGCTTTTACTTCATGTGCGAACGTGTCCAAATTCACTCATCTCCATTCACAATTCCACGGCTGGCTTGATTCTTTCCCTTAATTTCCCGTCCAATCCCATCAATTTCCTCTCACAATTCCATGGCCAGCTCATTAATTTCCTTTTGCAAATTCCGGCGACCCACATTTTCCACAAATGCTTTGATTTCCTCCATTTTGTCTGTCTTGTTTCTGAATTGCCGCACTTTCTCTTGCCTTCAGCAGTGAGCTCATAATTCATCCCACGAATTCCTCCATTAGCTGGGCGAAATATATTGGTAAGAAGATTTCTGTGATTGGTTGGTTTCCTCCCTGTGAAAATTGCGACCCCAAGCTATGTAGCACAGACACGGCGACACGGACACGCGATACGACACGACACGACACGCGACACGTCATTTCTCAAAAAGTAGAGAATTTCGACACATTCCGACACGTTAAATATTAAATAATTTTTTTTTTATTTTTAATTAATTTGATTCAAATTCACGAATAAATAAATAAATATATAAAAAGTTTACAATGAATTTATACTAATAATATTAATAAATCTTACATTTTTTTTTTTTTTTTATTTCATTATCCCAAATTTATATTTATTTTTCGAAATCCCCCCTCCCCCAAATTTACTTTTATTTTTTAATCTCATTTATTTATTTTTCTGATTAAAAAAAAATTCCCATTAGAGTCCACCCCACTCTCTTCTTTTCCTTATCCATTTCCCCCACTCCCAAATTTATTTTCCTTTCCCTCCCCAGTCCCCACCATCGTCCATTCCCCCACCCAAATTTATTTTTTTTCCTTTCCCTCCCACAATCGTCCATTTCCCCCCATCTGTCCGTCACTTTCCCTCCCCCCAAAATAGGTACCCATAGACTCCCATTTTTTTAATTACTTTTGAGTTTCTCAGAAACCCTAGCTCCTTTACTCCTCCTCCTCGCCGCTCGCGACCCTTCCTCTTCTCCTCTTCCCTCCTTGCCGCTCGCCGCACGACCTCCTTCCTCGCTGGTCGCCGCTCCTCGCCGCACGCACGACCCCCTTCCTCGCCGCTAGCCGCTCCTCGCCGCACGACCCCTTCCTCGCCGCTCGCCGCTCGCCGCTCGCCGCTCCTCGCCGCACGCACGACCCCCTTCCTCGCCGCTCGCCGCTCGCCGCACGACCGCCTTCCTCTCCTCTTCCTTTCACCTTTGGTCCTTTCTCCCTCGCAGCTGCAGCCTCGTCGGATCCATCGCAGCATCACAGGGCCGGCCCTCGCCTCAGTCTAAGCCCGGCCGTCCCTCGCCGTCGCTCACGGTCTGCTCCCTCCCGGACACGCGTGTCGAAACGTGTCGGGAAAAGGTTGACCACGTGTCGGAAAATCGGACACGCGTTGACCGCGTGTCCGAGCGTGTCGACGTGTCCGACACGCTCCGACACGTGTCGGACACGATACGCAAGCACGGACAACGTGTCCGTGCTTCATAGACCCCAAGTGTCCAATTGATTTCCTTCCGAATTTCCTATCCTCACGTGTGCAATTTATCTGTTCCCTTCCTCATATGATGGGCGAGGTTCATGATCCCTCATTAGGCTGAACATATTTTAAGGATTTTTGCTATAACATCAACAGAAGGTATTCCCTTGCTGAGCATGATAATGTTAACTCATATGAAAATTATTGGACGTGGACATGAATAAATGCGATGTAAAATTATGCAATGCCAATTTTGCTTAGGGTTTGGATTGATCCCTAAATTTTTAATGCAAATAAATGATTATATGTGGGGCTAAAATTTAAGTGTTAACAATCTCCAACACCATGTGATCAATGTATAATCATTTATTCAAAGAGTACGACGTATGACCATGCATTGATTAGATAAAGATTGATGCTTCCCAAGGCGCATCTTCTCTTTTCCTTGTCCTTCTTTCTCACATGACCATCTCTTCAAAAGTCACTGCTTGCCCGCCCGGCCAATGAGTGACCGCCGGTAAGCACCTCGATGATCTCCGTGGATGCATGCAAATGAGAAAAACATAAATCATGGGTTGGCCAAATAAACCGCCGACCGTAACGATTAAGAACAATCACTCTCAAGGAAATGCACGTTTTTAGGAGGAAGCAGTTCCGGAGAGATGGGGGTGAGCAAGATTAAAGCTTACGGGAGTACACCCTGGCGTGACCTTACATGCTATAAAGAAATAAACAATTCACCGTCTATTCTCTCCATGGTTAATTAGGGTTTTTCATCGAAAAAAAAATTACCAAAAAAATCATAAAACTATTACATTTGTATTAATTGAATCCTAAACCTTTAAATTTGACATGTTTGATATTAAACATTTTAACAATTTACCAATTCCAATCAATTTTGGGTGAAAATCACTAATGTGGACACTGGCCGTCCTACGTAGTACGATTAGCGCTGATGTGAATAAATTTTTATTTATTTATTTCTCTTCTTTTTTTTTTTTTTTTTTTAAATTGTGCCGGAAAGGCTAGCCTTCGCGACCCCACCAATTGATGGTAAGGGTGTGAAGGCCTTCGCTAGATCTAGGGGTGGGCTACCTCACCTGCAGCCAACAAGGCCACCCAGGGCCTTTGCAGCCAGCAAGGCTTTGCTAGACATACACTCACTGGCCCCAAAGAAAAAGAGAGCAAAGAAAATAGAAAACAATCCAAAAAAAATTAAAAATTACAAAAATTATCTACGCCAGCTATTTTCAGCCAAAAATTAGCTGAAAAGACTCAATTGGCGAATTACCAAAAATTTTATAACTAAATTGACTAAATTGAAAAGTTTATGAGTAAATTGACATAAATGTAATAGATTTAAGATTTTTTTGGTAATTTTTTCCATTTTCCACATACTTCTTGTCATGGAGCTCAAATAATTTCCTTGAATACATTGCCAATGGAAAAAGAATTTAGATCAATTGTATGTTGAATTGATATCCCTATGCCTTTTCGTCGAACCTCCAAGATGTACTTCTAATAAAAAGCTCAACCTATTAAATGAAAAGGCATGATAAAGTATGCCTTTCTAAATAGGTTACCAATGAAGATGGCTTAGCTATTACCGACCTCAATCTATATATTTCATGCTCCCAAAGTACAACATCATCCGGCATGCAAGCCACTCCCCGTGTGCTGAGTCTTCTTTAAATGAGTGAAAAAAAAGATATTCACAAAATTAGGTTGAAGAACACTAAAAATGATAAAAGTTATGTACAGCGCTCATTTTAGTCACAAATATTTTTCACTGGATTAGTTAAGTGCCAAATCGGAAAAACAACAATCAATTAAGTACCAATTGTGAGAAATTCTAGCAAAAATAATAAGTGGCTTTTATAATTATAAATTTTATATGACTTGGCATTTTATTTAAAATATTCAATCCACATGGCATTTCCACCTGGAATTCTTGGCACTGAAGCAATTAATTTTTAACAATGACTAGCATTGAAATGAAAAGTTTAAACAAAATTTGACACTTGAACAATCATTATATTTCAACTTTTAGATGACGTCATTTAGGGGTTATAAGCTGACTGGATATGCCAATGAGCTATGTAGAACTGAGAAATTAATAAAATATGATCACGTCAGACTCCGGCAACCTAATTAGAGGTGGCACTTAAGTAATCTGAAAAAAAAAAAAAAAAACTTTTGGCACTAAAATGAACGTCGTACATAACTTTTGGCACTTTTAGTATCATTCAACCTACAAAATTATGTCTATTCTGATTTGGCTAGAGCCGATAGGAACAATAGGTTTTAAAAGTACCGAAAATTCAAATGATGAGAAATTAAAAATCTTGAAAAATCCAATATCCAATGGTACTAATGGTAATACCAAATAAAAAGCATTTGTTATTGTCGCGACCTCTTTTTTCCGGCGCCCACAATAGGGTACGGGCGCCTAAGGAGGCTAATGGCTCGGCTGAATTTATTAAGCCCAGACTCTCCCAAGCCCACCAATTCACGACTTAATGGTCTAACTTTTTAACCTGTAAATTAATTTTAAAACGGAGTCGCCACTAATCGGTTTGGGGTGGGTCGATTAGAAACCCAAGCGAAGTATCGGGAGAAATACTCGCTCCTACGCAACCAGAGAAATTAGGATCGGGGACTTGATTACACTAGTTAATCACTAATCCCCTTTCGGTACCTAATCTTGTTTAAACCCCGAGGCTTTTTGGATGTTCGAGGGATTTTCCATGCATTTTGGAGGAAAAATATTTTTGAGTCTTTTTCTAATTTTTTCACATAAAAGGGAGTTTTTTTTGTTTATTTTGGTATTTTTGGAAAAATACAAGTCTTTTTGGCTTTTTCTGAATTTTTTGGCTTTTCATGAATTTTTGAATTTTTTTTTTTTTTTTTTAGATTTTTGGCATTTTTTGGAAAGTATGGAATTTTTTGATTTTTTTTTTTTTTGGAAAATAAAATATTTTTAATTTTTTTAATGTTTTTTAATTTTTTTACAAAATAAAATATTTTTAACATTTTTTTAATTATTTTTCGGTTTTCTGGAAATTAAAACATTTTTTAATATTTTTCGAAAATAAATTATTTTTGATTTTTTTAAATAAATTATTTATTTTTTTATTTAATAAAAAATCATAAAAAGCCGACCCGGGTCGGATCCGCGGGTTGGGTCCAACCGGGCCGGCCTACCCGCACGCGGGCCCGACTCGAATTTTTGCCTTTTTCTTTTTTTTCTTTTTTTTTTTTTTTTTTTAAACGACGCCTTGGCGGGCGTTTAGGGACGCCGGCCCGGCCCGACGACCGAGCTCCACAACTTGCTCCGCGACCCGGTTCCTTCGGAAACCCAACCCGGACCCGACCTGACCTCGCGACCCGGCTCCGATTCGTGACCCGACCTTCGCCCTCCCTCGGGATTTGCGGAATCCCTACCCGATTCCCGATCCTGGTCCGACCCGACAGCTTGGGGTCACGACCCGGAAAATCGGGAACCCTAGGGTTTCGAATCGCGGCGTCGAGGTGGGAGAGGGCCGAGGCACAACGGTGGGGGGACGGCGGCGGCGGCGATAGTGACGGTAGCAATGATTGGACTACGGAGGGGGAGATGGCGGCGGCTAGGGTTTCGGCGACGACGACGGGCGGCTCCGGATTCTCAAGAAGCGGCGACGACGGCGGCTACGGCCATTACATTCGCGACGAGGGCACGGCAAGGCGGGCTGGGGATGTCTTCGTCGGGTGGTGAGCGATGTGACGGCGAGGAGCGACGGCTTGGTGTAACGATGGCGTCGGGGCGCGTCTCAGTCGTGGCGACGGCGTCGGGGGGAAAACAGCAGGGAGCGACGGCGACGCTAGATCTTGGACGGTCAGATCTGACTAGATCTGGCGCCGGGTTGCCCTCTCTCTCCCTCGCCAAATCTGAGCCTCCACCGGCCAAATCTGACCTCTATCTCGCTTACTCTTCGATTCCTCCCCCGAAGTCTCTCAGTGGGAAGAATCTCGGAGCTCGCTCTGCCCTTCGACGACGGAATTGCTCCGCTATTTATAGGCGAGGAGGTCCGGTCGACGGAGAGGTTCGGCCGCCGGTCTTTGGCTTACCGACCAGGACCCTGCGGCTGAACCGGCGTCCCATCCACCACTGTCCGCCGTTGCTCCCCCGCGCGTCGCCGTCCGTCCGTCTGTCCATCCGGCGTCGCGCCCTCTGCGCGTGTGTTGTAGAGCGGACGAAAGAAGAAGAAGACCAAAGAGGGCCGGGCTGGAGGAGGAGGAAAATGGGCTGTAGGGGCCCACGAGGAGGGGAAGAGAAAAAAAGGGCTGCTAGCTTTTGTTTTTCTTCTTTGTTTTATTTTTTTTTTGTTGTTTTTTTTGTTTTTATTTGGTTTTTGTTCATTATTCCCAAAAAGACAAAATAAAATAAAATCTTAATTAATAAAATAAACCTAATTAAAATTGAGGTGTCAACAGCCTGCCCCTCTTTAAAGGTGAGCTCGCGAGAGGTTGCATTCAAAGATAGGCGATGCCTCAATTTTATCCATGCATGCGTAGCAGATTATATTTTATTTGGGACCTATTATTCTATGCAGAAAAAGAGCAATATAACTTTACATATACTAAGACAAATAAGAAGATACCTGTAGTTACTTATCGGGAGTGAGTGAGATAGGGTGTGAACCCCAAGTTTGGCAAGTATCAATGTGTCATCTTACCCGGTGATACGAAGAGGTTGTTTTTCAGGGCTCGAACCATTCTTCTGGTCGCCCTGTTAAAACAATCAATGATTTGTCTAGGACCCGAACCTTTCTTCGGTCGCCTTGACGGAAATTGCTCCTCCGGGACCCGAACCATTCTTGGTCGCCTGTTAAAATAATCAATGATTTGTCTAGGACCCGAACCTTTCTTCGGTCGCCTGTTAAAATAATCAATGATTTGTCTAGGACCCGAACCTTTCTTCGGTCGCCTTGACGGGAAATTGCTCCTCCAGGACCCGAACCATTCTTCGGTCGCCGTGATGGGAAATTGCTTCTCCAGGACCCGAACCATTCTTCGGTTGCCTGTTAAAACAATCAATGATTTGTCTAGGACCCGAACCTTTCTTCGGTCGCCTTGACGGGAGATTGCTCCTCCAAGACCCGAACCATTCTTCGGTTGCCTGTTAAAACAATCAATGATTTGTCTAGGACCCGAACCTTTCTTCGGTCGCCTTGACGGGAAATTGCTCCTCCAGGACCCGAACCATTCTTCGGTCGCATGTTGGAGCAATTAGTGGTTTGTCTCAGACCCGAACCATTCTTCGGTCGCCTGTTAAAACAATCAATGATTTGTCCAGGACCCGAACCTTTCTTCGGTCGCCTTGACGGGAGATGCGCCGACCTTTCTCAGGGCATCAATTTGTGGGGTGCTTGACCTCAATCAAGGACACCGGTTGGTACCCGACCTTTCTCGGGAGATGCGCCGATCTTTATCAGGACATCGATTTGTGGGGTGTCTGACTTCTGTCAAAGACACTGGTAGGAACTCGACCTTTCTCGAGAGGATGCGCCAACCTTTCTCAGGGCATCGATTCTGTGGGGTGTCTGACTTCTGTCGAAGACACCCGTAGGAACCTGACCTTTCTCGGGAGGATGCACCGACCTTTCTCAATGCATCGATTTGTGGAGGATACCTGGACGTTCACAGGCATATCAACGAGTACCTGGATATTCACGAGTACTAACTTGAAGGATATTTGGGCCTTTGCAGGCGTCGAAAGGGTACTTGGATGATCACAAGTTCAATCTCTTGGAGGATACCTGGACGTTCACAGGTATCGAAGGGGTACCTGAGATATTCGTGAAGGTCTCTCATCTCCTGGTATGTGGGAATATCGAGGACGTGCCTTACATATTCATGAAGGTCTCTCACCTCCTGGTAATTGGAATATCAAGGACGTACCTCGTATATTCGTGAAGGTCTCCCACCTTCTGGTAATGAGAATATCGAGGACGTACCTAGGATATTCATGAAGGTCTCTCACCTCCTGGTAATTGGAATATCAAGGACGTACCTCGCATATTCATGAAGGTCTCCCACCTTCTAGTAATGAGAATATCGATGACGTATCTGGGATATTCATGAAGGTCTCTCACCTCCTGGTAATTGAGAATATCGAGGGCGTGCCCCGAGATATTCGTGAAGACCTCTCACCTTCCGGCAATGAGAATATCGAGGACGTACCTTAGATATTCGTGAAGGTTTTCTCACCTCCCGGTAATTGGGAATATCGAGGACGTACCTCGAGATATTCGTGAAGGTCTCTCACCTCCTGGTAAAAGGGAATATTGAGGACGTGCCTCGCATATTCGTGAAGGTCTCTCACCTCCTGGTAATTGGAATATCAAGGACGTACCTCGCATATTCGTGAAGGTCTCTCACCTTCTGGTAATGAGAATATCGAGGACGTACTTGAGATATTCGTGAAGGTCTCCCACCTTCTGGTATTAGGAATATCGAGGACGTGCCCCGTATATTCGTGAAGGTCTCTCACCTCCTGGTATTTGGGAATATCGAGGGCGTGCCCCGCATATTCGTGAAGGTCTCTCACCTCGGTAATTGGAATATCAAGGACGTACCTCGCATATTCGTGAAGGTCTCCCACCCTTGGTAATGAGAATATCGAGGACGTGCCGAGATATTCGTGAAGGTCTCTCACCTCCGGTAAAAGGGAATATTGAGGACGTGCCTCGCATATTCGTGAAGGTCTCTCACCTCCTAGTAATTGAAATATCAAGGACGTACCTCGCATATTCGTGAAGGTCTCTCACCTTCTGGTAATAAGAATATCGAGGACGTACCTGAGATATTCGTGAAGGTCTCCCACCTTCTAGTATTGGGAATATTGAGGGCGTGCCCCGTATATTCGTGAAGGTTTCTCACCTCCTGGTAGTTGGAATATCGAGGACGTACCTGGGATATTCGTGAAGGTCTTTCACCTCCAGGTAATTGGGAATATCGAGGGCGTGCCCCGCATATTCGTGAAGGTCTCCCACCTTCTGGTAATGAGAATATCGAGGACATACCTGGGATATTCGTGAAGGTCTCCCACCTCCTGGTAGTGAGAATATCGGGGACGTACCTAAGATATTCATGAAGGTCTCTCACCTCCTAGTAATTGGGAATATCGAGGGCATACCTCAGATATTCATGAAGGTCTTCCACCTTCTGGTGATTGGGAATATCGAGGACGCATTACGAGATACGTGAAGGTCTCTCACCTTCCGAGATATTCATGAAGGTCTCCCACCTCCCGGTAATTGGGGAATATCGAGGACGTACCTCGCATATTCGTGAAGGTCTCCCACTTTCTGGTAATGAGAATATCGAGGACGTACCTAAGATATTCATGAGGGTTTCTCACCTCCTGCTAACATAAACTTGAATGTAGCACGAGGCTTACCCGGATGGCCGCAGGCATTTAAAAGGGGTGGAACACCTGGATAGCTACAGTGTACAAAAATACTTTGGAATACTTGGATGAACACAAGTATTTAATGATACAACCTGGAACCACTCAGTTGGTCCAAGTGTAAGAAAGCATACCTGGGTAGGCGCAGGCACACAAAGCAGTGGAATGCTTGAACAGCTGCTATTATTTGGGGACAACTTGGGCAAGCTAAGTGTCATGAAAAGGAAGTACCTGGACAAAGGTGGGTACTTGACGATATGGGGATACCTAGATAGCAGTAGGTATTCCAAGAGATACTTGGTCAGTCACAAGTATCAATACTCTAGGGACAACTCGAATAGGTCGAGTGTCAGGAAAAGGGAATATCCGACGATGACCGGTACTCAAAGACAATAGGGATACCTAGACAGAGGTATTCAACGATAAAGGGGTAGGTATTCAACGATAAAGGGATACTTGGTCCGAAAGGTCACAAGTATCAATACTGAAACTCAAGGGACAACTCGAATAGGTCGAGTGTCGTAGGTACCTAAAAAAAAGGAGTATCCGAACGGTGGACAACTCGGAGTACTCAAAGACAATGGGATGCTAAGAATGGGCGGTAAGCATCGAAACTCAAGGGACAACTCGAATAGGTCGAGTGTCAAGAAGAGAGTACCTAAACAGTGATAGGTACTTTAAGACAAATGGGGACATGGATATGCTTACCTGGCAATATCTCTGATCTCTAAGAGTATGTCTGCTATTTGCACAATATGCACACATGATTGTATATGCAGTAAATTTATGAGTTTAAATGGGATTCATGCATGACAATTTTGTCAATTTTGGCATCATCCGAATTCCACTGGGGAAAATTTGAAAGACAACCTTCATTCCAAATGTAGATGTCTTGAGCATGCCGATGAGGGACTTTCGATCCGAAAGGACTTTCCACTCTCTCTCATGGAAAAGGCTATCCTGACCATTGATGCAGGATTTATAAGGACCACACCTCTCACTGTCATCATGTCAGCAGGGGTCTGAGTATTCTCGCAAGTGGTACGACTTTACCAATGTGAGAGGTCTATGTTGAAATTGTGATGAAGACTTGGTCAATAGCTCATCAAATGGGACCGTCGAGGTCAAAGCTCATGAATGAAGTGCCGCACGATCATCTCCAGGTTTGCAAGTCAAGAGTTCTGCGAAAAGAGATAGAATAGTCTTGCTCGTACTTCTTCGAGCGATGCTTATAGACATGAAATCCTACGTTAATTGAAGTGCCCCTAGTCTGAAGAGACTTTTACAATGGGATGTAATGTAGGCTTGATTCATGTGTAAAAGGGTGAGAGCTGGTGATTGCCTTGGCATTTGTCACCAGTTTTTCTTCTCACTGTCAAATGGAGGTTCTATGGACCACAACAGCCACATTTTCTTGGCTGCATTTTTGACTGGGGGGCATTGGCCTTGCTTTTACCGGGCACACTGCTTTTTCATGCCCCTATTTTTATTCTAGTTCTTCATTTATGGGCATTGACCTTGCTTTTACCAGGTACACTGCTTTTTTATGCCCATGTTTTTTATTCTTGTCATTGGAGGAACTGGCCTAGGCAAGTTCAATCGAAGCACCGTTATTAGACTTTTGAGTCTTCATCTTCAGGAGGCGCTCCGGGCTATCTTTGCTTAAATGGCAGTAACTTCTGTTTTGCCTCCATATGATGGTAAAATTACAGACTCAATTGGGTTGTACAATAAATACAAGTGCATAGAGAAAGAATTGCTCTTGGTCATTCTAGGGCACTTGAATTAACGTGAGTGTTCATATGCAATAAGGACACCCGAAGATTGATGCAAGTGCGAGCAAGAAAATTTCTATCTCTCTTCTCACCTTGTGATGCTGTTTTGCCTCCGCTTTGCCCCAATGTGGGGTGGTTCTTGACGAGGGTATGAGAGAAGCTTCACCAATGTATGGGGCTCAATAGGGTGAACGATGGAATGCCTCTCACTATTTTGGTTATCGTACCATTCGCGAGAGAACTCTTTACCCTGCAGCCATGGAATCTTCTGCACTCATCTGACAAGTGTATAGATGGGGGGACTGTGTGTAGGATATAGCTTGCCTATCATCATTCTGACACGCCTCATCCAGCATGCTCAATCAATCTTGTATTCTTCACTTAGCTGTCTATTCTGATAATCCTCAGTGGAATTGGTGACTTAGACAGACGAAATCATCATGCAGAATTCATCTGGAAATGACATGCAACATTTTGAATATGATGGAGTTTGTACTCTTAAAACAAATGAATGGTTTTTGTTCAAAAAGACCTTGTTGGCAGCTTTAAGGGTTAACAAAATGGTGTTTCCAAATGTGTTAAATTTTGAGCATCAAAAAGGGTTATTCACAAATGGGTGTCAATGGATTGTTCCTATTGAGTAGGGAAATGACACAAGAAGGATCAGCCGGGGTTGGGGATCTAATCGAGCATCTCTGTTTTTGCCCCCGTAGAAAAGAAGATGAAAAATAAATCAATCAATAGGGCCAAAATTAAAGGTGAATTGAGGCCTGAAGGATCTCTGTCATTTGCTTTGGCGATACTTGAGACGCCATTTTGCTTGGGAGAGTTTATCAGAGTTTGACATGTCTTTCCTTGATTTGTTATCCGTATTTTTTACGGTTTAAGTGATCCTGCAATAGATAAAAGGGATCATGTTAGTCAGAAACTCTTTCAAGAGTCAAATAACTTGGAAGCGATACAACATTACCCTTCACTGGTTTGCAGATGATTGGATGGACCTAAAGTGCACGAAGTCCTATGTCTTTTGCTTCGTTAGGTCATATGCTCTCTCGTAATTTGCAGGCACAAAAATTTATTATTATTATTTTTTACCAAGCGGCTAACTGCTACGTCGGGGATTTGAACCCCCGACTTCGGACCGCTTTGCTTCTTCCCGAGTACCACTCAACTAGAGGTGCCGACGGTGTCCGTAGGGTGCTTCTTTTTTCATTTAACCGAACCGGCTCCAGGATGACACGTACTTTCATACCAAATTAGGTAAATTGATATGGGTCAATTAATTTGTCCAAATTAACCATTAAGCTTGCTTCTTGAATCCTATGCTTCCTGTCAATAGGAGAAAATATGTCAAAAGCGAGTTCGAGATCGGGAACATTGGAAACGATACCAAATTACTCTTCCCCGAGTTTGTATTTGTTAGCTCCTAGGGATCTCGTATGTTGATGACAGCCTCTTTGTATTGACACGGTTCGACATTTCTTTCAATTGGCCCTCCTCATTTGTGGCCCCGTATGCATGATTGATGGTCATTGATTCATCTTCAACGCCTTCCTTCGTGGAATTTTCTTCTTTGTCTTTGACTATAGCAGCATTGGGCAAAGTCATATACCTCAAGCTTCTATGGAAACTAAGATGGACAATCAAAACCTCCAATTCTCTGATGGCAATTACTTTTTGGGAGAGCATGCGTCAGGAACAAGAAGTTAGGTTTCCAGGTCCTAATGTCATCATCTAAAATAGGTGGCTAGAGATCACTTCAACTGTCTGGATTTCCTCCCTGTTGACAGTAGCCAATTCAAAGAAAGAGAAGAAATCCCTTTCCTATGCTTCCGCGCTTGTCAAAGCTGGAAATTTCATCAACGAAATCGCAACGTCTAGTTGCTCGAGCACGTTCTAGGGAAAAGATATTGCTTCGGCTTGAGAAGGAGTTGGGCAAGAGCGAGGTGGAGTGCACAGAGCTCCTGGAGACGGCTTGATTTCAACCGTATGCCTGTACCTATTACGTTCTATCTTTTGTTTCCTGTAAATAGAAGAGAGAGGACATCATTTCCAAAATTATATTCAGAAAATAAAGCTTACCTTCTTTGAAGTGGGATGATCTTTTTTGTTTGCCCCCGCTTTCTCGAGTTTGGTTTATTCACATGATGTGCTAGTTACACTAAATCAAAGGGGATGATGTTCTGAAACATAAAATGGGAGGGTTAGAAAGACAAACGTGCTTAAATTTATCATCTTGTTTTGACAAAAGCTTTTGGGCGATGAAATATTTTTTATTTTCAAAATAGGTCTTTGGGGGAGAAAAAGCATGAGGAAGCCCAGCCCTCAGTATTCTCCTTGGATGATATTTTCTTTTCATGGTTGGATAACATCACTGGGCAAGTTTGGAGTACCGCCTCATGCTCTCAAAACAGAATATTAGAACTGTACATTAGAGTACTTGGAATGGAAAGTACAACAGTAGCACATTAGACAAGATAAGAAACATGAAATTACAAGTAAAACTCATGAGAACTCCTATGTAAAGGAGCGCTTTGATAGTGCTGGTCTTGAAGCTAAGCGTCTTTGAATTCCTCGCCTTCGCAGACTCGAAGTATTCACATGCGATGACTACCTCGTTGAAGCTACGGAAGTGTAACCCATGCAGCCAACTGCGATGCTTGCAGGACAAAGCTTCTATGAATTGTTTTATTAACTCCTCATCAGCCAGTTGAGGGTGAGTTTGCATCATGAAAGCCCTCCACCTTCCTGCGTATACTCGGATATCCTCCATTGGTCTTCTTCTGAAGTGAGCCAAACTCTCGCAAGGCAGTTCAATTCCAATCTGGTTTTGGTATTGATGCAAGAATGTGGAAGGCAGCTCTCTCTAATCCTTTATGAGGTGAATATTTGCTGTGCAGAACCATTGTAGTGCAGACCCCGTAAGAGTTTCTTGGAACGCCTGAGTTGTAAAAAACATCGGCCATAATATCGACTCATTTCAGCATGGAGATATCGCAAGTGAGCCACGAGGCAAGTCGTGCCGTTGTACTGCGGAAATTGGGTATCCACATTTCTATGGGGGTCATGATCCTATGGGGGCAAGACGAGCTTGATATGTCTTGGTTAGGCCACTAGTTTTCCCACTGCATATTCATCGTAGTGGTGAATTTTCCTGTTTCAGGGAAGTTGGACTCTACCGAGATTACCCCATTGCTTTCCTCTGGGTCAAAATTTCCAAATGAGGATGAAGTATTAAAGCTATCCTCTTGGTCAGAGGACGAGCTTAGTACTTCATTAGGATCGTAGTGGATAAAGACGTATGTTTCCTCTTCTGACAGGCCTTCATCCCCGGGTGAGAGTAGAAAACAGTTATACAATGAATCGTCAGTTTCATTGTCGAAGTAACGTTGGAAATCCTTGGGGCTGTATTCTAAGGATGGGAAGTCTTCAGGGTTGTACTCTAGGGGATGGTAGCCTTCAAAGCTGTATTCTTGGGAATGCTCGGAGCTTTGGTGCGGTGGCTCGTCGGCAGATGCTTTGAATTGATTTGCTTAGGCTTTCTTCTCTTGGCTTCTGGTCCAGACATTTTGAGTAAAGCTCTTCGTTTTGCTAGCTCGGTTATGTCAAGGGAAGTGAGAGACATTAGAGTCTCACTGTCTGATTCACTTTCCGAGGTTGATAGGGGTTGGTATTCTTTGGACCCTAGCTCTTGGAGTAAGCTTGGGGAGCTGTCTTGTCATGCCCGGTCTTGAACAGCTCCGTGTCTTTGATCTCGTACACGGGTTCCTTGCCTCTCCTAGTGGGAAACTTTTTAGTAATTTGATGTTGCTCGGTCGCCCATTTATCATGCAAGGCTTCATTGACATCTTCTTCTCCTATCTCAGCGACTAACGGCTCCTCGTGCTCTGCGATCATCGGTTCTTCATAGGGCAAGGCGATGTTAGGGCTGATGTCAATATTATATTCCTGGTGGAAAGCATGGATTAATTCCCTCAAGGTTTTAAGGGGACTAATCTTCTTGACAATGTACCATCGCAAGGCGGGGCCAGTCAAGCTTGACCGGTATGATTGAATCATCCTTCGGGCCGAGTAGGCTGTAAGTAGGTCTCGGGCAAGAGGTAACAGCATACCTTTCGCATTCAAGTGCTTTGAGCTCTTCGGGGATTTCAATGCCGGCGTAATTGGACAAGTCCATAGGATTCTACCCCTGCAGCTGGTTTAACTTTTTCATGATCTTTTCAAGCTGTGCATGGTACTGGCTATTTCCTGGCAAATTCGCAGGTGTCGTGACGGTGCTTAAAGCGGCTATGGAGTTGGGCTCGTTTGAGTGGATTCCATTTGCCTCGAGAGTTGTCGAAGGACAATGGACATCCGTCCTACGCCATCTTCAATGTTGGCGAGGCGATTTTGTACATCATTCCGATCGGCCCCTATCACATGAGGCCATTCGCGAGTAAATGATAGTTGGCGATTCATGATTACCTGTTTTTGTAAAAACAATGAATGAGCGCAGAGAGTAGACAAAGATTGACCCATGGCAACGATCTATCTATTTTTATTTATCGAAAGAGGATTTTACAGACTTCTAGCATCTAGAACTTGAAATGACATAACAAAGTACTAGATATTACAGAAAAGTCCCTAAACAAAGGGACAAAGCTTTCACAAAATAAACACTAAGGAAGACAACGACTGCTAGCTTATATGCGACAAGGAGCCTTGTTCCTGCAAAGGTTGCTTGCTTTCTTGGACTAGCTCCGACATATGTATTCAGTCTTTTACCAAATCCCTTTACGTAAGCTCTGCTTGCCCGTGCGGGCTGCTTTCTCTGATTGAGCGAGGGACTGATGGCTTCCACCTTGTCGGGATGTGATGATTATAGATGTAGTCCGCAGAGGCGTGGTGGGCTCTTTCTTCTCCCTCAAGCCCTTCAGGTACCACTATCCTTTTGCGATGGCATTTGTCCTGTGTTTCCTCGGCGATAGAAATTTCGAATGCATAGTCACGGTTTGTGTTGAAAAGAACTGGAGGGATCATCCTCTTGAAAGGCGGTGGGATCTCTGAAGGGCTCCATATTGCCGTGCCACCCGATATGGGTAATAGGGAATGGCGCCAGTGAGGCCGAGCAACAAGATTGGGCAGCAACGTTTGTAAGCGAAGCGAGCTCTCTTTTCATGGAACCAACCAGCACACCATTGGAATGCCTCAGGAATTGGGTCTCTTAGGAAGTTTATCCAATTTAAACAGCTTTGATTGGGAATGTATGGTCCTAAAACCATAAATTTTTGTAATGGATTCTCGAAAGTATTTGTTTCAGACGATCGCATGAAGTCTCGGAATTCACTTAGGTGGGAAAAGAACCAGACTTGTAAAATTTCAGGAGAGACCCGCATGATTTTCTCCGTGTTATCTTTAAAACGATTAAAGGATAGGAATGTTTCAGTTAAAATCATGTTGACGTAATTTTGCCCCCTCAAGACCGATCAACTATCCATGCCATCTTAGGACTTATGACATTTCTTTGATGGGGGAAAATGATGAATCCGAAAAAGGCCAAGAGGAAAATTTCACTTTTTTTGGTCATAGGCTGATTTTGAAAACAATCATTCATAAATTCTAGTGGGCAGGTATTATGGTTGTTTTCAAGAATTTGCCTCATAACATGAACTTCAGTTCTTAAAAGTCGCGCTAATCCACGCAACGGGATGATGCCGTGATGATGGTCTGACAAGCTTATTCTCGAGAGGCATTCCAGTGATGATACTGTATTCTTCTAGAGTTGGGATTAGCTCAAATCTACCAAATATGAAAGTAGTCGTTTTTGGACACTAGAAATGCGCCATAGCTTGTATGACTTCAGGATGAACAATGATTTGAATCAATGATAGGAGGTGACCGACTTTGGCTTTCACGCGCTCTTGGGCATACTGGTCCAATTGACCCCACCATTTGAAAAGCTCCGCCTTGGGAGTAAGAATGAACTGGATATCGTCTTTCCCCATCGCATATAAACTGGGACTTGAAAAGCTTATCCTAAATTGCCATGGGCCAAATAAAAAGACCGAGTAATAGTAAAGAAATCACTTTGCTTTTAAAGAAAAATGGCAAGCACAAAGACATGCGCATGGGACGTGCGGCTCGATTTCTAACTAAGAAGGATTGGCGAGATTAAAAGGATATCCGCCTGTCGCAGTCTCGCGTTAGCAGCATACCCTCCTAACCTCGGCTAAGAAATTCGGGGAAAAGAAAGGCGACCTCTACATCGCAGTCTCGCGTTCGAGGTCGTATCTTTCTTAACACCATCCTAGAAATCCTATGGCGGCGCAGTCCGGCGGCCGGGTTGTGTGTGTCATGTGTAGTATTTTTGGAAAATATGGAATTTTTTTTTTTTTTGATTTTTGGAAAATAAAATATTTTTAATATTTTTTAATGTTTTTTAGAAAATAAAGTATTTTTTATTTTTCTTGATTTTTTTAGAAAATAAAACATTTTTTTAACATTTTTTAATTATTTTTCGGTTTTCTGGAAATTAAAACATTTTTTAATATTTTTTCGAAAATAAATTATTTTTGATTTTTTTAAATAAATTATTTATTTATTTTTTATTTAAAAAAATCATAAAAAACTGACCCGGTCGGATCCGTAGGTTGGGTCCGACTCGGGCCGGCATTTCCCGCACGCGGGCCCAACTCGGATTTTTTGCCTTTTTTTTTTTTTTTTTTTTTTTTTTAAACGATGCCTTGGCCGGGCATTTAGGGATGCCCGGCCCGGCCCGACGACTCGGCTCCACAACTTGCTCCGCGACCCGTTCCTTCGGAAACCCTACCCGGATCCGACCCGACCTCGCGACCCGGCTCCGATTCGTGACCCGACCTCCGCCCTCCCCCGGGATTTGCGGAATCCCTACCCGGTTCCCGATCCGGGTCCGACCCGACAACCCGGGGTCGCAACCCGGAAAATCGGGAACCCTAGGGTTTCAGAATCGCGGTGTCAAGGTGGGAGAGGGCTGAGGCACAACGGCGGGGACGACGACGGCGGCGGCGACAGTGACGATAGCGATGATTGGACTACGGAGGGGGAGATGGCGACGGCGGCTAGGGTTTCGGCGACGACGACGGGCGGCTACTGGATTCTCAAGAAGCAGCGACGACAGGCAGCTACGGCCATTACCTGTTCGCGACGAGGGCACGGCAAGGCGGCTGTGGGGACGTCTTCGTCGGGTGGTGAGCAATGACGGTGAGGAGCGATGGCTTGGTGTAACGATGGCGTCAGGGCGTGTCTCAGTCGCGGCGACGGCGTCGGGGGGAAAACAGCAGGGAGCGACGGCGACGCTGGATCCTGGACGGTCAAATCTGGCTAGATCTGGCGTCGGGTTGCCCTCTCTCTCCCTCGCCAGATCTAAGCCTCCACCGGCCGATCGACCCTCTCTCGCTTACTCTTCGATTCCTCCCCCGAAGTCTCCCAGTGGGAAGAATCTCGGAGCTCACTCTGCCCTTCGATGACGGAATTGCTCCGCTATTTATAGGCGAGGAGGTCCGGTCGACGGAGAGGTTCGGCCGCCGGTCTTTGGCTTACCGACTGGACCCCTGCGGCTGAACCGGCGTCCCATCCGCTACCTGTCCGCCAGTTGCTCCCCCACGCGCGTCGCCGTCCGTCCGTCCATCCGGCGTCGCGCCCTCTACGCGTGTGTTGCAGAGCGGACGAAGGAAGAAGAAGACCAAAGAGGGCCGGGCTGGAGGAGGAGGAAAATGGGCTGTAGGGGGCCACGAGGAGGGGGAAGAGAAAAAAAGGGCTGCTGGCTTCTGCTTTTTTTTTTGCTGTTTTATTTTTTGTTGTTTTTTTTGTGTTTTTATTTGGTTTTTGTTCATTATTCCGAAAAAGACAAAATAAAATAAAATCTTAATTAATAAAATAAACCTAATTAAAATTGAGGTGTCAACAATTATATGTAAATGCCACAAAAAAATTCAAAACTATATACATCGGGACACTAATACCCCAAACTTTATTTTGTGTCACCAAAATTCATAAACATGTCACTGTAATATAAATACTCCCAACTTTTTTTTGTGTCATGGAATAATCCAAACTTATACATGTATGACATATATACTTTCTATTTTAGTTTTATCCTAAATATATTTGTCATACTAATATAAATTCGAAGTTTTTGTGACGCGACAAAAAGGTTTGAAGTATTTTTGTCATAACAGGCAAGTTTAGGGTTTTTAGTGATATAAATTAAATTCAGGGTATTTATGTTATAGTGAACATAATTTGAAATTTTCCACTGGTATTAACATTTAGTAATTTTTTGATTAGTCTCCTGGAAAGGTGCAATATCATACCCAAAGATCTCTCTAGATACATACCTTTTATCTTTAATTTCATCGCAACGCTCCAAACAGGGACATCATGTTCGGGTCCCATCGTGGGTTGAGGTTACTAGAAGACTGAACCTGAATTTACCAAACTA
This sequence comes from Eucalyptus microcorys, assembly GCA_014182515.1. Classification (NCBI taxonomy): domain Eukaryota; kingdom Viridiplantae; phylum Streptophyta; class Magnoliopsida; order Myrtales; family Myrtaceae; genus Eucalyptus; species Eucalyptus microcorys. The sequence continues at coordinate 21,429,606 of CM024564.1, forward strand.
GTTCTATCTAATCCCTGAAGAATCTGGTGTTCTGCTGAGTTACGATGCTGAAGAAGCGATTGACGGTTGGTAGGTCGACACTCTCTTTTGTCACCAGAACTCTTCCAATCTTGACTTGCAATGAACAAAGAGATGGTAATTGAAATCAAGATTCTTTAACCAAAGGGTGTCGATAGTTTGGTGGGACGTTGATGAAGTAGGTAACTGTGAAGTCTGTGATTGATCAATCGCACCTTGAAAGAGGCAAGCCAAGCTTCCTCTTCTATTGGAGCTTCTGCATCTAGTTCACACTATATAAGCATGGCCATGTTGTTTGTTCATCAACCTTTATTTGCTAAACCAGCGCCTGCTTTCGTCTTCCTCGCCCTATTTCCGGTGTCTCACTGCCTCGTAGCAGATTAATGGCATCGCTAATGCCCTCCCTCACACTGAGTTTACTCATTCTATTACTAAATTTTAGACTGATACAGTCGCTTCAGTGTTCCTCGCAGAAATTCAGCGGGAATCGATACTACCAGCATTGTACCGACCTCCCACATTTAAGTGCTTACTTGCATTGGAACTACAACCCTGCTGAATCTTCTATCAACATTGCGTTCTTGGCTCCACCCGCAAGACCCGACGGATGGGTCGCGTGGGGCATAAATCCTAATGGAAGCGGAATGATTGGCGCCCAAGCTTTGATTGCTCACAAGGAAGCGAATGGGTCTATGGCTGTGAGGACTTTCAAGTTGGTTTCGTACAAGAAGGTTGACGAAGGAGAGATTGCATACAAGGTCTCGAAGGTGGAAGCCGAGTATAAAAATAGTGTAGTCACAATGTTTGCAACAGTCAGGCTTCCGAAGGAGACGGTTGTCTTGAGTCAGGTTTGGCAGGTCGGGAGCTCGGTGGTTGACGGAATGCCGGTAATGCATGAGCTCCGGGCTGCAAACTTGAACTCTAAGGGCAAGCTTGATTTGCCGCAAGGGCAGAGCAGCAGCAACAGTGGAGAGAACTCCAATCTGCAACGTAAAAGGGTACGAGTCTCTCTCAAAGTCTTTTTCTTGTTCTATTTTACACATTGTTGGCGAATAAATTACGCACAAACGTTATGACATAACCTTAAAATTAGTATATATGGTGATTGATAAGCAGATCCACGGACTCCTGAACGCGATCAGCTGGGGAATTCTGTTCCCGGTAGGCGCAATCATCGCGAGATACTTGAGGTCTCTGAGGTTCGCGGACCCATTCTGGTTCTATCTTCACGTCATCTGTCAATTTTCTTCATACGTCATCGGGGTGACCGGCTGGGCAATAGGCCTCGATCTCGGGGCCAAGTCTAAAGGCATCGAGTACACGTCGCACCGGATAATCGGGATAGTACTTTTCTGTCTCGCAACACTGCAGGTACCACTTCGAATTTCGCTCTTCATACAGTCATTAATACCAGTTAGAGGTTATTGTGTCCTATGTCAAATGATAATGTGGTAACAAATTTTCTCCGTGACGTTCGGAGGGCAGATGTTCGCCTTTTTCCTGAGGCCGAAAAAGGATCACAAGTACCGGGTCTACTGGAACGTATACCACCACGGAATTGGGTATGCCATCATCGTTCTCGGCATCATTAATGTGTTCAAAGGGCTGGAGATGTTGCGCCCTGCCAAGGCATGGAAACTGGGCTACGTTCTCTTTCTCTCCGGGCTAGGCGCAATCACCTTGTGCTTAGAAACCATCACTTGGGCATTGGTCCTAAAGGGAAAATTCCGCAAATCCAAGAAACCATACAACGGATTCGATCGCAGCGAGAAGCAGCAGCCTCTGGCCTCCTAGTATGAGTCCTGAATTGGATCCGATCTTTGCTAGCTGTCGTCTTGGCTGATTCATGTGAGGAGGTCCCTTAGAAAAATTTGTTGATGCTCGCATAAATTGTAGGTGGATAAAAGTACAAATGGCTACAAATAGAAGCTACGTATTGCATACTTCTATATGTTTCAATCGGAAAGATATATGGATTTGAATAGTATATGCTTATATAGAAAGGCTTAAGCAGTGAAGGCTGATGTTGCTGCTGAGTGATTTCAATCAATTCTAAGTCCTAAGTTGATGCACATGAGGTTTCTTGAATAAACGAGATTATTTACTTCATTGACTGAGTTCTTTCCGGGCTGAAACTTTTTCCCTTTTCCGGATCTTTTTGGCGGAAACATCCTATACAAGAAAAAGGAAATGATTTTCAATGCATGTTTAGACGTGATCTATCCATTACACACTTCTTAGCTAGCATACGAGACACGGGATATGGATATAAACACGTTCAAATAGATAACGGGAATGTGTGTATGGAAAATGATAAACAGACAGTACCACAATAAGTGTCTAGACTCGAACGTTCGATTCATATCATCATAGCATGCCAGACAAGCTAACTTTTCAGGAACGCAAGCTTTTAAGAAATGGACCCGACGATGCATACATTTCATACTTCTTTGCGCTCCAAGTCGCGACACCCGAGCGGATTTAGGAAGTTATCGAACTCTCGAGAATGCCTCGACAGAAGGCACGTTGGAAGAAGTAGATTCCACGCAAAAGAGACGAAAGCCTTGACATAATGAGAGTTTCGTACCTCATTCAATCAATAATACTACCCTAATGAAGACAGTTTTTGCTCTTGGTGAGGATGACAACTGCTCAACTTGCGTATATGTTTAACTTGCTTGTTTCTTCGCCGAGGACGTGAAGTAATTACGTTTTAGGACCGAAACAGCAACTTTAACCAATAACTCGCTTGTTGGGTTACAAGACATCTGATCTACAATTAGCATAAGATTCGAATAGAAAATGATAAACAAATAGTGCCACGATAAGAAGTGTCAAGACTCGAACTTTCAATTAATATCGTCATAGCATGTCAGATGATCTAACTTTTGAAGAACTTAAACTCTTATGAATTGGATCGACGATGCATACATTTCACACTCCTTTTCCCCCTAAGTTGCAACACCCGGGCGTAGTTAGGAAGCTATCATACTCTTGAGAATGCCTGGACAGAAAGCACGTTGGAAGAAGTAGATTCCACGCGAAAGAGAAGGAAGCCTTGACATGATGTGAGTTTCGTCCATCATTCAATCAATCTTACCACACTAATGAAGACAATTTTGGGTCTTGATGAAGACAATTTTTGCTCCTGGTAAAAGATGACAACTGCACAACTTACCTCCATGGGAACTTTGCTTATTCCTTAGTCAAGGACGTGAAGTAAATAGGTTTTAGGACAGAAACGGCGACTTTAACCGATGCTTTCGCTTGTTGGGTTAAAAGACATCTCATCTGCAACTAATGTATGACTCGAGCATATGTCATCATAATTGTCCTAGGATGTGTCTTTCGCATTCGGATAATGACTCGACACTTGACGCTTGAATTGAGACTAGACAGAGTGAACTTAGCATTCAAAACAATGAAATTAGACCATTCAAATTACTTGTTGATAATCAAGTTTTATCATCCGAATTTCTCTTAACACGTCGTGATCCCGTGCATAAGCACGCCACATGTACAGTTCCTCCGTCTCTTGATCCTTCTGTTGGATGTATGCCCTAAAACTACTATGTAATAGTTACATATTAGGGATTTCAGCTGTACTGTCATTATTATTATTTAATTAATGGCAATGACATATTCATTCATTTGTCCAATTATTTTATATTTATGAATGATTCCATAAGATTAGTTACAACTAGACCTAGTCTTGAGACGTTAAGAATATATGTGACGAGTTCATAATTAGACTGAATCTTTAAATCATTCCCGGTCGATGGATTATGTTGAGACCGGTGTGTTCATAACTTCACCATTAAGTATTAGATACTTAAGGGAATGATGAGTCACAAGTCATTAGGTATTGTAATGCCTGAGTTAAGAACACAAGTGTTTGTATTAGACAAGTTCACTGAACATGACGCATATTGAATGATTAGCGACATTGAAGCTTTTAGCTTGGTCAATGTCTAATTGTTCATACTTTGGTCATGTGTAAATAATCCTTAGACCTGAGGCACAATATTAACTTGTGTGTCAAACAATTATAGTTCACAAGTGCACGTAATGCCGGGTCGTTGATCCGTCTTTGTACTTGATGATCATATTTTGTTCATATACGAAGTTGCACGTGTGAGCAATATGGAATCTGTCTCCTTGTTACATGCAAGATATAATAATGATGTCCTATGCGATCTAATTATGACACTGCATTGAAATCCTCGACCGGGGTTGTAACTGAAAATAAATTGTTTATGTCTCGAATAAAATGCATGTCAATTAGATTTGTGCATATGGTCGAATTGGTGACTTGACAAATATTCTATGGTCTTTGTTTGATCGAGACATAGTAAAACAGAGGGATTGAATTACACTGTAGCCAAAACTAACAGGTTCATTATATTCATAAAGCATTCACACTACCTGTGTAGCCATAACATATTACTAGATATCAATCATGGCTTGTAGGACTCAAAGATTAATCGGGACAATTAATTCTTTTGGGAGTACAAATGTGTTAGTACAAGTCTTACTACCAGCTTAGTGATGAATCTAGGGATGTCACACACCATAAACAATTAGGATAACGTAGAACAAGAGAAAAATAATGTTGCAAATGTGTTTGCAATTACTGCAATCGAATTGAGTCGATTTGAAATTAAATTAAATGAGATTTAATTTAATTTGTATTATAGTCACAAGTCTAGTTGCATATGATGCACACGCATGCCCAAAGTGAATATATGTTAATGTATTCCAAATGTACATATAAAGATTATGTCTTTTTATTTTTAAGGGGATTGATTAATTATTTATTTATTCATTTAATTAATTAATTAATTAATCAACGTATTTTTTTCAACCAAAAAAAAAAAAATTTACGTAGGAAGCTTCGTTTAATGACCATCATGCACGCACCGTTCATGCATGATCGTGCATGAGGGTGAGGATCAGCAACGGTTGATGATCCCATGATCAGCAACCGTTGATGATCCCATGATCATCAACCGTTGCTGATTCGTGAAGAAGCTTTAAAATAAAATGCCGCAAAAGGTTGTGAGAGGAAAAAAAAAAAGGCTCGTTGCTAAAAATAGACAAAAGAGTGTGCGTGTTCTTGTGTTTTTCAAGACGCAAGAAAGAAGAAAGTTCTCTCGTTCGGGTGCGTTTGGTAACGATTATGTTTCCGAGAATAGATTCTGATCAGAAATTATTCTTTTTTATTCTATTTCCAGGAACAGATTCTAAGCATTTTAAGCCGTTCGATAACTGTCCAAAATTTCTGATTCTGGAATAGAATTGTGTTTGGTACAATACTTTCATTGATTCTGTTCCAAATTAATTTCTTTTAATCTTTAAATAATTTTTTCATTTTTTCATTTTTTTTCTTTTCCTTTTTCCCTTTTTTTCCTTTTTTTCTTTTCTTTTTTTTTCTTTTTTTTTCCTTTTCTTTTTTTTTTTTTTTCTTTTTCTCCTATTCTTCTTCTTCTTCAGGCCGGTCGCTGGACTAGCGACCGGCCAGACGAGGGCCGGCGACCTCACCGAAGTGTCGCCGGCCCTTGGCGAGGCCGGCCCTCGTCGGCCGAGCCTTGTCAGAGCCTTGCCCAGCCCTTGCTGAGGTTAGGCGAGGCCCGCCTAGCCACCGACGGGGCTAGGCGTCCCCGGCCATCGGCAAGGCTGGGCAAGCCTCGTCGGGGCCAAGCGGGCCTCGCCCAGCCCCGGCGAGCTCGCTGGACCAGTTGCCAACGGTGGGCGGCGGCGGATGGCAGCGGGCAGTGACCGTGGGATGGCGGTTGATGAAGAAAAAGAAAAGAGAAGAAGAAGAAGAGTTGGTTTTGATTTTTAAATTTGTTCCCGAAACAATAATCAATTTTTTTTTTATTCTTGATTCTATTCCAAATCCAATTCCATGAACAAAAAAATAGAAATTTGTTCCTGGGAACAAAAATTTTATCAAACGCGATTATGTTCCCAAACTGCTTCCGAGAACAAAAAATCAGAATCAGGCACTGTTGGGATGGTTACCAAACAGGCACTGATACATCAAGGATATGGCGGATTGTCTCCACGAGATTGCTAGCACAATCATTGTGATGATTATCTAAAAGTTCTTTTTTCCGTTCGACGACCATTGTTAGTGTGTCTGAACTAGAGGTTCAATGTTTGTGGGGCTTGAACTGTAGAACATCCAAACCAATTCGTATAAAGCGCGCTTCGAGAGGTAATTCGTTTAACTCCCTTTTTATATTCAGATTTTTGATTAAAACGCACGAACAACGCCTTCGGAAAATCATGTATAAAATATATCATTTTTATTTCCGCTGCGTTCTTTTTGTTAATTTTACCTATACATAATTCACGAATCCCCAACACCTTCGTCATAGTTAAATAGTCTAGTTTCTTGAATTTAATTCGTGATTCATTTCCCTATTAGAAAACGATTTCAGATTTTTCAGTCCTTTTTCTCCCCCGAGCACTGTGGCTTTAGAACCTGTGCTCAAGGAGAATTAGTTAGAAAGGATAATTATTTTAATGGTCTTCACAATTGCCGATCCCCAATCACTTTAGAGGCTTCAATCTGATCTCTTGAATTGGCGACACTTTCAACTAAGCCTTCACATCCCAAATTCTACTAATGGTGGACTGGGCCAGGCGAGCCGAAACCTCACGGTTAGGTTCAGCCCCGTGTCCGAATTTCTTCTATTCCTTCGATCATTTATTAAGAAAAGAAGTCGACGGAGGGCCAACAACCCAGAGCAGATGGCCAACCGATGCCGGCAGAATACGGTGCATCGTACCGCTTACAAGACATCGTCGTGTCACAAGTTCAAAATGTGGATGCAAGCCAACCACAAAGCAATATCTCATTTATATACCACAGCAAGGGTATACATATGTGAATTACCAATAGCTGCTCGTAGTGTCATCCATAAGTAAACAAACCCGACAAGAACATTGCACCACCATCTCTAGCGAATGAATGTGTTGTGGCAACGTCTCAATCAGAAGAGTTCTGATGTTTCTCAGGCATTTGCATTTCTCGAGTGCAGCAAGTCTAGTGCAAGATGATGAAAACACAGGAAAGGTCTACTATCATGATCGGAAGCAGAGTGAGCAATTAGAATAATGTGACCTTGTGCAATCCTCTAATGTAACCAAGTATACAACGTCGATTAAAGATTACAACAAGCCAGTGGATATGAAAAATGTAGTCCTTCGTCACAGCTTAAAACAGGAAGGTGAGAAATATCAGCAATGGCGCGAAAAGGAGACCAACAAAAGGAGAGATAAAAACTGACTTCATAGCCCAAGTATCTTTCTACATCTCTTTTCTTCCTTTTCCCTTTTCTCCAGCACTACTTATCTACATCTTAGTCTCAAACAAGGAGAAAGGTAACTACATCTATGTCCAACAAAGGAAAACCAAAAGACGTATGTTTTGGTCAAATCAGTATAGGAGAAAATTTGGTAACCATAGTATAGAATCACTTTAACACAAACTCACCAACTCGCTAATTGAGAGGGTAAGGGAGAGGTATTTAGCCATACCAATGCCTTGTAATAGTCTAGACTGAACAGCATGAGTACTTGCTCCATGCTTTTCTCGAGCCGTTCCCATCCACAAGGCTTACCCCATTCGACTCCAAATTGACTTTGTAAGAATCAGAGTTCAACACTTTTCTGCTGACATTATCGTAGATTTCCCGGATAACGATCTCGAAAGCTTTGTGAACATTCGTAGAATCCAAAGCAGATGTCTCAATGAAAAAGAGACCTTCTGCCTCTGCCAATTTCTTGCCTTCTTCCACGCTCACATCCCTGATGTCCTCCAAATCGCATTTGTTCCCCACCAACATCTTCGCCACAGTTGTGTCCGAATGAGCTGCAAATTGCGCAGGAGTGTCAATATCTTGACCAAGCAATCTTATGGAGAGAACTGATGTTAATTAAGCAGCAGAACCTACAATCCTATTCCAACAACCAACATGCATTGAGAAGGAAGGTGATCAATTTCGTTATAAACATCGAGTAAAATGCATTCTGACCATAGAGTAAGAATTTTCTTCCAGAAGGTGTATCGTGTAATCGAGATTCAAGATGGGAGTGCCCTGAAACTTCCCAATTACATAAGACAAAAAATGCTACTTCCTGTCGAAATGGCTATCTGCGACTAGGTTGGTAATGGCCAGATAAGCAGTCACGATGCCCTGTTCTCTCAAGCCATGTCCAACCTCGTTCGTACCATCAACAATGTCCCACAATAAAAAGGGAGGAAGAGATCAAGCAAAAAGGAAGAATACCCTGTTTGGCTCCCATTAAATCACAGAATTCTGCGCAGTTGATGACGTTCCCAGTATCCGGTAACTAAATTCAGTATCGGAAGCACAAATGAGACCACATACCAAGTCCAAGTAGTACGAAACAATGTAACTCAAAGAAAAATCCAGTTCTGGAATCAGATGAGATCCTTCAAGTGACTAGCATCCGCACAACCAGATTCAAAACCATCAACCATCATCAATTTCGTGAATCCAACAACTCGGGAACGACAAAACTTTCCTAAAAGCAGAATACAAGTACATTAATCCTCTTTAGCTTTTACCTAGCAATGAGATCACGGGGGAACATCGTTGCATTTCCTTGTAAATCTTTTTGCAAACAAAAAGGGAGAACCTTCGTCATAAGCAAAGAGAAAAGAATTCCTACAGAAGCCAATACATACATCCGAATCCTTTCGAAGCAATTCGCGCACTTTTGCTCTCACACTCACCGCAGTTCATTTCAATTTCCCTTCACTAATCGAATCATCATCCACGAAAGTCAATCCATTCCTCCCAGATTCCTCTTCAAGCTAAAGCGATCGCTCTCATTCCATAACCAACCACAAACGCCAAAGAACAAGAACCGGAAACAGAGAGCGAAAAAAAATCCCAACTTTCGAAGTAAAGAAAACAGAGAGAGAGAAGGGGGGGATTACAATTGAGCTCGTCGAGCCAACGGGAGACGCTGTCGAAGGTGGAGCGGCGGGTGACGTCGTAGACGAGGAGGGCGCCGAAAGCGCCGCGGTAGTAGGCGGAGGTGATGGCGCGGAACCGCTCCTGGCCGGCGGTGTCCCAAATCTGGGCCTTCACCTCCTTGCCGTCGATCTCGAGGCACTGGGTCTGGAACTCGACCCCGACGGTGGCCTTGGAGGCCGGGTCGAACTCCCCGCGCGCGTACCGGGACAGCAGGTTCGACTTCCCCACCGCCGAGTCCCCCACGATCACTATCTTGAATAGGTACTCCTGCGAGTCCCCCCTCCCCCCGTCGCCGCCCCTCATCCGAAGCTCTCCAGTTATGGCTAGAGCGAGCGAGCGAGCTGCTGCTTCCGCGAGAGGAGGAGAGAAGGGGAAGAAGAAGGTGAAGAAGAAGGTGCAGAAGAAGAAGAAGAAGAAGACCAAGACGAAGACGAAGACGACAGCGGGGGAAGGCAGATGGGGACCACTTTTTTTAACGGTTGGAGTTCGATGGATCGGCGTGCGACTTTTCGCGCCGACGCGCGCCTTTTCTACGCGCCAACCCCCAACTTCTCTCCTCTCTCTCTCTCTCTCTCAATACCACGAAAAAACCCAAAAAAAAAAAAACCAAATTAATATATTTATAACAAATTTATTCCAAACTAATTTTTTAATCACCAAAAAAAAAAAACCGATACACCTTTGATAATTTTACCTTAAACTAATATACTTGTGATGAATTTACAATTTGTTAGCTTCTGTTAAATTTTACTATCAAATTACCGACTTAGAAGTTAACTAAGTATATCAATTTGAAATTTTTACTCTATTTATTACAGTTGTACCGATTTTATATTTTTTGTATTAATTTAATTTATTTATCATAAATGTATCACTTTAAAGTTTTTGGCAATTAAAAAATTAGTTTCTAGTAAATTTATCACAAGTGTTCTTTTTTAGGATATTTTGTAGTCATTTTGGGTAAATTCATCATATATGTACTAGTTTGAGTTTTTCATGATATTGAACTCTATTAAAAATGGGAGACTAATTTTACTCAATAATTGATTTTGTTATTATTGAGAACTTTTTGCATGAAGTACTCTTTTTTTTTTTTTGCGTACATAAATTACTTGTGAAATTATAAATTAGTTCTGTCAATTGGGTCCAAATGTCAAATTCAAATTATATTCATATAAGATGGTAATGTCACTAGATAAAAGATTGAACATAATGAAGAAAAGATATATCTTAAATTCGTCTCGCTTTCTAATTTTTTTAATGTATACTTTGCACAAACATGCGAAAGATATGAAAACAAATTGATACCCTTCTTTACATCTAAAGTTTTATGATGGGACCCATATAAGTGTCAGCCCCATGTGAGACTATGGTGTGTGGCTTTCCATTAGTTGGGCAATAGGATCCAACTAGACATTAGATTCTATTGTACAATAAATATTCGGCATTTCTATTGTTCTAATTATTATGGTGGTATAGCAGCCTCGGATCGACGTATGGTAAGAGATAGGGAGATAGTTGCAGACACAGGAGATGGAGGTAGATAGAGAAAGTAATCACAAGAGAGAGATGTGGTGGGGACTTCACCTCGGTGGTAAAGAGAAGAGAATGGTCGGGCCGGGGCTGAGATGGCGATGGGCAGCAGCTTCGATCAAGTGTCGAGACAACAAGGTTGTGGCCATGGCCATTGCCCAGGGCCAGTGCTAGCAGGATTTTCTTATTTTAGAAAGATTAAGGTAGGTAATTTATAGTATTGAAAAATAAAAGTAGGTATTTATTTTTTGTCACGAGGCAGAAAATCCATAAATGCATGCTTTTTTAATTAGAGTTAATATCACAAAAAACTCCAAACTTGTATACTTATAACAAATTCACTTCAAACTAATTTTTTGACCACCACCAAAAATTCCAAACTGATATATCTATAACAAATTTATCCAAAATGACTATAAAAAAATCCTAAATTAGTATATTTGTGATAAATTTAATACTACCAAAAATCCAAAAACTAATACATTTTTAACAAATATGCTATTCATTAAATTAGATTGATACCATAAAAAATTACAAAACCGGTATAACTGTGACGAATAATAAGCAAAATCTCAAATTAGCACGCTAATCAATTGTCACGCGTCATCTAACTCATCTGATAATAAAATTTTGATAGAAACTAATATAAAGTAAATTTGTCATAAGTATATCGGTTCGGGATAAATTTGTCAAAAATGTATCATTTTATATTTTTTATGATCAAAAAATTAGTTTGGGATAAATCCGTTATAGGTATATTAGTTTAGGATTTTTTATAGTATTAATCCTTTAAATATTTTATCGGAAAAGGGAAGGAAGGGCCCACAAAATTTGCCGGGCCGGTTCGATCTATTGGAGCGTGAGTTGTGGACGGCGAGGGTGAGGTGGGAGTAGGAAGGGGGAAAGTGAGGAATGATGGGGACGTGGGGGAACGGCGAAAGCACGCGGACGCACTCTTTACATGCATGCCTAGCGGGGACTGAGTTGAAATAATTGCATGGCTTCCAACTCGAGCAGCAGCAAATGATGCTGCGTAACGACAACAGGCAATTTTCTGTTAATTATTTGGTCGTATCTATCTACTTGCTTTCATGGCCAGCATAATCAAGAATTTATTAATGTAACGATGAAGTCATGCCGATTTATTATGGGGGAAAAGAGTAGATGAGGGCTCTGTTAATTTCACAAGAGCGACGTAGCCTCGTCCACCTCTTTATTTTATGCTGGGAATCCGGAAACCTCCTTGTCCTGTTTCCAATGAATTTGTCATTTTCGTTTGTGATTATATGCGTACGTTGTAGCTACCTCTCCGACCGGTGGACCACCTTTTCACGAAACGAAATGTTGCTTGCACCATTATTATGAACAAGCAACGACGCGGTTTATCCCAACAGTGCTCATTGATCGACGCATTCGAAAGGTTATCCATCCACCATTTGTAGATGCTTTACTCATGATTTAAACGATTCGCCTATAAAGTTTCCGCTTCATGACGAGAGTACTCCCTGATCCATGTCGAGCATCCCTAATTTGGGTTATGGGAAGGGCTTTATTGATTAAGGGTGAGCAAAAAAATCAAGAACCACCCAAACAAGATTGAATTAGCCTGGGCAGTTTCTATAAGAACAAGTCCAGTTCTCAGTTTCAAGCGTGGAATCACCCATTTGAACCGAACCGGTATATTTTTTCAAAATAACATAATTAGCAAACAAAGAATGTACCATAGAAGTGCACAAGAAGCAAAACAAGCTGGAGAGCAGTGGAGACCCATTTAGATTCCTAATGCAGTTTGGTTCAGACTCCCAAGCATTCACTAAATATGCCAGCATTTGTTATTGAGATTCAAACTACAGTAAAATCCTTCCTCACTCATCTTTATTTTAGATCAATCTCATCTTCTTCTTTTGCTTCTCGATTAGCCAACATTAAACCACGAGAACAAGCAAGATTTCCTTAAACTGAAATGCAAATCGAAAGTGCATATTCGCCTCAAGTGAGGACACGGTCGGTTCCATGAACCCACTTGAAAACCGGATGGGACTAGTGATCCAATTCTCAAGTGGGTCCAGAAACCAATTAGCAGTTCTCGATTCTAAGTGAGAATCGCTCGCCCTGAAATCGATCACCCCTATTATTGATATATATCTCTTACTTTTGTTCTACTCCGCTAATAGATCCGGTTGCCGTCAAATAGCAGGGAACGCAACTTTTTATGTTGAGAGATGTGAGGTATTAAAAGATTCGTGAAATTATAGTGCGGCGAAGTGAGATTAGGAAATCCAAAAATAAATTTCAGTTTGTGATCTATGAGATGGTCTTTGGTCATTGTTTTAACACTAGTGCGACCATTTAGCTTATATTGGCAGCCGAGGTTAACCTCTCGAACTCGAAGCCCGTTTAGGGATGTCAAACGGGCCGTCGTTCCATTTCTTTCAATTTGTATGTACCATCGTGCTTTGAATTAGGTTCGGAACGTCTCCATCTCGAAAATCTTCTTTTACGACAAGGAACCCATAGTAAGTAAGTAAACCTGAGATCTAAAGCCATGGATTTTGATAACTCAAGATATTATCTGTTTTGGTATGTCCTATACCGAGTCTTATGATTTTGTCCTCTAACGTACAGGTGAGAGATAACCCATCTTGATAGTGCCCCTATAGGAGCATGCTTAACTTTAAAATTCTAAAGCTAAGCATTAATTTAACATCAAAAGGGTTTCCATGAGTCAATTTTAATTTCCACACATACATCCCAAGCACACTCTCCCCCTTTTTGGTGTACAATTAGATTCATTCATGTCCCATTCATTATCCTAAAAGCTTGCCAAAAATCACTCCTTGTGGGAGACTTCTAAATCCTCCCTCATTAGACTAGGTCGTTATATGCCCACCAGCTTCTATATGGTTCAACTCCGAACCACACATCTACAAGAAGGGGTCCCACTTTGATAATATATTATGACACTCTGGATTTAACTCGCTCAAGTTATTGTCTGTTTTGGCCCATCTCATATCGAGCCTCACCATTTTGTCATTTAACATACAGGTGGGCACTTTCCCACGAAATAACCCATCCTGGGCACTTTCCCACGAGATAACCCATCCTAGTAGTGCTCCCTCTTGAGCACTAAGCATAGCCATTACATCAAATAATGCCTCCGTGAATTAATTTCAATTTTCACATATATATCACCAACACACTCTCTCGTTATTCGGTGTGTAATTCGATTCATTCATGTCTCATTTACCATTCTATAAGCTTATCAAGAGTCACTCCTTGTCCACACCTTTTGGCTCCTACGACCAATCCCTACCTTCATCAAATCAGGTCGTTCAATGATACCCCCATGAAATACCTTGCTAACTTCGCAAACCAGGAAAGACGTGAGTTTAAACCAGCTTGTGGAGCAAATATGGAATTCTTTGCATTTGAAAGTGCAGGAAATCGAACTTACGTAGTGCATCTGATCCACACGCAAGTCGGAGACAACCCCACAGGGGTGATAAAAGTCAGACCATCGGCATTGAATAAGTGGTCGCGTGCATATTGATACAATTACACAGATGAATTCTGTCGTGTCTATCATTTTCCAACGATCCTATGAATTAATCTTCTCACGGCCTTAATAATTTTATTTTTTTTATAGCTTAACCAGATGTGGAAACAGGAAAACTATCACAATCTAAAGGGCACGGAACATGGAAATGAGGAGGAACAAGAGTAAAAAATGGAGACAATTAGAAGCAGACTCAATACTTTGAGTTCTCCACGCCCTAATCAACTAAGCAAATCTGGCTAAAACCTCCTAAAAAATTTTATAACTAGAAGACAAAGACTGACAAATCATTGAACGAAATCTAAGCCAAGCAAAGTGACAAAGATAATGACTAGTGAATGCTAGATGTACTTTGAAAAGTAAATGCTAGATGTCTAATTCAAACATCATCGCCAGCCACAATCTCCTTTGGACCAATCCACGCGACCGCCACAAAAAGCCAGAAACCCCTCTGTAAACCACGTGAAAGTCCGTCGGCGACTTAAATGCCATGATTTCGTAGATGCACGTCGTCGGTGGATTCAAGAAGAAGTACATAAGGCCATGGCCCGAGGAGGACACGCTCATGATCCCCATGAATGGTTTAACGAAGGGGAAAGTTCTTGTTCATTGCGGGATCTGAAATGTTGCGTGGCTAGAGGGAGACCTAGTGTACGTATACAAATAAAGATGTCGTATAGACTTGTTCGATGAATTATATCTAACGCATGATGCATTTCGTAAAAGTTATGGTAAGAGAGATGGATACTTTAGTAGAACCACAATGCCCTCCATATAATTTGTAGTGCGCAAATGCAAAAACCCCCATTAGCTTCCCTTGAAGATTGTCGAACCATGACATGCCAATCATGATAAAAGCAATGTCGTCCAATCAAAAAATGAAAATAGCTACATGCCAAAACCCTTGAGGTTGGCGCTATTGGTTGAGACATTGAGAGATTTTCAGCTTATAATTCAAAAGATTTTCATTTGAATCTTACCAGCTGCATTAAAACTACTCGAGTCAAACCCATCAGCTTGTATTTAATTGGTTCATGAGACTTGCAAAGTATTTCATAAGCTTTCAAATAACTAAATCTGCATGTCCGTGCTCTTGGATTATATAAAGAAAAAAAAAAAAAAAAAAAAAAAAAAAGGTACATGCAAGATTGGTGACTCTTGATATCCCAGGGTAGATAAGTTGCGGTACTTGTACAAGCCAGAAAAATAGGGGAAACTTGAGACCATGAATTACAATATGCTCCTACCTCTTGGTCCGTAAAGAACAACCCTTCATTGGCCATCTTAAGATTTGAGTTGATGCATTATTTTCTTGATACCCACATTAAGATTGTGAGTTTGAAGATTAGAACTAGAACATTGTGTCTTGGAGACATATTTTCTAAATAGCCGAGTGTAAATTATGAATTACCAATCCATTCGAGAAAATCATTGTCTCTAGAAAAATATCTTACATAGACTTGCCCATATTGGCTTCGGTTTACCTTGATTTTTTGCAACAATCTAAAGACTAACTCATACTCCGAATTAGAATTTATGGGAAGTGCCTTTCAATATATGACTATGTACAAGAAGAAAGACGGATCAAACTATCGGTGAGATTTGAACTCACTCATTCTTCAATTCCTCTCTCAATCCTCAACTCCTCCATTTATAAAGATTTGACTGAAAGTGCAATAATTCAATTGACGCGACAAAAATTGTCATGGATTGTCACGGAGGAATGCACGGTGGAGGATCCGCGAGAGTGAATTTGATGGGGAGTGAGGAGAAACATGATGTCCTTAGGTTGGTGGCAGCCTATTTGGTGCAGATCTTTTTGAAGCAAATAAAAGCTGCAACTTCGAAGAGGTGTTCGGAGAACTCAATCGCAGCTGCAGCCCCTTAAAAGAATATAGCAACTTTTACGGTCTGCATGGTACGATTTCTATTTCTCCCGATTTATGTTCTTTTATTCCTCGAAATGAAAAATAAAAAATAAAAGCAGACATCCGTTTAGTAACGTTAACTAATTTTTCTATTTCTCGGAATAAAAAGTAACCGGAAAATATATTTGGAACATAAATAAGAAGTAAAAAAACAAGTAACTTCTTATTTCCGGGAACAATTGAAATAAGCAATTTTTTTCTTTTCTATTTTTTTTCTTCTTCCTTGTCGTGGCATTCAACCTTGGATCCGCCACCGCTCATCACCACTCGCTGGCTGCCAGCCACCGGATGTTGCCGATTGTCACCAGCCACTGGACACCGCTGATTGACTGCCAACCACCTCTTGCCATCGGCCGTCGGACGCCGTCCACCGCCAGCCACCTCCCACTGCCCACCTCCCATTGCCAGCCACCGGCGCTGGCTGACTGTTAGCATCCGCCGCCCACCGCTTGCCAACCGTTGACACCGGATCGTAGCCACCGACCTCTCTTCTCCAAACGCCATCTGCCACTAGCTGACCATCACCCGCCTCCCGCCGCTGTCGTTGGCTGCTCGCCGTCACCTGCCATAGCTCGCCAGCCGCCACCGATTACCTGAAGCTGGACAATTGGCTGATTGCAGATCAGCGATCGACGGGCCACGATCAGACAGCGGCAGGTGGCCCACAACTATTGGCGGTTGGCGAACAAAAAGAAAAAACAAAAAAATACAAAAATTTATGGATCGTACCAAACACATTCATATTCTTTTTCTATTCCGAGAATATAAATTTTGTATAGTTATCAAACATGTTATTTTACTCATAAATTATTTCGGAAATAAAAATAGAAAAGAACTATTTCTAAAAAAAAATTATTTTTCGGAACAGAAATATTACTATTCACACCCTTAGGTTTCGGAAGCTGCATTGTCTAACTTTGAGGTTGCACAGTCTTACAACAGATATTACCAAACAAACAAGTCACAACACTTTTAATAGGATATCTACATTGCAGCAAAATCACAGCTATATCGAACAAACATAATGCCGAGGTTAGGTTAGGGGGCACCTATCACTTTCGTTCACATCAAACGGAGGGTCCAACGGAGTTCGACTCCTCCACATTTGACCTCCCAGCTCACATGGAGTCCACCTTAAGAGCTACTTCTCCACTGCTCTTTATGCATTTGTTCTTCCTCTCTTTCAAATTTGTTTCAGTTCTTTCTTAATCTAATTGGATTTTGAAGCGTTTTTCCTCTTAATAATGCTAACGGCCGCGCACGCCACATAGGTAGGTGTGCTGATGAGATAATTAACTATACATATTATACATAAATTAGAGAACTCGATTGTCGAATTGCACGAGACAGGTAAGATAAAACATATATATATATATAGGTAATGCCCTATCAAATTCTATTGCCAGGTGCCCCAAGCCTGGTCAGTTGACCATGCTGGCTATCGTCCTTACAGACACACCTTCCTGCGAAACAGCCTTCATATGAACCTATCTCATTACATAGGAACAGATAGGTCTTAGGTTGGCAGGCAAAAATCTTAGTAGGCCCTGTTGTGTTGGTGATAATGTGCCCGGAAGGAAAACCACCTAAATCGAGGTAACGTCCAAAAGAGAGCAGATTTACATCCCCCAAAACACAGTAGAGAGAGAGAGAGAGAGAGAGAGAGAGAGAGAGGAGGAGGGAGGGAGGGAGGGGTACGAGGCTCATCAGAAGAAACCCTATCGACTTGCAGACTTGCACTTTCCATGTCCACTTTCACTGTTTCACCACCAACCCCATGACCCACCACCACAAAACCCAAATATTCACATTTTTCTTTCTCTAACCCTTCACTTGATCAGTAAATTAAAGAGAGAAAAAGCATTGCACAGTAAACCCTAAACACCCACTATCACTAGTAGTTACACAAACCAAATCAGTACCAGAACCAAAAAGGAGTTAATCATCTTACTCGAAATGACACTAGATATGGTCAAAGCCAAATCAACAACACCTCCCACTAAAGTACCTACTACTTGGTACTTTTAGCTTTCCACTGTTGGAAGACCTGTGGCTATCTTGGACTCATTGCCAAGTGACGTGCATCCAAACTAGCAATCTCCATTGCTGTCAGCAACTGCTGGCGCATTTGCGTTGATTTGCGTGTGCTTTTTGGAAGAGCCCTTGGAAAGGTGGACTGGGTACTTGAGGGCATTGAGCTGCAGCTTCCTCAGTGCGGCCTCACCAAGATCAATGCCACAAACATCGGAGAGCCTGACCAGGTAAAGCAGCACATCCGACAGCTCCTCGCCCAGGTGCTCTCTCTCTTCCTCTTTCCAACCAGGTAGCCCTCTCGCTACTTCGCCTCTCCATTGGAATATCTCAGACAACTCCCCAACTTCCCCAACCTTGAAAAACCAATCGATCAAATTGTCTATGACATTAAGAATATTATTGTACAATAACATTGCGCAAAACTAAACTTACAAAAGAAGTAGGACGATTTCCGATGATTGGGCACATGAAAAAAGAAACCTTTTTTTGGTTAAACTGAAAACATGAAAAGATAATATGGTTGATACGGAAGAACCCACAATCCATTTTTTTTTTCCTTGTACCTTTGGGGATTTTGATGAAATCAAGTGGGGCCTCGGGTCTCACAACGCACACGGGACAGACAGGTGCCTTCTTGCCTTATCAGAATCTACTATGTTTTTCTGTGATTGAATTGTTGCATGGTTTCAAGCACTGTGAGGGCTACCATTAACTGTCCTCGCTACAGTGGCAAAAAGGGGAATACTCGTACAGCCAAGGGCCACATTCATGAACTCAGCCTAAGCTCCCACCTCCATGGGAGCTTTCATAAAGCCACTTTTATACCCACCATTTGATCCTATCCTTTCTCGTTTTCAAACATCTATCTCCGCTCATCTAAATCAATCATATTGGAAAAAAACAATCAACTTTTACTCGACAATCGTCTTAGATAAATGGAAACACTGTGCAATACATGCTTCCAATGCATCTAAAAGTCCTTTCTACCACTTGCCACTAAACTACTCCCCCTTCCTGCTATCAACTCAAAAGGGTCTGCAATGCTAAAGTCTCTTTTCACCTCACCTCAAGGCACACACAAAAAGGGTCAAGTTGTCACACACAAGCGCTAACCAAGATCTACTCTGCTTCAGTTCTATGCAGGTGCGTCGATAAGCGAAAAAAAACACAAGAGACCCAACATAAAAAATAAAAAAATAAAAATAAAAAGACGGTCTAAAAGCTCCTATTCTGAATAACACGAGCTCCAAAAAGATGATCTTCAGAAAACCTACTTTTCCAAAAAGCCATCACACGAGAAAAAAGAAAGTGGCAACAGCACCCACTCTAAACGCCACGAAGCGTGAAATCACTTCAATCAAAGACACAAGATAAGAACAGTGCTCTATCCGAGGAAAAGCACGAGGCTTTCCGACTGACTAGAAGTCTGAAATTCAAAGAAAATAAAGGGTTCTTTTTTCCTGCGTTTACCAAGGCCAAGAGGAGGTTCCTAGGGCTGTGGAACTGATCCCAGTCTCTGTCCCTCGCGAACTCCGCCATTCTCTTCTTCAGCTCTTCCAGCGTCACCCCTTTTTCTCCCATAATCCCTCTCTCTCGCTCTCTTCCCAACAAACGAGAAACCTTGGCACTGAGGCGATGTGTGAGATAGAGAGACGCGCACACAAGCTGGCCTGCAACTTCTCCCTTTCCCTGCAGTACAGAGGAAAGAATATTATTTGTATAGGGTCGGCGACCGGTGACCGGGAATTCCCGGTTGCCTGTGTGACGTGGGGGGCCAGGTGACCGACACGTGTGCGAAGGCGGGGGGTGGGGCTGTCCCTCCGCCGACGACCGCGGTGGCGTTGCGGATTTGTGGGGACCACCCCGCCACCTGTGCTTTTAAAATAGATATCCGAATTTTGCCTTTTCGGGAAATTTCGAAAACAATATTGGTCGCCCACTTTCGTCAAGGGAGGAAACCGCGTCGCACTAATTTGTGTGTGTATATATATATATATATTAATTATGAAAATCTTTAAATTTTGTGTCAATATTTTGTATAGGAATTATGAACGAAAGCAAGAAATGACGATAAGTCACAATTACATAATTAGTTGTACACATGATAAGTCACCCGTGTAATTATACACGTAGTTATAGATCAATGCACAAGGAATTAGTAATTTAGAGGATGTCCAAGATCTTTGTTAATCTTATGTGTCATAGGATCTCGTATTAGTGATAAGGCTTTATAGTGAACATTAGGTTCTTTTATAATGTATGATTTTCATGTCAATGTACTCATCTTGATAGGCCTTATGTGCTCTTCAGAGGTTCAAACGAGCAAAACTAAATAGTATACTTCACTTTATTAGATTTGATTCAAAGATAGGTTCCATGGAAATCTCATGTCTATGATACCCTTTTTATATGATAGCAAACAACAAAGGAGGACGGAGCCTATAGCACACCGGTTGTCTTCTTCATTGACTCGAACCACCTAGAGAGATGGGGAATTGAGGATCAAACTCTGTGTCCACCTAAGTAGATTATCACCATATAGATGAATTTGCCAATTAATCTTCTTTTGATTAGTTGATTCCAAACTCACATTTAATTTTAGTTAAATTTGCACAAGCGTCATATAACTCGTAGCTTATCAACAAGAGGTATAGGGTGCACATGATAAAATTTATACTTATCTATTTTTCTGTTTCTCCGTTCTTGGAACAGGTTTGGAACAGAAATCCGTTTGGTAACGTAATTTAATTTTTCTAATTTCTATAACAAATTTTTATTCTAAAAATAGATTTGAAAAAAAATCAAAAACTAAAATTTTTAATTTTCAATTTCTGAAATAGAAATTGAGAAATCAATTTCTTGCTAGAAATCAATTTCGTTCTAAAAATTTTGTTATGCGCACCCATAATGTGTGATTTTCCAACATCAAAAGATAGGGATAAAACAATATATATTTTTCGTAATATTTTATTTACCCGAGAAAACAACTCAATAGGTGATGTGGAATCGGAGACATATCTATTAAATTATGTTAATAATTTGATCTGCGTATCCATATGGAGGATTTGATTTTGCTAAAAAAATCTGGTGCGGCCTTCAATCCCGCGCAAATCCTGGATTCTTTCGTTGAAGGATGTTTAATTTTCTCTTTCCGTTGGAAAAGGTCATCTTTGATGGGTTTGACCTTTATTTTATTTTTATTTTTTGAACAAAGGTTTGACCTTTATTGGATATATACAAAAGGAAGGGGCTCACGCAAATATTCCCTAAAAGAAGCCGTGGACGTCTTTGCTTTTGAAGGCAAGCAAGAAAAGGAGACTGAGCATTTCGTGGGTCCAGGTCAAAGGTAGCAGATTTGTGCCATCTTATAAAAAGAAAAGGATGAGGGCCCACTTTGGGCCGTAGATTTGCGATGATTCTCTAGTTACTAGTAAATTATTTACCATCAATACAGATCGAACCACATAAGTCTCTAATATCCTTTTGTCGTTCCTCATTTTATTTTACTAATGATTTCACTTTGATCTGATTATAAGACTAATTTCACGTTGATTTTTCTCCTGTGATGTAGACATCAACACTCAGATCTGATCACATAAGTCTTTAATGCCATTTATGGTTCCTCTTTTTATTTTGGTGATGATTTCATTTTAATTTAATTATTATGACTGATTTTACAATAATATGTGATGTCCGACATTCCACCTTGGCCTTGATATAACCAAGTAAGCCCTTTTCACGTGGAATCAAATACTTGGATAATGTTGATTATCTTTGGCTTTATTAGAACAAAATGGTCTAAAATGAAAAGGGGAAAAGTCGATCATTTCTAGAACAAGGGTTTTCAATTCATTTTAACGCGAACTTGTCCATGGTTTCGTGAGTGGGAGATCGAAAAGGAAGAAAGCGATTGACACAACATCTTCGGAACGTGACCAACTTGGCTGGACAGACACAAAGCAAGTAGGAGGTACGGCTGCTGTGCCCGGGGCCCATGTCATACAACCCTAGGCACTATATTACCTGTGGTCCGATCACACGAGAGACCAATTTGCACCGTAGGGACCGCTCCACCGACACAAAGATATAGATACCACCGCCGGCACCGCCTCCATCACCAGCTCCTCCACGGCCCAAAGTGTCGGCCGCCCATCTCCACCGTGGGTTACCGTTGTATTTCTTACCATCTTCTTCACTAGCTACCGCGATTTGTCTCGCCATTCTCTGATCTCCACCCTCACTCTAATCTATCGTTGCGATATGGCTGCTCCAGTCCCACATGGCTCTTAGGCCATGGTTGTGGCCATGGGTCTTGTTCGTGGCCTCTGCACATCGAACCCCTAGCTCTCTATTGTCATGATTTCCACAGCTCCATGTTGCCTCTCCCTTTCACCGTCCCTGCGACTCCGTGCCGTCCTCCTCTCGCTGCAACACGACCCTCTTCGAAGCTCGCCGGGCTACTGTTCCTATATTGCCCGAGAATTAACATAACTTTTAAACTCTCGCTGCTGGATTGGCTTGATGGATTTGCCATTACTCTTAAGCTTTTAGGTGCTCCCTTGTTACATGATTCAATATAGTAATAAGAAGGAAAAAAGCCACACTTTTCTCAGCGTAAAGGCAATGAATTCTCAGTATATGCTGTGAAAAGCATTTTCTTTTGATCATCAAAGATGGCCACGTGTACCGGGAGAAGGAAACAAAATCAAAGTGGGATTCGTTCAACAAAATCCAATCTTAGACTTTCCTATTCACTTTTTCTTTGGCTGACTTCAGCACATATTTGGAGCAACATGAATGCCCCTTTATTTTCATTTTTTTTCCAATTTTCAATATCAAGAAATCATGTTCTTCACTTTCATGTGGCTAGTTATTTTAATTATTTCATTTGGGCCAGGATCTATTCAATAGACTCAAGACTTGAGACATATTTTAATAGATGACCATAATGCAACCGTCGTCATTCAATGGTGATTGATCGAGGATTATCACATAGCGAATTTGACTAACTATTGAATATAGAGACATTGAAGAAAGCAAAGAAAGTGGAGATGTCTCTTAAAATATGTCTAGAGTTTGAACGACGAAATTCAATTCGAGATTAATTATTATCTACGACGTTTGAATATTCTGAATCTGATATGTTGCGGTCATCGAGCAATGCAAAACGCGTGGATTTCTCTCTACAAATTAGAGTCAGTTTCCTATTTTCACCTGGGAGTTCAACACGATGATGGACTTTGACCATGAAAATAAATTCTGTTTTGAAACCCACGGATGTTATCATCTGTGTTATTGGAGTCAGTCGCGGAGACTAGAAAATTGCGGAATGTGGACTTTTGGGTTGACCAAATCCACACGGATTTCCCGGATTTCCCGGATTTTTTCTTTTTCGTGTTAAGTCGGCCATTGTGTTTCTATATTGGATTGTGGGATTTTCTCTAGCGCTCTTGTTAATAAGAGGAGCAACGTGGTCTTGAAGTGCGGTCTACGGGTGCTTGGCAGTGGATTTTTTCGTTGATTTCGTCCTGCAATTACATTAAAAGCTTTTATGGTCGAAGTTGATTAAATTATTATGATAAGAATTTTTTATATAATTCTTTCGTGATATTGAAAAATTACTTAGTGGGAAATTATAAGACTAAATACTGTGTGAGTTATTGATGTAATCACGGTTTAGAAAACACTAAGAGTATTTGAGTGAAATGTAATTAAGGCTTGGGAAATATTAAAAGTGTTTGAGTGACTTAAGTATAGTTGTAATCTCCATCATATGTGGAATTCGTTATTACTCCCCTCGTAAACGATGTTGAGCAATTTGCTTCTTGTCCGAATCACCACGAAACTTGATATAATAAAAACCAAAAATTCAACTTTGATGAAAGGTATTTTGTTTTTTGGGCCAATTCCCAGCGAAACACAAGCTTCAATTGCAATTCGAACGCTAAATTAATAGTTGCCATTTGTTGGGGAAATTTGTTTGTTGATGAAGATAGATAAATAGCAATAGATCATTGATACTTTGATACATAATGACGATAACTCCCCTTAAAGTATTATTTGCTCCACTGTAGAAGTTAATGAATTCAACCGTCAGTCTGCATCTTCTCCTTGGCATCTGCACTTTGTCTTTAGTTTCATATCCAACACGTCTAGATTTTGTTTTAGTCATCAACCAATTGTCATCGTATGTCAATAGCTATATCATGATTATCAATAATCATGGTCATCAACAAGCTTCTCTGCCATAGATAATTCATCGATAATATAATTGTTTAACACCGAGTTCTATATCAGCATCAGTCGATTGAGAAGATAGTCACCTTTTTGTGTCAACATAGCTTTATATCGGCATCGTGTCGATTGAAAAGACTCGGTCAGTTTTGGGTGTCATCGCAAACTTGCGACATGGAACTAAGGCAATTTTCGGCATAAGAATGAGGCGTGATGAATGGCAAGGAAAAGACATACCGCTTTTCTTCTTTCTCATGCTTAAAGGCCTAAGAGAAGACAACCATTTATGAGTCCACATGTTGGAAAGGTCCTCATTTCCCGCCATTAATATATGAAGTAATGACTCAAAAAATCCACGTGGTCAACCTAGTTAATTTCAGACCCCCCCAAAAAAAAAAAAAAAAAAAACCTAGTTAATTGAGCATCAAGAGATTTCCAGCTCATAAACTAAAAGTCACTTGTTCAAATCTTATCAAACTACACGCGAATTGCTCTAAGTTAGTATCATATATATAGGTCAAAGGTCTTAACTTAATCGGCTTGTCGGATTTACAAGTTGTTTCATAAGTTTTTAGATAGTCACGCCTTTGCATCCATGCTTTGTTACGAAGAAAAGCATGCAAGAAAAAGAAAAACCCTCTGACACTGAAAGGACAAATATAGCAATAAACGGTTCTAAGCCGTTGATAACAAAAAATGACCAAATCTTTCTAATTGACATAATGCTAACTCAAATGAATATAGATCTCGTTGTTAACTATGATTTGATTATCGACGAGTTACCAATAGCGGAAATACTTGTCGATGATTGTGCTTATCGATGACCATAATACATCTGTTGTCGTATGCTGGTGATTGATAGAGGATTATCACATAGCAAATTTGACAAACTATCAAATATGGAGATACTGAATAAAGAAGAGAAAGTGAAGATGCCGATGGAAGAAAAGGATATGGATTGAGTGTTAAGTCCAATGGAAGAAAAGGATATGGATTGAGTGTTAAGTCCAATGGCAACTACGGAGTTATAACTGCTTGTGAATATGGTCGACGGACAATCGTGAAGCCTAATG
Source organism: Eucalyptus microcorys (assembly GCA_014182515.1). NCBI lineage: Eukaryota > Viridiplantae > Streptophyta > Magnoliopsida > Myrtales > Myrtaceae > Eucalyptus > Eucalyptus microcorys. The sequence continues at coordinate 21,454,999 of CM024564.1, forward strand.
TTATAGAGACGTATTTATAACCCTCAATTTGAATATTAACCACTTATAAGCGATTACACTTTGTATAGATGGTTACTGTTTGTATTAGACTATATACAACCATGTTAAATTGTCAATAAAAAACACTTCCATATTTTCTCAATTTCAATTTATCAATTTCTAGTAGTTGCATTTACTTTTCCTTTAAATTTAGTTGTTCTTAATCCATGTTGCCTATTTGCTCCCGATCCGAATCGCCACGAAACTCGATTCAATAAAAACTAAAGATCCACCTCAATTCCCAACAGAACACAAGCTTCAACCGCAATTCACACGCTAATTTAATAGCAGAATTTTCCTGCAATCAGTTGTTTGGTTTGCTCAAACGAATCCATACCGTTCGCTTTTCACTGATTAACCCACGAAAAAAATGAAGTAGATGAGCAAAATGCTGCAGTGCATACTTTTGCCCGGGTCATATATCCATCGCTAGGGACTTTAGAACAAGAGGGTTTAATGACCATGGATTCGACCCGCAAGTGCCTTCTGTACGGATTGGAGGCAAATGGGCGTCAGCATTCTAACATTGGGCGTCACTTAGTATTTGGCTTCGAGTTAGGTTACATCGACCCAGTTTCTGTCTCTGCATCATCTTTTCAAGATTCGAAAAATATACAATCGTCTCTGCTGTTTTTTTTTTTTTTTTTTTTTTTTGGCCACTTTCTGATGTATGTCATGGTTTCATTTTCATTGAGGGTTCTTTTCAATATCTCTTTCGAGGGTGAAGCCAAAGGCCCCTGCTTGTTCCCCCAATGGACCGGAACTGAGCCAGAGTTTTCCTCACTAGGCCCCTCACCCGTTCCCACGCTAAGGAGTTTCAAAACTGAATTTTGGGGCAAGCTTGGTCATTAACTTGCACGGCCGTCCGTACTTTCTTGGCCCCTACTTGATCTTGATAATTGGGGTCAGAAATTTCAATGGTTGAATGCAAGATCTCCCGCAGATTGGGGTGTTGAAAATTAGACCGGATTGGCCTGATTCAATAGCATGCCCGTCAAATTTTCTGTCCGATTTTTCTTTGGGATTCAGGCAACTAAATTTTCGCTTTTGAATCCGGTTGGAGTCCGAATGAAGTTTTGAGAACCGTTGACAGTTGGCATCGAATTGGAACACTTTTTGTTCATTGACTTTGCCACCAATGATGTCTTCGGGAGTGAGGGGGAAAAATGGCGCGAATGGAACTTTGAATGAAAAATGAAGGAAAATTTGAAGTTTTGGTGCGAATTAATCTCATTACTTTTCTCAAGATATCTCTAATTAATCTTTAAAAAACCAAGATATTTTTCAAGGTAAGCTCAACCATGTGCTCTGAGTACTCAAGGTGGCCAGGGCACTCTTGTCATGTTGGTGGCAGGTCGGTCCTAGAAAGAGACTAGAAGAAGATGGTGGGTTAGGTTGCTCTTTTCCGCGGGTGAGGTGTCTCAACGTTGACTTCGCCCTCCTTCCCTGGTCAACATTCCCTGCCCTGTCTGCTTTTTCTTACGCGCTTCCACCTCCATGAGAAACTTCAACAACTCTCTCTCTCTCTTCTCTGTGCTTGAAGCCTTGAAAGCAAAGTCGCAAATGGCAGTCCCTATTCTCCCTCCCAGGACATTATTAAAAAACCCAAATGGCCACCAAACGTCAAATAATTCGAAAGCCGTCTAAAGGCACAACCTTTGACTGTCAACGCTGCGAACGAACAGCGCAGGCAGCATCGGCAGCTTCCGGAGTTTCAAACGCATGGACCCCTCTTTGATCCTCGACCCATACCACGACGGACACGTTGCCTTCGCAAGGCTTTCTTTAAGTATATCTGCCCCTTGTTGGTCCTTTCCCAAATCTCTCTAAAAGTCTGAACAAGCCCTGGTTTTTATCTTCAGTTCTTCTCGATGATGGAGGTGGCTGGTTACGGGGAGAAGGCCATTGAATTGAGGGCTCTGGAGGCTCTAGGGAAAGGTTTCGATCTGACCAGCGACTTTCGGCTCAAGTACGTAAAAGGGTGTGGTGGGGAGAGGTTGGTGGTGCTCGATGAGGGGAGTAAAAGGGACATTTTGATTCCTGGGGGAGGGACCATCAGGGGTGTTTCCGAGGATATCCGATGCGACAAGGGGGATAGAATCAGGTTCAGATCAGATGTTCTTGAGTTCAATCAGGTAGATATTTCTGTTAAACTTTACTTGACTCGGTCACCAGTCTGATGTTCTTGAAAGCATTATGTTAGTGATATGATTATACCCTGTGGATAGAGGTTGTAATTCTTGAGAACAATTTGAGCACAGCTTGGATGTAGTGAGAGAAATTTAAGCTCGACATGGTTGGCTTGATACAAAATTGAAATGAGATGAAAAGACTAGCAAGCATGATTATTATCGCACCGCACGAATTGGCAGCCCTGCCTGTAAAAAATAAAGAATTTGGAGAAATGGATTGATTTCTGCGAGCTGCAGTTAAGCTAATCATATGCGGGTAGATAGACTCTTGAACCAATACACGTTTGAAGTGAACATGGATCGAACTTTGCTTTTTCGTGTTGTATCATGTGATGCACATTAAGTTCTTTGGAAAAGGAAAATATAATTCTGTGAATAGCCAATAGCTTCTTTTGCTGAGATAAGTTAATGATGAAAAGGTTCTCTCCATGTCCATGTCGTGAGCTATAATGTCCAGTCTGTATTAGAAAGGCTTCTGAGTATGAAAGTGGTACTAGAACTAACAAACTCTCTTCTCTCTCTTACTGACGGTTAGGTTGAGGTTTCTTCTCAATGAGGATAGGCCTACAACTTGTGTTGCTAATTTCCTTGGGCCTCTCTTGTTCGATTTTGTCCTTCTGCACTGCTGTGTGACCTCTGCTTTCAGTCTTATCATAATCCATTACCCGAAATCGACTGTCTAAGCTATTATATGGAATTCCTAACTGACAGGGACCAAATCATGATACCTAGGTCTCTTCTTCCTTGGGTTTTTCTATGTTGTGTTGTTTTGTTTCACGTTCCAGATATGCAAATTGAGGCGGAAAGTTCCTCCCTGCAGTCGAAGTTTGATCCATAGGTGACTTGATTATGAAAGAGCGTATTAAAGCGTGACAAACAGTGTACAAGAGATTGAATATGTGCAGAAAATAAAGCTAAGAGACTTAACTTATTTTTAAGAAAGCTGAAGTCTCAATAATGGAAATCATTAGAATAACTTGCGTTGGCGCAATGTTTTGAGTATGTCCTAAGGCTATGAGTCGAAAGCACAATTGCAAGAGTGCCAACCAGTCAACAAATGACATGGAGAATCCTCTGGTGCTTTTTCTGCCACTATGCAATGACTGGTTTAGACTGGACTTATATTGAACAAGTGCTTGGTGTCGCCTAATCACCTTGGAAGATGTTGCTACTTTAGCTGGCGACATAGAAAAGCTCTACCGCATTATTTAAGGCAATTGGCGCTTCTTCATGCAGCTGTACTTGGACGATGTTTTGGGACAACACCTCTAAATTTATGCCAATTAAGAAGATTTAAAAGATAGTCCTGCAAATTTTTTGATCTGAATGGAAAACAACTGATTTATCTTAAAAAGGAATGAAAGAAATAGCCTGAAAGTTATGTGTTGGATATAAATGTTGAGGATGTTTTTGTTGCATCACATTAAGGAACAAGAAGAGATAACTGGGGACGCTTGGAACACTGTTGTTGTCTCTTTGTAGAGAAAAAAGATGAAGACCTTCCAAGACACAGATGATACCGTACAATAGTTTCGTATCCCAAATAATTAGGGACTGCCATACTAGGAGATCTGCTGGTGCATAGTCCAGAATTGGTTTGGTTTCGTTTGGACTAGAGATACTTGAACAATTTCCCCCTCTTCATCTTCACTTATAGATGTTGATGGGGGACTTGCTAACATTACTTACTGAGTTCAGTGTCATTCCCGCTCTTCAATTCCGTTAATTAATACCATTAACTTACTGCCTCTTGTTAACCTCTCTGTTTTTCTTTTCCTTCGTGGAGGTGCAGGGGGGAGAATTTAATCTCTCTGTTCATTCTCTATTTTTGTGGTAAATACCCCTATTAAATTAACTTTTGGAAATTTGCAAATTACTATATTTTTCCTGAATTAACTCTGATTCATAGGTTTAAATTGGTGCATTTGATCATTATCTCATGGTTTTCATGGATTTCGGGTATACAATTACAATTCCACAAGACAAATTTTCTGGAGTGTCCTTTTCCCTTAACATCTAAGACACTGGTATGTATGCAAAATAGGTCTCGCTAGCCACTATCCTATTGGATACTGTTCCTTAATTGCCCAAATGTTCATGCTCATATTTTCTAGAGGGAGGCAATGAAAAATATACAACAGCATGTTCCTGTGTATTTCCATTGTACTCACTATCTAATGCAAATGTCTGTGTTTTGGTGTACAATGGTATGGTGGCATCATGACTTGCAGCTGTTTTTTTCTTTTTAGCAATGTTCGTTCGCTCAATAAATTTTCATATGCCTCTGTCCCAGCTGCTTAACATATCAGCACCCTTGCAAGATGTGACTTAAGTTTTTCTTATTGGTTCTGCCATGTTCTTTCATTGTAGATGTCGGAATTACTTAACCAGAAATCTTCTCTACAAGGGAAAGTACCTTCTGGCTACCTTAATGCCATTTTCGAGATGAGTGGCGATTGGCTTCAAGATTCTGCGGACACCAAATATCTCGCTCTTGATGGCTATTTCATTTCCTTGTATTATTTGCACCTGACATCATCCCCCTTGGTGTTGCAAGAAAAAGTAAAGAAGTCAGTTCCACCACGTTGGGATCCAGCCTCATTAGCCAGGTAGCTGCCACTCGCTCAAGGGACCAAAAAAAAAAAAAGCTTACTAGATGTTTCCTATGAAAAATTAGCTGCTGGCAGCATTTTCTGCTTCTTTTTTGTATTTTTGTTGGTGGGCATGATTATAATTTGTATGCAGGTTCATCCAGACATATGGGACACACATTATAGTTGGGATGGCTGTTGGAGGTCAAGATTTAGTGTGTGTAAGACAGAGATATACATCACCAATATCTCCTGCTGATCTTAGAAGGAATCTGCAGGATGTTGGAGATATTCTATTTTCAGATGGAAATAGTTCATCCCTGTTACAAAGGACAGCTAGAGATGGCAAGCATAAAGTATCTATTTTTGTCCCAAAAGTAGATTTATGCTGTGTTTTGTGAAGTTTTGATGGAAGCAACTGATCTTTTACAGGTGCCAGAGATTTTTAATCGCATTTTGCAGTCAAACACCTTGCAGTTAAGCAGCATTACGGAAACATCAAGCAAAGATGTAAGTGAGGATATTGCTGGCTATGTTCCTCTTCTACAAAAGTCTCCATCCAAACCTACAGTTTTTTCATACTCTCTATTGATGTTAATTAGGGCCTCACCATAATTTGTTCAAAAAGAGGTGGAGATGTGTTCTTGCATACCCATTCGAAGTGGCTTCAAACGGTGCCTGCCAAGCCAGAGGCAATCCTCTTCAAGTTTGTACCTATCACTTCTCTTCTGACTGGAGTTCCGGGCAGTGGCTATCTGAGTCACGCAATCAACTTGTATTTGCGATGTGAGTGCTCTTATTTTGGGCCTACATGGGCAAGTGATGTTTTCGAATTTTAGGTTGATGGACAAATGAATATGGTGCAATCATCTGCATATATTGTATGTAACGGTAAATAAAGTTATTGTTCTGCTTCAATAACGATGTGCATTGGTCATTTCTGAAAATTGAGTGCCTGAAGAATTACTAACTAATCTGCCTGGGATCCTGGATCTAAGAGACAGATGTCGGCTATAAATTTCTCTAATGGTCAGTAAAAAGACCACTGTTTGCAGACATTGTTAGCTATAAGTGATTGAAGAGGACTTAACTAGAAGCATACACCAATACCAATCTAGATTATGTACTCTAGGATAAGCCTTTCCCCAAATGAGGGTCTACTTTGTTTTTCAACATAGTTGGTTGTGACAATTAACTTACCTTTTGATCAGACAAGCCTGGTCCTGAAGATCTACAATACTTTTTGGAGTTTCAAGTGCCAAGGCAATGGGCTCCAACATTCTGTGAACTTCCTCTCAGGCACCAGAGGAGAAAGACAACTTGTCCTTCACTGCAATTTAGCTTCATGGGTCCAAAGATATATGTCAGCTCCACCCAGGTTAGTCTTCCAAGAGCTCTTATCTCATATAAGGGCTTTATTCTTAAAATACTTGTGGTATGGGCATAACTAGTTGATTTGTAAATTACACTATGCATTGTTGGATCAATCGTGATTGATTTTGTTATTAGCTGATCAAATATCTTTTTTTTTTTTTTTTAATCCCTACCTTTTCTGCGAGGCCTAATGTTTTATAGCTCTGGCATTTTCCTGTGCTTCTTCATTCCACTGTCAAGACTCTTTCCATTGTGTCCAGCGCACTCTCTTATTTCATGAGAACTTATTTGGCCAGTCTTCGACAGACCCAGAGATAGCATCTCACCTATGCTCAGCATACGCCTCCTTAGCCAATCTTTATTTTTTCTACCTATGTTCCTTATTATTGCATCAGATATTTCTTCTTGAAAGAAATATCATAATTTCAATTTTTATATCAGTAAGATTTTCTGGCCTTTTGTAACCCAACTTGATGAAATTTAGTGGTCTATAAAACGAGATTGTTCATTATGATTTTTTTCGGGCAGGTATCTAGCAATCTGAAGCCGGTGGTCGGCCTACGCTTGTACTTGGAGGGAAAGAAATGCAACCGTTTGGCCTTGCATTTGCAGCATCTCTCAAGCCCTCCTCACGTTATGACCTCTCCTCCAGCGAATATCGCCATTGACAAGCCCCCTCGGTGGCAAGGCTCTGATGAATTCGACTCCAGTGGCCAATTTATGGAACCAATAAGGTGGAAGTCATACTCAAAAGTGTGCACATCAGCTGTTATGTATGACCCCAATTGGATGGAAGGTGAATCCAGTGGCGTCTTTGTTGTGACTGGAGCCCAGCTTCTTAGCAAAGGGAGCTGGCCAAAGACTGCACTTCATCTCTGCCTACTCTTCTCCTACATACCGAACTGCACCATCCGGAAGACGGAGTGGGCCACAGCACCGCAGAGCGCTCACAAGTCCGGGTTCCTCGCAAATATCAGCACTACGTTCACCTTCACTCAAAAGAGTTTTGCCGGTGCAGATAAAAGGGCACCAACTCAGCTCAACTCCGGTGTGTACCCAGATGGACCACCTGTTCCAGTTAGAAATGGGAAGCTTCTCAAGTATGTGGATACGGCTGAGGTGTTGAAGGGCCCGGAAGATTCTCCAGGGCACTGGTTGGTAATAGGGGCCAAGCTAGTGACGGACGGGGGTAAGATAGGTTTAAATGTAAAGTTTGCGTTGTTAGACTATCCCTAGGCTACTACCATTCTTAATGTACATATTTGATTCAGTTGAATGGCTTTGGTTGTTTTGTCTTTTGATATTTTCGTAATGAACACGAGATGATTGAGCTGAATACACAGAACGAGATTGCTATACACGAGTGCCTTGTGTAGACATAAATAACAGAATTTTGCAACTTACACCTTATCCGAAATTCATCTTGGACCTTTTCTGTTATTGCGGTTGAATCATCTGGAGTGGTCGTCAAGTGCTTGTGCTTAGAGACTCAAAAAAGGTGGGTAATTCTTGCCATTCTGTTGGCATGCCATTTAAATCAATATAAGTTAGAATGAATAGGTGAATCATGGCCTGCGCTTAATGGTTTTAGTAAAGAAAGTGAAATTCGTAGGGGACACAATAATGTGGTCTGACCAGTCGGGAGCTGGGTTTGAATTTTCTTGACGTGCTGTGAATAATTATATCTTCTTCCTTGGTCAAAGGCAAGAAAAAGTAGAATGCAACACGGTGAGAGATGGTCTGGACAGTACTAATTGCTCGTGCAAAAATTCATGCATCATTACATACCATATGTGTGAATTTGAGCACCTGTGACTTTGTGTAGTCTCACATAATGATCGATAATCAGTCTGTACTCATGTGCCAGATCAAGCTGTGTGTTTAATCCTTTTTCCCAATTCGGGGACGCTTTGCGTGGGCACGGAATGCCTAAGAATCACTATTATTCGCGCATAAAAAATGAAGCTTTATGCTTGAACCATCCTGCCAATTTTATCCTTTTCGTTTAATCTGCAGATTGGTTTATATGAACAAATGGTGTGACAGACGGCAAACCTGTCTTCTTTCTTTCTTTCATTCACTCATTCATTCACTAATTCTTTCACCAATTCCAAGGCCATGCAGACTGGAAATTTCTCGTAAGTAGATGAATCTTGCTAGATTGAAGTTGTGGTATGAGCCCTAAATGACCAAGCATCGTCTTATAATGTGCTGCATCTTCATGTAACAGAGGATTGATACAAGCATGTGTAGGCGAACCACTGTTAATTTTATTTATTGAATAACGGAATTCAGTTGAATGAGTCTTCTGGTAGGACATGGCAGTGCTTCTTTTCAGCGTGCATCCTGTTGAAATATTTACTTTCTCTTGTGATCATGCATTTAGGCTTTTTCGAATCTGTCTCCCATGTTGGACTACCGCCTTGTTGCAATCGGATGGAGAAAGCACCGTGGAAAGTATTAAACCCAGAGCCCAGAAATTCCCTTACATCAGATACTATCCATACTAGAGCTTTTATTTCAGCACCTTGACAGGATTCAACAAAGTCCAATCACAGGAAGAGAAAGCAATTTCAGCGGCTTTTACCAGCTGCTTCACATAACTATTCATTAAAAAGGTCTACAAGAGCCGACGAGATGGTCATTGCCAGTTCTTTCTGATTTCGAAGTAGTAGCTGAAGTCCATGTAGCACTTCCCTTCATCATCCACAAACTGCAGAAAACCACATGAATCAACAATGAATGAACACAAGGTAAACCCAAGAAGGAAGAAAGAGAGAGATCTGAATCAGTGAAATGCATTTTCCTGGAAACCAGTGTCTTGGTTATTGAACCTTATCCAAGTTACCTTAGTTCTGACAAAATAAGAGCCTCTGGCAAATAGACCACAAGGGATGGTCTCTTCCTCCAATTCATATGTGTAAGGTTCTTGTCTGGGACTGAAAGACCCAATCATTATTTTGGTGTTCTCCACTGTTATCATCATTCGGAACAAAGAACGCAATTTCAGAACATCAGGAGCTAAATAGGTTTTGTGATGAAATGAGTTCTTGTTTCTACCTCTTATGCCGGTCTTCCAGACAGTGTATGCGTACTTGAGGCCGGAGACGGTGCTATTGAAGACGTTGAATGAGAATTTGGTGTGGTACCGTGATCCTTCCTTTAGCGTAAAGAGACTGCGCTTTGGGTTGTTTGAAGCACCCAGCGAAAATGGCAGGTCAACATCTGGTCTTCCCGGAGATTGGATCGAAAGAGTCAGTATCTTCACTTCTGGCGCTTTATTCCCGACTTCACCAAAACAAACAGAGAATCAGGTGAAGACATTTCAATTTAAATTTGAAGGATCTTCGCCCTGTTGAAGTACGATCTCACTGTCAATGAAATGCAGTTCTTTCCACTACGTGCTGAGTAATAGTTCCACAAAAGGCAAGGTTCTAAGGAAATAGACTCTATCTTAATGTACATCGATGACATTGGATCGGATGAGAACTAAATTTACTCAAATTAACAGATTTCATGACACAAGTATAAATATGTCCAGCTGAATATATTGGAGAAAATTAAATTACCCCCATATTCAAAGGCAGAGACATCTGCTCTTCCAAAGAGCTGTTCTTTCCATCTCCTCAGTCTTCCTTCATCCTGACAAAAGGAACATGAACAACGAAGTTAATACATGAGGTAAACAAATAGAGAAGTGAAGTGACATAAACCATGTAAAAAGTAACAACCTTGTCCTTCTCAATTTGCTCCTTAAGGGAGAACTTTAGACCAGAGTCTTGCTCTTCTTCAGACCTCAACTTCCCATCGTCACCTTCTTCCTTGGGATCACTTCCTGCACGACCAGCCTCCTGCTCGATCTTCGCATCTTCGGTTTCATCTAAACTCTTGAAACCAGCGTCCTTAGGAGCTGGCAAGGCCAAAGTTCCTGCAGCGACAGTAGACATCTCCACTTTCAAGTCTCGACTCAAACCTGAAATCAGCTACGTACTTGATTCTCGCTTTGAAGAAACAAGAATTTGTTTGAGGCCCCTACTTAAGTGAATGGGTGTGCATATATATAACGTCCTCGGAAGGAATAAATTGGAGGGTACAAAGTTGGACCGTGATGATTTGAAGCAGAGTTTTAAACAGAGGGAAAAAGGGTAGTTCTGAATAGAAGAAAGATGACTAAAGCCTGAAGGAAACTAAAGTTTGCAGGCTAAAAAAGTGAGCTTTCGATCACCACTACTACTTTAATTTTTATTTTTGACAACCCTGCCAGCAGTTCATGGCATGCCATTTCTCTCTGAGCAATCATGATTTGATGTGTTCGCGGGAATAAAGTTTCGAAATGGTAATGATTGCAAGGGAAACATACAGAGCAGAGATAAAAGGAGGGCATGAAAAGTGTAGATTCCTGCTGCAGAGCGTGGTGGTAGAAAAAGAAACAGTAACAATTCTTGTCCATGCATTGTTGCGAATTTGACCGACAGTCAAAAGAACAGAAACAGATGATTAGCTCACAATGCAGCTGCTGATTGATACTTGATAGAGGGCATTGATGAGAGAGTTATGTTAGGGATTCTTAGATTGATTTATGATGTAAATTTACGGAGCAATTTAACTTACGTTCGGATCTGTTTTCATTTTTTGAATTGATTGGAACTAAGCTTGATGAGTCCGATTCAACGTAGAAACCACTTGTCCTCGACTGAATCGACTCCAAGTTCCAGCCTTGGAGCTAGGGTCCCCCTCTCACTCCGTTACCTAGCCATGGCCGAGCTTTGGCTGGCGCATGAAAAGGGTTGCATGACTGTTGCTCGCCACCGGCGATGGCAAGACCCTCGGCTTTTACATTTCATCTTCACTGTGATCATTTATTTTTTTGGCTATAATTGAACTTTTTTTTCCTTTATTTTGATAGTGGCTATGAATTGACTTAAGCTTCTACTCTCATGGTTGATAGTTTATTTTAAAGATAAGAACACCACAAGTGCCAAAAGTATTGTATAATAATTAGGAAGCACCAACACTCTCCGAGAGTTTTTGTGTCGTGTCGGAGTGTTTGATACTCTCAAACATTCTCTGACACTTGATTAACACGTATCGGAAAATCCGACATCTGGTCAACTTTCCCGACACTCTTTGGTACTCGAGTGACATGCACAAAGTCAATTTAAAAAAAAAAAATCAATAAATGAGGGATCAAAAGAATGTGAATAACTAAATAATAACAATAACAAAACAATAATAATAATAATAATAATAATAATAATAATAATAATAATAATAATAATAATAATAATAATAATAATAATAAAAAATAATAATAATAAATGGGGAAAGAAAAAAAAAACCTAGTATTTTCTTATTTTCTAATTCTCACTTCTTTTGATACATAATTCATCTTCAAGTTTTTTTTTCCTTTTCTTCTGATACGTTTAACATGCAAGTCCATAATGTAAATTACTTGTTTTTTTCTCCAAGTTCTATGGATTATTGGAATGGAGTTGAATTTGTCAAATTGAAATAATAGATGATTTTAATAAATGTTAGATTAATATTTTTAGTATAAATTCATTCTAGTTTTTTTTATTTATTTATTTATTTGTGAATTTGAATTAAATTAATTTGATTGAAATAATCATAAAAATGATAATTTATTATTTATATATAAAAATATATATTTAATATATAACATGTTTTAATGTGTTGGAATTCTCTATTTTTTGTAAAACGATATGTCAGTGTGTCATGTTGTGTTGTATCGTGTTATATATCGCGTGTCAATGTTAGTGCTACTTAATATAACACTCGCTTGAGTGTAATAATTTTTTTTCGACCACTTAAGTGTCATAAGTTCTAAAAATATGTTTATTTAAGTCTCATAACTTTCAGTTCACTTAAGTGCCATGAATTTTTAAAATGGTACGCAAGTGATAAAAAAAAAATGTTATGGAACTCAAGTGAATTATAACAGCATTGTACATAAGTTATAGCACTTAAGTAATATAAAATTATAACAATCAAGTGACCAACGTAAAAAGTTATGGCATATTTCGTTCCAGTTTATTTTAAATGACAATGAGAAGACTGTAACTGGTTCTTCCACGCCATCCCACTTGTGTCTGCACGTACATAAATCTAAAGAGAGACTTGCCGCTGAAGACAGAAGAATCAAATACACTGAACAATGATTTCCTTAATCCTCAATGATTCGTGGCATGCGACGTCGCGATCAGGCGGGGCGTAGAAATTCCCAAGATCCGACCCAATACCATCATGAAGTTCAATGAAGAAAACGGCCGCCTTTTTTTGAACTGGAGTGTGAATTACGCTTGCAAATTTCGCGTTTACTTTGACATTTTCAGCTTTTGGGGCCTAAAGTTACATCTGTAATCTATCTTCGATTGAGTGGACGCTTTGGCAACCAAACCACATTGAGGAAGTAGATCGAGCTATATATATCATCAATAATGCTGTGAAAAACCACAAGCCGGCCGATATGCTTAGCTCGTTCTCTCTCTTCTCCCTTTCTAACCAAGGGGGGCACAGTGGTCATGATAGCTTAGTTGTTATACCCTACCCTGTGGGACGAAAAAGAGAGAAGAGGGGGAAAAAGAAGGAAGGAATAAACAACAAAATAAACCTTTGATCTTTCAAAATTTCCAAGGATATCCATCATATAGAGGGTAGTTATATTTTGAAACTTTTTAATTATATAGAACATCTGAATATTCAGCTCTGTCAATCCTCACGAATGTTGTAAACTGGACGTGCATTTTATAGGCCATCATGCACGGGTGGTGCCCATGCCTAAGCCCATCGAAGTTGAGCCTGAGACCCTAATGCCTAGAACTAGATCCTCGATACCAAGCTTGAGTCTGTCAAGGCTGGGGTGACATGTACCCATGCTTGGACCCTAGCGCCCAAGCCCGAGTCCGTCGAGGTTGGGCTCGAGTTCATTTGGTCGAGCTTGGGACCCTAGTGCCCATGCCTAGGACCCCTAGTGCCCAAGCCTGGGTCCATGGAGGCCGGGCTTGAGACCCCAGTGCTTGTGTCTAAGTCCTTTACTATCGCGCTTGGGTCCATTGAGGCTTGACACAAGAACCTCGGTGTCTAGGACCAGGTCCTCAACACACATGCTTGAGATTGGGTCCTCAGCGCAAGCACTCGAGTCCATCAAGGCCAAGCCCATTAAGGCCAAGCCCTAGACCACAACGCCCTAGACCAGGACATTGGCACCCAAGCCTAGGTCCGTGGAGGCTGGGCCTAGGTCCATCAAGATCGAGGGACCTTGACACCCGTGAATAACTTCGTTAAGGCCACGCTTGGGACCTTGGTACTCGAGCCTGGGTTTGTTAAGGCTGAGATCGGGATCTTGACCCCACATCTGGGTCCATAAGTCTCATTCTTGGATCCATCAAAACCATACCCCAAACCTTGGCGCCCATACCTAGGTCACTAGCTCTCGAGCTCGGGTCCTTAGAGGCCAAGCTTGGGATTCTAGTGCCCATGCCCAAACTTGGTTGCACAAGAATTGGGCCCAACCTTGATGGATGTTGGCTTGAGGCCCGGGCATTGAGGACCCACGCCCATGCCGGGGCCCAACCTCAATGTACCCGAGTGTAGGCATCGAAAGCCTAGGCATTGGCACTAGGTTCCTGAGCTCAACCTCAATGGACCTCGGCTCAGGTGTTGGGGACTTGGTCCCAAGTGCTCGGGTCCCAAGGTCGACCTCATGGAACACAACCCTGGCCTTGATGGACCCAACCTAGGGGCCAAGACCCGATCCCCAATGCGGGTGCTGGGAACCCAAGCACATGCACTAAGGTCCTTAGCTTGAGGACCTAGGCCCCAACATTAGAATCTTGAGCTTTGCCTTGATGGACTTAGGCTTGGGCGTTAGGACTTGAGTTTGGGCGTGGGTGCCGTGGTCCACTTTCTAGGCCTAGCCTCGATGGACCCAGGTCTGAACGCTAAGGTCCTGGTCACAGGCGCCGAATCATTGGGTCTAGCTTTTGTGTTCTTGGGACCGGTGCCTATGCTCATGCCCAAGAGTCGGAGATCTAAGCCTAGGACCTTGGTGCTCGTGTTTGGTTATTCGATTGTCCATGCGCAACTCAGTGATACCCAAATAATGTATGTCTATTTAGAAATATCAAATTATATTTTTCTTAGCAAATGAACCGTAAAATATTTTCCTTATCAAATCATATTTTCCGATTCATTTTCAAGTTTCAACCAAATACTAAAAATAATTTGTTATTTTCTTGATAAGTGACTTCTTAAAAATTATTTTTCTAAAATATCATATCTTCTGCGAAATGAAAAAATCTTAGAGCGATACACAATTCAATTTGAGCATGAAATATGCCGCATCCAAATATAGTGTTTTGCCATCCGGCCTAATCTTTAGGATTTGTCAGTCTTAAATTTACTACATCTTTGGAAGCGGTTTTTCTTTTCTTTTCTTTTCTTTTTTTTTGGGTGCGTGCGTGTGTAAACTGTATCTCAAAATGGTAATTCTCGTCACTTACCCTTGTCCCCCATTACTTGGAAAGTCCCTTCTGGTTCACTTTATCAATGAGTTCATAGCGAAAAGTACGCTAGGATCGGGCGCATGAGATTGGGCTGAACAAAGCGTAAAGTTGGATTCCTCCTCTCCACGGAAAGCCTATCTTGCAATAATAAAATCAACTCTCCTTACCTTTGAATCTCTGTTTTTGGTACGTTAATTATTCATTTCTCTTTTGTTATTTAATCCTCTAGCCATTGCCCTGCTAGTCGGTGCTTGCTCCCTAGTGTTCCTGTATATGCCTGCTTTCTCCTCTCTATTTCACACACCAAAAGCGAAAATACGAAACACCCGCGCACACTCTTCTACCCTTCTGCTCTTTCTCTTGTAGCTGGTTTCATATTTCCCGCTGTTCTTGCTCTGCCCATATAGCGCGACGAACATTAATGAATGGGTCTGTTGACTCCTGGAGGACTCCCGCATCTCACCTTCTACACTTATCAAAGGCCGAAAATTGATTGTCATCGAGATAGGTGCTTGCATGCCTCGGTCATTTGTCCATTCTTCGTTTTCTTTCGGCGATTCTCGCATACATTGTACGACATGTTTAGCTTTATTCCTCTGAACATTGCTAATTCCTAATGACATCACGTGCACCAACCAATAACCATCAAAGTGTTTGATGATGGGTCAACTTCATTAAGGCCAAAAGAATGATAAACCTTGTCCTTCTTACTATTTCTAAAATTGCCAACAATGTTTTGGTAAATCTGTCTTCTCGTCGATGCCCAAACCC
This sequence comes from Eucalyptus microcorys, assembly GCA_014182515.1. Taxonomy (NCBI): domain Eukaryota; kingdom Viridiplantae; phylum Streptophyta; class Magnoliopsida; order Myrtales; family Myrtaceae; genus Eucalyptus; species Eucalyptus microcorys. The sequence continues at coordinate 21,470,491 of CM024564.1, forward strand.
TGATTATGACAGAAAGAAATAAAATGACAAAAATATTTCACTGATTTTCCGTAGTTCGTGACTAGAACTACATGAAGCACTTATATGAGAAGGGTTGCAAGTACCCATATTTCTTCTTATATATGCCTAAAATAACATATGGTATTTATGTCTCCTTAACCGCACAGACAATAACATTTACTCGCATGCTATTTGAGTCGCACATTTTCAAGGTTGTGATCGAATCGTTTTGCCTTTCCAGCTAATAAATTGCGAAAGAAACATCGAGTCCCATGTCAAGTAATCTTGTGATCCTTTTGAAATAATAGCTCACTATTATCTTGAATCATTTCATCACTTCTCAAATCAGTCAAAAGTTCTCCACCTCTTTCTCCCAAAATTCCTGTTGAAATCCCTGGTTTGAGAGGAGGAAAGAAAGCCGCTTCACTAGGAGAGAATCTTGCTGGTAGCCTTTTTGTGGCGTTCATGATTGCTTCACATGCTTCTCATCATTGCGAGGTCATATAAAATGATGATGATAGTAGATTGAATATTCACAATTTCTTGAAGGCCATCATTGCACGATGGTCAATCAAAAGAACTTTTGTTTAATTATATCAAGAGAGAGATGAAGCATCAACGCAAGTGCGCAGAGTAATCATGATTATGGTACGTGGTGATGGGTTGTTTAGTAGTTTAATCTAGATGGGCTCCAAAGCTAACTTGGCTCCATCCTCACCAATCTCAAACGGCATCGCTTCACTTATCCTGCCTATGAAAGCAAGACATTAAGGTTACAAACACTAAGCGGAATAGAATTTCCAAACCACAGTTGTCCAAGAGTAAAGCCTAAAATGGAGGAAGCAAAATACCTTTTTTCCAATCGAAGTACTCATGAATAAATGCACGAACCTCTACTTGATGTATTTTATCGGTGTTTTGGCATCTTCTATTCTCTATATCACAAAACTTCGCAAAAAGTCTTAAATTGATAGTGTTGAAGTAGTTTGTTTTTCATGAAAAGTAATGATTGTTGGATACAAAGAGAAGTATTTTTGTATATGAGAAGAAATGATTGATGATGTGAAGAGAAGTGATGATCGAGTATGAAAAGTGGTGATGGTTCCAATAAAATACATATTTCCTAATAGATGTGTTATTTGGTTGTCTATGAATAGAATCAAATCATATTCAACTTTTTTCTTCTTAATAACTCTCTTTTCTCTATGACATTGTTGTATATTGTTGGAAGCATGTGGTAGAAGCATGATACCTTTACCCAGGGAGATCGTCAAAAGAAATCCCAAGTCCAACCCCATTAAAATATTCAACTAGACCTATTTTCACTCAAAATTTAAGCCAATGGGTTATAGGCCAATTAGAATATATTAACTATTCCACACCACATCAATTCTCAATGTGAAGCTTCTTTAACACAATTCACATGTGTATTGCAACAATCTCCCTCTCACTTTTAAGTGAAGTATTAAATTTGCTTCTCCTTAATTCAAGTATCCTTCTACATCAACTTATCTCAACTTAAATCTCCAACGCCCACCTTCATCTTTGGTCTTTTTCTCTGAACTGAACCGTGAAGGCTACCACAACAATCTTCCTCTCATGTGTGAGTTCAGTGTTAGGTTCGCTCTCCATTAATATAGGTATCCTTCTGCATCAACTTTATCTCAACTTGAATTTTTAATGTGCACCTTCATCCCTAGTTTCTTTCTCCAGACCGAAACATGAAGGTTGTCATAAGGACTGCGTTGTTACACCACAATGCTCACTTACCCCACATGCTACACCAAATGCCCACTTGCCTCGCATTGGTCATCAAATTCCTTCCTTGAGATATTCATCAAATCTTAGAATAGATTGAGAGTTCACCAAATTTGTTGGGAGAATATAGTCAAGGAGATTGCTAAGAGGGAGCCAAAATCCAAGCTTGTCAACAAATTCAGTTGGGCCCACCTTCACTCAAAAGCTAAAACCAATGAATAATTAGCAAACTAAAATATATTAACTGCACCACACCATGCCAATTTTCTGATATGAGATTTCTCTAACACAACTTACACGTACATCTCGACATATATCATGGAGATATTTTCGTTTTAGACCTAGCAACATCAATGGTAGAAGCAAATAATACTTTGAGGATATTGATTTTCATCACGTATCAAAGCATCAAAGAAGTATAAATTACTACCCATATCTTTATCGGCAATCAAATTTTCCCAACAATCTTAAGAAATTATTATCACAGAGATGGAGATAGTGATTGCATTAACTGCTCAACATCTTAACATGTAAGTATCAATCTTCTCTCTCGTGGCATAATAGATTATCTCATGTTGGTATAATTTTTTAAAATTTATGAATAAAAGTGGTATGATATCATGTGATAATCTAAAGGGAAAATTTCAAAAAAAGGACCCGAAGTGTTATTATTTTCTCAAATAATGCTCCGAAGTGGACTATTTCAAATAAAGACCTGAAGTGGCTTTGATTGTTTCAAATAAGGGCCTGAAGTAGCTTTGGTTGTTTCAAATAAGGACCTGACCTCGCCGATCGCCAGTTGATTAAATTTTCTGATCAATCAAGGGTATTTTCGGTATTTGCCAATTTCCCTTATTTTCTTCCACCCACCCTTCTTCTTCTTCTTCTTCTTCTTCTTCTTTTTTTGGTTCTTCTTCTTCCTCTTCGCCGATGGCTAACCGGCCACTGGCAATGCCCACAAAAGGCTCGGGAAGGGCCACTCATGCCGGCCATAGGCGAGGTGATCCTTGCCTAGGGCCATCCATGAGGTCGGCCCTCGTCGGCCCTAGGCGAGGCCGACCCTTGTTAGATCTAGCAAGGGTGGCTTCACTCGTGGCCAACAAGGGCTGATCTGGCGAGGGTGGCCTTGCCCATGGCCGGCAAGGGCTGGGCCATCCTCGCCAACAAGCAACGACCCTCGCCGATCCTTACCAATGGTCGGTTTGGCAAGGGTTGGCCTCGTTGGCAAGGGCAACCCTCGCCTAGCCCTCTATGGGCATCGCTAGTGGCCTGTCGGCCATTGGCGAAGAGGAAGAAGAAGAAAAAAAAAAAAAAAAAATTGAGAAAATGAGAAATGATCAAAATACTCTTGATCATCGAAAAGTCAAGTCCTTATTTAAAACGGATATAGTCACTTCAGGTCTCTCATTTGAAACAACATCCACTTTAGGCCTTTATTTGAAAAAGTGATGTCACTTCAAATCCTTATTTAAAACAAGGTCCACTTCGGGTCCTTATTCAAAAAAATAAGGGCACTTCGGGTCCCTTTTTGAAATTTTCCCTAATCCGAATAAGGAGGATTGTGAAATATGTTTACAAATAAAGATGACTAAGAATCTCAAAGGTAAAAAGATCTACTAACATACATGAACGTGTACATTTTGATATTTGTTTATCAAATGTTATAGTAACTAGAGATGGAAATTCTTATTTTATTGAATTATTGAGGATTACTCTAGTTATACTCATGTGTACCTTATGAAATCAAAAGATCGAGCTTTTGATGATTTTAAGATATATAATGCCATAACTAAAAATCAAAATGATGCAAAAATCAAAGTTTTGAGAAGTGGTGGGGAAAATCATGCTTCTCATTAGATTTTCTAACATTTTGTGAAGAAAAATGTATTGTACATCAAGCAAGTGTAAGCAAAGTTTTGAGAAATGATCGGAGGAATAATACTTCTCATTAGATTATTCTGCATTTTGTGAAGAAAATTGTATTTTGCATCAAAACAAATGCACTTTTCACATCACAACAACTTGGATTTGCGGAAAGAAAGGGTTGAATATTGATAGATATGGTTAATTCTATGATCTTACAAGCAAAATTACCAATCAATTTGATGGTTAACTACCAATTTTGGATCTTTATGTTACTCTTCTGGTCAAACATACCATTTGATGTGTCAATTAAATTAATGGAAAGTACTAGACAACCATTAGCACAATTTTAATATGCTAATTCAATTGGAAATTTGATGTAAATTGGTATGTATAACACTAGAGCGAATATAGCTTTTATTGTGTATAAATTATCTGGATCTATTGTTGATCCTAATACAATGCATTGGAAAGCCATAAGTAGAATTATTGTTTTCTTAAAGAAAACAACAAACTATGGTCTATTTTATGGAAGACAATCAGTAGTATTAGAAGGATATTCATATGCTAGTTGAGGATAACCGGCACAATTAATAACAAGTCAATATATGATGGGTTTTCAAACTTTCAAATGGTGCAGTCTCTTAGGCATAAAAGAAGCAAACATGTTTAGCTTATTCAACAATGGAATATGAATTTATAACACTTATTGGAAGTTGGTAAGAAGCTCAATAGCTTTACATTATGATGGTAAGGCAACAATATCTAAGGCATACAGTAAAATATACAAAAGAAAAATAGACATATTAGTTTGGGATATGTGTATGTTCGATTATTAATTACTGATGGAATTATTTCGGTCATTTATGTTCAAACAAATGATAACTTCACTGATTCATTCACTTCAGGACTCCTAAGATGTTTAGTTAATAGTACTTCCTAAGGAATGAGTCGTAAACCAATTGATAATAGTCAAGCATTCTATGGGCAATACAAGCTATTGTATCTTGACAATGATCGAGTATTAAGGCGTTGGGATTGTACTCATGGAAAGATAGGAGGATGAGTGGAAAAAAAATAAATGAAATTCAGGTTTTAGCAAGGCAGTGCGAAAGTAATAAGTTAGGTCGCTTCTAACAAAGGTTGGATAAACTCTTGTAGATGTTTATGAATGTAGGAAAACACATAAGGCTATAAAACTGCAAACCCATAGGAAATTTTCAATGAATGTGTGTAAATTCATATGTGTGATAATTCGTTAAACAAATGGAATCATTATTCAAAATTTTATTGATAATTGGTTTTGTTAATGGAATTATTCACACTAGTTGAAGGGTCAAATCTTAATAGATACCTTATTGTATGTATGAATTTATGTAAATTAGCATAGATAACAAACTAAATAGGGAGATGTTGAAATAATTTATTATCATGACAAGAAGTGATTGTTTGATACAAAAAGAAGTTATTGTTGTATATGAGAAGAAGTGATTGTTAACATGAAGAGAATTAATGACTGATCATGAAAAATGATGATGGTTCCAATAAAATACCTATTCCAAGAGATGTGTTGTTTGATTTTTTATGACTATAATTAAATCACACATTGTTCAATAACAACTTTTTCTTCTTAATTACTCTTTTTTCTTCACAACACTCTTCTTCTTTTTTTCTCACACAACTTTGATAATACATTTAAGATGAAATTTTAAGAGGGAAATTGAGTACTTGCTAAATTTATTTTTTTGTAATTTTGTTGTACATCATGAATGTATATTTGTTTTAAGCCCAATAGCATCAAAAGTAGAAGTAAATAATACTTTAAGAACAGTAATTGTCATCAAACATCAAAGTATCAAAGAACTATAAATTATCATATATTCATCAACGATAAAATTTTTTCAACAGATGAGTATCATAGACATGTTTGTATATGATAAACTAGGGGCTCCAATCACCTTGTTTTACGTGAAATTGTTTAGTGCTTATTCCATCATGAGAGCACTCTATAGGAAGACATATGGGACTACTTGGAAGAATGAATTTGACCTGTTGAGTAATTATCACATGGTTCAACATCACTTTTTGGATACTAGCGTGCTTAATGTTGATGTTGAGGCAAGCCGAACACATTCAGTATCTTTAGAGAGATATTTCCGACATTCTCCAACTAAATCCACGTACTAAGTGATGATACAATTTTATGATCAACAAATAATTTGGTTATTTTGATTGTTACTCATGTGAAGACTCGACATGTGAATCATAACTGTAGTACTTCATTTGATGAAATGCTCATTAACACAAAAAAATGCCCAAGTGTTTTAACCGACACTTCAATCGATGGAAGCCAGGTGACAATTGATTGACAATTGTTAGCCAAAGCAAAAGATTTACAACTATTGGAGATGGACAGTCAATAAAGTGAAATCGGTCGACATGAAGACCAAAGTTTGGGGGACAAAGATGTTGACAATGAAATGGTCAAGTGCTAAAGCAGGGGGTCAACGAAATATATCACCTTGATCGACTGGAATGAATGTAGAATGTAACCGTTAGATAGTGGAGCTGATGGTCTCGAAAACTATAAACATTTGTATATAAATGTTGCTAAAATAAAACAGGAGCCACATGGGCCAGGTTTTAATTCATAGTGACTGTTTATATAAGTATCTATTGTAGATTGTAAATACTCGAAATGCATTCTTTGTGAAGGATTGCCCAATCAATCCAAGAACACATGTTGTTCGTCTTTATTTTCAATGTATTTTACATTTCCATCACCATTTAGTGATGATTATTCCCAATATTTATACCTACAAGTTTCTTGCCATTTACATTCCTTGTCCAAAAATCAACAAAAATAACCCTCCAAACCCTCGTCGATCTGACTAGAATGTTACTTTCCAAGATTTTTTTTCACTTTCTAGGTGCAACAAACTCCCTTTCATGCATAACATCCTCTAATTAGTAGTTCGTGAACAAATTTGCTATAATTCGCCTAGGGTGCAACAGATTTTGCCCATTTCATACTCGTTGCAGAAAAACGCACATCTTCTATGTCTAAGAAGATGAAGTTCGTCATTACAACCTCAAAAGAATGTCAAAATCATACATTACACAGAAAGCGTGTACTTCATGGCGGACCATCCTTTGGTCAAGCACTCTTTATCACAATGAATCCTTCCTCTTGCAATGGAAACGATAGCCGCGGAAGGAATTACAAGTACTGAAAAGATCAGCATTCCCAATGCACCGAAACAGGAAACTTTTATTCTGCCAGAGGATGAGGAGCAACATAGCAGTTCTTCGTTCTCTCAGGGAGGATCAACCCGAAAACTATACCGTGATTACACCACTTGTCTTGCTATAGTTTACATTGCACATGACATATCGACTTCAAGCGACATCGCCTGACTTTTAATACTCAAGAAAAGCACCTGGAGAACGAAATGACTTTCATCATCCCGTATGCATACAGCAGTTTTCTATTATTCGTATGCAGCTGCTTTTCCACCTCGACAAACAAGCAGCGAATCTATACATCCTCTAGTTACATTAACTTAGATGAGAGAGACGGAGTCACTCAGTAAGGCTGTGGGCGTGTTTGGACTATAAAAATGTCATTCCCCACAACACATCCCTCTACGTCCTGTGGACTGCCAAACTTCCGCTCAAGGAAAAAACCGAGCGTGCCAAGCCGCTGACCAAGTTGTCTCCGGAAGATGGGGTCAGTCGTCAATGGTTTCTCACTATAATCCACTGTTAATTTAATCATCTCCCCATCAGCAGGACCTGATCCGAGGACCAATAGCTCCTGGCTAAAGTTGGCAAATGCTAATGTCTTAATGACCCCATCAAACTTACCACATGACAGACGCCACGGTGTGCCCCGGGTGCCTGAGGCCAGGGTTTCACCAAGTCCTGGAGCTATCTCGGCCTCCACAGAATTGCTATCACGGTCCGTCGGGCTAAGTGTGTGGAGGACAAATGACAAATCCGGTGAAAGCATCTCTTGCACTAAAATTGCCATTGTAGCTTCTTTTTGAGGAACTTTAGCAGCTTGCCGGCTCAGAACCGCTCTCCTTGTGTACAAAGAAGCCCACACTTTGGAGATGGCATTACCAAAGACAGCTGGATTAGAAGGGCTCACGTTGGGAATTGAATCATATAGCCCAGCTGCAGACATTCCGGCTAAATCCTCAACATTGGCACTTGAACGGACGATTAAACGAGGGCTCCCTGGAAATATTTTCACAATGCTCTCAATGATGTCTTTTGGGGGCTGCAGGGTACTTATCAGTTCCTGGAGCCGTTGGCATACCCTGTCGAGTTCCCCATCCTCCAGTCTAGCCCTTTCCAATTCTTCCAGAAGAGAATTGAATGTGTCCATGGAGGCACTCCGTTCTAAAGCCAGTTCCATAGAGCCAAAAGGTATTACTGCCCCGGATGGGACTTTGAAAGACGCCGGTACTCCTTCGTCATTGTAAACTGCCATGAGGAACAGCATGATGTTTAGCAAGATAAAATAAATAAATACTGTGAGATAATATATTTCAAGAGATTTCATGCAAACTCTGTAAACTGATCCATAATGTTCAGAGATTAAGACATGCAAATACATCAATTTCTGAGAAAGAGGCTATTTCCATGAGATGGAACTTGATGCCGCAGGGCCGTCCCCATCAGCACAAGGAAGTTCAGATGTGCAGATTAGGGACTCATGCTCCTTGCAAACCCACAAGTTATTAACTTCGCTCATCCAGCCGCACTTCTCTCTTTTTCTTTTGAAATATATTTAGGGGCAAGAAATGGTTCACACTAACGAAACAAGAGAATGTTGTTGGATCAGCTCAAAGAACTAAGAAAAAGATAGTCAGAAGGTTATAGTTCTCATGCAAGGTAAATTATTCAGAGACCAAGAAGAATCTATGCCATGCCTACTTAAACAACATCCAAAACTAGAACTTCAACTCTTAGTATCCAAGAATGGCAGATTCCACAGTGATTACATTGCTTGGCACCTGAGCAAGAATGAACTAGAATGAACCATCTGCATGACAATAATCCATGTCCCAGGGTAGTAGAGCTTTCATGATTAGTGAGATATTATGCAGTGCAATGCAATGCAGAAGAAGTGTCACTGACCCTTGTGGGAAGCTTCCGCAAGAGAAGCTAACAGACCACAAGCAGCAGCCTTTGCACCTGATGTCTCCACCTCTGCATCAACAAGTGGTACAACTCCACAGGAAGCATCCTGATTGCAAAATTCTTTTAATGAGTTTGAGATAAGCACTTCCCAATCAAACTTTACTTTCTAGAGATAAAAAAGATATATCAATCCAGTAATATTTTCACAAAAAGGAGGAGAATATAAATGCATTCACCAAATAAAGATCAAAGAAAGTTCTAACATCTCTTAAAGAGAGGGGAATGAATAATTTTGTTTTCCCATTTAAGGATATTCAGAAGAAACGAGATAAGTGCTTCCCAAATTTCTGGATAGAGGAAATAAGAATAAACCTTTTTGGTGTGAGCAGCTGTGGCAATAGGTGAAGAATGAGGTTCAGATACTCCAGCTTCAGACGAAATTCTTTGTGGTTTCCCATTCTCGCTGGTCTCCGATGTTGATTGCAATATAACACCTGCTGAAGATGCCTCCAACCTGAAATTGCCCAAAAGCATATTCCGAGGGTAGGAAATGAAGAAAAGGAAAGGAGAAATCCCAGAATGAAACAATGAGATGATGTGCATCATTTAAAGCAGTGGATCATCAATCACATCTACATTTATCTAGAAACAGACCTCACAAACTTTCCAGCAAGTTTCTGCAAATCAGAAATTGTATCATCAGCTTCACACGTCACAAAGACAATCTTTTCCTGCACATGGTAAGTTATTTTATCAGTATCTTTGAATTTGATTAAACCTTATGCACAGTCAACTGTTAGAAGAAAAACTTAACCTGCCGGGCCCTGACACCAAGATGAGATAAGTGAGGCAGCTCCTGCAGAAGTATAACGCCTCCTATGTTACTTCCTGAAGCTGTCACCTGGAATTTAATCTATCACGTTAAGCCTTCATCTTACAAATTTCAGGTACCTTCTAGATTAAATAACAAGTGCTGTGCAGCACGAGTAGCTTGATAGAACGTAAAAAAAAATACCTCTTCATCTCCATCAGCTCTCTTGACGATAAGAATGACCGGTCCACTTACAGATGATGGTAGTGACCCAGGGTTGATTCTATCAACCTGGACAAGAAACCCATGAATAGGCATATAACAATTTGTAACCAAAACATTCGGGTTTACTCTCCCACCATTGACATACCTGAACTAATGTTCCAACAGCAGCTCCAGAAACAAGAACATCCCAACCTTGAGAACCAATTACACTCCTAATAGCTTTCAAGAGCAGAGTACAAATTTTTGAAACCTGAAAAATCACACTAAGAAAGATTTCCCAAAGGTCAAGAAGCTGCCATAACTTTAAATGAGAGATGAGATGCATGTGAACTCGGAATATGGGCAGCAGAAAGCACAAATGCTCTAAGCAAATTCAAGGGGAAAAAATAAAACAGGATTATTAACTCCAATGATAAAACAAAGTAAAGTAATATACCCAGCGCGGATCTCAGCTTCTGTGTATGTTGTAACACTATTCTTGGGAATTCGAAAGCTCTTCCAAGCATCTTCAAAGCAGAAAGGTAGTTTCAAGTCTATGAGTTTAATAAAATTAACATATATCCACACGCATGCACGCACACGCACACACGCACACACGGTACTCATGCACACACAATTTTCCATTAGGAATGTTTCTTTATACCTCAACTTTAGCAGGAAATATCTCAAGAAGTGCTTCGGAATATTCTTCTGTTAACCTCCTCGACCTATCAAGAGTCGCTTTTAGCCTCAATGCCCATATCATTTTGCCATCTTCACTGCCTTATGAAGACAAAATGAACACAGAATATTAACTACAAGTTGGCACGTACATACTAAGCTCTGAACCTGCAAAGTCAGATATGAAATGACTACCTTCCTTTTCGGAAAAGCCTCTTTTCTTCCAAGCAAGAAGTTCATTCCGCAAAGCAGTACATTCTTCCACTTGCCAACTTGATAGCCCCAGTTGGCGAATGCCAACAATGAGTGCATCAAGGAGATTATCCCAAAAACTCATGTTCAGTGCCACGTTCTCAGCCAACCAAGAAGTCCCTCCGCTAGCTTCAACAGCATTAAGGAATCTATGCAGATATGCATCATAAAAATTAATACAGTTCCAAGTATGTGGTAGAACAGGAACAAGGAAACAAAATTAAGTTGGGAACTAATTCATCAAATATATCAACATATTATGGCATGAAAGAATTGTTCACTTGCACATCATAATATTTAATGCTATCGAAGTATAGATACTAAACCACGACTTCATCTAGTATAGCTTGAGCTTTTGAAATAGTTAATAGTGGTCCTACTGAATTTTACATGGTACCAAAGCATGAGCTTCCAAGTTCAAATTTTTCTAGGCATATAATTTGCCTCTCCATTGATATATTTCCACGCTCTAGTCTTAACTCTTAAGCCAAAGTTCAACCTATGTGTGAAGGGGAGTGCCAAACTACTTAAAAATTAAACCAATATTTCATCTAATAGTTTTTTCCTTTTTTATTAATCCAGGGGCACAGATGTGGAGACCCAGCTTACTAGAGACCCATGGAACACCTTGCAAGCCCAACAAATCGATTAAGTCCATATTTTTTTGGCTTGTGCAAGTGGCTCTAACCCAGAGCAATTTGCTCGAAGTTGGTAGGCTTAATCTTTTAGAACACTTGGTTGTGGTACACAAAATTTTACACGTTATTCTGAAAACAGCATCACTTAGGAGTCTGAAAAGACTAATTTAAGAAGGCATCATGATTCTGACCATAGTTTCACCAAACACTGGCATCGTATTTTTTTAAAACTTATCAATGCTTTAATCTATGACGCCACTGACAAAGATGGATTGCTTTGGATACTAACATCTGATTATTTCAAGGACTGGGAATCAAATCCAGTAGAGAGTAGCTTATGGTCCAACATGGGAAATTTAAAGTCTTCCCAAAAGAATTATCTCTCATGTGAAATATTTTAGTGGGTCCCTAATGTCCCTACTAGATACATACCTATAAGACAGCCACATGCTGTATAATCAGAAGATACAGGACTTTCTTTTGCCATTAATACAAACATTTATTTCATGGTTTTTTTTTTTTTTTTTTCCACACGGTTCACATGTGGAGACTTTTAACTTTCTGATCAAAGTCAAATTAACAGAAATGTTTCTATATTACAACATCCAGAGAAATCAACTAGAGTAGGGAAGACTTCAATATTTAACAACAGAACATTGGCAGAAAAGACATTTCGAGCAAAATGGTTCCAAAACCACAAATAGATGCTTAATTCTATCGTGAATTATTTAAGCCGGATGTGGACAAGAGATAAAGTACCACAAAATTGCAGTTTCCAAGGAATCAGATCAAGTAAGCTTAATAAGCTTAAGCTAGATATTTGACAAGTCTTCTGATATCAGCACAACACAAGCACAAAGTAGAAAAAAAAGGCTCTTACAACAAACAGGTCAATTGAAATGAATTTCCACTACATGCTTTTTGAGTCCCTTAAGATTTAAATAAATAAATAAATAAATAAAACTGGGGAGCTATGTACTGAAAGTATTTATACAGTCATGATAGAGAGAGCTGAGGACTATTTGTCTCAAAATGATCTACTACTAGCACTAGAAAGGGGAAACGACACCACAAGTGCCATAACTTTTGTACAGCTCTCACTTAAGTTCCATAATTATTTTTTTGATCAATTGAGTGTCATAACTTTCGTACGGCACTCACCTGAGTGCCTTAATTTTTTTATTTTTTTTCAGTCACTTGAGTGTCATAACTTTTTAAAAATGTTCCCCACAAGTGTCATACCACCTCAGATTTTCAACACTTGGGTGAACGTTTTTTAAAAATTATGGCACTCAAGTGATCGATTGAAAGTTATGTCACTAAAATGAATATTTTTTAGAAGTTATGGCATTTATGCGATCAGAAAAAAAGTTATGTCATTCAAGTGAACACCGTGGTGTCCTCCCTACTAGAAAAAATGAAATAGTTAACAAAAAAAATCTTAAATACTTGGCATAAATATAAAGAGAAATTGTCTAAGCAGAAACTTTTTTCTATGACAGAAATTCCTAAGTCATCCCAAGGCAACAAGTAAAGTCACACATCCACACAGAAGATCTGACTTGTTCAAACATTCAGTTACTGTACGAGTACGAAGAAGCAAAAAAAGCATTGTGGAAATGAGCATGGAGACCATTGTATTTTGTGTCTATGCAGAAACATTTTATCATGTGCCTTAATAAGAGCTTCTTTCACATTTCCTAATGAAAAATCTCCATAATACATTGAAGTGGTTATCTCTATTTTCTCTGAAGCTTCATTCACGATTAAGGTGCAATAAACTTCTGATATGAATATTAATGATGATAATCATTCTGAAAGAAGCATTCTGGCGACATGCTGATCCAGAGAACAGTATTTTCTACTTTTGCTTTGTCAAGTCCAATAACAAAATGGGATCAATGCTGCATGAGGGGTTTGCCAAAAACTCACGCCATCAGTAAGCTATGAACAGAACACACCTGCTTAAGAGCACAAAAGAATAGTCCTCAAGGCCAATCTCACAAAGCCGCCACTGTACCAAAAAGGAAAATGAGAGGATATTAGATGCTGATCCATCAAAACTTCAGATTATGATGTTTCTGGATAGGTTGCTCAGAAAAGAGTAGAAATGATTTCACCTTTTGACGCACTGCAATTGCAGCATCAGGGGCATCATTTCGAAGACCACTTTCGAGACCTTTTGCAATCAATTCCCTTGTTGCAGTCAAAGATTGCATGGTTTGCATCAACAGATCAAGGGATTCACTGGAAGTATCCAATCTCTAAATAAACAAAACAGAAACAACCACATAAACAGTAAGAAACACTGTATAATTAGACATACAGTAGAAATAAATTGAAATAAGATCTGCATGAGTGGGGTCATCTTTGGAGGGAAGGAAAGGCCAACTCAATTTCAAAATTGCTTGTCTTCTATGAAGTGGAAAGAACTTTATATTTGCTTGCAAAAAGGTACATGCATCCATATACTGCTGCTTTATCCTCGATTAATTTGTAATCAAATAATAAGTCACCGAATCAGGTAAGTCAACTGTTATGGATGCAAGGAAGGAACTACATAATGGCAAGATTCTTGTGGTCATGCCCTTGTTCAATACAACAGGGGCACTGCCAGCCATTCTTGAGGTGTGTTCGTCCATGGCCCAAACAAGACTGCGCTCAGCCAACTTTAAGGGGACAAATATAAGAGCAATACAGGACTTAACATTCCCTGCGGTGCCATCAGCATATGATATAGAGAACAAGCCATCATTAACTGGCAGTAACAGCCACCAAGTGGCACCATTATTTTGAATGCTGTACAGCACAATTATCAGAAGACTGACAATCAAATGTTATATTACATGCAAAGTGGAGATCCTAGTGTACATGCTTGATCGTCCCACCACAGTGACTGAAAAATCCAACAGCATGACAGAAGCGGCAGGCAGATAGTCAAGTGATAAAGTTTATAGTGCAAGGCAAGGAATCTATCTCAACGGTATGTAACAAACAGTTATCTGCATAAGCTCCATAACGAACACAACACCAACAATCAAATGTCACATTACATGCAAAGTGGAGATTCTAGTGCACATGCTTGTTTGTCACACCACAGTGACTGAACAATCCAACGGCATTACAGAAGTGGCAGAAAGTCAATTGATGAAGTTTATAGTGCAAGGCAAGGAATCTATCTCAACAGTAAGTAACAAAAAGTTATCTGCATGAGCTCCATAACAAACATAACAAGCCAATTTTAAATTAAAAAAAGTTACAAAAAGATTTCACAAATGAAATTCTCGCATAAAAGCATATTTCTATTACCTCTTTACATTCAAGAAAGAGCTTAAGAGTTGACAATGCCTGTTCATCCAACGATTCTCTGATAGACTCAAGTTGTTCCCCAAGGCTGCAATGGAAAAGGTATAGTCCATAAAAATTGATAATCAATAATCAATTGCAGTTGATCAACTATTGCTGTCAAATTAAAAAATATAATGAGGCACTAATGGTCCCTTTAGTTGGCCTTTTCGTTTCCTTTGTTTATCTGTGGAGTTATTTTAGTTATCTGTAGTGTTTTTTTTTTTTTTGGTATGCAGTCGTGAGGGGTTTGACTGGGAAGATTTTCATCAATTCCCAGTCTGGCCATATTAATAGCCCAACATTGTTCATTAGAGTCGCCACTAAGATGGTTATTCTAAAAGACTTCAATTTCATCAAAGCTATGAAATCTTATATGACAGACCTTCCAGCATTAAAAAAATCCTTCAGCTCATGATGAAAAATTTTGAATTGCTCCACAAATGCTTCGTTATATTGTCCTGGGTTCTTGGTGATTCTGGCAAGCATTGCTTCAGTAGCAATTAAATCCTCAGGACCAGCATTCCGATGAAGCTTGTTTTGTATTGTATGCTTTATTTCTTGCTGCATTTCAGGGGAAAAAAACAAAGAAACAAGTTAAAGTGAAGTTCACAGAGTACCTTAAACCTGTAACTGAAGAGATTCACACACCAAGTCCCTCATGAAGCACAACCTTGAGGTCATGGGGAATGTCATTTCGATGTGCTATATCTCTTATTCGAGTCAGAGGAACAGATGCGGTAAATTCAGCCTTGAAAGATGGCAGACATGGATGAATTTTGCGAACCACCAGCACTTCCTGAATAGGATGTCAAACACAAGCAGTGACTATCGTAGGAGAAGACTACATAACAATTACACAACGAATATGCAGATATACAAATGTATTTACATGCTTAACAGTGGCCCAAAAAAATAAGGCACTATACTCCTATCTCAAGTGCTTCACAGTTGCACTTAACGGAGAATAGGGGCTTTTAACCTTTTTCTCAGAAGTTATGCGAATTCCCAATAGATGATATCTGAGGAAAGCAGTAAGTTACAACACCACCCCCACAAACCAACCCCCCCCCCGGCGCCCAAAAAAAAAAAAAAAAAATCTTTTCCATAATTATAATAATTAATAAAATAGTTCACAGTGATAGCAGTATGTACCCGGCAATTCTATGCCAAAGATATGCTATCTATTGTATGAAAAACCACCTTCTGAATCCATCAGTATGGTACATTTATTGCAAAGTGTTTTACCAAAAAATGCCCTTTACTGGAAGCAGGACATTTAACTTATAGTAAAAATGCTCTCACCTTTATGATGTTGGATACCAAAACAAGCAAATGTATGATATTTTCCACATTAAAACTAAGAAGAACTGACAAAATATACATCACAGAACATTTGCGAGGAATTGGCCACTGGATGAAGCATCCTTAAGCTTTCAAAGTGGTGTAGTACAGGTAATAGGACAAAGTGGTTTCTCCAGTGATAGTATGAAACATATCAGCAAAATTAAGCAGGCTTTTCTATTAAAAAAAGTCAATTCTTTTATAAGAAGGAGGAGGGAAAAAGAACAACTAGGACTGAATGCACATGAGACGTGGTAAACAGAAAGACAAAAGCATGACACATATAAAAGTCTTATCCCACTAAGCAGGGTAAACAGGACGTTCACACAGAAACACACACACGTCACCTTAGGGGAAGCATCTTTCCTGCAAGCAATCCTCTCCAATTCCCGGAATATGAGTCTAGATATCTCTGCATGCCTATTTGGCCGATGATGACCTCCATCTTCAAAGCAGGGAATTTGTCCTGTGTTTATCCACTGCATAAGAAGAAGCTCTAAGAAGACCACAAAGAATCAACTCGAAAGTGCGGTTTGGAACTTAGTCAGGTAACTATACCTTCAAATAGATGGCAGAGTTTACAAGAGCCTCCAATCGGTTTTCACCTTGAAGGTTTTCAACTATAAGCTCACGAACAACTTCGAGCTTCATTAACACAAGTTAAGAGACATGACGATGTCAATTGAATGATATAAGCTGCACCTTTACATTCATTCATTTCTTAATATCTCAGAGTTTTTAGGAAGTCAATTCAGCCAGGAACAAGCTCACCAGAATCATCCACCAAAAAAGGTCACTTTCTAATCTAACAATCATCTCAGATAACCTTGGAAAAAAAAAAAAAAAATGCAAAACCAAGTGTCAACCTTCAGAATCAAACCAAAGACATTGGATGTTTATCTGCTAATGTAAGACATGCTACATGTAGCAAATTTGCATAATAGATTTGAAGGCAATCCATTGTCTGGGGAAAGAAAGAGAGGAATGTTAATGGATATAAATTGATTGAGATTCATATTCATGATAGTCTCTGCATATGTCATTACCTTACGCCACCAGTTCCTTGCATTTCGATCACCTTCGACCAGCTTTAAGGCCACTCCTTCAAGACCCGAAGTATCCCATCGCATTTCTGTCTCTCTATCCCTGTGCTCATTGGAGCGCATAAAACTCACAGCCTTCCCCTGCCATTGCTCCACAAAGGGGCTTGTCTCTGCCTCAGCAAGAGCAGCTGTATCATTAACTGCAGCACCATTATCTCCATCGTTGTTGAACAGCTCCTCACCAGTCTCTTCAGAATCCATAGGCATCAATTCCACAGCCTCCTCAGTCGCATTCCACTTGCAAACCATTCCATACTTCCCTCCTTTGGGCAGCTTGAGGACTCGATTATCCCCAGATTCCCATGCCACACTCTTGTCTTTCCTATCAATGACAAATTTATATTCGACCGATTCACCTCCTTTCAGTTCTAACTCACATACCCATCCACTCTTGGTCCAGTCCATTGCCACCTTTTTCTTCCACGATCCCAATTCTCTTGCGGATCCTAAGATTGCCACGCTCTCCCCAAATTCAACTTGGTGATCCAGCCGAACACTGAGGTGCACCTTCTCCCGTCCCGGCTTTGATTTGATCTTCTTCCCTTTCTTCTCCCCTTCTCTGCAATAAACACACAATGTTATAGCTTCTACCAGGAGCCTCCTACCGTGTCGAAACAACCTAAATAGCAATTTTCACACAAACCGCCCCATCATTCTTTGTCATTTAACACCACATTCGAAGAGAAACCTCAACTCAAGACGGTATCAGATAATTAATGCCGCTAGCCTCTATTGCAAGAAGAACTCAAAATAAAAACAGAAAAAACTCTTTTTTTTCCGCGCCGATTCTCGTTCAAGAAATAGACCCCACATAAACTCCATCCACACTAGAGACTCAGACAAACCTTGGATCAAGAATTGCATAAAGCAACTCAATACTTAACTCCGAACCCAGTTCTTGATCAGACGACATAAGTATACTATAACAAATCCACCGAGAGAGAGAGAGAGAGAGACCTGGTTTCAGTGCTGGAAACGCCGCGAACAACCGTGGAGGGGCGACTCCGAGCGGCGTGAGCTCCATGCATCCACCTGAGAGAATCTCGAAGGGGAAAAGCAATGCTGCTCTTCAAGAACGAACTGGTTGCAGAGTTCCCAGACATGGGATGCAAAGATTTAGCTAGCCTTCCGCTACCATCTTGGACGAAACTCGCGGAGCAATGCCATCCACGCGAAGAACCCATCACTCCCCTCTCGAAAAGATAGCAACTTGAACTGAACAACAGCTAAAAGACGGCAACTTGAACTGACGAACAGGATGCCCAAGTCAACCAGACTCAATCTCAAACGCGAAAAACCGTGGGATTCAGAAATCAAGAAAGCGTCGTGGGTTGACAAGGGAGACGCTCCCCCAGATGACCATTATCTCGAATCTCGATGGGTACCCACGTGGACAAAGATGAAGGTGTCCCAACGTTAATAGGCCCTCTGTCCGATCAATTATTAATAAAATATCAGATCGCTACTTCTTCTTTCTTCATTGGGAAAAGATCAAGCTGCTCCTTCCTGGATTCTATCGCAGGGTGGCTTATTTGGCTTTCGTTCAGCGGTAAACCAGCGGTTCGCTTTTTCTCACCTCTACTGCCATCGAGATATCTTCCCCTTCACGGGATCCACATGCGATTTTTTCCCTTTCTTTGCTTCTCCTCTTCTCTTCTCTTCTCTTATTTTTTGCATAAAAATGGAGAAAACCATAATTGTTTTCTTTATTAAAAAAGGAGATTCCGAGGGTCGGCCGGTGATATCGACCGGCGAAAAGAATGGTGAAGTCGCAATCCAGTTGCTTGGACCATCATCGGGTTCCTCTTATTTGGAAATCAAATGGCCACCTCGATTTCGATCTCTCTTGTTCTATATCCCCAAATGTCTAGCAGGCTATGGCTTCTTTGAGACTTTGCCCTCAACTAGGATTCGAAGATGGACTCAAACTCAAAGTGCATTTGATTTAGCTTTTTAAAAACCTTCTTGGAAAATCTTGAGATGTTTGAATACTATTCTCGAAGAGTTTTGGAGTGAAAGCTAACTTTTGGAAAAATAAAAGCTCAAGACAGATACGAAATACTGAAAGCCCTTGATTAATAAAATTTGGCTAATTTTCTTTTTTGCCTCAAAAACTTATTAGAAGTCCAATTTTGCCCTTTTTAAAAAATACCCTCCTTGACTCTTACTCCTAATCCTTTCTTTTGGGCTCTCACTCACTCTCCTACAGGTAATTAGGATTTGCTTCTTGGTCCTAATTTGGTCTCGATATGTCAATTCAGGACAAGAACAAAAGGCCCACCATCGTTTTCTTATGATTTTGCTAATTAGATTTTTCTCGCAAGTTAAGTTGACCTATTTATAATAATTTACTATCACGAGAGGAATCGCCGATTCACATAAAATGACATTCAAGTAATCAAAAAAAAAATGATATTTAAGTAAGCGCTATACAAAAATTATGATATTTATCATTATAATTTTTTTCAATTTCTTTGTCAATGCTCGCCGCATTACTCAATAAGATTTCATTATGCAAATTGTTAGCTCTATTTTGTGGACAATCAACGCGTGCAATCCTGATGTGCTATTCTTTTAAGATTCATCGATATGCAGCTTCTATCGAGTAAGACAAATGATTCTTCCTCTGGCTATTGCACCAAAGGATATGTGCTTTTCCCCCCTTAAGGTGTTGCCATCTTTAAGACATGATTGACATGCACGGTCCTTCTGTTTTTATCTTTTTTAGCATTCAGTATCATACCTAAAAATGTGAAGTTTTATTCTTGAACTTCCAAAAAATTGTTAATACTACGAAACACCCTAAACTATTACACCGGTAATAAATTTATTCAAAACTGATTTTTTTAATCACAAAAAACCATAAATTAGTATATTTGTGATAAGTTTACCCAAAATGACCACAAAAAACCCTAAACTAGTATGTATGTTATATATTTACCAAAAACTAATTTTTTTGACCGCCAAAAACTCCAAATTAATACATTTATGACAAATATACCTTCTATTAAATTGGATTAATATCACAAAAAATTACTAAACTAGTATAACTATAACAAACAAATGGTAAAATTCCGAATCGATATACTAGTTAACTGTTACATGTCATCTAACTCAATATATGTATAGTAAAATTTAACAAAAACTAACAAAGGGTAAATTTATTACAAGTATACCAATTTAGGGTAAAATTGTCAAAGATATATTAGTTTGAGATTTTCGGTAATCAAAAAATTAATTTGGGGTAAATATATCACATGTATACTAGTTTGATTTTTTTGTGGCATTAACCCTTCAAAAAATTCATAATCCTTCTGCTAAAAAATCTGACACTGTGAATTAACATTACCGTCATTTTACGTTAATTTGATGCTAAATTTGCCTTGATGGCGCCGTCCAAGATATGGGCGTAAAAAAAAAAAAAAAAGCAAAAAGATTTGTTGACTTAGGAAAATGGATTGGCAACACATAATCATTATTTTGAGGTATTGAAAATCTTATAACTTATATAACTAAAATGCAATTGATTTCTAAATTTTTTAAAAAGTGCAATTAAGTTCTAAAATTTGTCAAATTAATTTAATCAAATCCTTAAGTTAACTCTATCCAATTAGGTTACCCAAAAATGATGACGCGCCTTATTTTATTATTTTCTTAAGACATGTGACAATGATGTAGTGCTTATAAACACCACGTGAGAAAAAAATTCAATTTTTTTTTAAAAACTAAATTAGATTAAAAAAAAAAAAAAAAAAGCCAAACTCAAATCAACAGTTTTGGCCAAGCCTTTATGTTGGCCACCGCCATAGCCACTGAGAAGGGCTGGTGGCCTAGATCCGGGGAAGGCATGACCATGACCGTCACCCTTGATTTGAGCAAGGGTTGTCGGCGCTATTGTGGAGCTAGCGAGGGCTTGGCCATAGCTGTTGAGTTCAGTTTGTATTTCTTTTTTAGCTTTTTAATTTTTTTTTCATTCTAATTTAGTTTGTATTCTTTTTTATTTTTATTTTTTTAGTATCTTTCTGATGTGGCACTTAATGGGCTCCCTGAGATCGCCACGTGTCTTAAGCAAATAATAAAATAAGACATGTAAGCATTTCTCGTGAATATAGCTGAACGGAATTAACAAAAGGACTTGATTAAATTATTTAACAAATTTTAAAATTTGATTATAATTTTTGAAAGTTTTAAAATTGAACTAAACTTTAATTACAAATTTTAAGATTTTTAGTGAACATTTTCCATTATTTTGGCTCAATAAGTGGTTGACATGACAGTCAAATAGCAGAAAATTGCATGTTCTTTGGCGACATGCTTAACTATCTCCTCCACAGGAGAGAACCATATTAAGCAAACTTTTAAAAGTTGATTAAGTTCAACACACACAAAAATAGAGGGACAACAAACATTAAAGAAAAATTCAAGGTCCACTCATGTTACTTGTCTTCATCTTTAAAGAATTAAAAGGAAAGTCATTAATAGGTGTCAAAAAATTGTCTAGCGGTTTTGGATTTTCGATTTAGGAATTAGCTATTTATCTATAGCTTGGGGTAATTTTCATTAGTAGTCACTGAAATTCAGTAATTTTTTCAATTGAGTCACTAAATTTTATTCTCTTTCACCGAACTAACGCGATAAACAGGTGATGATGACATGACCTTTGGAAAATTGGTAAAATTTTTTGTTGAAGTGATTTGATGGAGAAAAAGGATAAGTTTAATGCATTGGGTAAATCTGGTGACTCGATTATGAAAATAACTAAAGTTCAGTGACCCTAAAAGAAACTTATCCATCTTTTTGATAATATCCTAATTTATGAAGAAGAACGTTGTTTGTGAAAGCAGACTCTTGCGATTAATCGTGATATTACGTAAACATGTGACACACGATTTTAGGGAAAAGTGCCAAAAAGTCTTAAACATTTTATCTTTGTGTTGATTTAGTCCTAAACCTTTTTACGTTGTGCCAATTCAGTCATTTCCAGCCAATTTTGGCTGGATTTTGCTGACTGGACGCCGGCCGGCTGACGTGGCTTGATCGGTACTAACGTGGACAACTTTTAATAATATTTTAATGTTTTAGATTTTTTAAAATTTTTTTAAATTTTTAAAATTTTAAATTTTTAATCTTTTAAATTTTAATTTTTTTTTTTCTTTTTTTCTTCCTTCAGCCGGTTGCCGGAGCTCGGCGGCCGCCGAGGCGACGGCCGGCAAGGTCGAGGTCAACCTCATCGGCCACCTTGCTAGTGGCCACGAGGTCGAGGTTGACCTCGCCGACCACCTCACTAGTGGTCACAAGGGCTGCCTCGCCAACCACCTCACTAGTGGTCGCGAGGGCTACCTCGCCGGATCTGGCGAGGGCGAGCCTCACCCGCCCGGCGTGAGGCCGCCCTAGAGGCTTGGGCGGCGAGAGCGAGGGCGTGGAGGTGGCCTTGCTGGTGAAGGGTATAAACTCGCGCGGTTTCGCCTCTCGCGCTCATCACCTAGGCCTTGCTCGCCGTCCACCGGAGCTAATCAGCCCTTGACCGTTGCCGTCAAGCGGCCTCGAGGAAGGGTAAGTGCCCCACAGGCCATGGGTGAGGCATGCCTCGCCGCCTAGCGTGAGACCGCCCTAACCATCGCCTCGGGCCGAGCTCGACAGTTTCCCCTGGAGGAAGAAAAAAAGAAAAGAAAAATTAAAAAATTAAAAAATATTAAAAATATTAAAATAAAAAGAAACTTATCCATCTTCTTGATAATATCCTAATTTATGAAGAAGAACATTGTTTGTGAAAGCAGACTCTTGTGATTGATAGTGATATTGCGTAAACATGTGACGCGACTTTATCATTGCATGATGTACTGCGTAACGTGATAGATGCCTGTGCATGAAGATATCAGCAAGCAATGATTTCACATGCAAGAGAAGTCAATTGGGAGTCTTTTTTTTTTCCTTCCTTTCGTGGGTTTTAGCAGTCTCTTCGTTGACGATTAGGACTCGATTTTCAGTGCCATGACCTTTGCTGGTGAGAGACGTTAGCAACTCCTTTTACTGGCGCAAGCAATCCTTGGGGTGTATCTGCCTGTTTGTGGAGACCGAGAGAGAGAGAGAGAGAGAGAGAGAGAGAGATAGAGAGAGATGCTTATCGTCTCAATTTGAAAAGAAAAATCGAGTTTCGATGAGATCTTCATGCAAGAAAGGAAGGGATCTTAGAGAAGAGGAGGAATAAGGAAACAATTTGACAGACGAAGTGCTAATCTTCACTGTAATTGTGGACTATTGTGACGGAGATCTCTAAAAGTCTACTCAGCCAGTCTAATTTGGACTTTGGAAAATGTAACCAGGAAGGAAACCACACATGGAACAGGATCTGGCGAGGGTTCCAGGCGAGGGCATCCCGGTTATCGCCGGCCTTCACCTATGGCCGGAGGTCATTGGCAATCACTGAGGCCCTAGTGAAAGAAAAAAAATAAAAGAATAAAAAATATAGAAAAATTTTAAAAACTGCAAAAATTGTCCATGGCAATGCCGACCTTGTCACATAGGACGATTGACATTCATATGAGCAATTGTCGAACAAAATGGACCGGAATGACTATATTAATAAATTATAAAAAATTTTAGGATTAAATCAATCAAATTAAAAAGTTTAGAACTAAATTGACATTCGTAACCTTTTTTATTTTATTTTTCAATTTGTCTTATTATATCTCCTTGAGAATCAAATAAGCATCTAGGCCATAATGGCATGAGAGTATAATACAAGGCAACTACAAAAAGGTCTTATGAAAGCTTATTATACCAAATTGTGTTGCTTCCGAAATTGGAAAAGCCGATAGGGTTATTTTACTGTGTAGTGGTAGCCGATGAAAGGCAACAGCTCAGGCAAAGTTGGCACATGTGAGCATTAAGTACACACAATCTCCAGGACTAATTTGAAAGAAGAAAGTCCCCGATGGCGTGCCTAGTCCTGGACGCTTGAGCCGAGATCCTTGACACATCACTCGAAAAATAATTTGATGATAATATATTTATCTCTTATATCACATAAACAGTGCATATCATTTTAGAAAAATCAAATCAAAATTTCCTTATTAAATGACGGAAAATATATTATAGATCATTTTCTAAATCTTAGGCTATCACTGAAAAAAATTATTGATTTACCGTGAAATAATTTCCTGAAAAATATTTTCAGAAAATGTCACGTATTAAACAAACGGAGCCTTACATTTGCAAAGCTACCTTTCGATTTTGTGCCGCTGCTATTACTATGTAACGTTACCAAGCAGGCTAAGATCCATGGAGGGATTCCATAAGTAAATAAGATGCAAGGATAACCATGGAAGGTTCATTAAAAGGACATGAAACCTTTCCTTCTTTGCTTCAATGCCTAGGTTTTAATTCACGCGTTCATGTCAAAGCTTGAATCCTCTCTCTCTCTCTCTCTCTCTCGTTGAGTGTTTTTCTTTCGCTGAAAATCCAACCCGAGATCATCAGATGGAGAAATCAGTGCGCAGGAGCTGCTACAAGCCGTGCCAGGTTACGTCCCTCGTCACCCTGTTGTGCTTCACGTTTCTCTGCTTGGACTACTTGACCTTCAATGGCGAGAGAGACGGCTTCTACTTCAGAATCAACTACCATGGGC
The DNA here is from genome assembly GCA_014182515.1 of Eucalyptus microcorys. Classification (NCBI taxonomy): domain Eukaryota; kingdom Viridiplantae; phylum Streptophyta; class Magnoliopsida; order Myrtales; family Myrtaceae; genus Eucalyptus; species Eucalyptus microcorys. The sequence continues at coordinate 21,495,268 of CM024564.1, forward strand.
GTCCGACCTCCGCCGAGACGAAGCAAAACGGAATGCAGAGCTCTGATTCTCTCCGACTTGTGGCAAACGTCGATGATCACGGGTTTAGTGCTACGAGCAACTCCGGCAGTGCAAGAACCGGGGGTTCGGATAAGCCTGATGAGGTGGAGGAGAGCCTGAACGGTACGAATGAATCAGATGCAGGGTCAGCACCGAGGGGCGATCAAGAATCTGCGGAGGATGTCCCTGTCCAGGTCCTAGGCAAAGGTGATCGAGATATGACACGCCCGAATAAGGATGGCGCAGACCCGTGCTCAGGCCGGTACATCTACGTTCACGACCTCCCGAGTAGATTCAATGACGAAATACTGAAGAACTGCACGTCCCTCATCAAGTGGTTCGACATGTGCCCGTCCATGGTCAATGAAGGTCTAGGTCCCCGAATCAACGATTCTCGCGGAGTCCTTTCTCATGGAAACTGGTTCGCGACCAATCAGTTCTTATTAGAGGTAGTGTTCCGCAATAGGATGAGGCAGTATGAGTGCTTAACCAACGACTCCTCGCTGGCTTCTGCTGTTTTTGTCCCCTTCTATGCCGGGCTTGATGTGGGCCGCTACCTGTGGAATTTCAGCACGTCGGTTAGGGACTCCCTCGCGCAAGATCTCGCCAATTGGCTTGCGGATAGACCGGAGTGGAACAAAATGTGGGGGAGGGATCATTTCCTAGTCGGAGGAAGGATCGCTTGGGATTTCAGGAGACAAAGCAACGACGTTTCTGACTGGGGAAACAATCTTATGTTCCTGCCCGAGTCCAAGAACATGACGATGCTATCGATCGAGTCGAGTTCTTGGAACAATGACATCGCCATACCATATCCCACATATTTTCATCCCTCGAGCGAGGCTCAGGTCCTTGAATGGCAAAACAAAGTCAGAACACATGAGAGGCGGTACCTGTTTTCGTTTGCTGGGGCCCCACGACCGAGCTTGGAAGATTCTATCCGAAGCGAGCTCATTAACCAATGCAAAGCCTCTAATGGGACATGTGCATTGCTGAACTGTGGCTATGTTGTGAACAAGTGCGATGATCCGGTTGAAGTGATGAATGTCTTCGAGAGTTCTGATTTCTGCCTGCAGCCACCCGGCGATTCCTTCACTAGGAGGTCAACTTTTGACTCGATACTGGCCGGCTGCATTCCGGTTTTCTTCCACCCTGGATCGGCGTACGTGCAGTACATTTGGCATTTACCAGAGAATTCTTCCAAGTATTCAGTTTTCATACCCGAAGACAAGGTGAAACATGGACACATCAACATCAAACAAGTATTGAGTAGGATTTCCCGGGATGCAGTACTCAGTATGAGAGAAGAGGTTGTACAGCTGATTCCTAGGATTGTATATGCAGATCCAAGGTCCAGAGATCATAAGTTCCAGGATTCCTTTGACACTGCCGTAAAAGGAGTTTTGAAAAGAATAGAGAGCATCAGGAGAAGAGTTTCCGATGGCAAGGATCCTAGTTCTGGATTTTCAGATCAGAACGGTACAAAGTTCAACATGCCCAGGACAGCCTAGGAAAAACAACAGGATCTTTCAGATTATAAAGAACCCAGAAGCATTCTAGATGGACAGAAATTGAATTTGAGATTTTTTTTTTTTTTTGTTAGTTTTAAGCTTGCGCAGATGATTTTTTCAAGCGTATCTTCTCTCTTCGTCCAGGATTGAATTTCTTCGATCTCTACCCACCGCATCAAGGATGAAATATTTGTAATGTACAAGAGACTGCAAATCAAGAATGTACTTGAATCTGTTAAAGCTTGAATCGGATGTTGATTAGTTCAGGTACAGTTTTGTTTGCATCTAATTATGTTTTTGTTTTGTTCATGTGTTGATTTAGCAGGGCGAAAGAAGACCACTTGTTGTTAGTCACATCAATTACCTTCATTCTCGATTCATCACAAGAGAAGAGGCTCATTTCACAGTAGTGCAGTTAGCTGGACACTCAGTAATTCATACAATAGTACAGTTAACTGGACATTCAGTAAATCATAGTTTGCCTCAAAATGAATCTAGATTCGAACATTATGGGTAAAGCGCTTTATATTATGACAATTACTATCTCAACGCACACAATTATAACAGTCACACAGTAGAGCCTTAAATTACCACATCAGAAATATATATATATATATATATATCAAAGCGGCAGCGACAGAAATAGACTGCTTCTAAGCAGCATTCCATGAAGAAAGGGGTGGAGTGTCGGAGTTCTCCCATGTAATCATGGTACTTTTGTACCTGCTGCCCTTGATGTTGTCTGCAGAAGCAATTGATTCGAGCTCAGCCATATCATTCGGCATGAGTTTCACAGACACAGCTCCAATATTCTGGTTAAAATTCTCAATCCTGGTTGTCCCAGGAATTGGGCAGACGTCATCACCCCGGTGGTGGACCCAGGCGAGGGCTAACTGTGAAGGGGTGCATCCTTTTCCCTTTGCAATTTCATGTAATCGGTCAAATAACTTGGCATTGTGAACCAAGTTCTCTGGCTGGAACCTGGGCAGGTACTGCATAAAACAAAGCACTTCTCAGCATGGCATTGAGAATACATATGGTTATAAAGCTTTCGGGTCGACAATTGCTTTCTAGCCTCTCTGAATGCTACAAAAAACTGGTAAACCAACAGCGAATATCAAAGTTAGCAGATGATTTTCCTTCACTTTCATGCGAATGATAGTCACTGTGAGCTGATTGGTACACACAGACCTGTCGGAAGTCATCCTTGGAGAGATTCTCAAACAACTTGGAACCAACAGAAAAGAATCCTCGTCCTAAAGGACTGTAGGAAACAATTCCGATGCCGAGCTCCCTAGCAACCGTTTCGAGGAAGATCAGAGTCAGAAGAAGACTGTCTCTACTTCACAAAGAAACTAGTCAGTTCTCGTTAATTTCTTACCGGCATGTGGGAATTACATCTGCCTCCACGTCTCTCGACCACAGTGACCACTCCAGTTGCACCGCTGTTATGGGATGAACAGCATGGGCTCTTCTGATTGTCGAAGCCGAAGCCTCAGATAAACCAATGTACTTGACTTTACCCTCCTCAACTAGCTTCTTTAGCTCACCGATCTTTGAAGATTCACATGACCCAATAACAACAGTAAGGACCTTAAGTGTCGAAGATCCGGAAATTCATGCACTTTGTTAGCTTTATATTGTATCTCTGAATGTGCGTTCTCCAATTTTTTTTAAACCATTTCATTTTGACACAGCCACCATCAGTGAGATCAATCAATATCAACACATCTTAATGCAAGAAAAATATACTAGGCATTAAATAAACTTAAGTAGTATCTCTAATTTATCAGAACCAGAACTAAAAACTAATCGGACAGAGGATGATCCAGCAAAAGATCTCAGTCCCACACAAGACAAATCTATTTAATCTTTGCAACACAAAAGTAACTCTCATTATATAGTTTGTATCATATTGACCATCACAATACACGCAGTGAAACCATCCCGGTGCATCAACCAAGTGAAGTAATTTAAAGAGTGGGACAAGGATATACAGTGACTTCGATGGGCACGCGAGTGTCCACGCGGTGTTGGTAGTAGAGGTCAATGCACTCAATGTCGAGCCGCTTCAAGCTGGCCTCGCACGACGCCCTCACGTACGCAGGATCGCCTCGGACCTGCCTGTTCCCCTTCCCATCTGCGGAGCTGATCCCGAACTTGGTCGCCACTTGTGCTCTCTCTCTCAGCCCTCCCTTCAGTGCCTGCTCGAATTCCATACCGAATCAACACCAAAGTAAACTACAAAAATTTGCCCCACAAATCAGAAAGCCTAGTCGCCCGACATAGAATTTTGCGCGAGCACCGCCGACTGTTCATACCGCTTAATAACTAGAACCCACTTGGGGCGACTGTTCAGACCGCTCATCTATGGTTCCGCATCTCAAAACTCGCATATTTCACGGGTTTCAGACATTTTGCGTTCCGAACTAAGAGAGTATGACATCACAAATTAAGAGCCAAGCATGAGAATTGATTACACTGGGGACGGGGGAGTCCAGAAGAGGGCTTCGGAAGCAAAATCACGCGAAACCCTGTGCGAATTAGCTAAAGCCGATGCGAAAGGTGGAACCTTTCAAGCGACCGCGCGGCTCGAAATCCTTAAAGCACCGACCTTTCCGATGAGGACCTCGTTGGTGTGGGGGCCGTAGATGTCGGAGGTGTCGAGGAAGGTGACGCCGGAGTCGACGGCGTGGCGGATGAGGGTGATCATGTCGGGCTCCGACTTGGGTGGCCCGTAGAAGGCGGACATGCCCATGCAGCCCAGCCCTTGCGCCGACACCTCCAGCCCCTGCGACCCCAGCTTGATCCTCCCCACCTGCGTCGACGACGCCATTGCTGCCCGTCTTCGTTCTCGCTCTCGACCGCGATGCAGCAGGAAGATGGTCAACTCAGGGAAGAAACGGTTCTAGTTTCAGACAACGACGAACGAAGACTGTCGTGTACTAAACGTAGATATTGTTAATTGCATTTTTTGTATATTAAACTATGAACTTTTCATGTTGTTAGTCTTCTTACTAACTTAAACATGTGTTTCGGCAAGTCAAACTTAGTATTAACCATCCTATACTTTATGTGAGCTTATGATCTTGAAAAAATTTCATTAACTTCTTAAAAATCAACCAATATAAAAACAAAAAGAGTGGATCAAATGAAAAGGAGAGGATAAGTATGATGCTCGATCGAGCCTCTCCCAACTGTGCCTTTGCCTTTGGGGGATTGACAGTGTTTCAATAGAAGCAACATGAAGCCCGATTAGGGATGAGCATAGTTCAGGACTAAAGAAAATCTATCCAATTTCAAAATCTAAGATATAAGATAAATTTCAGATTTCAAAAATTAAGAAAGCCATTTCAATTAGTAGGTTCTAATTTTTAAATTGGTAAAATCTAGAATCTAAAATAATTTTTTGTGTTTTTCTTGATTTATATCTTCGTTCCTACAATATTCCATAGCATCGATGATTAGTGTATAATTTGAAATTGCTAGTCGACAAACATGAAGTGCCGCTAGCATTGTCCATGTGTCCTTAGAGAAAGTCGCAAACATTGCAAGTAATTGAACTCACCGCTGAGGCAAATGACAACAGTAAACTCTCTGAAGTTCCGAATTTATTACAGGTGAACAAATACCCCGTTCATAAAACAGCCAAACAAGATAGTCTCAAAACACACTGCAGCGCCCCATGCTCAAACTCTATATATCAAAGATCCAGTGACAGCTTTTTCCCTCTAGCCATGCTGCCCTCGCGCGTGCCACCCGTGATATCGTCCGAAGAAGCAATGAATTCCAGCTCCTCCATCTCCTCCTGGGTAAGCTTCACGGACAGAGCTCCGACGTACTCCTCCAATATCTCGATATTGGTCGCGCCGGGAATCGGGCAGACATCGTCGCCCTGGTAGTGTACCCAGGCGAGGGCTAACTGCGGCAGGGTGCATCCCTTTCTTTGAGCAATCACATTCACTCGATCGAATAACTTCGCTTTGGGAACCAAGTGGATCTTTGGTAGGGACTGCATAACATACACCACTGTCTCAGCGGAGAGCAGATGAGCAACCGTCATTTTCTTTTTAACACCATTTTCTACTGCAGCAAGTGCAAACAATAGTAGAAGTGGTTGCCTTGCATGCCATCAGATTGTTTTGTTACTTGACATGATAAGCATTTGGAAGTGAGCAATCGCTGTGCATCTGGAAAGCATGATAAGCAAAAAAGACTATCTTGCAACGATTAAAATATCTTGTTCATAACCATAAGCACACGAAATGTAGAGGGAAGCGCTCTATCAGCAACCACGCAAGGCTGATGGTTTTGACGTAAGACGTGACAGGAGAAACGAAATCGGCGAAGTAAGGTTTCTACATGGAACGATAACCTTTTATCAAACTCGAAAGAAATGCCATTCTAAATGATGTGCAGGATGATATTAGTGGAATTAAAGATCTTTTTTAGCTAAAAAAACAAGAGCTACTTCACTTGCCAGGTACAATCAATAGTCAAACAGTTAACGTGGGAAGTAATCCACAATTGGCTGTACGTCCGATACGAACTTGATCCCAAAACTTCCATAAGAAGGGTGTTACGGAGTACTCACTCAAGAACTAATTCTGTCAAGATACAATTTATCTCGTGAAGAAAGATTGAGAAAATAAAATAAAATAATAAATAAAAATACAGAAGGCTGAGGCCAGAAACTGATGTCAGTTATGTTGAGGAAAGAGAGCTAGTATCGTGAAGGAAGACGAGAGAAAAAGGATTGTGGAAAGGGAGGAAAGGATGGTGAATAGCAAATGTTGGGAAGGCTGGGAAACAGAGGAACTAACAAACAAATCTACATATGCTTTTCCCAAAAGCATGAGAATCTGGGAAACAGCCTCTTTCAGGCTCATTAAGCCATTAATTATGATATTACACTAATCTGTGATTGAGAGAGGTGAGATGTATAGCGAGTGCTGGATTTCAAACACATAAGAATACGAGGCATTTTCGTCACCAATTATTATTCATTCCATCCAGATACCTTTCATCATACCACAAGAACTGGTAATTTTCCAGCACTCAATAAGAAATACAATCACCGCAAGCATCTAATTATGTTGATCAGCAGAAACAGACCTGTCCGGAGTCATCCTTGGAAAGATCATCCAACAACTTGAAACCAACAGGAGAGAATCCTTGTCCTAAAGGACTGGTCGCAACAATGCCAATGCCAAGCTCCCTAGAAACCATTTCAAGGATGAGCAGAGTCAGAAGAAAGCTGTTGTTACTGCAAAAGCAGAATTCATTAACAGAGTGATTCCCTACCTGCACGTGGGAATGATCTCTGCCTCTGCATATCTTGTCCACAGCGAAAACTCCACGTGCACTGCTGTGATGGGATGAACAGCGTGTGCTCTTCTGATTGTTGATGCAGAGGCCTCGCACAAACCGATGTACTTGATCTTACCCTCTTCAATGAGTCTCTTTAGCTCCCCCATCTTTGAATATTTACATGAAAAAACAACAACAGTAAAGACCTTACGATGTTAAGATCCAGAAGATTATGCACATTATTAGTTTTCATTGTGTCCCTGATCCTGAATAAGATGTGTTGCCTTACTGTTGAAACATAACATTTTGACCAGGCAGTTCTTAGCAAAGATTAGTCAATCTTTATGCATCTCGATGCAACCAAAAAGTCGCTAGGCATTAAGTTTTTTTTTTTCTTTTGGTCGAAACTAGGCATTACGTTAACGAGCTAGATATCTCTAATTTATCAGATGGGGGGGCACAAATAGAAGAAACATTCCAAGCGCTTGTCATATTTCACAATGATATGTCAAGAATCAAATGTCTCTGCAGAAAGTCCAGGGACAACTTCCAAAGTGATTCTCGCATATAAATTAGGATGAACCCCGCAGCACTTTCATCTAATAAGAGGAACATTTCGAATAGATTTCATGCTTGTCGACCCTTAACTCGCAAGAGAAGCCCATAGGACAGAAACGCAGACACGAAAATGCAAAATTCCACGACCCCTTTAACAACATCATGCGGCATCTCGACCTCAACTATCAACTGAACTTAAGTCTCACCTAACAGCATCTTGCTACACAAAGGCAAGGAGATAGTTGATTTCTGCTACAATATCCAACAAACTTTCAACAACATGATGATGCATTGTCAGTACCGACCTAGACATATGGCTCAGAGAAAGTCTTAAGAGAAGGGAAGGATTAAGGAGGATCCATACAGTGTCTTCGATGGGGACGTGAGGATCGACACGGTATTGGAAGTAGTAGTAGAGGTCGATGCAATCGACGCCAAGGTTCTTCAAGCTGTTCCCGAGAGCAGCCCTCACGTATGGCGGATCACCCCGGACCACCCTTTCCCCGCCCGCGAAGCTGATTCCAAACTTGGTCGCCAATTCAACATTGGGTCTCACCCATTCCTTCAGGGCCTGCTCAAAATCGATATCGACACCAAAATCAACACAAGGAAACCCCAAATCACCCCAAAAATAAGAAAACCCATACGCAAGATCACAGAATTATGCTCGATCGAGCTAATAACAGACACCAGAGAATATCTACTTCATTCGGAAGCGGATACTAAGCCGTGACGCACTCAAGCGCGAAGAACATCGTTCGGATAGGGGAGGCGTACAAACACTGATTAACATACAGATTTTGGGCCGAGGGGGCCGTCAGCCAGTTGAGCTAAGAAGCCGAAACCTGAAAACGGTCTAAAGAAACTGACCTCTCCGAGGAGCATTTCGTTTTCGGGAGAGGCGCGGATGTCGGAGGGGTCGAGGAAGGTGATGCCGCGTCGGACAGCGTGGTGGATGAGGTTTGTCGTGTCGGCGAGGGTCTTGGAAGGGTCGAAGTAGAGGGGCATGCCCATGCAGCTCATCCCCTGCGCCGAGACCTCGAGCCCCTGCGACCCCAAGTTGATCCTCCTCACCGGCGACGCCATTGCTGCGGTCTAGCTCGGGGCAGATGCGAGAAGAAACGATTTCGAGAGCTCGCGAGCTCGCGAGCTTCCTTTTGGCGGCTCTTGTAGTTGACAGTTGTTACCAACTTCGGGCATGACAGGAGGAATTATAGTCCGAATCTTCGGGCATGACGTGGGGGAAACTCGACAGGCTCCACGTGGAAGCGACGAGCCTCAGATAAGATGAGATAGTTTGCATGGACTGACCCACGTGCCACCGTCATAATCCTACTACAGATTCCCCGAATCAATAATTAGAAAAGCAAAATTATTTTCTAGCTCTACACCCCAAAATCTGTACGTTGCAAATTTTATTTTGGAGTGCTGCGAATTAAAAAGAAATCAAAGTAGAGACGGACCCATTCTACTGGTTAAATTAGATTATCTAGAATTTTCAATTTTCGAGACTAGTCATAAAATCCGTTCAGACATGACGCACGTTAGTTTTATATTACTTGTGAAACAAAGAGACATATAAAATATACTATACTTTCATATATCCACCGTTTGGTAAGTTTTATAATGTAATGATACTTGCTAAATTTGGGGAGAAGTGCCAAAAAAGTCCTAAACCTATTGTATTTATGGTGGGTTAGTCTTAAACTTTTTTTTTGTGTCAATTTAGTCATAAACTTTTTTTAATTAGTGCCGATTAAGTCTTCTAGGCCGGAAGAATAGAAACACGTTTGGTAAATTTTTTAATAATATTTTAATATTTTTGAATATTTTTTCTCTTTATTCTTTTTTTTTTTTTTTTTTTTTTTTTTTTTTTTTTTTTTTCTTCTCTCTCCTTTCTCCGCTCCCTCCCGGTGGCCACCACGGCGACCGCCGTGCGCCCCGCACGCGCGCCGGAGTCGCCGGCCACCTCGCTAGATCCGGCGCGAGGCGAGGCTCGACTCGTGACCCACGCCGAGATCCGCTCGATCGTCGACCCCGCGACCCACGACTCAACCGGCCGTCCCTCGGCTCCCGGCCGCCGGGCGAGCTCGGCCTCGCCGGACTCCAGGCGAGATCGAGCTCGCCCGAGCCCGGGCGCGAGGTTGGCCTCGTCGCACCGGTGGAGACGCTCGCAGTGGAGAAGCGGGATGGTCACGAGACGAGAGGCGGTTGTTGGCGCCGAGGAGGGTGGGAGAGGGCGAGCCTCACCGCCCAATGCGAGGCTTGTCCCGTCGCGCCACCGGCGAAAGGTGGCAAACGGAATGATTTACAAAAAGCCCTCACGCACCCTTAGTCCTAAACATTTTTACTTAGTGCCGATTAAGTCCTTTTGCCTTTGGCCGGTCGCCATGGTTCGGCCAGCAGCCTTAGGGAAGAGGAGAGAAGAAAAAAGAAAAAAGAGAAAAAAGAATAAAGAAAAAAGAATAAATAATAAAGAATAAAAAAATATACTAAAATATTAAAATATTATTAAAAAATTATCCACGTCAGCTGGCCGGCGTCCAGTTAGCAAAATCCAGTCAAAAGGACTAAATCGCACTAAATAAAAAGGTTTATGGTTTGGCACCAAAAAAAGATTTAAAATTAAACGGCACAAACACAAAAGGTTTAGGACCTTTTTGGCACTTCTCCCTTTAAATTTGTTTTTCCTGCATGGGAAGCTCAAAATGTCCTCCTGCTTTTTTTTTTTTATTCAACAAAGAAAAAAGTGAAAAAAATATGAATTGAAACTCCAAATGTATGTATAGCAACTAGCAAGATAGTCCGACAAATATTACCTTCTCAATAAGTATGATGATCGATCCGGTTGTGCCTTAGGAGCCTTCGACGATCTTTCGATAGAAGCAACACGGAGCGACACACGTGAGGATGGCGATCAAAGTAGTTTTAGGACTGTGATAGCATCGGGTCACAATTTACTTTTTTCACAGCACCGATGCTCTCCCGATCGGCAATCCTGCTGTCTTAGAAAAGGTGCCTCTTGGCATTGCTTCAATGAAGAGTAACCAATCCAGAGAGAATGTTGCAAAGATTGAACGTATGAACCCACGGCCGAGGTGAATAGAGTGTCACTCTAGTATGTATGGGTGAGTCGAATTGCTCAAAATCCCACTTTCGTCATTCTGAAAGCCACCCTGATGAATTGGCATCATCGGCTCGCTCAGAGTTCAGCCCACCCTGTGTTTCTTGAGCAATCTTCCCCATAAGCTTATCGCACAGCGAACGTCATTTATACAAAATCACAACAGCTAATCTCTGAAGTTCAGAGTCTATCACACGACACCAAGTACTCTCTTCGCAAACATGCTTATGACAATCACACAACATAGCCTGAAAATTATCCAGCAGCAAATGCTCGAACTCTGCATATCAAAGATGCGGTGACAGAAATAGACCGTTTCTAAGCAGCATTCCATGAAGAAAGGGGTGGAGTGTCGGAGTTTTCCCATGTAGAGATGCTGCTATGGTACCTGCCGCCCTTGATGTTGTCCCCAGAAGCAATCGATTCGAGCTCGGCCATCTCTTCCGGCGTAAGCTTCACCCACAGAGCTCCAATGTTCCGGTTGAAATTCTCCATCTTGGTAGTGCCGGGAATCGGGCAGACGTCATCGCCCTGGTGGTGTACCCAGGCAAGGGCTAACTGTGACGGGGTGCATCCTTTTCTCTTTGCAACTTCATGTAATCGGTCGAATAAATTTGCATTGTGAACCAAGTTCTCCAGCTGGAACCTGGGCAGGTACTGCATAAAACAAAGTACTTCTCAGCATGGCATTGAAGACAAATATGGTTATAAAGCTTTCAGGCTCGACAATTGCTCTCTAGCCTCTCTGAATGCTACAAAAAAAGCTGGTAAACCAACAGCAAATATCAAAGTTAGCAGATGATTTTCCTACACTTTGATGTGAATGATGGTGACTATGAGCTGATCGGTACACACAGACCTGTCAGAAGTCATCCTTGCAGAGATTCTCAAACGACTTGGAACCTACAGAAAAGAATCCTCGTCCTAAAGGACTGTAGGAAACGATTCCAATGCTGACCTCCCTACTAACCGTTTCGAGGAAGATCAGAGTCAGATGAAGACTGTCTCTACTTCACAAAGAAACTAGTCAGTTCCCGTTAATGTCTTACCGGCCCATGGGAATGACATTTGCCTCCACGTCTCTCAACCACATTGACCACTCCAGTTGCACCGCTGTTATGGGATGAACAGCATGGGCTCTTCTGATTGTCAAAGCGGAAGCCTCGGATAAAACCGACGTGCTTGACTTTACCCTCCTCAACTAGCTTCTTTAGCTCCCCAATCTTTGAAGATTCACATGACACAATAATAACAAGAAGGACGTTTAAGTGTCGGAGATCCAGAAATTCGTGCACATTGTCCGCTTTTAATTTGTATCTCTGAATCTGTGTTCTCCAGTTTTTCAAACCATTTCATTTTGACTCAACCACTATCGGCTAGATCAGTCGATATCGACACATCTTAATGCAAGAACAACAAACTAGGCATCAAATAAACTTAATAAGTATCTCTAATTTATCAGAACAAGAGCTAAAAACTAAATGCATTGAGGATGATCCAGGAATTGACACAAGCCATATTTAATCGTCGCAACACCAGACTAATTCTCATTATATAACTTCTATCATATCAAGCGACACAAGATACACAGTGAAACCATCCCGGTGCTTCAACCTAGTAAAGCAATTTAAAGAGTGGAACAAGGATATACAGTGACTTGGATGGGCACGCGAGTGTCCACGCGGTGTTGGTAGTAGAGGTCAATGCACTCGATGTCGAGCCGCTTCAAGCTGGCCTCGCACGACGCCCTCACGTACGCAGGGTCGCCTCGGACCTGCCTGTTCCCCTTCCCATCTGCGGAGCTGATCCCCAACTTGGTCGCCACTTGTACTCTCTCTCTCTCAGCCCTCCTTTCAGTGCCTGCTCGAATTCCATACCGAGTCGACACCAAAGTAAACTACAAAAATATGCCCCACAAATCAGAAAGCCTAGTCGCCCGACATAGAATTTTGCGCGAGGACCGCCGACTGTCCATACCGCTTAATAACTAGAACCCACTTGGGGCGACTGTTCAGACCGCTCATCTATGGTTCCGCATCTCAAAACTCGCATATTTCACTGGGTTTCAGACATTTTGCATTCCGAACTAAGAGAGTCTGACATCACAAATTAAGAGCGAAGCATGAGAATTGATTACACTGGGGACGGGGGAGTCCAGACGAGGGCTTCGGAAGCAAAATCACGCGAAACCCTGTGCGAATTAGCTAAAGCTGATGCGAAAGGTGGAACCTTTCAAGCGACCGCACGGCTCGAAATCCTTAAAGCACCGACCTTTCCGATGAGGACCTCGTTGGTGTGGGGGCCGTAGATGTCGGAGGTGTCGAGGAAGGTGACGCCGGAGTCGATGGGTGGCGGATGAGGGCGATCATGTCGGGCTGCGACTTGGGAGGGCCGTAGAAGGTGGACATGCCCGTGCAGCCCAGCCCCTGTGCCGACACTTGCAGGCCCTGCGACCACAGCTTGATCCTCCCCACCTGCGTCGATGACGCCATTGCCGTCCGTCGTCGTTCTCGTTCGCGACCGCGATGCAGGAAGAGGGTCAACTCAAGGAAGAAACAGTTCCAGTTTGACAAAGCGACGAACAAAGACTGTCGTGTGTACTAAACATAGATATCGTCAATTACATCTTTTGTATACTAAAGCATGAAATTTCATACTGTTATTCTTCTTACTAATTGGACATGTGTTTCAGCAAGTCAAACTTATTAACAACCATCTTGTACTCTATGTGTGCTTATGATCTAGAAAGTATTTCATAAATTTTTAAATATCAAGCAATATAAAAAAAAAAGGAAAGAAGGGAGTGGAGCAAATGAAAAGGAGAGGATTTGCTTACAACGTTTGCGACATTCTCTAGGATTGATTACCATACACAGACGTTGCTTATGGGACTTCAGGTCAACTATTTCCATTGTCACTAGAGGTGAGTGGTTTCAGATTTTATATAGACTTCTCGAAATCTACTCTGTGATGAATTTCAAGGTCAATTTTAGGTTTTATGCAAATTCTATGTATATTTTTAATTGAATGATTGCAATGAATCATCACATTTAATAACTATTATTTGTAACTACAATATACTAACCACAATTCACAATTTATATTTATACATGAAAAATATGAAATATTAACAAAATAAAAATCTCAATCATAAAGTGAAAATTCAGACTAGTGGTTTCAAATTATACATTTATCATTATATACCATGGAATACCGTAAGATCACACGAAAATATAAATCAAGAAAAACAAAAAAAAAAAAATTAAAAAAAATTCAAGTTCCACTTACTTAGAATATGAAATTTCATATTTTTCAAATTATGGAACTTGAAACATACTCTATATCTTTGAACCTTGAACCAAATAGGTTCCTGGTGATCCAGTTCTTTGGTTTTAGATTTTAATTTGGAACCATGCTTCACCTCTGATCAACACCTAGGGCGCGTCGCTCTGTATTAGTTCTATTGAAATACCGTTGAATAATTGCCAACCGAGACACGTTGCTGCGTATTGCTTCTATTAAAAAACTGTTGAAGCCTCCGAAGGCACAATCGGGAGAGCTTTGATCGATCATCATGCTTAAAACAGGTGAATAAGTACCCTGTTCACGCACATCCTTAAAACGGCCGAACAACATAGTCTCAAAAACACTGCAGCACCCAATGCTCAAGCTCTACATCTCAACGATTCAGCGACAGAAGTAGATCCATTTCAAAGCAGCTTTCCATGAAGAACGGCGCTTTTTCCCTGTAGCCATGCCGCTTTTGCACCCGCCACCCTTGATATTATCCGCAGAAGCAATCAATCCCAGCTCCTCCATCTCCTCCGTGTAAGCTTCACCGACGGAGCTCCAACGTACTCCTTCAATTTCTCGATCTCAGTCGTGCCGGGAATCTGGCAGACCATCGTCGCCCGAAAGAAAGGGACAGATAAAATGTTCTATGTATCAACACCCGAATTTCGCTGTCAAGTCTAACATTCATTTTCAAAGGGAATCATCTAGGGAATTGGTTTCCCTGACATCCCCGGAATTCAACCTATAATAGAACATGTCTTGTTATCATCCGACATGGATGGGGAGTTCTTGAGAGGGTGACACGTCCCTCTCAAAAACTGTACTTTCATATATCGACCATCGGAATGGGAAGCTTTATAATGTAATGACATTTGCTAATTTTTTTCCCCAAATGGAAAGCTCAAAATCTTGAACCGCTCTTTTTCTTCTATTCGACAAAAAAAAAAGAAGAAAAAATAAGAGTTGAAACTCCATATATATGTATAGCAACTAGCAAGATAGTCCGCACATGCATTACCTTATGATGATCGATCTGACTGTGCCTTAGGAGCCTTCGACGGTCTTTCTATAGAAGCAACACGGAGCGACACGAGTCAGAACAGTGATCCAAATACTTTTAGGACCGCGAGAACATCAGGTGGCAATTTACTTTTATGCAACAACGATGCCATCTAGTTCAGCAACCGTGTTGTTATAGAAAACGTGCCTCTTGGCATTGCTTCAATGAATAGTAACCAATCTAGAGAGAATTGTGCAAAGATTAAATCTTGAAAGTATGAAATCATGGCTGAGGTGAATAGAGTGTCACTCTAGTATGTATGGACGAGTCGAATTGCACAAAATCCCAGTTTCGCGATTCTGAAAGTCACCTTGATGAATTGGTATGGTCGGCTCGGTTAGAATTCAGCTCAACCTGTGTTTCTTGAGCAATCTTCCCCATAAGCTTATCGCACATCTATAGTCTTCTCAAAGCGAACGTCATTTATATAAATTGACAACAGCTACTCTCTGAAGTTCAGAGTTTATTACAGGATCACAAGCACCCTCTTCGCACACATGCTTATAACAACCAAACCACACAGCTGGAAAATTATGCGGGAGCAAATGCTCGAGCTCTGCCTATCAAAGATGCAGCGACAGAAGCAGGCATGTCTCTAAGCAGCTTCCCATGAAGAAAGGGGTGGAGTGTCAGAGTTTTCCCATGTAGAGATGCTGCTATCGTACCTGTCACCCTTCACACTGTCTGCAGAAGCAATCGATTCGAGCTCAGCCATCTCTTCTGGTGTAAGCTTCACTGACAGAGCTCCAATGTTCTGATTGAAATTCTCGATCTTGGTTGTGCCGGGAATAGGGCAGATGTCGTCGCCCTGGTGGTGTACCCAGGCAAGGGCTAACTGTGATGGGGTGCATCCCTTTCTTTGCGCAATTTCATTCACTCGGTCAAATAACTTCGCATTGTGAACCAAGTTCTCTGGCTGAAACCTTGGTAGTTTCTGCAAAACATAGAGAACTGTCTCAGCAGAGAGCATTTGAGCAAATATCATTTTCTTTTAAGCACCAAATTCTACCGCAACTAGTGCAAAAAATACTAGAAGTGGTTGCATTGCATGTTATCAGATTGTCTTGTTACTTGATATGATAAGCATTTGGAAGTTCGTAAGCATTGTGTTTAGTAAAAGATTATCTCAAAAGGATTGGACTATGTAGTTCAAAATCATAAGCATTTGAAATGCAGAGTGAGTGCTCTAGCAATCCATTTATCACAGTTAAAAAAAAAAAAATCGCAAAGCTAGATGATTTGTAGAAGAATATTATCGGAAGTAAAGCTCTTTTCCGTTAAAAAAACAATAGCTACTTTACCCCGGCGCAATCACAAGTCAACCATTAATTATGAGCAGTATCCCACAATTGGGTTTATGTCAGTAACGTAATCCTAAAACTTCCATAAGAAGGGTGTTGGGAAGTCCTCACTCAAGAACAGGTAGTGTCAAGATATTATTTATCTTGTGAAGAAAGATGAGTATAGAAAAGGACAGAGGCCCGAGACCGGATACCGGTGTTAGTTATATGGAGGAGATATCGTACTAGATGAGAGAAAAAGGATGGGTGGAAAGTGGGGAAAGGATAGTGAGTAGCACATGGTGGGAAGGCTGGGAAACAAAGGAACTTACAAATAAATCTATATTAGTTCATTACAAGAGCATGAGAATACCGGGAACGGCCTCTTTTAGGCTTATCAAGCTATTAATTGATTATTATTTTACACTAATCTATAATCACGAGAGGTGGGATGTATGGCGAGTGCTGAATTGAAGACATGCAAGAATATAAAGCCTTTGTGTGACCGATTCTTGTTTACACCACCCAATACTTTTTCTGCATGTCACAAGAACTGGTAATAATCCAGCACTCCAAAAAGAACGACAGTCACAGTGAGCATCTAATTATGTTGATCAGCAGAAAAAAACCTTTCTGAAGTCATCCTTGGAGAGATTCTCCAACAACTTGGAACCGGCAGATAAGAATCCCCGTCCTAAAGGACTGTACGCAACAATTCCAATGCCAAGCTCCCTAGTCACAATGTTCCAGAAGAGCAGAGTCAGAAGAAAGCTGTTGTCACCGCATAAACAAATTGACAGAGTGATATCCTACCTGCACGTGGGAACGATCTCTGCCTCCACATCTCTTGACCACAGCGACCACTCCAATTGCACAGCTGTGATGGGATGAACAGCATGTGCTCTTCTGATGGTTGACGCAGAGGCCTCCGATAAACCAACGTACTTGATTTTACCCTCTTCAACGAGTTTCTTTAGCTCTCCAATCTTCAAATATTCACACGCCATAACAACAACAGTCAAGACCTTACATGTCAAGATCCAGAAATTCATGCACATTTTTAGCCCCTGAATAGTATGTGTTCCCTGACTATTCCACCATTACATTTTGACCTGGCAGCTCTTAGCGAGGATCAGTCGATCTTTATGCATCTCTATGCAACAAAAAATTTGCTAGGAATTAAGAAGTTAATAGACATAGATTTCTCTAATCTATCACACAATTGGGCAAATAGCAGATTTTTAAAATTGTTGGAAGTAGAATTCTCTGATCTACGACAGGGAGGTTAAATAACAGAAGTATTCCAAGAAATTGTCATATTTGACAATGATATGTCAAGAATCAAATGTCTCTACAGAATGTACAACTTTCAATGTGATTCTCGAATAGAAATTAGGATGCGCCTGATAGCGCTTTCATCTCAAAAGAAGATTTCGAATAATCTTCAAGCTTATCAATCACTAACTTGTCAAAGATCCCATAAGACAAAAACCCAGCCACTGAAATACTAAAATTCCACGACTTCTTTAACAACGTATCTCTACCTGAACTATCAACTGAACTTAACTCTCAGCTAACAATATCTTCCAAGACAAAAGGCAAGACAATAGTCAATTTCTGCCACGAAGTCCAACAAACTATCAACAACACAACGATGCATCATCATTACCAATCTAGTTTAGCAACTGAGCTTAAGATGCATAATCAACACCAATTTAGTTTAGCAACTGGATCATATGGCTCAGAGAAAGTCTCAAGAGAGGCAAAGATTCAATGAGGATTCATACAGTGACTTCGATGGGGACGCGGGTATCTATACGGTGTTGGTAGTAGAGGTCGATGCAATCGACGTCAAGCCGCTTCAAGCTGGCCTCGCAAGCCGCCCTCACGTAGGCCGGATCACCCCGGACCTCCCACTTCCCGTCCGCGAAGCCGAGCCCGAACTTGGTCGCCAGTTCCACCTTCTTCCTCACCCCTCCCTTCAGTGCCTGCTCAAGATCGACACCAAAATCACCATAAGAAAACCCACAAACTGTGTCCAAAATAAAGAAAACCAAGTCGCAGGATCTTGGAATTCGGCAATGACTATAGCATCTCTACTTCGTGCTGAAGCTGAGACTAAGCTTCATAACACACTCAAGAGCAGACCTTGCCGAGGAGGATTTCGTTGGTGTGAGGGCCGTAGATGTCGGAGGTGTCGAGGAAGGTGACGCCGGAGCCGACGGCGTGGTGGATGAGTGCGATCATGTCGGGGTCGGGCTTGGGAGGGCCGTAGGCGGTGGACATGCCCATGCAGCCCAGCCCCTGGGCGGACACCTGGAGGCCCTGCGACCCCAGTTTGATCCTCCTCAGCGTCGACTCCGCCATCGTCTAGCTCGAGGTCGATGCAGAGAAGAGAGAACGGAGAAGAGACAGTTCGTGGGCTCTCCCGCCCTCTCACGGTACAATACAAGACAACGAAGCTTTTCTCTTCTGCTGTTGATTGGGTGTGGAGAGTATAAATAGACTGCAAATGACGTATAGGCACTCGTCACCCACTTCTCCGGCGGCCTCATACGATTGACAAAAAAGGCTGAATACCGCAACAAGTTTAAACCATACGTGGTATAAGCACCCCGATTTTTTTTTTTTTTATCACACAAAATTTTAAACTTACCTATTATAATATAAATACTTCAAACTCTTTTTTTTTTTGTCACATTGAGTTAGTTTAACATTTTTTCTAAAAAAAAAATTGAATATTTGTGTCACAATAGACATAATTTGGGACTTTTGGATATTTATCCTCAATAAAAATAGAATAAAGGTTTATATCATATTACATAAAGTCCAAAATTTCAAATTTTCGAGAATTGATTGCACCATATTCAAAAAAGGCATGCTTGTAATATGGGTACTATATTATTTCCAATAACAAAATTAATCATGTAACATAAAAAGTGTGTGTGAATTAAAGTACCCATCACCATAGTTATTCAAAAAAGGCACATTTGTGACTGGTGTACGACATTTTTTTCCACAAACAAAATTAATCATATGACTGAAAAGGTACGTTTGAATTAAGTATTAATCGATCGTAGTTATGCATTGACTCGGAGGCTATGTAAAGAAAAAGATTGAGGGATAGGCAAAGGCTACAATCCTCATTTGCCGACTATCATCCTCAATCGTCAGCTCCTCGCTTTTCGTGTTACGAAGGTATTAAGGATTTTTTGATTAAATTATTATCATGACATATTTATTGTAAGGGTTAATATCACAAATAACTCCAAATCGCTACTCCACTCTAAACTGTTACACCTGTGAGAGATTTATTTTCTATTAATTTCCGTTAAATTTTACTATCAAATTATTGAGTTAAATGACACGTAACAGTTGATAGTATACTAATTTTGGGTTTTATTTTATGTTTGTCATAGGTATACCAATTTATGGTTTTTCTTTATATTAATCCAATTTAACAAAAATTAATAGAAAGTAAACTTGTCATAAATATATTAGTTTAGATTTTTTTGATATTTAAAAAATGAGTATGAGGTAAATTTACTATAAGTGTATTAGTATGAGGTTTTGATGGTCAAAACATTAGTTTAGAGCAATTTTATTATAAATGTACTGATTTAAGATTTTTATAATATTAACTTTTATTATAGTGTATTTTTACTTATAGTTTTCTTTTTCTCGTTTGCCAGTCTGCGAGCCATGCGTCTGCCATTTAGTTCATCAGCCACCCGTCGAGCCACCTCCGCCCATCGTTCCGCTACTCTAGCTCGTCCCCGTTGCCGCCTAACCATCCTGCCGCTCGGTGAGCCCAGTCCAACCCGTTCCAGCCCTCCAGCAGCCTTCGAACCGGCCTAGCTCAGAAGAAATCTCAACTTTGGGTTGAGAGCTTTGTGGGCCTTTTCCGGCCCTTTCCTGGCCTCCTTGGGTGTCGCCGTACGCTTGAGTCTTGCTCACCTTCATGTCGCCATCGGTGTGAACTGGTTTATTTGCTAATCTAGTGAGTTTACCTCATAAACTCTAATTATGAGGATAATTATGCTTAGGGTTGTTTAATTATCCTAATGAGGGTTTAGTTCAGCTTAAGCGAGGTTAGAGTAAATTAGTTAGTTTAGTAGTTAATTAAATTGTGTAATTAGGTGAATTTAGCAATTAGGTGGTTAGTGACTTTAGTTAGTTAGCTTAGTAGGTTAGTTAATTAAGTCCAATTAAGTGGTTAGATTAGCTTAGGTAGATTAATTAGTGATTTATTTAATTATTTTGCAATTTATTTAATTAAATATAAATTTATTTAATTATTTATTATTTTTCGAAAATTATACCAGGATAGCTGGTTGTCAAAATTTCGTGCTGATTGTCATGGTGCAGTTAGTTTGTGCGATTGATTGTTTATTTGTGCAATTGGATGCTGATTGATGATTTATTATTTATTATTTCAAAAATATGAAATTTTTGTATTTAATTAGAAAAATACTGGGTGTCAGTTTTTTAGGCCAAAAATGTTTTTAAGTACTATATAAAATTGTGCAATTTTTAAAAGAGAGGATATCACGATTTATGGTTCAATTTGACCATGTGCTCACGCACAATTATTTTACCATGTGTTTTTAATATGAAGAAAATAGGCCAATCATATTATTTAAATTGAGGCATTTGAGTGCAAGCACGATGTCCTTGGCCGGGATTGGATGTGCGTGTGATCGATATGAGAACCCATCACGAGCTTTTATGCCGGACGATGCTCCTTTGGGAATGTCCCACGTCAATGGATGCCGGTTCCAGTGGAGGCTGAGCCAATGCTCCTTCGGGAATACAGTCTAGATGTAGACGTTGCCGTGTTTGATGAGGCAAGACGACGCCCAACTATGTCGAAAGACCGTTGACTGTTGAGTTGGCCGTGGCCATTGGGTCGTAACTAATTGGAACGCTTGATTGAGTGAATTGACCATGCTTGATTATGGGACAAAATTGTGTGGTACGGAATGTGACGTATCATAACGATTTGGCCTTATAATCAAGACCCATGTGATTTATTGAGATGTGAGTTGAAGTGTTCCAATTACTGAGTACACTGATTGTATGCATATGTTATATAAACTATACTAATGTGCAGGGAGGTGCTGAGGCGAGGTAAGTCTCATTTGATGTGTGCTTAGGCCGCCTCTAGGTGTATTGTCTTTCTAATCGGGATTTAGGATGTAGATTCGCCGAGACATTATCTCACCCCATCGTAGTTTAAATTCTTTACAGGTTGGTGAGACCTGTTCGTTTTGGGCGGCCTCGAGAGGCCGAAGAGCAGCTTACCATCTTCCCTGTCCCCGAGAATCCTTGGACCCACGAGCTCGTCGTGACTACGATCTAGGTCAATGAGGGCCAACCTCAATTGGCACCTCATCAATTCAAAGCGTGGTTTCGTCACGGACCTAGTGGGGTCCAGGAAGGTCCCGTGGATGGTTTCGACGAACCTATCGTCGAGGGCGAGGGTGAGGTGGTACTCGACCCTGTTGTGGATGCCGATATTATTGCAAATATCGCAAAGAACTAGCTGCCCGAGGATGAGCAGGAGCCCGAAATAAAGGAGGTAGCTGACCCTCTAGACCTCGACATCCCTGACGTTGTCATAGTGGACCCGGATCCAAAGTAGGAGGGTCCGGGGTAGGGTTAGCTTGGTAGTCCTTTTTAGATCTTGACCTCCTATACATAACTTTGTAGAGCTGACTTGGTTTGTTTATATAAGTGTGTTTGTGAAGTTTCCTACTTTTCTATTCCATGTTTGTTTGTTGTCTGGAAATTATTTATTTTGCTTCCGCATGTGCATAATCAATTGGGTCGGTGACGCGTCCTGGGAACGTCGCAAATTAGTCAACCGCCGAGGGATGTGCGCGCACTTGAGGTTCGAGGCGTGACATGGAGCATCCGCGAGCTCATGAATAGGTTAAATCTATACTTTTTACTCAAAGTGATTTACAAGTAAATGGTGATAATGACGTCTAGTTTCCAAGCTGGAAATCTCCTAGTGCTTCAACGAACTGCACCAACTCTGCTAAGGTTATTATAACATATTATTGACAGACCAAATCATATTAGTTATTTTTTGTACAACTAATTTTTTTAGATGTTCACATTTTATTGCAAACTCATAACTATGAGCTTGATAGTTTGATCATGAGAAGTTCATGGTATAAACTAATGATTATCTGAAATCATTATGCTCTCCCATACCACATGGTCCTTCTTTGACTTTTAAAAGGGATTGCATTTTAGTATGGAGAAATTAAGGCTCTCGGGCCTCAAAAGCTTTTTGATTTACATGATCCACAAAATGAAAAACAAAGAGCATACTTGCAGAAACAACTTATCATATTGAATAAATAGTGCTACTCTAAGCTTTTAATGACATCAGACTTTGAGGAAGAGAAGAAAGTGTTTAGAGAGGTAGAGTGTACATGAATGGATTTTTTCAAACTGTCAACTTCTTCATCTTCATCAAGAAATGACCAACGTGTGATGCACTAACAGTGCAAGCACCTGTTTTGAGAACAATAACACAAACAGTACATAGGACAAACCACTAGATACAAAGGAACGCATAATGGTAAGTGAAGAGCATATTTACGAAAACAACTCATTGTATCGAACTAATAGTGTTGGTCTAAGCTTTTAATGACAATGGACTTTGATGAAGAGACGAAAGTGTTTAGAAAAGTGGAGTTTATTTGAATGGATTTTTGCAAACTCTAATCTTCTTCGACTTCATCGAGAAAATTACCCGAGGATGATATACTAAATAGTGCAAGCCCATGCTTTTAGGACAATAATACTATAGGAAGGACCCCTAGATGCAAAGAACCATACTTGCATCTTGAAAGATGATTTTTAAGACGGAAAGACAATACTAAAAGGATTTTGGCCAAAAGTAGGACCCCTGTTACACACGGTACAGCATCTTTGGTACTTGTCCAATGGAATTCGTCCATTTTATATGGACAGATAAAAAGGTCCAAGTTCACAGTAACCACACTTCTTGTGAGTAAATTCCTTTTTTGAAGCTCAAAATGTCCATAACTCCTTCTTTTTTTTTTTTTTTTCATATAGCTCTCCTTTTTTTCCCGTAAGAAAAATTGACAAAAAGGAGTCAAAACTCCATACGCATAGCAACTAGCAAGAAAGTCCACACATGGGCACCTTCACGAGAGCATCGGGTCGTGATTTACTTTTCCGTAATACCGATGCCATCCAGTTCAACAATTGTGTTGTCATAGAAAACATGCCTCTGGGCATTTGCTCCAATGATTAGTAACCAATTCTGAGAGAATGTTGTAAAGATCGAAACTTGAAAGTATGGAATCACGGCTGAGGTGAATAGTATCACTCTAGTATGTATGGTCGGGTCAAATTGGCATGTTCGGCTCGGTTAGAGCTCAGCTCGCCCTGTGTTTCTTGAGCAATCTTTCCAATAAGCTTATCACATATCTATAATCTTCTCAGACTGAATGTCATTTAGACAAAATGACAACAATTACTCTCTGAAGTTCAGAGTTTATTACAGGATCACAAGCACTCTCTTCGTGCACATGCTTATAACAACCACACCACATAGCCTGAAAAATTATGCAGCAGCAAATGCTCGAACTCTGCCTATCAAAGATGTGGCGACAGACGCAGGCATGTCTCTAAGCAGCTTCCCATGAAGAAAGGGGTGGAGTGTCGGAGTTTTCCCATGTAGAGATGCTGCTATGGTACCTGCTACCCTTCACATTGTCCGCAGAAGCAATTGATTTGAGCTCGGCCATCTCTTCTGGTGTAAGCTTCACTGACAGAGCTCTGATGTTCTGGTTGAAATTCTCCATCTTGGTTGTGCCGGGAATCGGGCAGACGTCGTCGCCTTGGTGGTGTACCCAGGCAAGGGCTAAGTGGGATGGGTTGCATCCCTTTCTTTGCGCAATTTCATTCACTCGGTCAAATAACTTTGCGTTGTGAGCCAAGTTCTCTGTCTGAAACCTTGGTAGATTCTGCAACATAGAGAACTGTCTCAGCGGAGAGCATTTGGGCAACTATCATTTTCTTTTACGCACCAAATTCTACCACAACAAGTGCAAAAAATACTAGAAGTGGTTGCATTGTATGTCATCAGATTGTCTTGTTACTTGATATGATAAGCATTTGGAAGTTCATAAGCACTGTGTTTAGTAAAAGATCATCTTGAAAGGATTGGACTATGTAGTTCAAAATCATAAGCATTTGAAATGCACAGCGAGTGCTCTAGCAATCCATTTATCACAGTTAAAAGAAATCACAAACCTAGATGATTTGTAGAAGAATATAATTGGAAGTAAAGCTCTTTTTCCTTAAAAAACAATAGCTACTTCACCCGGCGCAATCACAAGTCAACCATTAATTACGAGCAGTATCCCACAATTGAGTTCATGACAGTAACATAATCCTAAAACTTCCATAAGAAGGGTGTTAGGGAGTTGTCACTCAAGAACGGGTTGTGTCAAGATATTATTTATCATGTGAAGAAAGATGAGTATAAAAAAGGACAGAGGCCTGAGACCAGATGCTGATGTCGGTTATATGGAGGAGATATCGTAATCTTGTGAAGAAAGAGGAGAGAAAAAGGATGGGTGGAAAGTGGGGAAAGGATAGTGAATAGCAAATGGTGGGATGGCTGGGAAACAGAGGAACTTACAAATCTCTTACAAATAAATCTATATTAGTTCATCACAAAAGCATGAGAATATGAGGAACTGCCTCTTTTAGGCTCATCAAGCTATTGATTATTATTTTACACTAATCTATAATCACGAGAGGTGGATGTATGGCGAGTGCTGAATTGAAGACATACGAGAATATAAAGCCTTTATGTCACCAATTCTTATTTACACCACCCAATACTTTTTCTGTATATCACAAGAACTGGTAATAATCCAGCAAAAAGAACGACAGTCACAGTGAGCACCTAATTATGTTGATCAGCAGAAACAGACCTGTCTGAAGTCATCCTTGGGGAGATTCTCCAACAACTTGGAACCAACAGAAAAGAATCCTCGTCCTAAAGGACTGTATGCAACAATTCCAATGCCAAGCTCCCTAGTCACAATGTTCCGGAAGAGTAGAGTCAGAAGAAAACTGTTGTCACTGCATAAACAAATTGATGGAGTGATATCCTACCTGCATGTGGGAACGATCTCTGCCTCCACATCTCTTGACCACAGCGACCACTCCAATTGCACAGCTGTGATGGGATGAACAGCATGTGCTCTTCTGATGGTTGATGCAGAGGCCTCTGATAAACCAATGTACTTGATTTTACCCTCTTCAACGAGTTTCTTTAGCTCTCCAATCTTCAAATATTCACATGCCATAACAACAACAGTCAAGACCTTACATGTCAAGATCCAGAAATTCATGCACATTATTAGCTTTAATTGTGTCCCCGATCCCTCAATGGTATGTGTTCCCTGACTATTCCACCATTACATTTTGACCTGGCAGTTCTTAGCAAAGATCAGTATTTGCTAGGCATTATGAAGTTAACAGACGTAGATTTCTCTAATCTATCACAGAATAGGGCAAATAACAGAATTATTAAATTGGAGGTAGATTTCTCTAATCTATGACAGAGAGGTTAAATAACAGAAGTATTCCAAGTAATTGTTATATTTGACAATGATATGTCAAGAATCAAATGTCTCTACAGAATGATCCAACTTTCAAAGTGATTCTCCGATATAATTTAGGATGCACCCAATAGCACTTTCGTCTCAAAGGAAGATTTTGAATAGCACTTGTGAAAGATCCCATAAGACAAAAACACAGCCACCGAAATACTAAATTCCATGACCTCTCGGCATCTCTACCTCAACTATCAACTGAACTTAACTCACAGCTAACAATATCTTACGACTCAAAAGGCAAGGCAATAGTCAATTTCTGCCACGGAGTCCGACAAACTATTGACAACGCGACGATGCGTCATCGACACCAATCTAGTTTAGCAACCGGATCATATGGCTCGGAGAAAGTCTCATGAGAGGCAAAGGTTTAACAAGGATCCGTACAGTGACTTCCACGGGGACACGAGTGTCGATACGGTGCTGGTAGTAGAGGTCGATGCAATCAACGTCGAGCCGCTTCAAGCTGGCCTCGCAAGCTGCCCTCACGTATGCCGGATCACCCCGGATCTCGCTCTTTCCGTCCGCTAAGCTGACTCCGAACTTGGTCGCCAATTCCACCTTCTGCCTCATCCCTCCCTTCAGTGCCTGCTCAACGTCAACCCCAAAATTAGAAAACGAACACGCAGGATCAGAGCACTCTGCTCGATGAAGCTAAATTCCGTAACACCATAAGCACATATAATTCATGCAGAGGCAAAAGTGAGACTGAGAGAACCGACCTTTCCGAGGAGGATTTCGTTGGTGTGAGGACCGTAGATGTCGGAGGTGTCGAGGAAGGTGACGCCGGAGCCGACAGCGTGGTGGATGAGCTTGATCATGTCGGGGTCGGGCTTGGGAGGGCCGTAGGCGGCGGACATGCCCATGCAGCCCAGCCCCTGCGCCGACACCTCGAGGCCCTGCGACCCCAGCTTGATCCTCCTCACCGCCGTCGACGCCACCATCGCCGCCGCCGCCGCCGTCTAGCTCGAAGTCAATGCAGAGGAGAGGACGGAGAAGAGACAGTTCGAGAGCTCGCTCGCGCGCTCACGGTTACCAGACAACGAAGCTCTTGGTTGGGCGTGATGAGTCAAAAAGACAGCAAATGACGCACGTGCTGACGTAAATTCTCGCCGCCCACTTCTCCAACGGCCAATTTTAAAAACGAAATGCTGACCCTACTACTCACATTCAGATTTTGTTCAAAAATACCATGACCCTCTATGGAAAAATCCTGACTTGCCATAAAAATTCTTGAATTTAATTTAGGATAAAATTGAAATAAAGTTGAAGATATTTGTGTCATAGTGGATTAGTTTAAGGTTTTTGGTCACACAAAAAAAAAAAGTTGGGATATTTGTGTCATAGTAAGCATAGTTGGGACTTTTGGATATTTGTCATATTGTAAATAGAATAAAGGTTTATATCATATTGCATCCGGTCCACAATTTCAAACTTTCAAGAATTAATTGCATCATATTCAAAAAAGGCATGCTTGTAATCAATGTAAAATATTATTTCCAATGACAAAATTAATCACGTAACTTAAAAAGCATGTCTGAATTGAAGTACCCATCACCATAGTTATTCAAAAAAGGTGTACTTGTGACCGGTGTACAACTCCTTTTCCACCAACAAAATTAATCATTTGATTTAAAAGACACGTTTGACTTAAGTGTCGATCGTTGGTACTCATCCGCTGACGTTGAAGTTATGTAAAGAGAAAGATTGAGGCATAGGCGAAGGCTACAATCCTCAATCACTGGCTGCCATCCTTAATCTGTCGGATCTTCACTTTTCACGCTACGAAGGTATTAAGTATTTCGTAGATTATTCCTAGATGTGGATTACTGAGTCAGCCCCTCGAGATTTTACGTCTAAATAGTGATTTGTGACGACGTCCGATGGTACCATCGGGCATTAGAGGGTGGTGTGACCCCAATTAAAGTAAGCGAAAAGGAGTCTCGAAGGTTCCTAGGTCAACAAAAAAAAAAAAGAAGTATTTCGTAAATTAAATTATTATCATGACATATTTATTATATATATTAATATAAACAAAATCTAAACCGGTACATCACTCTAAATCGGTACATGTGTAATAAATTTATCCTCCATAAGTTTCTATTAAATTTTACCGTCAAATTATTGGGTTATATAATACGTAACGGTTGATGAGTATACCAATTTGGAGTTTTATACTTTGTTTGTCACACGTGTACGGTTTATGATTTTCTATTATATTAATCCAATTGGAAGGAAACTAATGAAAGATAAATTTGTTACAAATGTACTAATTTAGAATTTTTGATGGTCAAAAGATTAGTTTGATCTAAATTTGTCACATGTATCCTAGTATGAAGTTTTTTATGATTAAAAAATTAATTTAAAGTAAATTTATTATAATTACATTAGCCTGGAATTTTTCATATTATAAGCCTTTATCGTTTGTGGATATGTTTTTCCCGTTCTAC
This sequence comes from Eucalyptus microcorys, assembly GCA_014182515.1. NCBI lineage: Eukaryota > Viridiplantae > Streptophyta > Magnoliopsida > Myrtales > Myrtaceae > Eucalyptus > Eucalyptus microcorys. The sequence goes on from CM024564.1 coordinate 21,523,571, forward strand.
TTTTTCCATTTGTACTCTGATAGTTTCTAGAGGAATAGCCTATTAATGTATAGGGGCACGATATGATGATTGGCAACTGATTCCACGCTATCTTGTCTACAGGCACTAAGTAGATTAGAGTTCAACAACACAACATGACACAACTCTTCGCGTAAAGACCTAAAAATATGGCAAAACTTAAGGAGCGACAAAAATATAGACAGAACAACATTGCACAACTTTAAACCCCAAAAAAAAAAAAAAAAAGTCCTATAATATTTTGGTAAACTCGCACATTATATCCGGATACTTTACTAATATCTAGGAGCATAAAAATGGATTATTTGATGGCTCATGGAACATCTTCGAGCTCATGAATAGGTTAAATCTATACTTTTTACTCAAAATGATTTACAAGTAAATGGTGATGACAGAATAGATGATGTCCAGCTTCCAAGCTGGAAATCTCCTAATGCTTCAACCTATTGCGCCAACTCTGCTAAGGTTATTATAACATACTATTGACAAACCAAATCATATTCGTTATTTTTTTTACAAGTAATTTTTTTGGATGTTCATTTTATAGCAAACTCATAACTATGAGCTTGATAATTTGATTATGAGAAGTTCATGATATAGACTAATGATTATCTGAGACAATTATGCTATCCCACACCATATGATCCTTCTTTGACTTATTAAAGGGACTACATTTTAGTATGTAGAAATCAAGGCTCTCGAGCCTCAAAAGCTTTTTGATTTACATGATGCATAGAATGACAAGTGAAGAACATACTTACGGAAGCAACTCATCAAATTGAATTAACAGCATTACTCTAAGCGTTTAATGACATTGGACTTCGAGGAAGGGAAGAAAGTGCTTAAAGAAATAGGGTGTATATGAATGGATTTTGTCAAACTCAACTTCTTCAACTTCATCGAGAAATTACCAAAGTGTGATGCACCAATAGTGCAAGCACTCTCTTCGTGCACATGCTTATAACAACCACACCACATAAGCTGAAAATTATTGCAGCAGCAAATGCTCCAACTCTAAATATCAAAATGCAGTGACAGAAGCAGACCCGTTTCTAAGCAGCTTCCCATGAGGAAAGGGGTGGAGTGTCCGAGTTTTCCCATGTAGAGATGCTGCTATGGTACCTGCCACCCTTCACATTGTCTGTAGAAGCAATTGATTCGAGCTCGGCCATCTCTTCCAGTGTAAGCTTCACCGACAGAGCTCCAATGCTCTGCTTAAAATTCTCGATCTTGGTCGTGTTGGGAATCAGGCAGACATCGTCGCCCTGGTGGTGTACCCAGGCAAGGGCTAACTGTGATTGGGTGCATCCCTTTCTTTGCGCAATTTCATTCTCTCGGTCAAATAACTTCCCGTTGTGAGCCAAGTTCTCTGGCTGAAACCTTGGTTGCTTCTGCATAACATAGAGAACTGTCTCAGCGGACATTTTCATTTGAGCACCAAATCCTACCGCAACAAGTGCAAACGATACTAGAAGTGGTTGCATTGCATGCCATCGGATTGTCTTGTCACTTGATATGATAAGCATTTGGAAGTTCGCAAGCACCGTGCAGGGAGCATATATCTCGAAAGGATTGGAATATGTAGTTCAAAATCATAAGCATTCAAAATGTGGACCTAGTAATTTAGTACTCCATCTATCACCTTAAAAAGAAAGAAATAAAAAATCTAGGTGATTTATAGCAGAATATTATCTGAGGTAAAGCTCTTTTAAGCTAAAAAACAATAGCTACTTCACCTGGCGTGCCACGCCCCGAACCCCGAGCGCGTGCCCATCCCTCTCTGGTCAATAAAATTTTGCGACTTCCCAGGACTAGTCGCCAACCCTTTTTGTTTTATTGCACATGCAAAAGCGGATTATAAATCCTCTGACAATAATCATCTCGGGATAAAAAAGCAAGACAATAATTTCACAAACAAATATGCTTTTATATATACACTGAGTCATATACAAAAGTCTATGGCCAAAAGACTACAAAAGACTAGCCTTCCAAAAAGAAGCGGTCCTAACTGACCTATGCTTCCGATCACCTCCTCTTAGCTCCAGGTCCTCCACTCGACGACCCTGAAAATGTTATCCCACAACGAGGTGAGATATAATCTCAGCGAGTCTAAGCTCTAAACCCCAATTAGGAGGGAAATACGCTCAGAAGTGTCATAATCACACAATCACACAATCAAAGAGACTTACCTCGTCTCAGATCCACCTTACAGGTCAGTACAATTTATATCACAAACAACATGAGAGCATGAGCAACAAATAAGCTCCAATAACTGAAACGCCACACTCAATTAATCATGCGTTCCTATTGTTAATTAAGCCACTCAAGGCACTGTCGACGTCTATATTCGGCAGTCTACTAGCATAGCCAGATATCGTCTCTTCCCCATAGAGAACGACTACGTCACATTGACGGCTATTCCGAAGGAGTTTAGGTCCAGAATCTACTGCAATCCATTACCTTAATGCATGGGTAACCCGAAAGTGGGATTTAGTAATGTTCGGCGTAAACGCTAGGACGGGTTCACTTTAACCAACACACGATCACTCAAATATGACCCAGGGTACCGTGCATTCCACTCAAATGCTTTAATTAAAATGGTGAGCCTGGCCTTTTTTCTTCGCATTAGAAATTCACATGAAATTACTCGTGTGTGGGTATACGGTCAACTTGACCCCGAAAAATTGATATTTTTCCTTCTTGAAATCCCACTATTTCATATAATACTAAAAACCATTTTCGGTGTCAAAACCCAACACCCAGGATTTTCTGAATAAATATTGGAAATTCACAATTTTGGAATTAAATACCAAAAATCCAATAAGCACTCAATTTGCATAATTTAAAATTCAATTGTTGAAATTAACCACACCATTGCAATCGGCACGAAATTTCAGTCACCAGCTATCCCAACCTAAATTCCGGAAAAATAATTAATAAATAATTAATATAAAAAATTAATTAAATAAATCAATTTAATTTCTAAAAATACTAACCTATGCCAAAATTATTAAATTAAATACCAATACGAACTCGGAAAATTCCCAAACCCTACTAAACAAATAGTGCAATTTATCTAGGCATTATCTAAACCATACTAACCACCTAATATGCCCATTTAAATAATTAAATTTCTAATTTAATCTAACTAACCACCTAATTCCTAATTAAATAAATCTAAACACCCCTTAAATGTCATTAACCTACTAAGCAGAGTTTAGAGTATAAACTCACCGGTTAATTGTGGAAACCGGTTCACCTCGACGACGGCACAACGGCGGCCGAAATTCGAATTTTCGGCGGCATCGGCGGACACTCGGGCCGGGCCTAAAACGGGCCCAACAAATCTCAGTCCAATTTGAGATTTGCTTTTGAATTGGACTGGGCCTGAAGTGGGCTGGCTTCACGGGCTTGGGCCTCAAAATTCTCTGGGCTTCGCTGAACTCAACGGGCTGAAGTTGCTGGACTGAAATTGGAAGTGAGCTGCTGATGGACTGAACAGAATGGGCCTGCTGGACTTATTTTGCTGGGCTTCAAGGCTGAAGTTCACGAGCGGCAGCTTGGGCTGCTGCAGGAATTCCGTGGACTCGTGGGCTGGACTTCGGTGGGTGATGGCTTCGGACGCATGGATTGCTGGGCCGTTGATGCGGCGAAGGTGCTGGAGGAGACGCGTTTGAGGAGCTGTGGAGGTCGGTCGTTGCTGGGATTCGCTCGCTGAAGACACGAGCTGGAGGAGGCAGACTGGTGTCGCTGGCAGCTGCTTCTGTGCTGATGGAGAAGACGCGTGGACGAAACCGGCTGCTGCAGGGTCAACAAGAGGCGTCGTGGAGTGGGGGTGTTGACCGGCGTGAGTGGTGTTGGCGTGGGGCTGCAGGACGCACGGCAACAACAAGAAGCAGCTTCGGACGCAGCTCGGGGTCAACGAAAGAGAAGGGGAAGTTCTTTTGTTGACCGAAGGGAGTTGGCTCATGGACAAGTGTCCGTGGGTGAAGGGAAGAGAAAGAAATTTTGGTGAGGGGAGATGGACGCAGGGGCGGCTTCGAAGGAAAACAAAAAGGGAAATGAAAGGCAAAGTAAAAGAAAACGTGAGCAGGAGAGGTCGAGAGAGAGAAGTGCACGAAGATGGAGGGCGGCGATCTTGGCGTGCTTGGGAAGCCTCGGCGGAAGAAGTCAAAGAGGGTTATCCCTCTAATTGAATGCATTGTCCCCTCCAATACTTTCCACGTTTTAAATCCCATCAATTAACTAAATTGATGCCATAATTCCAATCAATAAACCGGCCTCCAATTTTACTTAATAGAACTTCAATTTCCTCTCCGATTTCTTCAAATCGACGTCCAATTTCGACCAAAAAAAATCCCGTACAATTTTCTGCAAGTCTCTAACACGGCTCGGCTTGGAAATCCAAATTTTCATCAACTTAGCCCATCTGAATTTCTGTTATTTTTCCGTGACGTCCAAATCAATTTTCCGTAAAAAATCTCGGGATCTCCGAAAAATCTTCGGAGGATGAGTCGACGTTCCTAAATAGATCGTGATATGACAGAACTTTCGATTTTTGAAATCGGGTTCAAGTTCACAATTAATTTCAATCCAATACAATTTTAGCATGACCTAGTCTATCGAGTAGTTTTTAGGAATTTTTGATCCAATTAACCCGTGATCGATTTATCTCGAGTCACATGGTGCATATTCGACACATTGGTGACTTTCAGTGGTCGTGAAAATCTTAAGGTTTCAATTACAGGCACTAGGTACCAAAACGATAGAAAAATCGATCTAGTGTCGATCGACGAGTATTTTGCAATCAGGTGGAATCACCCACAATCTGATCACATATCTCAGTCAAATTGACCTATCTCCGGTCTCTGATCGATTTCTAATAGTGCCGTAATGACCATTGCAGATCAACACGGTCGAGTAGTCGATTCCTAGTCGAATCCTCAAGTCTATTGCATTTAGATTCATTAATTGCTTCCCTAGATAGATCAGTTATCTCATGAGTGATTAGCTCAGAGAATAGCACTATTGGCGCATCGACGAAATGCCCGATTTATTTAATCGAAAATTAATTCTGAAAATTCAGGCTGTCACATGACGCAATCACTAGTCAACCACTAATTGTGGGCAGTAACCCACAATGGGGTTTATGTCAATAACATAATCCCAAAACTTCCATAAGAAGGTCGTTAGGAAGTCCTCACTCAAGAACGGGTTGTGTTGAGATATTATTTATCTTGTGAAGAAAGATGAGTATTAAAAAGGATAGAGGCCGGAGGCCCAACACCAGTGTCGGTTATAAGGAGGAGATATCCTATTCTTGCGACGAAAGATGAGTGAAAAAGAATAGGTGGAAAATAAATAATTTCAAAAATATTTTCTTAAAAATGATGAAAAATATTTTCATCAAATGTTTGGATATAAATCGTTATTGGTAATAATAATATTTTTATTGATTAATTATTTGAAGTGATACAAATAATCATTTTTAAAAATAATATTTTTCAAATTATTAATGTACCGTGAAAAAAAAAATGGAGTCCAAACTAGTAAATTAGAGGTCTAGAGCATAACATGACACTACTCTTGGAGAAAAGGCCTAAAAAAAATGGCGCAACTTAAGAGAGTGACGAAAATGTATACCCAACAACATTGCACAACTGTAACCACAAAAATAAAATAAAATAAAAAGTGTCATTTACAATTTTAGTAAACTTGCACATTATATCCGAATACTTTACTAATATCTAGAGGGCACAAGCGTAAAAGCGGATTATTAAAAGGCCTATGGAATATCCTACGACCTCACAAACAGGTTAAATCCGTACCTTTTACCCATGGTGATTTACACATAAGTGGTGATAATGGAACAGATGACATCTAGTTTTAAAGCTAGAAATCTTTTGATGCTCCAACGAGCTGCTCCAACGATACCAAGGTTATTATAACGTACTATTAACAAACCAAACCATTTTCGTTATTTTTTTACAAGTATTATTATTATTATTATTATTATTTTTGGGAATTTCCCATTGTATCACAAACTCAAAACTATGTGCTTGATGCTTTGACCACGAGGAGTTTATGATATACATTAATGATTATCTAACCCAATTATGTCATCCTTGACCATACGGTCCTTCTTTGACTTTTCAAAGAGGCTGTATTATAGTCTCTAGAAATCATGCTTTAACCATGAGGAGTTTATGGTATACACTAACGATTATTTGACATAATTGTGTCATCTCACATCATACGATCATTCTTTGACTTTTCAAATGGATTGCATTTTAGTCTCTAGAAATCATTAATCTATATTATAAGGCTAACTTTTCTAATTTACAGGATCCACAAAGTGATAAGCGAAAAACATTCTTATGAAAACAACTTATCGTATTGAATTAACAATATAACTCTAAAGTTTTAATGACACCAGACTTTGAGGAAGAAAAGAAAGGGTTTAGAAAGGCGATAGACCAATAGTGCAAGCACATGTTTTTAGGACAACAATACAAACTGTAGGTAGGACCACTAGATCCAAAGGAACGCAGATGCATCTTGCAAGATGCTTTTTCAGACGGAAGGAAAATACTAAAAGGACTTTGGCCAAAAATTAGACTCTTGTTACACACAGTATAATAATATGACTGACAGGCTTCTTTGGTACTTGTCCAACGGAATTTGTCTATTTAATATTGATAGATAAAAATATTTCCAAGTTCACAATATCCACAGTTTTCACGAGAAAATTCTTGTTGTTAAGTGTGAAGCTCAAAATTTCCTATCGCTCTTCTTTTTTGTAAGAACACGCATTGGCGCCTTCTTGATAAGTATGATGATTGATTGAGGCTCTCCCGCCAGTGCCATAGGAGGCCTCGACGGTCTTTCAAGAGAAGCAATGGTGCCGTTGCAGAAAAAATTCCTCTTAGCATTGCTTCTAAGCATTGAAGTCACGATTGAGGTGAATACAGTTTCGCTTTAGTATGTATGGACGAGTTGAACTCCTCGAATCCAGGTTTTGTGATTCTGAAAGTCACCCTGATGGATTGGCATGGTGGGCTTGGTTAGTGTTCAACTCGCTTTGCGTTTCTTGAGTGATTATCCCCTGATTAGCTTGCTACACATCTATAATCTTCTCATAGTGAATGTCACTTATACAAAATGATAACAGTTACTCTCCCAAGTCCAGATTTTATTACAGAATTATAAGTACTCTCCTCATACACGTACTTATAACAGACACACAACGCAGCCTCAAAATACTTTAGCAGCGAATGCTCAAACTCTGTATATGAGAGATGCGGCAACAAAAGCAGACATGTTTCTAAGCAGCTTTCCATGAAGAAAGGGGTGGAGTATCAGAGGTTTCCCACGTAGGCATGCTGCTTGCATACCTGCCACCCTTGACATTGTCTGCGGAAGCAATTGATTCCAGCTCGGCCATTTCTTCTGGTGTAAGCTTTAGGGATAGAGCTCCAATGTTCTGGTTGAAATTCTCGATTTTGGTCGTGCCAGGAATCGGGCAGACGTCATCACCCTGGTGGTGTACCCAGGCAAGGGCTAACTGTGACGGGGTGCATCCCTTTCTTTGTGCAATTTCATTCACTCGATCAAATAACTTCGCATTGTGAGCCAAGTTCTCTGGCTGGAACCTTGGTATGGACTGCATAACATAGAGCACTGTCATAGTGGAGAGCATATGAGCAACTTTCATTTTTCTTTTTAGCACCAAATTCTACAGCAACAAGTGCAAACTATATCAAAAGTCGTTGCATCGCATGCCATCAGATTGTCATGTTACTTGATATGATAAGCATTTAGAAGTTCACAATCACTGTGTATTTAGAAATTATGATTGAAAATATTAAACCATCTTGTTCGAAATCATAAGCATTCAAAAAAATGAGGAGAGAAGTGCTCTAGCAATAACCACGCAAGGCTGATGGTTTTGATGTAAGATGTGACAACAGAAACAAAAGCAACAATCTATCTACATGCGGTGGTATCCCTTTACAACACTCAAAAGAAGGAAATCACAAATCTACATGATTTGTACAAGAATATGATTGGAAGTAAATCTCTTTTTAGCCTAAAAAACAATAGCTACTTCACTTGAAAGGCACAATCACTTGTCATATACTAATTGCGGAAGTAATCCACAATTGGCTTTATGTCAGATAAAAAACTTGATCCCAAAACTTCCCAAAAAGGGGTGTTAGGGAGTCCTCAATCAAAAACTGGTTCTGTCAAGACATTTTGTGAAGAAAGATGAGAACAAAAGAGGACAGAAGGCTGAGGCCGGATACCAGTGTCACTTATATTGAGGAAATATGCTATATCTTATGAAGAAGGATGAGAGAAAAAGGATGGGTGGAAAGGGATGAAAGGATAGTGAATAGCAAATGGTGGGAAGGCTGGGAAACAGGAACTTACAAGTCTATATTTGTTTATTCCCAAAAGCATGAGATTGGAAAACTGCATCTTTCAGGCTCATTATGCCACTAAGTATGATTGATTATACACTAATGTAGAATCAGAAAGGTGGGTCTGGGGCTACTGCTGGATTGAAAACATAAAGGAGTATAAAGCATTTGTGTCACCAGTTTTATCCATCCCACCGGCTACTTCTTCTGTAATACTAAAAGAACTCGTAGTTTCCAGCAGTTCAACAAGAGTAACAGTCACTGTGAGCATCTAGTTATGTTGATCAGCAGAAACAAACCCGTCTAAAGTCATTTTCAGAGAAACTCTCCGCTAACTTGGGACCAACTGAAAAGAATCCTCGTCCTAAAGGACTATAGGCAACAATTCCAATGCCAAGCTCCCTAGTAACAAATTAAAGGAAGAGCAGAGTCAGAAGAAAGCTGCTGTTACTGCATGAACAAATTAAAAGCGTGATTTCCTACCTGCATGTGGGAACGATCTCTGCCTCCACATCTCTTGTCCACAGCGACCACTCCAATTGCACTGCTGTGATGGGATGAACAGCATGTGCTCTTCTGATTGTGGACGCTGAGGCCTCAGATAAACCGATGTACTTGATTTTACCCTCTTCAATGAGTTTCTTTAGCTCTCCAATCTTTGAATATTGACATGATAACAAAACAAAGATAAGTCAATCTTTAAGCATCTCAAAGCATCAAAAAAGTTGCTAGGCATTGAGTTAACGGAGGTAGATTTCTCTAAGATATCACTAAAGAGGGCAAACAAAAGAAGTATTCCATGTATTTTTCATATTTCACAATGGTATGTCAGGAATCAAATGTCTCCACACAAAGCCCAGGAACAACTTTCAATGTAATTCTCGCATGTAAATTAGGATGAACTCCATAGCACTTTCATCTCAAAGGAACATTTCAAATAATTTTCGTGCCCGTTGACCATTAACTTGCAAGAGATGCCATTAAGACTGAATTCCACGACCTCTTTAAGTCTCAGTTGACAATTATCTTACAAGTCAAAGGCAAAAGAAAGTAGTCAATCTCTTCCACAAAATCAAACAAACTTCTAACACCATGACGATGCATCATCAACACTAATCTAGTTTACAACTGATCACACGGCGCAGAGAAAGTCTCAAGAGAGGGAAGGGTTTAATGAGGATCCGTACAGTGACTTCAATGGGGACCCGAGTGTCAACACGGTGTTGGTAGTAGAGGTCGATGCAATCGACTTCGAGCCGCTTCAAGCTGGCCTCGCAAGCCGCCCTCACGTACGCCGGATCGCCCCGGACGTCCATCTTCCCGCCCGCAAAGCTATATCCAAACTTGGTAGCCAATTCCACCTTCTGTCTCACTCCTCCCTTCAGTGCCTGCTCAAAATCGATACCAAATCAACACAAGAAAAACACCAAGTTTCCCCCAAACAATGACAAACCAAGACGCGGGATCATATAATTCCGCACGATCAAGCTAATATCACAACACCATAAGCATATCCACTGCACGCGGAAGCTGAGACTGAGCTCAATGCACCCAAGCCTGAAAGCAGATCAGATTAGGAAGGCAATAAAAAGACTGATCAACATACAGATATACGGCGAGGACTGTCGGCTGGTTGATCTAAAGAAGCCGAGAAATTTTAAGACGGGATATCTAAAAGAGCAGACCTTCCCGAGGAGGATCTCGTTGGTGTGGGGGCCGTAGATGTCGGAGGTGTCGAGGAAGGTGACGCCGGAGTCGACGGCATGGTGGATGAGTGCGATCATGTCGGACTCCGACATGGAAGTGCCGGAGATGCGGGACATGCCCAGGCAGCCCAGCCCCTGCGCCGAGACCTCGAGACCCTGCGACCCCAGCTTGATCCTCCTCACTGCCGAGGCCGCCATTGCCGCTGTCGTCACCTAGCTCGAGGTCGATGCAGAGAAGAGAGAACGGAGAAGAGACAGTTCGAGAGCGAGCGAGCTCGTCCACTCGCTCGACCGCTTTCTGTACTGAGACGATAACGAAAATGATGGGGCGAGCCGAGCTTTATAGTAGGGAGGCGGGAGATTCCATGCTGTCTTGTCCACGAGCGCTCTGAAAACAACACTTACCTGCAACATCGGTGGAGCTGCCGTCGATTCCTCATTCATTGGTCTGGAATGACAGGTACGCGGCTTTTTGGCAAAATCACCCAACAGTACGGCACTACTTAGAAAGTTACAAAGACGATTATGTTACGTGTCCATTTTCAATTTTAGTGAAAAAGAACTTGCCCGTTATATCCGATTTTATTTTATTATAATCCAGAGCCACTAACGTTGACGGCTCGAGAAAACGTCGTAATCTCATTAATGTAGTTTATTTTTTTTTTTTTGGATGACCCAGGAAACCCGCGCACCGTACCAACACGGATAACCCAACAGGCTCGGGGTAACGGGGGTAAACCCTACGGCGACGCTAGCGGAGGACCCATTACCCCGACGTCGCAAGCGGGATTCAAACTCCTCTCCTCTGGCAAAGGATTATGGAAGCACTTATCCAACTGGGCCACCGCAGGCGGTGGCGAATGTAGTCTATGTTTGTTGCTCGGAACAAATTATACATGGTAGGGCATTGCTGCTCTCGCTTGGATCGGGCAAGGGCGTTGAGGGAAGGGCATTACAGCCCTTGCCAACCTAGGGTTTAGAAAGAAAAAAGAAAGAAAAAAATAATTCAACAAAAGATTAAAATAGGGAAAAGTGTCAAAAAAAAAGTCCTAAACCTTTTGTCTTTGTGTCGATTTAGTCCTAAACCTTTTTTTTTGTTCCGATTCAGTTCTAAACATTTTTACGTTGTGCCAATTAAGTCATTTTTGACCAATTTTGGCCGGATTTTTTCGGACGCCGATCGGGCTAAAGGTGGCTGATCGCGGCGACGTGGATAACTTTGAATAATATTTTAATATTTTTATTTTATTTTTATTTTTGTCTTTTTCCTCCAACCGATCGCCAAGGTCCGACGATCAGCCAGAGGTGACGGCCAGCGAGGGCGAGGCTGACCTCGCCGGCCACCTCACGAGCAAGGCTCGCCCTCGTTGGATCTGGCGAGGTTGAGCCTCGCTAGCCCTCGCCACCATGGGCTCACCCATGGTGGATCTAGCGAGGCGAGCCTCGCTCGCGAGGTGGCTAGCGAGGTTGGCCTCACCCTCGTCGGCCGTCGCCTTTGGTTGGTCATCGAATCTCGGCGACCTACTGGAGGAAAAAGACAAAAAGAAAAAAAAAGAAAAAATATTAAAATATTAATAAAAGTTATCCACGTTAGACCGATAAGGTCACGTCAGCCGGCCGGCGTCCAGTCAGCAAAATCCGTCCAAAATTGGCCGGAAATAACTGAATTAACACAACGTAAAAAGGTTTAGGACTGAATCGGCACCAAAAGAATGTTTGAGACTAAATCGGCACAAAGGCAAAATATTTTTAAGACTTTTTTGGCACTTTTCCTAATTAAAATATTATTAAAAACTATCCATGTTGAATGACCGGTCCACCTTAGCAATTTCTGATTAAAATTGATATGATGGACTCATGTAGTAAAATGTGAAAATGTTTAAAATTCAATTGATAAAATTGAAAAGTTTGGAATTGAATTAATGAAAGTGCAATATGTTAAGGATTTTCTGGGTAATTTTTCCAATGAACCAAATAATTTTCCTTAATTTTTGTTACATGTACTTTTTCTTTGATTTTCACATTTCATGGCAAAACTCATTTTCCCCGTATGATGAGGACTATGAGGTTGATGATTTTGACTAGACAAGGCCCAATTGGTATGCACGAACTAGAACTAACGTTTGAAATTTCAAGAAATGTTGGTTGAATGAATCCAAGATTTTGGGAATTTTCCCGGCGGAGTGATAAAAGTCCAAGCTTTAAAAAAAAAAAAAAAAAAAAGACCAAATGCACTGGATCCACACTTTTTGTCGGGTAATGACTTCTTTCACTCTATCGCCCGTTTTTCTTTTGGGGCCTTATTTCATCTTATCTGGAAGAAAAGGAACAGCATCATCTTCCGTGGTGAAGCCCTTGAGGTTGCAGCTTTGAAGAATCATCTCATCAAAGTTGTGAAAGACAAAGCCCTCACCTTCAGTAGAGTACCGGACAACCCTAGGAATAGAAGGCTCCAACGAGGATGGGGATTTGACTCCTCTGTCTTCGTCGGTGGCCCTGCTGAGCATATGGATTGATGGCGGGTCATTCCTAACTTATGAATGGTGCTATGGTTGCCGTTACTATGTTGATCTTCTTTGATCTTTGGCGTTTGCTGTGCTGTGTTTGCCGGTTGTTTTGGCTGGTGTTCTTGTGTTTGTTCTGGTTCTTTTCTTGGCTTCCTTTCCACTCATTATGCTTTTGCACTATGAGTGAAAGTTTTTGGCGCCGTTTTTTGTATAGCTAACTCTCCTTTTCAAACGCTATATTTATTTCACATAAATTGAACAATTTTGAAAACATTTTTATTTAAAAAAAAATTTATTGCATCATTTGAAATAATTAGTGAAAGAATTTTTTTTTACATTATCGACAACAATTTATATCCAAATATTTTTATGGACAATGAAAATATTTTCCTAGTGACTTAGGGTTAATATCATGAAAAACTCCAAACTAATACCTTTGTAATAAATTTATTCAAAATTAGGTTTTAGGTCATTGAAAACTCAAAACTGATACACCCGTGATAAAATTATCATAAATTAATTTTTGGGTCACTAAAAACCCTAAACTAGTATACCCATATCATATTTATTATCTAGCAGTTTCCATCAAATTTTACAGTGAAATTACTGAGTTGGATGAATATTGACAATAACTCAATTGATATAACAAGTTCAAATAGAAATCTATATCAATTTAGGAAAAAATTGTTATATGTATATCAGTTTAGGTTTTTTGGTAGTCCAAAAATTAATTTAAGATAAATTTGTCACATTTGTACCAATTAGAATTTTTGTGGACCCAAAAATTAATGTGGCATAAATTTATTCAGTTTAGATTTTTTGTAATATTAACCAATTTGTAAATAATATGAGTGACTATTTTTAATAAAATATTTTTTAAATTATTTATTTTTGGCGAAACAAACGGAGTTTGAGGGTCAAGCTGAAAGCCTCTTGGCCTCTCTTTCTTTACTATCAGACACATACACACACACAAAAAGATAGAGAGAAATTGAAAAATAGGAGTTGAAACTCCATATGCATAGCAATTGGCAAGGAAGTCCGCACACGCATTCCCGTTCCCGCATAATATAATGATCAATCGAGGCTCACCCAATTGTGCCTTAGGAGGCGTCGACAACTTTCAAGAGAAGCAACATGGAGCGACACATGCCGACCGGCGATCTAGGTAGTCGGGGTCCATCAGCATCGCCTCACATTATACTTTTCTATAATTCCAATCCCGACCCGAATACAAAGCCTTATGGAGAGCCATCGGTCCATCTTTCTTGAGTGATCATTTCCCAGTAAGCTTATTATGATCTTCTCATAGTGAACGTTGCTTATACAAAATGATAACGTATTTTACTAACAGGATAATAGGTACTCTCTTCGTACACATGCTTATGACAGCCGCACCACATAGCCTCAAATTACTTCAGCAGCGAATGCTCAAACTCTGCATATCAAAGATGCGGTGACAGAAGGAGACGTGCTTTCTAAGCAGCGTTCCATGAAGAAAGGGGTGGAGTATCGGAGTTTTCCCATGTAGAGATGCTGCTATCATGCCTGCTGCCCTTGACATTGTCCGTGGAAGCAATCAATTCAAGCTCAGCCATGTCTTCTGAAGAAAGCTTCACCGATAGAGCTCTGATGTTCTGATTGAAATTCTCGATCTTGGTTGTGCCGGGAATCGGGCAGACGTCATCACCCTGGTGGTGTACCCAGGCAAGGGCTAACTGCGATGGGGTGCATCCCTTTCTTTGCGCAATTTCATTCACTCGGTCGAATAACTTCTCGTTGTGAGCCAAGTTCTCTGGCTGGAACCTCGGTAGTTTCTGCATAATATGGAGCACTGTCTCAGTGGAGAGAATATGAGCTATTATCAGCACTGTCTCAGTGGTCATCAGATTGTCTTGATACTTGATATGAGAAACATGATTAGTAAAAGATCATCTTGAAAGGATTAGAAAATGTTGTTCAATATCATGAGTTCTGGAGCAAATTAGAAACTCATGGTTTTGCTGTAAGACATGACAACAGAAACAAAATCGATCTAAGTTTTCTCCATGGATGGTATCCATTTATCGCACTTAAAAGAAACAAATCACAAATCTAGATGATGTGTAAAGAAACATTATCAGAACTAAAGCCCTCTTTAGCTAAAAAGCAATAGCTACTCATTTTCCCAGCGCAATGACTAGTCAAATGCAAATTGCGGGAAGTAATCCACAATTGGCTTTATGTCAGATAAGAATTTGATCCCAAAACTTCCATGAGAAGGGTGTTAGGGAGTCCCCACTCAAGAACTGGTGTGTCGAGATATACTTTATCCCATAAAGAAAGCTGAGAAAAAGAAGAACGGAGGCCTAAGACTCGATACCAGTGTCGGCCGAATGGAGGAGATATTGTCCTCATGGGAAGAAAGATGAGAGAAAAAGGACAGGTGGAAAGTGGGGAAAGGATAGTGAATAGCAAATGGTGAAGGTTGAGAAACAGAGGAGCATACAAATGAACCTATATCTGCTTATTCCCAAAAGCATGAGAGTCATGAAACTGCCTCTTCAGGCTCATCAAGCCATTAGTTATGATTTTACACTGATGTGGAATAAGAGAGGTGGGTGCGGGGCTAGTGCTGGAGAAGACATATAAGAATATAAAGCATCTGTGTCGCCAATAGTTAAACATCCCACCCAGATGCATTTTCTGTATACCACAAGAACTCATAGTTCCCAGCACTTCAATAGGAATGACAGTCACTGTGAGCATCTAGTTATGTTTGATCAGCAGAAACAAACCTTTCTAAAGTCATCCTCAGAGAAATTCTCCAATAACTTGGAACCGACAGAAAAGAATCCTCGTCCTAAAGGACTGTACCCAACAATTCCAATGCCAAGCTCCCTGGTCACCATTTTAAGGAGAGCAGCGTCAGAAAAAAGCTGTTGCTCTGCATAAACAAACTAATGGGGTGATTCCTTTACCTGCATGTGGGAATGATCTCCGCCTCCACATCTCTTGACCACAGTGACCACTCCAATTGCACCGTTGTGATGGGATGGACAGCATGTGCTCTTCTGATTGTTGATGCAGAGGCCTCGGATAAGCCGATGTACTTGATTTTGCCCTCTTCAACGAGTTTCTTTAGCTCCCCAATCTTCACAACAACAACAACAGTCAAGACCGCACATATTGAGGTCCAGAAGTTTATGCACATTATTAGCCTTTATCACGTCCCTGATCCCTGAATAGTAGTTTTTCCTGACTATTCAGACATTACGTTTTGACTAGGCAGTTCTTAGCAAGGATGAGTCGATCCTGATGCATCTCAATGCAACAAAAAAGTCACTGGACATTGAGTTAACGGACATATATCTATCACAAAAGAGGGCAAATAACAGAAGAATTAAGTTAACCGAGTAAGATTTCTCTAATCTATCAAAGAAGAGGGCAAACAAAAATAGTATTCCAACTATTTGTCTCATTTCGCAGTAATCTGTCAACCATCGAAGGTCTCTACAGGAAGTCCAGAAACAACTTTCGATGCGATATTCACTTACATAAATTAGGATGAATGCCCCCGGCCCTTTCATTTTGAAGGAATATCCAGAATAATTCTCATGCTTGTTGACCCTTAACTTGTAAAAGATGCCCGTAAGACAAAAAGCTCAGCCACTGAAAAGACTACGCTCCACAACCTCTTTAACAATACCGTGCCACATCTCGATCTCGAATATCAAAATCTCATTTAACAAAACCTTACCAGTCAAAGGCAAGGAAATAGTTAAATCTGCCACAAGATCCCCTAAACTATTAATGACGCGAGGATGCATCATCAACATGAATCTAGTTTAACAACTCATCACATGGCTCAGAGAAAGTCTCAACAGGGGGAAAGGTTTAATGAGGGATCCATACAGTGACTTCGATGGGGATGCGAGTGTCGATACGGTGTTGGTAGTAGAGGTCGATGCAATCGACGTCGATGCGCTTCAAGCTGGCCTCGCAGGCCGCCCTCACATACACTGGATCGCCCCGGACATCCCACTTTCCGTCCGCATAGCAGAGCCCGAACTTGGTCGCCAATTCCACCTTCTCTCTCACCCCTCCCTTCAGTGCCTGTTCAAAATCCACACCAAATCACCACAACAAGAGCCCGAAATTCGGAAATCAAGATGCAGGATCTTAGAATTCGGCATGACTGTAGCATGTCTACGTCATGCAGTAGCTGAGACTAAGCTTTATAACACACTCGAGCGACGAAATCGATCAGAATACAGAATTATGTGCGACGACTGTCAGCTAGTTGATCTAACAAGACGAAACCTTTAGAATGGAGGCGCGACTCAGTATCTCAAAAAACCGACCTTTCCGATGAGGACTTCGTTGGCACTAAAGCCGTAGACGTCGGCCGTGTCGAGGAAGGTGACGCCGGAGCCGACGGCGTGGCGGATGAGCGCGATCATGTCGGGGTCGGGCTTGGGGGGGCCGGAGAAGGGGGACATGCGCGCGCAGCCCAGCCCCTGCGCCGAGACCTCCAGGCCCTGCGACCCCAGCTTGATCCTCCTCACCACCGCCGACACCATCGCCGCCGCCGCCGCCTAGCTCGAGGTCGATGCGAGAAGAAACGGTCCGCTCGCTTCCTCCACTGAACCGACGCGACAACGAAGCTGCTGGCGGTGAAAAGTCAACGGGTCTACAAAAAGGCGCGCGTGCTGACGTCAGGCTCTCGTCACCTACTCCCGACTGAATCCCACAACAAGCTCGCCGGCGAGATTCCGGAGTCCGCCGTGCCGTCGTTCGGTGGGAACCCGACGAAGGAACCCGTGCCCGAACCTTCTTCCCCGTCGTTCTCGCCGCCGGACAAAGGCATCCTCCGTATGGTTTACGAAGTTACTGTCCTCGTCCTGAAAGTAAAAAAAAATAACGAAAGCAAATAGAGCAACCGAACAAGCCAACCCAATGGCACTTATCTCAGAGGCATTTTATCGAACAGCTGGAAGACAGACATTTCCGGGGCAAAAATCAACGAGGAGAGCCATTTTTCCAGGTTCGAATGCACGTCCTGCGATTCTTCTTTAGAGAAGAAAGAGCCCAGCTCTTCGTCTTCCCTTAAATGGTCAGCAAGGAAAGGAAAGGGTCGACGAATGCTCGAAAACAGAGTAAGGAAAATGAACTCTATGATAAAGACCAGGAATCAATTATATATTTAGCCAAAATTTAAAAGTTACTTATGTCATTATAACAGCAGAGAACGAACAACGTGAGACTTGCAAGAAAAGAAAAGCAAGCAATCGAACGAAAGGAGGGGTAGCGGGTGTAATATGATTAGAAGAAAAACGCTGTAAAAGGGCTTGTGAAAAGCAAAATTTGGAATGAAAATCGCGGTCCTAAAAATAATCATAACTAGGACTCATTAAAGAATAAAGGTTTATATCATATTGCATAACTTCGAAATTTCAAAACTTTCGAGAATTGATTGCACTATGTTGAAAAAATACACGTTTTTGTGATATGTGCATGATAAAATTTTCACTAACAAAATTAACAATGTGTAACTCGAAAGGCAAGTCCAAATCGAGTAACCGTCAACAAAAGTTTCGCACGACTTTGAAGTTATGTAAATGGAAAAATTGAGGGATGGGGGTGGAGGCCGCAATCCTCAGTCACCTCGTTTTTCGCATTGTGAAGGTATTAAATATTTTGTAGATTTAATTATTATCGTGACATATTTATTGCAATGTATCTCTATTATCTATGTATAGTTTTTTTTCATTGTTAAATGTTCTATTTTTGCGATGGGGATAACAACAAAAATAGTCCATAAACTTTCACTCAATATGCAATGTAGTCATTTAATTTTTAATTTGTTCAACTTGTTCAATGTAATCATTTAAATCTATGAAAATTTTCAATGTAATCTTTTAATTAATTCAAAATCATGGATAACATTCAACATTTTAATATAATTTAGAAACCAAATTGAACAAATAAAAAATGCAGGGCCTACATTGCATATTGAACTAACGTTTATGGGCTACATTGAACAAATTAAAAATCTAATGATGTTATGCATTAGGCCAATGTCCAGGGACTCATTGCCATGTGTATCCTTAGGTAGCCTAGGAGGAGGTTGGACGCTCCACTTTCTCATCCTAGGCGCGAAAAACTACATGATATTTACCTTCACCACTAAAGGCCCCTAATTCCCTTCATATCTTTTTCTTCCCGAATAGGTGGGAATACAGGAGGTGACATTAAGGAGTTCTACCCTTGAGGATTCTTCTACCTATTCTTCTCCCTTAAATTTTATAAGGATCTACTCGTGTCCATCCATGTAGACTCTATATTTTCTAGAGGAATAGTCCATTAATGTAGAGGTACACAACGTGATGATTGGCAACTAATTCCTAGCTGTCAGTAACACAAAGTTAGTGGATGAGAGGTCCAGAACATTACATGACATACCTCTTGACATGAAGACCTATAAATATGGCGCAACTTAAGAGGGTGACAAAAATATGTACCAAAGAACGTTGCACAACTTTAACCACCCCCCCAACACAAAAAAAAATAATAATAATAAAAGGTGCCATTTACAATTTTAGTTGACTCGCACAACATAACCGAATACTTTACTAATATCTAGAGGGCATGGGCGTAAAAGTGAATTATTTGAATTCTCATAAAACATCCCGCGAGCTCATGGACATATTAAATCCTTACTTTTTACTCAAAGTGGTTTACATGAAAGTGATGATGATGGAACATATGACTTTCAGTTTTCAAGCTGAAAATCTCCCCGCACTCCAACCGACCACGCCACCTCTACTAGGGTTATTATAACATATTATTAACGAACGACCAAATCATTTTCATATTTTTTGTACAGGTATTATTTTATTCAAGCTAGTGAGGTCAGCCTCGCCAACTGATGGCAAGGCTCACCCCCACTAGCCACTGGTGAGGGCGAGCCTCACCTAGCGACGGTGAGGCCACCCTCGCCATGGTTAGGCAAGGCCCCATCTTCCTCTAGCCTAGGCGAGTCTCGTTGGCCATGGGCAGGTCGTAGTCTTGCCCATGGCCGACGAGGCTCGGCCATTGCCAGTCCACCAAGGATGAACCTCGCCCAACCTTTGGCAAGCCTCGCCAAAGACCACGTGAGGTCGTGGCCTTCAACCTTGCCCATGGCCAGTGAGACTCGACCCTCGCCAGATTCAATAAAAGCGAGCCTCGCAAACCCAACTAGCGGCCCTTGTCCTCACCCATGGCCAACAAGGGTTGACCCTCGCCAACTCAGCTGGTGGCATAGGCGAGGTCGCCTAGCCACGAGCAAGGTCGCCCACCCATGGTCAAGCTTCCCCAAGGCCAGCAAGGTCCCTCACCAACCCTACCTCTGGCCGATCGCTAGCGACGACTAGCTGCAGGAAAGAGAAGGAAGTGAAGAAAAAAGATAGAGAAAGTAAAAAAGAAAACGTTAATAAAAATATAAGAAAAAAATAAAATATTATTAAAAAATTATTCACGTTAGCATTGGTCAGTCGATCAGAGTTCACATAAATGCCAACTGGTGAAAAATGGTCGGATAGATTGAATTGACACAAATATAAAATGTTTATGATTGAATTAGTAAAATATAAAAAAAAAACATTTAAGACTGAATTGGAAAAATTACAATAGGTTTATGAATGTTTTAGTAATTTTTCCATTATTATAATACCATATTATTACCGAGCCAAATCATTTTTACTATCTCTCTTTTTCTTACAATTTTTTATTTTTTATTTTTCTCTAGAGTATTTTGATATTTGATTGGACAAGGCTCAATTGGAATGTAGGATCTAGGACTAATGATTGAAATTTGCAAGAAATGGGGGTGGAATCCCATAATGATAGGCGGAATTTGTCAATTTTAATATGGACAGATTAAAGAATGTCACGCGGTGTCAGCGGTGCTAGTATTGAACTCGTGGTTGAGGTGAATAAAGTGTCACTTTAGTATATATGAGTGAGTTCGAATTCTTCAAAATCCCCATTTCCATATTCCAAAAGTCACCCGAGAAAATCGACACAACAAGCCCGATTCGTATTTGTTAAAATATTTAAATAGTAGACCACGCATTCATCTAACATATTAAGTTTTTAAAATAGTTGATAGCAATATCATAAAATCTTACATGATTAAATCTTATATGATATTAGAGTTGGAGGTCCCGAGTTTGAATCTTTTTAGACTTTATTTGTCTCCTCAATTAAATTTCCACGCTTAGTATTAGACAAAAGACCAAACTAAGCGTGAGGGAGAATATTAGAATGTTCACGCATTCATATAACAGCTTAAGCTTTTAGAGTAATTGGCAGTGGTCCTACAAATATCTTACGGTATTCAACTCACTCTCGTGTTTCTCGAGTGATCTTTCCTCAATAAGCTTAGTACACATCTATAATCTTCTCATGTTGAATGTCACATGCACAAAACGAAAACAGTCACTCTCTGGAGTTCAGATTTTATTACAAGATAACGAACTCTTTTATTACACGTACTTATAACAGCCACACAACATAGCCTCAAATTACCTCAGCAGCAAATGCTCAAACTCTGCATATCAAAGATGCAGCACCAGAAGCAGACATGTTTCTAGGCAGGTTTCCATGAAGAAAGAGGTGGAGTGTCGGAGTTTTCCCATGTAGCAACGCTGCTATCGTACCTGTCACCCTTGACATTGTCTGCAGTAGCAATCGATTCAAGCTCAGCCATCTCTTCTGGTGTAAACTTCACCGACAGAGCCCCAATGTTCTGGTTGAAATTCTCGATCTTGGTCGTGCCGGGAATCGGGCAAACGTCATCACCCTGTTGGTGTACCCAGGCAAGGGCTAACTGCGATGGGGTGCATCCCTTTCTTTGCGCAATTTCATTCACTTGGTCAAATAACTTCAAGTTGTGAGCCAAGTTCTCTGGCTGTAACCTTGGTAGGTACTGCATAACATAGAGCAATGTCTCAGCAGAAAGCATATGAGCAACTATCATTTTCCTTTTAACACCAAATTCTACCGCAACAAGAGCAAAAGTGGTTGCATTGCATGCCATCAGATTGTCTTTTACTTGACATAATAAGCATTTGGAAGTGCACAATCGCTGTGTATCTGGAAAAGCATGATCAGTTAAAGATTATCTTGAAATGATTAAAATATCTTGTCCCAAATCATAAGCATCAGAAATGTAGAGTGAAGTGATCCAGCAACTACCACACAGGGCTAATGGGTTTGATGTAAGATGTGAAAACAGAAACAAAATCCACAATCTAAGTATTGTTCATGTGATGGTACCATTAGTCACACATAAGAGAAAGAAATCACAAATGTAGATGATGTGTAGAACAATATTATCAGACGCAAAGCTCTTTTAGCTACGAAGAAAAATAGCTACTTCACTCGCCCAAAACTAATGGCAGGAAGTAATATACAACTTGATCCCAAAACTTCCATAAGAAAGGTGCTTGGGTGTCCTCACTCAAGAAATGGTTGTGTCAAGATACAATTTATCTTGTGAAGAAAGATGAGAAAGGATGGAGGGCTAAGGCCCAATACTGGTGTCGGTTCTTTAGAGGAAATATCGCTAATCTTGTGAAGGAAGATGAGAGAAAAAGGGTGGGTGAAAAGTGGAGAAAGGATAGTGATTAGCAAATGGTGGGAAGGCTTGGAAACAGAGCAACTTACAAATAAACCTTTTTTTTTTTGGTAAAGTAATAAACCTATTTTTATTCATTCCCAAAAGAATGAGAATCCGGGAACCTACCTCTTTCAGGCTCATTAAAGCCATTACTTTTGATTTTACATCTATCTAGAATCAAAAGAGGTGGGATGTCTGGCAAGTGCTGGATTGAAGACATATAAGAACGTGAAGCATTTGTGTCACCAAGTTTTATTCATCCCATCCAGATACTTTTCTTTCTACCACAAGAACAGGTTTCCAGCACTTCAATGAGAATGACAGTCACTGTGAGCATCTAATTATGTCGACCAGCAGAAACAGACCTGTCTGAAGTCATCCTTGGAGAAATTCTCCACCAACTTGGAGCCAACAGAAAAGAATCCTCGTCCTAAAGGACTGTAGGCAACAATTCCAATGCCAAGCTCCCTAGTCAACATTTTGAAGGAAGAGCAGAGTCAGAAGAAAGATGATGTTACTGCATAAACAAATTAACAGAGTGATATCCTACCTGCACGTGGGAATGATCTCTGCCTCCACATCTCTTGACCACAGCGACCACTCCAATTGCACCGCTGTGATGGGATGAACAGCATGTGCTCTTCTGATTGTTGACGCAGAGGCCTCAGACATACCGATGTACTTGATCTTACCCTCTTCAACGAGCTTCTTTAGCTCTCCAATCTGTGCATATTCACAAGAAAAAACAACAACCGTCAAGATCTTGCGTGTTAAGATCCAGAAAATTATGCACATCATTAGCTTTTTATGTTTCCCGATCCCTGAATAGTTTAGTCAATTATTATGCATCTCAATGCGACAAAAAAGTCACTAGGTATTGCGTTAACGGAGGTGGATTTCTCTAATCGATCACAGAAGAGAGCAAATTAAAGAAGTGCTCCAAGTACTTGTCACATTTCACGATGATATGTCAAGAACCAAATGTCTCCATTCCATAGAAAGTCCAGGAACAACTTCAAATGTGATTCTTGTATATAAATCAGGATGAACCCCGGAGCACTTTCATCTCAAAGGAAGATTTCGAATGATTTTCTTGCTTGTTGACCCTTAACTTGTAAAAGATGCCCATAAAACGAAAACTCAAGCCACTAAACCCCTAAATTCCACAACCCCTTTAACAGCATCGTGCCGCATCTTGAACTCTGCTATCAGCCGATCTTAAATCTCATTTAACAATATTTACAAGCAACTGCCACAAAATCCAACAAACTTGTAACAACATGACGATGCATAATTAACACCAATCTAGTTTAGCAACTGATCATATGGCTCCGAGAAAGTCTCGAGAGAGAGGTAAAGGTTTAAGGAGGATCCATACAGTGACTTCGATGGGGACTCGAGTGTCGACACGGTGTTGGTAGTAGAGGTCGATACAATCGACCTCGAGCCGCTTCAAGCTGGCCTCGCAAGCCGCCCTCACGTATGCCGGATCGCCCCGGATCTCCCTCTTCCCGTCCCCAAAGACGGCTCCGAACTTGGTCGCCAATTCCACCTTCTGCCTCACACCTCCCTTCAGTGCCTGCTCAAAATCAACCCCGAAATTAGAAAACCATGACGCAGGATCGAGCATCCGATCCTGCTCGAGGAAGCTAAATTCCATAACACTATAAGCACATATAATTCATGCGGAGGCAAAACAGAGACTGAGAGAGAACCGACCTTTCCGAGGAGGATTTCGTTGGTGTGGGGGCCGTAGATGTCGGAGGTGTCGAGGAAGGTGACGCCGGAGCCGACGGCGTGGTGGATGAGGGCGATCATGTCGGGGTCGGGCTTGGGAGGGCCGTAGAAGGCGGACATGCCCATGCAGCCCAGCCCCTGCGCCGACACCTCCAGCCCCTGCGACCCCAGCTTGATCCTCCTCACCGTCGTCGACGCCGCCGCCATTGCCGTCGTCTAGCTCGAGCTCGCTCGATCCCTGCGCGTGATACCGAAGACGCCGATGACGAAGGTGTCGGGCGAGACCAGATATTTATGAGGGGGAGTGGCAGTAGGTGCGCGGAGACGGATATGCTACCGAAGACGCACGTGCTGACGAAAAGGGAGGAGAAAATAAGAAATGCTGACGTCATATGATTGACAAAAAATGAACCCTAACACCCTTTTAAAAAACCCTCCCACTTTTATTCCTTGACGTCCCTTCAGGATTTATTTGTCGGCTGCTAATTCTACCGTTACCTTTTCTTGTCCTATAAAAAATTTAGGGGTGAGCATCAGTCTAGGGTCAACCCTGGATCGACTCTAGACCGCTCAACCCTACCGGTTTTGGTCCGGTTCCTGAGGAAACTGAGTTGATCATTGGTCCTAAAATTCCTAAACCAACACTATGCGAGTCGGTTCTCGGTCCTAAGAGTTCTGAGTCGGTCCAACTCGGACCCACCCTAACTATATATAATATATATTATTTATAATTTTTATATAGAAAAACCTTAAAATAAACGATGTCAATAATATTAAACAGCTTTTTAGTGAGGAGTTCAAGTAATTTTACATTATTCTTTAATAACTTAAGTTTTTAATGTCTTTTACGGCGTCAATAATTATAATTTATGAAGGAGAAAAATGTTTTTGTAAGTCTTCACGGCATCCAAAAAGGCATATTATGGCATCCTCCTCTAATATTCGTTATCTTCTGTTTTATTTGTCATCTTAGTCTTCAATTTGCTAAAATCGAAAAAAACAACTTCTCCACTCGTCACTCGACACTCGCCTCGCTCGCTTTGGGTCACTTGTGCCACTCGCCACTTGATGCTCGCTTGGCTTGTTGCTCCCCGCTCAACATTCGATGCTCATTTTGTTCGATGCTCACCCCACTTGACCCTCACCGCTTGCCTTTCTTAGCTGACCTTGCTCATCATCGAACCCATTGGGTCGGTACAGTCTTTGGTTGCCCTTTCAAGGAGTACAAAAAATAAAATAAAAAATTATTGGTTAGTCCTGGGTTGACCTTGAAACTGGACCGAACCCATTGGGTCAGTCCGATCCCCAATCGCTTGTTGAAGGAGTACAAAAATGAAATAAAAAATTATCAATTGGTCCCGGGTTGACCTTGGAATTGGATCGGACCCATTAGGTTGGTCCGGTCCTTAGTCCCAAGCTCAAGAGGATCAATCCTTGGTCCCAAAAATTAAGGACCGACACTATGCGGGTTGGTCCTAAGATTAGGGGGTGGACCGGCCCAATTCGGACCATGCTCACCCTTAAAAAAAAATCCTCAATTTTAACTCACATTCTAATTCTACCTTCGACCTTTTTTTTTGTATAATACCCAATCTCATAAAAATTCATAAACTTTTACTTGAGTCGCAAATCTACTCCCATTAACCCTTTGTCCAAAATATCTTATTGACATCGAGAGAAGGAAAACTCCCAAACACGAATTGTTCAGGAGAGATGGAACATTCCCAAGCACAAAAGATCGAAAACCAAGCGCAAAATCACTGAGGGCAATTTTGACAAAGGGTTAATGCATAGTAGATTTAGGACTCAAGTAACAATTGGTAATCTTTTATGAGATAAAATAAATTAGAGTGAAAATAAAACTGGACCTAAAGCTGGATTCTTTTATGAGACAAAACAACATTTAAGATAAAATTGGTACTGGATCTAAACTTAAGGGATTTTATGAGACAAAAAAAGTTTAGATGGGATTGGAACTAGAACTAAAATTGGGGATTTTGTCATATGATTGACAAAAAGAAGCCTAACACCCTTATACATACTAGGTACGTATGTTGTCTCTAACATAGTGGCTCAGCGAAGATGTCTACAGGTTGGTCCATAGTTCAAATTCCTTTAGTTACAACAACTCCTTCTCTGATCTTATCTTGAGTAAAATGGCAATCAACTTCTATATGTTTTGTTCTTTCGTGAAAAACTAGATTTGTTGTTAATTTAAGTGTAGCATCATTATCACAAAACAATTTAGTTGCTCCACTAACCTGTAATCCAAGATCTGAGAGTAATCCTCCTATCCAAACTACTTCATAGGTAGTTCTCCCCATGACTTGATACTTTGATTCAGTTGATGACAATGATATAATTGATTGCTTCTTCCTTTTCCACGAGATTAATGACTTTCCCAATTTAATGCATAAACAAAAATAGATATCTTGGTCATCAGGCAAGTTGCATAATTTATATTACAAAAAGCTCTCATCTTCATGTTGCAGTCACAAGATAAAAATATTCCAAGTTCTAGACATACTTTATATATTTCACAACTTTTAGGGCTCCATTCATATGGGATTGTTTTGGACTATGCATGAATTAAGAGTACTTGCATTGCATAACATATATTAGGCCCTATGATGGTGAGGTATATTAATTTTGCAACAAGTTGCCGATATGCTAATGGATCCTTGAGCAATGAATCCTCAAAAGATGAAGAAGAATCTAAGTCCATGAGTTGGTAGCTTAGTATTTTGTTCAATTAGTATGATGGCCGATTTGTATCTAGATAATCCCGCTTTAGAAACGATTTTTGGGATGAACTTCCTCTTACTAAGACTAATACCTTTACTAGATCGAGCAATCTTAATATCAAGAAAATATTTTGGAGGTCCAAATTCTTGATGTGGAAGCAGGCGTTCGATTGGCACGTTTTGAAGTTGAAACTATAGTTTTTTAAAAGTTATTTTCTTTTTTTTAATCTCGTGAAATGTTCTGCATCTGCCACATGTCTATATGCTTTCCTGAGGAACAGTCCATGAATGTATGGTTGTGCGATGTGCAGCTGGGCAAATAATTCCATGCCGCCTTGTCTGAACGCAACGTTGCTAGTGCTCAGAAAATGACAATGTACTGTGCAGTAATCGACTAGCGCACCAAAACAAAATAATCTATTCTCCGATGCAAACGTAATTGAAACAACAGTTAGAGCAATATATTTGTTAAAAAGAAATAATTTGATGATAATTTTTATTCTAGACTACAAAAAATCAAATAATAAATAATTGAAATTATTATAGGGTTCACGACTTTAAAAATTTATGACTCATAATAAGCTGTTATTTTCATAATAATCCAAAGACTATTATGCTAACAAAATCCTTTACTAAAATACAAATACCAAGCACAAGGGAATGTTACAATGAAAAACCTCCCATTGATATAGCCTCCCATTTAATTATGCCAAATAAACCCTCCCATTAATTTCTCCATATTAATCGACATCATCGCCAAGAGAAAGCCATATTTCAAAGCTATCAATATATTGTAGGATTGTTTCAACATAACTTATTCGTGCATCCTAATAATCAAAACGTGAACTATCATTCTTAAACTTTTAATAAATGTTTAATCTAGTCCACAAATTATATCATTGCATTCTATCTCATAAGACTGTCTTTGATGGGTTGGATAAAACTCTAATATGATAAGTTTGATCTTATCCGTTGTTTAGAGTAACGTGAAATTCAGATATAGTTCAGATAAAAATTCCTTCTAGAAAGTGATATAAATTCAAATAGGATATGTGAAATTTAGAAAACTGAAAAGATAAGGGGTACAACTTTTTCCCCCACTCCTGCGCTTGTTGATGGCTTATCCTCACTTTTGACCAGTGCCACCATCATCTCTCTCTTGCTCCAATTTCTCTCACTAAAATGACCACCACAAACTTAGAGCATGAGCATCGCGAAGATACCTAGAGAAGCCCTCGCCACAACGACCTGAGCAAACTTTAAGGGCCACCGTTCCTCCTACCAGTGACAAGCTGCTTACCACCTTTGGCTGCCTCGGAAAAGTGGCGTCGGAGCTCGTCAGCCCTGCCTCTTTCGTATGTCACTTAACTCCATTTTGGTGGGGAACTTTGTGATCCCGATCAAAGCTGGACACCTTCTCTGTGAAGAAGATGATCCGAAAGAGGCGGCAGCCAAGGTGATAGAGCTCCTCAACCACGTCACTCGGAGCGAGTAGTACCGATGGTGCTACCACCCATAAACCAGATCCGCACGCTGTCTCGGGGGAAGCTGTTGAAGCGACTGAATAAGTCGGGGAACGGTAACGGGGAATCAACGCAGTATTCGCACAAGTCGAAGGGGAAGGATTCATCGCAGGAGAAGGCGTTGAAAGTAAAGATGGCTAGACCAGCGGAGAACTCAAACCCAAGGGCCTCTCAATGTGGCGAAGTCAAAGGTAGAGCGAGCGGAATCCGCCTGGTTGGTCAAAGGAACGGTTGTGAAAGGATGAATAGTTTTTACGACTTCTATGGTTTATTTTTAATTTTAATTCTACAAATCAAACACTCATTTAAAAAAACATTTATTTGAATCATGCTAATTTGTGCTAATTTCAAACGTCAACAAATATTAGATGGGATTTTTATCCTATCATTATCCTATATAGCAAAGATGTTTGAACGATCAAACACACCCTCATTGGATTTATTTAGTTTAGGATTTAAATTAAACATGTACCAAAAGTTTAACAATCACACTGAATAAATTAAAATTCGGAACGACATGACACATTGAACTAAAGTTGGGAGACAATTTATGTTATTTTCCTAAACCAAAACAGAACAACATTTGCTCCACTCTAACTCCAAATAACAAACAATAGGAGTGTCATTTTAATTTCAGGAAACTTGCGCAATAAATCTGACAGTTTTATAATAATGCGGAGGAATGAGCGAAGAAATCGAGCTATATAAAGGCTCATGAACCGTAGGTGGTGAAACTTGAACAAGTAACCTTCGATTTCCCCGACATTCAAATCAACTGCGCTAGCATTTTATCACAAACTTCGTTTTCTCCAGAACATCGGGTAACATTTTACTGTTCCTTAACTTCGATTCTAAATCAAAAACAAAGCGAAGCTTTGTATCTATTTTCAGCATCCAGTCTTGAGAGTATGTTGCGCACGGTGTTAGTATTGAACTCATGGCTGGAGGAGAATAAAGCGTCACTCTAATATGTACGAATTGAGTTTGAATTCTTCAAAATCCCGATTTTTCACATTCTGAAAATCACCCCGATAAAGTCGGCACAGCGGGCTTGGTTCGTATTCAACTCGCTCTCGTGTTTCTCAATGATCTTTCCCCAGTGAGCTTAGTACACATCCATAATCTTCTCATAGTGAATGTCACATGAACAAAACGAGAACAGTCACTCTCTTATTACACATAATTATAACAGCCACACAACATAGCCTCAAATTACTTCAGCGGCAAATGCACAAACTCTGCATATCAAAGACGCAGCAACAGAAGTAGACATGTTCTAGGCAGGTTTCCAAGAAGAAAGGGGTGGAGTGTCGGAGTTTTCCCATGTAAAGTTGCTTCCATCGTACCTGCCACCCTTGACATTGTCCGCAGAAGCAATTGATTCGAGCTCGGCCATCTCTTCTGGTGTAAGCTTCACTGACAGAGCCCCAATGTTCTGGTTGAAATTCTCGATCTTGGTCGTGCCGGGAATCGGGCAAACATCGTCACCCTGGTGGTGTACCCAGGCGAGGGCTAACTGCGATGGGGTGCATCCCTTTCTTTGCGCAATTTCATTCACTCGGTCGAATAACTTCGTGTTGTGAGCCAAGTTCTCTGGCTGGAACCTTGGTAGGTACTGCATAACATAGAGCAATGTCTCAGCAGAAAGCATATGAGAAACTATCATTTTCCTTTTGACGCCAAATTCTACAGCAACAGGTGCACAAGTGATCACATTGCATGCCAACAGATTGCCTTGTTACTTGACATAATAAGCATTTAGAAGTGCACAATCGTTGTGTCTCTGGAAAAGCATTATCAGTTATAGATTATCTTGAAATGATTAAAATATCTAGCCCCAGATCATAAGCATTAGAAACATCGAGCGAAGTGATCTAGCAACTACCACACAAGGCTGATGGGTTTGATGTAGGATGTGAAAACAGAAACAAACTCGACAATCTAAGTTTTGTACGTGTGATGGTAACATTAGTCACACGTAAGATAAAAAAATCACAAAAGGTAGATGATGTGTAGAAGAATGTTATCTGACGCAAAGCTCTTTTAGCTACAAAGAAAAATAGCTACTTCACTTGCCCAGCACTATCGCTAGTCAAACACTAATGGCCGAGAGTAATACACAATTGGCTTTATGTCAGATGGGAACTTGATCCCAAAACTCCCATAAGAAGGGTGTTAGGGAGTCCTCACCCAAGAAATGGTTGTGTCAAGATATATTTTATCTTGTGAAGAAAGATGAGAAAAAAAAAAGGATGGAGGGCCAAGGCCCGATACTGGTGTCGGTTATTTTGAGCAAATATCGCTAATCTTGTGAAGAGAGATGAGAGAAAAAAGAGCGGGTGGAAAGTGGGGAAAGGATAGTGATTAGCAAATGGTGGGAAAGCTGGGAAACGGAGCAACTTACAAATAAACCTATATTTATTCATTCCCAAAGGCACGAGAATCTGGGAAACTGCCCCTTTCAGGCTCATTAAAGCCATTACTTGTTATTTTTAAATTTATCTAGAATCACGAGAGGTGGGATGACTGGCGAGTGCTGGATCGAATAAGAATATGAAGCATTTGTGTCACAAAGTTTTATTCATACCATCCAGATACTTTTTCTTTATAGATAAGAACAGGTTTCCAGCACTTCAATGGGAATGACAGTCACTGTGAGCATCTAATTATGTCGACCAGCAGAAACAGACCTGTCTGAAGTCTTCCTTGGAGAGATTCTCCACCAACTTGGAGCCAACAGAAAAGAATCCTCGTCCAAGAGGACTGTAGGCAACAATTCCAATGCCAAGCTCCCTAGTCAACATTTTAAAGGAAGAGCAGAGTCAGAAGAAAGATGTTACTGCATAAACAAATAAACAGTGATATCCTACCTGCACGTGGGAATGATCTCTGCCTCCACATCTCTTGACCACAGTGACCACTCCAATTGCACCGCTGTGATGGGATGAACAGCATGTGCTCTTCTGATTGTTGACGCAGAGGCCTCGGATAAACCGATGTACTTGATCTTACCCTCTTCAACGAGCTTCTTTAGCTCTCCGATCTGTGCATATTCACATGACAAAACAACAATCGTCAAGATCTTACATGTCAGGATCCAGAAAATATTGAACATCATTAGTTTTTCTTGTGTCCTGATCCCTGAATAGTTTGTGTTCCCTGACTTCTCAAACATTACAATTTGACTAGGTAGCTCCCAGCAAAAAATAGTCAATCTTTATGCATCTCAATGCAACAAGAAAGTCGCAAGGTATTGCATTAACGGAGGTGGATCACTCTAATCTATCACAGAAGAAGGCAAATTAAAGAAGTATTCCAAGTACTTGTCATATTTCACAATGACATGTCAAGAACCAAATGTCTCCGCAGAAAGTCCAGGAACAACTTCAAATGTGATTCTCAGATATAAATCAGGATGAACCCTGGAGCACTTTCATCTCAAATAAAGATGTCGAATAATTTTCATGCTTGTTGACCCATAAAACAAAAACTCAAGCCATATAAACTACTAAATTCCACAACCCCTTGAACAACACCGTGCTGCATCTTGAACTCTGCTATCATCTGAACTCAAGTCTCATTTAACAATATCTTGATGCTGATGCATCATCAACACCAATCTAATTTAGCAACTGATCACTCGGAGAAAGTCTCAAGAGAGGTAAAAGTTTGATGAGGGATCCATACAGTGACTTCGATGGGGACGCGAGTGTCGATGCGATGTTGGTAGTAGAGGTCGATGCAATCGATGTCGAGCCTCTTCAAGCTGGCCTCGCAAGCAGCCCTCACGTACGCCGGCTCGCCCCGGATCTCCCTCTTCCCGTCCGCGAAGCTGATTCCGAACTTGGTCGCCAATTCCACCTTCTGCCTCACCCCTCCCTTCAGTGCCTGCTCAAAATCAACCCCGAAATCAGAAAACCAAGGCGCGGGATCCGAGCACTCTGCTCCATGAAGCTAAATTCCGTAACACTATAAGCACATATAATTCATGCGGAGGCAAAACAGAGACTGAGAGAGAACCGACCTTTCCGAGGAGGATTTCGTTGGTGTGGGGGCCGTAGATGTCGGAGGTGTCGAGGAAGGTGACGCCGGAGCCGACGGCGTGGTGGATGAGGGCGATCATGTCGGTGTCGGACTTGGGAGGGCCGTAGAAGGCGGACATGCCCATGCAGCCCAGCCCCTGCGCCGACACCTCCAGCCCCTGCGACCCCAGCTTGATCCTCCTCACCGTCGTCGTCGATGCCGCCATTGCCGTCGTCTAGCTCGAGCTCGCTCGTTCCCTGCACTGCACCGAGACGATGGCGAAGGCGTCGGGCGAGCCGAGATTTATAGGAGGGAGTGGCAGAAGCTACAAAGAGTAGGAGGGGAGCGGTAGTGGATGTGAAGACGCACGTGCTTACGTCAATTGTACCCCCAGTGACGACCCTTACCATATAGGGAGGACGTACCTACTCACGTCAATTGAACTATTGTGATGTCTTAGTGATTACTCTTTCCATAAGCGAGAGGTGGGGCCAACCTTCCCACATAAAACGTGGGAGGTGGAGTTTTGAATCCCTACCTAGGGACAATTTAGAACATATTTAGTAATCATCCCAACAGTGCCAAATTTTGATTTTTTGTTCCCAGAATCAATTTGGGATGAGAATCGCGTTTGGTAAAATTTTTGTTCCCGAGAATAAATTTGTTTTCAGAATCAGTTTGGGACGAGAATCAAGAATAAAAAAAAAATTGATTATTGTTTCGGGAACAAAATTGAGAATGAAAACTCTTCTTCTTCTCTTTTCTTCTTCTTCATCAACTGCCATCCCATGATCGCCGCCCATCACCGTCCGCTGCCTCCGCCATCGCCCGCCGCCGTCCGACGCTGCTGGTTGCCGGTGACCGGTCTGGCGAGCTCGCTGGAGGCTTGCTAGGCTAGGGTGAGGTCCGGCGAGGCCGAGCCAATGAGGGCCGGCCTCGCCGAGGGCTAGCGACCAACCTGAAGAAGAATTAGAATAGGAGAAAAAAAAAACAAAAAAAAAAAAAAGAAAAAAAAAAAAAAAAAAAAAAAGTAAAAAAAGGAAAAAAAAAAAAAAAAGCAAAAAAGGTAAAAAGGAAAAAAAAAAAGAAAAAAAAAGAAAAAAAAAAAAAAAAAAGAAAAAAACGGAGAAAAAAAAAAAAAAAGGAAAAAATTATAAAAATTATTTAAAAATTAAAATAAATTGATTTGGAGCGAGAATCAATTAACACGGTACTCAAACGCAATTCTATTCTAGAATCGAAATTTTGTACGATTACCAAATGCGTTCTTTTACTCGAATCAATTCTCGGGAATAAAATAAAAAATAATCATTTCTGATCAGAATTTGTTTTCGGGAACAGAATCGTTACCAAACGCGCCTTTAGTATCAAATGTGATTTCAATTCTCATGCCTAACATTGTCCGCATAAGCAATCGATTTGAGCTTAGCCATCTCTTCTGGTGAAAGCTTCACTGACAGAGCTTCAATGTTCTGGTTGAAATTCTTGATCTTGATCGTGCTGGGAATCGGGCAAACGTCATCACTTTGGTGGTGTACCCAGGCGAGGGCTAACTGCAATGGGGTGCATCCCTTTCTTTGTGCAATTTCATTCACTTGGTCGAATAACTTCACGTCGTGAGCCAAGTTCTCTGGCCACAACCTTGGTAGGTACTTCATAACATAAAGCAATGTCTAAGCAGAGAGCATACGAGCAACTATCATTGTCCTTTTAACGCCAAATTCGACATCAACGGGTGCAAAATTGTTACTTGACATAATAAGCATTTGGAAGCGCACAATCGCTGTGTATCTGAAAATGCTTGATCAATTAAAGATTATCTTGGAATGATTAAAATATCTTGTCCCAAATCATAAGCATTAATG
This sequence comes from Eucalyptus microcorys, assembly GCA_014182515.1. Taxonomy (NCBI): domain Eukaryota; kingdom Viridiplantae; phylum Streptophyta; class Magnoliopsida; order Myrtales; family Myrtaceae; genus Eucalyptus; species Eucalyptus microcorys. Next base: position 21,557,763 of record CM024564.1, read on the forward strand.
ATGTCGAGTGAAGTGATTTAGCAACTATCACACAAGGTTGATGGGTTTAGGGTGCGCATGACAAAATTTCTGGAACAGAAATTAATTTCTTAATTTCTATTTCAAAAATAGAGAAGTTAAAAATTTTAGCTTCTGATTTTTTTTAAAATTTATTTTTGAAATAAAAATTTGTTTCAGAAATAGAAAAATTAAATTGCGTTACCAAACGGATTTCTGTTCCAAACCTATTCCAGGGAACAGAGAAATAAAGAAATAGAGAAATAAAAATTTTATTATGCCCACCCTTAATGGAAGATGTGAAAATAAAAAAAAAATCGACAATCTAGGTGTTGTACACGTCACGGTACCATTAGTCACACATTAAAGAAAGAAATCACAAATGTAGATTATGTGTAGAAGAATACATTATCAGACGCAAAGCTCTTTTAGATACGAAGAAAAATAGCTACTTCGCTTGCCCAGCACTATTGCGACTCAAACACTAATGGCACGAAGTAATACACAACTTGATCCCAAAACTTCCATAAGGGTGCTAAGGAGCCCTCACTCGAGAAATGGTTGTGTCAAAATATATTTTCTTGTGAAGAAAGATGAGAATAAAAAAGGACGGAGGGCCGAGGCCCGATACTTGTGTCGGTTATTTTGAGAAAATATCGCCAATCTTGTGAAGGAAGATGCGAGAAAAAGGGTGGGTGGAAAGCTAAGTAACACTAATACTGACACGTGACACGCGACACACGACAACACATAACACGATACGACACACCGACACATCATTTCTCAAAAAAACATAGAATTCCAACTTGTTGGGACATGTTATATATTAGATATATATTTTTATATATACATAATAATTTATCATTTTTATGATTATTTCAATCAAATTAATTTGAATCAAATTCATAAATAAATTAATTAAAAAAATCCTAGAATGAATATACACTAAAAACATTAATCTGCCATTTATTAATATCATTCATTATTTCAATTTGACAAATTCAACTTTATTTCAATAATTCATAAAATTTGCAGAAAAAACAAGCAATCCATATTATAGACTTGCATGTTAGATATGTTAGAAGATGAGAAAAAAAAAAACTTACGGGGTGAATTGCGTATCACGGGAAGTGGGAGTCAGAAGAGAAGAAAATACTGAATTTTTCTTATTTCTTCATTTTTTATTTTTATTATTGTGTTTTATTTTTTCATATATATCCTCTAATTTATTGAATTTTTTAAATTGACATCGATATCGGAATAATCTGTTGGAAACTCGTATGTCAGAATTCCGACTCGAGCGTCGGAAGGTGTCAAGAAAGTTGACCGGGTATCGGATTTTCCGACGCGTGTTGACCGAGTGTCGGAGAGTGTCCGACAAGACACGAACGTTCTTGGAAAGTGTCGATGCTTCATAGGTGGAAAGTAGGGAAAGGCTAGTGATTCGCACATGGTGGGAAGGGTGGGAAACAGAGCAACTTACAAATACACCTATATTTATTCATTTCCAAAAGCATGAGAATCCGGGAAACTGCCTCTTTCAGGCTCATTGAAGCCATTACTTGTGATGTTACATTTATCTAGAATGAGGAGAGGTGGGATGTCTGGTGAGTGATGAATTGAGGACATATAAGAACAAGAAGCATTTGTGTTGCCAAGTTTTATTTATCCCATCCAGATACTTTTTCTTCATACCACAAGAACTGGTTTCCAGCACTTCAATATGAATGACAGTCACTGTGAGCATCTAATTATGTTGACAAGCAGAAACAGACCTGTCTGAAGTCTTCCTTGGAGAGATTCTCCAACAACTTGCAGCCAAGAGAAAAGAATCCTCATCCTAAAGGATTGTAGGCAACAATTTTAACGCCAAGCTCCCTAGTCAACATATTAAAGGAAAAGCAGAATGAGAAGAAAGCCGTTCTTACTGCATAAACAAATTAACAGAGTGATATCCTACCTGCGCGTGGGAACGATCTCTGCCTCCACATCTCTTGTCCACAGAGACCACTCCAATTGCACCGCTGTGATGGGATGAACAGCATGTGCTCTTCTGATTGTTGATGCGGAGGTCTTGGATAAACCGATGTATTCAATCTAACCCTCTTCAATGAGCTTCTTTAGCTCTCCGATTTGTGCATATTCACATGACAAAACAACAACAGTGAAGATCTTACATGTTAAGATCCAGAAATTATTACACATCATTAGCTTTTATTGTGTCCTGATCCCTGAATAGTTTAGTCAATCTTTATGCATCTCAATGTGACAAAAAAGTCACAAGATATCGAGTTAACGGGGGTAGATTTCTCTAATCTATCACAGAAGAGGGCAAATAAAAGAAGCATTCCTAGTAATTTTAATATTTCTCAATGATATGTCAAGAATCAAATGTCTCCACAGAAAGCCCAGGAACAACTTTAAATGTGATTCTCGTATATAAATCAGGATGAACCCCGAAGCACTTTCGTCTCAAAAGAAGATTTCAAATAATTTTCATGCTTATTGACCCTTAACTTGTAAATGATGCCCATAAAACCAAAACTCACGCCACTAAACTACTAAATTCAACAACCGCTTTAACAACACCTTGCTGCATCTCGAACTCTGCTATCACCTGAACTTAAGTCTCATTTAACAATATCTTGTAAGTCAAAAGGCAAGCAAATAGTCAAGTTCTGCCACAGAATCCAACAAACTTGTAACAACATGACGATGCATCGTCAACACCAATCTAGTTTAGCAACTGATCATATGGCTTGGAGAAAGTCTCCAGAGAGGGAAAGGCATAATGAGGGATCCATATAGTGACTTCAATGGGGACTCGGGTATCGACATGGTGTTGGTAGTAGAGGTCGATGCAATCGACGTCGAGCCGCTTCAAGCTTCAAGCTGCCCTCGCAAGCCGCCCTCACGTACGCTGGATCGCCCCGTATCTCCCACCTCGCGTCAATCCAGAACTTGGTTGCCAGTTCCACCTTCTGTCTCACTCCTCCCTTCAGTGCCTACTCCAAAACCAACACCAACATCACCATAAGAAAGCCCACAGATTGCCGTCAAAATAAAGAAAACCAAGATGCAGGATCATGAAATTCGGCATGACCATAGCATATCTTCTTCGTGCGGAAGCAGCTGAGACTAAGCTTTATAACATACTAAAGAGCCGACGTTTCCGAGGAGTATTTCGTTGGTGCGAGAGTCGTAGACGTCGGAGGTGTCGAGGAAGGTGACGCCGGAGCCAACAGCCAATTGAAAAACCAAAATGGTGATGTCATCTGATTGACAAAAATAGATCTAATACCCTATTAATTAAAAAAAAGGTTAATACCTTGAAAAATCTCAAATCAGTACATTTGTGACAAATATATTCAAATTAATTTTTTTACCATAAAAAATATCAAACTGGTACACCTTTAATAAATTTACCTCAAATTAGTATATTTGTAACAAATTTATCCTCTATTAGTTTTTGTTAAATTTTACAATTAAAATTTTGAGTTAGATGACACGTGACAATTGATTAGTGTGCCAGTTTTGGATTTTACTCTCTATTTGTCACAATTGTACCATTTTTGTAGTTTTTATTCGTCACAAATATATCGGTTTGGAAATTTTTACAGTTAAACATATTATTTTGGTGGTAAATTTGTCACAAATGTACCAATTTAAGATTTTTTTTGCAGTCATTTTGAGTAAATTTTTCACATGTGTATCAGTTTAATTTTTTCATGGTCAAAAAATTATTTTTGGGTAAATTTATCACATGTCTATCAGTTTAGAGTTTTTCAGGGTATTGACCCTAAAAAAAAAAAAAACCTCCAACTTTAGCTTTTCTCCCAATTTTACCTTTTGTCTAAACAAAAAATAATACTAATTGTAGGTCAATTATCGATTCTGCATATCCCATCAAAAACCCTTGCTTTTAAGTCATATAACAATTCCACCTTAAACATTTTTTCTCTTATGAAAAACCCCCAACTTTAGGTTTTGTCCCAATTTTACTATCCAATCTCAATTTTACCTTAAAATTTTTACAGTCTCATAAAAAAAAAATACAAACTTTTATTTGAGTCACAAACTTGCTCCCATTAACCCTCCATCTAAAATTTCCCGTTGACACCAAGAGATGGAAAACTCCCAAGCATGAGTTGTTTGAGGGAGATGGAACATTCCCAAGTACAAGAGATCAAAAATCAAGCGCAAAATCATTAAGGGGGATTTTGACGGATGGTTAGTAAAGAACATATTTGGGACTCAAACTGAACCTAAAGCTGGGATTCTTTTATGAGACTAAACAACGTTCAGGATAGAATTGGTACTAGATCTAAAGTTAAGGGGTTTTTATGAGGAAAAAAAAAAGTTTAGATAGGATTGAGACTAGAACTAAAATTGGGGTTTTCTAAGAAACAAAAAAAAAAAATCAGGATAAAATTGGGACGGGACCTAAAGTTGGAGGTTTTTTATGAGATAAAAAAATAGAATTGAGATAAGAGCTAAAGTAGGAGGTTTTTTTAAGGTAGTAGGCTGAAAAATAGTAGAAATTAGGACTTTTGATCATATTCAACAGAGTTAATGCCAAAAAAAGCTTATTTATTTACTACCAAAAATTTCGTATTTGTAGATGTGTGATAAATTTATTTTGCATTAATTTCCATAAATTTTATAGTTAAATTGCTGAGTTGAAGAGTGGTCCGTGAATATATGGTTGTACAATGTGAAGATCGGCGGATAATCCGGTCCACGTTAATTAAGAGTTCACGAACATAAAATGACAAACTCTTGGCAAAGAGACCAAATAAATATGGCACGAATTGGAGGGTTACAAAAACAAAAACAAAACAAGACTTCCCATATAAAAGGGGGAAAAAGCATGTCATTATCAATTGCCCATCATATCCAAATATTTTAGGATTAAATACCCTTAAAAACCACAAATTGATACATGTATGATAAATTTATCCCAAAATATTATTTTAACTATAAAAAAACCACAAACTGATACACCTGTGACAATTTTCCCTCAATTGAGCATAAAAAAAAAAAACTCAAACTATTATACTTATGATAAATTTACTTCAAATTAATTTATTTGACCGCCAAAAATCTCAAACTTATACATTTGTGACAAATATACTCTCAGTTAAATTAAATTAATATCACAAAAAATTGTATAACTATGGCAACCGAAGAGTAAAATCTTAAACTAGTACACTAGACAACTGTCACATGTCATTCAACTTAATAATTTGACAAAAATCTAATAGAAACTAAGAGAAGGTTAATTTGTCACAAATATACCAATTTGGGATAAAATTGTCGAAGGTATACCAATTTAGGGCCTTTTATGGTCAAAAATTAATTTAGGGTAAATTTGTCACAGGTATACCAGTTTGAGATTTTTTAGGGTATTAACTCAATATTTTATTATAATCCTAAAGCACGAATACAAAACTTGGTTTATCTAAAGACTCATTTTGCAAGCTCATAAATTGATTGGATTTGCACTTCTAAAGTGATTTACAAATAAGTTGCGAGAACTAAACAAGTGACCTTTGATTTCTTGACGCTCGAATTAAGTGCGTCGTCTTTACTAGGGTTATTATACGAAAAAATTACCAAAACAATCATAAAGTTATTACAATTTTTCTAATTTAGTCTTAAACCTTTTTTTCTAACCAATTCAGTCCTAAACATTTTGCAATTATACTAATTCAATTCATCCGGCCAATTTGGGCCAACCAGCACCGCTCGTCCTACTAATATTGATGTGGATAATCTTTTAATAATATTTTATTTTATTAAACCAGCGAGGTCAGCCTCACCAACCAATGGCAAGGCTTACCCCCACACGCCACTTGCCACTGGCAAGGGCGAGCCTCACCCAACGATGGTGAGGCCACCCTCGCCATGGTTAGGCAAGGCCCTGCCTGCCTTTGGCCTAGGCAAGCCTCACCGGCCATGGGCAAGTTGCGATCTCGCTCATGGCAGACGAGGCTCGACTCTCGTCAGTCCAATGAGGGTGAGCCTTGCTCAACCTTTGGCAAGCCTCGCCAGAGACCACGAGAGGTCGCGGCCTTTGACCTTGCCCATGGCCAATGAGACTCAACCCTCGCCGGATTCAATAAGGGCAAGCCTTTGTCCTCACCTATGGCCGACAAAGGTTGACCCTTGCCAGCCCAGTCGACGGCTTAGGCGAAGTCGCCTAGCCACAAGCAAGGTTGCCCGACCATGGCCAAGCTTCCTCGAGGCCAGCGAGGTCCCTCACCGACCTTGCCTCTTTCCGATTGCTAGTGATGACTGGCTGGAGGAAGGAGAAGGAAGTGAAGAAAAAAAAAGAAAGAGAAAATAAAAGAAAAAATTAATAAAAAATAAGAAAAATAAAATATTATTAAAAAATTGTTTATGTCAGCATTGGCCGATCGGCCGAAGTTCACATTAATGCCTGCTGGCGAAAAATGGCCGAATAGACTGAATTGTCACAAATGCATAATATTTAGAATTGAATTAGTTAGAAAAAAAGGTTTAAAATTGAATTGAGGTTTACTATTTTAAAATTTTGTAACTCCCAATAAATTGTTATTCTCATGATACTCCAAAGATTATTATGCTAGCAAAATCCTTTACTAAAATACAAATACCAAGCACAAGGGAATGTTACAATGAAAAACCTCCCATTTAGTTAGGCCAAATAAACCCTCCCATTAATTTCTCCATATGGATCTATGTCATCACCAAGAGAAAACCTTATTTCGAAGCTATCAATATATTGTGGGATTGTTTTAACATAACTCACTCGTGCATCCTAACAATCAAAATGTGAAATATCATTCTTAAACTTTTAATTAGGGGTGGCAAATGGGTGGGTCGGGTATGGGTCGAGTTGAAAATGGGTCCACCCATATTTGACCCATTTAACCCATTTTGACCCATATTCTTATAGTATAAATCTAGTGACTCATACCCAACTCGACTCATACCCGACCCGACCCATATTGCTAAAACCTACTTATTGTTAAAATATTTTTATGCAATACAAATTTTTTAACAATTTTTATGCTATACAAATTTAATGGAAAATTTTTATAATTCTTTTTAAAATATTTTCTAAAAAAATCGAATTTTTAATTTTTTTAAATATATATTTTAATTTTTTTATTTTTTAAAATATAATTTTTAATTTTTTTTATTTTTTAAAATATCATTTTTAATTTTAATAATTATTTTATCTTTTTCTCTTTTCCCTTTTTTTTTTTCTTCTTCTTCGGCCGGCTGCCGGCCACAACGATGGCCGGGGACCGGCCACAAGTGAGATCGAGCTTGCCGGTATCAGGTGGGGCTCGATCTCGCCGATCCGGCGAGGCCAAGGCCTCAACCGACACCGGCGAGCTCGAGCCTCGCCAAATCCGACGAGTCTTAAGCCTCGCCGTCGTCGGCGAGCTCGAGCCTCGCCGGATCTAGCGAGGTTCGATCTCACCGATCCTCGCCGATGACCGGCGAGGCTCGAGCTCGGAGGCGAGCGGCGAAGGTGGGTCAAAGGGCTGTCACTAAGGAAGTTCATGTTTTTTAGATTTTAAAAATGGGTCGAAAATGGGTCAGAACGTGTGACCCATTTTCGACTCATATAAAACTGAACTTAAAATAGGTCGAATGTGGATTATGGCCCATTACAACTTCACAACCTACATTTGACCCATTTGTGAAAAATATGGGTGCAAAATAGGTTCATGACCCATTTTGCCACCTCTACTTTTAATAAATGTTTAATCTAATTCATAGATTATATCATTGCATTCTATCTCATAAGACTGTCTTTGATGGGTTGGATAAAACTCTAATATGATAAGTTTAATCATATCCGGTGTTTAGAGTAACGTGAAATTCAGATATAGTTTGGATAAAAAATCCCATCTAGAAAGTGATATAGATCCAAATAGGATATGTGAAATTTGGAAAATTGAAAAAAAAAAAAGGGATACAAGTTTTTCCCCCACTCCTGCGCTTGTTGATGGCTTATCCTCACTTTTGACCAGTCCGACCATCATCTCTCTTTTGTTCCAATTTCTCTCACTAAAATGACCACCACAAACTTAGAGCATGAGTATCGCGAAGATACCTAGAGAAGCCCTCGCCACAACGACCTGAGCAAACTCTAAGGGCCACCGTTCCTCCTACCAGTGACAAGCTGCTTACCACCTTTGGCTGCCTCGGAAAAGTGGCGTCGGAGCTCGTCAGCCCTGCCTCTTTCTTATGTCACTTAACTCCATTTTAGTAGGGAACTTTGTGATCCCGATCAAAGCTGGACATCTTCTCTGTGAAGAAGATGATCCGAGAGAGGCGGCAGCCAAGGTGATAGAGCTCTTCAACCACGTCACTCGGAGCGAGTGGTACCGATGGTGCTACCACTCATAAACCGGATCCGCACGCAGTATTCACACTCGTCGAAGGGGATGGATTCATCGCAGGAAAAGGCGTTGAAAGTAAAGATGGCTAGACCAGCGGAGAACTCAAACCCAAGGGCCTCTCAATGTGGCGAAGTCGAAGGTGGAGCGAGCGTAATCCGTCAAGTTGATCAAGGGCAGCGAAAGGGGCGTTGCAGAAGGAGCGAGCCCTTGAAGTCACATGGAACGGGGGTGTTTGATATGGATGAAGATTGTGAAAGGATGAATAGTATTTACGACTTCCATGGTTTATTTTTTATTTTAGTTATACAAATCAAACACACATTTAAATTTTTTTTTATTTGAATCATGTTATATCCAGACGTCAAGAAATATTAGATGGGATTTTTATCCTATCATTATCCCATATAGCAAAGATGTTCGAACGACCAAACACAGCATCATTGGATTTATCTAGCCTAGGATCTAAATTAAACATGTATAGAAAGTTCGACAACCGTACTAAATAAATTAAAAGTTCAATAAGAACATAACACATTGGACCAAAGTTCAATGACTATTTGCGTTGTTTTCCTAAACCAAAACAAAACAACATTGCTCCACTCTAACTCCAAATAAAAAACAATAGAAGTGTGGTTTTTAACTTTAGGAAACTTGCGCAATATCTCCGACTGTTTTATAATAATGCAGAGGCATGAGCGAAGGTATAGAGCTACATAAAAGCTCATGAACCGTAGGTGGTGAAACTTGAACAAGAAACCTTCGATTTCCCCGACTCTCATATCAACTGCGCCAGCATTTTATCCCAAACTTCGTTTTCGCGAGAACATCCAGTAGCATTTTACTGTTCCTTTACTTCGCTACCAAAGCAAACACAAAGCAAAGCATTGTATATATGTGTAGCATCCAGTCTTAAGAGTATGTTGCACACGGTGTTAGTATTGAACTCATGGTTGGAGGTAGGGGTGAGCATGGTCTAGGTTGGGCTGGTTCACCCCCTAACCCTAGGACCAACCCGCACAGTGCTGGTCCTCAATTTTTGGGACCGAAGACCGACCCTATCGAGCTTAGGACTGAGGATGGAACTAACCCAATGGGTTCGGTCCGATTTTAGGTCAACCCAGGACCAACCGATAATTTTTTATTTCATTTTTTGTACACTTTAAAAAAGCGATTGAAGATCGGACTGATCCAATGGGTTCAGTCCGATTTCAATATCAACTTAGGATTAACTAATAATTTTTTATTTCATTTTTTATACTCCTTAAAAAAGCAACTGAGGACCATACCAACCCAATAGGTTCGATGATGAGCGAGGTAAGCTAAGAAAGGCAAGTAGTGAGGGTCAAGTGGGGTGAGTGTTGAACAGAATGAACATCAAATGTCGAGTAGGGAGCAACAAGCCAAGCGAGCATCAAGCAGCGAAGGGCATGAGTGACCCAAAGTGAGCGAGGCGAGTGTCAAGTGATGAGCGGAGAAGTTGTTTCTTTCAATTTTGGCAAATTGAAAATTAAGAGAACAAATAAAACAAAAGAAAATGAATACTAGAGGAGGATGCCATAAATAGTTGTTTATACATTTTTAGATGCCATGAGGACTCATTATAAAAATAATTTTCTCCTTTGTAAATTATCACTATTAACGCTGTAAAATACATTAAAAATTTAAAATATTAAAGAACAATGTAAAATTAATTGAACTCCTCACTAAATAGATACTTAATGTTGTTGACGCCGTTTATTTTAAGGGTTTCTCTATATAAAAAAATTATAAATAATATATATATATTCAGGGTTGGTCCGGATTAGACCGATCCAGAACTCTCAGGACCAAGAACCGATTTGCGCAGTGCTGGTCCTGGAATTTTAGGATCAATGACCGACCTAATCTCCCTAGGAACTGGACCAAGACTGGCAGGATTGGGCCGGTCCAGGGTCGGTCCAGGTTGACCCTGGACCGATGCCCACCCGTAGTTGGAGGAGAATAAAGCGTCACTCTAGTATGTACGATTGAGTTTGAATTCTTCAAAATCCCAATTTCTCAGATTCTAAAAGTCACCCCGATAAAGTCGGCACGGCAGGCTCGGTTCGTAAAAAAACTTGCTCTCGTGTTTATCGAGTGATCTTTCCCCAGTAAGCTTAGTACATATCCATAATCTTCTCATAGTGAATGTCATATGTACAAAACGAAAACAGTCACTCTCTTATTACACATGCTTATAACAGCCACACAACATAGCCTCAAATTACTTCAGCGGCAAATGCACAAACTCTGCATATCAAAGATGCAGCAACAGAAGTAGACATGTTTCTAGGCAGGTTTCCAAGAAGAAAGGGGGGGAGTGTCGGAGTTTTCACAAGGAGAGAGGTTTCCAATGTACCTGCCACCCTTGACATTGTCCGCAGAAGCAATTGATTCGAGCTCAGCCATCTCTTCCGGTGTAAGCTTCACTGACAGAGCTCCAATGTTCTGGTTGAAATTCTCGATCTTGGTCGTGCCGGGAATCGGGCAAACATCATCACCCTGGTGGTGTACCCAGGCGAGGGCTAACTGCGATGGGGTGCAACCCTTTCTTTGTGCAATTTCATTCACTCGGTCGAATAACTTCGAGTTGTGAGCCAAGTTCTCTGACTGGAACCTTGGTAGGTTCTGCATAACATAGAGCAATGTCTCAGCAGAAAGCATATGAGCAACTATCATTTTCCTTTTAAGGCCAAATTCTACAGCAACAAGGTGCAAAAGTGATCGCATTGCATGCCAACAGATTGCCTTGTTACTTGACATAATAAGCATTTAGAAGTGCACAATTGTTGTGTACCTGGAAAAGCATGATCAGTTATAGATTATCTTGAAATGATTAAAATATCTAGCCCCAAATCATAAGCATTAGAAACGTCGAGCGAAGTGATCTAGCAACTACCACACAAGGCTGATGGGTTTGATGTAGGAAGTGAAAACAGAAACAAACTAGACAATCTAAGTTTTGTACGTGTGATGGTAACATTAGTCACACATAAGAAAAAAAAATCACAAAAGGTAGATGACGTGTAGAAGAATGTTATCAGAAGCAAAGCTCATTTAGCTACAAAGAAAAATAGCTACTTCACTTGCCCAGCACTATCGCTACTCAAACACTAATGGCCAGGAGTAATACACAATTGGCTTTATGTCAGATGGGAACTTGATCCCAACACTCTCATAAGAAGGGTGTTAGGGAGTCCTCACTCAAGAAATGGTTGTGTCAAGATATAATTTATCTTGTGAAGAAAGATGAGAAAAAAAAAGGACGGAGGCCAAGGCCCGATACTGGTGTCGGTTATTTTGAGCAAATATTGCTAATCTTGTGAAGAGATATGAGAGAAAAAGGGTGGGTGGAAAGTGGGGAAAGGATGGTGATTAGCAAATGGTGGGAAAGCTGGGAAACGGAGCAACTTACAAATAAACCTATATTTATTCATTCCCAAAAGCACGAGAATCCGGGAAACTGCCCCTTTCAGGCTCATTAAAGCCATTACTTGTGATTTTTAAATTTATCTAGAATCACGAGAGGTGGGATGACTGGCGAGTGCTGGATCGAATAAGAATATGAAGCATTCGTGTCACAAAGTTTTATTCATACCATCCAGATACTTTTTCTTTATAGAATAAGAACAGGTTTCCAGCACTTCAATGGGAATGACAGTCACTGTGAGCATCTAATTATGTTAACCAGCAGAAACAGACCTGTCTGAAGTCATCCTTGGAGAGATTCTCCACCAACTTGGAGCCAACAGAAAAGAATCCTCGTCCAAGAGGACTGTAGGCAACAATTCCAATGCCAAGCTCCCTAGTCAACATTTTAAAGGAAGAGCAGAGTCAGAAGAAAGATGTTGTTACTGCATAAACAAATTAACAGTGAAATCCTACCTGCACGTGGGAATGATCTCTGCCTCCACATCTCTTGACCACAGCGACCACTCCAATTGCACCGCTGTGATGGGATGAACAGCATGTGCTCTTCTGATTGTTGACGCAGAGGCCTCGGATAAACCGATGTACTTGATCTTACCCTCTTCAACGAGCTTCTTTAGCTCTCCAATCTGTGCATATTCACATGACAAAACAACAATCGTCAAAATCTTACATGTTAAGATCCAGAAATTATTGAACATCATTAGTTTTTCTTGTGTCCTGATGCCTGAATAGTTTGTGTTCCCTGACTTCTCAAACATTACAATTTGATTAGGTAGCTCCCAGCAAAAAATAGTCAATCTTTATGCATCTCAATGCAACAAGAAAATGGCAAGGTGTTGCGTTAGCGTAGGTGGATCTCTCTAATCTATCACAGAAGAAGGCAAATTAAAGAAGTATTCCAAGTACTTGTCATATTTTACAATGACATGTCAAGAACCAAATGTCTACGCAGAAAGTCCAGGAACAACTTCAAATGTGATTCTCAGATATAAATCAGGGTGAACCCTGGATTTCGAATAATTTTCATGCTTGTTGACCCATAAAACAAAAACTCAGGCCATATAAACTACTAAATTCCACAATCCCTTGAACAACACCGTGCCGCATCTTGAACTCTGCTATCATCTTAACTCAAGTCACATTTAACGATATCTTGATGATGATGCATCATCGACACCAATCTAATTTAGCAACTGATCACTCGGAGAAAGTCCCGAGAGAGGTAAAGGTTTGATGAGGGATCCATACAGTGACTTCGATGGGGACGCGAGTGTCAATGCGATGTTGGTAGTAGAGGTCGATGCAATCGATGTCGAGCCGCCTCAAGCTGGCCTCGCAAGCAGCCCTCACGTACGCCGGATCGCCCCGGATCTCCCTCTTCCCGTCCGCGAAGCTGACTCCGAACTTGGTCGCCAATTCCACCTTCTGCCTCACCCCTCCCTTCAGTGCCTGCTCAAAATCAACCCCGAAATCAGAAAACCAAGGCGCAGGATCGGAGCATCCTGCTCGATGAAGCTAAATTCCGTAACACTATAAGCATGTATAATTCATGCGGAGGCAAAGACGAGACCGAGAGAACCGACCTTTCCGAGGAGGATTTCGTTGGTGTGGGGGCCGTAGAAGTCGGAGGTGTCGAGGAAAGTGACGCCGGAGCCGACGGCGTGGTGGATGAGGGCGATCATGTCGGTGTCGGACTTGGGAGGGCCGTAGAAGGCGGACATGCCCATGCAGCCCAGCCCCTGCGCCGACACCTCCAGCCCCTGCGACCCCAGCTTGATCCTCCTCACCGTCGTCGTCGATGCCGCCATTGCCGTCGTCTAGCTCGAGCTCGCTCGTTCCCTGCACTGCACCGAGACGATGGCGAAGGCGTCGGGCGAGCCGAGATTTATAGGAGGGAGTGGCAGAAGCTACGAAGAGTAGGAGGGGAGCGGTAGTGGATGTGAAGACGCACGTGCTTACGTCAATTGTACCCCCAGTGACGACCCTTACCATATAGGGAGGACGTACCTGCTCACGTCAATTGAACTATTGTGATGTCTTAGTGATTACTCTTTTCATAAGCGAGAGGCGGGGCCAACCTTCCCACATGAAAAGCGGGAGGTGGAGTTTTGAATCCCTACCTAGGGACAATTTAATATCAAATGTGGTTTCAATTCTCACGCCTGACATTGTCTGCATAAGCAATCGATTTGAGCTTGGCCATCTCTTCTGATGAAAACTTCACTGACAGAGCTCCATTGTTTTGGTTAAAATTCTCGATCTTGGTCGTGCCGGGAATTGGGCAAACGTCATCACTCTGGTGGTGTACCCAGGCGAGGGCTAACTGCAATGGGGTGCATCCCTTTCTTTTTGCAATTTCATTCACTTCGCGTTGTGAGCCAAGTTCTCTGGCTGCAACCTTGGTAGGTACTTCATAACATAAAGCAATGTCTAAGCGGAGAGCATACGAGCAACTATCATTGTCCTTTTAACGCCAAATTCTACATCAACGAGTGCAAAATTGGTTGCGTTGCATGCCATCATATTGTCATGTTACTTGACATAATAAGCATTTGGAAGTGCGCAATCGCTGTGTATCTGGAAATGCCTGATTAGTTAAAGATTATCTTGGAATGATTAAAATATCTTGTCCCAAACCATAAGCATTAATGATGTCGAGCGAAGTGATTTAGGAACTACCACACAAGGTTGATGGGTTTAGGGTGCGCATGACAAAATTTCTAGAACATAAATTGATTTCTTAATTTCTATTTCAGAAATAGAGAAGTTAAAAATTTTAGCTTCTGATTTCTTCTTTAAATTTATTTCTGAAATAAAAATCTGTTACAGAAGTAGAAAAATTAAATTGCGTTACTAAACGGTTTTTGTTCCAAACCTATTTCGAGAAACAGAGAAATAGAAAAGTAAAAATTTTATCATGCGTGCCCTTAATGTAAAATGTGAAAACAGGAAAAAAAAAATCGACAATCTAGGTACCATTAGTCACACATTAAAAAAAGAAATCACAAATGTAGATGATGTGTAGAAGAATGTTATCAGACGCAAAGCTCTTTTAGCTACGAAGAAAAATAGCTACTTCGTTTGCCCAGCACTATTGCGACTCAAACACTAATGGCACGAAGTAATGCACAACTTGATCCCAAAAGTTCCATAAGGGTGCTGGGGAGCCCTCACTCGAGAAATGGTTGTGTCAAAATATATTTTCTTGTGAAGAAAGATGAGAATAAAAAAGGACAGAGGGCCGAGGCCCGACACTTGTGTCGGTTATTTCGAGGAAATATCGCCAATCTCGTGAAGGAAGATGCGAGAAAAAGGGTGGGTGGAAAGCTAAGTAGCACTGACATTGACATGCGACACGCGATATGCGACATGACATGACACGATATGACACGCCGACACATCGTTTATCAAAAAAACATAAAATTCCGACTTGTTGGGACATGTTATATATTAAATATATATTTTTATATATACATAATAATTTATCATTTTTATGATTATTTCAATCAAATTAATTTGAATTAAATTCATAAATAAATTGATTAAAAAAATCCTAGAATGAATATACACTAAAAACAATAATCCACAATTTATTAATATCATTCGTTGTTTCAATTTGACAAATTCAACTTTATTTGAATAATTCATAAAATTTGCAGAAAAAACAAGCAATCTATATTATGAACTCGCATGTTAGATATGTTAGAAGATGAGGAAAAAAACTTAAGGGGTGAATTGCATATCACAGGAAGTGGGAGTCAGAAGAGAAGAAAAGACTAGATTCCGAATAATTTGTCGGAAATTCGAATGTTAGAATTCCGACTCGAGTGTCGGAGAGTGTCAAGAAAGTTGATCGGGTGTCGGATTTTCCGACACGTGTTGACCGAGTATCAGAGAGTGTCCAACAAGACACGAACGCTCTTGGAGAGTATCGATGCTTCATAGGTGAAAAGTGGGGAAAGGATAGTGATTCGCAAATGGTGGGAAGGGTGGGAAACAGAGCAACTTACAAATACACCTATATTTATTCATTCCCAAAAGCATGAGAATCCGGGAAACTGCCTCTTTCAGGCTCATTGAAGCCATTACTTGTGATTTTACATTTATCTAGAATGAGGAGAGGTGGGATGTCTGGCGAGTGATGAATTGAGGACATATAAGAACAAGAAGCATTTGTGTTGCCAAGTTTTATTTATCCCATCCAGATACTTTTTCTTCATACCACAAGAACTGGTTTCCAGCACTTCAATATGAATGGCAGTCACTGTGAGCATCTAATTATGTTGACAAGCAGAAACAGACCTGTCTGAAGTCTTCCTTGGAGAGATTCTCCAACAACTTGCAGCCAAGAGAAAAGAATCCTCATCCTAAAGGATTGTAGGCAACAATTTTAACGCCAAGCTCCCTAGTCAACATATTAAAGGAAAAGCAGAGTGAGAAGAAAGCCGTTCTTACTGCATAAACAAATTAACAGAGTGATATCCTACCTGCGCGTGGGAACGATCTCTGCCTCCACATCTCTTGTCCACAGAGACCACTCCAATTGCACCGCTGTGATGGGGTGAACAGCATGTGCTCTTCTGATTGTTGATGCGGAGGCCTTGGATAAACCGATGTATTCAATCTTACCCTCTTCAATGAGCTTCTTTAGCTCTCCGATCTGTGCATATTCACATGACAAAACAACAACAGTGAAGATCTTACATGTTAAGATCCAGAAATTATTGCACATCATTAGCTTTTATTGTGTCCTGATCCCTGAATAGTTTAGTCAATCTTTATGCATCTCAATGTGACAAAAAAGTCACAAGATATCGAGTTAACGGGGGTAGAATTCTCTAATCTATCACAGAAGAGGGCAAATAAAAGAAGCATTCCTAGTAATTTTCATATTTCTCAATGATATGTCAAGAATCAAATGTCTCCACAGAAAGCCCAGGAACAACTTTAAATGTGATTCTCGTATATAAATCAGGATGAACCCCGAAGCACTTTCGTCTCAAAAGAAGATTTCAAATAATTTTCATGCTTATTGACCCTTAACTTGTAAATGATGCCCATAAAACCAAAACTCACGCCACTAAAGTACTAAATTCAACAACCGCTTTAACAACACCTTGCTGCATCTCGAACTCTGCTATCATCTGAACTCAAGTCTCATTTAACAATATCTTATAAGTCAAAAGGCAAGCAAATAGTCAAGTTCTGCCACAAAATCCAACAAACTTGTAACAACATGACGATGCGCCGTCAACACCAATCTAGTTTAGCAACTGATCATATGGCGTCGGAGCTCGTCAGCCCTGCCTCTTTCTTATGTCACTTAACTCCAATTTAGTAGGGAACTTTGTGATCCCGATCAAAGCTGGACATCTTCTCTGTGAAGAAGATGATCCGAAAGAGGCGGCAGCCAAGGTGATAGAGCTCCTCAACCACGTCACTTGGAGCGAGTGGTACCGATGGTGCTACCCCTCATAAACCGGATCCGCACGCTGTCTCGGGGGAAGCTGTTGGAGCGACTGAACAAGTCGGTGCACGGTAACAGGGAATCAACGCAGTATTCACACTCGTCGAAGGGGATGGATTCATCGCAGGAAAAGGCGTTGAAAGTAAAGATGACTAGACCAGCGGAGAACTCAAACCCAAGGGCCTCTCAATGTGGCGAAGTCAAAGGTAGAGCGAGCGTAATCCATCAAGTTGATCAAGGGCAGCGAAAGGGGTGTTGCAGAAGGAGCGAGCGTCCTTGAAGTCACATGGAACGGGGGTGTTTGATATGGATGAAGATTGTGAAAGGATGAATAGTATTTACGACTTCCATGGCTTATTTTTAATTTTAATTATACAAATCAAACACTCATTTAAAAAATATTTATTTGAATCATGCTATATCCAGATGTCGAGAAATATTAGATGGGATTTTTATCCTATCATTATCCCGTATAGCAACGATGTTCGAACGACCAAACACAGCATCATTGGATTTATCTAGCCTGGGATTTAAATTATACACATACAACTATATTAAATAAATTAAAAGTTCGGTAAGAACATAACACGTTGGACCAAAGTTCAATGACTATTTGCATTATTTTCCTAAACCAAAACAAAACAACATTGCTCCACTGTAACTCCAAATAAAAAACAATAGAAGTGTGGTTTTTAATTTTAGGAAACTTGTGCAATATCTCCGACTGTTTTATAATAATGCAGAGGCATGAGCGAAGGTATCGAGCTACATAAAAGCTCATGAACCGTAGGTGGTGAAACTTGAACAAGAAACCTTCGATTTCCCCGACACCCATATCAACCGCGCCAGCATTTTATCCCAAACTTCGTTTTCGCGAGAACATCAGGTAACATTTTACTGTTCCTTAACTTCGCTACCAAACCAAACACAAAGCGAAGCATTGTATCTATGTGTAGCATCCAGTCTTAAGAGCATGCTGCACACGGTGTTAGTATTGAACTCACGGTTGGAGGAGAATAAAGCGTCACTCTAGTATGTACGACTGAGTTTGAATTCTTCAAAATCCCGATTTCTCAGATTCTAAAAGTCATCCCAATAAAGTCGGCACGGCAGGCTCAGTTCGTATTCAACTCGCTCTCGTGTTTATTGAGTGATCTTTCCCCAGTAAGGTTAGTACACATCCATAATCTTCTCATAGTGAATGTCACATGTACAAAATGTAAACAGTCACTCTCTTATTACACATACTTATAACAGCCACACAACATAAACCCAAATTACTTCAGCGGCAAATGCTCAAACTCTGCACATCAAAGATGCAGCAACAGAAGCAGACACGCTTCTAGGCAGGTTTCCAAGAAGAAAGGGGTGGAGTGTCGGAGTTTTCCCACGTAGACATGCTTCCATCGTACCTGCCACCCTTGACATTGTCTGCAGAAGCAATCGATTCAAGCTCGGCCATCTCTTCCGGTGTAAGCTTCACTGACAGAGCTCCAATGTTCTGGTTGAAATTCTCGATCTTGGTTGTGCCGGGAATCGGGCAAATGTTGTCACCCTGGTGGTGTACCCAGGCGAGGGCTAACTGCGATGTGGTGCATCCCTTTCTTTGCGCAATTTCATTCACTCGGTCAAATAACTTCATGTTGTGAGCCAAGTTCTCTGGCCGGAACCTTGGTAGATACTGCATAACATAGAGCAATGTCTCAGCAGAGAGCATATGAGCAATTATCATTTTCCTTTTAAGGCTAAATTCTACAGCAACAAGTGCAAAAGTGGTCGCATTGCATGCCATCGGATTGTCTTGTTACTTGACATAATAAGCATTTAGAAGTGCGCAATCGTTGTGTATCTGGAAAAGCATGATCAGTTATAAATTATTTTGAAATGATTAAAATATCTTGTCCCAAATCATAAGCATTAGAAACGTCAAGCGAAGTGATCTAGCAACTACCACACAAGGCTGATGGGTTTGATGTAGGATGTGAAAACAGAAACAAACTCGACAATCTAAGTTTTGTACGTGTGATGATACCATTAGTCACACATAAAATAAAAAATCAGAAATGTAGATGATGTGTAGAAGAATGTTATCAGACGCAGAGCTCTTTTAGCTACAAAGAAAAATAGCTACTTCACTTGCCAGCACTATCGCTAGTCAAACACTAATGGCGGGGAGTAATACACAATTGGCTTTATGTCAGATGGGAACTTGATCCAAAACTCTAATAAGAAGGGTGTTAGGAGTCCTCGCTCAAGAAATGGTTGTGTCAAGATATAGTTTATCTTGTGAAGAAAGATGAGAATGAAAAAGGACGGAGGGCCAAAGCCCAATACTGGCGTCAGTTATTTTGAGGAAATATCGCTAATCTTGTGAAGAAAGATGAGAGAAAAAGGGTGGATGAAAAGTGGGGAAAGGATAGGGATTAGAAAATGGTGGGAAGGCTGGGAAACAGAGCAACTTACAAATAAACCTATATGTATACATTCCCAAAAGCACGAGAATCCGGGAAACTGCCTCTTTCAGGCTCATTAAAGCCATTACTTGTGATTTTACATTTATCTAGAATCAAGAGAGGTGGGATGTCTGGCGAGTGCTGGATTAAAGACATATAAGAACACGAAGCATTCGTGTCACCGAGTTTTATTCATCCCATCCAGATACTTTTTCTTTATACCACAAGAACAGGTTTCCAGCACTTCAATAAGAATGACAGTCAATGTAAGCATCTAATTATGTTGACAAGCAGGAACAGACCTGTCTGAAGTCATCCTTAGAGATATTCTCCACCAACTTGGAGCCAACAGAAAGGAATCCTCGTCCTAAAGGACTGTAGGCAACAATTCCAATGCCAAGCTCCCTAGTCAACATTTTAAAGGAAAAGCAGAGTCAGAAGGAAGCTGTTGTTGCTGCATAAACAATTAACAGAGTGATATCCTACCTGCACGTTGGAACGATCTCTGCCTCCACATCTCTTGACCAAAGCGACCACTCCAATTGCACTGCTGTGATGGGATGAACAGCATGTGCTCTTCTGATTGTTGATGCAGAGGCCTCGGATAAACCGATGTACTTGATCTTACCCTCTTCAACGAGCTTCTTTAGCTCTCCGATCTGTGCATATTCACATGACAAAACAACAACATCAAGATCTTACATGTTAAGACCCAGAAAATTATGCATGTTATTAGCTTTTTATATGTCTAGATCCCTCAATTATCATGCATCTCAATGCGACAAAAAAGTCACAAGGTATTGAGTTAACGGAGGTAGATTTCTTGAATCACTCACAGAAGAGAGCAAATAAAAGAAGTATTACAAGTACTTGTCATATTTCACAATATGTCAAGAATCAAATGTCTCCACATAAAGTCCAGGAACAACTTTATATGTGATTCCCGTATATAAATTCAGGATGAACCCCGGAGCACTTTCATCTCACAGGAAGATTTCGAATGATTTTCATGCTTGTTGACCCTTAACTTGTAAAAGATGCCCACAAAACGAAAACTCAAGCCACTGAACTACTAAATTCCACAACCCCTTGAACAACACCGTGCCGCATCTTGAACTCTGCTATCAGCTAATCATATGGCTCGGAGAAAATCTCAAGCGAGGTGAAAGTTTGATAAGGGATCCATACAGTGACTTCGATGGGGACGCGAGTGTCGATACGGTGCTGGTAGTAGAGGTCGATGCAATCGATGTCGAGCCGCTTCAAGCTGGCCTCGCAAGCAGCCCTCACGTACGCCGGATCGCCCCGGACCTCCCTCTTCCCGTCCGCGAAGCTGATTCCGAACTTGGTCGCCAATTCCACCTTCTGCCTCACCCCTCCCTTCAGTGCCTGCTCAAAATCAACCCCGAAATCAGAAAACCAAGGCGCGGGATCAGAGCACTCTGCTCGATGAAGCTAAATTCCGTAACACTATAAGCACATATAATTCACGCGGAGGCAAAACAGAGACTGAGAGAACCGACCTTTCCGAGGAGGATTTCGTTGGTGTGGGGGCCGTAGATGTCGGAGGTGTCGAGGAAGGTGACGCCGGAGCCGACGGCGTGGTGCATGAGGGCGATCATGTCGGTGTCGGACTTGGGAGGGCCGTAGAAGGCGGACATGCCCATGCAGCCCAGCCCCTGCGCCGACACCTCGAGGCCTTGCGACCCCATCTTGATCCTCCTCACCGTCGTCGTCGTCGACGCCGCCATTGCCGTCGTCTAGCTCGAGCTCGCTTGTTCCCTGCACTGCACCGAGACGATGGCGAAGGCATCGGGCGAGCCGAGATTTATAGGAGGGGAGTGGCAGTAGCTACGAACTGTAGGAGGGGAGCGGTAGTGGCTGTGAACACGCACCTGCTTACGTCAATTGAACCCCCAGTGACGAACCTTCCCACATAGGGAGGACGCACGGGCTCACGTCAATTGAACTACTAAGATATCCTAGTAATCACTCTTTCCATACATGTAAAGCGAGAAGTGGGGCCACACTATCCACATGCTATGTTATGTAACATAGGCACGACATGACACGCTGACATGTCATTCTTCAAAAAATAAGGAATTTTGACACATTTCGAGATGTTATATATTAAATAAATATTTTTATTTTTAATTAATTAATTAATTAATTAAAAAAAGAGCATATGATGAATTTTCACTAATAATATTAATAAATCTATTCATAGGAAATTGAAAAGATATATTCATAATTAATGCGTATTTATGTTTGGAGACATAAATCTAAATCTAACAAAAATTATTGATGAAATTAATGACTAACAAAAAATTAGAATTAATTTATTTAAATAAATATATAATCTTTTACAATGACCAAAATTTATTATTATTCAACATCCAACACTTTTATTTTCCAAAATCACCTTATAATTTTTCTTATTTATTTGTCTAATAAAAAAAAGCCTCTGTGGTCCACCCCAACTCTCACCCCCACATTTACTTCACTCTCTTTTCATCGTTTTTTCCCTCAATTTATTGCCTCCCTTATTTATTTTTCTGATAAAAAAATAAAAGTCCATGGGTCCACGCCAACCGCTACCCACCCCTCCTTTCGTGCCCCCCAACAAACTTATTTCACACATTTATCTCCCCCCGGGGACACGCTCCCCTCTCTCCAGAAAGAAGAAATCATGAGGCAATGTCCCATCAAAATCATATTTTTAATTTTTTGAGTTCCCCCTTCAAAAGCCCTAGCCTTGACCTTCTCCTCCTCCTCCTCGCACGACCCTCCTCCTCTCAATCTCTTCTCTCTCTTGATCGACTCATCACAATTGATTGCCGCCTCACCTCCAACCCTTCCTCCTACACAGGCGCAACCTTGCCACTGGCCCTCCATTGCAATCGCGGTCCTCTCTCTAGGTTGCCTCAGTCTCTGCTCTTCCTCTTGCCCTCTCTCACCATCACGGCCTTGCCATCGCCTCCGCTCCCTTGCCCTTGTTTTCTTCAATGATTCTCTCTCTTGAACATACGTGTTGGAATGTGTCAAGAAAAATTGATCACGTGTCGGAAAATCAGACACGAGTTGACCGCGTCTTCGAGCGTGTTGGACATGACACGGATGCTCCAACGTGTCCGTACTTCATAGCCCACATGAGAAGTGGGAGGTGGGGTTTTGAATGCCTACCTGGGGACAATATAGTATCAAATGTGGTTTCATTTCTCATGCTTGTAATGAGTCAAGGCAAAAGTTTGAGAATAAGAATAGAATAGAATCAACCAAACGGCCAATTGAAAGAAAAACAAAAACAAAGATAATGTTGATGTCATATGATAGACAAAAATAGGTTCGATACCCTAAAAAAAAACCCTCCAACTTTAGCTTTTCTCCTAATTTTACCTTTTATCTCATAAAAAAAAATCACTAATTTTATAGCCATTCACAATTCAACCATTAACTTTTTTTTATCCCATAAAAAAACCCTCAATTTTAAATAATATACCAATCTACCTTAAACCTTTTCTTGTCTTACGAAAAACCTGTCCACTCTCAATTTTACCGTAAAATTTTTATAGTATGATGAAAAAACTATAAATTTTTACTTGAGTCACATATCTGCCACCATTAACCCTTTGTGCAAAATTTCCCGCTGTCATCAAGAGATGGAAAACTCCCAAACACAAGTTGTTCGAGAGAAATGGAATATTTCCAAGCATGCAAGATCAAAAACCGAGCACAAAATCACTAAGGGCAATTTTGATGGAGGGTTAATGGAGAGCGGAATTGGGACTCAAGTAAAAGTTGGTGATCTTTTTTGAGATTAAAAAAAAAAAATAGAGTGAAAATGAAATTGGACCTAAAGCTAGGATTCTTTTTATAAGACAAAATAACGTTTAGGTTGGAATTGGTACTAGACCTAAATTTGAGGGATTTTATGAGACAACAAATGTTTAGATAAGATTGGGACTATAACTAAAATATGGGGTTTTCTAAATAGAATTGGGACATGATCTAAAGTTGGAGGTCTTATAACACAAAAGATAGAATTAGGATAAGAGCTGAAGTTGGAGGTTTTTTAAGGTATTAGGCCGACAAAAATAGTAGAAATTAGGACTTTTGATCATATGCAATAGAGTTTAATACCATGAAAAATTCCTACATTTGCTACCAAAAATCCCGTATTGATACACCTATGACAAATTGACCATCCATTAATTTCCCTTAAATTTTACTGTTAAATTACTGAGTTGAATGGCATATGATAGTTGATGAATGTACTAATTTAGGATTTTACCCTTTGTTTGTCATAGATGTACCAATTTATATTAATATAATTTAACACTAGTTAGTAAATAATAAATTTGTTACAAATATATCAGTTTTAGGTTTTTGCAGTAAAAAAATTAGTTTTAGGTAAATTTATTACAAATATACTAGTTTACAGTTTTTGTGTCAAAAAATTCGTTTGAGATTAGTTTGTCGCAAATATACCAATCTAAGATTTTTCGTGATTTTAACCATATTCAATAAAAGTACATCAATTGTAAATTCTTCAAAATGTTGTCGTCGGCGTACAATATTTACATTTACTAAGAGATGCTAATCGGGTAACATCAATACGGGTTAGAATTAAGTCACTATTGATCCTCTAATCACGCATGTTTTCTAAAAGTTAAGCAAAGGGTAAGACCGAGGGAGGGGCGGAGGCTGCTATCTCGGTCACCGGCTGTCCAATCCGCGCCTTTATGAAGAGCGGTCCATGAAGGTATTGTTGTATTTAATTAAGAGGTCAAGAACATAAAGTGATGAACTCTTGGCGAGGAGACCCAACAAATATGGCACAAGTGGGAGGGTGACCAAAACAAAAACAGAACAACACTTCACATATTATAAAAAAAAAAAAAGGCGAAAACGGTGTCACTCTCGATTGCCCACGACATCCGATTATTTTATTATAATCTACAACTACAAGCATGAATATAAAAGTTGGTTATTCAAAAACTCATAAAATATCACGCAAGCTCATAAATCAATTAAGTTTGCACTTCTGAAGCGATTTACAAGTAAGTTGCAAGAACTAAACAAGCGACCTATGATTTCTTGATGCTCTAATTAACTACGTCGTTTCTATTAGGGTTTTTATAGGGCTGAATCATTTTCTTTATTTATTTATTTTACATTTTTTAAAAAAAAAATTTCTCTAGAGCACTTTGATATTTGACCAGACAAGGCTCAATTGGAATGTAGGGCCTAGAACTAATGTTTGAAAGTTTGCAAGAAATGTGGGTGGAGTTCCACAGTGAGAGGCGGAATTTGCCCTTTTTAAATTTTTAATATGGACAGATTATAAAAGTCCCAAGTTCACCATATCCACACAATTAGTACGTTAGAGGAACTCACGACAGCTAGACGGGTGTAAAAATTTATTGCAAAAGGATAGTGACAACAATAGACAAGTCAAACCTGTGACTTTCTAGATCCAGCCACGTGTCCGCGATTCTTTTCGTCGGGGAGTCCGATTGGAGGGGCCGGATGAGGCGGACATGGATGGAGAGATGTGGCACGATCTTGACTAGTTTAACTCTTAACAAAAGTCATTTCAATTCATGTCAAGAGTTCCACGTCAGTGACAATTTCTACGGGGACCAGTTGCCCTCATCTTTCTCGGATGGCCTATTATACAATTTTCAGATAAATTGTTGAAAGTGATTGTAACTCTGCATGTCGAAAGTCGTCTATCACGAAAGTTTTGAGTGTTTTGGGTTAAAAAAAAAAGGAAGCGCAAAAGTCAAGCCGCCTATTGAGACTAGTCAAGTTTCATCTAGAGATTAGCATCAGTTCAGCAACGAAACAAAGAGTGAGATAATGTGTACCTAATTAACATGGACAATTATCAAATCTAAAGATTTATGTATTGTTTGTTTCGCAAAAAAAATAACGTATCTGAATAATGTTTTACAAGAAGTCATTTCCAGTATTTGGTTAAGTCCTAAAAATAAACTAAAAAATATTTTTTGTCGTTTAATATAGAAAATCCGATTTGATTTCCCAATAGAAAATACCAAAATATTCAGATTTTTAGCTATTTTATCTTTTATTTTTATTTTTATTTTTCTTCTTCCTCAACTGAACGCTAGCCACGGTGGTAGTTGGCGACTAGCCACGGGGCGAAACTCGAGCTTGCCCAACGCTAGGGAGCTTTAGCATCACTTGATCGACCAACTTCAAGCTTGCCAAATCAACAATCTCAAGTCTTCTTGGCCTTGGGCTAGCTCATCCGTTGCTTGTTCTCAGGCGCAATCATCATCATAGTCGGCAACTAGCCGAGAAGAAGGAAAATAAAAAGAAAGAAAACAAATAAATATAAAAAATATATTTTTAAAAAGAATTATTTTTATAAGAACAAACATTTTATTAACTAATGAGCCGACCTCGAGCATTGAGGACTGACGCAAGATCTTTGGGACCCAAGCTGAAGTGCTATCGAATAGAGCTTGAGCATCATAGACTCAAGCACTGCCTTGATCGACCCCAGTTCAAGTGTCGAGGATTGTGTGACGCCCTAGAACGTCACATGTTGTAGATGTCCTTTCCGTTTATACTCATAGTTATAATTACGCATTCAAAAGACAATAAAGTTTTCACAACATCCCTTACTAGAAAAACACATAATTTTATTAAAAAAAAGTGCTTTCGGCTTTATACAATACTGGTAGTTATTATCACAAATATATATATAGTCCTAGGAAAGATCAAGGTCACCTAATACAATTACATCCATACTAACCAACCACCATCCAACTCAAGGATTAATGGCTTCTAATATCAACTCGGCCCCTGCATCACCATGTCTAGGCGAATCATCCTACAAATTTGGGGGCAAAAAAAAGGAGTAAGCCGAAGCCTAATAAATGAAATATCTAAGTATAAGATAGGAGATCGTCTTATCACTCGACCAAGTACCAACAAGCAACATGAGTTCAAACGATACAAAATGATGATGTATGACAAGTGCAGAAGAAACTACCTATCTAGAATATCATGATGCGCTGCTGAAAACCATTAACAACATTACAAGTTCATTCACTCAAAAGCAAGCATATATAATATTATTTCATGATGCACTAGTATCACCTAGTGGCTCATCATTATACACAATAATATACACAGGCAAGTTCATACTTGTCACGAAGCTTACAAATGCACACAAGTGAGTCCATACTTGTCACTGGTCAAGACCCTCTCGATTTTTTAGCCATCTCGACTAATGAGGTATCATCATTACCAACTCATGGTGACGGAATCATACGTACATTTTACCACGTCTCAACCTATACATCACAAGTGTCCTCTTCATTAGCGAGGATAAGTACGTCATTGTACATCCATATGATGATGGTCATTTCTTAACATCATACAAAGATTACATGAGTAATGTCATCCCGTGATTATGAAAGTCATGTCATCATAAGATGTCCTGTAATCTCAATCTTGTAGAGAACTATTATGTATGGTAGAATATCTAATTAACTCTAGAGGCTCATCCATATACTCATACAAGGGAATTCGATTGGTGGCGAATAGGTCCTACCAAAGATCTTAATCAAGGGGCATCAAAGATATGCACAATTACATATGCATTACAATGATTTGTCCTTTCTCATGCAACAAATAACTACGTGCACACATGTACCTTCCTTCTATTTCTATGTTAAGCCATCATCATTAATTGGCAGCCATATGTAGGAAATCGATAACTTAAGACCCATACTTATAAATCAACAATGTGAACATCAACAACCCAAATAATTGACAACATGAACATCAACTTCTCAAATAATAAAAAACATGAACATCGACAATTCAAAGAATAGTCTACGTCAACATTGTCAACTTAAAGAATTGACTACATGAATACTTGACAACTCAAAGAATTGACCACGCAGTTCATTGACAACGCTTAGCTAGTATATCAGTAGTCCCAAATATCTCACTTTTAGGTTTAGTTTCGCTTATCATCAAATTCAAACTTAATTGACAAGCATCAATCAACCAAGTCAAGAGTACTAAATAGATCAAGCCAATTTAGTCCACAGAGTTTTCACTACCTCAAATAGAAGGCTCGAGTAAAATCAAAATATTAGTCACCCTCAAAACAATATAATCAAGAACGAAGGTTAACATCTCTTAACCTTTTTATCAAAACTAGTTTAATAAAATAGAATGAGCCACAAGTTCACCTTCAAGCTCTTGAAAAATGGAAGTTTGAAATATTGATAACACAAGAATAAAACATTTACTTTCACACAAAAGATTGGAATGTGAAAAGAGGAACATCTCTTTTTCTTTCTTTTGAGGTGAGGTAGGTGTCTCCTCTATCATGGAGCTCTCAGTGTTCTTATTTTTGCCATGGTATCGGAAAAAAAATTCAAATTCCTAATCGATTTGCTAATTTGTATTGCAGGATGAGGACTTGCAATAACAACCCTAAAAAAAAAAAAACGAAGGCAACTCTGGAATGTGGGAAGCTAAGCCAAGAAGAATGGCTCTGATATCACGACAGAAAATAACAGGGAAAATGGAAAAAATTTCGTTGTATATTAATTGATTTGTATATAAGTACATTGGTCTAGTTATAGTGTAAGAACAAAAGAGAAAAAAGGAAATAATATATAATCTTTTTTTTATAAATTTCCTATTCACTAAACAATCACAAATTGACCAAATCTGATCAAGATCTTCAATTATATCTACAAAATAAAAAACCGACCTTTCCCAGGAGGACTTCGTCGGCATTAAAGCCATAGACGTCAGAGGTGTCGAGGAAGGTGATGCCAGATTCAACGGCCCCAGCCCCTGTGCCGAGACCTTGAGACCCTGCGACCCCAACTTGATCCTCCTCACTGTCTGACGACGCCATTGACGCCGTCGTCTAGCTCGAGGTCGATGCAAGAACAGAGAATGGAGAATAGACAGTTCGAGAGCTCCCTCGCTCGCTGCCTGCACCGAGACGACAACGAAGCCGTTGGGTGAGCCGAGCTTCATAGGGCGGGAGTAGCAGGCGTCCGATTGGCACGTTTTGAAGTCGAAAGTATAGTTTTTTAAAAATTATTTTCTTTTTTTCTAGTGTCGTGAAATGTTCTGCATCTGCCACATGTCTATATGCTTTCCTGAGGAACAGTCCATGAACGTATGGTTGTACGATGTGCCGCTGGCAAATAATTCCATGCCGCCTTGTCTGAACGCAACGTTGCTAGTGCTAAGAAAATGACAATAACCTGTGCAATATCCCACTAGCTTAGCAAAAACAAAATAATCTCTTCTCCGATGCAAACTTAATTGAAAACCACAGATAGAGCAATATATTTGTTAAAAAAGAAATAATTTGGTGATAATTTTTATTTTAGACTACAAAAAATCAAATAATAAATAATTGAAATTATTACGAGGTTTACTACTTTAAAATTTTGTGATTCACAATAACCCAAAGACTATTATGCTAGTAAAATCCTTTTCTAAAATACAAATACCAAGCACAAGGGAATGTTACAATGAAAAACCTCCCATTGATATAGCCTCCCATTTAGTAAGGCCAAATAAACCCTCCCATTAATTTCTTCATATGGATCTATGTCATCGCCAAGAGAAAGCCTTATTTCAAAGCTATCAATATATTGTGGGATTATTTTAACATAACTCACTCATGCATCCTAACAATCAAAATGTTAAATATCATTCTTATACTTTTAATAAATGTTTAATTTAGTTCATAGATTATATCATTGCATTCTATCTCATAAGACTACCTTTGATGAGCTGGATAAAACTCTGATATTATAAATTTGATCATATCCGGTGTTTAGAGTAACGTGAAATTCGGATATAGTCTGGATAAAAAATCTCATCTAGAAAGTGATATAGATTGAGATAGGATATGTGAAATTTGGAAAACTGAAAAATCAAGGGATAAAGTTTTTCCCCCACTCCTGCTTTTGTTGATGGCTTATCCTCACTTTAGACCAGTGCCACCGTCATCTCTCTCTTGTTCCAATTTCTCTCGCTAAAATGACCACCACAAAATTCGAGCATGAGTATCGCGAAGATACCTAGAGAAGCCCTCGCCACAACGACCAGTGACAAGCTGCTTACCACCTTTGGCTGCCTCGGAAAAGTGGCGTCGGAGCTCTTCAGCCCTGCCTCTTTCTTATGTCACTTAACTCCATTTTAGTAGGGAACTTTGTGATCCCGATCAAAGCTGGACATCTTCTCTGTGAAGAAGATGATCCGAGAGAGGCGGCAGCCAAGGTGATAGAGCTCTTCAACCACGTCACTCGGAGCGAGTGGTACCGATGGTGCTACCACTCATAAACCGGATCCGCACGCAGTATTCACACTCGTCGAAGGGGATGGATTCATCGCAGGAAAAGGCGTTGAAAGTAAAGATGGCTAGACCAGCGGAGAACTCAAACCCAAGGGCCTCTCAATGTGGCGAAGTCGAAGGTAGAGCGAGCGTAATCCGTCAAGTTGATCAAGGGCAGCGAAAGGGGTGTTGCAGAAGGAGCGAGAGTCCTTGAAGTCACATGGAACGGGGGTGTTTGATATGGATGAAGATTGTGAAAGGATGAATAGTATTTACGACTTCCATGGTTTATTTTTTATTTTAATTATACAAATCAAACACACATTTAAAATTTTTTTATTTGAATCATGTTATATCCAGACGTCAAGAAATATTAGATGGGATTTTTATCCTATCATTATCCCATATAGCAAAGATGTTCATCATTGGATTTATCTAGCCTAGGATCTAAATTAAACATGTATAAAAAGTTTGACAACCATACTAAATAAATTAAAAGTTCAATAAGAACATAACACATTGGACCAAAGTTCAACGACTATTTACATTGTTTTCCTAAACCAAAACAAAACAACATTGCTCCACTCTAACTCCAAATAAAAAACAATAGAAGTGTGGTTTTTAATTTTAGGAAACTTGCGCAATATCTCCGACTGTTTTATAATAATGCAGAGGCATGAGCGAAGGTATCGAGCTACATAAAAGCTCATGAACCGTAGGTGGTGAAACTTGAACAAGAAACCTTCGATTTCCCCGACACTCATATCAACTGCGCCAGCATTTTATCCCAAACTTCGTTTTCGCGAGAACATCCAGTAGCATTTTACTGTTCCTTTACTTCGCTACCAAAGCAAACACAAAGCAAAGCATTGTATCTATGTGTAGCATCCAGTCTTAAGAGTATGTTGCACACGGTGTTAGTATTGAACTCATGGTTGGAGGTAGGGGTGAGCATGGTCCAGGTTGGCCGCAGAGTGTTGGTCCTCAATTTTTAAAACCGAATACCGACCCTATTGAGCTTAGGACTGAGGACCGAACTGACACAATAGGTTTGGTCCGGTTTTAGGGTCAACCCGGAACCGACCGATAATTTTTTATTTCATTTTTTGTACACCTTAAAAAAGTGATTGAAGATCGAACTGACCCAATGGGTTCGGTCCGATTTCAATGTCAACTTAAAACTAACTAATAATTTTTTATTCATTTTGTGTACTCCTTGAAAGACCAAGCGAGGACCATACCAACCCAGTGGGTTCGATGATGAGTGAGGTCAGCTAAGAAAGGCAAACGGTGAGGATCAAGTGGGGTGAGCGTCGAACAGAATAAACATCGAATATCGAGCAGGGAGCAACAAGCCAAGCGAGCATCAAGCGGCGAGTGGCAGGAGTGACCCAAAGTGAGCGAGGCGAGTGTCAAGTGATAAGCGAGAGAACTTGTTTCTTTCAATTTTGGCAAATTGAAGATTAAGAGAACAAATAAAACAAAAGAAAACGAATACTAGAAGAGAATGCCATAAATAGTTGTTTATACCTTTTTAGATGTCATGAGGACTCCTTATAAAAACAATTTTCTCCTTCGTAAATTATGACTATTAACGCCGTAAAATACATTAAAAATTCAAAATATTAAAGAACAATGTAAAATTACTTGAACTCCTCACTAAATAGCTGTTTAATGTTGTTGACGCCGTTTATTTTAAGGTTTTCTCTATATAAAACAATTATAAATAATATATTATATAAATATATAAATCCGGTTGATCCGGATTGGACCGATTCAGAACTCTCGGGACCGAGAACCGACTCGCACAGTGCTAGTCTTGGAATTCTATGATTGACCTAATCTCCTTAGGAACTGAACCAAGACTAGCAGGATTGGGCCGGTCCAGGGTTGGTCCAGGTTGACCCTGGACCGATGCTCACCACTAGTTGGAGGAGAATAAAGCTTCACTCTAGTATGTACGACTGAGTTTGAATTCTTCAAAATCCCAATTTCTCAGATTCTAAAAGTCACCCCGATAAAGTCGGCACGGCAGGCTCGGTTCATAAAAAACTTGCTCTCGTGTTTATCGAGTGATCTTTCCCCAGTAAGCTTAGTACATATCCATAGCCTTCTCATAGTGAATGTCACATGTACAAAATGAAAACAGTCACTCTCTTATTACACATACTTATAACAGCCACACAACATAGCCTCAAATTACTTCAGCGGCAAATGCACAAACTCTGCATATCAAAGACGCAGCAACAGAAGTAGACATGTTTCTAGGCAGGTTTCCAAGAAGAAAGGGGTGGAGTGTCGGAGTTTTCCCATGGAGAGAGGTTTCCATTGTACCTGCCACCCTTGACATTGTCCGCAGAAGCAATTGATTCGAGCTCAGCCATCTCTTCCGGTGTAAGCTTCACTGACAGAGCTCCAATATTCTGGTTGAAATTCTCGATCTTGGTCGTGCCAGGAATCGGGCAAACATCATCACCCTGGTGGTATACCCAGGCGAGGGCTAACTGCGATGGGGTGCAACCCTTTCTTTGTGCAATTTCATTCACTCGGTCGAATAACTTCGAGTTGTGAGCCAAGTTCTCTGGCTGGAACCTTGGTAGTTTCTGCATAACATAGAGCAATGTCTCAGCAGAAAGCATATGAGCAACTATTATTTTCCTTTTAAGGCCAAATTCTACAGCAACAAGGTGCAAAAGTGATCGCATTGCATGCCAACAGATTGCCTTGTTACTTGACATAATAAGCATTTAGAAGTGCACAATTGTTGTGTCCCTGGAAAAGCATGATCAGTTATAGATTATCTTGAAATGATTAAAATATCTAGCCCCAAATCATAAGCATTAAAAACATCGAGCGAAGTGATCTAGCAACTACCACACAAGGCTGATGGTTTTGATGTAGGAAGTGAAAACAGAAACAAACTAGACAATCTAAGTTTTGTACGTGTGATGGTAACATTAGTCACACATAAGAAAAAAAAATCACAAAAGGTAGATGACGTGTAGAAGAATGTTATCAGACGCAAAGCTCATTTAGCTACAAAGAAAAATAGCTACTTCACTTGCCCAGCACTATCGCTACTCAAACACTAATGGCCAGGAGTAATACACAATTGGCTTTATGTCAGATGGGAACTTGATCCCAACACTCTCATAAGAAGGGTGTTAGGGAGTCCTCACTCAAGAAATGGTTGTGTCAAGATATAATTTATCTTGTGAAGAAAGATGAGAAAAAAAAAGGACGGAGGCCAAGGCCCGATACTGGTGTCGGTTATTTTGAGCAAATATTGCTAATCTTGTGAAGAGATATGAGAGAAAACGGGTGGGTGGAAAGTGGGGAAAGGATAGTGATTAGCAAATGGTGGGAAAGCTGGGAAACGGAGCAACTTACAAATAAACCTATATTTATTCATTCCCAAAAGCATGAGAATCCAGGAAACTGCCCCTTTCAGGCTCATTAAAGCCATTACTTGTGATTTTTAAATTTATCTAGAATCACAAGAGGTGGGATGACTGGCGAGTGCTGGATCGAATAAGAATATGAAGCATTCGTGTCACAAAGTTTTATTCATACCATCCAGATACTTTTTCTTTATAGATAAGAACAGGTTTCCAGCACTTCAATGGGAATGACAGTCACTGTGAGCATCTAATTATGTTAACCAGCAGAAACAGACCTGTCTGAAGTCATCCTTGGAGAGATTCTCCACCAACTTGGAGCCAACAGAAAAGAATCCTCGTCCAAGAGGACTGTAGGCAACAATTCCAATGCCAAGCTCCCTAGTCAACATTTTAAAGGAAGAGCAGAGTCAGAAGAAAGATGTTGTTACTGCATAAACAAATTAACAGTGATATCCTACCTGCACGTGGGAATGATCTCTGCCTCCACATCTCTTGACCACAGCGACCACTCCAATTGCACCGCTGTGATGGGATGAACAGCATTTGCTCTTCTGATTGTTGACGCAGAGGCCTCGGATAAACCAATGTACTTGATCTTACCCTCTTCAACGAGCTTCTTTAGCTCTCCAATCTGTGCATATTCACATGACAGAACAACAATCGTCAAAATCTTACGTGTTAAGATCCAGAAATTATTGAACATCATTAGTTTTTCTTGTGTCCTGATGCCTGAATAGTTTGTGTTCCCTGACTTCTCAAACATTACAATTTGATTAGGTAGCTCCCAGCAAAAAATAGTCAATCTTTATGCATCTCAATGCAACAAGAAAATGGCAAGGTATTGCGTTAACGTAGGTGGATCTCTCTAATCTATCACAGAAGAAGGCAAATTAAAGAAGTATTCCAAGTACTTGTCATAGTTGACAATGACATGTCAAGAACCAAATGTCGACGCAGAAAGTCCAGGAACAACTTCAAATGTGATTCTCAGATATAAATCAGGGTGAACCCTGGATTTTGAATAATTTTCATGCTTGTTGACCCATAAAACAAAAACTCAAGCCATATAAACTACTAAATTCCACAATCCCTTGAACAACAGCGTGCCGCATCTTGAACTCTGCTATCATCTGAACTAAAGTCACATTTAACGATATCTTGATGATGATGATGCATCATCAACACCAATCTAATTTAGCAACTGATCACTCGGAGAAAGTCCCGAGAGAGGTAAAGGTTTGATGAGGGATCCATACAGTGACTTCGATGGGGACGCGAGTGTCGATGCGATGTTGGTAGTAGAGGTCGATGCAATCGATGTCGAGCCGCCTCAAGCTGGCCTCGCAAGCAGCCCTCACGTACGCCGGATCGCCCCGGATCTCCCCCTTCCCGTCCGCGAAGCTGACTCCGAACTTGGTCGCCAATTCCACCTTCTGCCTCACCCCTCCCTTCAGTGCCTGCTCAAAATCAACCCCGAAATCAGAAAACCAAGGCGCAGGATTGGAGCATCCTGCTCGATGAAGCTAAATTCCGTAACACTATAAGCACGTATAATTCATGCGGAGGCAAAAGAGAGACTGAGAGAACCGACCTTTCCGAGGAGGATTTCGTTGGTGTGGGGGCCGTAGATGTCGGAGGTGTCGAGGAAAGTGACGCCGGAGCCGACGGCGTGGTGGATGAGGGCGATCATGTCGGGGTCGGGCTTGGGAGGTCCGTAGCCGATGGACATGCCCATGCAGCCCAGCCCCTGCGCCGACACCTCCAGGCCCTGCGACCCCAGCTTGATCCTCCTCACCGTCGTCGTCGACGCCGCCATTGCCGTCGTCTAGCTCGAGCTCGCTCGTTCCCTGCACTGCACCGTGACGATGGCGAAGGCGTCGGGCGAGCCGAGATTTATAGGAGGGGAGCGGCAGTAGCTACGTAGAATAGGTAGGAGGGGAGCGGCAGTAGCTACGTAGACGCACGTGCTTACGTCAATTCAACCTAAACCCGTCAAATGAGTATATCGGGTTGGGTTTGAGTCTGATTGAAAACGGGTCGACCCATATGTGACTCATTTAATCTATTTTAATCCATATTTATGTAGTGTAAATTAAGTGACTTATGTCCAACTCAACCCATACCCGACACATATCCGATCCGACTCGTATTCTAGGAAACCACTTCTATTATATGCTAATTGGATTAAAACTTCATATTAAATTAAAAATAGTAAATAAAATAAAATAAAATAAGTTTAAAGAATTAAGCTATGCACATGCTTCTCTTATTTGGAGTGAACATACCTTTCAATAACTAAAAACTGTAACATGAAAATTTTTTAATTAAATCTAAAAGAGCTCATTTTTATGATTTTTTTATTAAAAAAAGTATTGTTAAAACATTTTTATGCAATACAAATTTAATGGAAAATTTTTATAATTCTTTTTAAAATATTTTTTAAAAAATCGAATTTTTAATTTTTTAATAATTTTTAATTACTTTTATTTTTTAAAAATATAGTTTTTATAATTTTTAATTTTTAATAATTATTTTTTTTTTCTCTTTTCTTTTTTTTCTTCTTCTTCGGCCGTCGTCGGCCACGACGATGGTCGGTGATTGGCCACAGGTGAGATTGAGCTCGTCGGCGTCGGGTGGGCCTTGATCTTGCCGATCCGGTAAGGCTGAGGCCCCGCCCAACGCCGGCAAGCTTGAGTTGCGCCAGTAGTCGGTAAAGCTCGAGCCTTACTAGATCTGGCCAGGCTGAGGCTCCGCCAAAGTTGGGCGAGACTCAATCTCGTTGACGGCGGTGAGCTCGAGTCTCGCCGGATCCGGCGAGCTCGAGCCTCGCTAGTCGTCGGCAACTGTCGGCGAGCTTGAGTTTCACTTGGCCTGTCGCCGACCGTCGACTAAGGAAGGAAGAAAAACAAAGAAAAAAAGAAAAAAATTGAAACATGAAAATTAATTATAATTTCGATTTTTTATTAAAAAAACATTTTATGGGTTCAAAGTGGGTTCCTAATAACTCATTTAGACCCATTTCTTTTTATGTTTTACTTTCTCAAACTCATTTTTGACCCATATTTAATTTTCACTTGATTTATATATGACCCATTTAATTAAAAAAGGTTATAATATGGGTTTATAACCCATTTCAACCCCCAATGACGACCCTTCCCACATAGGGAGGACCCACGTGCTCACGTCAATTGAACTACTGAGATGTGTCGGTGATCACTCTTTCTATACATGACCCATTTAATTAAAAATGGGTCATAATATGGGTTTAGGACTCATTTCAACCCCCCAGTGACGACCTTTCCCACATAGGGAGGACGCATGTGCTCACGTCAATTGAACTATTGAGATGTGTCAGTGATCACTCTTTCTATACATGAAAAGCGAGAAGGGGGGCACTCTTCCCACGTGAGAAGCAAGAGGTGAGTCAAATCCCTACCTAAGAACAATTTAGTATCAAGTGTGATTTCAATTCTCACGACACCTGTAATGAGTTAAGACAAAAATTTGAAAGTAAGAATTAGAATAAAAATATAATAGAACCGATCAAATAGCCAATTGAAAAAAAACTAAAAAAAAGAAGAAGAAGATAATGTTGATGTCATATGATTGACAAAAATAGGTTTGATACAGCTTCTTCTTCTTTTTTTCCTAATTTTACCTTTTATCTCATAAAAAAATCACTAATTTTATAGGCATTCACAATTCAATCATTAAATTTTTTTATCCCATAAAAAATCCTCAACTTTAAGTAATATACCAATTCTACCTTAAATATTTTCTTGTCTTATGAAAAACCTTTCCACTCTCAATTTTACCGTAAAATTTTTATAGTCTCATGAAAAAATTATAAATTTTTACTTGAATCACATATCTGCCACCATTCTTTCCAAGCACAAGAGATCAAAAACCGAGCACAATATCACTAAGGGCAATTTTGATGGAGGGTTAATGGAGAGCAGATTCGGGACTCAAGTAAAGGTTGGTAATCTTTTATGAGATAAAAATATAGGGAAAATGAAATTGGACCTAAAGCTAGGATTCTTTTTATAAGACAAAACAACGTTTATGGTGGAATTGTTACCGGACCTAAATTTGAGGGATTTTACGAGACAACAAATGTTTAGATAAGATGGGGACTAGAACTAAAATATGGGGTTTTCTATATATATATATATATATATATATATATAATAATAATAATTAGGGTGGAATTGGGACAGGATCTAAAGTTAGAGGTCTTATAAGACAAAAGATAGAATTAGGATAAGAGCTAAAGTCGGAGGTTTTTAAGGTATTAGGCCGACAAAAATAGTAGAAATTAGGACTTTTGATCATATGAAAATCTTGTACATTTGCTACCGTAAATCTGTCTGATTCATCTTTGACAAATTGACCATCCGTTAATTTCTGTTAAATTTTACTATCAAATTACTAGTTGAATAACATATGATAGTTGACAAGTGTACCGATTTAGGATTTTATCCTTTGTTTGTCATAGATGTACCAATTTGCGATTTTTCATAATATTAATATAATTTAACATTAGTTAGTAGAGAGTAAATTTGTTACAAATATACCAGTTTGAGATTTTTGACAGTTTGAGGTAAATTTATTACAAATGTGCTAGTTTACGGTTTTTGTCATCAAAAAATTAGTTTGGGATAAATTTGTTGCAAATATACTAGTCTAAGATTTTTCGTGGTATTAATCATATCCAATAAAAGTACATCAGTTGTAAATTCTTCAAAATGTTGTCGTTGGCATACAATATTTACATTTACTAAGAGATGCTAATCGTGTAACATTGATACGAGTTAGAATTAAGTCACTATTGATTGTCTAATCACGCATGTTTTCTAAAAGTTATGCAAAGGGCATTGGGCAAGACCAAGGGAGGGGCGGAAGCTGCTATCTCGGTCACCAGCCGTCCAATCCGCGCCTTTATGAAGAGCTGTCCATGAAGGTATTGTTGTATTTGATTAAGAGGTCAAGAACATAAAGTGACGAACTCTTGTCGAGGAGACCTAACAAATACGGCACAAGTGGGAGAGTGACGAAAACAAAAACAGAACAACACTTCACATATTAAAAAAAAAAGGCGAAAACAGTGTCACTCTCGATTGCCCACCACA
Source organism: Eucalyptus microcorys (assembly GCA_014182515.1). Classification (NCBI taxonomy): domain Eukaryota; kingdom Viridiplantae; phylum Streptophyta; class Magnoliopsida; order Myrtales; family Myrtaceae; genus Eucalyptus; species Eucalyptus microcorys. The sequence continues at coordinate 21,596,422 of CM024564.1, forward strand.
TCCGATTATTTTATTATAATTTACAAGCATGAATATAATTTTTTTTTTTATGACTCGGGAGCCGCTGTACAACCGGTAGCCAGCAATATAAACCCGGGGTGACGTTAGTGCGGAGACCCACCTCCCACGGCGTCGCACTTAAGTCGCGCAACTGCGACCGTGGTGACTCGAACTCCCCCAACCAAAAGAGGGGGAACGTCTAAATCAACACGTCCACAATGGGGTAGGTAGCATGAATACAAAAGTTGGTTATTCAGAAACTCATAAAATATCGTGCAAGCTTATAAATCAATTAAGTTTGCACTTCTAAAGCGATTTACAAGTAAGTTGCGAGAACTAAACAAGCGACCTATGATTTCTTGATGCTCTAATTAACTACGTCGTTCCTACCAGGGTTATTATAGGGCCAAATCATTTTCTTTATTTCTTTTTTTATTTTTTCTCTAGAGTACTTTGATATTTGACCAGACAAGGCTCAATTGGACTGTAGGACCTAGAACTAACGTTTGAAAGTTTGCAAGAAATGTGGGTGGAGTTCCACAATGAGAGGCGGCATTTGCCCTTTTTAATTTTTTTATATGGACAGATTATAAAAGTCCCAAGTTCACCATATCCACACAATTAGTACGTTAGAGGAACTCACGATAGCAAAATGGTGTAAAAACTTTATTACAAAAAGATAGTGATTAGAGGTGTGCAAAAGAACCAAAACCCACCTGGACCGCCCAGAACCAGATCGGAACCACCCGGAACCGGTGATTCTTAAGGGAACCGATCCGGTTCCCGGTTTCCGGTTCCAATTTATGGGAACCGGTGGGTACCAGTCCGGTTTCTGGTTCCATGGGCGGATCCGTCCACCTACCCACCTGAATCGAACCGATTATATTAAAATAATACATTAATTTTTAATATTAAAAAAATTGAAATTACTAATTAATAAACCCAAATCAAATAACTAAAAAAATTAAGTCAAGATCGCTTATTTATCATCATTCCATAATGAAATGCCTGGAAAAATGCCAAAACAATTTGGCCTTAGTTAAACTAAAAAGACAATGAGGAAGAAATATTTCGTCATGCAACTTCTATAATATACCTTATACAGACTTGCCAAAATAAAGCAAAAAAGTTTGACCGAGAGGATGTAGGACAACGAGTCCACGACAACGAATAAATCTTTAGGCTTCATCACAAATAAAGGTTCCTAAGCATCACATAGAGGGTTTTTAAAGCATTACACCTAAGAGAAAAAAAAATGCCTAGGACACGGAATTTGCCAGCAAAATTTTATTCCGACCCATGATAGCCATGATAGAAAACAAGTTTAACCAAAATTGCTATCATTTCCTCACGATTATCGTAAGTGCCTACCATGATATCCTTCTGCAACATCTCCAGCTATTGTTATGGAAGTTACGTAGTCGTTCTATGTTGAAAACCAAAATTGTTTCGCCTTAAGATTGGTTCCATGGATCTACCCAGGAATCGAACCGGACCGGCGGTCCGGCCCATATAACTAACGGGTGGATCCCGGTTTCAATTTTTTGGAATCGGTCATGGCGGGCGATTTCCGATTCTAGGTCAAGAATCGCTCGCTCGCTCGCCCGAACCAAGCACAACCCTAATAGTGACAACAATAGACAAGTCAAACCTGTGACTTTCTAGATCCAGCCACGTGTCCGCAATTCTTTTCGCCAGGGAGTCCGATTGGAGGGGCCGGATGTGGCGGACATGTATGGAGAGATGTGGCACGATCTTGACTAGTTAACTCTTAACAAAAGTCATTTCAATTCATGTCAAGAGTTCCACGTCAGTGACAATTTCTAGGGGGACCAGTTGCCCTCATCTTTGTCGGATGGTCCACTATACAATTTTCAGATAAATTATTGAAAGTGATTGTAACTCGGCATTTCGAAAGTCGTACATCACGAAAGTTTTGAGTGTTTTGGGTTAAAAAAAAAAAAAGGAAGCGCAAAAGTCAAGCCGCCTATTGAGACTAGTCAAGCTTCATCTAGAGATTAGCATCAGTTCAGCAACGAAACAAAGAGACATATGTGTACCTAATTAACATGGACAATTATCAAATCTAAAGATTTATGTACCGTTTGTTTCGCAAAAAATATGACATATTTGAATAATGTTTTACAATAAGTCATTTCCAGTATATGGTTAAGTCCTAAAAATAAACTAGAAAATATTTTTTATCGTTTAATATGGAAAAATCTGATTTAATTTCCCTATAGAAGATTCCAAACTATTCAGATTTTTAGTTATTTTCTCTTTTTTTATTTTTATTTTTCTTCTTCCTCAACCGAACGATAGCCATGGTGGTAGTTGGCGACTAGTCACGGTGAAACTTGAGCTTGCCCAACGCTAGGGAGCTTCAGCATCACTTGATCGACCAGCTTCAAGCTTGCCAAATCAGCAATCTCAAGTCTTCTTGGCCTTGGGCTAGCTCATCTGTTGCTTGTTCTCAGGCGCAATCGTCGCCATGGTCGGCAACCAGCCGAGAAGAAGGAAAAGAAAAAGAAAGAAAACAAATAATATAAAAAAATAGATTTTTTTAAAAGAATTATTTTTATAAGAACAAACGTTTTATTAACTAACGAGCCGACCTCAAGCATTGAGGACTGACGCACTACCTTGATGGACCCGAGCCTAAGTGCTATCGAATAGAGCTTGAGCATCATAGACTCAAGCACTACCTTGATGGACCCCAATTCGAGTGTTGAGGATTGTGTGACGCCCTAGAATGTCACATGTTGTAGATGTCCTTTCCGTTTATACTCATAGTTATAATTACGCATGCAAAAGACAATAAAGTTTTCACAACATCCCTCACTAGAAAAACACATAATTTTATTAAGAAAGGGGTGGAGTGTCGGAGTTTTCCCATGTAGACATGCTTCCATCGTACCTTCCACCCTTGACATTGTCTGCAGAAGCAATCGATTCAAGCTCAGCCATCTCTTCCGGTGTAAGCTTTACTGACAGAGCTCCAATGTTCTGGTTGAAATTCTCGATCTTGGTTGTGCCGGGAATCGGGCAAATGTCGTCACCCTGATGGTGTACCCAGGCGAGGGCTAACAGCGATGGGGTGCATCCCTTTCTTTGCGCAATTTCATTCACTCGGTCAAATAACTTTGTGTTGTGAGCCAAGTTCTCTGGCTGGAACCTTGGTAGATACTGCATAACATAGAGCAATGTCTCAGCAGAGTGCATATGAGAAATTATCATTTTCCTTCTAAGGCTAAATTCTACAGCAACAAGTGCAAAAGTGGTTGCATTGCATGCCATCGGATTGTCTTGTTACTTGACATAATAAGCATTTAGAAGTGCGCAATTGTTGTGTATCTGGAAAAGCATGATCAGTTATAAATTATCTTGAAATGATTAAAATATCTTGTCCCAAATCATAAGCATTAGAAATGTCAAGCAAAGTGATCTAGCAACTACCACACAAGGCTGATGGGTTTGATGTAGGATGTGAAAACAGAAACAAACTCGACAATCTAAGTTTTGTACGTGTGATGATACCATTAGTCACACATAAAATAACAAATCAGAAATGTAGATGATGTGTAGAAGAATGTTATCAGACGCAGAGCTCTTTTAGCTACAAAGAAAAATAGCTACTTCACTTGCCCAGCACTATCGCTAGTCAAACGCTAATGGCGGGGAGTAATACACAATTGGCTTTATGTCAGATGGGAACTTGATCCAAAACTCTCATAAGAAGGGTGTTAGGAGTCCTTACTCAAGAAATGGTTGTGTCAAGATATAGTTTATCTTGTGAAGAAAGATGAGAATGAAAAAGGACGGAGGGCCAAAGCCCGATGCTGGCGTCAGTTATTTTGAGGAAATATCGCTAATCTTGTGAAGAAAGATGAGAGAAAAAGGGTGGGTGGAAAGTGGGGAAAGGATACTGATTAGCAAATGGTGGGAAGGCTGGGAAACAGAGCAACTTACAAATAAACCTATATGTATTCATTCCCAAAAGCACGAGAATCCAGGAAACTGCCTCTTTCAGGCTCATTAAAGCCATTACTTGTGATTTTGCATTTATCTAGAATCAAGAGAGGTGGGATGTCTGGCGAGTGCTGGATTAAAGACATATAAGAACACGAAGCATTCGTGTCACCAAGTTTTATTCATCCCATCCAGATAATTTTTCTTTATACCACAAGAACAGGTTTCCAGCACTTCAATAAGAATGACAGTCAATGTAAGCATCTAATTATGTTGACAAGCAGGAACAGACCTGTCTGTAGTCATCCTTAGAGAGATTCTCCACCAACTTGGAGCCAACAGAAAAGAATCCTCGTCCTAAAGGACTGTAGGCAACAATTCCAATGCCAAGCTCCCTAATCAACATTTTAAAGGAAAAGCAGAGTCAGAAGGAAGCTGTTGTTGCTGCATAAACAATTAACAGAGTGATATCCTACCTGCACGTTGGAACAATCTCTGCCTCCACATCTCTTGACCAAAGCGACCACTCCAATTGCACCGCTGTGATGGGATGAACAGCATGTGCTCTTCTGATTGTTGATGCAGAGGCCTCGGATAAACCGATGTACTTTATCTTACCCTCTTCCACGAGCTTCTTTAGCTCTCCGATCTGTGCATATTCACATAACAAAACAACAAAATCAAGATCTTACATGTTAAGATCCAGAAAATTATGCATGGCATTAGCTTTTTATGTGTCTAGATCCCTCAATTATCATGCATCTCAATGCAACAAAAAAGTCACAAGGTATTGAGTTAACGGAGGTAGATTTCCTGAATCTCTCACAGAAGAGAGCAAATAAAAGAAGTATTCCAAGTACTTGTCATATTTCACAATATATCAAGAATCAAATGTCTCCGCTTAAAGTCGAGGAACAACTTTATATGTGAGTTCCTGTATATAAATTCAGGATGAACCCCTTGGAGCCCTCTGTCATATGGAAGAACAGGAATGCTATTTTGTTTAGAGAGCTAACTCCTACGATCCCGGCCCTGAAGAACCATCTCCTTAAGGTTGTCCGAGATAAGGCTCTAACTTTCAGGAATGTCGACAGTACCGCGAGGAACAGGATACTCCAGCGTGCCGGGGCATTGATCCAATTGTTTTCTCTTCAGGCGATTCTTGACCGAATCTACGAAGCTGATTTCCATGTAGCTGCTATTTCAGCGGCGGGTTCGATCCTTGAGAATGGCTGTTCCATCGTCCGTCTCCTTCGAACTGGATACCCTTCTGGGGTGGACATTCTTGTGCTGAGCTACCGCCGAGGTCCTTGGGGTTGGCTGTTTCACCGAAGATTCCTCCTCCCCTGGTTCGTGCCAGTTCGTGCCAGTCGCGGCTTCTCTCGACTGGGACGCTTGAACTGTGCCTTTCCCTTTTTGGTTTGGTGCTTGGGGTGATCTGGCTGCGTCCGTTTGATCCCTCAGTTACCTTTTGTTTTTTGCTTTGGTTGCTGGTGGTGGCCGTTGTTTGGCTCTTCTTTGCTGTGTGGTGGTTGTTACCGTTTGTTGCTTGCTGTTTTTCATCTCGGCACCCTTCCACTCGCCTTGACGTCATGTCATTCTGAGTGCAAGTTTTGGTGCCAAGATTTCATCTTGTACAGTTGGCAAAGCTCAATACAATTACTTACTTTCACCACAAAAAAAAAAAAAAAATCAAGATGATCCCCGGAGCACTTTCATCTCAAAGGAAGATTTCGAATGATTTTCATGCTTGTTGACCCTTAACTTGTAAAAGATGCCCACAAAACGAAAACTCAAGCCACTGAACCACTAAATTCCACAACCCCTTGAACAACACCGTGCCGCATCTTGAACTCTGCTATCAGCCAATGATATGGCTCGGAGAAAGTCTCAAGCGAGGTGAAAGTTTGATAAGGGATCCATACACTGACTTCGATGGGGACGCGAGTGTCGATACGGTGCTGGTAGTAGAGGTCGATGCAATCGATGTCGAGCCGCTTCAAGCTGGCCTCGCAAGCCGCCCTCACGTACGCCGGATCGCCCCGGACCTCCCTCTTCCCGTCCGCAAAGCTGATTCCGAACTTGGTCGCCAATTCCACCTTCTGCCTCGCTCCTACCTTCAGTGCCTGCTCAAAATCAACCCCGAAATCAGAAAACCAAGGCGCAGGATCAGAGCACTCTGCTCGATGAAGCTACATTCCGTAACACTATAAGCACATATAGTTCATGCGGAGGCAAAACAGAGACTGAGAGAACCGACCTGTCCGAGGAGGATTTCGTTGTTGTGGGGGCCGTAGCTGTCGGAGGTGTCGAGGAAGGTGACGCCGGAGCCGACGGCGTGGTGGATGAGGGCGATCATGTCGGGCTCCGACTTGGGTGGCCCGTAGAAGGCGGACATGCCCATGCAGCCCAGCCCCTGCGCCGACACCTCCAGCCCCTGCGACCCCAGCTTGATCCTCCTCACCGTCGTCGTCGATGCCGCCATTGCCGTCGTCTAGCTCGAGCTTGCTCGTTCCCTGCACTGACACGATGGCGAAGGCGTCGGGCGAGCCGAGATTTATAGGAGGGGAGTAGCAGAAGTACGAAGAGTAGGAGGGGAGTAGCAGAAGCTACGAATAGCAGAAGCTACGAAGAGTGGGAGGGGAGTTGCAGAAGCTACGAGTAGTGGGAGGGGCAGAAGCTACGAGTAGGAGGGGAGCGGTAGTGGCTGTGAAGACGCACTTGCCTACGTCAATTGAAGCCCTAGTCACGACCCTTCCCATATAGGGTGGACGTACCAACTTGCAATTTTTCTAATTCTGACTTAAACATTTTTTTTAGCCAATTCAACCCTAAATATTTTGTAATTATACAATTTAATTCATCCGACAATTTTAGCCGACCAGCACAACTCGTCCAACTAATATTGATGTAGATAATCTTTTAATAATATTTTATTTTATTCAAGCCAACAAGGTCAGCTTTGCCAACCAATGGCAAAGCTTACCCCCACACACCACTAGCAAGGGCAAGCCTCACCCAACAATGGTGAGGCCACCCTCACCATGGTTAGGCAAGGCCCCGCCTACCTTTGGCCTAGGCTCGCCTCCCCAGCCATGGGCAAGTTGCGATCTCATCCATGGCTGACGAAGCTCGACCCTCGTCCGTCCAACGACGGTGAGCCTTGCCCAACCTTTGGCAAGCCTTGCCAAAGACCACGTGAGGTCGCGGCCTTTGACCTTGCCTATGGCCAATGAGACTCAACTCTCACCAAATTCAATAAGGGCGAGTCCTCGCAAGCCCAACTAGCAGCCTTTGTCCTCACCCATGGCCGTCGAGGGTCAACCCTCACCAGCCCAGTTGGTGGCCTAGGCGAGGTCGCCTAGCCACGAGCAAGGTTGCCCAACCATGGTCAAGCTTCCTCGAGACCAGCGAGGTCCCTCACCGACCTTGCCTCTTGCCGATCACTAGTGATGACTAGCTGGAGGAAGGAGAAGGAAGTGAAGGAAAAAAGAAAGAGAAAATTTTGTAACTCATAATAAGTTGTTATTCTCACAATAACTCATAAACTATTATGCTAACAAAATCCTTTACTAAAATACAAATACTAAGCACAAGGTTACAATGAAAAACCTCCCTCTAATATAGCCTCCCATTTAGTTAGGCCAAATAAACCCTCCCATTAATTTCTCCATATGGATCTTTGTCATCACCAAGAGAAAGCCTTATTTCAAAGCTATTAATATATTGTGGGATTGTTTTAACATAACTTACTCGTGCATCCTAACAATCAAAAAATGAATATCATTCTTAAACTTTTAATAAATGTTTGATCTAAATCATAGATTATATCATTGCATCCTATCTCATAAGACTCCCTTTGATGGGCTAGATAAAACTTTGATATTAAAAGTTTGATCATATCCGGTGTTTAGAGTAACGTGAAATTCGGCAAAAGATCACTTCAAGTGCCAAAAGTTGGCATACCCCACAATAGGTGAACCTCTTCCATTCAAGCCGAAAACTACTCTTCCCTTTAGTTCGAGCCTAGAGACACTTAGATAGAACCAGGATGGTAAAATTTCTAACTATCCGAGCTGCATTTCTCAGATGATCCTATCAAGCTGAAGAAGAAGAGAAGTTTAGAAGGCCATAGAGAGTTTTACACAAAACACTAACTTTACTTCAAGAGACTCTGCCTAACACATTACATCCTCATTGCCTTTTATAGGCAATAAGAGGTCACACACAAACAAAGACCATACTTACGGGTCCTGAAACAAACAGAGGTGCCGGAAACTTCCGGTAGGGAATTATTCGCATGGTATAAACAGTGACAGTGAATAGTGATTTCCCTAGCCTCGCTAAGGAATGAACAGAATGTGACTTGCTACGGTGACTTATACGGTCGGTAGTCTCGTCCGTCACGAGCATTGTAGTCATAGTCTGAGTCGTTCGAACTATGCATTGCCACAAGTTGTTTTTCATATTTTTGCTCAAGTCCTACAAGTGAATCTGATGAGAAAATTTGGTTTAACGAGGATGCTTTCGCTTGATTCTAAGAGAAGCTTGTAGTGTCGGCAGGAATGCTTAGCTAAGGCCAATTGGATGGCTGAGTATAGTAGGATGTGTCCATGCTTTGAGATAAGAACAAAGTTCCTTGGTAATAGAGATCTTGGGAAAGAGGACCTCCCCATTTGGCATAGGGGTTTTGAGAGGACTGTGCAAGGTCATCTGTGTTTGTCATTTCGTGCTCCTATAATGATGTAGCTTGTCTGAATTCTTCGAGTGCTTTCTTGACTTCCGGTGTGAGACTATAATGATCTCATATAGTGGGTACATTTTAGTTCATGCATCTTTAGGAATGGTTTTATTTTCCTAGTACAAAATCCTTTGGAGTTCTCAGTACTGGTGCTCGTAGCAACCAATAGGTCCTAGATAAGATTTGTGAATCCAAGCTTCTGCAATGTGTTGTTGAGATTTATAAGGTACCATTTGGGGGGCATCGGTACTGCTACCATTATTTGTGACAAAAGCCCATGGTCATCGAAAAAAACAAAATAGTATAGACCTTAAGATTTGGTTGTATGGTTCTCAGCTCTTTCTGCAAGAGGTATTTCTAGTGAGTAAGGGGATAAAATCAATTAAGGAAATCTATGAGATTTCTGTCACTCTATTTTTCAATGTTTCCTCTGCCAAGTCCAAATATCCTAGTGAGGTTGGTAATGAATCTTCTGGTTGGAATTTCAATAGTTATTAAGTATTTATTGGTTAAGTACCATAATAACCATCGAAGTTGGTCAGGAAAATCATCTTCCTTCCAGATTAAAGGATGTATGAACGGATAATTCGAATTTAATCCAAAATGATAAATAATCGAACCCCCATTAAGTCTGAACAGATTTGTGTGGAATTGCCACATGAGATTATCCAGATTTTCAATAAGGCTGTTATTCTGAATTTGTTCCACAATCTCCTAGTAATATCGCCAGCTTAGCTAGTCTCGTATTCTTTCAAGCTTATACTTCTCATTGTTATGAAGAGTATGAAAAGCATGCCTAATGATCTACATGTTGATTTATGCTGGTGCGTTTGGTCTTGACAAGAAGTCAGCAAGCACATTCTTCTTTCCGGCAATATATTTGGTTTGAAACGAGTATTTTGAAAACCATTCAATCCATTGAAGCAGTTGAGAATTTGGAACCTGCTTCTATTTAAACTTGGTCATCTAAGGATATCTAATTCTACCAGGAAGTTATGGCCAATGAGATGGAATTTGAACTTTTTTATTCCATTTTTCATCGCCAAGATTTCTTTGAAAGTGGAATGATAATGCATTTCAGTTTGGGAAAATTTTTCACTTTTGTAGGCACACAGACGTCTCTTACCATCAATTTCTTCAAACAAGATGGTTGCCTAGTATTCATCATTGGCTTCAGTCTAGAGAATTCTCTTCCTTGTTGATGGGATTTGTAACGGAGGAAAAGTCTGCATAATCTCCTTAAGTTCAGCGACTACTTTAGTCTGAGATTTTCTCCAAGGTGGGAGATTCTTTTTCAGCATCGATTTTAATGGAATCAGCAGTTTTGCAATATTTGGAACGAAGTCTCTGAGATAATTAATTATTCCAAGAAATTGTTAAACTTGCTTTGTTGTGAAATTTTCCTCATGAAATTTTAACAATTTCTTAGCAATATGTGACCCTGGATAATACGTACATTTGTTAAGGTGCATACCAATAAATTCAATTTATGTCTGGACAATGTTCATCTTTCTTTGAGAAAGCATGATCCCATGCTTTTTCACAATTTCTGCAAATTGTTTAAGAAGTTGGCAATGTGACAGCTCATTAAGACTATAGAGCAGGATATCGTCGATGTATACTATTGCATTTGACAGGATTGGTTGGAAAATTCGACACGTGGCCTTTTGGAATAGAGATGGTGCCACCTTTAAACCAAAAGGAAGAACTTTTCATTGGAAATGTTGGTTCAGGATACAGAACCCTATCTTGGGTTTGTCTTCAGGATGGATGCCCAATTGCCAAAATCCGGCTTTGAGATCGAATTTAGAGTAGATGTGGGCTTTAGATAATCCAGTAAAGAGGGAATTTCTAGAAGGTAAAGAGAATTTATCATCTTGGAAAAAAAAGATTAAGAGGCTAATAATTAATTACCAGTCTCATATTTCCTCTGTTTTGTTCGGCACGCTTGTTGACATAAAAAGCTTCACAAGCCCATTGAGAATTGGATATTTCAATAAGGCATTGCTACAATAGTTCCGAGCATTCTTTTGAGCTAAAACCTGGTGTTCTGACTTCATTCCCATGTGACTCGCCTTGGTTGGATTAATATCCTTTTTTTTTTTTTTTAAAGGAAGGCGAACAAAGAACTTTGGATTTTCCCATAGAGGGTGAGAACATTTTTGAGCGAATTCAGAATGAGATTCCGAACATGATTTTAACAACTTTTGCATGATAGGGTCTAGCAGGCTTATTTGGATAGAAAAAAGTCTTTGGATATTGACAAATTCAGAGAATTGGTCCTTATACTTAAGACATTTTCCAAGACTGATACGAAGCTAAGAAATTTGAGTCATGATATCCCAGCCAACGATCAAGTCCTTGTTGGGAAGACTGGAACCAAAGATTTTTATGGTTATGGAACACTGTGGAAAAAATTGGATGGTTACTGGGATAGTTCTTACATTCGTAGAAAAAGTATCTCCTGAGGTAGAATTGAAATATCAAACACAGGAAGTCCAATATTCTTCAAGAAGAATTTTGGTGTCCAAGATTGAAGAACTTGCTCCGGTATCTATGAGAGTAATGACAGTGATAGACTTGGCAAACTTTGAAGTGAAGATTTTCACATGGAAATGGGGACAATGAATTTGGCTTGAAAATGTGTTAGTGCTTTGTTCTGAAGAAGTAAGAGATATGTGAAAAATATCTTCAGGATCTGAATCCAAATCAATTTCACTGGAAGTTTCGTAACAAAGGATGACACAAAGAGTTTGTTCAGATTGTTTTTCATCCTCAGATAATAAAGATTCGATATCATCATTTTCAAGAGAAATACCTGTTTCATTCTCTATATGATGTATCAGATGATTTTGACATTTTCTCGCTTGGGACAATTTTTGGCAAAATGTCTTTTCTGATTGCAGATGAAGCATCGATTTGACTTCTTGTGGCCTGAGCGATCTTTTCTTTTGCGTAGGTATCGCCATTTCTTATTTCTTTGGAAGTACTTAGAGCCATGCCTTAATTTCTTTATCTAGAGCTTCTTGAAGTGCTTCTTTTTTCTGGAAGATTTTCCGCAAGAACCATCACAATCTCGCTTAGAGCATTTGATCTTTAGCTTCTGACGAGAACAGGCTATATCAAGTTCTCTGTTATCGTTGACATAAGTCTGGATCATTTGGCGTTTGATACACAATTCTTCAAGGCACAAATGGATTTCTTGTTGGATTTCTCCTAACGGAATATCCTGAATCCTTCTTTGTTTGCTGAGAAAAGTTCTCTCCACCTATTGAGATAATTCTTTTGGGATGGAAGTCAAGAAGACGTGTTTCAGGTTTGGATTAGCTCTAATACCATAGAAGAGTTTAAGCATTTCTCGATAATGTTTATCAAGATGTTTTTTCTGGAGAGAGCAGCATCTTCTTTCGAAAAATTCTCTCATTTCAAGCTCTTGGAGGTTAGAAGGTTTTCCCACAAAGAAATTATATAGAAAGGTAATGGCATGACCAAAATTAGGTGAGAGTAAAAATCGAAGCTAGTCTTGTTCTAAAACATATTGCCACCAATGTTTGAAGCTACCTGTAAACCTTGTGACAAAACCAAAAAGAACATCATACTTATCTTGGTTGGTAAGGGCTTGGGCATTTAACCAAGTATGAAATTCTTCAAGTGTTTCTAGCCATTTGTGATAGGGAATATCCTCAACGATAAAAAAAACCGTTTTGATGCAGAATACACGTGCCGGGAGGGATTGTTTGGCTGAACAACCTTTAGTTCGGAATGGTTTGATTCCATATCTTGGTTTGGAGGATTGGTCATGGATATTGATGAAGTTACTAGTACAATAGGGAAGGAATCAATAGTAGGGATTGAGAAGGATGAGGAGGACGAGAGGGATACCAAATCTGATTCAGTATCAAAGATGTTTGGAAAAGCTAGTTCTGCTGGAAATAGAATCTGATCTGTTAGAATGACAGGATCAAGCTGTTGAGTAACAGGATCAGGTTGTTGAGTAACAGGATCAGGCTGTGGTTCTTGATTACCCAAATCTCTTCGGAAATATTCTAATGGATTTGACAGCATCAGTTGATCTGGCTTTTCCCTTATGACAAGCAATGATTCTTTAGGCATCTTCTCTTTTCCCTTTTCTTTTCTTATTCAGTCTAGTTCTTTGAGAAGATTTCGCATTTCAGCCATATTTGTCTTATCTTGCCTGATAGGAACATCTGTTATAGTAGCAAAGATAGACGTATTCTGGGCTGGTGGAAGAAGGGGATGCTCTGTTCGCAAAGTAGTCAAAAATGGATTGAATCTTCCTTCTTCAAGGAGCTGGATTTGTCTTTTGAGCTTCTCTATTTCCACCTTAGGACTTTCGAGATGATGATACCCTATATGTTGTCCAGATTCCAAGGCATAAAGCCTATTTTGGAAATATGAAAGCATCTTCTTGGTGGTTTCATCATATTTCCAAAATCTTGTTGCACATTTACAATCTTGGAATCAATTGCTTTGAACGCATTGTTATATGCTAAAAGAGTTTCCAATTGCCAATTTAGGACAGCTTCAACAACATGAGTCCTTTTCGTCTTCCATGTTCATCCATATCAGTGGGGGCAGGTATCTTAGGGGCATGCCGATATCTACCTTGTGGATCGATGAATTCTTCTGGAGCAGGAAACGAGAGTTTGGAAATTTCTCAGACAAAAGGAGGAAAGTCTGTCTCATGGAACATGGCTATGGAAGAACTTGGTTGTGTTTCTGCTGGAGCCTCAAGTGGGTAGGAATGTTTCTTCACCCACTTTAAGATTGGCTTATAAAACGGGGAAAGAGCTGGTTTTTTTTTTTTTGGAGGAGATGGAGGAGGTGATGGTGATGGACTTGGTGATATTGATGGAGTAATGAACTCTGGTGATGGAGTTGGTGTATAGGAAACCATAAATTGGAATTTATCACACTCACCAAGAGTATAAACGGAGGGATCTCCATTCAAGTACCTTTGGTACATAGGATCTTTTGGCTTCTTATGCTTCCGTCGTGGTCTTGCATATGGGTCTACCTCATCGGGAGAGTTTGTGCAATAAGAACATTGACAAAAAGGATCCTAGAAACAGTGACCATATTGGTTTTTGTAGTAATGGACATGATGTCCATCACTTTTGAAGTATTGAACAAGTTTTTTTGGATTTGGCTCGGAAATTGGCTCAGGAATACATGGTTCAATCATAAATAGGGTCTGGAAGATAGAAAGACTTTCTTCCTTTTCCTTGCCAAATTTGATGGAAACGGTTTCATCTTTCTTTCTGACAAATTCAGAGTCTGAAGACTAGAAAGGCTTGTTATTCTGATGTAACTTTTCATAGTTGGTGATCCAAGTCTCTAGAAAAAGCTTGGCCAACTTTTCCTTTGGGATATGTCTGGGAACATGAATGCAAGATGCATGATCATTTTGCATGGAGATGAATAAAGCATCTTCATTTCCATTGTGGAAATTCAAGTCAAGATCATGGTTCTACACTTAATAAAAGATATGGTGGTGCAGTGTTGCAGCAACAGAATTAGCTGTCTGAGGTGCTCCAGTAAGCTGAACTTGGACTTTCAAAAAGGAAAGTAACTATGGATCTAAAATAGCAATATTGAAATTTGGATATAAAGACATAAAGACTGTTCCAGCATTCAAAGTGGTTTGGACAAGATCTTGAAACAAGTATCCGGTACTCTAGAAATCTAGTATCCAAGAATGCTATTCTTGCCACAACCGGCAAGCCGTTGCGACCATGAAAAGTAAGAACAAGACGAACAACTCCATAATGGACATGAGAATATCCTTTTTGAATCCATTGCCTAGGAAACTCTGGAGGAATCTGGAGAGTAACAAAGTACTCATTTTCAGTGGCGAGAATGGGATGTTGGTCGAACTTGGAGGACTGAACGTACTCCTTTACTTCCTTTGGAGTTTGGCGAATAAGTTGGCAAATGGATGGATAGGAGAAAAGGATGAGGTGGGTTTAGCAAAAGCAGAATATGAGTTCATCAGGGGAAGTTGAGTTTCAGAGATTTTGGTTTCATCGCTAAGAGAGACTTTATAGAGATAGTCTATCTTAGAAGCATTTGAAACACGAAAATCTGAAAGAGTTGAAGAAGATGGAGATGCAGCAAGAGAAACAGGTGCTTCTAGTATTTCTAGATCTGTCATGATGTGAAGAGATCTTCTCAGTACTAGATTCACCTACTAAGCACATGGAACGGATATTATTACAAACGAAACCATGGCTCGACGTGCGCAATTTCCGGCAAAGTAAGTGCAAAACGGCGTCATTTTGCCCGCTAATGTAATTAGACAATGCAAAAACGACATCATTTTGGTGCTAACATGGTAAAAAAATTAATATATTAAAATTAAATTTAAAACTAAATTTATTTAAAAATTTTAAAAATACAAATACAAAATTATAAAAATTATAAAAATTTATATATATAGAGAGAGAGAGAGAGAGAGAGAGAGAGAGAGAGAGAGAGAGAGAGAGGCAATTGAGGGCCGAGCCCTTCTTGCCGTCGCCGCCGGGAAGGGCCGACGACGGAGGGGAGAGGGTCGGCGGGGTCGCCGAGCCCTAGCCGGGGGCCGGCGACCCCGACCAACCGGCGGTGAGGGCTCATGAGCCTTCAACTAGATCCGGCAAGGGTCGCAACCCTCGCCCAAATCCGGGAGGGTCGACGGCCCTTGGCCCGGCTAGGCGAGGGCTGCGATCCTCGCCCCAAAACAAGACGAGGGCTCGCGGGCCCTCGCCGTCGGTTGGCCGGGGTCGCCGACCCCTGGCCTAGGGCCCGACAACCCCTGGGCGACCCTCCCCCTCCGTCGCCGGCCCTTCCCGGTGGTGGCGGTGACAAGGGCTCGGCCCTCAACCGCCCTCTCTCTTTTTTAAAATTTTTGTATTTTTATTTTTAAATGTTTTAATTAAATTTAGTTTTAAATTTCATTTAATTAATTTTTTTCCATGTCAGCACCAAAACAACACCATTTTGCACTTGCTTCGCTAAAAAATCGTCATGTTAGCATTTTGGCCGGATTGGCACTTAAGTAATCCATTTTGCTCCAATTTTAGCATTTAAATGTCATTTTCGTAACTTTTGACACTTAAGTGTCCTTTTGTGCCAACTTTTGACACTCTAGGGGTCCTGATGTTAGTGAAATTCGGATATAGTCTGGATAAAAATCTCATCTAGAAAGTAATATAGATCCAGATAGGATATGTGAAATTTGGAAAATTAAAAAAATAAGTGATACAAGTTTTTCCCCCACTCCTGCGCTTGTTGATGGCTTATCCTCACTTTTGACCAATGCCGCCATCATCTCTCTCTTGTTCCAATTTCTCTCCCTAAAATGACCACCACAAAATTAGAGCATGAGTATCGCGTAGACACCTAGAGAAGCCCTCGCCACAACGACCTGAGCAAACTCTAAGGGCCACCGTTCCTCCTACCAGTGACAAACTGCTTACCACCTTTGGCTGCCTCGGAAAAGTGGCATCGGAGCTCGTCAGCCCTGCCTCTTTCTTATGTCACTTAACTCCATTTTAATAGTGAACTTTTTGATCCCGATCAAAGCTGGACATCTCTGTGAAGAAGATGATCCGAAAGAGGCGGCAGCCAAGGTGATAGAGCTCCTCAACCACGTCACTCGGAGCGAGTAGTACCGATGGTGCTACCACTCATAAACCGGATCCGCACGCTGTCTCAGGGGAAGCTGTTGAAGCGACTGAGCAAGTCGGGGCACGGTAACAGGGAATCAACGCAGTATTCGCACTCGTCGATGGGGATGGATTCATCGCTGGAAAAAGCGTTGAAAGTAAAGATGGCTAGACCAGCAGAGAACTCGAACCCAAGGGCCTCTCAATGTGGCGAAGTCAAAGGTAGAGAGAGCGTAATCCATCAAGTTGATCAAGGGCAGCGAAAAGGGTGTTGCAGAAGGAGAGAGCGTCCATGAAATTACATGGAACGGGGGTGTTTAATAGATGAAGATTGTGAAAGGATGAATAGTATTCACGACTTCCATGGTTTATTTTAAATTTTAATTATACAAATCAAACACTCATTTAAAAAATATTTATTTGAATCATGCTATATCCAGATGTCAAGAAATAGTAGATGGGATTTTTATCCTATTATTATCCCATATAGCAAAGATGTTCGAACAACCAAACACAGCATCATTGGATTTATCTAGCCTAGGATCTAAATTAAATAGGTATAAAAAGTTCAACAACCATACTAAATAAATTAAAAGTTCAGTAAAAACATAACACATTGGACCAAAGTTAAATGACTATTTGCATTATTTTCCTAAACCAAAACAAAACAACATTGCTCCACTCTAACTCCAAATAAAAAACAATAGAAGTGTCATTTTTAATTTTAGGAAACTTGCGCAATATCTCCGACTGTTTTATAATAATGCAGAGGCATGAGCGAAGGTATCGAGCTACATAAAAGCTCATGAACCGTAGGTGGTGAAACTTGAACAAGAAACCTTCGATTTCCCCGACACTCATATCAACCGCGCCTGCATTTTATCCCAAACTTCGTTTTCGCGAGAACATCCGGTAACATTTTACTGTTCCTTAACTTCGCTACCAAACCAAACACAAAGCGAAGCATTGTATCTAAGTATACATCCAGTCTTAAGAGCGTGTTGCACAGATTCTTCAAAATCCCGATTTCTCAGATTCTAAAAGTCACCCCGATAAAGTCGGCACGGCAGGCTCGGTTCGTATTCAACTTGCTCTCGTGTTTATCGAGTGATCTTTCCCCAGTAAGCTTAGTACATATCCATAATCTTCTCATAGTGAATGTCACATGTTGTACAAAACGAAAACAGTCACTCTCTTATTACACATACTTATGACAGCCACACAACATAGCCTCAAATTACTTCAGCGGCAAATGCACAAACTCTGCATATCAAAGACGCAGCAATAGAAGTAGACATGTTTCTAGGCAGGTTTCCAAGAAGAAAGGGGTGGAGTGTCGGAGTTTTCCCATGTAGAGAGGTTTCCATCGTACCTGCCACCCTTGACATTGTCCACAGAAGCAATCGATTCGAGCTCAGCCATCTCTTCCGGTGTAAGCTTCACTGACAGAGCTCCAATGTTCTGGTTGAAATTCTCGATCTTGGTCGTGCCGGGAATCGGGCAAACATCATCACCCTGGTGGTGTACCCAGGCGAGGGCTAACTGCGATGGGGTGCATGCCTTTCTTTGTGCAATTTCATTCACTCGGTCAAATAACTTCGTGTTGTGAGCCAAGTTCTCTGGCCGGAACCTTGGTAGGTACTGCATAACATAGAGCAATGTCTCAGCAGAAAGCATATGAGCAACTATCATTTTCCTTTTAAGGCCAAATTCTACAGCAACAGGTGCAAAAGTGATCGCATTGCATGCCAACAGATTGCCTTGTTACTTGACATAATAAGCATTTAGAAGTGCACAATTGTTGTGTACCTGGAAAAGCATGATCAGTTATGGATTATCTTGAAATGATTAAAATATCTAGCCCCAAATCATAAGCATTAGAAACATCGAGCGAAGTGATCTAGCAACTACCACACAAGGCTGATGGGTTTGATGTAGGATGTGAAAACAGAAACAAACTCAACAATCTAAGTTTTGTACGTGTGATGGTAACATTAGTCACACACAAGAAAAAAAATATCACAAAAGGTAGATGACGTGTAGAAGAATGTTATCAGACGCAAAGTGCTTTTAGCTACAAAGAAAAATAGCTAATTCACTTGCCCAGCACTATCGCTAGTCAAACACTAATGGCGGGGAGTAATACACAATTGCCTTTATGTCAGCTGGGAACTTGATCCCAAAACTCTCATAAGAAGGGTGTTAGGGAGTCCTCACTCAAGAAATGGTTGTGTCAAGATATAATTTATCCTGTGAAGAAAGATGAGGAAAAAAAAAAGGACGGAGGCCAAGGCCCGATACTGGTGTCGGTTATTTTGAGCAAATATCGCTAATCTTGTGAAGAGATATGAGAGAAAAAGGGTGGGTGGAAAGTGGGGAAAGGATAGTGATTAGCAAATGGTGGGAAAGCTGGGAAATGGAGCAACTTACAAATAAACCTATATTTATTCATTCCCAAAAGCACGAGAATCCGGGAAACTGCCCCTTTCAGGCTCATTAAAGCCATTACTTGTGATTTTTAAATTTATCTAGAATCACGAGAGGTGGGATGACTGGCGAGTGCTGGTTCGAATAAGAATATGAAGCGTTGTTGTCATAAAGTTTTATTCATACCATCCAGATACTTTTTCTTTATAGCATAAGAACAGGTTTCCAGCACTTCAACGGGAATGACAGTCGCTGTGAGCATCTAATTATGTTAACCAGCAGAACAGACCTGTCTGAAGTCATCCTTGGAGAGATTCTCCACCAACTTGGAGCCAACAGAAAAGAATCCTCGTCCAAGAGGACTGTAGGCAACAATTCCAATGCCAAGCTCCCTAGTCAACATTTTAAAGGAAGAGCAGAGTCAGAAGAAAGATGTTGTTACTGCATAAACAAATTAACAGTGATATCCTACCTGCACGTGGGAATGATCTCTGCCTCCACATCTCTTGACCACAGCGACCACTCCAATTGCACCGCTGTGATGGGATGAATAACATGTGCCCTTCTGATTGTTGACGCAGAGGCCTCAGATAAACCGATGTACTTGATCTTACCCTCTTCAACGAGCTCCTTTAGCTCTCCGATCTGTGCATATTCACATGACAAAACAACAATCGTCAAGATCTTACGTGTCAAGATCCAGAAATTATTGAACATCATTAGTTTTTCTTGTGTCCTGATCCCTGAATAGTTTGTGTTCCCTGACTTCTCAAACATTACAATTTGACTAGGTAGCTCCCAGCAAAAAACAGTCAATCTTTATGCATCTCAATGCAACAAGAAAGTCGCAAGGTATTGCGTTAATGGAGGTGGATCTCTCTAATCTATCACAGAAGAGGGCAAATTAAAGAAGTATTCCAAGTACTTGTCATATTTCACAATGACACGTCAAGAACCAAATGTCTCCGCAGAAAGTCCAGGAACAACTTCAAATGTGATTCTCAGATATAAATCAGGATGAAACCTGGAGCACTTTCATCTCAAATAAAGATTTCGAATAATTTTCATGCTTGTCGACCCATAAAACAAAAACTCAAGCCATTTAAACTACTAAATTCCACAACCCCTTGAACAACACCGTGCCGCATCTTGAACTCTGCTATCATCTGAACTCAAGTCTCATTTAACGATATCTTGATGATGATGCATCATCAACACCAATCTAATTTAGCAACTGATCACTCGGAGAAAGTCTCAAGATAGGTAAAAGTTTGATGAGGGATCCATACAGTGACTTCGATGGGGACGCGAGTGTCGATGCGATGTTGGTAGTAGAGGTCGATGCAATCGATGTCGAGCCGCTTCAAGCTGGCCTCGCAAGCAGCCCTCACGTACGCCGGATCGCCCCGGATCTCCCTCTTCCCGTCCGCGAAGCTGAATCCGAACTTGGTCGCCAATTCCACCTTCTGCCTCACCCCTCCCTTCAGTGCCTGCTCAGAATCAACCCCGAAATCAGAAAACCAAGGCACAGGATCAGAGCATCCTGCTCGATGAAGTTAAGTTCCGTAAAACCATAAGCGTATATAATTCATGCGGAGGAAATAGAGAGACTGAGAGAACCGACCTTTCCGAGGAGGATTTCGTTGGTGTGGGGGCCGTAGATGTCGGAGGTGTCGAGGAAGGAGACGCCGGAGCCGACGGCGTGGTGGATGAGGGCGATCATGTCGGGGTCGGGCTTGGGAGGACCGTAGAAGGAGGACATGCCCATGCAGCCCAGCCCCTGCGCCGACACCTCCAGGCCCTGCGACCCCAGCTTGATCCTCCTCACCGTCGTCGTCGACGCCGCCATTGCCGTCGTCTAGCTCGAGCTCGCTCGTTCCCTGCACTGCACCGAGACGATGGCGAAAGCGTCGGGCGAGCCGAGATTTATTGGAGGGGAGCGGCAGTAGCTACGAAGGGTGAAGGGTAGGAGGGGAGCGGCAGTAGCTGCGAAGACGCACGTGCTTACGTCAATTCAACCCCCAGTGACGACCCTTCCCAGTTCCCATATAGGGAGGACGCACGTGCTCACGTCGATTGAACTACTGAGATGTGTGAGTGGTCACTCTTTGTATACATGAAAAGCGAGAAGGGGACCACTTTCCCCACGCGAGAAGCGAGAGGTAGGGTTTTGAATGCACGCGTTCCTTCTTACCGACGTAGTTCACGAGTATTTGGGGATCCAGGTCATGTTCTATAAACGGCTAAGTTGACTATTCGATACAGCCTTGAGCTATACTTAAAAAAGTAGCTTTTAAGCTTCAAAAGTGAGGACTCATTCTTAGCCACCGGGGACCGGTCTCGTGAACACATTCGCTAAAGGCACTACTGGGCAGTGCTTTCTCAATCCAGAATCTAACAAAATAAGCCCACGGATTAGATTCACGCAATTCTTTCTATAATCTATCATTTTCATTTTAGGATTGACAGAATTGGTTGGCTTAAGACCAGAATGCAAAAGCTACTAAGCTTTAATAGCTGCCCTAGCACTTGCTCCCTAGGCAGCGAAGTTTCAGGTCCGGTTGAAGATACGCTAAACAAGCCCTAAGCAGCAAACGTGTCAAAGCCCTTAGACGTCAACCCTACTCATTTTTCATGGAGAACCCTCGAACAAGAGTGGAAAAGGTCTCGGAGGGACAATTTAGTATCAAATGTGATTTTAATTCTCACGCCTATAATGAGTTAAGACAAAAATTTGAAAGTAAGAATTAGAATAAAAATATAATAGAAGTGACCAAACAGCCAATTGAAAAAAAAAAAAAAAAAAAAAAACGGATAATGTTTTTTTTTTTAATACCCATGGAACCCCGTATGCCCGGCCAGATGAATAAACCCCTGGGGACGCTAGAGGAGGAACAAAAAAAAAAAGGGGGATAATGTTGATGTCATATGATTGACAAAAATAGGTCCGATACCCTAAAAAAAAACCCTCCAACTTTAGCTTTTTTCCTAATTTTACCTTTTATCTCATAAAAAAATCAACATTCACAATTCAATCATTAACTTTTTTTATCCCATAAAAAACCCTCAATTTTAAGTAATATACCAATTCTACCTTAAACCTTTTCTTGTCTTATGAAAAACCTGTCCACTCTCAATTTTACTATAAAATTTTTACAATCTCATGAAAAAACTATAAATATTTACTTGAGTCACATATTTGCCACCATTAACCATTCGTAAAATTTCCTATTGACATCAAGAGATGGAAAACTCCCAAGCACAAGTTGATCAAGAGAGATGGAATATTTCCAAGCATGAGAGATCAAAAACCGAGCACAATATCACTAAGGGCGATTTTGATGGAGGGTTAATGGAGAGCGGATTCGGACTCAAGTAAAAGTTGGTAATCTTTTATGAGATAAAAAACAAAATTTAGAGTGAAAATGAAATTGGACCTAAAGGTAGGATTCTTTTTATAAAACAAAACAATGTTTATGGTGGAATTGGTACTGGACCTAAATTTGAGGGATTTTATGAGACAACAAATGTTTAGATAAGATTGGGACTAGAACTAAAATACGGGGTTTTCTATAAAATAAAATAAAAATTAGGGTGGAATTGGGACAAGATCTAAAGTTGGAGGTCTTATGAGACAAAAGATAGAATTAGGATAAGAGCTGAAGTTGGAGGTTTTTTAAGGTATTACGCCAACAAAAAAAAGTAGAAATTAAGACTTTTGATCATATGCAATAGAGTTTAATAGCATGAAAAACTCATACATTTGCTACCAAAAATCCCATACCAATACACCTATGACAAATTAACCATCCGTTAATTTCCGTTAAATTTTACTGTCAAATTATTAGTTGAATGACATATGATAGTCGACGAGTGTGTCAATTTAGGATTTTATCATTCGTTTGTCATAAATGTATCGGTTGCGATTTTTCATAATATTAATATAATTTAACACTAGTTAGTAGAGAGTAAATTTGCTACAAATATACTAGTTTGAGATTTTTGACAGTAAAAAAAATAGTTTGAGATAAATTTATTACAAATGTACTAGTTTATGGTTTTTGTGGTCAAAAAATTAGTTTTGGATAAGTTTATCGCAAATGTATCAGTCTTAAGATTTTTCGTCGTATTAACCATATTCAACAAAAGTACATCAATTGTAAATTCTTCAAAATGTTGCCGTCGGCATACAATAGTTTCTTTTACTAAGAGATGCTAATCGGGAAACATTGATACGGGTTAGAATTAAGTCACTATTGATCGTCTAATCACGCATGTTTTCTAAAAGTTATGCAAAGGGCAAGACCGAGGGAGGAGCGGAGCCTGCTATCTCGGTCACCGGCCGTCCAATCCGCGCAATTTATGAAGAGCGGTCCATGAAGGTATTGTTGTATTTAATTAAGAGGTCAAGAACATAAAGTGACGAGCTCCTGGCGAGGAGACCTAACAAATATGGCACAAGTGGGAGGGTGACGAAAACAAAAAACAAAACAACACTTCAAATACGAAAAAAAAAAAGAAGGCAAAAACGGTGTCACTCTCAATTGCCCACCACATCCGATTATTTTATTATAATCTACAAGCATGAATACAAAAGTTGATTATTCAGAAACTCATAAAATATGGTCCAAGCTCATAAATCAATTAAGTTTGCACTTCTAAAGCAATTTACAAGTAACTTGCAAGAACTAAACAAGCGACCTCTGATTTCTTGATGCTCTAATTAACTACATCGTTCCTATCAGGGTTGTTATAGGGCTGAATCATTTTCTTTTCTTTTTTTTTTACAATTTTTTTTAAAATTTTCTCTAGAGTACTTTGATATTTGACCAGACAAGGCTCACTTGGAATGTAGGACCTAGAACTAATGTTTGAAAGTTTGCAAGAAATGTGGGTGGAGTTCCACAATGAGAGGCGGCATTTGCCCTTTTTAAATTTTTATGTGGTCATATTATAAGGCCTTGTCTGTTTGTGTTCTTTTTTCTGGTCATGAACACAATTTCTATTTTTTGTTTCGGAAAAGAAAAAAAAAGAACATAAATGTGTTTGTTTGCGTTTTTATTCCAAATCTATTTTTTTTTTTTCTTGGGAAAAAATTTGAAACCGAAACAAGAAACAAGAAAAACTTTTGTTTTGTTCAACACTTCCAGAAACAATTTTTCTATCTCCTATTTTTTTCTTCTCTTTCTTTTTTCTTCTTTTTTTCTTTGGCGATCTCATCGGAGAGTCGCTAGCCCCAATGAGGCTAAGCATCTCCGGCCCCGACGAGGTGAGGCCAACCTCGCGCCGGCCGGCGAGGCTCGGCATCGCCGAGCCACCGCTAGGTCGGCGTCACCTAACGGTGGCCGAGCTTGAACACTTCTAAAAAACAATTTTTCTATCTCATATTTTTTTCTTCTCTTTCTTTTCTTCTTCTTTTTTCTTTGGCCGACGACCTCGTTAGAGAGTCATCGACCCTCGGCGAGGCAAAGCGTCACCGACCCCACGACGAGGCTCGGCCTCGTCAAACTGGGTGAGGGCCAAGCCCTCATCGGCCGTCGACCATGGCTAAGGCTACTAGCCCTCATCGGCCGGTCACCACCATGGCTAAGGCTGGCAACCGGCCAAAATGAAGAAAAATGAAAAATAAAATAAAAATATTAAAAAATTAAATGAAACAAAAAAATTATATAAGTTAACCAAATGTGTTTTTTTTTTTTTTTTCGGAAATAAGTTTATTAAACGCGTTCTTCACGTTCAAAATCATTTTTGAAACGAAATAATTTTTTAACAGAAATATTATCAAATGCACTCTAAAAATCCCAAGTTCATCGCATCCACACAATTAGTATGTTAAAGGAACTCACGATAGCTAGGCGGGTGTAAAAAAATTATTGCAAAAGGATAGTGATAACAGCAGACAGGTCAAACCTGTGACTTTCTAGATCCAGCCACGTGTCCTTGATTCTTTTTGTCGGGGAGTCCGATTGGTGGGACCGGATGTGGAGGACATGGACGGAGAGATGGAGAAAATATTGGGTGGGTCTTACCCTCCACGTAGGCGTAGGGTAAGACCACTCAGCGATCGACACGTGGCTCCACGTAGGCGACGGCGTCAGAGGAGAAAATAACTCTGTCTCTCTCCTCTCGCGTCTCTCCATCTTCTGCGCTTCTGTCTCTCTCCTCTCTCCGAAATAACTCTGGGCTGATGGCTCGGCTCGGCTCGGCTCGGCTGGCAAAAGAAAGGATGACTCCCGCTTAAAATTTCCCTCTCCTCACTTGAATATTTTGGTTTCGGCTCTCTCTCTCCTCGTGAAGAGTAGAGAACAAGCTACACCTCTTCTCTGTTTCCTTTTCTCAGCGCATCCCACCCCCACCCCACGAGCGGCCCCCGCCTCCGGAGGGGGAGCGCCCGAGCCGCGCGGCCGGCGGAGGAGGCGGCGGCGGCGTGAGCGAGGACGGGAAGGCGGAGGAGGCCGAAGCGGCGCGGCGGCAGTGGAATCTGAGGCCAAGGAGGGCGGTGAACCCTCCGCCACTGTCGTTGAGGAACGGCGAGGCGTTTCACGACACCGCGAGCGGCGCGCTCGGCGGGGACAAGGAGAATTACGTCGCGCAGCAGCAGCAGTTGCAGCCGCAGCCGAAATCCGTGTGGTTACGAGACTTCGTGGGGGAGGGCGAGAGGAAGGAGAAGAAGAGGCTTCTCTGTGCCCTCCCTCTTTTCGACCGGCAACCGACGAACCACCGCACCAGACCGGCGAGAGGACCGCGAGACCTAGCTCCCTCCGTCTTTCCGACCGGCGAACCACCGCACGGGACCGGCGAGAGGACCGCGACCTCCCTCCCCCCGTCTCTCTCTCTCTGCCCTCCCTCTGTCCGACCGACGAACCACCGCACGGGACCGGTGAGAGGACCACGAGCAATCGATGAACCACTGTACGGGACTGGCTAGAGGACCTCTGCCCTCCCTCTTTCCGACCGGCGAACCACCGCGAGCAAATCAGATGTTTTTGTAGAGATCTCCCATCGTCACCTTCATCTTCTTTTTCCCCGCTTTTTTTTTGTTTTGTTGTTTTTTTTCCCCTAGTGTTCTGATGGTGGATCTGGAGTTGTATATGGAGGACGACGTGATGTCTCACATCAACCTCGACAGCTTCTTCGGCGACCTCCCTGAGGCCGGCGACGTCATCGGCGCTTGCTCCTCGATGAACGCGTCGTCGTCGTCTCCAGACTCGGGGCTCTCGTGGTTCGACGAGATCGAGAACATCCTGATGAAGGACGACGATGTCCACATGCTTGCTGGGCTGGGGGCTGAGCGGGCCGTGCCGGAGGGACTCGAGCTTCCCGTGGACCTTCGCTTCCCCAGCCCCTTGCCGCCGGCTTCTCCCCGCCTCCTGCAAGATGCGACAGTGCGACCTCAGGTGCTCCGCCGGCTGGCTGATTTCCTCGGTTTCCATGACGCATGTTCGGGATTCTCATTTTTTTTTTTTTTTTTTGTTTCGTGTGTGGATGACTACTAGTTCTGGGAGCAGGAGGCCACAGGTCAAGAAGGCTTCGCCAGATAGGCCGCCGTCGATTGTGGTTAATGGAGAGGGTGAAGAGGACGCTGCTTTGGTGGAGAGCGTGCGTAGCGCTGATCGGGAAATTGTGGCTGATGATTCTGAGGACGATGATTCCGATGGAGTCGTGATTGATGGGGAGAACCAGAATGCTGATAGAACAGAAGCTTCCGACAGTACGGCGATGGAGACAAATTCAGTATTTTTCTTGTAGCGTTTCTAGTGCTTTCTTGGGAATTGTTTTTTTTTAATCTGTCTGGATACGCGTATGCAATGTGCACATTGGTTCTAGTTCATGAATATCTCGCAAATTAAGAATTTGAGAGCATGTTTTCTTCGGGGGAGCTGCAATTGTTTTACAGCTTCAGGCACAGTGACACTATTGATGGTTGATGTTGCAGTGTCGCCTATCCTATATATGGGCTTTACTTTTTGCACTATAGTGTCAATGTGGTTGAATTGCAATACATCTACATTGCTCAATTATTAGATTGTTCTTTTGCCCTTCCTTTTTTGTTCTATTAAGGACTAGAGAGCAAAGGCTCCATTTGCCTCTGTAATTTATTTTCCCGTCTATTTTACCTATAGGAAATATGCTCTCATTCCTAGTCTTTTGAATATCTGTACATGTTCTTATATGGTGTGAGTTGTTACTTCTATAGTAGGCCATCAATAGTTCTTTAAAGATATATTATTAATTCCTTCAATTTTTGTGGCTTCAGGCACCATGTTTCGTTGATGGAGTAACTCTCACCACAGTGAGGAAGATGACTCGCTGCAGTTCGAATCTAAGGTAACTAAGATTTCAAAATTACAGCGCTTGTAAGGACTGGACATTTCGTAGAGTGTATCTCCTTGATCGAATGCTCATATTTATCTGATTTCCATGGCTGACCATGTGGTTGACCTAACTCAGTAGTTTTTCTGGCCATGAGAAACCATGAAGTGGCCCTTTTTGCAGATAATACTTTACCGTCAATACACCTCCTTATCTGTACCCCTTTCATATATGTGTTTAATGTCTCATGATGCATTGATTTTCTAGAGTTGTGGAATGATAATCAATGTTCCTTCCTAGAATATAGGAGAAATACAGTTACATTTTAAGTCCATTTGCATGTAGGTGAATGAGCTTAAGAAAGCTATGGGACCACTCTCTGGGCGAAGTTTGAAGTATTGTGATGATGCATGCTTGAGGAGATACTTGGAAGCTTGAAACTGGAACACGATAAAGCAAAGAGATGAGACACTGAAATGGAGATCAACTCTTAAGCCTGAGGAAATCAGCTGGGTAAGATGGCTAAGTGTCCTAGTGAATGAATACCTGCGCAAGTATTGTGATAGATAATTTATGCTGATGGCTGTTGCTTGTTAAACTTCAATAGACATCTGATACTTGTTACCCTAACTATTGTGTTGACCTGATAATTAATTTTATTTCGTAGACTAAGTTCCTGGTATGGAAAAGAACTGATTTTCTGAATGAATGCAAATGCAGGATTGGTGTTAGTCAACAATAATTGAGTGGCTCTCAACTTTTGTCTTCTATGAGACTGCCATGATGCAGTGATATGAAGCATTAGGTGTTGGAGAGTTTATTGTTCAAGGGAAACTAAGTGTCCCAATATATTTTTTCACTCATGCTGTTTCCAAAATCATCATTTAGACCGTTTTAGTTGACAATATGGCTAATGAGCAGGTTGTGTTAGACATGCAATAGTACTTATTGGGACGCTGAATAATGTTTCCATTTGACAATGTGATGCTTACTAGAACAGGAAGAAGTTGCTATTGAAGGTGAAACTGGAAAAGTATACAGAGCAAGTTTTCATGATCGTTATGGAAGGAGTGTTCTTATATTGAGACCTGGAATGCAGGTATTTATCCATCCTGTTGTTGCTAATTTCTGTAGCTTTTATTTGCTCTTACCTATTAACTTGGCAATAAATCTTGCAGAATACTCATGTACTGTTTGATGAGGACTACAGCATGTACTGGTGGAGGTCGGAACTCATGGAATACGAAGATGGCGAACTCTCATGGTTCAATACCGGAGTGAGAGTTGGAGTTGGAATTGGAGACTCAATTACGGCGGTCTTAAGTGACCATAGCGACGGAGACGACCACCACCATGGGGGTCGTTGTGGTGTTGGTGTTGCCCGCCATCGAGGAGGATGTCGCTGTTGTCCTAGATCTTCTTAGAAGTAGGATCATTTGGTCCACATTTTCTTTCAAATTTGTGCAAGCCGAGAAGCTCAGAATCTTTAATTTTCCCTTGTTTTCGCTTTGTGCGTGGCCGGCCTTTGGGCCGTTGGTTGCGAAGCTCAATCCATATGATCTTAAGAGTGCTTACATGTGCCGTGTTGGAGAGGTTTCACTTTTGCTGGCTCCTTAGTTGATTAGGCTAAACTTGTCATTCCATGATCTCCAAGTACATGGCAATGTTTTTAGTTTCGAGCTGTGACTAGTGAGAGCATCAAACCAGCAAACACTTCCTGATATGGTTCGCCAGGTTGTTTATCACGACTTTGTTGCTGCTATGACAAACTGCTCTTGACCTACAAGTGCAGATTCCACACAAGGTGCTAGTTAATATGTTCCAGCCCTACGTTAGTCAGGCAGAGACATGTAGATGAAAAAGGCTTCTGGCCATTAACCATCTGAACAATCGGGCTCTCAATTCCAGATGGAAAATTTGCCGGAGCAAACCGTGTTCCCTCTCTCATTGCCATTGTCTTCAATGAGATGAATTTAACAAGCAACAAACCACAGG
The DNA here is from genome assembly GCA_014182515.1 of Eucalyptus microcorys. Lineage (NCBI taxonomy): Eukaryota > Viridiplantae > Streptophyta > Magnoliopsida > Myrtales > Myrtaceae > Eucalyptus > Eucalyptus microcorys. The sequence goes on from CM024564.1 coordinate 21,625,534, forward strand.
TTCTCCGCAACCTCATGCCTCCATTCTCGCTTTGGTTTCTCAGGTCAATCTTCGATTATACGTTAGGTCAGGACATAAATTTTTGTAGGGTTCATTTCTTCGACGCCTAGTCTTGGTCTATTTATTGAGCCACTTCCTAATCCTTCTTCACATTACCACCTTCCTAATCACACTCGGTTCCCCCACCATTTGACAACTAACAAGAGAAATTGCATGGGAACATAGATCTAGCACAACAAGATAATTAACAAGAAATCGCAATGATCTGTATGCACTACTTCGAAACAGGGAGGGAGGTGGACTTCCATTACACTGCATTGACTCGAGTCTAATGCGCGGTGCAGTACCGAACAAGATCCATAGAAGAGCTGTATATCAGGTCGTGACCACGCAACCTGTTTTTCTGGGTTCATGAACAATCACATAAAATTTCCTCCATCATCTAGGACATGCCCAAGCAATCTTCAAAGTAATCTGAAAAGAAGGGTGGTTTTTGCTTGTCTTCCCCGATACCCTGAGTAAACACCAAATATGAAATGTATAGCTATATGTACATTCCAAAGATTGATCCCAGCAATTATAACTATTTACATATTCCTCTCCCGAAACCCCCCCGGCGAAGAGAGGAAAGCAATGAGTTTGAACATGCTATACACTTGATAAGAATAGACAACTTTACAATGGCAAGAATTGCAGTTAAGAACTTCCATAGGCAGTATCGGGGACAATTGGCCAAGCTGTACAACACTAATATGGTGATGACCACTCTAGCTTCTGATACATGTCTGCGAGTGCGTTAAAAAGGATGGCAACAGCTGGTGGCCTCGGCAACGAACCAAGTAGTATGTACAATGCATTTATAGACGGGCTGCCATAAAATTGGCAATTTTCTCTTGTCCGCGTTGTCACCACACTACCTTGAAGGGAGCATCCAACAAAAGCACCTGCCAATTATTTTATGAAAAAGTTGAGAACAATTAAAGAACTTCAGAAAGCAGAACGAGCCCCCACAAACTGCTGGCAATGAAATGATAGGAAAATGAGAAATACAAATTCTAAACCTCTCCAACTTTTTACTATGAGCATCTCAATTTAAGTAGGATCTATGACGAATCAAGCTCGGTGTTCTCTCAAATGATTGCTTATTCAAAAATATCCCTGCAGAAGCTTTCTCAACTAATGTCTCTCCCTTTTCCCCTTTCTTTGGCACTAAGAAATGGGCAACAAGCAAGCTTCTCAAGAAATGCTCTTTGTAGAAACTTTTTCAACCAATGATCTAATGAAAACAGCTTCACATAGCTTGAAAAGGTAAAGAGTATCATCATTTTATTGAATATATAACTAGCATTTGTGCAAGAGTATTTTAAGTAATCGGAGAATAGTCTTTTACATGAGTGCCTAAGGACAGATACCCATGCCATACAAGCTAGACTACATAGCTCACCTCAGCAACATAGACACATGAGGAAGAAAGAAAGTGAGTGAACAAGATCCTTTGCAAAATGAGCAGTTTTTCTATGTCCCGAGACTATTATTGCATCCACTTAGGACTTAATAAAAATAGAGAAATCACTATCACATTAAAATGGTTAATATCATAGGATACTATCAATGTTTTTTTGCATAGTAATGTATACATACCCCAAAAATCAGTCCAGAGGACAACTCCACAGTTTAAAAGGAAAAATAGCTATATAGATGAGTACCTTTACTGTAGCTGTACGTATAACAAGCAGCACAGCCACCATCCCCCGCTCATACATCAGCTTCAGCAGCCCTTCCAATGGGACCAATTGCTGCACTCAAACTAGCCCCAACTGAAAAATGAGCAGTACCACCAAATGTCTTCACAGCCTCAGTTGTTCTCAACACCATAACGAAGTCTGTCAATTCTCCTCCAGCCTGCAATCACCCTTGACTGGTTACTATTGACTGGAATAAGGATATCTCTAAATAAAAATATAACACAAAATCAAACATTTCTTGCAAGGATAATCTTTTCATTTATGTATTTGATTTTTACTATTATTGTTGTTATCATTTCGGGAGGAAGGGGAATCGACTAAAGATTTCTTTAGTTGATTTTTATGTTTTATGCAAGACTTCTTTGCTCGAGCTTAAGCCACACAAGCAGAAGCTATTAATGCGATAGACACGTTAACAGAAAGGGAACGATTATAAGTAACACAAGGGCAATCTCTGGCTCAGGGACTTCTCCCACTTCCACAATAAAGCAAAACACAAATTCAGAGAAAGGGAACAGCGATGCAGAAAGGAACTTGAAAACTCAATGGCAACATGGTAATCAAACAAAAAGTCCAAATCTCATCCTAAGAACTACTGTTGTTAGATAGAGTTCCAGAAAGGAGAAACAAATGGCACATTCCATGAAATAGAAGGATGACAGACCAGACATTTACAAAGGAAAATTCTCACAGAGACCATGGAAATGAAGCAGACAATACGTCAAGCATTCCGGATGGAGTAACAAATCAAATTGATGTTTATTATCTAAACAATCATTTTGAGCACGTTGATACACGTGGTTAATCTGCAGACTGCATGAAAGCCAAAAACACTTGTTGGTTTCGACGCTTGGCCCTTAAGGTTGATGAAATCAAAATCCAGGGATACGATAAAACGAGCCTACCTTTGCTCCCCACCCTATTCCACATGAAGAAATTGTAGAAGGTGGAGACCATGAGCCGTCTTCCCTACGAGCAACCACAAGGCCGGTTCCAATATTGTAGGTTACCATCATACCAACTTTCACAACAGTAATAATTGCAAGGCCTTTTGCTTGTCGTAAAATGGCATCAGAAATTGCCTTCTCAGGTTTTGGTGAACCCACCTGAGCAATCAGAATGCATCATATAATAAGCTTAATAATCACACGAGAAGTGCAAGAGAACCTAATCAACGTACCTCCTGAGCTTCTTAGAAGCAGGATCATAGGCTTCACCACCAACGTTAGCCCCATCAACCTTTGCAGCCTCGACCCAGCCGTCGGATGACGATCCAGGCTCCTCCTTGTCGCCGGACCCGTCAGCTATCTCCGCGGACCCATCTCCGGGGGAGTCAACGAGCACGTCAGCGAGGAACCTATCGCAGAACTCCTGGCTCGAATCAGCCCTAATCCCGCCACCGGCAACTCCGCCGTCCTCGTCGTCCTTCATCAGGATGTTCTCGATCTCGTCGGACCACGAGAGCCTGAGTCTGGAGACGACGACGGCGCGTTCGTCGAGGAGCAAGCGCCGATGACGTCGCCGGCCTCAGGGAGGTCGCCGAAGAAGCCGTCGAGGTTGATGTGAGACATCACGTCGTCCTCCATATGCAACTCTAGATCCACCATCTGAACACTAGGGGGAAAAAATACAACAAAACAAAAAAATGGGGGGGAAGAAGATGAAGGCGATGATGGGAGATCTCTACAAAAACATCTGATTTGCTCGCGGTGGTTTGCCGGTCGGAAAGAGGGAGGGCAGAGAGAGAGGGAGGTCGCGGTCCTCTCGCCAGTCCCGTGTAGTGGTTCGTCGATTGCTCGCGGTCCTCTCGCCGGTCTCGTGCGGTGGTTCGTCGGTCGGACAGAGGGAGGGCAGAGAGAGAGAGAGGGAAGGAGGTCGCGGTCCTCTCGCCGGTCCCGTGCGGTGGTTCGCCGGTCGGAAAGAGGGAGGGAGCTAGGTCTCGTGGTCCTCTCGCCGGTCCGGTGCGGTGGTTCGTCGGTTGCCGGTCAGAAAGAGGGAGGGCACAGAGAAGCCTCTTCTTCTCCTTCCTCTCGCCCTCCCCCACGAAGTCTCGTAACCACACGGATTTCGGCTACTGCTGCAACTGCTGCTGCGCGGCGTAATTCTCCTTGTCCCCGCCGAGCGTGCCGCCTGCGGTGTTGTGAAACGCCTCGCCGTTCCTCAACGACAGCGGCAAAGGGTTCACCGCCCTCCTCGGCCTCAGATTCCACGGCCGTCGCGCCGCTTTGGCCTCCTCCGCCTTCCCGTCCTCGCTCACGCCGCCGCCGCCTCCTCCGCCGGCCGCGCGGCTCAGGCGCTCCCCTCCGGAGGCGGGGGCCGCTCGTGGGGTGGGGGTGGGATGCGCTGAGAAAAGGAAACAGAGAGGAGGTGCAGCTCGTTCTCTGCTCTTCACGAGGAGAGAGAGAGCCGAAACCCAAAATATTCAAGTTAGGAGAGAGAAATTTTAAGCGGGAGTCGTCCTTTCTTCTGCCAGCCGAGCCGAGCCGAGCCATCAGCCCAGAGTTATTTCGGAGAGAGGAGAGAGACAAAAGCGCAGAAGATGGAGAGACGCGAGAGGAGAGAGACAGAGTTATTTTCTCCTCTGACGCCATCGCCTACGTGGAGCCACGTGTCAATCGCTGAGTGGTCTTACCCTACGCCTACGTGGAGGGTAAGACCCACCCAATATTTTCTCCGGAGAGATGTGGCACGATCTTGACTAGTTAACTATTTTCTCCTTGACAGAGAAAAGTCATTTCAATTCATGTAAGTCAAGAGTTCCACGTCATGACAATTTCTAGGGGGACCAGTCGCCCTCATCTTGCTCGGATGGCCCATTGTACAATTTTCGGGCAAATTATTGAAAGTGATTGTAACTCTGCATGTCGAAAGTCGTATACCACGAAAGTTTTGAGTGTTTTGAGTTAAAAAGAAAAGGAAGCGCAAAAGTCAAGCTGCCTATTGAGACTAGTCAAGATTCATCTAGAGATTAGCATCAGATCAGCAACGAAAAAAAAAGTTAGATAAATGTGTACCTAATTAACATGGACAATTATCAAATCAAAAGATTTATGTACAGTTTGTTTCGCAAAAAATATGATGTATCTTAATAATATTTTACAATAAGTCATTTCCAATATTTGGTTAAGTCCTAAAAATAAAATAGAAAATATTTTTTGTCATTTAATATGGAAAATCCGATTTGATTTCCCTATAGAAAATACCAAAATATTCAGATTTTTAGTTATTTTTTTTTTTTATTTTTCTTTTTCTTCTTCCTCAACCGATCACTGGCCACGGTGGTAGTTGGCGACTAGCCATGGGGCAAAACTTGAGCTTGCCCAACGCTAGGGAGCTTCAACATCACTTGATCAACTAGCTTCAAGCTTGCCAAACCAACAATCTCAAGTCTTCTTGGCCTTGGGCTAGCTCATCCGTTGCTTGTTCTCAGGTACGATCATCGTCATGGTCGGCAACCAACGAGAAGAAGGAAAAAGAAAAAATATATATATAAAAAATAGATTTTTTAAAAAGAATTATTTTTATAAGAACAAATGTTTTATTAACTAACGAGCCAAGCCCGAGCATTGAGGACTGACGCACGATCTTTGTAGACCCGAGCCTAAGTGCTGTTGAATAGAGCTTGAGCATCATAGACTCAAGCAATGCCTTAATGGACCCTAATTTGAGTGTTGGGGATTATGTGACGCCTTGGAACATCACATGCGGCACATGTCATTTCCGTTTATACTCATAGTTATAATTACGCATGGAAAAGACAATAAAGTTTTCACAACATCCCTTACTAGAAAAATGCATGAGTTTATTAAAAAAAATGTGGCTCTGGCTTTATACAATATCAATAGTAATTATCACAAAAAAATATATAGTCCTAGGAAAGATCGGGGTCACCTAATACCATTACATCCATACTAACTAAACTATCATCCAACTTAAGGATTAATGGCTTGGCCCCTCCATCACCATGTCTAGGGGAATCATCCTACAAATTTGGAGAGAAAAAGAAAAAAGGAGTGAATCAAAGCCTAATAAATGAAATATCTAAGTATAAGGTAGGAGATCATATTACCACTCAACCTAGTACCAACAAACAACATGCAGAAGAAAATGCCCTATCTAGCATGTCATGATACGCTGATGAAAATCTCTAATGAAAACCTTTAACAACATTACAAGTTCATTTACTCAAAAGCAAGCATACATTATATTATTTCATGATGCACTAGTATCACCTAGTGGCTCATCATTATACACAAGAATATACATAGACAAGTTCATACTTGTCACAAAGCTTACAAACGCACACAAGTGATTCCATACTTGTCACTAGACATCTCGACTAACGAGGCATCATCATCACCAACTCATGGGGACAGAATCATACATATATTTTACCACGCCTCAATCTATTCATCATGAGTGTCCTTTACATTAGCGAGGATAAGTACATCGTTGTACATCTATATGATGATGGTCATTTCTTAACATCATACAAAGATTACGCAAGTCATGTCATCCCATGATTATAAAATTCATGTCATCTTAAGATTTCTTGTAATCTCAACCTTGTAGAGAACTATTATGTATGGTAGAACATCTGACTAATCCTAGAGGCTCATCCATATATTCATACAAGGGAATTCACTTGATGGCGAATAGATCGTGACAGAGATCTTAATCAAGTGGCATCAAAGATATGCACAATTACCATATGCATTACAATGATTTGTCCTTTCTCATGCAACAAATAACTACATGCACACATGTACCTTCCTTCTATTTCCATGTTAAGCCATCATCATTAATTGGAAGCCATAAATAGGAAATCGATAACTTAAGACCCATATTTATAAATCAACAATGTTAACATAAACAACCCCAATAATTGACAACATGAACATCAACTTCTCAAATAATCAATAACGTGAACATTGACAATTCAAAGAATAGTCTACGTGAACATTGTCAACTTAAAGAATTGACTACATGAATATTGACAACTCAAAGAATTGACCACGCAATTCATCGACAACACTTAGTTAGTATGTCAATAGCTTAGTCAAGTCCCAAATATCTCACTTTCAGGTTTAGTTTCGCTTACCATCAAATTCAAACTTAAACGACAAGCATTAATCAATCAAGTCAAGAGTACTAAATAGATCAAGCCAACTTAGCCCACAAAGTTTTCACTTACCTCAAGTGGAAGGCCTGAGCAAAATCAAGAACGAAGGTTAATCACCTTCAAAACAATATAATCAAGAACGAAGGTTAACATCTCTTAATCTTTTTGTCAAAACTAGTTCAATAAAATAGAATGACCCACAAGTTCACCTTCAAGCTCTTGAAAAATGGAATTTTGAAATATTGATAACACAAGAATAAAACATTTCCTTTCACACAAAAGATTGGAATGTGAAAATAAAAGAGAAATATCTCTTTTTCTTTCTTTGCAAGAGCAAGTTGGATTTCTTTTTGAAATTTAAATACATATTGGGACCTATTTATAGGCCAAAAGAGGTAAAAACAAGTAACTCAAGTTAAGAGATGTTGACACCTAAATTTCGCCATTTTATTGAAGGATTAATAGCATTAAAAGTTAGGAATTAGTCACAAAAAAATTAAATTAAAAAAAAAGAAAACAAAAAAACCTTAGGGGTCGGGTCGGGCCGGATCCGGCCTTGGCCCGGCCCGCCCCTTTCCTTTTCTCTTTCCCTCGCGCTGGGCCCGGCCCAGCTCTTTTTCCCCTTCAGCCCAGGCCGCGCGCGAGCTGGTCGTCTCCCTCCTGCCGTCCTTCGCGCGCGCCTGCAAAAAAGGAAGAAAGAAAAGCAACAACAGCAGAGGGGAGCAGGGGGAACAGCCGAATCAGGGGACGATCGGCTGGAGTTGGTGGTCGCGGATCAGGCCGGCAAGGGCAGCTGGCACGGCAGGAGGCCGGGCGCCCGCGGAGGAGGACTCTCTCGAAAGGAGGAGACAGAACAGGAGAGCTACAGAGGGAGAGAACCAGATAGTGAGGGAGCTCAAGAGGGTGGTCGACTGTCGCCAGAGTCCGTTTGTCAAGCGCCGTCCTTGCAGTGCTTCCCCCGAACCAGGTAGGTCTTGTGCATAGCTTATTGATTTGTGTCGAGTTGCGTCGCCTTCCCAAGGATCTCGCTTCGGGAACATCGCGGGTACAAAAAGGGTTGATATCGTTCCTCCGTTCCATGCCCACCACATGTTCGACGATATGTCTAAGCCGGCCTAGGCGCGTGCATTACCGATTCCCATGTGTTCTTGAACGCGGATAAGTACGTTTTGCATGTTATGAACCCTTTTGTTTTATTTGTCTCCCGTTGATTTCCTGGGTGTGGTGTGGTGGTTGTAAGTGGTGCGCGGCTCAGAAGGGCCGACAATGATGTCACGAAGTGATGGTGGCGGCGAGCGACGAGCTCAGCCGCTGCTTTGTTTATAGTGCTCGGCGTGAGAGAATACGTAGGGCGTGAGAGCGATGGAGGCATCGGAAGGAGGGGCTAATTTCGGGCGTGGGAACAAACCATCGAAGAAGAAGAAGATGGGCAGAAAGAAGAAATTAAAAAAAAAATGTAAAAGTGTAAAAAGACAAAAGGGAAAAGAAGACTCTCGGAGAGGAAAATTTGTGGGGGAGAAGGCCAAAAGGGATGAAGTAAAAAAAAGAAAAAGAAAATTACAGAAAAAGTGAAACACAAAAGCTGGCTTCGCCGTAGAGAAGAGATGTAGTAAAAAGACGAAATAGGGAAAAGACAAAAAAAAATTGATTAAAATATAAATATTAATATAAAAAACGAAAAAAAAAAAAAGGAACAAAAAAGGTTTTAAGAAATCGGTTTTTGTTGTAAAATATTGCGTTGCTATCTTATAATAGATAAGGGATTGAGAGAGAAAGCAAGTGAATACTAGAAATAGTAGAGAAAAAGCAAGATGGGAAAGTTTTATTTATAGTATCTCACTATTGTGTTTCTGTTGGTTGTAATTGTACATCAAAACTAAACTCCTATTTATAGGAGAACAGAATGTACTTATCATTAATATTAATGTATCGAATGATACATATCTTGGATAAGGAGACGAACGTTCATTGTATAGGGAGATGTACTTAGAAAGTATGATACAAATGTACCATAATAAGTACATTAGATAAGATGAATATAATGAATATTCATTAATGTATTTCATCATTCATGTATTTCATAACAGTTTTGTCTTTTTTTAGTTTTAATTCGAGTTTGTGTCAAGCCAACGGATCAGATTGGGTTTACCGGTTTGGACCCGTTTTTCTAAATATAATAATATTAACTATTAAAAATATATTAAAAAGAACATTAATAAATAAAATAAAAATTGAAAATTCAAGTTTTTTAATTAAAAAATTGAAAAATGTCAAGAAATTCAAATTTTCTTTTGAAAAGTTTTACAAAAGATTTTATGAGCTTTTTTTTCTCAAAAAAAATGGAAGTTTCTTAACTCTAGAGTTGTGCTAAAAAATTGATTAAGTGTTTAGGGCTTTACCTTAGGGTTTCAACCGTCCTTAGGGACAATTGTCTTTGAGTGCACAATGTTGATACGTGGAGTTTTGTTTCTCTTTAGTCTAGTTAGGATTAGCATTTGTCTTCTCTATAGTATTAATTATTTGCTTTCCCATGCAATTTATTTAATGTTTTCCTTGGTTGCTAATTGTTATTTTAATGACTACGCACCCGCGTGATCACCTCACATGTTAGTGGATAGGTGTAAAATCAATCCAAACTGTCTAACAAAAATCTTTTCTTTTAAAATGAACAAGATTAGGTACTAAAATGGTTTAGTGTAATCAAGTCCCGACCCTAAATTATCTGATTGCGTAGGAAGTGAGGTATACTCCCATGCCTCACTTGGTTTTTAGCCGATCCCAATAAGCTAGTGGTGACTCATTTTGCGAGCTTACGCCTAATTATGGGTTTTAGATTCGTTATTTAGGCAATACTCCTAAACCTGTTCCCTCCCCTCGAGGGATAGGTCGCGACAAGAGAAATGAAGTTAAAGAAAATGCTAGACTGAAGTGCGAGAGAGGCAGTCAAGTTAAATGCTCACAAATAGCATGATCATATGACTCCATCCAATGATAAGGTAAAGGGAGATGAGCCAAGCAATAATGACCTTAAGTTAAAATCGCGAGATCTAGAGGTAGAAATGATATGTGTTCCAATAAAAATGCTTCAAGTAGCCCTAAGTGAGTAGTTAGGGTGTAAGGACCTAATAAGATTAGCCACAATGAGATATTTTGATTAAAATGAAAGATGGCTTTTTCTTAGCCAAGTAAAGTGAGTAAATCATCAAGACAATAATGTGCTATGTTGTCATGAATGATATAATGCATAAAGTCATCACTAAACTAAGTTCGATATTACAAACTAGGAGATGTAACTTAAAACACTTGGTGGAGAATTGAGGAGACATGGTATAAATTAAAGAGGGACATGGCCCACTTGTAGCTTCCAAAGTAGATATTTCATTAAATTATCAAAATATCTAATAAATCAATAGTTAAACAAGATAATCGGTGTTCGTTTCAACTATTGATCAATCAAAAAAACATTTTTAACTCACTAAAATATTGGTGAAAAATAATGAACGCTAGGAAAGCATCGATTTAGTAAATTCAAAACTTGAATATTGTCAAATATGAAATTTGAGGAGTACAACTAACATGGCAGTAAATTAATAACCATCACTCTATACCGCTAACATATGCGTCAATATCTATCACTAAGCTTAATGCATCATATTCCAATGATTACGGTAATGGAAATCATCCTTCACACCTTTTGCACCTCACAAATTAACGATTTTCGTAGCTCCATATTAAATAACACTTATCTTTATATTCTAAGTACTATTTTGAAAATTCCAAATGTCACATTGGGGCTCACCCTCTATGGACCCGGGCATGAGTGTTGGGGCCCCGTGTCTAGCTTGATGGATCCGGCCATATTGTGTTAGGGTTTCCATATCGAAGCATATCGTTTTGACTTCGAGCTTGATACCTTGTTATATTTTGAAAAATATTTTTCGATTTTTCAAAATAATTCCCGAAAAGTTCGGGGGTCGGATTACCCAATTAGTAGGATACAGGCCCCACGTTTTTCGACGCATATATTTGGCATGTGAACTAGGCCAATCCCCATGGGGCTGGAGTGCATGGAATTCGAAGCTACCGCATATGTTTGACCTCCCAGCACAATCTCCATTCTTGACGCATCGTCCAAAGAGGGACAACAAGCCGTGCCAACCTCATCCTTGCTGCGACTTCAAGTCCCCTCCTTTCTGCATTCACTCCACCTCTGTTTCTTTAACAGGCCATCGCATTCGCCTTTTGTCCCTACAGCGTTTCTACACCATTTGCACAAGGAGCGATATGAACCGGAATCGCATTGCAGAATCCTCTCGGATTGTCAGACTGCAGTCGAGCGCTTCCCCAGCCTTTGAGGCGGTCGAATCGTCGATCGGAGGCCTCGTCAGAAGCTGGAACCGGCGGCAGAAATGGCAGCTCTTCTTCGGCTTTGGAGAATCACGTGACAGGAACGCCACAAGCGAAAGCATCCCGACATGGCGGACCCGCGTGGGGAAATTCCTAGACTCCGACTTAGCCCACAGCTTTTCCATTTTGTTGCTCCTGGCGGACACGATCATAACCTCCTATGAGCTATCTTCTTCTTTAACCAACGCCTGCCTGAAAACCCGGACCGAGGGACGAGAGCCTTGGTACCACTGGGTGGGCATAGCGATCTTGAGCCTCCTCTCTGCCAAGACATTTGCTCTCGCCGTCGCACTAGGGGGCTCATTCTTCCGGCGACCGGGCTATGTCGTCGACGGTGTGGTGGCCATCGGGGCCTTGTTCTTGGAAGCATTTTTGAAGAAGAAGGGCAGCGGGCTGATCGTGGTGGTGAGCCTGTGGCGGATCTTGCGGGTTGTCGAAGGCGCATTTGAGCTGAGTGATGAGGCCATCGAGGCGCAGGTTGAGAGCATCTTGAACGAGTTCGAGTCCCTCCGGCAAGAGAATCGGAGGCTGCGAGAGGTGGTGGATCAGATGAACGAGAGGATAGAGCAGCTAGAAGACGACCTGGCGCAATGCGGGCGTGCACGTAACCAAGGCAAAGTGAGAAATGACGAATGACAGGAAATTGAAGATTTTAGGAATGACAAGATTGCTTTATTAAAGAACTTAGTTTGTAGAGTTGCTATTATAAAATCATGCTGAATGCCAGTGATTGGTTAATGCTAGTGATTAATTAATTAAATAAATAAATATTGTCGCACAGTTTGTTTTATTCCATGCATGATTAAAGAAATTGTTGTCATAATATCGAGGATGTTTAAATAAATGATGCACAAATAACTAGGAGCAGACAATGGTGTTGTGCTTTGTGCAATTATTTTGAATTGTCAACAGTTTTTAAAATTTTATGTTTTGTTTCAAACAAAATTATCTCTTTTGATTTTGATTTTTGCTGTGGCATTCACTTTCATTTACTTAACAAAAAATGAAATAAAGAAAATCATAAAATTGATTGGTTTCAAATAAACCGCAGAATCTATAATGGGGTAGATTCCAAGTTTTGGATATGTAGGATAGATTCCTAGGCTCTAAAAATTGGGGAATTGGTTTCGATTGATTGGTCCTAAATTTAAAGTGAAACCTAAATGGAACATTGAGCTGTTTACCCCTAGTTTCAATGACTAATTTTTCATATATTTTACTAATTTTTATTCATCTTTCTTTACAACATCTTCAATTTACCTACCTCTTTTATGATATTACTAATTGTAATTCAAGTAATTTATCAAATATTTTTCTAAATGATTTATAAACTTCCCGAATTACAAACTTTCATTTTGCGTTAGTCATCAATGACATTTGTTTTTCTAAATTTACCTACTCTTTATTAGGATGTACAACTTGGATAAAATTGTTAAGTCACTCAAACAAAAATCAGTAACTTCATATAATAGTTAGTGAATATAACATGATCGTAAATGTAAATAAAAGTGGGTAAAATATAAGAATTTTTTTCTTTCAAAGATGAGAGAAGTCGGTAACTAAGAAAAATCAAATGAATGTTGATAATTAATTCAAATAAGATTTAGTAAGGCAAAACCAATTGGTAACTTAGTTTTAGAGAACAATTTGTAAGTAAGGCAAGTAAAAAAGTTGTAACTTAAGGAGACAATGGCTTAAATAGTTCATGGATTTTGGCCCAAATGTGAAATTTGGTCTCCGAACTTTTAATTTATTCAACATAATTCATAAACTTTAGTTTATTGTGTAATGTAGTTTCTGAACTTTTAATTTGTTTAGTGAAGTTTATAAACTTTTGGTACATATTCAATATAATTCCTGAACTATATGAAAATGTTCAATATAATCCTTAGTCTTGAATTAATAAAAGGACTACATTGAGGGACCATATTGCATATTTGGCTAATATTTAGAAAGTACATTAAACAAATTAAAAGTTCAATGACCAAAGTGCATATTAGACCAAAATCTAGGAACTGTTTGTGTTATTATCCCTTAACTTAAAAATAAATAAATAAATAAAAGAACCTAATGGTATGTTTGGTTTGACTTTTAGGGAAAGTTTTTGGGAAAATACAAATGACTTTAAGTTGAATGAGTGTTTGATAAATTGTAATTTAAAAATCCATTGTGAAGTACCTATGAGCAAAAATCATGTTTGGAGAAATTATATTTATAAATGACTTTTATTATAAAAAATAAAAAATAAAAAATACAGTTGGCTGACTAAGAGCAAGCGGTCACCGGCAATCCAAATCTATCGTTGGTGGTTGTCTTTTGAGATTGTAAGATCTTAGGCGGCCCCCAAATACCATCGGGGAGGGTTGCCTGAAGTTAGGCGGTCCTTGGCAAGGGTTGCATGACCCAAGTGAGAGCCGCTTGAGGTCGTGCGCCCTAGGTGAGGGCCAACTTAGTAGCGCAACCCAAGGCACCCCTCACCTAGGTCACACGACCCTTGCTAAGGTTGCGGCAACCCAATGGCATGGCCCCTCGCAACCCAAATCATGCGGAGGTTGCGTGACCCCCCAACGATGGTCGCCATGACTATGCTGGCCTCTCTCTAGCTCATCACCAACCCCTCACAACCCCGCACAATCATGCTAGCCGACCTCAGTGAAGAAGAAGATGAATAGTCATATACAAGGGCAAAATCGGAAAAATTAAAAGTCTGTGAGGATAATTTTGAAAGAATTTTTTTTTTTAGTAACTCTCCCAATAGCCTGTCGAGAATGTTGAAATGCTCATGATAGTCTTATATCTGTCTTGAGCTTTCAGCCTTCTAAATGCCTACTTTTCCTCAATGATGTTTAAATTTTTTTTTCCCTAATACCATTTTTAGCATAAGGAGCTTTGGATGCCTGAGGAGGCTTGGGAATGCCTTTCCCAAACGCAAGCACAATGAATGGTGCGTTTAGGAAGGCTTCTGGGGAAAGTCTTAGGAGGAAATGCGAAGGCCATTGATTTAATAGAGTTTTTCTAAATACAAATTGTGTTTGGTAAATTATATTGTAAAAGTCCATTATGAAGTACCTTTGAATAAAATAATGTTTAAAAAAATTATATTTGCAAAATATTTTTGTTATTAAAAAAAAAAAAAAAGAAGAGCCGACCTCCTTGCAAAGATCATCGGGGCCGCGCGATTTGGTTGCGGCGACCTCCGTGCGATGGTTGCGGAGACCCAGGTCGCGATGTAGGTCGTAGCGACCCTCACCGAACCATCTACCCTCGCCATACCACCTACCCTTCTCCGGCGACCATGTACAAATGCTGGTCCTGTTCAATAAAGATAAGGGAAGAAGATGAAGATAAACAATCGTTGAGGGCAAAGCCAAAAAAACAAAAGGTGAGCAAGAATAATTTCGGGAGAATATTTTTTTACTAGCCTAAAGCTAGTTTGCCGAGAATGCCCAGACAACTTGGGAGCTGCCACATATTTTTAGCTTTTTGAAGGCTTGCATTTGGGAAACATAATTAAAAAAAAAAAAAAATTCAAATACCCTTTATTTGGCCCAAGGAGCTTTGGGAACACAATTCCCAAACGCACCGACGTGACACTTTTGAGACGACAACGTGTAAAGCCCCCGATAGTCATCCGAGACAAGTCAGGAAGTTTGAAAACAAAAAAGCCCAAAAAAGACATGTTAGAGAGAAGGACCCTCGAAGCGGTCCCACTCGAAATCGTCAAATTGCCGGGATCATTTCACCAGCTCTATATTAGAACTTTGTCCTTCTTTGAACTCAGCTTTCTAGAATTATTTACTAGATATTCATGGGTCTATTATTTAGTGTCCTCCGTATGGTGACTCCCCTCATCGGCAGTCGTATGTTGATGAATGTGAACAGAGCGTTTTTCTCTGAGTTGTTAGTCTAATCCTGTCCACTACAATTAGGAGATTTGTTAAAGATTATGGCAAAGCTTCAGCGGTCAATTTGTGTACCTGTCAGTAAAAAATTTAAAAGCAAATAAATCAATAAAAGAACTTTTTTTTTAATGCATGAATGCCAAGAATATTGAAAAGTCCAAGATAGCCTTATAGGCTTTCAATCTTCCTCAATGATAAAATTCTTCTACACATAGCCGTGATAAAATTTTTCTTATCACTTTATTTTGAAACAAATTTAGGGCAAAAATCATTTTGATAACGTAATTTGATTTTTTTATTTTTAAAACAGATTTTTATTTCATGATTAAATTTGAAGAAGAAATCAATAAAATTTTAAATTTCTTAATTTTTAAAATAAAAATTGAAAAATCAATTTCTCATTAGAAATCAATTTTTGTTTTAAAAATTTTGTCATGCGTAGCATGAAGTGACACCCATGAAACGACGACGTGTAGAACCTCCGGCAGCGTACGAGACAAGCCGGGAAGTTCGAAAACGAGAAAGCCCAAAAAGACATGTAAGAATAGAGAGAACAACCCTCGAAGCGGTCTCACTCCAAATCGTCAAATTGGCGGGATCATTTCACCGGCTGTATATAAAACTCCCCCGTTCACCCAAACCATCCGCCGTCTCTCTGCAGCAAGCCGCTGCTCGGAAGGTCCAGAAATCTAGCGGCGATGCCGGGATGGCAACGGTGACGGCGCGGAGGAGGAGGAGGAGGAGGAGGAGCCGCCGCCGTTCTAGTCCGAGCTTGACCGCTTCCCCCGACGGAGCCGCCGAGGATGAGGAGATCGCCCGGCACCTTCCCGATGCTGACGGGGAGGGAGAGCCTGGTCCGCCTGATCGGGAAGCGCCGGCGGTTCCTCCCCAATCGCCACTCGCTCCTTTCCTCCGCCTCTGCTTTCCAGGTAGAAGCCGCGATGGAGTACGCGTTGGCCCCCCTTTTCGTTTCCCCTTTTTTTTTTAGGTGTGATTTCTCCGGATTTGATTGGTTGGTGCTTTGGAGAGATGGCTGATGAATCATCGCTCGACCTTGTGTTTTGACAGAGCTGTCTGAATCTGGGTACTGACGGGAGTGGAAAGATTGTGTCTTTGGAGGGTCGGGAGGGATTGTCGTTCCCGGAGCGTGAAGTGAAGGATTCGGGAGATGGGGTTGAGAATGGAGAGTGTGCATTGAAGACGCCGGCTTCTGATTGGGTGACTTGCCCTGTTTGTGGGAAGAGAGTCCGCGGCGGAGATCACGGCATCAATTTGCATTTGGGTAGGCATTTTCTTTGCTTCATCCATCGTCCCGTTTTTTGATTTGCCAAGCTTAAATTGAGAATATAGGAGTTAGGTGGCATTCTTCACTTTCTCCGAGTTTTGCTACTGTATTTCTCTACTTTCGAGCGCATAGACTTGACTTGAACACGATACAAGCCTAATACAGTCGAGGGAAAAAATAGGGGTTGCTGGTGTTACTAGATTTCCATGTGCCGAATGTTGAGTTTATTAAATTTCTTATCATGTGGAGTCGTGTCTGCATAGCATAAAACTCTGTTTATAGCACTGTTAGCTTTCCAATTGTCTTTCTTCGGTTATTTAGCTTCTGACTCATTACTTCCAGATACATGCTTGACCAGAGGAACCAAAAGGAAAGTGACCCAGCGCACACTTTTGCAGTTAAATTTTTCTCCACGATTGAAAGTTCAGGTTTGCCCTGTTGAGTCAGACTTGGAACAATCGACTGTTGATGTAGTTCGCAATAATCCTCATGAAGATTCAGTTAATGGAGGGCATGAGTTTGACAGGGTTGAAAATGGGGATGGCTTGCTTCTAAATGGCTGTGCTAGAAGTCTTGGCAGTGAATGCCAAATTGCTAGGAAGGTCAGGTCAGCCTCGCTGTCTCCCAAGAAGGTGGCTACTCACTGTGATATCAGTGCTCCCAACGAGGATATATTTGGGACAGTTGTTGATACATTTATTGTTGGTCGCAAGTTTAGTGATGAAAAGGAGTTAAAACTTGGGATGGCAATCTCCCTTTTGAGAGAACCAGAAAATGTCAAGGATCCAAGCGCGATCAAGGTCCGTAGAACTGTGGATGCATTTATGTGATTTCAGTTGCTTTGTCTTTCTGCTAGTGATAGACTGCTTGGTTTTCTTGAATCAGGTTCTATCTGCTGATTCTGGATGCTGCCTTGGTTATCTTCCCCGTTCCTTGGCTCAATATGTATCCCCACTTATAGAGAAGCACTGCTTGAGTTTTGAGGTATGGTATTTCTTAGCTACACAGGAATATGTCGACTCAATATCTCTACAATCTTCTTGCATTTTCTTGTCTGTTTTTCTACTGATATTAAATTGCACGGGTTGTTTTCATTTTCGTTTTTCTTTTTTTTTTTTGGAAAATTTATTGATAACGGTTGAAGACAAGTTCATTGGGTTGATGTAAATGTTGATGGGTAGCGTGGTGGATGGAGAATGTGAGTCTAAGTGGTTGCTGGAGTCCAGTTAGTTAAATGTGAAATTGAATCGTGGAATGGAGGATAATGCATGGTGGAAGCTTATGAGGTACAGTTATTTCTGTCAAGTCTTTTTTCATGCCGAGGTATGGATTCCCTCTAGTGTACCTATCTCCCCGGAAATGGTTCGGGAATGTGACTCCCTTGATCAGTCACCAGAAATTGTTTGGAAACCTGACTCCCTACCTGGTGCTGGAGATTTATGTAGGGTGAACTCTTACCATTCCTAACCTTCAAAGTAGGAATAAGAGCATGAGAAATGGACGCTAGTTGTGCGCTACGCTTTAATGATTAGTAAATTTCTCCACGTTTGTGTTTGAGATGACTGTCTTTCTTTGGCAATGTCAAATATGTATGTAAAAAGAGGCATAATTGGCAGGCGATAGAATTTGGGCTTGGAGTTGCATGTCTGTCATGAAGGAAAAGAGAATACTGCTTCTGTTATCATCCATTACATTGCTTCGATTGAGCTTAGACAATGAAATCTAGGGCCTTCGCAATATCAAACCAAGTGTTATTGTTTAAGCACATTTGGGGATGCTTCATGAGTTTTCTTCTCAGTTTAAATATATACTTCATGACAAAGATTGAGAGAGCATGTAAAAAATTTCTTTGGTCTGATGCCATTTTTCTCTCTATGGCATATGCTGCTTTTAGAAATGCTCTCTTTATGGATACTATGCTCTCTGGTACCTTTTACATTACATTTCTTTGATTGAGCTAGGACAAAGAATCTAGGGCCTTTGTGATATCAAACCAAGTATTATTGTTTAAGCACATTTGGTGATGCTTTATGAGTTTTCTTCTCTGTTTAATTATATACTTCATGAAAAAGATTGAGAGAATAGGTAAAAATTTTCTCTAGTGTGTTGTTATATTTCTCTGTGTGGCATGCTGCTCCTTTAGAAATGCTCCCTTTGTGGATGCTGTGCTCTCTGGTACCTTTTACCTTATGGTAGAAAAGGGGGGAAAGAGGCAATAACAAGAGGACTCTAGACTTGATGCATTGCTTTTTAAAGGTTAGCTCAACCCACTACGTGTTTTATGCAGGGAAGTGTGACTTCTCTTCCAAACCATAATCATGACATCGTTCCCATACAGATATGTTGTCATGGGACGATACCACGTGGTGAGGGGAAGCATGATGATGTCGATGGTATCAAATGTTTGTGGACAAGTATTTTGCAAGAAGTTGAAGCAGCGAGGAAAAATCCACCCAGTATGACAAAATATCAACAGAATTTCAGTCTACTAATACATGAGGTCTTAATCAGAAGTTCTAATCTTTTTACAGATGACGAGAAACTGTTCATGGGTATGGATTTCAGTACTTAATGTCATCAGCATCTGTCTGCTACATCCTTTTAAAAAGGTTATAACCCCATATCTGTTTTTGCAGAATCATTCACTTCACTTTTGGATGATAGTCAGAGGCTTTTTGTCCGGCTTTATTCACGGAAAGGTTCTTCCCTCTATTTGATGTTTATGTTTAATTTAACGAATTTGTTGGGCATACTAGTATAAATTGGCTCCTCATGTATGTCGGCCAGCAATAAGATTATGAAAGTCATCATCATTATGTTGATTTTTTTGCTTTTCCTTTTATCTGGCGGAACTTCAACCTAAAAAGCTGGTTATGTAATCCAACTTGCTATTCACTGCTCGTTTCATGGCCATTTTTGTCATATGCTTCTTCAATGCGTTGAATGATTCAAACTGGTTAGTGTTCTTTATTTATGAACTGGTATTTAAAGCTATATGACATATCAAAGCTAGGATCCAGAAAACTTAATAAGGGCATTTCTTGTTTCTCTTCTATGATTGTCTTTCTAGATAATCTTCAATGAATGCTTGATTGTTTGTTGTATAGTAAGCCGAGTGCCGTTGACATTGCAGTGCTTGATTATGTGCTACCATATCCATTGCCACATTGGATTTTTAATTTCTGGACCTTTTGGAATTTATTCTGCATAACTGTCTTACTGCAGGGCCATGGTTCCGGTTGTCCAACATTTCCTATCCGGAGATCTCTGATGCTCTGCAAGCTGTCAATGAGCTCTCTGGTTATTTGGAATGTTCATTTGTTTAGTACATGCAGACTTCTAAATAACAGTTGCTGATTAAATTCCATCTTTTCCAATGCAGGGAAAGGATATGTGGTTCCATTTGATTGTGCAGAAGGCCTACAAACAGATGAAATGATGGGTATCTTAAGAGTGCTTACTGTTTCTGAACTTCGTGAGATCTCCTGTATACCAAAGAAGGTCTGCTCGTGTTGTTTGTCCTGAATATACAGTCTCAATGTTCTAAGTATGCAAATGATTGTGTAGTGCCACTTTTTGGGGCAAGAAGAAAACGTGAGAGCTTATGTGACATCCTTCATGAATTAAGCAAGGAAAAACAAATACACTAAATAAATCCATTTGTACTGATTTTTTTGCCTTTCGAGTCATATGTCAAACAAGCTGACATTTGATTACTTAACATCCATCTGTTGAGTCCAAGTGAGACATAAATTAGATGAAGACAGCAGGGGTTTCTTGATGATAAAATAATCAATATGTTGAAAAGATTTAGTTAGTTGTTTTTCTACCCCTTGTACACGTTTCTAGGGAAATTATATAAATTTGCACATTCTTCAAGAGGCAGTCCAAACTTTTGGTTTTGGATGAGATCACTTGAGAGTTGTAAGTGGTGTTGGTACGTTAGTTTCACCTCGACCAATGCATAGATTAGTTCCTTGGAATTAAAACTCAGCTTAACTTGGTCTTAATCCTTCTTTGTATGCTCTATCTTTGCATTTCAGATGCCTTTTATTATGCCATTTAGTAGTTTCTTCCGTTTGGTGCCGCACAGCTTCAGTTAAGTTCTAGTGTGATAATTATCTAATTAAAGCTGCTTCAGCAAGAACCCCTTTCACATAGGTCTGGTCTGGCTGAATTCATTTTCATATCCTTATATGCTGTACAGGTTTTCCATCTAAAATGGAGCATTTTGGATGGGTCTTTCTAAAATTGGCTGCACCCACAGTTCATGCTCCAAGAGCTAGTTGGCTTTCGATGACCACACAGTCAAAATTAACTATGTGGACAGATACGGGCCAGATATTTTATCCATTCCTTAGGATATTAGTATGAATTCTGCTTGGCCAGCACAAGGTCTTTTTTTTAATGTGATGTGATGTGTCAATGTCATTTTTCGATTGGGACGATATCGACCATGAAGTTCCACATATTACTGTTTTCCTCAATTTGTTGGATTCTGAGTATTCATTTTGTGGCCTGTGTATGCTTCTTGTGCATCAGTCAATCAGATACGGCTATAAAATGCACAGTGTGTTTATTAGCTCATATTGGTTAACAAGCATGCCCATGTGTGATCCTTTCAGACTTTTTGGCAGTCCAACATCTGGCTCCTTGAAGTGCACCCAAGAGATTAGGATCCAACAACTTAACTTTGTTTGTTACGAGGAATAGTTATGCTTTTGCAGCACATTCCAATATGAACCATAAGTTCTCTACCTTTCCCTACATAAGAAGGAGTTGACCAGAGGATGGCAAACTCTAGAGCCCACACATTCCCACAGAATATGCTTGTTAGGTTTCCTAATATCTCTTGCCAGCTAAGCCATAAAAATCTCAAATATAGAGATGAAGTAAAAAAAAAGGATAAAGCTTTAGGATCTTTAAATGAGTTGTACTTTTCTATTTTGCTGTTCTTCCTCCAAGTAATATTGGTGTGAGGGCATCCCCTTAGTCTTATGGGGAACCAATTTTTTGCTAGCAACCAACAAGGATGCATCTTTTGGTTAGAGAATGAATTAGGGGAAGAATATGGAGAAACTTAATGAAATTTCAACTAACTTCTATATGACATCAGAGAAGAGTTCAACCTGATGCTATATTTATGTCCTAGTGTAAAATTTCATTTAAATTCAATGAGCTTTGTCATTTCCAGTTCACAGAAAAGGTGCAATAGTATCTAGGGATTTTGTCGAGTAGTGGATGCTTGTTATTGTTTAGAGGTGAGCATGGTTCCAAGGTAGAATTGAGATCTTGAGAATCAGATTGGTGGGAACTGGTTTAGTTCTAGGTTCTAGGATATGTAGGGTAGGTTCCAGGTTCTAAAAATTGGAGAACTTGTTCCGATAGGTAGGTTTTAAGTTCCAGGTTCCACTTAGAACAGGTCTTTTTGTTTTTTCTTGTTCTATGTCTTTGCGCGATTCTGCAGCATTAGATGGCGTCCAATTATGAGTGTAATTTGAAACCACTAGTTTGAACTTCCATTTTCAGCGATATCTACAATTGAGACTTTTACTTTTACTTTGTTAATATTTTATAATCTTCATTTATCTAAATATGAGTTGTAATTAGTGGATTGTAGCAAATGGTGGTTATTAGAGGTGATGATTCATTGTAATAATTTGATTAAGAGTACAAATGGAACCTGGATAAACTTTGGAACCGATCTTATCCGTGACGGGATAGCTTCTAGTTTCTAGGCATGCGGGGTAGATTCCAAGTCCTAAAAATTAGAGAACCTGTCCCAATGGGCAGGTTCTAGGTTTCACTTGGAATCTGGACAGAACCTAGAATCCCTCAACCCTACTGTTGTTACATTCTTTGAATATGGGCTTAGATTGCAGAGATAAGGTTTTAGTTGCGGTTTTTGTCAGCAATTTTTTTATGTGAAAAAGGAGGATAGAATTGCAACTTGATTTGAACTTACATCATGGGCAAGTTGATGCTGGTGCTGGCATAGGAAAACCTTTTAGAAACGAAATTTTCAGCTGTAAATTGAATTCTGTATCAGTTTGGCATGTTATTTCTTCCTTATCTGATGGAGTCTGCCTTATGCCTTTTGGATTTGATGGAGGAGGTTTCAGAAAGGCAGCCAGAATCCAACAAAGAAGGATCTTATTGCATCTGCTCTATGTTCATATAGAGATGGATTATGGTACGACTACTTTCAGTTGATGGTATTTACTGGCTTGTTAGCTGAGTATATGAGTATTTACTTCATTCTTTATTTTTGATCTTCCGCATCTAGCCCAGTTCTTCCAAGTATGCTTCTGGATAAAGCTGGTGTGTGTGTAAAAATATCCCCGAGAGCTGAAACTGTCTTCTGGCGTGCTGAGGTACTGGCATGCCATCTTCTGACAGATTTGGTGACCCTAATTATCATTGTAGCTGGCATCTGACCTAAGTCTCTATCTGCAGAGAATTTTCTTCCTGAATGGAGAACAGGATCTGTCTACATTTCTTCTAGTTGATCTGGGAGCAGTCAAATATCCAACTTACAACTGCACAAATTCAGAACAAATTTTTTCTTCTCGAAATCACCTCCTAGATTATGAAGAGGTCCTTATTTCTTTAGGTGCCACTATGATATGTCGACTTTGATTGTGTTTATTACATGGGGTCTGTGCATGTGGCAGGCTATTGAAGTAGCACAGTTGATGGATGAGTCACTTGATCAGAATGACGCAGACCAAGTGTTGAGATGTTTAAAGATTGCAGACTCTCGTGTCGATCTCCCTTCTGAAAATGTATCTAGATTATCCATTTCAGGTTCAGAAGCTGCATTTATTTCATGCTTCACAGCTTCTTGGGTTTACTCCAAGGTGATTTTGTTAGGAATCTCCTATCTTGAACGTGAACATAGGTATGGATTGAACAATGAATTTGATGCTTGTTGCTTCCTCTTGAATGTGCCACTCCAGTAGTGAAATTGGCATGTAATTGTTATGGTCATGTTAAGTTACTTCCGTTAGTATGGACCTTAATTATTAATTTGTGAAGTCGACAATTGTCATTACTAATGTTTTAGCAAGTTCGATTGTGACTTCTTGAAGCATTGGTGGTGAGAGACAAAGAGGCTAGTATTAGTATAGTTGATGGTTGCATATTTTGCCACACTTATTGGATCATATGCTCCTAGTCCTACTGTTAGTTCACTTTAGATTAGGTTTTGGCTGATTGCCTTCGATTCCATTGGCCCCCTTTTTCTAAAGATAAGCTGAATGCTTTAATTTAAACCATCTTAAGGAGACTATTTTCATGCTTAGGTACCAGGATGCAATAAATCTACTGAAGCGACTTTTAGACTGTTTTATATCTGATGGAAGGAGAGGATACTGGACTGTAAGGCTGTCTATTGACTTGGAGCATCTGGGATTCCTGGATGAGAGCCTTTCAGTTGCAGAAGATGGTCTCTTGGATCCATGGGTGCGTGCTGGTTCAAGGATAGCACTGCAAAAGCGGGTTCTTCGCTTAGGAAAACCACCAAGGCGCTGGAAAATTCCCCGTTCCTTTGAGATTACAAAATGGAAAATTAAGGAAGTAATGGGACTATTGTTTTTTTAAAGAATCAAGACTTTGGAGGAGTTTCTTCAATTATTAAAGCCTTAACTATATTAGTTCGCAGAACTTGATCTTATAGGCATTGATATTGTTTCATTTGGTCATTGATTAGGTTCATGTACAAGGGAGACCTTTGAACCGTGAAATGGGGAAAAAGAGCAGGTTCTATGGAGAAGATGGAGAACAATGCGGAGTTGAGCAGCTTGCTCTACAGTATTATGCCAATGAAGGAGGTTGCTGGAGTGGAGTTCATACGGAGAGTGGCATTTGGCTGACTATTTTTGGGCTTCTTATGTGGGATGTTATTTTTTCTGACGTACTGAATGTCTTCCGCACGAAATTTCAGGTATGTTGAAATTACAAGTTTATTTAACCAACATTGGACAGTTCATTTGATTGTTATATAGGTGTAGAGTCCATAAAGTAATCCTACGTGCTACCGTAGCTTACAACCGGTAGAATATCATTGCATGGGTTCAGGAAATATTCTTTATATAAACTTATCGGGAATGGTTCTAATCATAAGTCTTTTTCATTGATGATTGGATATTCTTTTCTCTAGACCTCTCCTTTGGATTTGGAGACAGAGAGCTTTTATCTAGCAAGGAAGGGCCTCGTAGAGACCCATCTGCAAAATATTCACGATGGCATGGCTGAGGAGATTCTTATTACATCATGGGAGTCACACGTAGGAACTGCTTGCCGTGGAGTCAACTGGGATCGGCATTCACTCTCAGAACTGCGTGCAGCTGTTACTTGCGTTGGTGGACCTTGTTTGGCCTCTCTTTGCCGGCTTCTCTCTCAGGATTACCGTAGCTGGTCTAGTGGGATGCCAGATTTGTTATTGTGGCGCTTCCATGGAGAATATCGAGGCGAAGCGAAGCTTGTTGAAGTAAAAGGTCCAAATGATAGACTCTCCGAACAGCAGCGGGCATGGCTATTCATTCTGATGGAATGTGGGTTCAATGCCGAGGTATGTAAAGTAACGCCTCCACTGCCCTTGGAGCCAAATACTCAAAATATCAGCTGAAAGCCCAAAAACAGTAATTGGGATGGAGAGTTCCATTATTCATGCATTTTTCAATATATAGATTCGATTGTATAGCTTCATGAAAGCAAGCACATTCCAGATCTCTTGAAGGGCAATGTGTTTCTTATGTTTAATCAGTAACACCAATTGTCAAAGCCGAGTTCTATCCAATTTTATCTAAAACGGGAATCATCATTTTTTCCTGTCGAAATTATTATCAGCATTTCTCAATGAAAGATTTTCTTTACCAAATTATGTCTTAAATTAATTGGTCTTCTCCCCAGGACTCGAGTTCATCACCATTAAAACTTGAAAATCAAGAAACGCTCTGCTAATGCTTTGAATTAGCGTCCTTGAAGGAATGCCTTCACTTCCACTCTAGCCTTGGCTCTCCCTCTCTCCCTCTTTCTCTCTCTCTCTCACATTAACGTCAACCCAACCTTTTTCTCAATGGGAGGAGTTAGTCCTAAGAAAAACAAAGGGAAAATTGATGGGGAAAAAGGGGGGGAGAGAGATAATAATATTCCCCAAAACGGTTGCTTAATCTACAAAAGAGGCAAATGAAGACAAATGAGCCCACCAAAAGGACCATAGAATAGCTTATGATATTGCATGGAGGGAATTATGACAAGTTTAATGATTATGTAATAAGAGTTGGTCTAAACTCTGATCCAACACATGATTGGTCTCAGCAATGTTAGCAAATTATAAAAGAGGAGGGGGGATGTTGTGAAGTTGATGCAGCTTAACCACTATTTCCAACCCACTCCATAATAATTGCCCTCCCTCCCTCCCTCCCTCCTCTCTCTCTCTCTCTCTCTCTCTCTCAATCCAAAGTAGTTTGGTGGGTTCTTTGCAATTCCTGCACGAAGATCATTCTAGCTTGCCCTTAAAGCCAGAAAGGGTCATGTTATAACAGACATATTCCCACTTGCTTGCACTGCATGATACCGATTAGTTCCTCATTGTATCCATTCCAAGACAAGAAGGGTGTGTTTGCGCTGGGTTCGTTCCTCCTCCCCCCTCTCTCCCCCTCTCTCTCTTCCTCTTGGCTGTCTCGGGTGTCGGAGTGATGAAAGATCGCTCGGAACGATTTATGGTCCTTCCCTTCAACATCGGCTGCGCTTCTCTCTCCAGCGTCGCCGTGAACACAACATGTCAGCCGGAGAAACAGAAGCCGGAGTCACACGACGTCGCCGCCGTAGCAAGTAAGACCTCTCTCTCTCTCTCTCTCTCTCTCTCACACGCACAGACAAATGGTTGGTCGACTCGGTTCTGTATTAATTAATCTGCCATGTTCTATAAATGAAGATTGGTTTTAGGTACTTGCTTTCTCATGTCTCCTGCATTTTCTTATTCATCATTCCTTCGTGGTGGGTTGGGCTATCAATCAATCTTTCAAGCACATGCGTCTTCCCTGTTTTTTTTTCTTGTTTAGCCTTCCCCAATTAGAGTTAACTTTGGCAAGCGAGGTCCTGTTTAATGAACGTGGGCGGTGCGACTTGAATGCATTCTGAAGATCAGCCGGTTGCGATTTGAATGCATTCCGAAGATCAGCCGAGTCGGAAATTGGGACATGTCACGTTATATAGAAAAAGAATTTAGTGTCCAAAAATGTAGAATTTCAGGTCAGATTCTTACATACCGTGCATAATGCATTAGTAAACATTCTTAATGTCAACGACAATGATGTAGCCTGATTTGCTTTGATCAAATTTTGGAGGTATTGATCTAGTCTTGAAAGCTGATTCGAGATATTTAACTTGATAACAACCCCATATTAAAAAAAGATATCACAAAACAAACATATGGGCTTGCCGTGTTTACAAAATGAACAATATCTTTTTAATTAAGTAACCACATCTTGTGATGGATGTGTTTAGCAATTGTCGTGTTGTATCACGGGCAGTTGCGATTGATATTTTACTGGGAAACTTGTCTTTGGTTCTTGCTTTTGTGTAGAAGGAAGACAAAACGGAGAAGCTGGACCCTCCAAAGAGAGAGCCAAGGTTTCTCACGGTTACCCCACTTCGTCAAAACCTAACACCAACTTTGGATTTTGGCAGAAGCTGAGGAAAAGCATCAAAAGTTTCACCCAATTATTTGGTAAGTACATTCACATGCTTGGATGTAGAATTGTCCACCTAATTTGCCCCGTCTTGCTAGTGTTGAATTTCTATGTGAAGTGGAATCTTGAACAATGGATAGAGATCATGTTGACTCTCTTTGTAAGTTTACTCATCAATAAAAGACTAGCGGTTGCCCAATAAGAACTTGTCACCTAATTTTTTAGGATTAATATGACACTATCTTTAGAAATTGTAGATTCATTGTGCTCATCACTTCGGCCCCTCACAACGTATCGACTAATAACCTGGATTCATGCCATTCATCAGTTCACATCTTCTCTTGCTCTCAGTTTATAAAGAAGAGCAGGAGATGGAGGAAATAGAAGTGGAGATGGAAATCGGGTATCCAACCGACGTGAAGCATGTAACTCACATCGGATTGGACGGATCCACGCACACTGACCCAGTTAAAGAGTGGGAGAACCTGAACAATCCGGAGATCCTTGCCTTCCCTTCACTTTCTTTGAAGCAATTCGAGTTTGCCATGGCTGCACAGACAAATCGTCAGCTTAGTGTTGATCCTGCCAAGTTCTAATCGATACAACGTTGTTGGAAAGTTTCGAGTTGGGCGCGCAATTCCCGTCATTGATGTTTTTGAACAAATGTGATTTGTATGTAAGATTTAGGGGGGGAAATTCATGTTTGCAAGAATACTACTTTTGTTCAGCTCTATTTCAAAGTGTTTTTGTTTTTAAGGTAGCAAGTTATGACCACCGTTTTTCCCCCTTTCTATGGAAGCGTGGGATATTGTTGATCTTTCAAATTGGACTGTTGATTTGAAGTAACTATTTCGTGGGAGCACACTTCCAAAAGAATTTAGAAATGAAGAACTTATTAACTTATGATTAAGGTGAGTTTGTTTTATTGAAGATTTCATAATACTAGAAAATCTTTCATGAAAATCATTTTCAAGGAATATAGTTAGTTTTTTTTTTTTTTATTAGTGATTATAGAAAGTGATTTCATTCTTGTTAGAAGGGGAGGCGGTTTTTCTTCAATTTAAGCTTATTATTTTCAAGTTATGTAAGTAGAATAATTTTTCGTCATGGAAAGTTAGAAAGTAATTTCCCAAAAATAGTTTTCTTTTGAACAAACAGAGCTTTATATCTTTAATTAGCAAATTTATAGTGGAAGAAATAACATAATTCCAATGTTTTACCTCTCTCTCTTCCCTCTCTTCCATTCTAACTAATGGTATGGCCATGATCGCTGCCCCCACTGTCATCCTTAATTATTCACCGCCATTTCGACGATCAAGGTAGGCCTAATCCAATAATATAATCTAAAGTTGATTTATAATAAGGTCAATCTTTCTTTTTTAATTGATAATATAGAGACTAAACCCACTTTATTAACTATATGATTTCAAAATGAAATTAATTTGAATCCATGTACAATTCTTTCTTCTTATTTTTTTTTATCAAAGTAATCCATGTATTAGTGAATAATGTAAAATATGTCTGCCGTTCAAATGCTAACTCCTGGAAGATTCAATTTCTATCATGGACATCAAAACCCATGTACCTTTTCTTAAATTGATATAGAATTTAATAAAACTCAAATACCAGCTCGATATTTTACCTCTATTACAAAGATAGGGAAATAAATACATATATAATATCTATACAATACTCTATTTACAATAATATTTTATTAAATTTATCCATGAACTTAATAAGTCATGCAAATTCTTGTGTCGTGATCATAAATGCTAACAAAGCAAATTTAATAAAATATTCAAACTTCAAACACTTATGAAAAAGAAAAGTGATCATAAATGCTAATAAAGTAAATTTAATAAAAGATTCAAACTTCAAACACTTATGAAAAAGAAAATTCCATGAGAGCCTATGCTTATATCTAAAATAAACTACACTAATAAATAACTATGAATATATATAAAAATCATAGATCATGAGAAGAATTAGGATAACTCTTTGGCTTAAACTTTGGAAATACTAAAAACCAAAATTTGAGGAAGCAAGAAAAAGAGAGAGAGAGAGAGGCTGTCACTGCTGCTGGGTCCTAATTAGGGTTTCCAGGGTCTCTTTCCTTCTCTCTCTTTCGTTACTCCTCTCTCCCCAGTCGACGCAGACACCGCCGGAGTCCGCCGCCGCCGCTCCTCCTCCTCCTCCTCCTCCTCCTCCGCCCTCTCGCCGGCAGATTCTCCGCCACCAAAGGCCTCTCGCTCCTCTCGATCATGGCGAATCGTAAGCATCGACACGCTCACCTCTCTCTCTCTCTCTCTCTCTCTCTCTCTCTCTCTCTATCTATCTAACTTTTGCGCGCGTCTTTTTTCGTGCGTTTATCGATGGCAGCATCGGCGGCGAGATCCTTCCTTCAAGTAGCGGCCACCGAGGAGGTCACTCCGCCTCTCAGGGTCGTCCAAATTGAGGGTCTGGTATGTCCTCTCTCTCTCTGTCTCTCAAAAAAATCGTTTTTTTATTCCCATGGAACCTTGAAATTGCCTCTGAGCTATGCTGCTAGGCCGCTAGAAACCATTTTTTTTTTTTTTTTTTTTTGGTAGTGTTGGGGGCGTTATAGACGATAATCACGGATGCCCGGTTGGGTTTCGTGTGATTTCTTGCGATGTTTCTCGTTCGACGAGCTTCCGGATTTGTCTCTGATGTAGTATGAATGTTATGTCGGGCAGGTTATTCTGAAGATAATCAAGCATTGCAAAGAGTTCTCGCCGGCCCTCGTCACGGGGCAGCTGCTTGGTTTGGATGTCGGCAGTGTCCTTGAAGTCACCAATTGCTTCCCCTTCCCGGTTAGATTCTGCTTTTAGTGAAAACACGTGCCCTTTTCCGATAAAGGGTTATCTTTTCGTTTTTTTTTTTTCTTATTTTGTGGAAACCTGTCAGATACGTGAAGAAGATGAGGAGATTGAAGCCGAGGGTGCCAATTACCAGCTTGAGATGATGAGGTGTCTTCGGGAGGTCAATGTTGACAATAACACCGTTGGATGGTGAGTTTGTGGCCTTCACATGTACGGGGTGTTTGTCTGTTAATCGACTGCTGCGAATGCATAAATGTGTTGCGAGGGTAATCCATGCTGTCACTTGTTTTTAGTAGGCTGTTAAGAAAATTTCTAGGGTTATTATTTTCTTAGCATAGATTTCCCTTGTCCCCAAGTGCCTACTATTATGTGCAGTGTGTTGAACATTGTTTTTCTCTTGTATTTTAGGTACCAATCAACATTGTTTGGTTCTTATCAAACGGTGGAATTGATCGAGACCTTCATGAATTATCAGGTATTGTTTTATTAGTTAACAGACTTGTATATGAAATTTTGTTTCACGCTGAAAGTCACATTTTTCAGATTTGTGAATTGCCATTTGATTTTGGCTGGGAGATTTGCATTACTAGGCTTATAATTGAAATTATGTGGGATGCAAATGAAGCTTTAAATTAAGAAGAATCACTGGAAAGTGGGTACATTGGTTGTAGATTTTGAAATGGGACAAATCCAAGTACAGCTTGTAGCTCTATGAAACGATGTCTCTCCAAAGCAGACCAGAAATATTGATAATATGGCAGTGTGATGAAAATGAGCTTCTAGAGATCACTAAATTTGAGATGATTTAAAACTTGTTGCAGCAGCAGACCTGGAAAATATTTTTAGCTCCTACAACTTTTTTATGCATATGTTACCCAGTAAGTTGGAAAATATCTTTTAGGATATATGGGGAGGCTTCAGTTATCACGTTCATGTTAGTGTACCTAATCTGGATAAGATTCTTGTTTAGGATGTCTTCTTTTTGGTTAAATATATAAGTTATATGCATGGTGTATATATCTTGCTTTGGTTTCTTATTTACTTTTCTCATAGTAGTTAAGTGGGACGTTGTTCTGTAACAGCCAATATCATATATATATATATATATATATATATATTGTTCTTTTACTTGGTTTCAGCAGTTAATATATTGTTTCACCGGCAGGAGAACATAAGGAGGTGTGTTTGCATAATATATGATCCTTCAAGATCTAATCAAGGTGTCCTAGCCCTCAAGGCCCTGAAGCTCTCTGACTCATTTATGGAACTATATCGTAACAATAACTTCACTGGAGAGAAGTATGACATTGTTTTCTGTATTAATTAGCATTGATGACATAGAAAGCATAAAACTGGTTGATGTGACATGATTTTCTAATTTTAGGTTGAGGGAGAAGAATTTGTCATGGGTGGATATATTTGAGGAGATACCGGTAAGATTCTCTCCTGATACTTATATTTTGGAGAATAGCAGTGCAGCTTAGCTTTATAGTATATTCCATTGTGTCGCTCTTTTGTATTTTCTCCATGACAAAAAGTATGTCATTCGTTGCATCTACCATCAACATTTTATTGTCGACTTGTATTTTCGGAGCAGTTGTAATGGATTGATTCTCAAAGTCAGCAATGTAGCCTATAATTTTGCTGCTTGGTTACTTGTAATGGACTCTTCAAACAACCAGCTGAGTGAGGCAGTCAAAGTGATACCAGGGAATGTGGAGTGTCAGCCAATTATAATGAGGCAGCTCATGTATAGTAGTCATCTTTGGGCATTAGGATGTTTTTTCCCTTTCAGTGATAGGCTTTCACTAAGACTGTTGGTCCTTCATCTCATTGCCGAAGGAGTCCCAATGTTACTTATGATTATCTGGACACTTCAACACCCAAGTCCACCTGTGAATTCTAAAATCTTATCCAGCTTAATGCCTGATATTGGAGCAATCAAATGATCATTTTCCTGCATAACTTAATTTTCCATGCTTAACGTTCCAACTTGTCATTTTAAATATCAACTTGTTTTTATAATAGATGTTGGCATGAATGCTCAATGCTAGGATGATGGTCAACACCTCTGATTCTTGTTGCCGTTTCCTTCAATGTGCTGCTTTTGTTTGGCAGATCAAAGTTTCAAATTCCGCTCTCATCAGCGCTTTCATGACAGAGCTTGAAGCTGATTCACCTGCCACTCAGGTAGTACTACATCTACACATCTTGCTGTCACCTAAGGCTGCCTGTGTATGTTTCATTGAACTATCTTTGGTTTTTGGTTATTTTGTAGTGTGACTATGACCGGCTGAAGTTGTCAAGCAGTCCATTTGTGGAGAGGAATATGGAATTTCTGATTGAATGCATGGATGATTTATCAGCAGAGCAGCAGAAGGTTGGGTGGCTTTGATTTTTACCTTTATTGTTGCATCTCTGTGATTTAGATTTTGATAATTTAACTTGAATGTTTCTTTTTCAGTTCCAATATTATTATCGGAATGTATCACGGCAACAAGCGCAGCAGCAAGCATGGCTTCAAAAAGAAGGTAACCATTGGCAGAAGTTTTTTTGTCTTGCTCAGCAATCTTTTAAATCCAGTATTTATTATGAAATACGCTTCGGGGGAAAAAAAGAGGATGAAATTTTAGTTTCACTATGATTGTGAATTGTACGAGATTAGCATTTCATTTAAATCTGTGAGTATCAGGTCTGGGGTCTCTTTGCATGTGATTATCTTGGTGTCTGCCTGCCAAGAGCAACTCGTGTTTGAAACTTTGAATGGGCAATTGAAGGAAATTCCATGGTTAACTTCCTGGAGGTTTTCTATTTTTAAGGATGGAATATGCAATTGAATTTCTATGATGAGCATGGTTGAATTGCAAGATTGTGGCAACTTCATAAAGGAGTTGAATACTGTTAGTGAAGTTGTCGCATGATTAGAGCAATGAAGTCAATGTGCGAGTTTGACTTTCTTTTTTCTTCTCTCTTTTTCTTTAAGTAATAGAGTTGGCTACTTGAAGATTTTGGTAATGTCCAACTTTCAATGGGAAATATAAATTTATCAGAATATCTTTAGAATTGATACCTGAGCATTAGAGATGGATATTGTTGTAATTCCTCAATACATTTGATCATCAGAAGAAGCTTGAATAAAGCTGCATGTTTTGGATATTTTCCATGCTTCATTATTTTCTCTGGTCATTTCACCTTACATTTCGTAAGTATCAATAATTGCACCGTGTTGTATACAGGTCTGAAAACATGGCACGAAAAGCTGCAGGAGAAGAGCCCTTGCCTGAGGAGGATCCATCAAACCCCATCTTTAAGCCACTTCCTGAGCCATCACGCCTGGACAGCTTTCTCATAACAAATCAAATTTCCAACTACTGCAACCAGATTAACGGGTATGTCAGTATAATCAAGTTGGGCTTGTGTATGAAGGTGGAAATTATGAGGCAGACTATCTGTTTCTTTATTGTTTTCCGTGTTACTCTTATCATTATTATTTTTCGCTAGTTAAATGCACATTAATCCGCATTTGCACCACTTCTATCTGTCATAGACAGTGTCTTTGGGCTTCTCTAACTTCAATTTGTTGTCCATGGAAATGCAACAGGGTTGCTGGACAGAGCTTCAGCAGATTATACTTGATGAAGGCATTGCAGGAGAATTAATGGAAGATTGGAAGATGCTTTTTGATATAATCAGATGAGAAAGCGAGATATTTTGTGAGACAAAAGGGAGAGGAAATCAATGCATCTTCTTTTTTTATTCACTCGGTCCGTGTTGTATTCAATTAGTGGAATATAAATTTTGAGCATTAATTATCCGAATTGCTTGGAGTAAAGTGGAATACGATTGTATTGCTGCAGCTCGGCAGAAATGGATTATCTTTTGTGCCGAGGATTTAGGAAAGACTTATAATTATCGTCTCGAAGGATGCCTTGAGTCTTCATTTTGCCCTCAAATCTTCTTTGTACAAACTTGGTAGTTGATCCATCCTAATTGAATTGCAATCTTTAATAACTTAAATAGAGCTTATAAAGAACGAATATTGAATGGATTACGAAGTCGAATATGTGTTTGAGACCATGTTTGGCTCTGATGAACTTTCCTTTTCCACGAGTCACTTTACGAGGTACAGTTCCTCTCGAAAGTCATGGTAGGCGTAGAGTACACGAATGCTTGTGATGTGCTCAGCTGTTCTATTTCTACCACTTCAATCACTCGAAAAACCTTTCTACGACGTGTCAGTGTCAAACGGTCCACCAGTCATCCAAGTAACGTAGGTATCTCTCGACAATATCCGTCGGAAAATCTATGGTTTTAATTGGCCAGTTCCGACATCTGCGGTTGCTCGACAGATGACGTTGATAAGAGTCCGAGAAGATTTTAAACGTGAACGTAGGCATGGATGATCTAAATACATTTTTGGAAGTAAGATCCACACGAGTCATTTTACGAGGTACAATTCCTTCAAAAGTCATGAAGAGTAGAGTACACGAATGCTTGTGATGCGCTCAGCTGTTTTATTTCTACCACTCCATTCACTCCAAAACCTTCCTACGTTGTTTCCATGTCAGACGGTCCACCAATCATCCAAGTAGCGTACATATCTTTCTACAAAACCTGTCGGGAAACTATGGCCAGTCCAGGGTTGCGACGGCCATTGATGGGACACTGATAAGAATTATTTTCTGTGACGTGCGAACGACGAAATTATCAGTGACTACTTAAAATCAAGTAGCTATCAAGAGCTTGGCTCATTTAGACAATCCTCCAGCATGACTCCATGAAACACTTAGCGACATCGACGGATTTTGCAAACAAAATGGGATGCAATATGGGTCCCCAAAAGAGAAAACCCAGCTGCTCATATAGCGGGACATGCGCACAGTGATTGACCATGGAAAAGATTACTATTCTCAAGCAATCATGAACATTCATTTACAGTAATTAATGCCGTATCGGATGATTAGGAACTAGAGCTCAACCAAAAAGGAGAAGGCATGGTTGTGCAACCGGTCAGTCCGAGTTAACATGTAAGTCACAGAAAGGCATCGAGGTATCTGTAGGTGTGCCGTCTATTATACTGAAGCAGGCTGGCATAAGTCCGATCCCAGAGACCGATGTATAGCGACTCGTCATCTGGGCTCAAGGAAACGCCAGAGATCTCCCCGAAAAAGTCGATCTCCTGACTCTTGTTATAGTCTGCTTTTGTACTGTACACGTGCACAAAGTCCGCTGGTTCGGCCATTACCATGAATTGGCCGTCAGATGAGAATTTGATCGATCGGATGGCTCCGAGGTTACCCTTGAGACTGGCGATTGGTGATTTCAGGTTTCTTATGTCCCATACTCGGCAAGTCCTGTCCTGATTCCCCGTGGCGAAAACCCGTCCGTCCGGGTGCCATGCTGAAGCGAAGGAGTAATCTTGATGGCCAGTTAAGTTAGCGACGCTCTGGAAATTATAAAGCGGCGGATAATGTCGTCAATTCAATGCCAAATCCGGTCACCATATCTGTCACAAATCAGAAATGCTTTACCTTTCCATTTTGTGCGTCCACCAGCAACCCATCAAAGTGATCACCAACAACAACAGTCAATGTACGGTCTGGGCTGATTGATGTATGCTGCATCAAAAGTCAAAAGTACTTACTAGATCAGGCATGCCTCATGTACAGTTGATTTTGTTAATTTAGGATTTCAACTTTTTCTAAGAAATCAAATTATATCCACACATTCGGATAACAATCTGTAACGCCCGTTTTACTTAAATTGCTATCAATATCTCTTTCAGAGAAAAAATTACACACAAATTTGCCAATTGATGCATAAGCGGAGGAGGAACAATTATGAAGATAAGAAGCTAATGAAGAAAAATTGCTCCAAATAAATAGGGCGATATCCATGCATCTAAAATTGCTTTGTGAAAGCTTACATTTACAGGCCAGGGATGTCGCAAGTGATTCACAACTTGAAATCTCTCCATATCATATTCTCTTGTGCTACAGTCATTATTGGCTGCCATAAAATGCATCCCACCCCTGCTGAGGAAGACAAAATGCTAAAAATTTTCTCAATGTAAACATGTAATATTCATGACAATGTTCAAGCACTTTGATACCTCAGGCTGTCATAAATTTCCACGGCATTCGTTATTGCATTATCATCATATGTGGTCCTCGTGCAGAAGCTCACCCCTTTTCTGTCCAAGCGCTGCAAGCACAAATTTATCATTAAGAGTAATGGCAAATTCTTAGTCCTGTAATTTATCATAAAATGACCTACTGAGTTATGCTCATCGGTCCAAAAGATGATCAGAAGAAGCCAACACAGAATGAATAGCTCAAACAAGGACTTTTCTTTCGCCAACTTTAAACACGTGGGGAAAACAGGCCAACATGTGTAGTAAGGAAATTCAGCTCGCATTACTTTAGGATTCACCAGTCACCTCAGAAGCTACCTCTTAACAACATGTGAATCACGTAAATTACAAAATTATTTGTCTTAAAATTATTTTTCCAATATTTCCATCACCTCTAGATCAACAATCTTCACATATGTGTTTAGTGCAGAGTCATGCCGTGCAATTTTCCTAACATATAATTATAATAGGAGCTGATTCTTCAAATGTATGATCACCAAGATAGAAAAATGACTAATTACCTAATTACGAACAAGCCAGACCATACAATGGACAAGAGGCAAATTAATTCAGGATTGAATTTGCAGGATCACCTTATAAAAGATGCAGTTTCTGAAAACAGGATATCATCATAAGAAACGTAAAGAGTATGAGAGAAGAAATGAAAAAAGGGGTTACCTTACAAAAAAATCTCTCCCTGAAAGCCACCTGCTACAAGGAAATTATCCTTGACTGCCAAAGTACTGATCTGAGTCTGCATAAAGCCTTCCAGCAGAGTTCCTGCATGCTTCTGCGGAAAAGTAACTAAAACTGTTAGATGTCAACAAAGACGAGCCTCTCATTTGAAGACTGACAAAAGAATACAGTGATCACAAATTAACATAAAGGGAAAGGGAATCATGCATGTGCCTTCTCCAACCTGATAACAAGGCAGGCAGACATGAAGCTGGCGAGATCAATTTCTTACCTCGGTAGGTTTTACATGTCCAGAGAAATTGAGAATCTCCTTCAAATTGAAAGTCAATGAAGACCAATGCATGACTGAGTAGTTCGACATCAGATAAACATCGTGTTTCGAAGTAGCCCACACCAAGTTTCTGAGCTGCAGGTTATTAGAATAAATTAGGTATTGAATCAAGTAGGAAAACCATGTATGTACATAGATGTATGTATATGCAGGACAACAACGTGAAATTCCAGATTGCCCAGACACACGTTCTCTTAGACCAATGGACACTTCAGACCACAAAAATTTCTAACACTTGAATATTCTATTCGCTTTTATGATTTTGTCCACATAACATGCAAGAAAGAGTAATAAATTTTTAAAATTATGATGTTTTTCCTCCTCTAATTAGTTAATCCAAGCTCAACTATTCGCTGAATCTGGCAAGCTACAGAAAGTTCAGCAAAACTGTAGACCAATGAGTAATACTGAATCAGTTCAGAAGAATTAATCTGCCAGCATTTTCTCTCTGTTATTTTGTAATTTCCTGGAGTTTTGCAGCTCGCAGGAAAAACTGTAGCTGCAAAAGGGAAGATCTTGTAGTTAGGGTACAGCCTAGGAAGTGACTTCGAACTCAACACTTTCTATTGATTTCACCTTCTATATCCCATTGTGACCAGAACGACAAAACAAACTGGAAATGTACGTCACCTCACCCCTCTTGATGCCCCGAAATAGGGATAACCCAAACGGCAGCAAATTCTATCTAGAATTACATAGAAAAGGGAAGAAACAGCCTAGCAATCATATCCACTGCTTCCAAGACTATTCACCTGAAAGTGAAGTATTGTAGGCTTAACCACCCTCGTGTTGTAAAAGAAATCATAGTAATTGGCGCCCTTCTCCACTTGTTTGTATTCCTGGATTGTCACGGCAAAATTATTTAATATATGGTTTTTTGATTCAGGAGTCACGACTAACAGCACGTAAAAACGAGATTGAATTTCGGATGAGAAGTGAACCTTTTCTGCAACATCCCCGGAGACCGGTACATTCAGGTGATTTTTGTACTGTTGAATCCTTGTCAACCTGTACTTGTCTCTGGTTATGTTCAGTCTCTCCCACGGGATACCCTGGATGTCTTTTCCCTTTCTTGCTTGCACGGCAGATGTATCAGTGATCTTCGTGAGCTGCTCAACACGAATCCAGGGAACAAGTATCCAAATGATAAGAGCATGAGACCGGGGAAACGTGGGGCAATGAGCAAGCGACCGCAGGCAAAAGCAACAGAGAACGAACCATTTCATATTCATCAGGAATGCTGCCACCAGCTTCACCATTGTTTTCGTCATCCACTTCATCGACAAAGTTAGCGGCTTCTCTCTCCTCCGCCATGTAATCCACTTCATCCACTTGGTTGGACATGCTCGGTCCGTCGTTCAATGAACTGTGCGCACAACAGTACCACTACCTCAGAACTAAAATTAATAGCTCATTCGTTGCACGAACGCCGACCGCGCTCCCGAACATATAATTCAAGCAGAGAAAACATACACAGAGGAAGAAAAGGAAAAGGGCAAAAAGGCACCCATTCCGCAAACGGAAAGAACTCAAGACTCCAAATCACTGCAAACATACATTTTTCAGCAAGGCAAAAAAGTGCAATTCTGCAACATATAAACACGTATAAAGAGAATATATATCAGAAACTGTCATGAATTGGCAGCAGCTATTAAGATTGAAGAGACCGGGCCGTACTGCATTCTTCAGAGCAAAAACTTTACAGCGAAAATTAAAGAACCCAAAATAAGATCCGAGCACCTCAATCGCCGCCGCACGCGGAATGAAACGGCACAGGCCACGACATCCTCGCAATATGTAGGAAACGAATCCCCAATTTGAAAGCGAAAGAAGAGAAATTTCGACACGTTCAACCGCACAAACGCATACGCAATCACGTGTCTGTTCAGCAGCCGAATGTTTCACCCGAAATAAAGTCAAAAACCCATTACTGAAACGAAGAAGTAACCGCGGGGCCAGACGGACACCATCAATTCCTACGAAGAAATTTTAACGAGCAAGAACAGCACGAGAAAGCGACGTGACCTACAAAACCAAGAAAACGAAAAATTCAAAAGGGAAACGCGAAAAAACAAACCTCCCCCTTTCAGACCCACGACGCAAAAGGAAACCCAAAAAAAAAGAAGGAAAAACGGCAACTTTTTTCACAGTACGAAGGGAATGCGCTCCAAGAACAACAGGGAAAAGCACCGTACCCAAAAGCCGAAACAGAGGAGCCAGCAACGCCGAAACAGAGCGTACAACAAGACCCACTTGGCTTCGACCGCGACGAGAGAGAGAGCAGGGGCGCGAACGTGATGAGGAGGGCAGCGATGATGATTTGACGTTATGGGTCGGCTAAAGATGGGCCCTTCGAGAGCTGCACGGGGAGAGCAACGCCAAAGCTTTTTCCACTCGATTACAACCCACCCCTGCCCCTGCCCCTGCCCCGCTCTCTCTCTCTCCTCTGTCTCTGTGCGTCTCCTCTGGGCGCGTGCGTGCATCTGGGTTCGTGTTTTACGTGTGCGCATGAGGGAGAATAAGAATGTTGCTGTCCCCTTTCTTTATCCATTAAACTATTCACAAGATCTAGACAGAGAAAGACAGAGAAAGACAGAGAGAGAGAGAGGAAAGGAACTAGAAGATGGACGAGCGACGGGCGGAACAGGGAAGGAAAAGATGCGATTTTTCTCCTCTTTCCTTTTCCGCGATGAGCGTCTCGTCACGTAGCATCCCGAGTTGGACCTCCCCACCTTGGAATCTACCGGACGTATCTCCAACCTCGGAGACCGTCGGATCAGACACGCGACGAATCTCGTCCGTTCATTATATGATCCTCTAGATTTATGTGAAGATTATGAACTGTATGTAATGAAAATAATATTCCCCGGTCGCGGTTGATTATTCTGTGATCATTTCCGTATTTGTGGGTAATCTCCGGATTTTTTCGTACTATATTTAGATTATTTTTTTCCCCTAATGATCAGGTCAATTTGCATGTCACCATATTCATGCTTCATGTCTCCCTTTTTTTTTTTTTTTTTTTAACTGTGTCAATTGCCAATTAGGTAAATGAACGGTTGATTGTGGTAGTAGGTAAGGAATTACGACCCATTCCAATCTCATGATCTGACCTTCGGCGGATTGTGAAAGTAGAATTGCCCCTTTTCTAAAGGTTGCAATTTTATATTTCTCTTTTCTCGATATGTTGTCTCGAGTTGTCAATGTTGCTAGTAATCTACCAGTCTCTATCTCTGGTCATTTTACCGTAATTACAAAATTACTCAGGTCCGTGACTTTTGGGATGTTCTCGAAGAGTTGAACCAAAGTAGAGATGTAAATTAGGGATTCTTAGTTTTTAAGAAACAAAGTACGAGTGGTGGTTTGGGTGAGGGTGCGTTTGGTAAAATTTTTGTCAGGGTGATTTTGGGAGCAAAATTTGTTAAGCGATTTTAGACAAGAATTGAGAATAAAAAAAATATGATTCCACGAATCAAAATCTTCTTAGCTATTTGAAATGCAATTATCTTTGGTAAATAATTTTCGTCGCCGCGTCGCTGGGCCCGCCTTTCGGCATTTGAAGGCAAGTTTTGAAGAAAAGGAAAAAAAGAAAAAGAAAAAAAAAGGGAAAAAGGAAAAAAAGAAAAAAAAAGTAAAAAGATAAAAAAAATTATTAAAAATTAAAGAAATTGATTTCCCCACGCAATTCTAAAATTTCATGGAGGCGGGCTGAAACGCGTTCTTTTACTCGAATCGATTCTGAATAAAAATAAACGTCGAAAAACCAAACGTCAGGTTGGGGTTTGAGTCAGCTTGAAAACCCAATCAATTTGTGCAAGTGTTTCACTCGGGTTTCGAAAACAAGTAGTTATGACCAAGGACATGCCCTAATGAACTCGAGGTCTATATTATGGTCCCCTCTATATGAGCCTACGATAAAATGGTCACCTCTACTTTTGCGAGAATAGGCAAAAATTGGGCACATCAAATTTGTTCCTTCTCAAATCACTTGCGTTCAAATATTTAGTTTTAATTTCTTTTTATGTCAAATTAAAAATAAAAATCGACATGTGGATACAACTTTAAATTATACTCGTCAAATGTGAAAATCGTGTATGGCCATAATCTACTCTCTCCTTTTGGTCGAATCTCACTGAAATTCAAAGCCTTCTTTGTCCAATATTTTCTCTCTACGATACTTTCTTACGTGATTGGCGTTATTATAGTATTTAGCTTTTCTTTTGTTCGATTTGCTAATATGTTTGGTCACGGGGGTCATCAATGTTTCCAAATTCTTTTTTTTTTTTTTTGGTAATTATGGTGTTTTAAGGAAACTAATAATGTAGTATCGACGTTTGTGGATAGTGATAGATTCATGTATCTTCTGTTTATTGATGTGTCGAACACATTTTTTCGTGGAAAAAATTGCAAATAAAAAAAGATTAACCCGTCTTGTTTAGAGTCGGGTCTGAATTGATCAAATCTTAACTAATCAAAAGGCCCTACCACTCGAACTCTTATTGACTTGAACGGCCCAAAAAATTATTAAACCCGTCCCCTTGCTAGGTCTGCTTTTGTATAGCATGTTTGATCGGACTTTCACTCTAGAATAAGCTAATCAAATTGAACGATCCTAACACGAGACATTGACTCGATTCCTACCCACGGTATAGAAAGAGCAATTAAATAAATGGAACTGTGGAATTTGACTTTCCTTATAGTATCTATTTCGGATCTTGGCGTGCTCACTAAAGTAATTCAGAGGCACCTAACTTCGGTTCCTCGATTCACCGGTCGTTTTCATAATCTATTTTTTTCTCAAGTTGGGAAGGCGGCAGTTAGATCGTGTTCTTATTCAATTCTTTGTATATTCTTGTTTCAATTTTTGTCTAGACATAAGTTGTCCCATCAATTTGATTTCTTGTAAGAGATTGGAAGCTTCTGCATCGGAAGCCTCTAATACAGCCGACCATGCAACTACCATTTCATGACAAAGGCTGAATTCCAATATCTTTTTTTTTTTTTTTTCTTTTTTAAAAATCTATTCTTTCTATTTGATGCTCATCTGGACTCCCCAAATCCATGTCAACATTTTGGATTCTAGTCTTTGGTTCAATGGATTTATAGAGAAATAGATTAACATTGGCGAAAATGATTTTTATACGAACACAGTGAAATCCTAAATGTTACACCGAGTACAATTTAATACGAATTGGTATGATCAAATCCTAATGTCACAATCAATGACATCTAACACCAGAAAGACTGAATTCCAATGATCTTGTTTTTTTTTTTAATCTATTTTTTCTATTTGATGTTTATTTGGACTCCTTAAAACCATGTCAACAACGAGTTACATTTACGTACTATCAGTGCATTTTGGATTCTTTTCTCATGTTCATTGGAATTTGTAAAGAAATAAATTAACATTAGTGAAAATGATGTTATACACATAGCGGAACGAAGTCCTAAACATTTCACCGAGTGCAATTTAATGAAAAAATCGTTGGAAAGTCTGTACATCTCAATCAATTAAGCACGATTTCAACATCATCTATTGAAGAATAAGGATGGAATTGCCTAGTGACCATATGCGTTAATCATGAGAATCATTTAAAAATAAGATTAAACTATCATAAGAAATCGAAGGAAAAAGATGGAGTGGTAAGTAAATAATTTTAATTGTCATTTTCCCCTTACGTTTAAAGTGGACTTAATGGGTTTCGGTTGACTTTATTCATTGCTATTGGCATAATTAAAAATTGCCAATTTAATACCCATAGAATCAAACTTGTTGAATTAATACATAAGCTCAAATTGTTGTAGAAGAAAAGTTTATAATAAGAATGTTAATGGGTTTCAACTTATGGAAAGCTCCAATCGCCAGTCAAAATTGTCCAAAGTAAATTCCTAATGGCTTCCTTCGTTCAATTGT
This sequence comes from Eucalyptus microcorys, assembly GCA_014182515.1. Lineage (NCBI taxonomy): Eukaryota > Viridiplantae > Streptophyta > Magnoliopsida > Myrtales > Myrtaceae > Eucalyptus > Eucalyptus microcorys. The sequence continues at coordinate 21,668,606 of CM024564.1, forward strand.
GTTGAACAACCATCACCAATTCAAACCATCCATAATCATACCAAATAATCTCCTATCGGAGCTTATGATTATGCCTAAACTTTATTTTTATTTTCTTTGTGGCTCATCAGATATTGGTATTTTCCTATTTTGGTAGTTGAAATGTGCTTTTTTTTTTTCTTCTATTGCATTTGCTGAAATAATTTAGTTCTTGAAAAGGAGATGACTACCATCATTGTTCACATGAGCCTTGGTCAATGAAATAGGGCTGTGATTATAGCCCAGCCCATCAAGTGCTTTGGGAGTTGGTGATATGATTGATGGCGTTTGAGCGTGCCACGCTATGGAAAGTTTCTTAGACAGCACATGAGTTCTCTCCTCGAGGAATATGGCAGCAAAAATTCAAAAATTCGCGTTGATTTCAGTAATTGCACTCGTAATTTGGTGTGCTAAGTTTGCCTTTGCAAACTTAGAATCGAATAATGCCAGAAATACCAAAATCATATACATAAGTTTAATATGCTAAATGACGGTATAGATTGAAAGGAAGACTCAAAATATCATGATCGATTTAATTATTCAAATTGTGACGTTATAATAGATAAAAAAGAATGATAAAAAGAGAACTCGTTGATATGTGAAGAATAGAGAAGTTTATAGGTCCTCCCAAGTATCGTATCATCTATCCACCTAACTAATAACAAAATCAAAATACGTGACATTTTATATTCCGTAGTTGGTAAGGTGAAAAGCCGACGTGAAGGTCCGAAACACCTAAAATCTCATTAGATTCATTATGAGGATAGACGAGTTATTAGTTCTAATCAGAAATGGTTCAAAAATTTCCAAACATGGTATCTTATGTTAGTGTTCATGTTGTGTCAACATAAGTTTTTTTTTTTTGCCTCAACAAATTGATGTAATATTCGAATTGTCTTGTTTTCTAGTGTTATATCAGAAATTGAATGTCCGACTTAGTTTGATGCATTGATTTGGTCATGCAATTTTGAATGTATTATAGCTAATCTAAAAGGGTCGTTTGCACAATCATGCGAATGCTCGCAATTAATTTTTCTTTTTGCCCATTCATGTTATCCTTTGACGTTTAATGAATGCTAACAAATGGAATAGTCTTTTCTTAAGGAAAAGTTGAAGGAACAGGCTTTTGAAAATTCTCTTTGTTTACAGATATGAAGAATTTAATGTCTTATACACAATGCAATATAACTGGTGGAGAGATGATTTGATGCATCTATAATTAACATGATCAATACTATTGATACTATGTATATCACGACGATAAAAGAAAATCTAAGGGTAAGCAAAATTACTAATCATTTTCACGCACATTGAGTAAGCAAGAGTGAAAAAGGAATGTTCACAAATCATACAAATGTTTTTAAATTTTCAAAAGATGGAAAGCTCATTCAAAGCATGAGCGAAAGGCCTAATCTCATCCCAATAAGAACTACCCAACTCTAATCCGAGTATGAACCGAGCACTGTTCATTCTTGGGCAAAGATCTACGAGGTGGGCTCGGAATGAGAATCCAACTACTTCTGATTCGGGTGAAGACATGGCACCGCTAAGCACGATGCTCTTTTCTAATTTTCAAAAATTTTGATTTCATTTTGTTTAGTTCGACACTTGAACTGGAAGAAGGTAATCGAAATTTGAGAGGTTCTTAGGGGGTGTTTGGTTGGGCATTCCCAAAGCCCCTTGGGGGAAAATTTTAGTGTTTGGCAAATTTTTTGGAAGCTCCTTTGCCTAAGTATGAGCATTCGGAATGCTCAATGCTGGGGAGGGGCAGCATTGGGCATTCGGCATTTGGGAAATGCCACGCCTACTGTTCATCATTTTTCTTTCCCGTCGTCTTCTTCTTCTTCTCGTCTTCTTCTTCTTCTTTCCGGCCACCGAGCTTCTCCGGCAGCCACCGCCGCTGCCGCCTGAGGGTCACGCGTCGCCGGTGACCATCGTCTGGGGGTGCCGCGACGCGCGACCCAGGCGGCGCGGACCTCAGGCGGCGTCGCCTGAGGTCGCGCGAACCTCGGGCGGCGTCGCTGAGGTCGCGCGAACCTCGGGCGGCGTCACCGAGGTCGCGCGGACTTTAGGTGGCGTCGCTTGGTCGAACCAAGCGACGCCGCCCGAGGTCCGCGACGCCCGACGCCGCCCCGAGGTCCGCGCGACCTCGGGCCGCAGATCTGGCGGTCCGGAGGCCGGATCTGGCCTTTACGACCTCGGGCGCCCGAGGTCGTGCCTCAGCGGCGACGACGTCGCCTGAGGTCGCGCCGCGCGCCGCCTGGGTCCGCGCGACCTCGGGCCGCCGAGATCTGGCGGTCCGGAGGCCGGATCTCGGGCGTCGGACGGCCGAGATATGGCCTCTGCGCCTCCGGCGCCGAGGTCGCGGCGACGGCGTCGCCCGAGGTCGCGACCTCGGGCGGCGGGACGGCCAGAACGGACGGCCAGATCCGGCCGTTCGGCATCGGCCCGGCCGGATTTGATTTTCAGATTTTTTAAAAAGAAAATTAAAAGCAAAAGCCCATTTGGAATAAATTTTGCCAAACGGTATTTTCCCACAAGCAACTTTTCAATGCGTAATTTGCCAAACGGCCGAGCATTCTTGAAAACCCCTTTATCCTAAAGATATTTGCATTTGGCCAAAGACATTCCCCAAAAGTCGAACCAAACGGGCTACTCAAGTTGTGCCACCATGCGTGTTTCGCGAATTTGATCCGCATATCGATCGTTTCCACTGTTTCATAGATGTTCTGATGAAGAGTGAAAGCAAGGAAGGGCCTTTGTCCATATTTTCTGAAATTCCCCAAGATTTGGGTTCAATCGATGCCGTTGGTAAAGAGAGGAGTACAATATATTCCCTAAACACTAGTTTGGCGAAATTCTTTGGGCCTCTGCCCACTCGGATTTGACATCTTCCTACCACGAAGTTGGGATGGGGACAAAAGATTCCTAATTGGAAATCCAATCAACCTGTCAAATTCATTCTCGATCCTATCCAAGCTTTTTATTTTTAATATAAGGATTGATGATGTCATCTCCTTTGGATAATACATGCACCCGACATGCCGGGTGACATCAACCATCTTTAAGTTTTGTCAAATGTTTAATGTGATCTTTATCTTCTTCTTTTGTTAAAATAAAGTCCCCCAATAATAGTCCTTTAATTTCACGTTGGTCCTTTCATTAGAAGGCTTGGCAAAAGTGCTGGCATGGATGTTAAGGGATCATTAAGTATGGTGCTGTTAAAATAGTGCCGTCTTTGGTGAGCATTGTCCCGCTATGAACAAAAACAATAGTGCTAACACCGTTGACTCACATATACAAAAAAAATATTAAAAAAGTTATAAATCTGTTACATTAATACTAATTTAGTCATAAACATTTTAATTTAACCAATTTAGTTTTAAATCTTTTCATATTGGTATCTAGCCAATTTAGGTCGAAAATCGCTAATGTGGACATCTGTTGTCCTATGTGGCATAACCAATATTGATGTCAACATTTTTAATGATATTTTAATAATTTATTTTTATTTTTATTTTTATTTTTTAAGCCCTTGTCGACGATTGCTAGCAAGCAGATTTGGGCAAAACCGCCTTGCTCATGGTCGGTGGGGCTGCAAAGGCCCGTGCCGGGGCTTTCTTGGCCCAACCGACTCTAGGCAAGGCAACCTCCCATAGATCTGGTGAGGGCCATGAACCTTGCAAGTGACTGACGAGGGCTTGCTGGCTCTTGTTGGCCAAAGTGAAGGGGAAAAAAATGAGAGAAAGAAGAATAATAAAAAAGGAAAAAAAGAACAAAAAATTATAAAAAATACAAAAAAATTATTAAAATATGTCTAAGTCAACACCGGTCATACCACATAGGACGTTTAGTATTCACATCGGTGATTTCCCATCTAAATTGATCAAATGGACTGAATTGATATTAATGTAAAAATGTTAAGGACTAAATTGATTTAATTGAAACATTCAAAACTGAATTGGTATCAATATAATAATTTTATGACTACTTAGTACTTTTCCCCACAACTATAGCGATCATGCACATAGGCTAAGATTATGGAGAGAATCGAGAATCGATGGAAGCAACCTTAGCCCAGACTTGTGGTGAGGATCACTAATCTCGGCCGCCTACAACTAGACATGATCATGGACTTGATGATCTAACTAGACCAAATGGGCATTTTACACCTAATGTTTTCCGCAAGTGGGCAAGCTTGGGCAAACTCTAGGCCAAGACATGCATCAGCAGGACAAAGATTGCAGGTAGGAGAGGGGCATGCCAGACCATATTCATCCCTACCTCGCCTCGCATGCGTGGCCAAAAAGATATGCTCCATCCCCATCGTACCACCCACTGAGTGCTGATTTTATCCACTCCCTATTCGGGACGGTAAGTAAATACCCACTTGGGCAAGTGAAATTCCATATGAGAGCGTGCCCAATGGGGAGAGAGAGAGAGATTCGTTGTAGGGTTTTAGAATCATCATTCGTGGATGGGAATATGAAGTGCGCCTAATTTGTAGGCTGATGTAGTATCTATGCTGATATCTTGGAAAACCTCTTTTTGTGATTAAGGTGAAAGGGAAGGCGTTAAAGATCACACTAGATCCTACCGGGAACTCAATAGTACTTCGTTCAGATGAAATATTTCAAAAATAGTGAACACAAACTATAGGTTGATTCCCCTTTGTAATGACTCGGGTCTCATTATGTAATATTGTCGCTTTGAACACCGAGTTCTCACGGCTTTAAAACGCGTTACACAGATTAAAGTAAACTAAGGCCAAGACTCCCCTAAGCGATGTAGGACTAGAGAGGACCATTTCCCCTTCCCTTGGGCTGTCACACTCTCCACCCCTTAGGAGCACAGCGTCCTCGTTGTGGACTCACACGCGGTCGGGAGGCGGCTTTAATACCATTTGTAATGACCCGGGTCCCATTATGTAATATTGTCCGCTTTGAACACCGAGTTTTCACGACTTTAAAACGCGTTACACAGATTAAAGGGACCCAAGCCTTATAAACTAACCCCACGACTCCCCCCTAAGCGATGTGGGATTAGAGAGGACCTTTCCCCTTCCCTTGGGCTGTCACACCCTTTCTGCGCTTAAATCGATATCTTGGGTTGGCTTTGGTCTGTCCTCCTGACAAAGGCAAGTTATCCATACCGTAAAAACCCATTTAATATAGTTGTGATATAATTATAGTTATCCTATAGTGCGATCAAGCCGTTAATTGTTATAACTTGTATATATTTTAAATGGCGACCACCTAATTCTCACTCGTTACCAATGATACAACTTCATGATTGATTTGGTGTAACCGGTTTGCCTGATGGCTTTACATCGCTAAGAAATCCATAATTGACAACAAGAGCTAAGAATTGGAGATAGTTTAAGAGTGAGTGGATGCTACATAATCGGGAAGAGAGTCCGAAGAAGATAAAGAGTAAGTGAATCAATGATCATTTTTATCGAAAAAGTTCTTATAAGCTTATTGGGAATCCTCCTAGGATTGCGGCATCTGAGGGCCTGTTTGATAGCCATTATTCTCAGCAACAATTTCTTATAAAAAATGATTCCTTTTTATTCTATTCTCTAGACAAATTTCTAAGCATTTGAAGGTGTTTGGTATCTGACCAAAATTTTTTCTTGGAATAGAATATTGTTTGACACCGTCCTCAAAATCTCTAATCCAAACCATTTTCTTTTAATTTTTAAATAATTTTATTACTTTTTTCTTTTTCTTTTTATTCTTTTTCCCAACGAAGCTTGACCTCACCCAAATATAGCGAAGTCAAGCTTGCCCAACTGAGGCGAGGCCGACCTCGCAGTGGCTTGGCGAGGTTGAGCCTGGCCAACGGCTGGGCGAGCCTTTGGCAAGCTTGCAGGACCTTGCTCAAGTGGTTGCTAGCGACCAACGGTGGCCAACGGCAACTACGGTGGAAGAAGAAGAGAGAAGGAAGAAGAAAAAGAAGAAAAGAAGAAGAAAAAAGAGAAAAAAGAAATTTAGGTTGGCTTAATTCTAAAATTATTCCCATAAACAAAGAAGCAATATCTTTTTACTCCTTGATTATGTTTCAAATCTATTCCCAAAAACAAAAAATTTAACAAATGAGTTTTATTTTTTTGTTCTTAGAAACAAAAGAATAAAATTGGATATTGGTTACCAATCAGATGCTAAAAGTTGGATGAAGTGTTTGCCAAACACGGTATGAAAGTTACAGTAGCTCTTTCTTGCAGCTGAAGCTGCCAGCATCTGAACAAGTACAGAGAAAAGATATCGAATTCGAACCGACCATGCGTTTTCTCGTTGTTTAGAATAAAGGAGAATGCAGCCTTCCAAAGAAAGAGGAGATTGTCAACACGTTCATGATGCGAGAATAAAATAGCAGCCATCTCTTTCATTCCACAACAAAGATTCTCTCACTTTTATGTCCGGTGCGAGAAAGTCAGAAGCTAAATATAGCGAAATTGAGGTGTTGCATACAATGTCTGAAAGGAAAAGGAGATCAAGACAGTCACTAATGGTAATATAGATACGTACCAGACACTTGCGGAGGGGCAGGCATTTGTTCCTTGCCTTGTTGAAGAGAATATGTTCTTGAATCTAAAGCTGATAGGTACCATGACGCGTCTTGTTCGGTTTCAGCCACTCACGCAACAGTGTCTTCGCACATTTCTAGCTGTGCTCATCGATCTCCTCTGCTGAATATCGATAGAATCTTGTTCCTAACACACATAGAGACGCACTTTGGATCGATTCCGAGCTGACGTGGTGAGAACCTGTCCGAGAATATGTGTGTGTGAAAGCAGAAATGGCGGAGGATCCGACCATGAATTTTCTCTTTGACAGATGGGTGAGGTGGATCTATATGGAGTTTCCGAATGATCGCTTATGGTGATGTTGCGAGCTATCGTATGGTCGGCACAGATTAGACAACTAACGCTGGATCCAAATGCAAAGGGAATCTTTACCTACAAGTATAGCTAGAAAAACTAAACATACTTCTTTGAGATTCGGGAGCTAAATTCTTTCACCAGACCATCGCTTACCTTGGATCTGAGGTTGGCGATTGTGGCCTCCGTTAATTGTTGGCTGATAATGTCTCAGGCCGAGTCGTGGACCTCTATCGGCATTCGGGTGGAGGTTGACGACCTTGAATTCGATGTTGCGTCATTGGGACACAGGGCTATTACACCGGAGGGACAGAGGGAGTAGAGAATATTAGCTGACGAGCATTATGGAAACTAGTGATGGCGGCTCCAGATAGAGTGGCAATGTTGGCATGGTACGGTGGATGGAGGTGGGTGGCCACTCCAGCGAGGTGGGCGGCCGCTCTAGGGTGGCCGGCACTGTGAACAGAAAGGGAGAGATGTGGGTGAATGGACTGTGCTTTTCTGCATTTCTCATGACAGGACAGGAGAACTCTCATTGCTAGAGTTTTTCAGAAGGGTTACACTTGGATTATTGCTACACTCACGAACAAGATGATATTAAAACAAACACTCTCTCTCTCTCTCGATCTCTCAACCAAAGATAGATGGTCGGTGACGGCAGCCTTCATAGCAAGGTCCATTGTCATTGAGGCGAAGGTAGGCGATCTCGACTTTGATGTTGTGTGAGATAATGGGTGAGTGTTTAGGTCGCATGTATGGAGAGAATATGGACTATATCAGAGTTAGAAAGAGCATTTTCGTAGCCGGTGGTGATGACTGAAGATAGGGGCATTGCATCGGCATGGTGATTTAGTCTTCAATGTACTGTTTATATGTAGGTGAAATGCACATGTATCCCATTAACGAGATAGGTCTAGTTAGAAGAAGGGATAGTGGAAAACATAACCGTGAGACTTAGGCTGCATTTGGTTATCCAAATTTGGATTCAGACACGACAAAATAAGGTGTAATTAGAAATCTTCCGAATATCTTTTGGGTTGTAGAAATTCTCATGATATATTTGGTACAATCTAAAATAGGATTCTTGACTTCTTCTATTTTATGAATAAGGCAAATCGAGAAATTGTTGAAAGGCCAATTTGGAGAATCAAACTATAAACCTTACGGCTCAAAATACAAGAGCAAGTTTGTTTACCTTTACTTCTCGCAAATTGGCAAAACCTAAGTTGTGACAGGTTTTAGTCATTAATTAAAACTGCTCATATTCTTACAAGAGGGTGACCAAATTCAAAAGTAAAACGACAATGTTGTCTTCTTTCGTTGTTGGGAATGTTTCATTTAGGCGGAGGTGTGTCCTTGTAGGCTTTTGATGAGGGACTTGGACGATGAAATTGTCCCAAACACCCCAAGTACGCAGCCGAATCCAATGAGCAAAGCATTCAGAAGAAAGAGCGGCTTCGACAGGCTTGGCCAGCATATCTTGGTGTAGAATCCGCACGGCAAGATCACGCAGATGCAGATGCTGACGAGCGAGCCGGTGAGGCTAAGCACGTACTCGAAGTACGGGACCAAGAGCGCGAGCGCCAGGATCACCACCAGCAGCATGGAGCCTACCGTGCCCCTCACGACTGTCCGCGCGTACGAGCTCATCGACCCGGGGAGGCTGCGGTCTAGCTGTATGGCGAAGGGCGCGAACTCGAGGGCGTACTTAGTTATTGGCGTCAGGACCGTGGCCCACTGGGCGACCTTGGTCACGACAAGGTGGCGCGGCAGGCTGAGGGTGATCTGCGAGCTGACGCCGGGGCCGAACATCTTCGCGCCCATGAAGGCGAGGGCCGTGTACAGGGCCGTGACTAGGGTGAAGCTCACGATTGATACCTACAAACAATCAATCAATAGATTTCAAAACTTTTTAGCACCTTACCGAAAAACGAAAGTGATATCTCATTTAATTTTTGATATATTTGTAAACGTTTAAAAAGCATGCAATCAAGCCCTTAATCCATTAGACATCTGTCGACATTAGGATAAGCCACATCGGACCGGCTACGAGTTAAAGATTTGGTTGCCCATTTTTTTATTAGCATTTAGAACTCAGTTGACCCATATGAAAAATGTTGGAGGAATTCGGTTGCATTTATCCCTCATAGAATGAGAGAGCATACCTTGGTGAACTTGGAAGGGTCTTTCATGGACTTATACAAGTCAGGGAAGACAATATGCCAGCATAACTGAACATATAGAGCCCCGAAATCATAGGGATGTTACGGATCCGAAGCGCCGGGATCTCATTATCCGACCTGACCCATCCGAAAATGGCGGTCAGAGCCACGGAGGCAAAGATGATGATCGACATGAGGATTCCCCCGGAAGAGAGGAAAGAGATGGAGGACAGGTCCCTGAGCCAGAGGCTCGGGAGGGCAATGAGCACGGCGATCACGGTCAGGAGCTGAGGGCTGGACATGTGCGTCCACCGGGCGCTGATCCGAGTCCCTGGGAAGACGATGCTGAGGTTGTCATGGAGCGCGATGGTGTAGGAGACGAGGGCCAAGAAGATCTCCAGGTATATGAAGGTTGCTGCTATAATCCTGCCTTTGGATCCATAGGCTTCTTGTCCGATGTCTATGTAGCTTCTGGACTTGGGGCTCTTGTCAAGGCATTTTCCAAGCAAGTGGGAGGTGTAGGCGCATACCATGCCAAGCCCTATCAGCAGGAATGCAGAGGACCACCCTCCATTCTCCAAGGCGTATGGTGTTGATAGCTGTCCCAGTCCTGCCAAGTTTTGTCAAATTTTTGTTCATGATAACATGATTGTATAGCTTGAGAAGAAGTGCTAATCTCCACCAAGCATATCAAAAAGAAAAAAAAAAAAAAAGGATTGAGCTTGCCTGAAAGTGCAAGATTAAACAAAGATTCCTGACTGCGATTAGCTTTGCCCACCATATCATTTACCGGAATGAATATGCCCTTCTAGCTTGCGAGGAAAAAACAAAGATCGTATATAGGCAACTAAAATCTATTCATTTTATGAGTAGATTTCAACTAAACACTAGTGATTAGATTTTAATTTCGTATCAAAACAGTCTTTCAACAGAAAGACCGGTAGATATTACGAAAGCAGGTTTGCACTATTTTTTCTTTTTTTTCTTTTGGTGGAAAGCGGGCTTGAACTACAAACGGTATTTATTACACAAGTTGACAACAGTTGAGAACAAAACATTAGCTAGTGCTCTTTTTTTTTGGAAAAAAAACATTAACTAGTGTTCGATTAACAACACGTGTTAGAATTGACCTATATGAGAACGACTTTACACACTACTTTTGGAATACACCTTCCCTCTTTTCTCATCCGCAGTACTTCTAATAATGCTCTAGCAAAAATGGTTTAGGAGATATGGTACATATCTTAGTGAAAACAGTGACTTCATTCATACTTTTAGAAGTTCAAGCTGTAGTGAATTTAAGTGATGGAGGACCCTCTCGGCTCTCACCTATGAGCATGCCAACCATGTTGATGACAGCATGAGCAAAAGAGCTGTTGGCCCCGGCATTCTCCTCCTCCACCGCCTGCAGCTTCAGCTCCGCCATGCCCCCGTCGCACTCGCACCGGCATACTTTATTCGCCCCTTCCACGCACGACTCGCAGCCGATCCAGGGAGGAGCAGCAGCCAGTTCCGCACCCTGCACGGACTCACTAGCGATCTGGCTTCCATGTGGGAGGCGGCTCACGACGGACGTCCACAGTTTCGAGCACGTCCCTCGCACCATCCTCTTCCGACACTTAGATATACGAACGGAAGCCTAAAGAATTACAAACAAGAGACCTCAGGGCAAGTAATGTTCTATGTTTTTGCCTCGCTGATGAGTACGGGAAAGGGTGCGGTTTATTAATAAGGAGAGGGAGTGTACAGACGTAGGAACGTGCCTTTTGTGCAAGAATCAAGGTGACGCGCGCGGGTGTCTGTGGGAAAGAGAGAGAGAGAGATTCCGATACAAGAGAAGTTGCCAACATGAACCAGATGCCTATATTCTGAAAATGCAGATCCGCCGATAGCAGCCAGGATCGGAACTTTTCCTCTTTTTCTTCTTCTTGCTATTCCGCCAAACTTGGACAGGAATTTGCGAGAAAATATTGGTACCTCTAATGTGCCAACACAACAAATAGGAAGGGTAATAAGGATGCGAGACGTGTCCGAAGTGGGCCCCAATTTCAGACTCTTTCTTGAGATTCCTCTTCCCTCTGCACGTTCAGACTCTCTTTCTTCATTCCAGAACGCATCATTGGCTTCCGCAATCTTCGTGGGGCCGCAGCACTCGCCGTTGAGGAAGTCCGGGACGGATTGGCGCCCGCCGCCCTCCTCCGAAGCTCTTAGCCGTCGCAGTTCCATCGAAACCCATCGTCCGCCGTTGCCAAAGGCTTTTGCTGGAATCGCTGAACAAGTGAACAGCTCCTTGGTCGCTCTTTGCTAGTGTCGTGGTGGGGTCTGAGAGAGCGTGCAGGGGAGAGGAGAGAGAGAGTCTGAGCGTGCAGAGGAGAGAGAAGAAAGAGAGTCTGAAAATGGGGCCCACTTGGACGCGTGTCGCATCCTTATGACCCTTCCTTTGTCGTGTCTGCACATGAGACGTACCAATATTTTCTCGGAAATTCGCAGGGAATTCTTTGCATGGAAGGACATGAATGTTTGTCGTGCAATCAAATCCTAAGCGTCCTGAATGTGATGCGATCAAGTCATTTCCGTGACCATTCACTCGGCTTTGCTATCAAAGATCTCCAAAAATCCCACGTGCCTCTTATTTAGTATTTTTGAGAATATATGATGCCGATGGGTGACATGTTACAAGAAAAGAATCATACAGAAATATAGCAAAATTATTTAAAATGCCATGTTGGCTTTTCGGCGCAAGCCAATCAATTTAGGTGAGTGATACTTGGAACGACTTGATTGTACTAAATTCCCAAGCATTTTTTTTTATCATTTATGTTTTAATTGCACTTTGGGCAAAAAGTTTTAGTCTTTTTTTTTTTTTTTTTGAACGTGTACAACGTTTTAAGAACTTTGCTTCTCATTTCATAAGAATTGTTTTGACCGAGATGCTTTTTCCACCTCTAGCAAAGTTGTTCGTGTGCTAAATGTTTCTTTTCGAAAAATAACCAATAAATACAAGCAATGAGATTGAGCAGCCAGGATTGGAATTTTTCTTCTTTTTTTCTATTCCGTCAAACTTGGATAGGAATTTGCAGGAATTTTTTGCGCTGAAAAGACCTGAATGTTTGTTGAAAACTACAATAAACTCTAGAGTGTTAAAAGACCCGAATAATTGCCCTAGTAACCACCCTTCCTACACGAGAAATGGGGAGATTGGTGGTTCGAATTCTCACATTTCAGGAGGGTTGGGTGGGGACGATCTAGCTTTAGATGTGGGTTTCGACTCCCACACTCTATAATGAGATAAAACAAAAATTATAGATATTTAATTAAAATAGGAATAAAGTATGACTGATAAAAAAAATAAAATCACAATCATGTTGAATGTGCTGCAATCAAGTCAGTCATTGCTAACAAAGTAATAAAACAATTAAATATTCAATTATGCCTTAATTTAACGGCTTAAGTTTTTATAATAGTCGAGGGTAGTCTCACAAAATCTTACATAGTATCAAAGTTAGATCTTGAATTCAAATCGTTTCAAGTATCATTTGTCGCCCCAATTAAATAAATTCACGTTTAAACTATTCAAAAAGACCAAACTAAGCATGAGAGGTGATAAAATAATTATATATTAAACTTTTAGAACAATCTAATCTCACAAAATCTCACGTACACCGAAAATCTCACATGTCTCTTAGTAGTACTTTTGAGAATATGTGGAGCCGACGTGGCAACATGTCACAAAAAAGGAAAAAAATTAAACAAAAAGTGAACCAAAAATAATAATAAGCAAATAAATAAAGCCAAAAAAAAAAAAAAATAAAGAAAAGGAAAACATCATAATAACCTGGCACTTTTTTTAAAAATTTTTTTTCTATGTTTCTTTGGTTTTCATTTTTAGAATCTATTGGCCTATTTTTTCTGTGGGGCCAATAGAACAATGAAAACGGCGATAACCGGAGCTAGTAGGGACGCCACTCCTTCAGGTGTCATGCCAGAGAAGGACCCATCTAGTCTCTCTGGACAATCGAGCAATGGTGGAGAGTAATTCTCCAAGAATTCCAACCTACTATTAACAGTTCGCTAGTTGAATGGCCAAATTATTTGGAGTGGGCTCAATCGGTGAAACTAGAATTGATGGCACGGGGAGGCTAAGGCCTTGTTTGGTAACTGGCCAAATAGTAAAAATTTCTATTATTTTGTTTCCGGGAATAGTTTTGGAACAGAAATATGTTTAGTAAAATTTTTGTTTTCGAGAAGAAATTTCAAATTTTTGTTTGGAAGTAGATTTGGAACAAAATCAAAATAAAAAAAAAAATTGATTCTTGTTCCTGGGAAAAATTCTAAAATCAAGCGCATATTTTCTTTTTTTATTTTCTTTTTTCTTGTTCTTCTTCCCTTTTCTTCTTCTTCATCCACTGCTGCGGTTGCCGTTCACCACCCATCGCCGTTGGTTGCCGGCAACTGGTCCGGAGAGCTTGCTGGAGGTAAGCCCAGCCACCGGTGAGGCAGGCCTCACCCAGCCCTGGCGAGGTCCACCTGGCCACTGCAAGGCTCACCTGGCCATTGGCAAGCCCCGCTAGAGTGGGGGCGAGCCTCGCAGGGGTGGGCGAGCCTCGCGGGGATGGGTGAGGCTCGCTTGGCCACCGTCGAGGCTTGACCGGCCCCGCCGAGCCTTGCCAGATTTGGGCGAGGCTTGGCCTCGTTGAGGGCCGACGACACTCCGGTGAGGTTGTTGGCCCTTGTCGGCCGGTCATCGGTCATCCCAAAGCCAGCGACCAGCAACTTGAAGAAGAAGAATAAGGGAAAGAAAGGAAAAAAATAAAAGAAGAAAATAAAAACTAAAAAGTAATAAAATTATTTAAAAATTAAAAGAAAATAATTTGGAGTAGAAATTTTGGCATCATACCAAAGAATTTTTGAGAAATTTTGTGATACTAAACGAGTTCTTTTGCTTAGAAATTATTCCCGGGAACATAATAAAAAAAATCATTTCTTAGAAATTGTTTCGAGAATAGGAGCGTTACCAAACGCGCCCTAAGCCACTTAACAGGCAAGGTGAAGGAATCGACAAAAAGCAATCCGTATTGGAAGATTTGGAGATCCTTGAACTCCTTAGTGATTGCCTGGCTGATCAAATCTATGGAGCCTGCAATTGGAAAACCACGTCTATTTCTTCCGACCACTAAAGATGTGTGGGACATTGTGAGAGAAACATATTATGATCTGGAAAATTCTTCCCAGCTTTTGTACGAAAGACAGAACTGTGGTAATCAAAGCAAGGGGATTGTGAGATCACTATTTACTACAATGAGATGGTGACCTTGCGGCAGGAATTAGATCAATGCTATGATGATACATGGGAAAGTCTAGCTGATTGCAAGAGACAAATGAGGAGAGAAGAGAATGATAGATTATACGTGATTCTAGCAGGCCTTAATCGAAGCTTGGATTGGCAAAATCGAGGTGGTGAATCATGAATCTACTAGGTGATTTGGGAACAAGTGTCAGTTCTATATCCGAAAATTCTGCATTTGTATCTTGGGGGCCTGATTTTGAGGAAAGCAGGTGGAAAAAACGATGATATGAACATTGTAAGAAACCACGGCATACTAAAGAGACCTGTTGGAATATTCATGGGAAACCACAAAACTGGAAGAAAGAAGGTTGGAAGAGGAGGAGCAGTAGTAATGGTCGCACATTCCAGGTGACAAATGAGGAAGAGCAAATTAAGTTAGATTCATTTCCATTCACAAAGGAACAGTTAGAGCACCTATATAAACTCCTTGAATCTCCACAGCCTCCTCCAATTCCATCTTGTTCTTTGGCCCCCAAAGGTAATTATTTTTCTTATGCTTTATGCTTAGAAAATTCATACCAAATTATTCCATGGATTCTCGATTCAGGAATAACCGATCATACGACAGGTCGTTTAAAACTCTTTTCTACCAATAGTCTGTGTGCAGGAAATAAAAAAATCACAATTGCAAATGGTTCTCTTTCAGCCATAGTTGGAACAAGATCTATCAAGCTCTCACCAGCCCTCATACTTCATAATGTTCTTCATGTCCCAAAGTTATCTTGTAACTTGCTGTCCATCAGTAAAATAACCTCTGATCAAAAGTGTCAAACTAATTTTTTCTCATCTCATTGTGAGTTTCAGGATTTGATCCTGAGGAGGACGATTGGCAATGCTAGAGAGAGTGGGGGACTTTATTTTTTTGAGGATGGAACATGCTCAAGCAGATAAGTTCATGTTAACTGTTTCAATATGTTTATATTAATAAGGATGATGATATTATGTTATGACATTATATGCTAGGTTATCCGAATTTTCAATATTTGAAGTTCTTGCACCCAAGTTGTTTTTGAATAAAAGTCAATCCTCATTTCAGAGTGACTTCTATAAATTAGCCAAACATCATTGCACCAACTTTCCCTCACAAAGCTACAAGCTGTTGAAACCGTTCTCCTTAATTCATAGTGATGTTTTGGGTCAATCTAGAATTCCTACATCTTAAAAGAGATGATTTGTTATATTTATTGATGATCATACGAGTGTGAGTTGGGTATACTTGTTAAAAGAGAAATATGAAGTAGAACCGTTTTCAAAAAATTTCACATCATAATATAAACAAAATTCCAAGCACAAATCCAAATCTTTAAGGAGTGACAATGGGAAAGAATATTTCAATAAAATTTTGGAACAATTTTTCTTGGAAAATGTAATTTGTGCATCAAAGTTCTTGCACTGACACCTTAACAAAATGGGGAGGCAGAAAGGAAGAGCACACCTGGAATAGGTGTGTATAGGATCTTGAGATACCTAAGGAGCACACTTGGAATATGTCTGCTATTCAAAAAGTCTACTTAATAGGGGATTGAAGCATACATGAATAAAGACTAGGCAAGGTTAATTACAAATAGAATATCAACATTGGGATATTGTACATATATACGGGGAAACTTGGTTACTTGGGAAAGTAAGAAGCAAAATGCAATGGCGCAAAGTAATATAGAAGCAAAATACCAAGCAATGGCCCACAGGATCCGTGAGATGTTGTGACTAGCATGAGTACTAGAAGAACTTTGAGCATCAGTGAAAATGCCTATGAAGCTATATTGTGACAAAAAGGCTGCAATCAATATTGCACATAATCTTGTGCAACATGACAGAACTAAGCATGTTGAGATTGATAGACACTTTATCAAGGAGAAGATTGATGCGGGAGCTATTTTTATGCCATTTATGCAAACAACACAACAAACAACTGATAGTTTTACAAAGAGATTGTGCAGATCTAACTTCAAGTCTCTCATCAATAAGTTGGGCATGAAAGACATTTACACACCAACTTAAGAGAAATTATTTAGGAATATTTCAATGTGAAGTCTAATGATTTATTCTTTCTTGGGACTCGCCATCCTACATAATTATCGCTCCAATTATCTTTCATACAACCTACAATGACAACAACCGTTTGCACGTGGTATGCAACCAAACAGTAGCAACAAACCTTGAAGTTCTTGACTACATCGTAATACCCTGAAACAATCGTGAGTACCCGTAGTTTCTCCAGTTCTGAAATTTCACAAAACGGAACAAACTGTAAGACTGCCAAATCCAACAACAAAAATTAACAATGCGCAATCATTCGAAACAAGCTTTAGGTTAATATCCACTTTAGTGAAATATCCATGACATTTCAGACTTTTAGTATATATGAATGTAACACCCAATTCAATGTTCAAGCAAGGCAAAAAAATCAAATGATCCCTGTCCCTGCATGAAATTAGCGATAATTAGGTCCGGATACGTGACAAGGCAAATGTTGCCTATGCACCACAAAACAACTCCATGATGGATCTCTCGGTTTTTATTACTTATAGACATAGCATAAGCAAGAACAATATGTTGCGGAATGGGCGACTCTGAGTAATCATTATCACTAAAATGGTAAAGAGTACAACAATGTGCAATCTGCATCTAGCATTTAAAAAAAAAAAAGGACTGTTGCACCTAGTGAAACTCAATCTGTCTACTAAGGCAGTTCAGGATGAGAATATATGGAAGGAATTTTAGTGTGCAAAACATCGGTTGTTTGTAAAAACTTTTTGAGATTGGGACTCCAGGCTCAGACCCTAAAGATTTTTAAAGAATATGATCCGATAAGGAAGCACAGGCAAAAGAAAAATGATTCGTGTGATGAACCTACTTAGTGGGAAAAGACTTGATTATTCTTCCTATGTTGTTTATTCTGTTGAAATTATAATTTTTGTTTTTGGTTAATCTATCATGAGAGAATCGTGTGATTAAATCAGTAGGTCAGCACTCTTTTCTCGAGCTCGAGACTGTATTGCAGATTCTCTTTTCCAGCAAAATTCGAAACGTACACTTACAAATCTGAACTACTGGACTGCAGTATAAAAGCAAGGTATGGCCCCAATTGCTGATGGGGTCCACCCAGATGGCCAGAAAGGCAATGCCTCATCACACAGCAATGCAGTTAGTCCCTTTTCTGTATTATCTTATTCATAGTTATGTAGCACCGTTAGCTTGAATAAGAGATTCACCAGCTAGAAGAAAATTCTTCTGCAACTGGATAAGCATAACTATAATAACCTAAATACCTTATATCAGCCTATTTGTGTGACACAAAATACTTGGTTAGAAAGGAAACTCACTTATGAATAAGTAAAAGAACAAAACTTGGAATGCACAAGGAAAAAGGAAAATGTCAAGGACAGTGAAGACAATGGAAGATTCAAAGCAGAAGAATCATACTCAATTCCAAAAGCAGCAAATTTATTGGTGATACTGAACAATATATGCTAAAACTAGATTTTTCTAGCCAGTAATAGATTCCAGTTTTATTGGAACTTAAATGCTTAAGTATATCGAAAAAGAAACTGAGCACTGGCCCCGGAGATTACTCTATTTCCGAAATCTAGGGGATGGTGGGGATTCAAAAATGTTTGCAACCAGAAAACAGGAATGACTGTGATCATTAACGTGTTGCAACATAAAAGACACTATTATTTCTCTTCGAGAGTTTAGATTTATGAACATTGAATCTCTACTTTGCAAGCAATTCTAACTAGAAATGACAAACACCATTTGAACTTTCATTTGGGAGGTGGGTTTCTCTTTTCTTCTTATAAGGCATCGTCAAGAAAAACTTGAACTACTTGGAAAAACGGGATTAATTCTCATCAAGGCAAGTTGAACAGATCTCAATGCAGTGAAAATCCATATCATTTGAGAGATATATATCACTATGAACAAGATTTCATCTCTTACGTTGGAAGAGTTTAATTTCTTGGGTTGAAGAATCCTCATGATCAAGAAGTTGGCCAACTCTCATACCAATGGAACTCATCCCAACATGCGACACTGAAAATCGTAAACAGCAGTATCTGGATTGCCTGGTCATCAAGGCCATAAATAAACAACTCATTAGCATAAATTTCGAGGCAATCTTCCCAGAATCTCATTTCTACGGACAGCCCTATGGTTAGCCAAAGTGAGATGAATTTATTCATGCACCCAATCCAGATAAATGATTGAATAAATGATGGAGCTCGATAATCCTAGCTCAGTTGCAGATATGGCGGCAATCAGAGAATTAATCACTACATGATAGCAAAACTCACCTTGCATTAGTTGAAGAATGATTCGACCTCATGTATGTATAATCCACATATTGGTAGTACACATACAAGTCAAGAATTATAAAACTGTAGAAAGTCCTGATCTATTCTTGTCCACTTCTTGAAGTCCTTGCGCAAGATTTCTGTTACTTTAAGATCTGATACTGTTAGTTGGGTTCACTCCTATGTGGAGGAGACCCGATAAGTTCAAGCCCAAAAAGGCTTGAGCCCATATAATAAGTTATATGAGGAAATATGATTTCTCACTATCTATATAAAAGGTAACCGCAAAAAAGGAAACAAGAATAACAAGAGAAAAGAGAAAGCAGAAAATCGGGGTTTGGGGCAATAATTGATTTACATCAAGCTGGCATTAGAGGTCGATTCGTGATCCGATTGAGCTGAAATTTTGTCAGCATGTTCGTGGCGCAATTTTCTCGAATCTGAACGGTTTGATTTTCGTTTGAAGCTCCCTATATCAGGTTTTTCATGGATTGATCAAAACTTGCGTTTTTGGTCAGATTTATCCTTGATCTCTTGTGAAGTTTATGTGTATTGCCAAGAATTATGTTCTTGAGGTATTTGCTGCTATGTACCTCTAGTATTTGCTAGAGAAGAACAATTTTATTGATAGTGAAGATTTTCGGGTGGACTCCGGTCCCGTGGTTTTTTATCTCCTCACATCGAGGAGGTTTTCCACGTAAAAAATCGTCTTGTGTTCGCGTGCTTGGTATTTATTTTACTCTACTATATCGATTCCTATTAGGTTTACACAAGAGGGAGATTATTTTATTCCACTGCGTTGATTCGATATTGTTCGAATTGTTACCGTTCCCCCATCGAGTGGTATCAGAGCATCAGGTTATTGCTTGATTTTTCTGCCTTGTGTTAAACAATGGAAACGAATATGAGTAGAATGGTTACATTGAATGGTTCGAATTATCATATTTGGAAAGGGAAGATGGAAGATCTTTTATATGTGAAAGATTTTTATTTGCCTGTATTTTCCGAGGAGAAACCAGAGAATAAAACAGACGCTGAATGGTCTATATTTCATCGTCAAGTGTGTGGTTATATCGGACGGTGGGTAGATGATAATGTTTTGAACCATATTATTGAGGAAACACATGCACGCAGTTTATGGGATAAGCTCGAACAATTATATGCTCGAAAGACGGGAATAATAAGTTATTTTTGATAAAACAGATGATGGCTCGAGATATCATGATGGTACTCGTTTGGTGATCATTTAAATTCTTTTTAAGGAATTATAAATCAGTTAGCTGCGATGGGAATCAAGTTTGATGATGAGATACAAGCACTATGGTTGCTTGGTACTTTACCGGACTCATGGGAGACGTTCCGAACATCTTTGTCTAATTCGCCCGGATGGTACGATTATCATGGATTTGGCCAAGAGTAGTATTTTGAATGAAGAGATGAGAAGGAAGACACAATGATCGTTCTCTTCACATTCTAATGCCTTGGTTGTTGAGAAAAGGGGGAGAAGTGAGTCTCGAGGTCCGAGAAATAGAGATAAAAGTCGAGACAAAAAAGAGGTAAGTACAATAAATTTGCTAATGTTGAGTGCCATTATTGTCATCAAAAGGGACATATTCAGAGGTTTTGTCGACAGTTAAAAAGGGAGAAACAAAAGGAGAAAGATAAAAAGAAGAAAAGTGATAATGACAGCGATGACAATCGTGTCGCTGCACTTAAAGAAGACTTTCTCACTATTTTTGATGGTGATGTGGTGAATTTTGTATCTCATGAGACCAGTTAGGTAATTGATAGTGGTGCATCCGTTCATGCTACGTCTCGTAGAGATTTCTTTACATCATACAGGTCAGGTGACTTCGGATCTGTGAAGATGGGAAACAATGGACTAGCTCAAGCTGTAGGCATCGGTGATGTGTGCCTAGAAACCAGCAATGACACAAGGTTAGTATTGAATAATGTTAAACATATACCTGATATCCGCTTGAATTTGATTTCTACAAGCAAGTTGGATGATGAGGGGTATTACAGCACATTCAGTAATGGTCAATGGAAGCTCACCAAAGGTTCTCTTGTTGTGGCTAGAGGTGAAAAATATTATTCGTTATATATTATGCAGGCAAAGTTGTTCACAGACAAAATTAATGCGGTAGATAGCGAAGATGCGGTTGAATTATGGCATAAGAGGCTCGAGTCACATCGGTGAGAAGGGTTTGTCAATATTGGCCAAGAAGAAGCTCCTTTCAGGATTGAAAAGTTCAACGCTAAAGAGGTGTGCTCACTGTTTAGCAGAAAAACAGAACAGAGTTGCATTTAAAAGCTCCCCTCTTTCAAGAAAGTTAGGTATACTGGATTTAGTGCATTCTGATGTTTGCGGTCCTATGAAAACAAAATCACTTGATGGCTCTCTTTATTTTGTTACCTTCATAGATGATTTTTCAAGGAAAATTTGGATTTATACCTTGAAAACTAAAGATCAAGTGTTAGATGCTTTTAAGCAATTTCAGGCTTCAGCTGAGAGACAGACTGGAAAGAAATTGAAATGCATCAGAACTGATAACGAGGGAGAGTATATTGGACCTTTTGATGAATACTGCAAACAACAAGGTATTCGACATCAAAAGACACCTCCCAAGACGCCTCAGTTAAATGGCTTAGCTGAGAGAATGAACAGAACATTGGTTGAAAGGGTAAGATGCTTACTTTCACAGTCAAAGCTACTCGGATCCTTTTGGGGTGAGGCTTTAAGCAGTTGTGCATGTATTAAATCTTACTCCATGCATTCCTTTAGAGTTTGATGTTCCTAATAGAGTTTGGATAGGCAAAGAAGTTTCTTATGATTATTTGCGTGTCTTTGGGTGCAAAGCATTTGTGCATATTCCCAAAGATGAGAGGTCTAAACTTGATGTGAAAACACGACAAAGTGCATATTTATTGGTTATGGACAGGATATGCTTGGCTACAAATTTTATGATCCACTTGAAAAGAAAATTGTAAGAAGCAGAGACGTTGTGTTTATGGAAGATCAAACAATAGAGGATATTGAGAAATCGAAGATGATTTCAGCACCACATGTTAGTGATAATCTAGTTGATTTAGATCTAGTTCCTCTTACAAATATTCCTACACAGGTTGATGAAGAGCAGCAAGAAGTCAATGTTCCAAATAATGCACATGTTCTTGAACATGTTGAAATAGATAATACTATTCTTGAACCAGATGCTCAATTAGATGTTCCACTGGATGTTCCGTTCGGAGATCCGTTAGAGACCGACGACCTTCCACCAGGTATTCGAAGATGAGTATGTATTATTGACTCGATGCGGGTGAACCGAGTGCTATGCGAAGCAATAGAAGATGAGTACAAAAGCAATTGGTTTGATGCTATGCGAGATGAGATGCAGTCACTTTATGATAATTATACTTTTGAGTTGGTGAAGTTACCTAAAGGTAAAAGAGCTTTGAAAAACAAGTGGGTATATAGGTTGAAGCAAGATGAACATACTGCACAACCACGATACAAAGCTAGATTGGTTGTTAAGGGATTCGGTCAGAGAAAGGGTATTGATTTTGATGATATATTTTCTCCGGTAGTGAAAATGTCTTCTATCCGTGTGGTACTAGGCTTGGCAGCTAGCCTAGATTTGGAAATTGAGCAAATGGATGTTAAAACGGCCTTCCTACATGGTGACTTGGAGGAAGAGATATACATGGAACAACCTGAGGGTTTTAAAGTGAAAGGGAAAGATGATTATGTGTGCAAATTGAAGAAAAGTCTCTATGGCCTAAAACAAGCATCGAGACAGTGGTATAAAAAGTTTGCGTCAGTTATGACAGAACAGGACTATAAGAAGACTTCTTCGGATAATTGTGTGTTTGTCCAAAAATTTTCTGATGATGACTTTATTATTCTCTTGCTTTTTGTTGATGATATGCTGATTGTTGGCAGGAATGCTTCAAGAATTGAGTTATTGAAGAAACAATTGAGCAAGTCTTTTGCCATGAAAGACTTGGGCTTGGCAAAGTAGATTCTTGGCATTAGAATTACCCGAGACAAAGATGCTAAGAAGTTATTTTTGTCGCAAGAGAAATATATCGAGAAGATCCTTTAGAAATTTTACATGGACAAGGCTAAAGTGATTAGTACTCCTCTTGCTACCCACTTTAAGTTAAATATGAAGCAAAGTCCTACGACTGATAAAGAAAAGAAAGATATGGAAAGTGTTCCATATGCCTCAGCTGTAGGAAGCTTAATGTATGCGATGGTATGTACACGCCCAGACTTGGCGCACGCAGTTGGCGTTGTTAGTTGCTATTTATCAAATCCAGGCAGAGAGCACTGGAATGCAGTGAAGTAGATTATGAGGTATCTTTGGGGAACTTCAAAGTTGAAACTTAGTTTCGGGACCGGGAAACTTGAGTTAGTTGGATACATAGATTCCGACTTGGCAAGAGATATTGATACTCGTAAATCTATTTCTGGTTATTTGATTTCTTTTGCGGGTGGAGCTGTATCATGGGAGTAAAGATTGCAGAAGTGTGTTGCACTTTCTACAACTGAAGCTGAATTTATTGCAGCGACTGAAGCTAATAAAGAGATGCTATGGATGAAGAAGTTCTTAGAAGAACTTGGGTTCAAGCAAAAGAGGTATGTGCTATTTTGTGATAATCAAAGCGCAATTCATCTTGGTAAGAATTCATCTTTTCATTCTAGATCGAAACATATTAATGTTAGATATCATTGAATTAGAGATGTTCTAGATGAAAAGTTATTGGAACTTGAGAAAATTCAGACGGATCATAATGGCTCCGATATGATGACGAAGACTCTACCAAGAGAGAAGCTTGAACATTGCCGATTGATAGCAGGGATGGTGAATCCCTCCACATTGTCGTGAGGGGGAGATTTGTTAGCCGGGTTCACTCCTATGTGGAGGAGACCCAATGAGTTGCAAGCCCAAAAGGGCTTGAGCCCATATAATAAGTTATATGAGGAAATATGGTTTCTCACTATCTATATAAAGAGGTAGCCGCAAAAAAGGAAACAGAATAACAAAGAGAAAAAAGAAAGCAGAAAACTGGGGTTTGGGGCAATATCTGATTTACATCAAGCTGGCATTAGAGGTCGATTCGCGGTCCGATTGAGCTGAAATTTTGTCAGCATGTTCGTGGCGCAATTTTCTCGAATCTGAACGGTTTGATTTTTGTTTGAAGCTCCCTATATTAGGTTTTTCGTGGATTGATCAAAACTTGCGTTTTTGGTCGATTTATCCTTGATCTCTTGTGAAGTTCATGTGTATTGCCAAGAATTATGTTCTTGAGGTATTTGCTGCTATGTACCTCTAGTATTTGCTAGAGAAGAACAATTTTATTGATAGTGAAGATTTTTGGGTGGACTCCGGTCCCGTGGTTTTTTATCTCCTCACATTGAGGAGGTTTTCCACGTAAAAAAATCGTCTTGTGTTCGTGTGCTTGGTATTTATTTTACTCTACTATATCGATTCCTATTAGGTTTACACAAGAGGGGAGATTATTTTATTCCGCTGCGTTGATTCGATATTGTCCGAATTGTTACCGTTCTCCCATCAGATACATCGTACATCTTGTACCTCACTACAGGAGATGCATTCCAGTTCCACATATAAAACGGTGAAGAAGAGGCTTTGCTACCAAGAAGCATTACAAAGGACTCTGAACTTACAAATCTGATGAAGACCATCGCACCCGAAGCGACCCGCACCCTTTATTAACAATATGGCCATGTACTTGTCTTTGGAGGCGCAATGAGGGAGAGACGGGTTTGTAGTATCCAAGAGAATTCCTGATAGCTTGCATCCAGAAAAAATACTTTGGAAATTTAACAGACTAATAAATTAACTCAAGAGACAGCTAGAGAGTGTGAACTTGAAAGTCAGCAACCCTCCTTGTTCTTTCCAAATGTATAGAATTATAAGCTATTAGACGAAGGCATGGTTTATTATTTAAATATTCTAATACTCCCATTCACGCTTAGTCTGGTCTTTTGCCCAGTGCAAAGCATGGAAATTTAATTAGGGAGGTAAATGAGACTCGGAAAGGCTCGAACTTAGGACCTTTAGCTTTGATATCATGTAAGATTTTGTGGAATCACCGCCGACTGTTCTAAAAGTTTAAGCTGTTAGATGAAGGTATTATAATTTAAATATTCTAATGAACAATTTCTTATTAGGAATCAGTATCACCATTTGCAAGAAATATTGTTCCATAGCGTGGTGCTAACCAAAGGAGTGGGTTTTTGTATGATCAGATCAAAGAACCGCTTTAAGGAGGTGGTGGTGATCGAGGATTCAAGGCTGGACCATTGAAAAGTGCTCTTCTAAGGAATGTTAGTCAACTCAATTGCCAACTAATCATCAAAAATGTTTTGAGCACACGATATTGCGTCTCGATGTTTTAATATATGTTTCAGCTTGTAAAAGATGGAATCGCATGAAACAACTGACAGGAAAGAAATCATGAATCATGAGCACTTCATAGTTCACCAACATGACATACCAAAAGTCTACTGAATCCTCGCCCAACCAAAATCTGAGGGAAGGTCAGTGCAAACTTCTCAGCCAGAAGAGTGCAGCTGGAGCAGTCCTGCAAGAGAATAATGAAGAGGTCGGAACTAACACTAATTTTATATATTGAGGCAAACTCACATGTTGGGGGTCATACAAATAAATGTTTGGGCTTAGATATGCCTGAGTCGATGGAGAGAGAAAATGCTATTCAATGCCACTATTCTGTAACCAAACACGAGTAAAAGTATTTTGGCAAACTCGTGAGCATACGTGGTGGAAAGCATATAAAAGTTCTATACGGAGAGAAATCCTTTGAAAAAGTAATTTTCATGGAAAATTGTCATATAATTGCCCTTTCATAATCTAAAGCAGTACTCAAGCAAGACACGATCACCTATCCACGAACTCCTCGTCACTAATTCAGTCCTAGCAATTTATATGCAAACCTATCTCTTCATATATATCTTAAGCAGACAAATTAAACAAAGATGATTCTTTCCAATTCTTACACTTCATAATTGTTAGGGAAAAAAAAAGGAAATGCAAGATAGTTATGACTTAGCCAAAGTGGACAACCATATTCAACTATTGTTCAGCAAGAGCGAATGAATAGTCTATTTCCTCTAGCATTCATCGACATCACAGCAAATTGATTTAGGTCTTTGAAGAGGATAGTCTATCCATCAATATGCTTAAGTTGTTATACTGTCCTGGACCAGAAGTCCAAGAACTATTACTTGAAGTAAAGATAAGTTCTAAAACATTATGGTTGGTCATTTGGATTTTACAACATTTTAATCGAGTATTTTCAGCCATTTCGCTCCATAGAATATTACAAGTGGACAGAACCATTAAAATTTTTTAGGATTTACATCTTTGATCAAGTTTTAAGACTCATCTGCACTCCATGAATAAGTTGCTGCACTTCTCCCTAAGTATTTGTTCAGGATATGGAACTAAATATTGGGCAGGAGTTAGCTAGTTTGCCAGCATTCTATTGCCTAGCACAGCAAAAGAAGACAATACTTTCACTATTTTTGTCGACTACCTCCAATAATCTATCCTCATGGTTCATAGCTTTGGTTTCAAAAAATAGTCATTGTTGAGAATATTATACTATTGCATGAAATGACTTTTAATTCGAAACATTCGTCGTTTAAATTATATATAATAAGCCATAATCCATTAGAATTAAAACTAAATCTAAGAGGCCAAGAGTATTCATAGCCTCAAATAGTTAAAGCTGCACTCAAAAAAAAAAAAAAAAAAAAAAAAAATAGTTGTTGACATTGAATTTTTAGTTGACATGTCAAAAAAAAAAAAAAATCAAGATTAGAGTTTTTGATCACGATGGAACCCATTTCTCGACTGAAAAATGTCGTTTTTCATTTCTTTCTTTTGATTTGTCATTTTTAAGCACTTTCTTATAAAAAAAACCAAACGGTTGACTTTGGATTGACTTTTTGGTCAACATTTGACCAAAAGTCAACCTCGAATCAAAAGTTGGCTTTTTGTCCAAAAGGATATCAAATGGTTTTAAGTTCACTTTAGCCAAGTCAATTTCCAAAAATTTCAAAAATTTGAATAAAAAATAACCTTTTAGGAATAATCAACTAAATGATTGACTTTTGATTAAACATTTGACCAAAAAATGGAAAAAAAAATCAAAAATCTACAAAACACTTCGTTTTAGTGTCAATTTGACTTTGACGTAAAATTTTTTACAAAAATCGATTAAAAAACTTGTTTTCTGAATTTTTCGATTTTAGGTTCGAAATCGACCAAAAGTAAAAGCACTATCGTTTTAGTTATAAATAGGTCTAATTCCTTTTGGGGCATTTGGTCTATGGGCTATTTCTAATCCACTTGTTCATTCAATTTCGGGAATTGTCATGTTGAAAGATGAATTGCCTTTTTAAGCCCTGATTAGGGGGTTCGAATTGATCCTTCATGATTCGCAAACAGACACTTATATTCCACTCATGTTCTTAAGATAAGTTCAAATCCAGGGTCCATTTTGAGAGATTCATTTGAAAACTTCCCAATTTGAGGAATTTTGCTCTCTTGGATATAGGAAAATTGAGCTATTGAGCTTTAATTGAAGATTCAAGTTGACCCATTTAAGATTAAGGTCTAATTTCATGAATCATAGTTTGATTTTGATAGTAGACCTCGATTCATTTTTGGTCTAAGTCTCATGACTTTAATTCAAGATCAATTTGAATGCAATAGGTTATCATAAGCATGGATAATTAGTTGAATATGCTTATCGCAATATTAATTGAATTTAATTTCAATTAATTTGCAATTTGGAACGGGTAATTGCAAAATTGCCTGTTTTAGCCTATAATGTTCAATTACGTGTACCTATGGTCTAGGTCCACTATTTTTCGTAATAATCAGTCAATTAAGTCAATAGAAAGTCAATGAATCGCATTTAAGTGCTTTAATTAGCTTAATTTAATTAGAATTGAATTGTTTCTCTTCAAATTGGGTAAGATTTCTATTCAATTTAGTCCTCAAGAGACCAAATTGCATAAATTCTAGCCTGTACAAATTGCTCTACTAGAACTAGCCAGAACGGTCAAACCGACGTGAACCAGCTTGACTGGTCCAACCGATCGCCGGCGAGGCAAGCCGATTCGGACCCTTGCCGGTCGGTTTTGGATTGCCAACGATCGGTTATTGGATCCTTCTGTTCTGGATCGCCAGTGATCGGTTATAGGATCCTTGTAATGCGTATTTTACCACCATCCCCTTACATTTTCCAAATTTTGCAAAATAATCCCTGAATTTTGTGAATTTATGATTTTGCCCCTAATTATGCCATAATTGTGATTCTTGTTTTTAAACCCTTATTTTTTACGAATTGAGCCCATCCAATCAGTCATGTGACACATTCTAAGTGTGATTAGCCTTTAATGAACTTAATTTGGCCATTAAATCAAAATTTTGATCGTCGGATTGAACCGATGGTCAAGATTCGACGATTAGGCCTTTGTATAAAATGTTTTTCCCTCCAAAATGTCAAGGGGGGCCTCATTCGCTAATCTTCAGATGAAGAATTGAAATCTCTCACTCCTCTCTCTCCCTCTTTCCCACCACTCTCTCTCTCTCTCTCTCTTCTCTCTCTTTTCCGTCGTGCCACATCCCCCTCACCACCATGCCGCTTCTTGCCGGTCAAGATCCCCACCGGCGGATCTACGCCCACATCGATGACCAATGAGCTGCCTCTCAGCTTGTTGTCATTGTTGTTGCCTTCTTCGGTGGTCGGTAGCTCCCGCTCGAGCTCTCCTCAAAAGTTGCTTGAAAACTGGCAACCAAACTGGTCCTGAGTTTTGACTAGTCCGGTCGTCAGTCTGTTCTTCCTTCTCGGTGGATCTGCCTTTGCCAATCTTTTCCTTAGCCTGTCCTCGGAGTTTTGGTAGCCGGAGTTCAGCCGAGCGAGTCACCGAAGGCCCTCGATCGAGGCCAAGATTCACCAAAGCATCCAAGGTCGGTTTGAATAGGATTGGTTTTGTTCATTAGACCAATTGATGGTTTGGTAGTTCCGGCACCGTCAATCATTATCAATCAATACCTGGAAGCAACCCCAACCTTGTTGTGACAGGGGTTTGGCGAATCAGCCATCATAAAGTCTCCAGCAGCCCCTTTCTCTCACGAGCATTCAAGGCTGGTCCTAATCGAACCGGTTCATTTTGGCGATCAAGCCAAGAGTCCAACCATCCCGAGCTGATCCCTAGGTGATCTAATCGGCATCTTCAACGTTCGAGGTTTACTCCGGCGACATTCATTTCGTCCAATCACACTTGGATTCAAAGAAAATTGCAAAGGTAAACCCTCTTGATCTTGAATCTGATGAGATGAGAATGGCTTAACCGATCGGGCCTAGGATTCGACTTTAGATTTACATAATATGCTTAGATCTGATGATTGATGATGTTATTGGATGATTTTCTATGGATTGATGATCAATGATCATGAACATGAGTTTGACTGAGCTTGATTTGTATTAATCTGCAATTTTGTATCTCCGTGATGGACTTCTTGTTTTGGTTGAAACGAGGTGGCAGATGAGGCTTTTGACCTCGAGCCCTTCTAGACATGGAAAATAGACTTCTAGAGCTTTGATTTGATAGTCGCATGCTCATAATGGATGTCGTTTGGTCATTGAAAAACACCTTTGAAATCTGTCAATTCTGCAGCAGCTTTAGGTTGATTTGTGTTTCTGACTTTGTACGATTTTCTGTTTTGTTATTTTCATTCTGATTTTTGCGCATGGATTATGGAAAAACTTTCTTCATGAAGTTTGCACAAAATTTTCTTGAGTATGTTATATTTTTTCCAGATTTTTTTAGGATGTTTTGATTAGGTAAAATACCAAAAACCGACCCTAGGTTTGTCTACCCTGCACTAGATCCGAATTGTTTTTGCTTGAAATTGAGGTTGTAGATGAGTTCATTTGACATCACATCCTTCATGAGATTTGTAATACATGTTGTAAGTGTTCTAAAAAAAGGTATGATTCATGAGAATTGACCATCATTTGATATGTCAATTGCATGCATGAATATGTTTAGGTACTACTGCAATTAGTGCATTTCACAACAAGCCTCTATTTTGTCATTTTCATGTAGGATTGTGTGATCTAAATTGAGTTTAGATGTCTTCATGAAAATTTTATCGTGTTGCATTCTACATGTTGTGACCTAAATTTTAGGTGCACTACCTAGAGTTTAGACTAATGGACTACTAAGTCTTAAACTTAGCTTGGGCTCTCCCAAGCCCATACCAGTCGTGACTTAGGTTCAAGCTTTTTTTAAAATGAATTTTTATCTAAAATTCGCCACTAATCAGTTTACGATAGGCCGATTAGACACCTAAGTAAAATAACGGGAGAATTATTTTACTCCTCCGAACTAAAAATTTTGAGTACGGGGATTTGGTTACACTAGATTTCTCTAATGCCCTTTCGGTACCATTCTTTTTATTTTCAAAAATGTTTTTACAGGTAGTTTGGATTTATTTTAACGTAAATCACTGTCATGCAAATGTGTGATCACACGGGTGCTCAATCATTATTAAACAGTCAACGAATCAAATAAATTGCATCAAAAGAATTAAACGCACAAAGGAAGCAATTTTTTTAGGTTTTCTTTTAACTTGAAATTATAACTTTACCATAAAACATGCACTCTAACTACATGACCTAATTTTACTAATAATCAATTTCTAATTAAATGAACCTATTATGCAAACTATTTGACCTGCACCTAATATTTTTGTATTTTTTTTAAAATTCGTAATAAAACAAAAATAATTAAATTGGTCTAAAATGAATAATTTTCTAAAATGTTTTAGGGGTTAATTTGACTTAAACCCTATTATATCTTAGAAAACTATTTTCTTTTCTTTTTTTTAAAAAAAGATTATCAAAATGTGCAAAGATTATCTAAGCCCCCCTTATCTATATAAAAAAAATTATTAAGATCCAACCCTAATCTATTCCAAAAATTATCTAAATGTGCAATCTAAAAATGCAACCCTAATTTACTAAACCAAGCATACTCCGATGCAATATTTGATTTTTTTTATCTCTTCTAAAACAAGAAAAGCAATTTCCAGATAAATATTAACACTCAAGATATTCATTAAACAAAGAATTAAAAAAATCGAAAAAATAATCCGTTGTCTCACGGATTAAATTTAGCGATTATCTTAACCCTATAGATAATGCCTAAAATTAGTAATTACAATAATTTGATCCGAAATCTTACGGACCAAATTAATAATTATAATGACTTAATAATCAAAACACTATCAAAATGCCTCAAAATCAATATAATTAAAAAAATGATCCGATATCTTACAGATCAAATTAGTAATTACAATAATTTTTGGGCAAAACCCTACGAGATAATGCCTAAAATATTCAAATAATTAACATCAACATACCATCTTCCAACTTAAGCAATAATAACGAAACTTGATAAAAAAAAAAGATAAAAAATGAAAAAAATAAGTAAAAAAAAAACTACCTTGACTTTTTTAAAAAAAAAAAATGGTGTAAGTGTGTGGGATTTGTGATCGTTGCCTTTGGGGTTAGGTTGTGGTGTGGGAGTTGGGCAGCGGGAGCAGTGATGGCAATGACTCTCTAAGCTCGTGGGTGAGCGTCGGGGACGGTGACGCGGGCGTCTTGGTTGGCTATGGGACGTTGGTTGCTGCAGCGGTGGTAGGCCGGCAGAGGGAGGCGTAGCAACTAGAGGCGTGGCGGATACGGTGACGGGCGAGCAGGCAAAGGCGTCGAGGATGGTGGGCGGACTAGCAGACGTCAGGCAGAGGTGGCAGTTGTAGGCGTCGGCGACGGGATCGGGTTGTAGGTCACGGGCGGAACAGGAGCGGCGGTGATTGGCACGGGTGCTCGCAGCTGCTGGCATAGGCGATGGAGGCTCGGCTGCAGGTCGCGGATAGAGCAGGGGTAGCGGTAGCGTTGCAAGGGGACGAGCGGTGGCCGGTGTGGGGGGGTTCGCGGGATGTTGGTGGAGCGACGGCGGCCAGCAGCTCGGCTGCCGGCGTTGGGCTTGCAAACGGCAGACGCTAGGGGTGATCGGGTCCAGGGTGGGTAGGGTCTAGACCGGACCTTGTACTCGACCCTGTTATAATTGGTTTCCCTTTTCTGGACCTTATACCCGACCCTGTTTGTATTGGACTCTGTACTCGACCCATCCTATTTTTTCGATCCGGTTCTAGGGTCAACCCTGTTTCCACTGGAACCTGTTTTGCAATCTCCCGATATCTTATACGACTTCAAATTTTATATTAATAAGTGAGAAAATAACGTAATCCTCCTAATTTATATTGAAACATTAAGCACTGGTAATAAATTAATACATGAACTTTTTGACTAAATGAAAAATTAAGGATCCATAGGGCTAATTATAATAATAAAATCATAAGGCAAAGAATTAGCAACAAACATGGGTTAGGCGAGCCATGAAGCTACTACATGAAGCTACTCATTTATGCAAGCATAACTCCTTATATAAAAGAGAAATTAGGCGAGCCAATCCATGTGATACACAAGAATTTGACGGCGATGAACACCGTCCATCCATCAGACGGTGAAGGAGGGAAGCAAGTGAGGAAGAGGAATGACAAAAGAGGAGTGCCGTGCGTGTTTGAAAGAGCCAAGAGGAAAAACATCGTGTGATTGCGAGAGTAAGAATAGAAATCGGGAGGAAAAAAAAATATTTTGGACTTCTACTTACAAAACCAGTCCGGAAACTGGTTCCAAAACCGGTCCAGGAACTGATTTCCGAGTGGGTAATCACTTGGACCCTGTTCCCGGACCGGTTTAAACCGGTTCCGAATTTTGGGAACCTGTTCCCGGACCAGTTTCAATGGGAACCGGTTCCCGACCCTGTTTTCGGGTGGGCCGATCCGGGAACCGGGTATACCCGGTCTGGTTGCACACCCCTAGCAGACGCGGGCGGCGGGTGTGAGAGGAAGAAGACGACTCCTCTCTCCTTTTTTTTTTTGTTTTGTTTTTTTCTCTCTTTCTCTCACCTGTCACACATGAGAAAATATTAGGTGCAGCTCTGACTCCAGCGTGTACACGTCAGAGTCCACTCATCGGGCGACACGTGTCGCCCCGGCGCCACATTGGAATCATAGTAGATTTTGAAAAATTGATATATTAGTTTCTTTCTCTTGTTGGCCCATCAGTCCTTTGGTCGAATTTGAAAAAGCGAAGCGCGAAGCACTCTCTCTCTACTGCACACGCTCTCTCTCCTCCTAGTCTGCACACTTTCTCTCCTCTGCAATACATTTATTAGGGAAAACATTTTTCTTTCCTTCTCAAGAAAGAGAAGCAGTCATTCTCTCCATTTCTTTCTCCACACGAAGGTTCCGAAATTTTGAATCCCAAATTCTCTCTCCGTGCTTGTTGTTGCTACGGCGTTTATCAAGCAGCCGTTCTCCCGCCGTCAATGACGAAGCACATTATGGCCGCCCTAGCTCCGACGCTCGCTCGCTTTTCTCTTTGTGCTCGTTGTTGCTTTGGCCAAGGAGGAGGAGATCCAGAAGATCGGGAAGCTCAACTCAGCGCTGGAGGAGCGGGTGAAGTCACCATGCGTGGAAAACCAGATTTGGAGGACCTCGCCCGGCCCACGCCAACGCCCTCCACACCAACCTCGAGCAAGTCCTAGTGTAGGTCAGCAAGGACGACCACCCCCACGGCGAGGCCTTCTTGGAGGACAAGGCGGATGTGGTGCAGCATATAGGGCAAGAAGGGAGTTACAAAGGAGGGGGGACGAGGAAACAGCAGATAGGGCAAGAAGGGTACCAAGAGATGGGCCGCAAGGGCGGATTGAGCACCATTGACGAGTCCGGCGGAGAAAGGGCGGCTCGCAAGGGCATTCCGATTGATGATTCCAAGTTCAGAACCAGGAGCCGAGTTAAAATGTAGGAAATAAGATAGAAAGATGTCTAGAGTTTGTGATTGTCGAGATCTGTCGCTGTAAGGCAGCGTGTCTACGTTTTTCGTTTTTCCCAGTTCAAGGAGTGTAGCATGGTTCTTGTATATTTGTGCTTCTTGATCACGTAGGGCAATCACCGTAGGTATTTTCGTACTTTCTTTTTCCACCTTGTTTGCTGCAGTGATACAATGAAATTTTCTTTCTTTGGAACTTGTTGGAGTTGTCCCGTTCTTCACTACTCGCCTGCCTGCGTGCCTCATGCGTGCATGCCAACGTAGAAAACGAACAATGGCTAAGCTAGTGGCACCCAAAAGGGTCCTTCTACAGCTTGTTTTGATCGACTATCTGGTTCGATGATGCTCGACTTAGAACAATTATGATGGGGATGCCAAAGAGATGGACACTTGAAAGTGAAAACTTGAAATTGTCGATTAAGGTTCGAGTTAGCTGTCCTTTTTGTTTAATCTCTTTCATTGGTTTTAATGTCAAGTTTTTGCATGGTGGAAAAAAGGAATTGGATGGTGTCATTGACGTGTGTGAGTTCTTTCCGGTCGTCTTCAAGTCTGCTAGTTGAGCATTTAAGTTCTCTTATGAGTTCCAACTTTATTGCTTCGCAAAATGGGTATGGCCATCTGACCAAGAAAAGAAAAAAGGATTGGCCATCAGGATACAATTCCACTGATAAAACGGAGGGAAGACCCACATACCGCGCATAAACACAGGTGCCTGCACAGCAATAACAGCACGCTCGCCACCTCCTTCCCGCACTTCCAGGACCACGTCGTCATCACCCTCCCTCCCGCCCACCTCCCACTCTCCTTCCCGACTTCGTAATTGCTCTCGTAGCACAACGCAGCATTGTCCGCTTCATCCTCCGGAGAGGCCCCGCCGCGGGGGTGGTCGTCCTTGTTGACCTACACTAGGACCTGCTCGAGGTTGGTGCAAAGGGCGTTGGTGGTGGCCTTGTTGGCCAGGGCGAGGTCCTCCAAATCTAGTTTTCATGCATGGTGACTTCACCCGCTCCTCCAGTGCCGAGTTGAGCTTCCCGATCTTTTGGATCTCCTCCTCCTTGGCCGGAGGAGCAACGAGCACAAAGATAGAAGCGAGTGAGCATCGGAGCAGGGGCAGCTGTAATGTGCTTCGTCAGAGACGGCGAGAGAACGACCGCTTGACGAACGCCGGAGCAGCAACAAGCGTGGAGAGAGAATTTGCGATTCAAAATTTCGGAACCTTCGTGTGGAGAAAGAAATGGAGAGAATGACTGCTTGTCTTTCTTGAGAAGGAAAGAAAAAAGTTTTCCGTAATAAATGCATTGCAAAGGAGAGAGAGTGTGCAGACTAGAAGGAGAGAGAGCACTTCGCGCTTCACTTTTTCAAATTCGACGTGGCGCCGGGGCGACACGTGTCGCCGGGTGAGTGGACTCTGACGAGTACACGCTGGAGTCAGAGCTACACCTAATATTTTCTCATCGCACGTCCCCTCTCTCTGTTGTCTTCAGAATTGCAAAAGCAAAAGCAAGACTCCTTTTGTTGACTTTGAAAAAAAACAAAGGGAAAACGAGAATCCACAAAAGACGGAAATCCACCCCCGCACCAATTCTTTCTTGCATCAATTTTCTCTCCCGAAATCCCTTGCACGAATTTTTTCTCACGCTTGCTCTCTTATTTTTTTTTTTTGCACCCCGTTCACATCCATGCGGGTCAACTCCTTTTATAGTGGTTCCAAACGGCCCCTTTCCATGGCAATTTTCGAGCTTCCATTTTCTGTTGCATTAATTCAGGCTGCATATCGGAGCGTGATTTCGCAATTAGCTCGATTTTGCTTCGATTCTTTCCATTTTATCAAAATTCTTGCCTGATTTCCTAACTCTTGATCCTCAATCGGGAATTTCTTTCGCATTTACCAAGATTTGAATTTTTCAGAATTTCCAACTTTCATGCATAATCAATTAGATTGATTTTCCCATTTTTTTTTTCCTTTTATTTGCTCTGATGCGATTTTTATTTCTTTTTTTAGGGCTTAAAAATTAATCCCCAATTTTCTATGAACAAATAATAGGGTCACCAAAATTTTGGTGTCAACACTACATATAGAGTTTTTCGTAAGATTTTTTGCACGTCGTGAGATTACTCAAATTAAGTATGTTCTGTGATGGTTTTATTGGATTAGGAGCTTATCATGAGCCTACTAAAATCCATTCGTTTGGGTCCCTTAAGGACCAAATCATGCGTCGATGTCTTCTTGACATTTGAAATATTTGTTACAAGCTTCACATCCATATACAATATGTCACATTTGAACTTTATTTGGTATGCAAAAATCATACATCAATTAGGGCAATTGCAATTGAAATTCATTGAACATATCATTTTCAGTCTTAAGACACTTTGCAATATTAATGACTAGTATGACTTCTTCACATTCCGATTTAGGGTTAAATGTTTTACCCAAATCATTGTTGCCTTCAACTTTATGTCGTGTGCAAGTTTCATTATTTTCATGCATTGTCTAAGTAGTCTTATAGGTTATTAAACATGCATCGTGTTTTGTTTTGTGAATGGCTGATTTGCATGTTTTCACAAACATCAATTTTCAAACATCAGTTTGACCTCAATTGAATTTAAACTCTCTGGGGAAATCTTAGGAATTGTCTAGATCTTTCCAATGCTACTGATTTTGTATGATTTGCTTATCATTTGACTCCTTTTTCCATTTTTTCCAAGTTAGGTGAAAAATCTGACTTAGGTAAAATTCAGAACCCAGGTAAAATTCAGAACCCCTATTTTACCCCTATTAAGTTAGACTTTTGTTAATTTGTGTGATTTTCTAAGTAAAGATTCTTAAGTCAGACCCTTAAAAAACTCTGATCGCCATTCTTTTGTCTATATTGTGGTGAAATTTCACATTTTTTAGAGCTTATTTACTAGGTCGCATCTCTGTTGATGCGTCATGATACCCTGTTGTTTTGCTGATTTCCTGATGCAATGATGCACATTGTTGATTTTTTGTAAATTCATGCGTAGCTCTTCTTAGAAAACTTTTTCATGAAAGTTATTCCTGATGATATTCTCTATGCTGTGTAATTTTCTTGGGACAATTTGTCCATGGGTTACTTTCCAATTTTATTGATTTATTTGCCCTATATTGTGATGTTGTGTAACAACTTTCTGCTGTGTTTTTCTTCTAGATTTTTTTTTTTTTGTCAATTTGCATGCTGAATTTGCCTCACATGTCTTCATGGAATTTGTTCCTCACTTTTTGAACTATTCGCACAACAATTTTCAAAAAATAAAAAAGCATTTTTGTATGCTTTTCAGATCTCTCAAAAGCCATGAACTTGTCTGAATTTTCTTTTTCTTGCTGATTTGGACTTGATTTTAGTTCAATTGATGCTCATGCACATATTTTTCATGTTGTCCTTCGAATTCCAAATTTTCAAATCATGCTCTTAGTTTAGCATCGATGTCGTCTAAAGTTTGGACCGTATTTAGGGCACCAGCGAAGCTCAATGAGAGTGCCCATAGTTGCACCGGAGTTAGCCTTGGTGGCTAAATGCCTTCCATAGCTATGACACATCCTTACTATATCATTAGCATGTTGTCTCACAATTCACTAATAAGTGCTTTTCAAATGACTTTTGAGCATAATTTGAATTCCAATAATCTTTGACTTGTTTACTTTCTTAAATGCTTGTGATTGTGATTGGCGCTTGTTGAATGAATAAGTGATCAAATGTTGGTTCACTGAAATTGTTTGATCGTTTGAGAATCAAGGCTCATGAGCTTGCCTGCATATTTATTTCCAACTAATGCATGTGGATTTTAAATATATGTTTACGTTAGATGCTTGATTCCGTGGGACAACTTTGGGATTAATCTAGAACATGTCTTACAGTCTTACAAGGGTTAGTTGCCATGAGAGAATACAAATTGTCAGTAGTGGCTGTAAGTCATGAAAATAAATTGGGATAGGCGTCTAAAGGGACCGATCATGAATTACGAAGGTTGACCCCGAGGCCCAACTTGGTTGATTTTGAATCTTGTTTCCATTGCTTGATTCTTTCTATTTGTTTCATGATTGTCATTATTTTTTCCATGAATGGTTGTTTCTTTCCCATTATGTGTACCTAGTCTTAGTTTTTTAGGTTAGGATTAGATTAGGCCCTTTCAGGTGGAGTTCCATCAAGACATGAAGATGATGGAAGGTCGATGTCCTATCTGAACATATTCTTGTACTATTTGTCCCCGATATATGTTTCGGGTTGTCTCATGTTTTATAAACACCTGACGAGTTGCGAGTTCTTTTCTTTCATTTTGTTTCTCATGTCATTTAGGATTGCATGTTAGATTTACTACTTTTCTTAAAATGTTTACTTGATTATTTACTTTTTGTCTTGTCTTTAAATCCGATTGTGTGCTTTCTTTTCCTTTTCTTAGAAATAGAATTGTCCAAAATAAACCATCCACACATAATCACCTAGATAGTGTTATCGACCTAACAAAAGTAAAAAGAAATGCATGGACACCTTAGGAAACACAACATATTGTTAGGTACCAAAATAGCGTTAATAGAAATATTAGCATAACCCAAGTCTCGGAATCTAGAATCTCTAGTGACGTAGAAATCAATGGGCCACTTTTGACCCTTGATTGGGTTTTCTAGCTGATCCTTGAAATGAAGTTAGTGGCGACTCTTGTCTTATTAGGTTATTCTAAAAAACTAGACAATAAAATAAACTCGTCGTGAGGGATATGGTTCTCGGCGAGACTCACCATAGTTTAGCATACCCACTGTGAAAAGTTCCTAGTTGATGAAGTGATGCCATCCATGGAGAGCGAGTATTATTGAGAGGGTTACTATGGTAAAGATACCTCTAAGTTCGATATCCATACCCGACCTCCTCTTTCGAGGTGTGTTACCCGTGTGGGTATGAATCATGACATCTTCCACCGTCACTTCAAGTACGAGCTTGGGAGAGTTCGCGACTGTGAATGAGAAAACTCATAAGGGTTCATATGAAAGACGAGGTGATGACGTTTTTTGGAATGCAAACCGTGAGAGAACTCTCATAGTCAAGTATCCCTAAACCTGACCTTTCCCTGTCATTGGCATGTGAGGTCGCATCGCAACAACAGTGACCAGAAAAACACAATCTTGTAAACCTTTATAGACTTGTAATGAGCTATGACACTTATGATGTAAAATTGTGCAAAATTAATGGGCAGTATAATACCTGTGCAAAAGTCACATCCCTCACCCAAGGATACACGGATTCACCCTGCATAGAATTAAATAAGAGCAATATTGGCACATAGAAATATTGTTGGATTAACTAGCTACGCTTGCTCAAGTAGAATCAGAGTAAGCAAAGATTATCACCTTTCTGCAACTGAAGATTTCAACGACAGCCTCCTAAAAGGCCTAAATTCAGGATGACAATGAATAATCTATCATTTTTAAGCAATGAAGTGAAAAGCTACAGAATGGTATTAATTGTTACCTCTTGTTTGAGAGATATCTTGTGGCCATCAACCAGAACAAGCTTCAGACTACCACAGAGATCATAGTAGGACAAGTCAACCTGCTTGGTGTTCCAAGACAGCAAAAAAATGTTGGTTAATTTTACACAGGGTAAGTATGCAAATGCGACTGCATTCTCTGATGCATTACCAGACAATAGAGAGGAAAAATGCGGAAGGTAATTAGGAATTGAAATAACTACTTCCTTTGTGTAAAGCTATGTAAAGCCATGCATTTTCTCGTTGTTTAGAATAAAGGAGAATGCAGCCTTCCAAAGAAAGAAGAGATTGTCAACGCGTTCATGATGCGAGAATCAAAAGGTAGCCATCTCTTAGATTCCACAACAAAGATTCTCTCACTTTCATTTTCGGTGCGAGAAAGTCAGAAGCTAAATATAGCGAAATTGAGGTGTTGCATACAATGTCTGAAAAGGAAAGGAGATCAGGACAGTCACTAATGGTAATATATATACGTACCAGACACTTGCGGAGGGGCAGGTATTTGTTCCTTGCCTTGTTGAAGAGAATACGTTCTTGAATCTTGAGCTGATAGGTCCCATGACGCGCCTTGTTCGGTTTTAGCCACTCATGCAACAGTGTCTTCGCACATTTCTAGCTGTGCTCATCGACCTCCTCTGCTGTATCTTGTTCCTAACACACATAGAGACGCACTTTGGATCAATTTCGAGCTGACGTGGCGAAAACCTGTCCAAGAATATGTGTGTGTGTGTGTGAAAGCAGAAATGGTAGAGGATCCGACCATGAATTTTCTCTTCGACAGATGGGTGAGGTGCATCTATATGGAGTTTCCAAATGGATCGCTTATGGTGATGTTGCGAGCTATCGTATGGTCGGCATGGATTACACAACTAACGCTGGATCCAAATGCAAAGGGGATCTTTACCTACAAGTATAGCGAGAAAAACTAAACATCCTTCTTTGAGATTCAGGAGCCAAATTCTTTCACCAGACCATCGCTTACCTTGGATCTGAGGTTGGCGATTGTGGCCTCCGTTAATTGTTGGCCGATAATGTCTCAGGCCGAGGTCTTGGACCTTTATCGGCGTTTGGGTGGAGGTTGACGACCTTGAATTTGATGATGCGTCATTGGCACATAGGGCTTTTACACCAGAGAGACAGAGGGAATAGAGAATATTAGCTAACGAGCATTATGGAAACTAGTAATGGCGGCTCTAGATAGAGTGGCAATGTTGGCATGGTGCGGTGGATGGAGGTGGGTGGCCACTCCAGCGAGGTGGGCGGCCTCTCTAGGGTGGCCGGCACTGTGAATAGAAAGGGATAGATGTGTTAGAGAAAACTCCTTTGTTGTTTTGAAGTTGATAAAACTTATTCAAAGTCTATTATGAAGATTTCCAGACTTCTATGTTAAAGTCTGAAAATGACCAGACTTTAGTGTCAAAGTCTGAAGACTCCCAAACTTCATGTCAAAGTCTACCCACATTGACAAATTCCAGATTGAACGCTACTGAAGAAAGAAGACATATTCAGATGTGAGATTTTGTTTTTCTCTTCAGGAGTTTGGTTCGTATGGTTTATGGATGGCTTTCTGGTTGGATATACCTACATGATTGATTATCTTTATTGGAATCAATTTAGATAAATTAAATCTTTTCGGATTGCAAGTAAATATGGAAGGAATCTACTTATGGAAACCAAAATCCTGATTGTATGGGCAAATAGGATTGACGGGCTTTCATCACAATCTTCAAACGGCTCGAGATCTCATTGATTGATTCTGTCCAATGGGTAGATTGAAAGAATTCATTTGGAAAGTGCCAACGGTCGAGAAGGCATGAAAGAGTATTTAAGATAGACTCTCCAGTTGTTCGATAAAGTGCGTAAAAGAGAAATTTCAAAGTTTGAAGCTTTCCATTTCCTTGTTACTCCAAATACTGAGCTCAAAATTGTATACAAAAGAGAGAAACTCATAGGGAGACTCCGTGAAAGAGTAGTAGAGACTCTTCACTTTGTGAAGTTGAGATCACAAGGCTGTAAAATCTTTTTGATTCTTAGTGGAATCCAATTAGTAGGCTGTCGGCGTGGAGAATGGACGTAGGCTTGATCTAAGCCGAACAACTATAATTTTTGTGTTCTTATTCTCTTCCCTGAACTCCTTTATTTTGTTTATAGTTCTATTTAACTACTAAAGTCTGAACTTATTCAAAGTCTGTTGTTCTTCAGACTTTGTTTTTTCTATTGTTTCTTACGAAAAATTATCTTCACACCTATTCACCTCACTCTAGGTGTTCATATTAGCATTTACAATTGGTATAAGATCTTATGTACTTATTTTATTAAAGTGTTTTTACTTCTAAGTTAGAGATCTATGGCTAGTATTTTAGCTCCAGGATTGGTTGAAGGTCAAAGCAATACCAGACCTCCTTACTTTGATGGGAAGGAGTACAATGTGTGGAAAAACAAGATGAAGGCATTTCTGAGATCGAAAGATCCCATGGAGTGGGATGTGGTAGAAAAATGGATCAATCCTAAAGCTATCTACTCTTTATACTGTGCCTTATCTCCTACTGAGTATAATCGAATCTCTTCTTGTGAAACAACGAAAGAAGTTTGGGATAGATTGCATGTTACCTACGAAGGAACTGATCGAGTAAATGAAACAAAAATCAATATTCTACTTGGACATTATGAAGCCTTCAAGATGAAGCCTTGAGAATCCATTACAGATATGTTCAATCGCTTCATAGAGATTGTAAACGGCTCGGCTTATCAAGGTCAACTAATCTCAGGACCAAT
Source organism: Eucalyptus microcorys (assembly GCA_014182515.1). Taxonomy (NCBI): domain Eukaryota; kingdom Viridiplantae; phylum Streptophyta; class Magnoliopsida; order Myrtales; family Myrtaceae; genus Eucalyptus; species Eucalyptus microcorys. The sequence continues at coordinate 21,710,621 of CM024564.1, forward strand.
GAAAGTCAATAAACTGCTGTGTGGATTTTCTAAAGAGTGGAATCATGCGAAAACATTAATTAGAGAAACTCAGAGGATTATGCCTCTATCCGTAGACGATCTAGTAGGCACGCTTCAATCATATGAAGTGGAGCTGATCAATGAGGAAGAAGATCCAAGAGGTAAAAAGTCAATTGTTTTAAAATCTAATGATGATTATGATAATACAGATTCAGATGATGATATAGATGATGAGGAACTAGCGCTTATGATTAAGAAGTTCAGAAAGTTGAATAGAAAAGGAAGAAGATTCAATTGGAAGAAGCAGATCATGCAAAATTTCCAGAAGAGATCGACTGAGGACAATGAAACCAGCAAAGATGTAATATGCTTCAAATGCAAGAAAAATGGGCATATCAGATCTAACTGTCCTTTGTTGAAGAAAAAGAAAGGAAGAACTGAGAAATACAAAAATGCTCTCAAAGCTGAAACTTGGAGTGATACTGAGTGCGAGGAGAGTGAAGAGGAATATGCCAATATATATCTGATGGCCTATTTTGATTCAGACTCAGAATCAGAAACAGACTCTGATTCAGATTCTGATTAAGAAGTTAAGGTAAGTAACTTAAAAATTCATGTTAAAATCTTGAAGTACATAGAAAAACTTTGTTTTAGTTTCAAAACTTTTCTTAAAAGGATTTCCGAACTAAAAAAGGAGAATTCTAAGCTCGGGCAACGGGAAATTTCTTGGAAAGAAAGGTTTGAAAGTTTGGATAATTTTTTTGTTAATTTGAAAGAAAATTCTGATTCTCTTGCTAAGGAAGATGTTATTTTGAAATAAGACATTTCAAATATTTCAGAAAGATTTTCAAAAGGATCTGAAAAGTTGGAGAAAATTCTTTCAGTACAAAAACCCTATTTTAAAAAATGCTATTCTGGTTTAGGAATGACTTCAGAAACCATTCCATTGATTGATTTTCCCAAAGTAAAAGAGAGACTCAAATAAAGACTGTAAAGGTATTTTACAAAAATCATTTTTAAAGAGTTTTTGTAAAATCCGTTGGCCGAAGTGCTCTCAAATGTTCAAAGTGTAACAGCTCAGAACATTTCGAGAAAGAATGTCCCAAGGTTTGGAGACCAGTTAAGAAGGACTGGGCAAAGACTGTCTTTAATGCTAACTCTCTTGGACCCAAGAAAATCTGGGTATCAAAGAAAATTTGAGTTCTTCTTATGATCGCATGTCACTATCAAGAGGAAGATTAAATGTTATTTGCATAGTGTCTGTTCGAGGCATATGACAGGAGACTCAAGTTGCTTTATAAATCTTGTTAGATTGAATGGAGGAAAAGTTTCTTTTGGAGGAAACATCAAGAGAAGAATTGTAGGTTGTGAAATTGTGAAGATTGGAAGCCTGACTATCAACAATGTTTCTTTGGTGGAATGTTTGAATTACAATCTACTCAGCATAAGCCAGTTTTGTGACACTAGATTCAAAATTAACTTCCAAGAATGTATTTATTCTGGAACGAGTCAAGACTTCTCACAATCCTTCGCTGGGCGAAGGCATGGGAATATTTATCTTCTGGATATAAACCCAGAAAGTTCTTAGTGCCTTATATCAATTCAAGATGAAGCAAGCCTCTGGTATCGAAATCTTGGTCATGTTAACATGAAACAAATTGCCAAGATTTCTTCTAAGAAGTTTGTTCGTGGTCTTCCCAACCTAGTTTATCAAAAATCAGAATTATGCACTTCATATGTTTTTGGAAAACATGTTAGAAGTACCTTTAAACCTGTGAATCAAGTTTCTACCAATCGAGCTTTGCAGCTTTTGCATATGGACTTTTTTGGACCAACCGGAACTTAGAGTATTGGTGGAAAGAAATATTGCCTCGTAATCGTGGATGATTACTCTCGCTTTACTTGGGTCTATTTTATGGCAAATAAGTCTGAAGCCTTTTCTCACTTCTCAAAATTTGCGAAGAAGGTTCAGAATGAAAAAAAGGTTATGCTATTTCAAGCATACAAACTGACCATGGAGGTGAGTTTAAGAATCAAGACTTTGCGAAGTTCTGTGATGAATCTGGTTTTCAGCATGTTTTCTCTTCTCCATACACTCTAGAATAAAATGGGGTTGTGGAAAGGAAAAACAGATCCCTACAAGAAATGTCCATAACTCTCTTAATTGAGAGCAATATATCCTCTTGATTTTGGGTAGAAGCAGTTTCTACAACTTGCTACATCATCAATAGAGTGTTCTTGAGGCCTATCTTGGAGAAGACTCCTTATGAAGTACACAAAGGAAAGAAGCCAAATGTTTCCTATTTCCATGTCTTTGGCTATAAGTGTTTTGTTTTGAAGAATACAAATGATCGAACTGGGAAGTTTGAAGAAAAATCAGGCGAATGAATCTTCCTTGGCTATTCTACTTCAAGCAAAGCCTACGGGGTCTTTAATAAGAAGACTCAATTCGTGGAAGAATTTATGAATGTCAAGTTTCTGGATTATGTACAGACTCAACCAGACCAGACTCAACTTGAAGAGTCTAAACATGTTCCAGACTTTACAAAGTTTACTTCCTCTGAAGAGGTTCAGACTTCTGGAGAACAGTAACAAACAGATCAAGAAGTTTCAACCAAAGTAGAGGATCAACAGACTTTTAGACCAAATAACAAATGGAAGTACAAGTCGAGTCATCCCAAAGAACTCATCATTGGAGACATTGATGAAGGAATTCGAACCAGATCCAAAAGGCGAGAAGAGTCAAGTGCACTAGCACTTGTTTTTGAGATTGAACCAAAAAGTGTAGATGAAGCATTGTCCGATGAAAGCTGGATAGAAGCTATGCAAGAAGAGCTCAGACAGTTCAGCATCAATGATATTTGGGAGCTGATTCCAAAACCTAAAGGTAAATCTATAATCGGGACAAAATGGGTCTTTAGGAACAAGATGAATAAGAAAGGAAAAGTCGTCAGGAAAAAAGCAAGACTCGTGGCCAAAGGATATACTCAAGAAAAATGGATAAATTATGATGAGACCTATGCACTAGTAGCGAGATTAGAAACAATTAGATTATTACTTACTTTTGATTGCTATAAAAATTTCAGGTTATTCCAGATGGACATCAAAAGTGCCTTCCTTAATGGATTTATTTAAGAAGAAGTCTGTGTGGAACAACTACCAGGATTTGAAGATCCAAAAGAGACAAACTCAGTCTATAGACTGAAAAATGCATTGTATGGACTAAAGCAAGCACCTCGAGCTTGGTATGATGGGTTGAGTAAGTTCTTAATTCAGAACAGTTTTGAAAAAGGAAGAGTAGATATTACATTGTTCATTAAGAGAGAAGGAAAAGATTTTTTATTGGTACAGATTTATATAGATGATATTATCTTTGGTTCGCCTAATGAAAATCTCTGTAAGAAATTTTCAAAGTCTATGCAGGATGAATTCGAGATGAGCATGATGGGTGAGTTAACTTTCTTTTTGGGATTACAAGTTAAACAGTCGAAGAAAGGTATATTCATTCACCTGGAGAAATATGCCAAAGATCTGATCAAGAAATTTGGGTTAGAGAATTGAAAAAAGATAGAGACACCTATGTCAGGTTCCTCGAAGCTGGACAAAGATGAAAAAAAGGGAAGAAAGTATATCAGAAGCTTTACAGAAGCATGATTGGTTATCTTTTTTATCTTACTGTATTTAGACCTGACATTTTGTTTAGTATTTATATTTATGCTAGATTTCAGTCTCATCCCAGAGAATCTCATTTAAGTGCTGCAAAACGTATCATTAAATATGTGACGACTTCTCCAAAACTGGGTCTATGGTATCCAAAATAAGGAGACTTTACTCTTCTTGGATATTCAGACGCTAACTTAGCATGTTGTAAAGTGGATAGAAATAGCACTTTTGGAACCTGTCAACTATTGGGAAATAAGCTGGTATCTTGGTTCTCAAAAAAGTAGAGTACTGTAGCTCTATCAATAGCAGAAGCAAAATATGTGGCTCTTAGGAGCTGTTGTTCTCAAATTCTGTGGATAAGACAATAGCTAAGAGACTTTGGAATAGAAGAATCGTGCACTGAGATTAGATGCGATAATTCCAATGTTATAAACCTCACAAAGAATCCAATTCTTCATTCAAGGGCAAAGCATATAGAGATTCGACACCATTTTATAAGAGATCAAGTCTAAAATGGGGAGATTATGATTCAGTTCATTGATTCGAAAAATCAGCTGGCAGACATCTTCACAAAGCCTCGGAGAAAATTCTATTTGAGTATATTCGCACTAAATTGAATATTATTTATCCTCCGGAGTAAAGTTTGAAGTTGGCCGGACTCGGAATTTCCAGACGCTACTTTAGTAAGAGAATGTCTCGAATCCAGGTATTTTAATTTTAGTATGAAATTTGTGAAAATGTATGACTTTATTTGAATCGTTGCTTGCCTATTTTATTTTTAGAAGTTTTATTTTTCGAATTTTTGAATTTTTGATAGTTTTCATTTTCAGTTTATTTCAAAAGGCAGTTTTTCTCTTTTCCTTATTACGGTTCGATTATCTCTTTTCTTTGTGACGTTTCATCTTCTTTATATATATATATACCCTCTTGTATTTCTTTTGAGCATTTTTTTTCAAAACCCTAAAATACAGACTCTCTACTCTCTCTACACTCTCGTCTCTACTCTCAAGTTTGTTCCGCAAGTTTCCATCTTTTTCACCTGAACCTGTCTGAGAAATCCTCCTAGCCTGCAAGCATGTCTTACTAGAGGAAATCATCTTGAATCACGAGCAAAGGGCCTCGAAATGTGCCAGAAGGGCAGACACATTTCGATCTTACAGAAGAAAACTCTCCTTAGGCATCTCCACAGCGCAACCCGAAGGACACTTCGCAGAATCCTCCTCGTGAACCGTTGGAAGAAGAAGTTGAACAAGATGCTGTTCCTTTTCGTACTTTAACTCCGCAGGTTTTGTACAAGCTTTATGAACGTCTGCAAAAGGGTGGTTCGCCAATGTCCTTTATTACTGATTTTCTAAGGGAACACGGTTACAAGAATGAAACGTTGTTTTTGAGAACGATGGAACGTTTAGGAATAGTGAAGAAAGGAGTAGCAAATGAGGCTTTCCTTAACTTTCATGTCGATCCTAGATTTAGCTCTTTCAATTAGCCTGAAAGCAAAGACGATGATGAGAGAATGTTTTCAAATTTTCAGCCGAGGATGGGCATTGCTGTTGAAATGCCTGGTGATGGAATGAAGCTTTTTTGTTCTAAGGATCATAAACGGGTTTACACCCAAATGTTGAAAAGCGGGGTGATGAATCCTCGATCGGTCGACTTTGATTTTTAAGACTCGATCAAGGTGAATTTGAGGGAAAAATTGGCTTTCCTTCAACTTGAAAACTTTTGCTCTGAGACAACTGTTGTGTCTCCAAAGTTGACTGCCTTTTTCTATTCAAACTTGTCTTTCCTTGACCAGAATCATTTCAAATTCACCGTGAGTGATAAGGACTATCTAGTGGATGTTGATACATTGGTTGACATTATTGGGGTGGAAAAGAGTGGTTTTCAACCAATAAGTATCTCGGTTGGTCATGCAATAAGATTCCTCATTAGTGATAGACTACTTGAAGGAGGTATCACTTATTGTAGATTGACAGCCTCAAATGTCTTGCTGCATAAAATTGTGATTAACTGCATCAAACCCAAGGCTGCGTCAAAAACTGATGTTTCAAGATTTGAAGTCAGACTTATGTTTGCTATCTCCAATGGTATGAAGTTCTCACTCCCTCATACAATCCTAATGCACATGTATAAGACTGTTATGAAGGATAAGGGACAGCTTCCTTATTCAGCGCTAGTCACAAAATTGTTCAGACATTTTCAGATTGAGTTTCCCGCCTCTCTTTGTACTCGAATTGTTGCTCCTATGGTTATATGGCTGAAAATGGTTTCGAAGATGAGGTTAAAAGATCTGAACAAGGCTATAGAGCGCTTGAAGAAGGAGTCCTCAAGCAAACCGAAGGAAGATTTTGCTGCAAGGAAAAGAAAAGGCAAGGAAATTGTAAAAGATCATGTCAAGAAGAGAAGATTCCTCATTCTGCAGGACGAAGAGGATGAAGATGATCTCACCATTTCAGCATTTGCTTTGAAGAACCTTCAAAGCTTTGTTAATCTTGAGCAACCAAAGGAGATAGAAGAAGGAAAGAGAGCAGAAACAGAGCAAAGAGAAGAAGAAGGAAGAGAAGACAGAGTAGAAACGGAGCGAAGAGAAGACAGAGAAGAAACAAAGGTAAGAGAAGAAGCAGGAAGAGAAGCTGTAGAAGAAGAGGGTCAAGATGACTCTTATGAAGCAATAATTGCAATATCCTTAACTGAGGATTCCGAAGCTATTAGGAGTGGACACGTCGGAGAAAGAACAGAAAAAGAACAACACTTTCGTGCTGAAACTGAGAAAGAACAAGAAGAAGTTTTCCATTCTCCACCTGTAGACATAGAAACGGGGGGAGCTCGTGAGAAAACAGGTACTTCTCATTTTGCAAGTGATGATATAAGTCTATCTCCTGCCGACCTTGAAGAAGTCTATGCTTCTCATTTTCTTGAAGTTGATATTGGAGAATCTACTCCAAGTCTTGGAAGTAGACAATATGATGTTCCCTCATCTCTCAACACTCCACAAACTCAACGTGCTGAGGCTAGTGTGCAAACAGAACCTAATGCAGACTTTCAAAGATTGTTCGAGCTCTTTTTGGAGATAAAAGCACAGCAATATGGTATGGAGTGTGACATCCAGAAGATTCACTCTACTTTGCAATCTACTTCAGATTCTCTCAATGAGAAGGTACAGTCTTTAACCTTTCAAGTTCAAGCTTTACATCAGCAAGTTTCACATACTGCCAAGATTAAAGATGTTGAGAAGCTGAAGGAGACAACGTGAAAGCTGGAGGAGATAGTTCAGTCAAAGAGGGATTTCCAGCTTGTTCGGATTCCACGACAAACTTGATTTCATCCTATCTCTTTTCAATTTTGTTTTTCTCCACTTTTTGCTACTAACAAAAATGGGGAGAATGTGCAGATTTACTCTTGACCATCATTTATTTTTGAACTTAAACTTTTGCAGATTTGATTTTGTTTGACTGGTAACTAGTAACTCTTATAATCTGCAACAACTCTTGTGGAAATGATTATGGATGTGGATGGTTGTGGATGTTTGAATCTTGGTGTTTGATTATTTTTCAAGATTAACATGTTTTCCGTGGTTGCAGAATCGATGCCATCCGTAGATGCTTATCTATTTGTCTTATAGATATCATGTACTTGCTAAAGTGTTGTTTTGTAAGTTACAAGTCCTTAAATTTGCAGGGAAATTTTGTCACTATAAAAAATGGGGAGATTGTTAGAGAAAACTCCTTTGTTGTTTTGAAGTTGACAAAACTTATTCAAAGTCTATTTTGAAGATTTCCAAACTTCTGTGTCAAAGTCGGAAGACAATCAAACTTTAGTGTCAAAGTCTGAAGACTCCCAGACTTTGTGTCAAAGTCTACCCACACTGACAAATTCTAGACTGAACGCTATTGAAGAAAGAAGACATATCCAGATGTAAGATTTTGTTTATCTCTTCAAGAGTTCGATTCGTATGGTTTATGGATGGCTTTCTGGTTGGATATATCACCTATATGATTGATTATCTTTATTGGAATCAATTTAGATAAATCAAATCTTTTTGGATTGCAAGTAAATATGAAATGAATCTACTTATGGAAACCAAGATCCTGATTGTATGGGCGAACAGGATTGGCGGACTTTCATTACAATCTTCAAACGGCTTGAGATCTCCTTGATTGATTCTGTCTAATGGGTAGATTGGAAGAATTCATTTGGAAAGTGCCAATTGTCGAGAAGGCATGAATAAGTATTTAAGGTGGACTCTCCTATTGTTCGATAGAGTGCGTGAAAGAGAAATTTGAAAATTTGAAGCTTTCCATTTCCTTGTTACTCCAAATACTGAGTTCAAAGTTGTATAGAAAAGAGATAAGCTCATAGTGAGACTTTGTGAAAGAGTAGTAGAGATTTTTCACTGTGAAGTTGAGACCACAAGGCTATAAAATCTCTTTTGATTCTTAGTGGAATCTAGCCAGTAGGCCGTCAGCGTGGAGAGTGGACGTAGACTTGATCTAAGCCAAATCACTATAATTTATGTATTCTTATTCTCTTTCCTGAACTCCTTTATTTTGTTCATAGTTCTATTTAACTGCTAAAGTCTGAACTTGTTTAAAGTTTGTTGTTTTTCAAACTCTGTTTTAGAAGCAAAATATTTTTTCTGTTTCTTGCAAAAAATTGTCTTCACACTTATTCACCCCCCTCTAGGTGTTCATACTAGCACTAACAAGATGTGGGTGAATGGATTGTGCTTTTATGCATTTATGATGATAGGACAGGGAAACTCTCATTGCCAGAGCTTTTCAGAAGTGTTACACTTGGATTACTGCTACACTCACGAACAAGATGATATTAAAACACACACACACTCTCTCTCTCTCTCTCTCTCTCTCTCTCTCTCTCTCTCTCTCTCTCTCTCTCTCTCTCTCTCTCTCTCTCTCTCTCTCTCTCTCTCTCTCTCTCTCTCTCAATCTCTCAACCAAAGATAGATGGTTGGTGACGGCGGTTTTCATAGCAAGGTCCATTGTCTTGGAGGTGAAGGTAGGCGATCTCGACTTTGATGTTGTGCGAGAGAATGGGCGAGTGTTTAGGTCGCATGTATGGAGAGAATATGGACTATATCAGAGTTAGAAAGAGCATTTTCGTAGCCGGTGGTGATGAGTGAAGATAGAGGCATTGCATCGGCATGGTGATTTAGTCTTCAATGTACTGTTTGTATGTAGGTGAAATGCACATTTATCCCATTAACGAGATAGGTCTAGTTAGAAGAAGGGATAGTGGAAAACATAACCATGAGACTTAAAATGCGTTTGGTTATCCAGAATTTGATTCAGACACGACAAAATAAGGTGAGATTAGAAATCTTCCGAATATCTTTTGGATTGTAGAAAATCTCATAATATATTCGGTACAATCTAAAATAGGATTCTTGACTTCTTGTATTGTATGAATAAGGCAAATGGAGAAATTGCTGAAAGGCCAATTTGGAGAATCGAACAATAAACCTTATTGCTCAAAATACAAGAGCAAGTTTGTTTACCTTTACTTCTCGCAAATTGGCAAAACCAAAGTTGTGACAGGTTTTAGCCATTAATTAAAACTGCTCATATTCTTACAAGAGGGTGACCGAATTCAAAAGTAAAACGACGATGTTGTCTTCTTTCGTTGTTGGGAATGTTTCATTTAGGCGCAGGTTTGTCCTTGTAGGCTTTTGATGAGGCACTTGGACGATGAAATTGTCCCAAACACCCCAAGAACGCAGCCGAATCCAATGAGCGAAGCATTCAGAAGAAAGAGCGGCTTCGACAGGCTTGGCCAGCATATCTTGGTGTAGAATCCGCACGGCAAGATCACGCAGATGCAGATGCTGACGAGCGAGCCGGTGAGGCTGAGCACGTACTCGAAGTACGGGACTTAGAGCGCAAGCGCCAGGATCACCAGCAGCAGCACAGAGCTTACTGTGCCCCTCACGGCCGTCCGCGCGCACGAGCTCATCGACCCGGCGAGGCTGCGGTCTAGCTGTATGGCGAAGGGCACCAACTGGAGGGCGTACTTGGTCATTGGCGTCAGGACCGTGGCCCACTGGGCGACCTTGGACACGACAAAGTGGCGTGGCAGGCTGAGGGTGATCTGCGAGCTGATGTCGGGGCCGAACATCTTCGCGCCCACGAAGGCGAGGGCCGTGTACAGGGCCGTGACTAGGGCGAAGCTCACGATCGATACCTACAAACAATCAATCCATAGATTTCAAAAAATTTTAGTACCTTACCAAAAAACGAAAGTGATATCTCATTTAATTTTTGATATATTTGTAAACGTTTAAAAAAGCATGCAATCAAGCCCTTAATACATTAGACATTTGTCGACATTAGGATAAGCCACATCGGACCGGCTACGAGTTAAAGATTTGGTTGCTCATTCTTTTATTAGCATTTAGAAGTAAGTTGACCCATATGAAAAATGTTGGAGGAATTCGGTTGCATTTATCCCTCATAGAACGAGAGAGCATACCTTGGTGAACTTGGAAGGGTCTTTCATGGACTTATACAAGTCAGGGAAGACAATATGCCCAGCAACACCGTACACATAGAGCCCCGAAATTATTGGGATCTTACGGATCTGAAGCGCCGGGATCTCATTATCCAACCTGACCCACCCGAAAATGGCGGTCAGAGCCACCGAGGCAAAGATGATGATCGACATGAGGATGCCCCCGGAAGAGAGGAAAGAGATGGAGGACAGGTCCCTGAGCCAGAGGCTCGGGAGGGCAATGAGCACGGCTATCACAGTCAGGAGCTGAGGGGTGGACATGTGCGTCCACTGGGCGCTGATCCGAGTCCCTTGGAAGACGATGCTGAGGTTGTCATGGAGCGCGATGGTGTAGGAGACGAGGGCCAAGAAGATGTCCAGGTATATGAAGGTTGCTGCTATGATCCTGCCTTTGCATCCATAGGCTTCTTGGCCGATGTCTGTGTAGCTTCTGGACTTGGGGCTCTTGTCAAGGCATTTTCCAAGCAAGTGGGAGGTGTAGGCGCATACCATGCCAAGCCCTATCAGCAGGAATGCGGAGGACCACCCTCCATTCTCCAAGGCTTATGGTGTTGATAGCTGTCCCAGCCCTGCCAAGTTTTGTCAAATTTTTGTTCATGAGAACATGATTGTATAGCTTGAGAATAAGTGCCTATCTACACCAAGCATTAAAAAAAGAAAAAAAGAAAAAGAAAAAGAGGACTGAGCTTGCTCAAAAGTGCAAGGTTTAAACAAAGTTTCCTCACTGCGATTAGCTCTGCCCACCATATCATCTACTAGAATGAATATGCCCTTCTAGCTTGCGAGGAAAAAACAAAGATCGTATATAGGCAATTGAAATCTATTCATTTTTTGAGTAGATTTTAACTAAACACAAGTGATTAGATCTTAATTTCATATCAAAACAGTCTTTCGATAGATATATCAGTAAATATTTCGAAAGCGGGTTTGCACTATTTTTTCTTTTTCTTTTTTCTTTTTTGGTGGAAGGCGGGCTTGAACTACAAATGGTATTTAGTATTTATTACGCAAGTTGACAACAGTGGATAACAAAATATTAACTAAGTGTTCTTTTTCTTCTTATTCTTCTTCTTCTTCTTCTTTTTTGAATAAAAAACATTAACTAGTGTTCGATTAGCAACACATGTTAGAATTGACCTCTATGAGAACGACTTTACACACTACTTTTGGAATACACCTTCCCTCTTTTCCTATCCGCAGTACTTCTAATAAAGCTCAAGCAAAAATGGTTTAGGAGATATGGTACATATCTTAGTGAAAACAGTGACTTCATTCATACTTTTAGAAGTTCGAGCTGTAGTGAATTTAAGTGATGGAGGACCCTCTCGGCTCTCACCTATGAGCATGCCAACCATGTTGATGACAGCATGAGCAAAAGAGCTGTTGGCCCCGGCATTCTCCTCCTCCACCGCCTGCAGCTTCAGCTCTGCCTTGCCCCCTTCGCACTCGCACCAGCATACTTTATTCTCCCCTTCCACACACAACTCGCAGCCGATCCAGGGAGGAGCGGCAGCCAGTTCTGCGCCCTGCACGGGCTCGCAGGCGATCTTGGTTCCGCGTGGGAGGCAGCTCGTGACAGACGTCCACAGTTTCGAGCACGTCCCTCCCACCATCCTCTTCCGACACTTAGATATACGAACGGAAGCCTAAAGAAATACAAACAAGAGATCTGAGGGCAAGTAATGTTCTATGTTTTTGCCTCGCTGATGAGTACGGGAAAGGGTGCGGTTTATTTATAAGAGGAGGGAGTGTACAGACGTAGGAGCGTGCCATTGTGCAAGAATCAAGGTGGCGTGCGCAGGTGTCTGTGTGAACGAGAGAGAAAGAGAGATTCCGATACAAGAGAAGTCGCCAACATTAACCAGATGCTTATATTCTAAAAATGAAGATCCGCCGATAGCAGCCAGGATCGGAACTTTTTCTCTCTTTCTTCTTCTTCCGCCAAACTTGGATAGGAATTTGCGAGAGAATATCCGTACGTCTAATCTAATAATGTGCCAACACAACAAATAGGAAGGGTAATCAGGATGCGAGACGTGTCCGAAGGGTAATAAGGATGCGAGAATATCCGTACGTCTAATTTCAGACTCTTTCTTCTCCTTCCCTCCTTCCCTCTGCACGCTCAGACTCTCTGTCTTCATTCCAGGACGCATCACTGGGTTCTGCAGTCTTCGTGGGGCCACAGCACTAGACGTTGAGGAAGTCCGGTACGGAGCCTGTCGGCCAGGTGGCAGCAGCGATCGCGTCAAAGAGGGGCTTTAAAGGGACTCGCACGTGGCAGCCGGCGAGGGGGTCAGCAAGTCGTGCACGTCCATGTCGCATGCGACGCACTGGGCTGTGGCAGCGGCGGCGGCGTAAGCTCGCACGGCTCGCACATCCACGCACGCTTGTTGGCGCCCGCCACCCTCCTCTGAAGCTCTCAGCCGTCGCAGTTCCATCGAAACCCATCGTCCGCCGTTGCCCAATCGCTTTTGTTGGAATCGCTGAACAAGTGAACAGCTTCTTGGTCGCTCTTGCTAGTGTCGTGGTGGGGTCTGAGAGAGAGCGTGACATCCTGTCCCAAAGCTATTTTGTAATTTACTCCATTGGTAAAATAATCTCTAATAAAAAAATGTCAATTTAATTTTTTCTCATCTCATTGTGAGTTTCAGGATTTGATCTTGGGGAGGACAATTGGCAATGCTAGAAAGAAAGGGGGACTTTATTTTTTTGAGGATGGAACAAGCTCAAGTAGATAAGTTCATGGTAACTGTTTCAAATATGTTTATATTAATAAGGATGATGATAATATGTTATGACATTATATGCTAGGTTATCCGAATTTCAATATTTGAAGTTCTTGTTTTTTTATTTTTTTTGTGAAAGTAAGTAGTTGTATTGAGCTTTACCATCTTTACATGAAGAAATCTCGGCACCATAACTTGCACTCAGAGTGACAAGACGTCAAGGCGAGTGGAAGGGTGCTGAGGCGAAAGCAAGCAACAAACAGTAACAGCCACACAGGACGGCCAATCCAAGCTAAAAAAAAAACAAAAGGCAACAGAGGGGTCAAAACGGACGCAGCCAGATCACCCTAAGTACCAAACAAAAAACAAAAGGCACAGTTCAAGCGTGCCTTTTGTTTGGTTCCCAAGGATCGAAGCCTCTGAAATAGTAGCTACACGAAAGATCCGCTTCATGGCTACAATCAAGAATCCCCTGTAGAGAAAACAATTGGATCAATGCCCCAGGCACGCTGGATTCTCCTCATTTCAGAGTGAATAAAAGTCAATCCTCATTTCAGAGTGAATTCTATGAATTAGCCAAACATCATTGCACCAACTTTCCCTCACAAAGCTACAAGCTGTTGAAACTATTCTCCTTAATTCATAGTGATGTTTCGGGTCAATCTAGAATTCCTACATCTTAAAAGAGATGATTTGTTATATTTACTGATGATCATACGAGTGTGAGTTGGGTATACTTGTTAAAAGAGAAGTCTAAAGTAGAACTATTTTCAAAAAAATTCACATCATGATACAAACAAAATTCCAAGCACAAATCCAGATTTTTAAGGAGCGACAATGGGAAAGAATATTTCAATAAAATGTTGGAACAATTTTTCTTGGAAAATGTAATTGTGCATCAAAGTTCTTCACTGACACCTTAACAAAATGGGGTGGTAGAAAGGAAGAGCACACCCAGAATAGGTGTGTATAGAATCCTGAGATATCTAAGGAGCACACTTGAAATATGTTTGCTATTCAAAAAGTCTACTTAATAGGGGATTGAAGCATACATGAACAAAGATTGGGCAAGGTCAATTACAAATAGAAGATTGACATTGGGATATTATACATATATATGGGGAGACTTGGTTACTTGGAAAGTAAGAAGCAAAATACGGTGGCACAAAGTAATATAGGAGATGGAAGAGCAAAGCGGGTAAGGCTCTTTACGCTCACAAGAGAAGCTCTTAAGGAAGGAAACCATCACCACTTTTCTTGTTTGTCGTATTCCACATTTGTTGTCATATTCTCACATGAGAAAAGGTTTCCCTCATAATGTGAGAACGTTTCTTACTTTTCAATCTTCATCTTCCTATGTAGAAGATATAGCCAAGACCATCATTTTAACTTACTTTCGGGTGAATGGAGTTGTCTGTATGAACAATATTACACTTGGTTGAGAAGAATACACGCATTTGAGAAATTCTCGCTGATATCCTGACACATATCTCCATTATTGTTAATTTTGCTAAAATAATACTTGCGCTCTTCAGAGGGAAATCCTTGTCTCCGCTGAATCTGTTGAAGTAAAGAAGAATCTTCTGCATTTTTTCAATTCAAACGCCTCCCAGCTGCCCCTGAAAGTTCTGCCACTACCAGGTCAGTTAGTGTACATCTGTTATTGACTTGTTTAGGATCTTGAGATAAGCACAATGATTTCACTATCAATTTTTGGTGCCAAGAAGGGACTTTGCAAATTTGACAATGCCAAATATTGATATGTTAATGTAGGACTTATGAAATTGACAGACATCTATATATAAGGTCAAATATTATATGAATCTCAGTGTATCAACTTGTTGCACAGACATCCCTAATGAAACACTGAATTGATCCTGACAGATGGAGTCTGAATTGATTTGCTTCAACTTTATATGCATCTACCACCATCATACCAGTTCCTGTCAAAATGTCTCCATTTCGTGTGTAATAAAGCTTCTTGATTGACCGAAAAGTTTGCTATGCAGGTCTAAGCAATGAGATGAGTGCTTTTGAGATTGATTAGTTCACATCAAGGAAAAACGTTGAACGGTTGCTGGAAGAATTTGGCAACACATTAAAAGGCTAAAATGGCTGTACGGATGAACAATTTGTCAGCCCAGGAATGCATCTTCTCAGGAGCTTCGGGCAGACTGAACTCAGCAAGAAAATCTACACAAGAATGAAGGGGAAAAGGTAAATGCGGATTTCGAAGAAAAATGGTTTCTTTTGTTGTTTTTGTGACATGTCATACTTACAAAGAGCGCAACATAAAAATAGGGCCTAGGACAGCTAGAAAATAGCAAGAAATATGAACAAATTTCCTGCTTCCCAATTCTAGCGATTTACTTCCTAATTATAATGATCATAAATAAAAGAAAATAAAACAAATGGAAACAAAATAATTTTATATCTTGAGATTATCTTGAAGTTAGATCTGCACAATCTCTTTGTAAAACTGTCAGTTGTTTGTTGGTTTTAAATTCAAATGACCAATTAATGCTTTGAAACAGTTTTAGATGCTTAGTTATGTCATGTTGCACAAGATTATGTGCAATATTGATTGCAGCCTTTTGTCACAATATAGCTTCATAGGCATTTTCATCGATACTCGAAGTTCTTCTAGTACTCATGTTAGTCACAACTAGAGGTGTTAAATGGGTTGTGCAACCCATTTATAGACCCATTTATGGTTAAATAGGTCATTAATGGGTCAAGCTTTATTTCATAAAGCACTCATAATGGGTTAAGACTAAGATATATGGATTTTAAATGGGTCGCTCTCGACCCGTTTATGACTCATTTATCAACCCATTAAAAATGAACCCATTTATTTTCACTCAAAACCTCACTATCTCTCTTTCTTCTCTTTAACTTTACAATTTTTTTTTTATAAAAACCGAAATTATAATTATTTTTTTATTTTAATTATTTTTTCTTTTTCTTTCCTTTTTTTTTTTTTTCTTCTTCCTCGGTTGCCAGCACGGCGATGGCCGGCGACCGGCCAGGTGAGCCTCAAGCTCGTCGGGCGAGCTCGAGCTAGCCGAATTTGGCGAGGCGGAGGCCTCGCCGACGCTCCAGAAGGCCCGAGCCTCGCCGATCCGGGCGAGACTCGAACTCGCCGGTGTCGGGCGAGCTCGAGCTTTGCCGGTGTCGGGCGAGCTCGAGCTTTGCGGTGTGGCGAGACGCGAACTCACCGGCATCGGGTGAGGGGCGAGCTCAAGCTCGCCCGACGCCGGCGAGGCTCAAGCCTCGCCGATCCGGTGAGCCTCGAGCTTGCCGACATCGGGCGAGCCTCGATCTTGCCGGATTTGGCGAGGTGGAGGCCTCGCCGACGTCCGCCGAGGCCCGAGCCTTGCCAAACGGGCGAGACTTGAACTCGCCGGCATCGGGCGAGGCTCCGGCCTCGCCGGATCCGGGCGAGGGGCGAGCTCGAGCTCACCGGCGTCGGTGAGCCGAGCGAGCCAGCTTGCCTCGTGGCTAGCTTGCCGGCCAAAGAAGAGGAAGAAGAAAAAGAAAAAGAAAAGAGAAAAGAGAAAAAGAAAATTAAAAAATTAATTTTAAAAATAAAAAATAAAAAAATAATTATTTTAAAATGATAAATTTGTATTGTATAAAATCATGTTATCAATACCATTTTAAAATATATATAAGCTTTTTAGGTTTCGTTAAATGGGTTGGGTATGGGTCGAATATAGGTCGGGTCGGGTATAGGTAAAAAAATTTGCACTACAATAAATGGGTCATAAACGAGTTAAATTGGTCGATTTGGGTCGGACCATTTATGACCCGACCCAAACCCGACCCAACCCACCCGTTTACCGGGTCTAGTCACAACATGTCATGGATCCTGTGGGCCATTGCTTGGTATTTCGCTTCTATATTACTTTGTGCCACTGTATTTTGCTTCTTACTTTCCAAGTAACCTAGCATATAATGTCATAACATATTATCATCATCCTTATTAATATAAACATATTTGAAACAGTTACCATGAACTTATCTACTTGAGCTTGTTCCATCCTCAAAAAAATAAAGTCCCCCATTCTTTCTAGCATTGCCAATTGTCCTCCCCAGGATCAAATCCTGAAACTCACAATGAGATGAGAAAAAATTAAATTGACATTTTTTTGTTAGAGATTATTTTACTAATGCAGTAAATTACAAAATAGCTTTGGGACAGGATGTCACATGCTCTCTCAGACCCCACCGCGACACTAGCAAGAGCGACCAAGAAGCTGTTCACTTGTTCAGCGATTCCAACAAAAGCGATTGGGCAACGGCGGACGATTGGTTTCGATGGAACTGCGACGGCTGAGAGCTTCAGAGGAGGGTGGCGGGCGCCAACAAGCGTGCGTGGATGTGCGAGGCGTGCGAGCGCACGCCGCCGCCGCTGCCACAGCCCAGTGCGTCGCATGCGACATGGACGTGCACGACTTGCTGACCCCCTCGCCGGCTGCCACGTGCGAGTCCCTTTAAAGCCCCTCTTTGATGCGGCCGCTGCTGCCGCCTGGCCGACAGGCTCTGTACCGGACTTCCTCAACGGCTAGTGCTGTGGCCCCACGAAGACTGCAGAACCCAGCGATGCGTTCTGGAATGAAGACAGAGAGTCTGAGCGTGCAGAGGGAAGAGAAGAAAGAGTCTGAAATTAGACGTACGGATATTCTCGCATCCTTATTACCCTTCGGACACGTCTCGCATCCTTATTACCCTTCCTATTTGTTGTGTTGGCACATTATTAGATTAGACGTACGGATATTCTCTCGCAAATTCCTATCCAAGTTTGGCGGAAGAAGAAGAAAGAGAGGAAAAGTTCCGATCCTGGCTGCTAAGCATCTGGTTAATGTTGGCAACTTCTCTTGTATCGGAATCTCTCTCTCTCTCTCTCGTTCACACAGACACCTGCGCACGCCACCTTGATTCTTGCACATTGGCACGCTCCTACGTCTGTACACTCCCTCCTCTTATAAATAAACCGCACCCTTTCCCGTACTCATCAGCGAGGCAAAAACATAGAACATTACTTGCCCTCAGATCTCTTGTTTGTATTTCTTTAGGCTTCCGTTCGTATATCTAAGTGTCGGAAGAGGATGGTGGGAGGGACGTGCTCGAAACTGTGGACGTCTGTCACGAGCTGCCTCCCACGCGGAACCAAGATCGCCTGCGAGCCCGTGCAGGGCGCAGAACTGGCTGCCGCTCCTCCCTGGATCGGCTGCGAGTTGTGCGTGGAAGGGGAGAATAAAGTATGCTGGTGCGAGTGCGAAGGGGGCAAGGCAGAGCTGAAGCTGCAGGCGGTGGAGGAGGAGAATGCCGGGGCCAACAGCTCTTTTGCTCATGCTGTCATCAACATGGTTGGCATGCTCATAGGTGAGAGCCGAGAGGGTCCTCCATCACTTAAATTCACTACAGCTCGAACTTCTAAAAGTATGAATGAAGTCACTGTTTTCACTAAGATATGTACCATATCTCCTAAACCATTTTTGCTTGAGCTTTATTAGAAGTACTGCGGATAGGAAAAGAGGGAAGGTGTATTCCAAAAGTAGTGTGTAAAGTCGTTCTCATAGAGGTCAATTCTAACATGTGTTGCTAATCGAACACTAGTTAATGTTTTTCTATTCCAAAAAAAAAAAAAAAAAAGAAGAAGAAGAAAAAGAACACTAGTTAATGTTTTGTTATCCGCTGTTGTCAACTTGCGTAATAAATACCGTTTGTAGTTCAAGCCCGCCTTCCACCAAAAAAGAAAAAGCAAAAAGAAAAAATAGTGCAAACCCGCTTTCGTAATATTTACCGGTCTATCTATCGAAAGACTGTTTTGATATGCTAATCACTTGTGTTTAGTTGAAATCTACTCATAAAATGAATAGATTTCGATTGCCTATATACGATCTTTGTTTTTTCCTCGCAAGCTAGAAGGGCATATTCATTCCGGTAAATGATATGGTGGGCAGAGCTAATCGCAGTCAGGAAACTTTGTTTAAACCTTGCACTTTTGAGCAAGCTCAGTCCTCTTTTTTTTTTTTCTTTTTTTTTATATATGCTTGGTGTAGATAAGCACTTATTCTCAAGCTATACAATCATGTTCTCATGAACAAAAATTTGACAAAACTTGGCAGGGCTGGGACAGCTATCAACACCATACGCCTTGGAGAATGGAGGGTGGTCCTCCGCATTCCTGCTGATAGGGCTTGGCATGGTATGAGCCTACACCTCCCACTTGCTTGGAAAATGCCTTGACAAGAGCCCCAAGTCCAGAAGCTACACAGACATCGGCCAAGAAGCCTATGGATCCAAAGGTAGGATCATAGCAGCAACCTTCATATACCTGGAGATCTTCTTGGCCCTCGTCTCCTACACCATCGCGCTCCATGACAACCTCAGCATCGTCTTCCCAGGGACTCGGATCAGCGCCCGGTGGACGCACATGTCCAGCCCTCAGCTCCTGACCGTGATCGCCGTGCTCATTGCCCTCCCGAGCCTCTGGCTCAGGGACCTGTCCTCCATCTCTTTCCTCTCTTCCGGGGGCATCCTCATGTCGATCATCATCTTTGCCTCTGTGGCTCTGACCGCCATTTTCGGATGGGTCAGGTTGGATAATGAGATCCCGGCGCTTCGGATCCGTAACATCCCAATAATTTCGGGGCTCTATATGTGCAGTTTTGCTGGGCATATTGTCTTCCCTGACTTGTATAAGTCCATGAAAGACCCTTCCAAGTTCACCAAGGTATGCTCTCTCGTTCTATGAGGGATAAATGTAACCGAATTCCTCCAACATTTTTCATATGGGTCAACTTACTTCTAAATGCTAATAAAAGAATGAGCAACCAAATCTTTAACTCGTAGCCGGTCCGATGTGGCTTATCCTAATGTCGACAAATGTCTAATGTATTAAGGGCTCGATTGCATGCTTTTTAAACGTTTACAAATATATAAAAAATTAAATGAGATATCACTTTCGTTTTTTGGTAAGGTACTAAAAAGTTTTGAAATCTATGGATTGATTGTTTGTAGGTATCGATCGTGAGCTTCGCCCTAGTCACGGCCCTGTACACGGCCCTCGCCTTCATGGGCGCGAAGATGTTCGGCCCCGGCATCAGCTCGCAGATCACCCTCAGCCTGCCACGCCACCTTGTCGTGTCCAAGGTCGCCCAGTGGGCCACGGTCCTGACGCCAATGACCAAGTACGCCCTTCTGTTGGTGCCCTTCGCCATACAGCTAGACCGCAGCCTCGCCGGGTCGATGAGCTCGTGCGCGCGGACGGCCGTGAGGGGCACAGTAAGCTCTGTGCTGCTGCTGGTGATCCTGGCGCTTGCGCTCTCAGTCCCGTACTTCGAGTACGTGCTCAGCCTCACCGGCTCGCTCGTCAGCATCTGCATCTGCGTGATCTTGCCGTGCGGATTCTACACCAAGATATGCTGGCCAAGCCTGTCGAAGCCGCTCTTTCTTCTGAATGCTTCGCTCATTGGATTCGGCTGCGTTCTTGGGGTGTTTGGGACAATTTCATCGTCCAAGTGCCTCATCAAAAGCCTACAAGGACACACCTGCGCCTAAATGAAACATTCCCAACAACGAAAGAAAACAACATCGTCGTTTTACTTTTGAATTCGGTCACCCTCTTGTAAGAATATGAGCAGTTTTAATTAATGGCTAAAACCTGTCACAACTTTGGTTTTGTCAATTTGCGAGAAGTAAAGGTAAAAAAACTTGCTCTTGTATTTTGAGCCGTAAGGTTTATTGTTCGATTCTCCAAATTGGCCTTTCAACAATTTCTCCATTTGCCTTATTCATACAATACAAGAAGTCAAGAATCCTATTTTAGATTGTACCGAATATATTATGAGATTTTCTACAATCCAAAATATATTTGGAAGATTTCTAATCTCACCTTATTTTGTCGTGTCTGAATCAAATTCTGGATAACCAAACACATTTTAAGTCTCATGGTTATGTTTTCCACTATCCCTTCTTCTAACTAGACCTATCTCGTTAATGGGATACATGTGCATTTCACCTACATACAAACAGTACATTGAAGACTAAATCACCATGCCGATGCAATGCCTCTATCTTCACTCATCACCACCGGCTACGAAAATTCTCTTTCTAACTCTGATATAGTCCATATTCTCTCCATACATGCGACCAAAACACTCGCCCATTCTCTCGCACAACATCAAAGTCGAGATCGCCTACCTTCACCTGCAAGACAATGGACCTTGCTATGAAAACCGCCGTCACCGACCATCTATCTTTGGTTGAGAGATCGAGAGAGAGAGAGTGTGTGTGTTTTAATATCATCTTGTTTGTGAGTGTAGCAGTAATCGAAGTGTAACACTTCTGAAAAGCTCTGGCAATGAGAGTTTCCCTGTCCTATCATCAGAAATGCAGAAAAGCACAGTCCATTCACCCACATCTCTCCCTTTCTGTTCACAGTGCCGGCCACCCTAGAGAGGCCGCCCACCTCGCTGGAGTGGCCACCCACCTCCATCCACCGCACCCTGCCAACATTGCCACTCTATCTGGAGCCGCCATGTGACATCCAGATTTCGCCGGACCTCGAATATGTAACGGTCCGTAACGGGTCGATGAATTTGTCGTCGGTGCCACTTCCGGCTGCCGTTTCATCATTACCATTGCCGGACCGAGATGTCACGTTTCGTGATGATCTTATGATGTACCCTCATAGTCATGCCTTTGTCACAACGAGACGACCCAATCATCGAATAACTTATAGTCTCGTCGGAAATTTCCTTACGTAACACCACACGCGAGACCGAGGCTCATTCTAAATAACACATTGCCAAGCTATTTTTCGTGAAGACTTCCGCCGTCCCTCACGTGTACGTGCAAGACAGGAGGATCGGAGGTCTTTTTCAGCTCACGTCTACGCCGGAACGAAGCCCACAGCCGCGCCATGCATCTCCCATGCATAAGTCTATTAAGGAGTCAACAAAATGGGAAGGTGGACTCCAATTTCTGCAGCTACGTGGAACCATGCGGCCACGTTAAACAGCCCCTCCTCCATGCAGCAAATGAAGACCGTTGACTTATTGGATTGTGCTGTTTGAGATTCTTTTGAACTTATGCACACTCGTTGCTTTGGCCGTGTGCTCAGTTTTGGATTGCACGGAAGCAGATGATGATAGTTTTACGTAATATATTGTAGTAGAAATTTAACTGCTGAGTAGTCGTACTCACCCCTCGTGGGGCTAACATATTACAGAGTGATAAGGATGTTGCTACTGCCTGTGTCTTCCAGTACCTTCTATGGCATTCCCGTTGATCTGCGATGGGAACAATTGGAACATCCTGACCCTGATCTGATAGGACTCACTTTCATCCAGATACAGGTGATACTGACGATTGACACCGGCCTCCCCTCGGGTCCTGTGTATTAGGAGTTTGTGGTCTTGTATGTTTGGAGGGATGGACGTACCATGGGACCCTTGCCGCCGCCGCCAGTGGACGATGATGGAGGCTTGAGTGGGATAGAGTAACGGGGGATGAGAAGACAGCAGTGAATTTTTGGACACCAGCACTTGAAGACAAATGGCGTTGTAGATGACTAAAGGAAATGTCGGTCATTTTTTGGATATAACCAATATAGAAAACTTTGGCTTTTGATGTATCGACAAACATCGTCTAACAAAATATATGTAAATAAAGAGTGCCTAGTTGATATCTGTGTATGTATCTAGTGTGCATCATTTTAAAGTTTAGGAAAGGGGTTGATGGATCCGCTTCCGCAATGATATAGCGCAAGGACCAATGAAAAATGTGATAGACCCCCAAACTCACGAATTCGCCGAAATCCGAGGGTATTGGAATATAGGACATCTAGGATAAGGAAAGAAGTGTGGCGACCCTAACGGATCGGGGCCGTCGGGGGGGGGGGGGCGGCGTCACATGCCATCACTAATTTCCATAATGCTCGTCAGCTAATATTCTCTATTCCCTTTGTCTCTCTGGTGTAATAGCCCTGTGTGCCAATGACGCAACATCGAATTTCAAGGTCGTCAACCTCCACCCGAATGCCGATAGAGGTCCAAGACCTCGGCCTGAGACATTATCGGCCAACAATTAACGGAGGCCACAATTGCCAACCTCAGATCCAACGTAAGCGAAGGTCTGGTGAAAGAATTTGGCTCCTGAATCTCAAAGAAGGATGTTCAGTTTTTCTCGCTATACTTGTAGGTAAAGATCCCCTTTGCATTTGGATCCAGCGTCAGTTGTCTAATCCATGCCGACCATACGATAGCTCGCAACATCACCATAAGCGATCCATTTGGAAACTCCATATAGATGCACCTCACCCATCTGTCGAAGAGAAAATTCATGGTCGGATCCTCTGCCATTTCTGCTTTCACACACACACACACACACATATTCTCGGACAGGTTTTCGCCACGTCAGCTCGAAATCGATCCAAAGTGCGTCTCTATGTGTGTTAGGAACAAGATTCTATTGATATTCAGCAGAGGAGGTCGATGAGCACAGCTAGAAATGTGCGAAGACACTGTTGCATGAGTGGCTGAAACCGAACAAGGCGCGTCATGGGACCTATCAGCTCAAGATTCAAGAACATATTCTCTTCAACAAGGCAAAGAACAAATACCTGCCCCTCCGCAAGTGTTTGGTACGTATGTATATTACCATTAGTGACTGTCCTGATCTCCTTTCCTTTTCAGACATTGTATGCAATACCTCAATTTCGCTATATTTAGCTTCTGACTTTCTCGCACCGAAAATGAAAGTGAGAGAATCTTTGTTGTGGAATCTAAGAGATGGCTACCTTTTGATTCTCGCATCATGAACGCGTTGACAATCTCCTCTTTCTTTGGAAGGCTGCATTCTCCTTTATTCTAAACAACGAGAAAATGCATGGCTTTACATAGCTTTACACAGAGGAAGTAGTTATTTCAATTCCTAATTACCTTCCGCATTTTTCCTCTCTGTTGTCTGGTAATGCATCAGAGAATGCAGTCGCATTTGCATACTTACCCTGTGTAAAATTAACCAACATTTTTTTGCTGTCTTGGACCATCAAGCAGGTTGACTTGTCCTACTGTGATCTCTATGGTAGTCTGAAGCTTGTTCGGTTGATGGCCACAAGATATCTCTCAAACAAGAGGTAACAATTAATACCATTCTGTAGCTTTTCACTTCATTGCTTAAAAATGATAGATTATTCATTGTCATCCTGAATTTAGGCCTTTTAGGAGGCTGTCGTTGAAATCTTCAATTGCAGAAAGGTGATAATCTTTGCTTACTCTGATTCTACTTGAGCAAGCATAGCTAGTTAATCCAACAATATTTCTATGTGCCAATATTGCTCTTATTTAATTCTATGCAGGGTGAATCCGCATATCCTTGGGTGAGGGATGTGACTTTTGCATAGGTATTATACTGCCCATTAATTTTGCACAATTTTACATCATAAGTGTCATAGCTCATTACAAGTCTATAAAGGTTTACAAGATTGTGTTTTTTCTAGTCACTGTTGTCGCGATCTGACATGCCAATGAAAGGGAAAGGTCAGGTTTAGGGGTACTTAACCATGAGAGTTCTCTCACAGTTTGCATTCCAAAAAATGTCATCACCTCGTCTTTCAGGATGAACCCTTATGAGTTTCCTCATTCACAGTCGCGAACTCTCCCAAGCCTATACCTGAAGTGACAGTGGAAGATGTCGTGATTCATACCCACACGGGTAACACACCTCGAAAGAGGAGGTTGGGTATGGATATCGAACTTAGAGGTATCTTTACCATAGTAACTCTCCCAATAATGCTTGCTCTCCATGGATGGCATCACTTCATCAATTAGGAACTTTTCACAGTGGGTATGCTAAACTATGGTGAGTCTCGTAGAGAACCATATCCCTCACGGCGAGTTCATTTTATTGTCTAGTTCTTTAGAATAACCTAATAAGATGGGAGTCGCCACTAGCTTCATTTCGGGGGTTAGCTAGAAAACTCAATCGAGGGTCGGAAGTGACCCATTGATTTCTACGTCACTAGAGATTCTAGATTCCGAGACTTGGGTTATGCTAATATTTCTATTAACGCTATTTTGGTACGTAACAGTATGTTGTGTTTCCTAAGGTGTCCATGCATTTCTTTTTACTTTTGTTAGGTCGATAACACTTTCTAGGTGATCATACGTGGATGGTTTATTTCGGACAATTCTATTTCTAAGAAAAGGAAAAGAAAGCACACAATCGGATTTAAAGACAAGACAAAAAGTAAACAATCAAGTAAACATTTTAAGAAAAGCAGTAAATCTAACATGCAATCCTAAATGACATGAGAATCAAAATGAAAGAAAAGAACCTGCAACTCGTCGGGTGTTTATAAAACATGAGACAACCCGAAACATATATCGGGGACAAATAGTACAAGAATATGTTCGGATAGGACATCGACCTTCCATCATCTTCATGTCTTGATGGAACTCCACCTCAAAGGGCCTAATCTAATCCTAACCTAAAAAACTAAGACTAGGTACACATAATGGGAAAGAAACAACCATTCATGGCAAAAATAATCACAATCATGAAACAAATAGAAAGAATCAAGCAATGGAAACAAGATTCAAAATCAACCAAGTTGGGCCTCGGGGTCAACTTTTGTAATTCATGATCGGTCCCTTTAGACGCCTATCCCAATTTATTTTCATGACTTACAGCCACTACTGACAATTTGTATTCTTTCATGGCAACTAACCGTTGTAAGACTGTAAGACATGTTCTAGATTAATCCCAAAGTTGTCCCACGGAATCAAGCATCTAACGTAAACATATATTTAAAATCCACATGAATTAGTTGGAAATAAATATGCAGACAAGCTCATGAGCCTTGATTCTCAAACAATCAAACAATTTCAGTGAACCAGCATTGGATCACTTATTCATTCAACAAGCGCCAATCACAATCACAAGCATTTAAGAAAGTAAACAAGTCAAAGATTATTGGAATTCAAATGATGCTCAAAAGTCATTTGAAAAGAAGTTATTAGTGAATTGCAAGATAACTTGCTAATGATATTGTAAGGATGTGTCATAGCTATGGAAGGCATTTAGCCACCAAGGCTAACTCGGGTGCAACAATGGGCACTCTCATTGAGCTTCGCAGGTGCCCTAAATACGGTCCAAACTTTAGATGACATTGATGTTAAACTAAGAGCATGATTTGAAAATTTGGAATTCGAAGGATGACATGAAAAATATGTGCATGAGCATCAATTGAACTAAAATCAAGTCCAAATCAGTAAGAAAAAGAAAATTCAGACAAGTTCAAGGCATTTGAGAGATCTGAAAAGCATACAAAAATGAATTTTTATTTTCTGAAAATTGTTGTGCGAATAGTTCAAAAAGTGAGGAACAAAGTCCATGAAGACATTTGAGGCAAATTCAGCATGCAAATTGACAAAAAAAATTCTAGAAGAAAAACACAGCAGAAAGTTGTTACACAACATCACAATATAGGGCAAATAAATCAATAAAATTGGAAAGTAACCCATGGAAAAATTGTCCCAAGAAAATTACACATCATAGAGAATATCATAAGGAATAACTTTCGTGAAAAAAGTTTTCTAAGAAGAGCTACGCATGAATTTACAAAAATTCAACAATGTGCATCATTGCATCAGGAAATCAGCAAAACAACAGGATATCATGACGCATCAACAGAGATGTGACCTAGTAAATAATATCTAAAAAATGTGAAATTTCACCACAATATAGACAAAAGAATGGCGATCAGAGTTTTTTTAAGGGTCTGACTTAAGAATCTTTACTTAGAAAATCACACAAAAATAACAAAAGTCTAACTTAACAGGGGTAAAATAGGGGTTCTGAATTTTACCTAAGTCAGATTTTTAACCTAACTTGGAAAAAATGGAAAAAGGAGTCAAATGATAAGCAAATAATACAAAATCAGTAGCATTGGAAAGATTTAGACAATTCCTAAGATTTCCCTAGAGAGTTTAAATTCAATCGAGGTCAAACTGATGTTTGAAAATTGATGTTTGTGAAAACATGCGAATCAGCCATTCACAAAACAAAACACGATGCATGTTAAATAACCTATAAGACTACTTAGACAATGCATGAAAATAATGAAACTTGCACACGACATAAATTTGAAGGCGACAATGATTTGGATAAAACATTTAACCCTAAATCAGAATGTGAACAAGTCATACTAGTCATTAATATTGCAAAATGTCTTAAGACTAAAAATGATATGTTCAATGAATTTCAATTGCAATTGGCCTTATTGTTGTATGATTTTCACATACCAAATAAAGTTCAAATGTGACATATTATATATGGATGTGAAGCTTGTAACAAATACTTCAAATGTCAAGAAGACATCGACGCATGATTTGGTCCTTAAGGGACCCAAACAAATGGATTTTAGTAGGCTCATGACAAGCTCCTAATCCAATAAAACCATCACGGAACATACTTAATTTGAGTAATCTCACGACGTGAAAAAAAAATCTTCCAAAAATCTCTATATGTAGAATGCGACACGATAACATTTTCATGAAGACATCTAAACTCAATTTAGATCACACAATCCTACGTGAAAATGACAAAATAGAGGCTTGTTGTGAAATGCTCTAATTGCAGTAGTACCTAAACATATTCATGCATGCAATTGACATATCAAATGATGGCCAATTCTCATGAATCATACCTTTTTTTAGAACACTTACAACATGTATTACAAATCTCATGAAGGATGTGATGTCAAATGAACTTATCTACAACCTCAATTTCAAGCAAAAACAATTCGGATCTAGTGCAGGGTAGACAGACCTAGGGTCGGTTTTTGGTATTTTACCTAATCAAAACATCCTAAAAAAAAAGTCTGGAAAAAAATGTATAACATACTCAGACAATTTTGTGTAAACTTCATGAAGAAATTTTTTCCATAATCCATGCACAAAAATCAGAATGAAAATAACAAAATAGAAAATTGTACAAAGTCAGAAACACAAATCAACCTAAAATTGCTGCAGAATTGACAGATTTCAAACGTGTTTTTCAGTGACCAAACGACATCCATTGTGGGCATGTGACTATCAAATCGAAGCTCTAGAAGTCTATTTTCTATGTCTAGAAGGGCTCAAGGTCAAAAAGTCTCATCTACCACCTCGTTTCAGCCAAAACAGTAAGTCCATCACAGAGATACGGAATTGTAGATTAATACAAATCAAGCTCAATCAACCTCAAGTTCATGATCATTGATCATCAATCCATAGAAAATCATCCAATAACATCATCAATCACCAGATCTAAGCATATTATGTAAATCTAAAGTCGAATCCTAGGCTCGATCAATTAAGCCATTCTCATCTCATCGGATTCAAGATCAAAAGGGTTTACCTTTGCATTTTTCTTCGAATCCAAGCGTGATTAGGCGAAATGAATGTTGCCGGAGTAAACCTCGAACATTGAAGATGCTGATTAGATCACCTAGGGATCAGCTCGGGATGGTTGGACTCTTGGCTTGATCGCCAAAATGAATCGGTTCGATTAGGACCAGCCTTGAATGCTCGTGAGAGAAAGGGGCCGCTGGAGACTTTACTATGGCTGATTCGCCAAACCCTCGTCACAACAAGGTTGGGGTTGCTTCTAGGTATTGATTGATAGTGATTAACGGTGCCGGAACTACCAATGACCATCAGTTGGTCTAATGAACAAAACCGGTCCTATTCAAACTGACCTTGGATGCTGGTGAATCTTGGCCTGATCAGAGGGCCTTCGGTGACTGCTCGGCTGAACTCTAGCTACCAAAACTCCGAGGACAGGCTAAGGAAAAGATTGGCAAAGGCAGATCCCCCGAGAAGGAAGAACAGACCAATGACCGGACTAGTCAAAACTCAGGACCGGTTTGGTTGCCAGTTTTCAAGCAACTTTCGAGGAGAGCCCGAGCGGGAGCTACCGACCACTGAAGAAAGCAGCAGCGATGACAACAAGCTGAGAGGCAGCTCGTTGGTCACCGATGTGGGCAGAGATCCGCCAGTGGGGGCCTTGACTGGCAGTAAGAGGCATGGTGGTGAGAAGGGATGTGGCACGACGAAAAAAGAGATAAGAGAGAGAGTGTGTGTGGTGGGTAAGAGGGAGAGAGAGGAGCGAGAGATTTCGATTTTTCATCTGAAGATTAGCGAATGAGGCCCCCCTTGACATTTTGGAGGGAAAAACCTTTTATATTAAGGCCTTATCGTCGAATCTTGACCATTGGTTCAATTCGACGATCAAAATTTTGATTTAATGGCCAAATTAAGTTCATTAAAGGCTAATCACACTTAGATGTGTCACATGAATGATCGGATGGGCTCAATTCGTAAAAAAATAAGGGTTTAAAAACGAGAATCACAATTATGACATAATTAGGGGCAAAATCATAAATTCACAAAATTCAGGGATTATTTTGCAAAATTCGGAAAATGTAAGGGGATAGTGGTAAAATATGCATTACAAGGATCCAATAACCGGTCACTGGCGATCCAGAACCGGCCAGCAAGGGGCCGAACCGGCCTGCCTCATTAGCGATCGGTTGGACCAGTTGTGTTGGTTCACGTCGGTTCGACCATTCTGGCCAGTTCTAGCCGAGCAGTCCCTTTGCACAATCCTACATCATAAGTATCATAGTTCATTACAAGTCTAAAACGGTTTACAAGATTGTGTTTTTCTGGTCACTTTTTTTTTTTTTTTTTTTTTTTTGAGTGCAGCTTTAACTTTTTGAGGTTGTGAATACTCTTGGCCTCTTAGATTTAGTTTTAATTCTAATGGATTATGGCTTATTATATATAATTTAAATGATGAATGTTTCAAATTTAAAGTCATTTCATGCAATAGTATAATATTCTCAACAATGACTATTTTTTGAACCAAAAGCTATGAACCATTAGGATAGATTATTGGAGACAGTCGACAAAAATAGAGCAAGTATTTTCTTCTTTTGCTGTGCTAGGCAATAGAATGCTGGCAAACTAGCTAACTCCTACCCAATATTAGTTCCATATCCTGAACAAATACTTAGGGAGAAGTGTGGCAACTTATTCATGGAGTGCAGATGAGTCCTAAAACTTGATCAAAGATGTAAGTCCTAGAACTTTTTAATGGTTCCGTCCACTTGTAATATTCTGTGGAGCAAAATGGCTGAAAATACTCTATTAAAATGTTGTAAAATCCAAACGACAAACCATAATGTTTTAGAACTTATCTTTACTTCAAGTAATAGTTCTTGGACTTATGGTCCAGGACAGTATAACAACTTAAGCATATTGATGGATAGACTATCCCCCTTAAAGACCTAAATCAATTTGCTGTGATGTCGATGAATGCTAGAGGAAATAGACTATTCATTCGCTCTTGCTAAACAATAGTTGATTATGGTTGTCCACTTTGGCTAAGTCATAACTATCTTGCATTTTCTTTTTCTTTTTTTCCTCCATAACAATTGTGAAGTGTAAGAATTGGAAAGAATCATCTTTGTTTAATTTGTCTGCTTAAGCTATAGATGAAGAGATAGGTTTGCATATAAATTGCTAGGACTGAATTAGTGACGAGGAGTTTGTGGATGTGTAATCGTGTCTTGCTTGAGTACTGCTTTAGATTATGAAAGGGCAATTATATGACAATTTCCCATGAAAGTTACTTTTTCAAAGGATTTCGGGAGAAGTGCCAAAAAAGTTCTAAACCTTTTGTTTTTGTGTCGATTTAGTCCTAAATCTTTTTACGTTGTGCTAATTCAGTCCTTTCCGGCCAAAATTGGCCGGATTTTGTTAATTGGACATCGGCCGCCGACATGACCCGATCGGCGGCGACGTGGACAACTTTTAATAATTTTAATATATTTTATTTTGTATTTTGTATTTTTTAATTCTAGTAATCCAACTTAGTTCCATGTCATCAATTAATGCTCCATGTCATCACTTAACAGTTTGAACAAATAGAAGGACTAGATGGAACATTTGTTAATAGTTTAGGGACCAAATTGAGCAAATTGAAAGCTTAGGAATGAAATTGAACATTAGATGAAAGTTCAGAGACCAAATTGAGCAAATCGAAAGCTCGGGGATGAAAATGAACATTAGATGAAAGTTCAAGGACCATTTGTGACATTTTCCCAAGAAGAAAATACTTGCACTATTTTGTCGACTGCCTCCAATAATCTATCCTAATGGTTCATAGCTTTTGGTTCAAAAAATAGTCATTGTTGAGAATTGTCGTGACCTCTTTTTTCAGCACCCAATTAGAGTGGGCGCTTGCAAAGGCTAATGGTTTGGCTAGATTTATTAGGCTTAGCCTGGGTTCTCCCAAACCCACCAATTCACGACTTAATGGTTTGATTTTTCTTACTTGTAGGTTAAAAGGAGTCGCCACTAATCTATTTGGGGTGGGTTGATTAGAAACCCAAGCAAAATATTGGAATGAATATTCGCTCCCGTGCAACCAGAGAAACTAGGTTCGGGGATTTGATTACACTAGTTAATCATTAATGCCCTTCCGGTACCTAATCTTATTTAAACCCTAAGGCTTTTGGATTTTTGATGGGTTTTCCATGTATTTGCAGAGGAAATTTTTTTTTGAGTCTTTTTTTCTATTTTTTTTTAACACATAAAGCATTTTTTTTAATCTTT
Source organism: Eucalyptus microcorys (assembly GCA_014182515.1). Taxonomy (NCBI): domain Eukaryota; kingdom Viridiplantae; phylum Streptophyta; class Magnoliopsida; order Myrtales; family Myrtaceae; genus Eucalyptus; species Eucalyptus microcorys. Next base: position 21,742,212 of record CM024564.1, read on the forward strand.
TTTTCTGAAAATATTAATCATTTTTGGCTTTTTAAAAAAAAAATTTGGACAATTAGGAAAGAATGGGATATTTCTAGATTTTTTTATTTTCTGAAAATAAATTATTTTTATTATATATTTTTTATTTTTTTATTATTATATTATAAACTATCCAGGTCAGACCCCCGGGTTGGGTTCGACCTAGTTTATTAAAATTAGCAGCCCGGGTCAGATTCCCATATTGGGCCCGACTCGAGTCGTCCACTCGTGGACCAAACAAGCTTGCGGCACGGGCCTGCAGTACATGGTCGACTCGGGATCCCTTTTTTCTTTTTCTTCTTAAAACAAGCCTAGCCCAAATCGAATTAGCCCTATTTTTCAATAAAGAAGGGCTCAGCCTAGGGATAAGTTAGCCTACACGCGCACGCCTAGCCTAGACAGATCCCTACTCGAATGACGACTCGCGTTCGACCCGATTTTACAGCCTTCCTCCTCCTTGTTTCTTCGCGGCACTGAGGAAAGGGGGCTGAGATGTCACCGGGCGGCGGCTCTGCATTGACGACAGCAATGATGCAGTGGGTGGTGGCAGCAGGTAGCAAGTTGCTCGGCCAGCTGGGAATGAAGTGTGGAGGATGGTGGCGGCAAGGGTTTCGAGGGGGGGTGACAACGTTGAGGTCTGTGAGAATGGGCAGCAATGATGCGGTGCTGGTGTGGTTAGTGGCGGCACGACTCGAGGGAGCGACATGGGTGGTATAGGGATGGCGCTAGTGACCAAGCTGAGACGACAAGGTGAGCAGCGGCGGTTCAACGAGACAAGGGTCGGCGTAGGGGCTGAATGTCACGCCCCGGTTCTCTGAGCGCATGACCATGCCTCTGCGGTCAATTAAATAGCAACGTCTCAGGACGTGTCGCCGACCCATTCATTTTAATGCGCATGCGGAAGCGGATAATAAATCCCAAACAATAACAAGATGGGATAGAAAAGTAGGGTCATAATTTTTTCAAACCACAACATACTTATATACGCATATCAAACTATGACATATACAATATTAACTGATATATACACGGTCTGCAAAAAGGGGGGGTTTAAAGTACTATAGATCCTCTTCCTCATTTGAGTCTTCAACTTAATACTCCGAGGTCCTTGGATTCGAAAGATCCGGGTTTACCATTGAAGCACCAGAAGGATCTGCCGTGCCTTTTTCCAAAGCAACCTCCAGCACATACATAGGTGTTGACACCTAATTTAAATTCATTTTTAGAAATAAAAGATAATCTTTGATTATAGAGGGAAATTTTGAAAAAAAAAAGAAGAAAAAAACTTTGAATTCAAAAATACAACCATTTGATTTTGGAGCCATTTTTCTTGTTGAGTTGTTGAGTGAATATTTCACTTGCAAAACAAACTTGATTTTCTTTCTGCTCTATAAATGGAGAGTCCGAGGCTTCGAAAGAAAGGGGGGATTTTTCTTGGTCGAAGGAAAAAGTGAGAGAGAGAAAAGGGGGTTTTCCTCTTCGTAGAAGGGATGAAAGAGAGGCAAAAGTGAAAAGTGAGAGAAAGAAGGAGTTGACGTGAGCAGGGAAAAGAGAGAAAAAGTACAAAGTGGTAGAGAAAGAGGGGCTAGAGTTCGGCAGAGACGTGAGGAGAGAGGGAGAGAAGAAATAAAATAAAATAAAAAAAGGCAAAAAGATGGACCACTGTGCATCTTCCTCGTGAGCTTCCATTCGGTGTCCCTGCTGCCCGTTTTCTCCGTGCTGCCAAGACTGCTGCCGCCACTCCTGCGCCCCCACATCGCTGCCGGTTCGAGATCCTCCGCTCCGCTGCGCCAGCACCACCGCTCTCGCCACAGCCGCTTCGCCGGTCTCCCCACGAAGCTCATCGAAACAACCTGACGTGCGCGCCTCGCGCACCAATGCTCCCTACAACCCGCCGATCTGGTTACTGCCGCACCGCCAACCACGACAACCCGACGCCACCACACTTCGCAGCTCGAGTTTTCACCAGTCATCACCTTGCCAAGCTGCATCGCCGGTCCTTGAACTCCCTTGATCGCCGCGCTACTGTTGTCATTCAGCCACTGCGCCTTTGCAACGCGACCTCGACGCCGCCTCCGCTTGCTCACTCGCGCCTGAACCCGAGCACCTTTGCTGCTGTCCTCGCTGCACCTTTATTCTGCCCGAGGTCCTCCCCTGTTTTGTTGCAGGTCTACCTCGCCGGACCTCCGACGGACAACCCCAGCTCCGGCCACCAGGACCCATCACCCTTGGCGAACCACCATCGCAGCTCAACCATTACTGCTTCCTCGCCATTTCTTCAAGTCCACCGTGAGTTAGACTAGGTAAATTTTTTAGATATTTGGTTTCATAGTTTTTTTTTGTTATTTTCATTCTAACCTGATTTGTTTTGTTTTGATTTATTATCCAATTAGAAAATTTGTCATATTAAGTCATGATGATAAAAAATATTAAGCCGTGAGACGTTTGGGTTAGATTTTTTATTATTTCGACTTTTTTTTATGACAAATTCATGAATTGCTTTGCATCATTGAAATTATATGTCATTGTTTTATATTGATGAATTTTCAATAGGACATATTTTGGTGTGTTATTTGTTCATCACATGTCATGCATTATATGTCATATCTAGGATTTAGGTATTTAGGTCCATATGCATTTCATAATTAAAGCTTTGCATTTTGACTTTTTAGATTCATATAGGATTAGGTTAATTTTCCTTTAATAAAACCAAAACAAAAAAAATGTTATTTAGGTTATATAGATTTCATAATGTGCATACTACATGTTGCGCTTTAGTTAGTGGGTCATAGGTTAATGTTTTAATATTCCCGTCGTGTAGTTTTAAAAAAAAAAAAAAAAAGCCAAAGATTATTATTGCATCATTATGTTGTTTTAATAAGAATTATTAAGTAATTTTAAAAAAAAAAAAACACAAAAGGTCGTTTATTTGGTTAGTTAATAGGTTAGTTCATAATTAATCCCATTTTATGTCATAATTGTTTAGTGTAGGTTGCATACATTAAAAAAAGAATCATAAAAAAATCATAAAAAAGAACATGCATATAGAATTATTATGTCATTCATCCCATATCATGTAGTACATGCATATTTAGGATTATATAAATTAGATTGCACACATATGGTGATAGTTCAAATTATGCCATATAAATCGCATTTCATATATCATTAAAGTAAAATTCATGCATATTAAGTTTAGATTAAGATTGCATAATAAGAAAAATTAGGTGTCATGTCATTTAGAAATCATGTTTAGGGCATGCATTTTTATTAGCATTTTTTTTTATTGAATGTTATTTTATTGATTGTAAACCCGCATGACCATTTTCATGTTAGTAGCTTAAGTTAAAGTTAATCAACATTGCCTTCAAAATATTTTTGAAATTAAAATAAAAAGGTACCGAAAAGGCGTTAGACTAATCTAGCGTAACCATGTCCCCTGGACCTACTGAATCTCTAGTCCGCAAAAGTAAAGTATTCTCCCATACTTTACTTGGGTTTTAACCAACCCTAATTGGTTAGTGGTAGCTCCAAATTGAGTATAATTGCATGTTTAAATGGGTTAATTTCTTAATATCAAGTCGCGATTGGTAGGACTTGGGAGGGTCCGTGCCAAGTCTTCGGACTTAGTAATCCATTAGCCTTCTTTTTGAGTAATTCACCCTCGGGAAGGTCGCGACAGCTTGGCGACTCCGTTGGGGACAAAGTTAAAACTCATAGTGGACATAGGCCTGTTTCTTTTCTTTTTTAAAATATAAATATAAATATAAATATAAATATATATATATATATATTTTTTTTTTGTTTGGCAGCATGGAAACAAGGTACACTCCTAACATGAAGTGTTAAATGTTTTTATAGAAATGAGGTATAAGGGTAGTAGTGCTTGCTGACTCTTTGTTTTGTAGGAAGGTGTTGGGATTGAATGTTTTTCTTATCATTGAAGTGTTTCTTGCATCATAAATTGTTGTGCATGATTTTCAAATTTTTTTAGCACTACACATTGCACACACAACCTGCCGTCGGACCTGGACCGCATTTAAGGATTCTAGGATGGTGTTGAGAAATGAACCAACCTTGAACGCGAGACCGTGATGTAGAGGTTGCCTTTCTCAACCCCGAAATTTTTTTCTTGGTGTCAAAATGTTTATCCTTGTTCGCGAGATTGCGTGATCATGGGATTTTCCTTTTGACCGAGCCAGAGTTAAGAGGACCCGACATTTGTACGCGAGACTGCGACTAGTCGGCCCATCCTCTTGGCTCTAATTTGCTAAGCCTTGTAATTTAGGTGTTAAGCCTCACATCTCATGTGCCTGTCTATGTGGTTGCCATTTTCCTTTGTGAAGTAAGTATTCTTACCTTATATTACGCAATTTATTTACTTTATTGCACTTTCTTTTGGTCCATGACACTAGGTTGATCATAAAACTTAATCTATATACAATGGGGAGATCCGATGTTCAATTCGTTCCAACTCCTAAGATTGAGCTCAAAGGGTGGTCGAATAAATTAAGTAAAGAAGGTCAAGATTATGTGGAATCGATCTTTGGGACGGCTCATCCCCCTTTTGGATATTGGAGTCCATAGTGGTGTTTTGCAAGCTATATCACACTTTTGGTGTCCCGAGACGGCTACATTTATTTTTGGTAAGAATGAGCTAACTCCAACACTTGGAAGAGTATAGCATTATCATAGGAATGCCCCTTGAGACTGAACTTGTTAAGCCACCTCTTGGTATGGAACCCACATCAATTTTATCTCAATTTCTAAGAATTAAAACTGATGAGGTTAAGAAAGTTTTGAAAGCTAATTGTAATGCATGCCCTTTCTCCTTTTTGGCTGATCATTTTTTAAATCAATCCTCAATGCGCCAAAAGGGTAGGATATTCATCTTAGCATTCTTTGGACTTATAATATTTCCTCATCGAAGAAATGCTATTGATCCTTCGATTGCATGGGTGGTCAGACAAGTATGTGCTGGCATGAACTTTATAAACATGATTTTAGCTAAAACATTTTTATCCCTCAACCGTTTTAAACAAAATGGAGAAAAAATCATGAATGCCTCTCCTGAACTTTTACAAATTTGGTTTCTTTCTCACATGAAGGAGTTTGGTCATTTCATGCGTCGAGGTGAAATTGATGATTCTAATTACCCAATAAAGAGATTTTCAATCTTAGAGAAAAAGTATACCGGAAAATCATTTTCAGATTGGGTGACTTTTCTTAAAGATCCAAATCTCAAGGGCTTCCTATGGTATGGTTCCATGTTAGCGTGGCTCGTTTCTCTCACAAGACAGATAATCCAATTCCACTGATGGGAATTACTGGTGCAACATCTTACTATTCTTATAGAGTGGCCCACCAGTATCGAGTGCTCCAAGATATCCCACCTCCTCTTTGAGTGGATCTGTTTCAAGCCTGCTTCGTGCGCAAGGATCACAAATACCTCGATGAGATCGAGCATCTTGAAAATGCATGGAAGGAATGCCATCCGGAAAAGATAGTGGTGCCTAGAAGATTGAAAGGAAAAGAGAGGGTTTTTCATGCCTCGGATTATTATATCCACCATCATGAGATCCCTCAAGCTCTACTTCCCGTGATACCTGAAGTGACCATGAAGCCCACTCATAAAGCACAAATTGAACGTCTTGAAGAAACGGTGGAAAGGAAGGAGGCTCGAATCTCTGAGTTGGTTCGGCAGAACAAGAAGCTTCGAAAGACTGTGATCTCCCAATTATATATGGAAAAGAGTCGCTAGATTTAGGAGTTTAATTCTGGATTTAGGGTGTTATTTCAATTTCTTAGATTGATGTTTTAGGAATTTAATTTCCTAGGGAGTTATTTTAATGTTTTAAGTTGATGTCTTTGGAATTTGATTTCACTTAATAAAATAAACGATTGACCGTTGTCATGGACCAATCTCATTTGTTATAATGCTTACTATATTTGTTTTTTACATTGCTAGGTAACAACACGGCTCACCTAAGATCGCCCATCCGTACTCGTTTTAGAGCAATAATGGCTGATGACACCGAACAAGTGCGTGTTGCTAAACAAACTCGCGTTGCTGCCCTCGAATCGGAGATGAAACAAGTCCTGAATGTTCTTGAGCAGCTCTCTAAGAAAATCGATTCTCTCCAAGCAAACACTGCCCCACCAGCTCCGCAAGTTGAAGCGGTGTTACCACAACATGCTCCCATGGCTGATCCAAGAGATAAAGGCAAGAATACGACCGCAGTTGGGCCATCAACCTCTGAGGATCCCTCCAAGGTTAAAATTACTGACGCGCCTCAAATTGTTGTTGATGATGAGGTACAAGTGATACCTTCGGCTATACCAAAAATTGAGCAGGAAAAACGCTTGATAAAAATCGAGGAGAAACTTAAGCAGCTGCAGGGTGCATTTAGCCAAGACCCAACTGATCTGTCCCATTATGCAAAGATCAAGATACCAAAGAAGTTCAAAATGCCAGACTTTGAAAAGTATGATGGCACCTCTTGCCCGAAGATCCATTTGCAGACTTATATGGTTAGGATGACCCCATATGTTGATAAAATACCCCTGATGATTCAGCAATTTCAAGCAAGCCTGACAGGACCGGCATTACAGTGGTATATTATGAAGAAAATTAATCTCCTAGAGACTTGGGAGGATTTGACAGATGCCTTCTTCAAACAATATAAGTATAATATTTATGTCACCCCATCTCGAGAAGATTTACTTCGCACTGAGAAGAAGATGACAGATCTTTCAAGGCATATGTCATGAGATGGAGGACCGTAGCTGCTCAGATTACTCCGGAGTCGACAGAAAATGAGCTAATGGATTTGTTCATGAAGACACTCTCGCCTGAATATCGAAATCAGATGTTAGGATCGATTGCCGAGTCGTTCAATCAGCTAATCCCTGTTGGCGAGCGAATTGAAGTAGCATTACGTGATGGATGGGCGTCTGATCAAACCGACTCGTATAGGAGAGTCTCAGCCAAGAAGGATAAGGAGCCTGTAGCGGAAGTTAATGCAACTTATGTTCAACCCCCTCGCCCTGTCTCGAACACTCAACAGGGAGGAGCACGACCATTCTTTGGCCAGCAGAAGAACTCTTCCAGGCGTCAATTTACGCCTCTTCCTAAGCCATTGTCCAAGATCTTGCCAACCCTTCAGAAGAAAGGATTACTCGCTAAGGAGCCTAAGCGACCTAATCCCGAGCGTTTCCCCAAATATGATCCTTCCAAGACATGTGCTTACCATATGGGGGAGGTAGGACATTCTGTTGACGATTGCTATACGCTGCAACACAAAATCCAAAATCTGTTGGATGCTAAGGTGGTCTCATTCCGTGATGCACAGCCAAACATCCAGAATAATCCACTCCCTGACCACCCATAAGTTGTGAACGCCATTTTCAGTTTTGATGCTGGTCAAAAGAGGAGCTTGAGAGTACATGTGGACAATGTTTATAATGGTTTAGTTCGAGCTGGATACTACTTAGACGTAGAAGAGCCTACCATGTCTCAGAAGGTGCAAAGAGTTAAGGTAATGTCCAAGAAGGGAATGATTGTTTATGCGGATCCTGCTGACACCGTTTCAACTATCACTCCAATCATTATTGATCTAGAAGAGGAGTTTTCTGATTTTGAGGATGAGTTTACTGGTTTAAATATTGGAGCTAATGATCCCTTAGCTTTTGACATGCCACCGTTGGAAGATGCGTAGGATGAAGATGGATTAATCATCAACGATGTGCCGCCATCAGATGATGAAGAATTGATTCTTGACGTTACGCAACCCTATGCTTACATGAATAATAAGGCGGTACCATGGTGTTATGATGCAGAGATAGATGTGGTCACTCGATCGGGACGCACTTACGCTCAGGCCAACTCACAACCTGTCAAGCCAGTCACTAATGAGGAGGCTAAAGAGTTCTTAGCTGTAATTAAAGCAAGTGAGTATAGCATAGTGGACCAACTTCGTAAAATGCCGGCACAAGTCTCCATATTAGAGTTGCTTTTGACATTAGAGAAACATCAAAAGGCCTTGATAAGTCCTTAACGAAGTACATGTCCCAGAGTCCATTGAACCTAAGAAGTTGGGGGAATTTGTGGGGGCCATTTTGTTAAACGACCAGATTACTTTCTCAGATGATGAAATCCCAGATGAAGGAAAAGGACACGACAAAGCCCTTTATATCTCAGCCAAGTGTCGAAATACCTTGGTGTCCCATGTACTCATTGATAATGGATCGGCTTTAAACATATGCCCTCTTGCAACTTTAAAACGTCTTAGGTATGATTTGGGGAAAATTCGCACGGTTAAAACCTCTGTTCAAGCATTTGACGGAACCAAAAAAGAAGCAGTTGGGGAAGTTGATTTAGACTTGCAAATAGGGCCAGTGTTATTTAATGCAGTTTTTCAAGTCCTGGACATACCTACAGCCTTCAACTTTTTGTTAGGTCGTCCATGGCTTCATGCAGCAGGGGCAGTTTCTTCAAGTCTTCACCAGAAAGTGAAGTTTGTGAGGAAAGGGAAGCTTATTACAGTTCGAGGAGAGGATGAGTTCAAGATTTATCACGAGATGGCTATCCCTTATATTGAACCAAATTGTAAAGAAGAATCCAGTTTTCAAGCATTTGAGTTGGTTTCGACCATTCATGTCTCTCAAGGCATTACCCTACCCACTCCAAAGTTATCAAAGTCGGCGATCATGGTAGGCAAGATCATGGTCGGAAGTGGCTTTGTTCCAGGTAATGGTTTAGGTCGACATGGTTAAGGCACTCACCAACCAATTGAGGCTGGGCGGAATTCATACACTACTGGATTGGGCTATCGTAGTAGAGGTGGACGATCCTGTAAAGGAAGAGGAAGATGACAAGGACGAACTGGCTTCATTATACCCTATATTAGGTCCACATTTCCTGGGCCTGCGAAGATGATGCATGAGGAAGAAGGGGCGATCGATACTTACATTCGGTACTCCGAGTCTTCAGGTGTTAACGTTGATGTTATTCCTGTCGGATGGGGAGAGGCGAGACAAGCCAGTTGCAGACACCATTCGATCCATTGGAAAAGACGACGCACTCGAAGGAATGGTCGAATTGTTCGAAGAGAATTTAGTGTTTGCCATCGACGAAGTTCGAGAGTAGGAGAATTTTAATTATTTGCACACTCCTCTGCGTAGGAGTTTTTATTGTTTTTTCTGTATTTGCATTTTCATTCCTAGGATTTCTATCATTTCAATAATGTAATTTGCTTTTCATCCAATAAAATACATGGAAATTTTCATGTTTTGAGGGCATGTTGAAGTACACCAAACTAGCCCGGTGATGATATCCAGCCGATAAAAGAAAAGAAAAATCCAAAGAGAATTCTGAGGCCTGGGCTTCATCATGCTTCATTGTGTCAAAATGTTTAAAAAATGGTTTTTGCCAAAGAATTTCAAAAAAATCTAGGTTACCCTATTTGTCTTTCTGATCCATCTACATTTTGTTTCAGGGACAATCATATAGCATGTAAAGGTGTGGAAATGGTCCAATCCAATGCAACAAGTGCTGATAATGATGATCCTGAAGACTCGATCAAGGATTCCATTAAGGTGCAATGTAGCTGGGAACAACATGAAAAAGCCAAGGCTCTCACGTTTGAGCAGACTATCACTATTAATTTAGGTGACGCTGAAGAAGCTAGGGAGGTGAAAATTTGGGCAAATCTCCCCAAAGAAGAGGCCGAGCACCTGATTCAGCTACTAAAGGAATATCAGGATATCTTTGCATGGACCTATGCTGACATGCCTGATTTAGACCCGGCAATTGTGGAGCATTGCCTACCTACTAATCCGGACGTGCCACCTAAGAAGCAGAGGTTGCGGGGAATTAAGCCCAAACTCTCAAAGAAGATAGAGGAGGAAGTGATGAAGCTATTGAAGGTGGGATTCATTGAAGTCTCACAGTACCCCGAATAGGTTGCCAACATTGTACCAGTAATGAAAAAGGACGGTCGAGTTCGAGTTTGTGTTGATTATCGGGATTTGAACAAGGCTAGTCTGAAGGATAATTTTCCGTTACCACACATAGACATCCTTGTGGATAGTACTGCTGGTTTTGAACTATTCTCATTTATGGATGGTTTTTCTGGGTACAATCAGATAAGGATGAAGGAGGAAGACAAGAAGAAGACTGCCTTCATCACCTCATGGGGAACCTTTCATTATAAGGTTATGCCTTTCAGACTAAAAAATGCTGGGGCAACTTACCAGCGAGCCATGATAGCACTGTTTTATGACATGATGCATCAAGAGATTGAGGTCTATGTTGATGATATGATTGCAAAGACTCGACCTAGAAAAAGCCACGTCGAGACCTTGAGGAAGCTGTTTGATCGACTCTGTGAGTTCAAGCTTCCACTAAATCCCGCTAAGTGCGTGTTCGGAGCAACATCCGGTAAATTACTTGGATTCATTGTGAGCAGTAAAGGGATTGAAATCAACCTAGCTAAAGCTAAGGCCATTTGTGAGCTGCGACCTCTATCAACAGTGAAAGAAGTCCGGAGTCTTTTGGGGAGGTTGAATTACATTGCTCGATTCATTTCCCAACTTTCTGAAACCGCCAAGCCATTCTTCAAGCTCCTAAAGAAGAATGCAAGAGTCAACTGGGATGGTGAATGTTGAGAAGCGTTCGACAAGTTGAAGTGTTACTTGATGAATCCACCAATGCTTGTCCTGCCATCGCCGAGGCATCCTTTAATTCTCTACCTCACCATTCATAGCGAGTCACTGGGTGCAATGTTGGCTCAAGAAAGTCCTGTCAATAGAAAAGAACGAGCCATTTATTACCTGAGCAAGAAGTTCACTGTATCAGGGCTGAAGTATCCTAATGTCGAAAAGACTTGTGTGGCTTTGGTGTGGGTATTGCATAGATTGCAACAATACACATTGCATTTCCAGACATTCCTCGTGACTAAGAACGACCCCATCAAGTACTTACTTGATCGACCAACTTTGGTGGGTAAGTTGGCCAAATGGCAAATTTTAACTTTTGAATTTGATGTGCAATTTATGCCACAAAAGTCGATTAAAGTACGAGTGATCGCTGACCTATTGGCCGAGAATTCAGGAGTCTTTAATGACGATGACAGTTTCCTTGATGACCATGTCTTGAGTGTAAATGAGGACTCGTGGAAGATATTCTTTGATGGAGCTGTAAACTTGTCTAGTTCTGGTACTGGGGCAGTTCTGATATCCCCAGATGGACAACACCATCCGGTGGCTCCAAAATTGATATTCCCATGCACTAACAATGTGGCTAAGTATGAAGCTTGCATCCTTGGGCTTCAAGCCACAATTGAGATAGGTGTGGCCAAGTTAAAAGTGTTCGGAGATTCCACACTAATCATAATGCAGACCGTAGGTGAATGGAAGACCAAGGAGGCCAAGTTGCTCCCATACCACAAGTATTTAGAAGATCTGTTGGAAAAGTTCGAGGAAATTTCGTTTGAGTACTTGCCAAGGTCTCATAATCAATTTGCGAGACGCACTTGCGACGCCTGTGCCTTCTATCTTTGCGAGTCACTAATGGGTTAGAGGTCGAGCCTCTGAAAATAGAGATTTTGCTGAAGCCAGCTTATTACATGGTAGTGATAGAGGAACCGGATGGAAAACCATGGTACCATGACATCATGACCTATATTCAAAAGCAAGAGTTCCCAGAAGGTAGCAATCCAACTGACCGAAAGCATCTCATGAAACTTGCCTCAAAATTCTTTATTAGTGGGGATACATTATACAAACGGTCCTTCAACTCCGTCCTACTTAGATGTGTCAATGCTAAGGAAGCCACTCAGTTGATGGAAGAAATACATGAAGGAGTGTGTGGTCCTCACATGAGCGGCCACATGTTAGCAAAGAAGATTATGAGACTAAGTTACTTCTGGCTGACCTTAGAGATTGATTGCATTCAACATGTTTGGAGTTGTCACCATTGTCAGATTTATGGAGACAAGATAAATGTTCCTCCAAATGAGCTGCATCAACTGTCAGAATCATGGCCTTTTTCAATGTGGGGCATCGATGTGATCGGCCCAATTAATCCAAAAGTCTCGAATGGTCATCGTTTCATCCTGGTCGCTATCGATTATTTCACAACATGGATAGAGGCAGCATCCTATGCAGTTGTCACTGCAAAGAATGTCGTGAAGTTCGTGCGGTGGGATATTATTGCCCATTATGGCATGCCTGAAGCCATCATCACAAATAACGGGACAAACCTAAACAACAAGCTTGTCAATGATTTGTTCAAGGAGTTCAAAATTTGTCATTTGAATTCATTGCCTTATCGCCCTTAGATGAATGGTGCAGTTGAAGCAGCAAATAAGAGCATCAAGAAAATTCTGGCAAAGACAGCTGATAATTATCGTGACTGGCATGAGAGGCTTCCTTATGCTCTGATGGCGTATAGGACTTCGTTCGTACCTCTCTTTGGGGCAACTCCTTTTCTCCGGTGTATGGCATGGAAGCGAGTCCGCCGGTTGAAGTAGAAATCCCTTCTCTAAGAGTATTGTCTCAGTCTAAGCTGACGGAAGCTGAATGGGCACAACAGAGGTATGACCAACTCAATTTGATTGATGAAAAACGATTGAAGGCCGTGTGTCATGGTCAATGTTATCAATAGCGAGTGGCCAAGTCCTTTAATCGGAAGGTTCGCCCAAGGCATTTCAAGGTCCATGATTTAGTGCTACGCATGATGCTACCAATTAACCTTGATCCTCGTGGCAAGTTCACTCCAAATTACAGTGGGCCATACATCGTGAAGAAAGTACTTCTTGGAGGTGCTTTAATCTTGGCAGAAATGGATGGGTGGGAATTCACAAATCCTATAAATTCTGATGCTATAAAGAAATATTATCCATGAATAAAAGGGCTCGTAAAAACCTTTTCCTTGCTCAAAGTTGGTCAAATCTCTAGTGTATAATGTTGCATGTTTTATTTTTGCAGGGGAAAAGAATGGATGTGAACAACGGTGTCTTTTATCTTTGTAAGGAACCTCTATGAGCTTCCTTACAAAGAGGGGCAAGACACAGACACTTAACAGCTTTGACTTTATGATTTGATGTGCAAGAATAGAGCATGGCCTTTCTGTCATTATAGAATGCTTTCACATGATATTATGCAATTCGTCAATTCCACTTGAAATTTATCAAAATGGATAATTCAGTGAAAGATGTTGAGTTACTTGAACATGCTAAATGAGGTGTGAAAGGCAAGCCTTATCCCATACACAGTCCTTTGTCTATACATTGTGAGGTGAGTATGGAAACATTTTGTGTTTCAAGGTGAAGAGTTTTCTTGCAAGAAGTACAACAGCTGAAATGATGAGAGGCAGTTCATTTTTCTATCCCAAACACTACATATGATCCATTGCTTAACCCTTTTGAGCCCATACACTTATGGATATTCTTTCCAAATTACCTTTGTCAAGAATCACCCCACATCGGGGCAAGCGGGAGATAAAATGACATCATGAAGTGAGGAAAATGAATTGAAATTTTATTGCTCTCACTTGCATCAATCTTCAAGTCATGCTATTACATTGAATTCATGTGGTAATTTAAGTGCCTTAGGATGACGAAGAGCGTTTCTTTCACTATCCTACACACTTATATCCTTTGCATAGCCCACTTGAGCCTATAATTTCATTTCTTTAAACCCAGTTGGTGATCATCCCCCACCTTTGGGGAAAGGCAAAGAAAAAGAAATTCAAATAGCATGGCTCGAATGCTGATGAAAGATGGGGGCTGCGTGAGTCCAAAGAAAGTAAATGCAAAAAATAAGGGGCATGAAAAAGCAATATGCCTGGTAAAAGCAAGGCAAATGCCCAAAGAGAAAAATCAAACACTTGATGTAGTGAGTCATATCCCCAACAAGGCGATACTAAAAAACTCAAATGCTGTTGCAAGCAATGGAGTTGTGATATGAAGAAAATCTTCAAAGGTGAAAAAAGAAAACTAGTGGTAATGTCAAGATGATCACCAACTCTCACCCTTTACACACATTTTGAGCCTAACGATCCTTTCGTTTCTCAGCCCATGAACCCAGCCTATGTTACGTCCCTTTCAAAGTCTCTTCAGATTAGGGCATTTGAATTAACATAGGAATTCACATGTTTTAAGCATTGCTCGAAAAAGTGCGAGCAAGATTGTTTCTTTCTCATTTTGCAGGGTTCTTGACTTGTAAACCCGGAGATGATTACAGAATCGTTCTTTCAATTGCTTTGACTCAAAGAGTCCCTTTGTTAAGCCATTGACCAAGCCCGCATTACAGTCCTTGTCAAAGGCCTCTCAGATTGGTAAGGTCGTACTGCTTGCAAGAAAATTTGAACTCTTGTCGACAAGATGATGATAAGATTGAGTGATATATTCCTGCATCAATGGTCGGGACAAATAACCCCTCTTAAATGAGAGCGAGTGAAAAAGCCTTTTCACACCAAAAGTGTCTCATTTAGCATGTCCACGAGACTCACATTATACTTGAAAATTGTCTTAATGATAATTTTTCTGGTGGAAGTTTGAAAAGCCATCATGCATGGACCTTCATTGAATTTAAAAAAAAATGAAATGAATTTTTCCTCAAAGACCAAAGGATTTGTCTTTGAAGCCTTGAGTTTGTTCAGTCATCTTTGAATACTTGATGAGAATTCCAAGTACCCATTTATAAAATGTTTTCAAATGTCTAGTGTGAATTCTAGATATTTGAACCTTTAAACGCTTGATGTGACTTCCAAGTGTTTGTCTTTTCCAACATCCGATGTGATTTCCAGATGTTTAGTAAATGTTTTCAAATGTCTAGTGTGAATCCCAGATATTTGAACCTTAAAATGCTTGATGTGACTTCCAAGTGTTTGTCTTTTCGAACATCTGATGTGATTTCTAGATGTTTAGTAAATGTTTTCAAATGTCTGACATAAGAATTAGATTATTTGAAATTTCAAGTACTTGATGTAATTTCCAAGTGCTTGGGATCTGATGAGAGTTCCAGATCCTTGAAGACTTTATTCTTTGAGCCTTTCAATAATCTGAAGGGAGTTCCAGATGTTTGTCAGGTCTCATAAGAATCATTTAACACCTAATAATACTTTTCTGAATCTCCAAATAAGTACGACATGTACGTGTTCTTCTTTGCATTTGCATTTCATTGGGCATGGACACATTGAGATCTACGTTCTTGACCAAATCATTGCATTTACATTGCATTCTTATTGCATGACCTTGCATTTCAAAAGGGATTAAACTCATTTGAGTCATTTAAAAAAAAAAAGAAGAGTCATTGTCATTAACATTTGCATATTCATTTCATATTCATTTTGCATGGTTTAAATTTAGGTGTCATATATCTTTAAAGGAAACCTCTACGAGCTTCCCTTCAAAGAGGGGTAGCTGTTGACACCTAATTTAAATTCATTTTTAGAAATAAAAGATAATCTTTGATTATAGAGGGAAATTTTGAAAAAAAAAAAACTTTGAATTCAAAAATACAGCCGTTTGATTTTGGAGCCATTTTTCTTATTGAGTTGTTGAGTTGTTGAGTGAATATTTCACTTGCAAAACAAACTTGATTTGCTTTCGCTCTATAAATGGAGAGTCCGAGGCTTCGAAAGAAATGGGGGATTTTTCTTGGTTGAAGGAAAAAGTGAGAGAGAGAAAATGGGGTTTTCCTCTTCGTAGAAGGGATGAAAGAGAGGCAAAAGTGAAAAGTGAGAGAAAGAAGGAGTTAACATGAGCAAGGAAAAGAGAGAAAAAGTACAGTGGCAGAGAAAGAGAGGCTAGAGTTCGGCAGAGACGTGAGGAGAGAGGGAGAGAAGAAATAAAATAAAATAAAATAAAAGCAAAAAGATGGACCACTTTGTTCATCTTCCTCGTGAGCTTCCATTCAGTGTCCCTCCTGCCCGTTTTCTCCACGCTGCCAAGACTACCGCCGCCACTCCTGCGACCCTACATCGCTACCGGTCCAAGATCCTCTGCTCCGCCACGCTAGCACCACCGCTCTCGCCATAGCCACTTCGCCGGTCTCCCCACGAAGCTCATCGAGACGACCTGACATGTGCGCCTTGCGCACCGATGCTCCCCGCAACCCGCCGATCCAGTTACTGCTGCACTGCTAACCATAACGACCCAACACCACCACAC
Source organism: Eucalyptus microcorys (assembly GCA_014182515.1). Classification (NCBI taxonomy): domain Eukaryota; kingdom Viridiplantae; phylum Streptophyta; class Magnoliopsida; order Myrtales; family Myrtaceae; genus Eucalyptus; species Eucalyptus microcorys. The sequence goes on from CM024564.1 coordinate 21,758,408, forward strand.
TTCAGCAGCTCGAGTTTTCACCAGTCATCACCTTGCCAAGCTGCATCGCCGGTCCTTGAACTCCCTTGATCGCCGCGCTGCTGTTGTCGTTCAGCCACCGCGCCTTTGCAACGCGACCCCGACGCCGCCTCCGCCTGCTCACTCGTGCCCGAACCCGAGCACCTTTGCTGCTGTGACCAACGACCTGCTGCTGTCCTCGCTGCACCTTCATTCTGCCCGAGGTCCTCCCCTGTTTTGTTGCAAGTCTACCTCGCCGAACCTCTGACGGACAACCCCAGCTCCAGCCAGCAGGACCCATCACCCTTGGCGAGCCACCATCGCAGCTTAGCCATTACTGCTTCCTCGCCATTTCTTCAAGTCCACTGTGAGTTAGACTAGGTAAATTTTTTAGATATTTAGTTTCATAGTTTTTTTTTTGTTATTTTCATTCTAACCTGATTTGTTTTGTTTTGATTTATTATCCAATTAGAAAATTTGTCATATTAAGTCATGATGATCAAAAATATTAAGCCGCGAGACGTCGGGTTAGATTTTTGATTATTTCGACTTTTTTATGACAAATTCATGAATTGCTTTGCATCATTTCCAATAGGACATATTTTGGTGTGTTATTTGTTCATCACATGTCATGCATTATATGTCATATCTAGGATTTAGGTATTTAGGTCCATATGCATTTCATATTTAAAGCTTTCCATTTTGATTTTTTAGATTCATATAGGATTAGGTTAATTTTCCTTTAATAAAACCAAAACAAAAAAAAAATGTTATTTAGGTTATATAGATTTCATAATGTGAATACTACATGTTGCGCTTTAGTTAGTGGGTCATAGGTTAATGTTTTAATATTCCCGTCGTGCAGTTTTTTTTTAAAAGAAAAAAGAAAAGCCAAAGATTATTATTGCATCATTATGTTGTTTTAATAAGAATTATTAAGTAATTAAAAAAAAGGAAAACACAAAAGGTCGTTTATTTGGTTAGTTAATAGGTTAGTTCATAATTAATCCCATTTTATGTCATAATTGTTTAGTGTAGGTTGCATACATTAAAAAAGAATCATAAAAAGAACATGCATATAGAATTATTATGTCATTCATCCCATATCATGTAGTACATACATATTTAGGATTATATAAATTAGATTGCACACATATGGTGATAGTTCAAATTATGCCATATAAATCGCATTTCATATATCATTAAAGTAAAATTCATGCATATTAAGTTTAGATTAAGATTGCATAATAAGAAAAATTAGGTGTCATGTCATTTAGAAATCATGTTTAGGGCATGCATTTTTATTAGAATTTTTTTTAGTGAATGTTATTTTATTGATTGTGCATCCGCATGACCATTTGCATGTTAGTAGCTTAAGTTAAAGTTAATCAACATTGCATGCAAAATATTTTTGAAATTAAAATAAAAAGGTACCGAAAGGGCGTTAGACTAATCTAGCGTAACCATGTCCCCGGACCTACTGAATCTCTGGTTCGCAAAAGTAAAGTATTCTCCTATACTTTACTTGGGTTTTTAACCAACCCTAATTAGTTAGTGGTAGCTCCAAATTGAGTATAATTGCATGTTTAAATTGGTTAATTTCTTAATATCAAGTCGCGATTGGTAGGACTTGGGAGGGTCCGTGCCAAGTCTTCGGACTTAGTAATCCGTTAGCCTTCTTAATTCACCTCCAGCACATACATAGATATATCAGATTCCCGTATAGGACCCTCTCTCTGTCCATTCCGCTCATGACGGTACCATGATTTGTATTGATGAGATACCTTACGGGGTAGCCCCGCATCAACCCAGACCACGGACTTCACGAGTTCATAGACCCATCCCCTTGGTTTCCCATGAAGCGAAATATAAGATACCTGCTCGGTGACCTTCTTTGACTGACCAAAATGCTCGGGATGAGCTACTATTTAGGGACCTGAAAATGTTATCCCATAACGAGGTGGGACAATGTCTCAGCAAGCTCACCCTCTAAACCCTTATTAGGAAGAAAATATGTCTCAGGGCGCTCTAGCCACACCGCCACACAATTAGAACAGAGAACTTACCTCGCCTCAGTTCCTTCCTGCATGTCAGCACAGTTCATATCACAACCATATGCATATAGCAATTTCACACATTAATTGAAGCAACTCACTTTCAAACCAACCAAGCATCGAAGTCCCGATTATAAGGCTAAATCATTATGATACGTCCCATACTGTGCCACACAATTTTTTCCCATAATCAGGCACTGCTAAATCACTCATTCAAACAATTCACAAGAGTCTTGATTATAAGGCCAAATCGTTATGACATGTCTCATACCGTATCACACAATTTTGTCCCATAATCAGGCACGGGTAACTCATATCGGTGGTTCAATCCACACCCAAATTCACTCTCAATAATCAAATTCCCAATTCAACACGACATCCATACTCAATATTCCAACTTAATACTCAAAACTAGGCTCAAGGTTCTAGAGGTGTCCTCTCCCCACAAAGTTCTGACATCGCATGGCACTTAATCCCTGACCACAAACAGTTATAGTACGAGGTACTAGAGGTGGCTCCCACGAATTTACACTGTCGTATAGCACTTAGTTCTCGACTATACTAAACAATAGCTTGAGGTACTAGAGGTGGCTCTCACGAAGTCACATTGTCGTGTAGCACTTAGTTCTTGACTATAAAAAGCACTAGTACAAGGTTCTAGAGGTAACTCACACGAAGTCTTGCTGTCGTGTAGCACTTAGTTCTTGACTATGCAGGACAGTACTACAAGACTTCTAGAGGTGGCTCACATGTGACTCAAGTCACCATGTAACACTTAGACCTTTACAACAAATAGACTACGGTACAAGGTACTAGAGGTGGCCCACACGAATTCACACTATCGTGTAGCACTTAGTTCTTTACCGACTCACAACCCATTGAGTTCCCTCAACACACCACACGTCACTTCATCTTTCAATAGTTATCTTGCCATGACTATAAACCATCACATGATTATTCACTCACGGCCAAAGACATTGTGCTTCATGCTTAAATTCCTTGATTAAAATAATGTCTTGGCCTATTTTCTTAGCATTAAAAATACTCAATAAAAATAATCGTGGGTGGGTACATGGTTGACCTAAGCAAAAAATGCAATATCTTTCTTTTAGAAAATCCCACTATTTATATAGTGTCTAAAAATATTTTCGGCGTTCAAAACTGACGCCCCGGTATTTTTTAATTAAATATCGAAATTACTCAATTTTGAAATAAATACCCAATATTGTAATTATCACTTAATTTGCACAAATCAACACTTAGTTAAATAAATCAATCATACCATTACAATCAACACAAAATTCCGGTCACCGGCTATCCCGATCTAATTTTCGAAAAATAATAATTAATTAAATAATTACTAAAAATAATTAAATAAATACATTTAAATGTCATAAATGCAAACTTAGGCCAAAAAAGCCTAATTAAATACCGAAATGGGCCTGAAAAATTTCCGAACCTATCTAGATAAATATTACAACTTATCCAGTCTCGAATTACACTATTCTAACCACCTAACATGCAAAAAATGGATAATTAAATCACTAATCTAATCTAACTAACCACATAATCCTTAATTAACTTAACTAATCACCCCACAAGCATAATTAACCTCCTAAATGAGGTTTTGTGAGTAAACTCACCGGTTTAGTGCGAAAACCGGTTCACGGCGACAGTGGCGCGACGGCAGCCAAAACTCGGGCCTAGAGCAATATCAAAGGAAGTCCAGACCGGGCTAAAAATGGCCCAACAGCTCACGGCTTGAGCTGAAACCCTGGTCCTGATCTATGGAGGGCTGTTGGTCGGGCCGAGTGGGCTGACCTCGACTAGATTCGGGGCTGAAATGCGGGCTGAACTAGAGGTAAGGAGGCCACTCGATTTTGGACTTAGGCTGGGCTGGCCGTGCGTGAAGGGAACCACCAAGGAGTAGCTTCGGACAGGGCTTCGCTGCTTGTGGGATGTTGCTGGAATGGAGCTACTGCAGTCAACCAATGAGAAGTCAGCGAAGGTGACGCTGGCGTGGAGGATTCGCGGGCAGAGAAGGGAACGGCTTCGACAAAACCATTGAAAGAAAAGCATAATAGCAAAGAAAAAGAAATGAAAGAAAAGGCAACTAAGAGGGGAGGTTCAGTAGTGCGAGACAAACAAGAGAGAGAGAGAGGGTGAGTGAGCAGAGAATGTCGACTAAAGGGAAAAGAACATGCAGAAATAAAATAAAGAAAAGAGAGAGAGAGAGAGAGAGAGAGAGAGAGAGAGAGAGAGATGTGCGTGGATAGATAAGGAAGGACCGGTCAAAGAAGAATAGAGAATTGAAGACTAAGTAGAGGGTTGTCGGGTGGGGGAGAAGGATCGGGAAGGCTAGCGTCCAAGAGAGAGACCGAAGGAAGGAGGGGGAAAAGTAAATCAAAAAATCCCTAACTCAATAAATCTTGGTCTCACAAGCTTTCACACAAATCCCTTTTGTCCCCTAAGCCTTTATGCACATAAAATTCCACAATTAGCTAGGTTGATGTCCACACGTTGTAGCCCCCATATAAGCTTGCGAATTTTGCTCAATTGGACTTCAATTTCTTCAATTTGATGTCCAATTTTGCTGAGGGAGAAGCCCACACAATTTCTACAAGTGCCCTTCACCACACAGCTCAGTTTAGGGGCCAAAATTCCCTTCAATTTGGCCAATCTGAATTTCCGTTCTTTTCCAAATTGTTTGAATTGATTTTCCGTAAAAATTCTGAAATCGCCGAAAATTCTTCAAAGGATGAGTCAACGTTCCTAAATGAATCGTGACATAACAGAACTTTCAATTTTTGAAATCGGGTTCAAATTCGCGATTAATTTCAATCTGACGCGATTTTAGCGTAACCTAATCTACCGGGTAGCTTTTAGGAATTTTTTTGTGCAATTGACCCGTGGTCGATTATTTTCGAGCCATAATGTACCTCTTCGACACATTAGCGACTCTCGGTTTTCGTGAAAATCTCGAGATTTCATATACGGGCACAGAGTACCAAAACGACAGAAAAATCAATCTAATGCCGATTGACGAGAATTTCGCAATTAGATGGAATCACCCACACTTAATAACACACCTTTGTCGGATTGACCTATCTCCGATCTCTAATCGATTTTTAACTGTGCTGTAATGACCCTTGTAGACTAGCATGGTTGAGCAATCGATTCCTGGTCGAATTCTCAAGTCTATTGCGTTTAAATTCATTTACGGCTTCACCTGATAGGCCAGTTATTTTGTGAGTGGCCATCTCAAAGAAAAAAACTATAGGCACGTCGATGAAAAGCCCAACTTATCCAATCGAAAACAAAACCTGAAATTCAGGATGTTACAACTCTTTCCCTCTTATAAAAATTTCATCCTCGAAATTTAAACCATTATAGATCTTTAAACAAAAGGGTGGGGGAACGGTCGTGTCATCGAGTCTTCATTTTTCCCGATTGTTTCTTTTAGTCTCGTGGTGTTGTTAGACCACTTTGACCAAGGGGACCCTCTTGGTACACAGAATTTGCTCTTTTTGATCCACTATCTGAACCAGGTTTTCCACATACGACACTTTGTCGTCCACGTCTAATTTTTCACGATTTAGCACGTGGGTCGGGTCAGGCTCATATGTCCTCAACATCGACACATGAAAGACGTCATGCACTTGCGCCAGCCTTGGCGGCAGTGCAAGACGATACGTTAGGATCCCGATTCTCTCTAGAATTTCAAAAGGGACCTATGTACCTTAGACTCGGCTTTTCCTTCTTGTCAAAGCGTGAAGTATCCCTCATTGGTGACACCTTAAGAAAAAATGTGATCACCAACTTGGAACTCCAACGGTCTTCGACACTTATCAGCATAGCTTTTCTGGCAACTTTGAGTGGTCTTTAATCCGTCTCTGATAATGGCAACTGCACCCACTGATTGCTGGACTAACTCTGGGCCCGTGATCTTTCGTTCTCCAACCTCATCTCAACACACTGGCATTATGCACGCTCTGCCATACAACGCTTCAAACGATGCCATTTGAATACTCTGCTGATAACTATTGTTGTAGGCGAACTCAACTAGATGAAACTGTTCCTCCCAGCTTCCTTTGAAATCCAACACACATGCTCTCAGCATGTCCTCGAGAGTCTGAATCGTCCTCTCAGACTAGCCATCTGTCTACGGATGGTAAACCATACTGTACTGCAGCACCGTTCCCAAGGCGATAATTCTGCATATCTGTCCAATGCAATCTTTTCATACAACAATGAAGTGAGCCGATTTCGTCAGTTTGTCGACCACTACCAAAATGGAATCATTACCCCTTTGACTCCTCGGTAAGCCCATCACAAGATCCATCGTGATGTGCTCCCATTTCCACTTGGGAATTTCAAGAGGTTGTAGAAGTCCTCCCGGCTTGCAATGTTGTGCCTTCACTTGCTAATACGTCAGACACTTGGCGACATGCTTAGCAATGTCTGCCTTCATGCCGGACCACCAAAAGTGTTGACGCGGATTCTGATACATCTTCATATTGTCAGGATGAATGCTGTAACTGTTACGATGAGCTTTTTGACAATAATCTCCTCTTTAAGTGTTGCATCATCAGATACACACAATCGTCCTAGGAACCTTAGTTTTCCGTCTTCAGCGATTTGAAAGTCGGCTTTTCTCTTCTCGGTATCTTCTTGCAAGATCTTATGAATCTGTCAACTATAACGTCTTGATCTTTATCTGCACTTCCGGTTCAATTTTGAGGGTGGCCATAAGATTTGAAATGTGGCCTACCTCAAATTTTGAAAATCGAATCTCTAACTCCTTTGAGTAAGATCCACTCCTAAACCATCATCTGCGCAATCGATAATTTCCTACTCAAAACATCTGCGACCTTTAGTTCCCCCAACTTTGACAACACCATACTGTAAGGGGCCTTAGAGGTTGGCTCCGTCCTAGAGGCCAACTCAATCACGAACTCGATCTCCCTTTTTGGGGCAGATCGGGTTATTCTTCAAGAAACACCTTAGAAAACTTTCGTACCACGGCTATGTTTTTACCTTCGGCTCCTTAACTATCGTATCCACTACAATTGCTAAAAAATCTTGGCAACCTACATCTAGAAACCGATTGCCTTAAGTGACGAATTTTAAAATAATCAAAGGTCATTCTCAGTTTCCACAACTCAAGACTTTCACACACTCACGAGTTGAACTGGAGTACTTCACAATAACAATTCATTACCACTAGATGCTTCTTGAACCAACCCTTTTTATATATAACATCAAAGTTATACATATGCAAAATCGTCAAGTACAACTCTAATCACCGATTCTCCTTTTTAAAACTTTGTTACAACAAACTGAAGTTCTATAAGCTTAAACAAAATTCCTCTGCGCCACTCTGATAAAATTTCCCCAAGAATACTTTTCCCCCTGATTGGTGCATGGCTCGGTTCATTCCTATCCCATTCGCCATCCTAGTGGCGTTCTATTTGCAGTGCCTTCCCTCTGTCTTGTCCCATCGATGGCAGCGGTAGCAGTTGTGGCCCCATCTGCATGCGGGGACAATCCTTAAACTAGTGGCCTTGCTGGCCACATTTAAAACAAGCTCTTGTTTTGAGATGACATGGAACTAAACCGTGTCTTTTCCTACAGAAATGACACACGTCGTTTGAGTTGGGCATTGACTTTCCAATCCCATCCTTTTTGTTGGGCGGAATGGGATATCTTCCTTCAGAAATCGGCTTCTTCCCGAACCAATTACCAACTCTATTGGACCTCAACCACGACTCAGATGCGGCGGCCTATTCATTCTAGTCTCTCTCTATCAACCGAGCCCATTCATATAGGTTGTTGTAATATTTCAAATTGAATGGTATCAGTGGACTCCTCAAACTTGGTCTGAGCCCATCTCTGAATCTCCTAGCTCGGTCTACCGAATCCTCGACCAATCTAGGGGCGTATTGTGATAGCTCAGCGAACTTTGCTTCGTACTGATCTATTGTCATTGTACCTTGGCGAAGGCGCTGGAATTCCGCCATCTTCACCTCTCTGGCATTGTCAGAAAAGTATTCTCCATTGAAGACTTCGAGAAAGGTGTTCCACTCCGGGACCACACCTTCAGGGAACACTATTCCTCTGGTGGCGCCCCACCAAGTGCTTGCAATCCCCTGCAACTAATAGACTGCAAGAAAGACCTTCTCTACCTTGGTGCACATTAGCAGTGCAAATGCCTTTTCTAACTCCTGGATCCAAAGGGCTGAAGCCTTAGGATCTCCTGCACTAGTGAACCTCGGCGGGTTCAACTTCAGAAACTGTTCCACCAACGTATGCATCGGCCTCACCGTAACCACATTCCCAGGTGGAACCTCAGCAAGTGCGACAACAGGTGCGGCAGCGGCTGCGATAGCCACAGCAGCATTGGCAGCAGCAGTAGCAGCAGCTATAACGGCGGCAGTAATGACGACGGCTTGATTCTGGGCCTATTGCCCCATCAGATCTCTCATCGCCTCTAGCGCCTGCATGATCCCAACAGTTCCTGGATCACCAGGTGCTGCTGTACTAGCACCAACTGGAGGCGGTGCTTCTCCACTTGTGCTAGCCTGAGCCGGCGCTCTACCTCAAGCACCAACCCTAGTCGGCATTCTACCCCGAGTCACAAAGGCTATCGACCTCTTCCTAAGAGTCCTCTGCTCCTGATCACTCATACTACATGATCTTTATAGAAACATGTTTTCCCAATTTCAATAACATATTAGAATTTGAGTGACCACCAAACAAGCTACCAATCAACTATCAACCACATGTATCAGCATATTAAAAGCCTTTCCTACTAACTATCCTATGACTCATTGCACCTTATCACTCCGTAAACAAACTTGCTCTGATACCACTTAAATGGGGATGTCACGCCCCGATCCTCCGAGCGCATGCCCATCCCTTCGCGGTCGATTAAATAGCGACGTCCCAGGACACGTCGCCGACCCATTCATTTTAATGTGCATGCGAAAGCGGATAATAAATCCCTAGACAACAACAAAATGGGATAGAAAAGCAGGGCCATAAATTTTTCAAACCACAACATACTTATATACGCATATCAAACTATGCCATATACAATATTAGCCAATATATACACGGTCTGCAAAAATGGGGGGTTCAGAGTACTACAGATCCTCTTCCTCATTTGAGTCTTCAACTGAATACTCCGGGGTTCCTAGATCCGAAAGATCCGGATTTACCACTGAACCATCAGGATGATCTACTGTGCCTTTTTTCCAAAAGCAACCTCCAGCACATACATAGGTATCTTTGATTCCCATATGGGACCCTCTTTATGTCCATTTCGCTCACGACGGTACCATGATCTGTATTGATGGGGTATCTTATGGGGTAGCCTCACATCAACCCAAACCACGGACTTCACGAGTTCATAGACCCATCCCCTTGGATTCCCATGAAGCAAAATATAAGATACATGCTCGATGACCTTCTTCGGCTGACCAAATGCTCAGGAAGAGCTACCATCTAGGAACTTGAAAATGTTATCCCATAATGGGGTGAGACAATGTCTCAGCAAGTCCACTCCCTATACCCATATTAAGAAGAAAATACGCCTTAAGGCACTCTAGCCATACAACCACACAATTAGAACAAAGAACTTACATCGCCTCAGTTCCTTCCTGCACTTCAGCATAGTTCATATCACAACCATATGCATATAGCAATTTCACACATCAATTGAAGCAACTCACTTTCAAACCAACTAAGCACCAGAGTCCCGATTATAAGGCTAAATTGTTATGACACGTCTCATACCGTGCCACACAATTTTGTCCCATAATCAGGCACGGCTAAATCACTCATTCAAACAATTCACAAGAGTCCTGATTATAAGGCCAAATTGTTATGACATATCCCATACCGTCTCATACAATTTCGTCCCATAATCAGGCACGGGTAACTCATATCGGTGGTTCAATCCACACCCAAATTCACTCTAAATAATCAAATTCCCAATTCAACATGACATCCCCACTCAATATTCCAACTCAATACTCAAAACTAGGCTCAAGGTTCTAGAGGTGCCCACTCCTCACGAAGTTCTGACATCATGTGGCACTTAGTCCCTAACCACAAACAGTCATAGTACGAGGTACTAGAGGTGGCTCCCACGAATTCACACTGTCGTGTAGCATTTAGTTCTTGACTATACTAAACAATAGCTCAAGGTACTAGAGGTGGCTCCCCCGAAGTCACGCTGTCGTGTAGCACTTAGTTCTTGACTATAAAAAGTACTAGTACAAGGTTCTAGAGGTAACTCACACGAAATCTTGCTGTCGTGTAGCACTTAGTTCTTAACTATGTAGGACAGTATTACAAGACTTCTAGAGGTGGTTCCCATGTGACTCAAGTCACCATGTAACACTTAGACCTTTACTACAAATAGGCTACAGTACAAGGTACTAGAGGTGGCTCACATGAATTCACACTATCGTGTAGCACTTAGTTCTTTACCGGCTCACAACCCATTGAGTTCCCTCAACACAACACACGTCACCTCATCTTTCAATAATCATCTTGCCATGACTATAAACCATCACATGATTATTCACTCACAGCCAAAGACATTGTGCTTCACCCTTAAATTCCTTGATTAAAATAATGTCTTGGCCTATTTTCTTCGCATTAAAAATACTCGGTAAAAATAATCGTGTGTGGGTACACGGTTGGCTTGAGCCAAAAATGCAATATCTTTCTTTTAGAAAATCCAACTATTTATATAGTGTCTGAAAATATTTTCGGCGTTAAAAACTGACGCCCCGGTATTTTCTAATTAAATACTGAAATTACTCAATTTTGGAATAAATACCCAATATTGTAATTCTCACTCAATTTGCACAAATCAACACTCAATTAAATAAACCAATCATACCATTGTAATTAGTACAAAATTCCGATCACCAGCTATCTCTATCAAATTTTTGAAAAATAATAATTAATTAAATAGTTACTAAAAATAATTAAATAAATACATTTAAATGCCATAAATGCAAACTTAGATCGGAAAAGCCTAATTAAATATCGAAATAGGCCCGGAAAATTTCCGAACCTATTTAGATAAATACTACAACTTATCCAGTCTCTAATTACACTACTATAACCACCTAACATGCAAAAATTGGATAATTAAATCACTAATCTAATCTAACTAACCACCTAATATTTAATTAACTTAAACTAACCACCCCCTAAGCATAATTAACCTCCTAAGCGAGGTTTAGTGAGTAAACTCATCGGTTTAGCGCGAAAACCGGTTCACGGCGACGGCGGCGCAACAATGAATGAAACTCGGGCCTAGAGTAACGTTAAAGGAAGTCCATACCGGGCTAAAAATGGCCCAACAGCTCACGGCTTGAGCTGAAACCTTGGTCCTAATCTGTGGAGGGCTGCTGGTCAGGCCGAGTGGGATGACCTCGACTCGATTCAAGGCTGAAATGCAGGCTGAATTGGAGGCCGGGAGGCTGCTCGATTCTGGACTTAGGCTGTGCTGGCCATGCGCGAGGGGAACCAGCAAGGAGTAGCTTCGGACGAGGCTTCACTGCTTGTGGGACGTTGCTGGAATGGAGTAGCTGTAGTCAACCAACAAGAAGTCAGTGAAGGTGACACTGGCATGGAGGATTCGCGAGCAGATGAGGGAATGGCTTTGACGAAACCATTGAAAGAAAAGCAAAATAGCAGGGAAAAAGAAATCAAAGAGAAGGCAACTAAGAAGGGAGGTTTGGTGGCTTGGTGTGCGAGACAAACAAGAGAGAAAGAGGGTGAGTGAGTAGAGAGTGTCGGCCAAAGGGAAAAGAATGTACAGAAATAAAATAAAGAAAAGAGAGAGAGAGAGAGAGAGATGTGCGTGGATAGGTAAGGAAGGACCGGTCAAAGAAGAAAAGAGAATTGAAGACTAAGCAAAGGGTTGTCGGGTGGGGGAGAAGGATCGAGAAGGCTGGCGTCCGAGAGAGAGACCGAAGGAAGGAGGGGGGAAAAAGTAAATCAAAAGATCCCTAACTCAATAAATCTTGGTCTCACAAGCTTTCACACAAATCCATTTTGTCCCCTAAGCCTTTATGCACATAAAATTCCATAAATAGCTAGGTTGATATACACACGTTGCAGCCCCCATGCAAGCCTTTGAATTTCGCTCAATTGGACTTCAATTTCTTCAATTTGATGTCCAATTTTGCTGAAGGAGAAGTCCACACAATTTTTGCAAGTTCCTTTCACCACACAATTTTCGGTGTAGGGGCCAAAATTCCCTTCAATTTGCCCAATCCGAATTTCCGTTCTTTTCCAAATCGTTCGAATTGAGTTTCCGTAAAAATCCCGGAATCGCTGAAAATTCTTTGAAGGACGAGTTGACGTTCCTAAAATGAATCGTGACATGACAGATCTTTCAATTTCTAAAATCGGGTTCAAATCCATGGTTAATTTCAATCGACGCGATTTTAGCGTGACATAACCTACCGGGTAGCTTTTAGGAATTTTTTGTGCAATTGACCCGTGGTCAATTATTTTCGAGCCACAATGTACCTCTTCGACACATTGGCGACTTTTAATTGTCGTGAAAATCTTGAGATTTCAAATACGGGCACAGGGTACCAAAACGACAGAAAAATCGATCTAGTGCCGATCGACGAGAATTTCGCAATTAGGTGGAATCACCCACACTTAATCACACACCTATGTCCGATCAACCTGTTTCCGGTCTCTGATCGATTTTTAACTGTGTCGTAATGATTCTTGCAGACTAGCATGGTCGAGCAGTCGAATCCTTGTCGAATTTTCAAGTCTATTGCGTTTATTCCTTAACGGTTTCACCTGATAGGCTAATTATTTCGTAAGTGGCCAACTCAGATAAAAGAACTATAGGTGCATTAATGAAAGCCTAACCTATCTAATCGAAAACATAACCTGAAATTCAGGATATCACACTGAACAATGGCAGCATTGGGCTTACCATGACGACATCGAAGGCTGAACGGCGGCGGCGACGTAGGGCTGGGGCGGCGACATAGGGCTGGTGCTACGATAGAGCTAGATCCCACGGTGGCTTGGTGCGCAAGGATGACGTGAGTGCCTGAGTAGCGATAACGAGGCAAGAAGCAGTTGGTGAAGGGTTGGATCGTTGCGGGACAGAGCAACGATGTCTATAGAGAGTGAGTGAGGTCGACATAAACAAGAAGCGTCGTTGGGGGCTGCAGTGCAGGGAGATCTTTGTTGCGGGGGGTAGTCTGAGACGAACGGCTGCAGGGTGTCTTCGTCAAGCAGTGAGTGGTGGCAGCAAGGCAGGAAGTAGTGGCTCAATGTAGCAGGGTTCAAGGAACTAGTAGCCCGGCGTCAGTGACTGAGCAACGACATCAGGGTGTTTGAGATATGTGCGAACACGCTCAAATCTTCCTCTACTGACCCTTCTCTCTCCTTCTCTAGCTTGCTCGCTTAGGCTTGGGTCTACCCACGAGCTCCTCTAGTCTTCCTCCTCTCTTCGACCATGTGCACTCAGATCTCGGCTTGCGAGCATTCGGGCCTCTCCTAAAATCTCTCAGGGGAAGCTTTTGAAGCTCGCATGCTTTCGATCTTGCTTCATGTCCTGCCTCTCGCCTTTCCCTCTGACGCCCTATTTATAAGCATAGAGGCCGGTCGACGGAGGTGCTTAAACCGGTGGCCCTTTGCGCTTCAAGCAGCCTCCCATCGGCTGAACTGACATCCCATCGAGGTGGTAGTCAGGTCACCTACCGCATTGAAGATTGCCTACTACGCCGTATGTCACCGTTCGCCCCTCCGTCTGTTGCCGCGCGCGTCAGACCTCCTTCACACGTGCTGCATATCCATTGAGGAAAAAGACAAGAGGAGGAAAAAGACAAGAGGAGAAAAAAGACAAGTAGGGAGGGAGGGCCAGGCTTTTGGGGAAAAAGAGGGGCTGGGCGCAAAAGGCCCAGCCCGAACGGGCTGCTATTTTTTGTTTTTATTGTCTTTTGGTTATTATTATTGTTGTTACTATCTATTATGCAAAAAAAAAAAACATTTAAAAAGAAATTAAGGCCTAATAAAAAAACCTAGTCAAAATTTATGTGTCAACAATAGCCCCTCTTTGAAAGTGAGCTCGCAAATGTTGCATTCAAAGACAAACTGATACCTAAATTTTGTCCATGCATATACGGCATATTATATCTTATTCAGGACCAAGTGTCCTATGTAGAAAAAAACAGAGTAATATAGCATTATACATAATAAAACAAATAAGAAGATATATGTATTTAGTTACTGGGCATGAGTGAGATAGGGTGTGAACCCCAAGTTTGGTAAGTATTACGGTATCACCTTACCTGGTGACGTGAAGAGGTTGCTTTTCCAAGACCCGTACATTTCTTCAGTCGCCTTGATGGGAAATTGCTTTTCCATGACCCGAACCATTCTTTGGTCGCCTGTTAGAGCAATAAGTTGTTTATCTTAGACCCAAACATTTCTTCAATCACCTTGATGGGTAATTTCCTTTCTAGGACCTGAACCATTCTTCGGTCGCCTATTAAAGCAATAAGTTGTTTGTCTCAGACCTGAACCTTTCTTTGATCGCCTTAACAAAAAATTGCCTTTCTAGGACCAAAACCATTCTTCGGTCGCCTTGACTTGAAATTGCCTTTCCAGGACCCGAACCATTTTTCGGTCGCGTGTTAGAGCAATAAGTTGTTTACTCGACCTTTCTCGAGAGATGTGCCGACCTTTCTCGGGACATCTGTTTATGGGTGCCTGATCTTTATCAAGGACACCGGTTGATTACTCCACCTTTCTCAGGGGATGCGTCGACCTTTCTCAAGGCTTCTATTTATTGGGTGCATGATCTTTGTCAAGGACATCGGTTGATTACCTAACCTTTCTCGAGGGATACACCAATCTTTCTCAAGGCATCTGTTTGTTAGGTGCCTGATCTTTGTCAAGGACACCGGATTATAACCCGACCTTTCTTGAGGGATGCGTCGACCTTTCTCAGGGCATCTATTTGTGGGGTGCCTGATCTTTGTCAAGGACACCAGATGGTTACCCAACCTTTTTCGGGGGATGTGTCGACCTTTCTCAAGGCATCTGTTTGTGAGGAATACCTGGACATACACAGGTATTGAAAGAGTACCTAGATATTCACAAGTACTAACATAGAGGATATCTAGACCTAATCGTTTGCAAGTATCGAAGGGGTATTTGGATGATCACAAGCCTTGGATACTCAGGAAGGCTTCCTGCTTTCTGGTAATTGGAATATCAAGGATGTGCTTCGCATAGTTGTGAAGGTCTCCTACCTCTTGGAAGTTGGAATATCGATGACGTGCCTCGCATATTCGTGAAGGTCTCTCACCTCATGGTAAAGGGAATATTGAGGACGTGCCTCGCATATTCATGAAAGTCTCCCATCTCTTGACAGTTGAGAATATCGAGGATGTACCTAGGATATTCATAAAGGTCTCTCACCTCCTGGTATGTGGAATATTGAGGACGCGCCTCGGATATTCATGAAGATCTCTCACCTCCTGATAACAAAACTTCAAATGTAGCATGAGACTTACCTAGATGGCCACAAGCACTCAAAAGGGTTGGAACACCTGGGTAGCCGCAAGCATACAAAGTATTGGAAAACTTGGATGAACACAAGTATTTAATGATACGATCCGGGACCACTCAGGCGGGTCCAAGTATCATGATGATAAAAGAGCATACCCGGGTAATCACAAGTGTACAACGCAATGGAATACTTGAACAACTACTAGTATTCAATGATACAATTTTTAAGACAACTCGGACAATTCGAGTGTCACGAAAATGGAGTACTTGGATGGTGGCAGGTATTTGAAAATAATGGGATACTTAAGCAGTCACGAGTATCCATGACAACCTGAACAAGTTGAGTGTTGGTGAGAGGGAGTACCCGGACAGTGATAGATACTCAAGGACAAGGGATATTTGGGCAATTACAAGTACTCATACTCAAAAGATAGCTCGAATAGGTCGAATGTCGAAAAGGAAGTAGCTAGACAGTGGTAGGTACCAAAATACAAAGGGATACCTGGACAATCATAAGTATCAATACTCTAAGGACAACTCGAACAGATCGAATGTCAAAAAAGAGAGTACCTAAACAGTGGTAGGTACTCAAAAACAATGGGATACTTGGACAGTCTCAAGCATCCTTACTATGGAGACAACTTGAACAGGTCGAGTGTCAAGAAAATGGAGTATTCGAACGGTGGCCGGTACTAAAAAACAAAGGGGATACCTGGACAGTCGCAAGTATCAAAACTCTGGAGACAACTCGAACAGGTCGAGTGTCAATAAGGGAGAATACCCGGACGATGGTAGGTACTCGAATACAAAGGGATACCTAGACAATCACAAGCATCCAAACTTTGGAGATAGCACGAATGGGTCAAGTGTCAAGGAGACAAAGTATCCGAGCGATGGCCGGTACTCAAAGAAAAAATTTTGGAAATAAGGGTAGAGACATGCTTACCTGATGATATCTCTTATCTCTAGAAGCATGTTTGCTATTTGCTTAGTATGCACACATTATCGTACATGCTGTAAATTCATGAATTTAAATATGATTCATGCATGACAATTTTGTCTGTTTTGCATTATCTGAGTTCCACTGGGGAAAATTTTGAAAGACAACCTTCATTCAGAATGTAGATGTCTTGAACATGCTAGATGAGGGACTTTCAGTCTGAAAGGACTTTCCGCTCACTTTCATGGAAAATGATGTTTTATCTTGACCATTGATGCAAGATTTATAAGGACCACACTATCTCGCTGTCATCATGTCAGCAGGGATCCGAGTATTCTCGCAAGTGGTACGACTTTACTAATATGAGAGGTCTTTATTGGGATCATGAAGTAGGCTTGGTTAATGACTTATCAAAGGGGGCCATCAAGATCAAGGCTTATGAAAGAGATGCCGCATGATCATCTCCGGGTTTGCAAGTCAAGAATCTTGCGAAAAGAGATAGAATAATCTTGCTCTTACTTCTTTGAGCAATGCTTATAAACATATGAAATCCTACGTTAATTGAAGTGCCCTAGTCTAAAGAGACTTTTACAATAGGGATGCAACGTAAACTTGGCTCATGTGTAAGAGGATGAGAGTTGGTAATTGCTTTGGCAATGTCACTAGTCTTTCTTTTCACTGTCAGATGGAGGCTTTGTTAATTGAACCACAACAGCAATTCTTCTTCGGAATACAAATGGTTGTATTTTATTTTTATTTTTTTTTTGTTTGGGGGGCATTGGCATTGCTTTTACCAAGCACACCACTTTTTCATGCCCCTATTTTTTAATCAAATCTTCTCATTTATGAGTATTGACCTTGTTTTTACAAGGTACACTACTTTTTCATGCCCCTAATTTTTCATTTTTGTTGTTTGAGGAACTAGCCTAGGCAAGTTTAGTTGAAACGCTACTATTAGACTCTTAGGGTCTTCAATTTTAGTCAGTGCTTCGAATCACGCCGTTTGGATGGTAGTAATTCTTTCTTTGCCCCAATGTGAAGGTGAAATTACAGACTCAATTGGGTTGTACAATAAATACAAATGTATAAAGAAAGAATTGCTCTTCGTCACTATAGGGCACTTAAATTATTGCGAGTGTTCATATACAATAAAGACAACCAAAGATTGATATAAATGCAAGCAAGGAAATTTATATCCCTTTTCTCACCTTGTGATGCCGCCTCGTCTTCGACCTTGCCCTAGTGTGGGATGGTTCTTGACAGGGGTATGAAAGAAACTTCACAAGTGTATGAGGCTCAAAGGTAAGTAATGAAATGACCCTTACTGTTTTGGTTATCGTACCATTCGTGAGAGAACCCTTTATCCTGCAGACATGGAATTTTCTTCACTCATCTCACAAGTGTATAGATAGGAGACCGTGTGTAGGATATGGCTTGCCTTTTATCATACTGACGCGCCTCATCCAACATACTCAATCAATCTTGTATCCTTCATTTAGCTGTCTATTATGATAATCCTTAGTGGAATTAGTGATTTAGACAAAATCATCATGCAAAATCCATTTGGGAAAAGGCATGCAGCATTTTAAATATGATGGATTTTGTACAAATAATTGAATTTACTGAAAATTTTACTAACAACATCATAAGTATTTATTTAACATAATTGTATATACAAATATGTTAAATTTTGAACATCAAAGGGATTATTCACAAATGGATGTCCACGAACTGTCCTTATTCAATAGGGATATGACACATGAATGATCAGCTAGGGGTTGGGAATCTGATCATTGATTTGACGGGTATCTCTACTTTTGCCCCTGCAAAAAAGAAGATGCAAAAATAGATCAATCGGTAGGGCCAAAATCAAATGTGAGTTAAGGCCTGATGAATTTTTGTCATTTACTTTAGCGATACTTGGGACACCATTTTGCTTAGGATAGTTTGTCATGCCTTTAATTGATTTGTTATCCGCGTCTTTGACAATCAGGTAATCCAACAAACGATAGGAAATAACGCGTCAGTCACGAACTCTTTCAGGAGTTAAACAACTAGGAGCGATACAACATTACCCTTCACTGGTTTATAGATGATTGAATAGACCCGAAGTACGAGAAGGACACGGAGTCCTATATCTTTTGTTTCGTTAGGTCAATTATTCTCCCGTTTTTGCAATTGCAAGAGAAGTAAAAAGTTTTTACTAGTTTTTACATATGGCAACTAATTGCTACTTCCGAGGATCGAACCCCAGATGTCTCTGGATCTTTTTATTCCCCATACCACCAAACAGTGGCACTAGTGGCGTTTGTGGAGCGCTTATTTTTCCACTCAACTAAATTAGCTTCTAGATGACACGTCCTTTTATATCAAGTTGGGTGAAATTGATACGGGTTATTTCCATGTACTAGCCTGGCCAAAATTGATTTGCCCATTGAGTTTGGTTCTTAAGTCCCGATGCTTCCTGTCAATAGGGAAAATGTGTCAAAAATGAGTTCAAAGAGAAGGGATATTGGAACCAATACCAAATCACCATTCTTCAGAGTTTGTATTTGATAACTCCTAAGGATGTTTGAATGTCGATGACAACCTTTTTGTCTTGACATAGTTCGACATCTCTTTCGATTGGCATTTCTCATTCGTGGCCATGTATGCATGATTGATGGTCGTTGATTCATCTTCAATGCATTCCTTCTGTGGAATTTTTCTTCTGTCTTTGACTATAGCAGCATTGGCCAAAGTCATGTACTTTTAAGCTTCCCTGGAACCTGAGATGGACAATCAAAATCTCTAGTCTTCTGATGGCAATCGCTTCTTAGGAGAGTACGTGTCTGGAACAAAAAGTGAGGTTTCCAGGTCCTAATGTCATCATCTGGAATAGGGGTGCAACATCCTGAATTTCAGGTTCTGCTTTTGATTGAATAAATTGGGCTTTTCATTGACTCGCCTATAGTTCTTTTTTCTGAGTCGGCCACTCATGAGATAACTAGCCTATCAGGTGAAGCCGTTAAGGCATTTTAACGCAATAGACTTGAGAATTTAACTAGGAATCGATTGCTCGATTGTGCTAGTCTGCAAAATTCATTATGGCACAATTAAAAATTGATCAGAGATCAGAGATAGGTCGGTTTGACTGAGATATGTGATCAAGTGTGGGTGATTCCACCCGATTGCAATATTCTCGTCGACCGACACTAGATCGATTTTCCTATCGTTTTGGCGCCCTATGTCCGTATTTGAAATTACGAGATTTTCACGACAATCGAGAGTCACCAATGTGTCAAAGATGTATGATGTGGTTCAAAAATAATCGACCATGGGTCAATTGCGCTAAAAATTCCTAAAAGCTACCCAGTAGGTTAGGTCACGCTAAAATCGCGTCAGATTGAAATTAACCGCGAATTTGAACTCGATTTCAAAAATTGAAAGTTTTATCATGTCACGAGTCATTTTAGAAATGTCGACTCATCCTTCGAAGAATTTTCGGTGAGTTCGGGATTTTTACAAAAAATCAATTCAGATGATTCGGAAAAGAACGAAAATTTGAAGGGGCCAAATTTAGTGGATTTTTGGCCTCCAAAGTGAGCTACTTGGTGAAAGAAAATTGTAGAAATTGTGTGGGCTTCTTTCTCAGCAAAATTGGACATCGAATTGGGGAATTTGATGAAGGAATTGAAGCTCAAATTGAAGAAATTCGGAGCCATGGATGGAGGCTACAATTTTGGCTTCAAATTGGATTATTTATGAAGATTTATTCAAGAAAGTATTAGGGGGACAAGCATTTATTTGGGTAGATAACCTTGCTTGACTTCTCCCATTTTTCTTTAGCTTCCTTCGCACGCCTCTGCCAGCTGCTCCCTTGCTTCTTCGTGCGAGCTTCTGCCTCAACTGAAGACCAGCTGCTTTGGTCTTCTCTCGCTCACGCCTAACCGGACAGAACCGCCTCTACCCTTCCTTCATTTCCCTTCATCTTCTGCCATTGACATCCACTAACCGAAATCACCACCCCATCTCCTTCAATCCTCCCTTCATCCGCGGCCACATGTCTATGATTCAGCCCCCTCCAGTCAACTCCAGCGGACCAACTCCCCAGCAAGCCTTGGCGTTAACTCCAGCAGCGCCGCTCTACCTTTGCTGCATGCCAATTTCATTCTCGTGCCCCGAACTCCATCGAATCAACCACCAACCACCTCCCAACGGTCAACACTAGCGAAATGTCCCCCTTTGTGGACTCGCCTCCTGTCTTCACACTGCGTCCCACGAGCCTAGCAGTGACGTCCACACACCAGCACTCCACGCTTCAGCAACCGAGCCCAGTTCAACATTTCCCACCGAGCAGTCCAAATCCTCACTACAGCCATGCACTTCATTGCCACCGTTTCGCACGAAGTCAGCCCGCATCTTAGCCCCGAACCAAGTCGTGGTTAGCCACTCGTCCCGACTAGTAACTTCCTCAAGCCGGGACCCAACCCAGCAGTTTCGCTATGAACTTGCGGCTTGTTTTTGGCCCGGTCCAAGCCCCTGTTGGTGCTGCCACAAGTTTGAGTTTCGGCCGCCGTCATGTCGCCGTCACCGTGAACCGGTTTTCACGCTAAACCAGTGAGTTTATGCACTAAACTCTAATTATTAGGCTAATGACATTAAGGGGTGTTTAGATTAGTCTAATTAAGATTTAGGTGGTTAATTAGAACGGATTAGCGATTTAATTATTCATTTACGCATGTTAAGTGGTTAGACCGGCTTAGTTAGCAACTAGATAGGTTGTATTATTTATCTAGATAGGTTCGGAAATTTTCCGGGCTCGTTTCGGTATTTAAATAGGTATTTCGGCATAAGTTTCTAGTTATGGCATTTAATTGTATTTATTTAATTAATTTTAGTATTTATTTAATTATTTATTATTTTTCGAAAATTATACCGGGATAGCTGGTGACCGAATTTCGTGTTATATTCAATGGTGTGATTGGTTTATTTAATTAAATGCTATTTTGTGCTAATTGAGTGGAATTTGTATATTTGGATATTTATCCCAAAATTGAGTAACTTCGGCAATTTAATCAGAAAATACCGGGCGCCGGTTTACAATGCTAAAAATGTGTTTATGGACTATTATAATTAGTGGGATTTTCTAAAAGAAATATATTGTATTTTGGCTCAGGTCGACTGTGTACTCACACACGATTATGTTCATCGGGTATATTTTAACATGATGAAATTGGGCCAAGATGTTATTAATTGAGGGATTGGTGTGCAAAGCACAATGTCCTTGGCCGGGATTGGATGATCATGTGCTGGTTAAGAGAATTTGTCACCGCTGTGCGTCGGGTAAGCGATGCTTTTATGTGGAAAGCCGTCTTGAGGTAGACGTTGTCGTGCTTGATGGAGTGAGACGACGCCTAGCTGTGTGACGAGTAAATCTGCTATGTGACGGATAGATCCGCTATGTGACGGATAAATCCACTATGTGATGGTTAGATCCGATGTGTGATGGTTAGGTCATGCATGTGTGACTGTAATCAATTGAAATGCAGGATAGGTCGTGCTTGTGTGGCTATAATCACTTGGAATGCAAGATTGACTGAGATGTGGTGATTGACAAAGATGTGATTTGAGACACTCCATTGGGTCGAGTATTATTACTGCATATATGTGTTATATGAATTGTACTGACGTGCAAGGAGGATCTGAGACGATGTAAGTCTCTGTGGTTGTATGATTGTGTGGTTAGGACGCTCTAGTTGTATTACCATCATAATCGGGGTTTAGAGCGTGAACTTGCTGAGATTTATATCTCACCCGGCATGGGCTTTAATTTTTTAAGACCGTAGAGTAGAGGACTTGGAGCCGAGCTGAGGGGATCTGAGGTATGAGTCAGATAGGACAGTTTCTTTGAGAGCTGGTCTTTTGAAATCTTTTGGTTATAAACTTTCGTACTTGACTCAGTTGGTTTATAAAAACATGTTTTGTTTGTGAATTTGTCATCCTGCTTTTTCTATCATGGGATAGTTACTATTAGGGGATTTATTATTCGCTTCTACATGTGCAATAAAATGAAAGGGTCGGTGACTTATCCTAGGAAGTCGTAAAATTTTATCGACCACCGAGGGATGGACACGCGCTCGAGGCTCGGGGCGTGACAAGGGGGCTAGAGATCGCTTCAACTGTCTGGATTTTCTCCCTGTTGATAGTAGTCAATTTAAAGGAAGAGAAGAAATTGCTTCTCTGCGCTTCTTGGCTTGTCAAAGTTGGAAATCCCATTAATGAAACTGAAGCATCTAGTTGCTCGGGTACATTGTGGGAAGAAGATATTGCTTTGACTTGAGAAGGAGTTGCACAGGAGCGAGGTGCATAGAGCTCCTGGAGACGGCTCACAAAATGGGAAGGCTGAGAGCAACATGGAGGAGGCTATTCTACCCTAAGTTACCATGGTATGTATCTTTCGAGTTCAACCATATGCCTATGCCTATTACGTCCTGTCTTTCGCTTCCTATAAATAGAAGAGAGGGGACGTCATATCTAACATTATGTTCAGGGAATAAGACTTATCCTTTTGAAACAGAATCTTTTTGTTTGCCCCTGTTTTCTTTAAAAAGTGTCTTGGAAACTGACATAACATGCCATTTTCAAATGCCCCCTATCAT
Organism: Eucalyptus microcorys; assembly: GCA_014182515.1. Classification (NCBI taxonomy): domain Eukaryota; kingdom Viridiplantae; phylum Streptophyta; class Magnoliopsida; order Myrtales; family Myrtaceae; genus Eucalyptus; species Eucalyptus microcorys. The sequence continues at coordinate 21,781,618 of CM024564.1, forward strand.
ACTAAGTCAAAAGGGATGGTATTCAGAGACACAAAGTGAATAAGTTAGAAAAATAAATAGGATTAAATTTAACATCCCGTTTTGACAAAAAATTTTGGTAATAAAATATTTTCAGTTTTCAAAAGTATATATCTTTAGGGGGAAGGAAGCATGAGGAAGCCCAACCCTCGGTATTCTCCTTGGAAGATATTTTCTTTTTATGGTTGGATAGTATCACCGGGTTGGTTTGGAATACCGCCTCATGCTTTCGAAATAAAATATTAGAACTGTACATTAAATTATTGGAATGGAAAATCCAACAGTAACACATTAGACAAGATAGAAAACATGAGATTATAAAAACAACCAAAATTCGTGAAGACTCCTATGAAAAGGGGCACTTTGATAGTGTTGGTTCTGCGATCAAGCGCCTTTGAGTTCTTCACCTCCAGTAGACTCGAAGTATTCGCATAGAAGGATCACTTCATTGAAGTTACGAAAGTGTAGTCCATGCAACCAACAGTGATGCTTGTGGGGTAAAGCTTTTATGAATAACTTCATCATTTCTTCTTCAGCCAGTTGAGGGTAGGTTTGCATCATAAAAGCCTCCCACCTTTCTGCATATGCTCGGAAATCCTCTATTCGTCTTCTTCTAAAGCGAACCAAGTTTTATAAAGGTAGTTCAGTTCCAATATGGCTTTAGTACTGATGTAGGAATGCGAAAGACAGCTCATTCCAATCCCTCATGAGGTAGATATTTACCATGACAAACCATTGCAATGCATACCCTGTAAGACTTTCTTGGAAGGCCTGAGTTGTGAATGATGTCAGGCTGTAGTGCCGACTCATTTCTGCGTGGAAATATTGCAAGTGGGCCACGGGGAAAGTCATGCCATTATACTTGCGGAGATTAGGTGTCCTCATTTCTCTGGGTATCATGATCCCATGAAAGCGAGATGGGCCCGCCGAGTCTTGGTTAGGCAACTAGTTTTCCCATTGCATATTCACTACGATAGTGAACTCTGCCACTTCAAGAAAGCTGGACTCCACTGAGATCATCTCATCACTTTCCTCTAGGTCAAAATCTCCAACCGAGGATATGGTGCTTACATCATCCTCATGGTCAGGTGACAAATTTAGATCATTAGGAGATAAGTCATGAAGGGTGAAAGTTCCCTCTTCTAACAGGCTTGGGATCTTGTGTGTGGGTGGGAGGCAATCATACAATGAATGGTTGATTTCATCTGTATAATACCGGTAGCCCTCGAGATTGTACCTTAGGGGCTGGTAACCTTCGGGATTGTACCCTAGGGGATGTCCGAGGTCTTGGCGTGGCGGCTTATTGGCTATCAGATTTTGCCTACGTTCAGTGGTAGGCGCTGGCTCGAGTTGCCTCAGGTTTCTTTTCTTGACTCCTAGTTTGGACCTTTTGAGAAAGGCCTTTCGTTTTGCTAGCTGGACTTTGTTAATGGGACTAGGAGATGGAGTTTTTCTCCCTAGATTGATGGGAGTCAGCATTCTTTGGACCCTAGCTCTTGCGGTAAGCTTTGGTTGCTTTGTCGTGCCCCGGTCTTAAATAGGCTTTGTGGCATTGACCTCATATGTGGGTTCCTTGCCTTTTCTAGTAGGAAGCTTCTCAGCAATAGGATACTGCTCAGTCGTCCATTTATCATGCAAGGCTACATTGATGTCTTTTCTGTGGGTTGCAAGTTAAAGTGGGCAGTCGGAGTTCTCCCTAACACGGCATGTGTTCTTAAAAACACATTACCCCTTGTCTCTGTGATTATCGATTCTTCATAGGGTAGGGTGATGTCGGCGTTAATGTCAACATTATATTCTTAGCGGAAAGCATCGGTTAGTTCCCATTAGATCTTAAGGAGACTAATTTTCCTTACAATGTACCACCGCAAAGTGAGGCCAATCAAGTTTGATTGGTATGACTGAATCATCCTTTGGACCAGGTAGGCTTGCAAGTAAGTTTCTGGGCGAGAGGTATTGGCGTACCCCTCACATTTAGGCACTTTGAGCTCTTCAAGGATCTTAACACCGGCATAATTAGACAAGTCCATGGAATCCTGCCCCTGCAGCTGGCTCAACTTCTTCATGATCTTTATAAACTGTTTATCTTGTTGGTTATCTTCTAGCAAATTCATAAGTATCATGAGTGTACTTAAAGCAGCTACGAAGTTGGACTAGACTTGAGTGGACTCCATTTGCCTCGAGAGTTGTCAAAGGGCAATGGATATCTGTCTCACGCTGTCTTCAATGTTAGCGAGGTGATTTTGTACGTCATTCTAATCAAGCACCATTGCTTGAGGCCATTCGCGGGCGACGGGTGGTTGACGATTCATAATTACGTGGTTCGCAAAAAATAATGAATGAGCACAAGAGTAAACAAAGATTGACTCATGGCAATAGTCTAGCTATTTTTATTTATCAAAGAGGATTTTACAAACAACAAACTTCTGACATAATGAAATGCTAGGTTTTAAATAGAAGTCCCTAAACAATAGGACAAAACTTTTACAATATTAACATTAAAGGGCACATGACTGCTATTTATATGCGATGGGGAGCCTTGTTCTTGCGAAGATGCTTGCTTCCTTGGAGCGACTATGAGATGTGTACCCAGCTTATTCACAAGTCCTTTGCATACGCTCTGCTTGCTCATGTCGACTGATCTCGCCGATTGGGTGAGGGACCGATGGCCGTAGTCTTGTCGGGATGCGATGGTAGTGGATGTAGGACTCGGGCGTGATAGACATTTTCCTGTCCCTCAAGCCTTTCGGGTACCACAATCCTTTTGCGATGGCATTTGCTCCATGTTTCCTCGATAATGGAAATCTCAAATGCATAATCACGACTTTGGATGGGTGAAGAAGAGTAGAGGGACCTTTGTTTTGAAAGGCGGCGAGATTTCCTAAAGGGCTCCGTACTATCGTGCCACCTATATGGGTAATAAGGAGTGGCGCCAATGAGGCCGAGCAACAGAATTTTGCAGCGTTTGTAAGCAAAGCGAGCTCTCTTTTCATTGAACCAACCAGCACACCATTGGAATGCTTCTGGAGCGGGGTCTCTTAGGAAATTTATCCAATTAAAGCAGCTTTGATTGGGAATGTATGGTCCTAAAACCACAAATTTCTATAATGGATTTTCGAAATCATTTGTTTCAGACGATTGCATGAGGCATCGAAATTCGCTTTGGTGAGAAAATAACTAGACCTGCAAGATTTCCAGGGAGGCGCGCATGATTTTTTCCATGTTTTCTTTAAAACGATTAAAGGACAAAAATATTTCGGCTAAAATCATATTGACATAATTTTGCCCCTTTGAGACTTGATCAACCACCCAAGCCATTGAGGGACTTATGGCATCTTTTATGGGTGAAAATGATGAACCCGAAAAGGTTAGAAGAAAAATCTCACTTTTTTTGGGTCATGGGCTGATTTTCAAAACAGCAGTCAAAAACTCTAGTGGGCGAGGTATTATTGTTGGTTTTAAGAATTTGCCTTATAACATGGACTTCAGTTTTTAAAAGTCGCGCTAACCCACGCAACGGGTCAATACCTGTTGGTGGCCTACCAAGCTTGTTCTCGAGAGGCATTTCGATGATGATGTTGTATTCTTCCAAAGTTGGGGTTAGCT